>OX463241.1:6915000-8249749 GCA_949820135.1 Sylvilagus floridanus
GGTTAGAGAGAAAAAGGCTGGGGATTTCTCCAGCATAAGTGGTCAAGACTATTCATGCCACATTCCAGAATCAGAGGGAGTTGGTGGCCTGCTAAGTCAAGCTCAGTGGAGAGGAAAGCAGTGCAGAACAAGGGGGTAAAGCCAAAAGAGGCGGAGAAAGGAAACCCCCTGGAAATTGAAGAGCAGCTCTCAGGGCACAGCATTAAAATCAACCTGGAAGGTGCCCAGGTAACAGGTAGACTGGACTTTGAAGACCAAAGGGGAGAATCTGGCCTGGGCAAGCTTGGCATGTGCCCATGACCTTAGGAATGAGCTAGAAGGCACAGGGAAAAACCGAGAAGAGCTCTGGGTGTGACGTGCTCTTGTCAGTGTCTGGTTGGCTTGAGCTCTCTTGCGTGCTCTGGGTTAATGGTTCACCCACAGCCACACAGTTTGAATAAAGTTCAATGAGGAATCCACCAGGAAGGATGGAAGCAATGGAAGACACTGCAGGTGCCCCTGGGTCTGGAATCTGAGCAGACGGCTTCTGGGATGTAGTTGCCCTGTAAGCAAAATAAACGGCAAGTCCAGCTTCATTTTTCTTTGAGAAAAGGATATATTTTGGGGTGTGTATGTAACAATATCTTACAGTTCTTCTTACAAGCCTGCTCTGCTCCAGCACCATTAGTAACAAATAGTCCTTATATCTGACAAAACGTTTCCCCTCTACCCTGCTTCACTCTGAGCAGACACACAACAAAGTATGAACAGGGATTCTTGTTAAGAATTTCTCCATCTACTTGAAACATGTAGGTCAACCACTCCTGGTTTTGTTTGTTCGTACTGAATCTAAGCAACTGCTGGAATTGTTTTATGAAACATCTACTGTGTGCTCTGTCCGATGTCCTACTGAGTCCCTCATCTTTACTAACCAGAAACTCAGAGGAAAGTCATCTAATGAGGGAATGATCAACAAGACTGGCCAATGTTAAGCAGCAGCTAAGAGCTTCGCCCACTGCAGAGATGTTCTGTTGAGATGATACAGTGTGGAGTACAGCTGCATACTCTTGGTGTCTATTATGGGCACTTGTCTGCTGGTGTATGGTGAGGCAGCTCTTCAGTCTGTCTAATGGAAGAAGAGGCACAGTTGGAAGTCGGATGCTTCAATGGGGTTCAGAGAGTACACACACTGTAAATGTCCTACTGACAAGTAAGTTTACCAAAAAAACCTCTTGGTCAAGATACATTTAAGGGCCGACACCACGGCTCAATAGGCTAATCCTCCGCCTGGGGCGCCAGCACCCCGGGTTCTAGTTCCGGTCGAGGCACTGGATTCTGTCTTGGTTGCTCCTCTTCCAGTCCAGTTCTCTGCTGTGGCCCGGGACTGCAGTGGAGGATGGCCCAGGTGGTTGGGCCCTGCACCCCATGGGAGACCAGGAGGAAGCACCTAGCTCCTGACTTCGGAACAGCGGGGTGCGCCGGCCGCAGTGGCCATTGAGGGGTGAACCAATGGAAAAGGAAGACCTTTCTCTCTGTCTCTCTCACTGTCCACTCTGTCAAAAAATAAAAATAAAAATAAAAAAATAAAAAAGATGGATTTAAAATCTCTCTTCTCAGTGTTTTTTCTTGTCCTGCAGTACACTGTTAGTACAGATTCATCTTAATGTGGAAAACAAATTTAATTTGTAGAAACAATATGCTTATTTGAAGTGTGATGAATGGCTATACTATCCTTTTCATTGTTAAGCAAAACAAAATGAAAAATATGGGTTTTCTTCCTACTGTGCAGAGAGTTCCCCAAATATGAGACAGGGCAGCTTAGTTGCATTAGTGCCTAACACATCACATTTACTGCTGAAAGCAGTCAGTTGTTTCAGAAGTACCCTGTGTGTTCTATCACTCTCATTATTCCACATCTACCCCACCCATTGTAATTAGTAATGAAAAGTTGGGGAGAGGATTTTTTAGTTGTTTTTTGATCAAAACAAACCACTCTGCCTAATAACACTGAATGATCAGCTCCAGCCCTTCGATCTCTTGCACTGGTGTTGACCAGGGTCAGTGGTGCCCCATTTTGCACTGTGTGTCGTCCTTACCTAACTAGCGTCACTAATGGAGGGAGTGGTGGTTAAGATAAATTGCAGGAGATGTAAACGTGTTTCATTTTTTTTTAAATTTTCAAATACAGCATTGGGTTTACTTTTACTGAAGACACACCTTCATATTTGTATATTTATTTATTTTATTTAAGTTACACAAATTTCTTGTATTTCCTATATACAGATTCAGAATATAGACTTTCCACCCTACCCTCTTTCCTGCCTTCTTCCTCCTCCATCTCCCATTTCCACTCTTAACTTTTACAAAAATCTATTTCTAGTTTATACTCATGAGATATACCCTGTGCTAAGTAAAGCGTTCAACAAATCCTATGAAGAAAAAAACAGCTTCATATTTATAGCTGGCTTAGACCACGGTCAAAACCAGTATGTGTTCCTACGGTCACTGCTAGAGCAGTAATAAAAGTCACTCAGGCATAAGCAAGGCAGTGAGGAGCAGGTGCCTTGGTGGGTGAACTGGTTGGTAACCAAACTGCACTGAGAACACTTAGGAAGTAGAATTGTTCTATGTGCTGCATTAAATATCATTTTTGCTTGCCTGCCTTCAAGAAAAAAAAAACTGATTACCTCACCTACTTCTTTATGTGCATTATCTATTCCAGACAAACTGGAGTATGCTGTCATTCATTCCCATTCATTCATTTTAGAAATAAAATACAACTTGATCTATCTCCCAATCACTACAGATAATAAGGCACAGAAGAATAAACAAGTGTCTCATTCTTGCCCTGTTACAATTCTCCTTTAAACTTTTTCCTTCTGCCTGACATTCCATCAGCTTTTACCTAGACCACTTGGGGTCATGTCTTTCTCAAGCCCACACATCTCCCTTTGGGTATCCATGTGGTTCTGGAAACACAGCTCCCCTAAGAAGTCCTGCAGCCCGTGACCCAGGCCAGGCCACAGTGAGCCCCAGGCCTGCCACAGCGGGCATGGGCATGTGGGCTCCAGTTGCCTCGATTCTGAGCAGTGACGATGTGAGCATGGGGGCTGCTATGGTGACGATGACACCACAAATGGGAGCTGGCCACTGGAAGCCAACGCTGACCCACAAGGAGTTAAGACAAAAGGAAAAGGCCAGAAAAACAGGGTTTGTGGCTTTGTTATTTACAAATAAAAATATCACAACTTGATATGCTGGCATTGCCTGAGAAAACGCTGTTGCTACCCCCAGAGTTATGCACCGGGTACAGGTGCTCCACGTGAGGCACGTTCCTGCACCCACAGAGTGAACTCAGAAGTGGGGTCCTTCCAATAGCAGAAGGGGCAGCTGTGACCCAGGCACGGTGAGACAGGGTTTCTCCACCCTGCCTGGAACCTTCCATGTGAATGCCTCTTAGACACTGTTCTCGGGTTATGTCTGTGTTTGAATTCTTCCCCTTCCACTGCGCAGTCCTTTAATTGAATCATCTCTGATGAATCCATTTGTTTTCCTTTCCAGCAAGCGTCAGTAGGTTTAAATTTTAATGCCAATGTCTCTGTCACTGGACTCACCATCCAATATAATGTCATTAGAAAGCCAAAATAACTCATCGTCTGTGTCATAATCCAAGATCAATACTTAGACAGAGGTTATAGCAAAACTCTCCGTGAGCTGCATGACAGACTTCAGTCATTTCAATATTTCATTTGCACTCCAGCTCTCCTGCAAGTGAATCTACACAGAGAAGAACGACCAGTGCTGTTCATGTCCCTGAAATCAGGAAACGGGTTCAGGACCCAATTCATCACCTGATAGCTCCGTGAATTTTACTAAGACACATTTACCTCTCTTAGCTGCATGTGTGTCATTGGAGAAATAACACCTTATGATTTCATACATTGTAACATATCTTACAACATTAACACTTTCACCTTTTATCCAACAACAGTAGCGAACATTGCAGTGACCAAAACATCAGGGGTACCCAAATAAATGCTATCAGCAAATCCCTAGAGAGGAGAACAACACACAGAGGAAAATGAAAATGCAGAGAGCAACAGTACAGAAAAATCTCTTCATTTGCTGTGAAACAAACTGCTAGCTATGATATACTCTTTAAAAACCTGTTTCTTCTTATCAGGCACACAGCTAGACCGCACTTCTAAGATTCACTTGCAAATAAGTGTGACCTTAAGACTTAGGATATTGCAATAGTAACAAATAATCATATAATATCATGTAGAAGGGATATGCACATAATATCCAGGCCAAATAAATTAAGTGGACAGTGTCTCTCCAAAAACCCTTCTCCTTTGCACTCCTCAACACAAATAATGGTGACATCTCAGAGCTTGGCAGAATCCACCCTAAGTTTGAGGCAAGATGAACCCCTGACTCATGGTGGGGAAGATAGGCACCCCCGTCCTGAGATGTGGGTATGGGAAGGAGAATAAAACGCCTAGAGTATATAAACCACTGACTATTTGTAGCAATTTACCACTTAAGCCTAATCTACTTTAATCAGCACCCCAAGACACCTGATCTTTGATTCACCATTGGTTCTCCCTCTATCCTATTTCTGCTTTGTTTGAATTTCAGGATGCCCTTGTCACTGCATCTTCCTTTTGTTACCTACAACTCTTCCTAAGTAACTACAGGGTTTGGGCTTTCACCATGAGTAAGAAAGAAAGTCACTTAATCTCCACTGGAGCCAACACCATCTCCACGAAGACCACGCTTAAACCTGTCTGTGGCGGAGGACTTCCCCCCAGGGTCTAGGCTGCATACTTGGCATCCCAGCTTGGATTACTCATTATCTCCCCAGTGTCACACATGCCACACACCAGCTTCCATATCCATCTTCCCAAATCCCTTCTGCTTTTCCATCTCGATTGCTTATGCCAGGGTTTCCTACCCTACACCTCCACTCTCAGAGATGTCCTAGACTAGACTACAGGCAGAATCTAGCTACATAGGACAGTAGCCTGGTGAGTTGCCTCCTGCCTCCAGCCTTTACCTCCTCACTGTCTGCCCTCCACACCACAGCCCGAGCCATCCTCTACTTCTTATTTATGATCCTCCAAAGGCCTCCCTTTCACACAGAGACACAGCCAAAGTCACCTTTATCTCACGAGTCCTCTTGCTATCTTGTTAATTGCATTTTCTACTGGCCTCCCTTCACCTACTGCTCCATTTCCCTGGTCTTCTAGCAAATTCATTAAGCAATGCAGGAGGCCTTGCACCCCAGGACATGCTGCACTTGGCCCTTGCTTTGCCTGTGCCTGAGCTGCCACTCCCTAGGATTTCCCCAGGGTGTTCCCCCTCCTCCCCTCCCTCCTTTTTCCATGTGGGAAGCCCTCTCCTTGCCACATGCCCTGTTATAAGTCATGCCTTGAGTGAGCTCCTCTTAGGCCATTCTATGGAAATTGTACAAGTGCACAGTTCTTACTGCTCCTCTCTGGTTTTCCTCTGTCACTTTCGACTAACCAACATTTTAGACATTTTCCCTTGACCTCATTGTCTCCTTCTTTATCTGCAATGTGAGCTCTAGGACAGCAGATTTTTGTCAATATTAACCTCTGCATCCTCACAGCCCAGGGCAACATCTGGTGCCTAGAGTCGCTCAATGAACATTTGTTGCATGAATACATGAAAGACTAAATATTTGATTGGTTTTTCTTCATGAACTCATCTAGAAGGTGGCATGGAGCCTTGCCAGTACAGAACAGAAAAGCATTCTTCTAGCTACGAATGGAAGAGCTCACAGGGAGGGTGTGATAACTGGATGGAGGATGAACAGGCTGTGGCGATGGTGCATTGTTTGAGGAGAGGATGGATGAGACTGACCATGTAAGCAGGGGCTGCACCCTGAGGACCTGTCACCTCATGCTAAGGACGTGGGTTTTTCTCCCCAGTCAGTGGGAAGCCACTGAAGGACTCCTTAATCGTTGAGTGAAATTGTAGTACAGTGGAGGATGCGTAACAGAGAAGCAAGTTCAAATTTGGGAGAATAATTAAGGAATTATTGTAGCGGTCCTTGATTAAAAAAATTAGAAAAGAGAATGCATTTGAGATGTAGTTATGCGGTAAAGATCGCAGTACTTGGTAATGAATCCAGGGTGGAGATGAGGCCAGAATCAGCGGTGGCAATGACACTGATCTTGTCAACTTTCTCAGTTTCTCAGTGACCTAATTCTCATCTGTGATGAGCTGGGACTCCACCTGAGCTGTGGCACTGATCAGTTGCCTTCAGGAGCCTGGGCTGTGGCCATGACTTTCTGATGGGCCTCCAAGGCCCCAGGCTGTGGTGTCTACTTTCTGCTTGGCCACCATGAGCCTGGACTGTGTCACTGACTCTGATTGGCCACCCTTGGTCTGCAGGACATCACCTTGTGGTGCAGCTACTCAGGAGTGGGAGAGGGAGGCAAGGGCAGACATCAGGTCGATGATCTCTTCTTGTCTCTCTGGACCATCTCCAGGCATGGTTTCAGCTTCCAGTGTGTCACTTTCACCAAGACCTGCAGTGCTCCCTAAGAGCTTGCTGCAAGTCTACATGGAAACCAGGCTTGCACAAGGCTCCCACCTCTCCTTGCTGCAATGCCTTTTGTTCTCTTCTTCGCTCTCCTGGGCTCACCTTTCTGAATTAAAGTGTTGACTCCTGCGTGCTTTTCTCTGCATCCGCTCTCTGTACCACCAAGGCTGAGGACATAAATCCCAATGTTTCAGCCTGGAGACTGGGAGGACTGGGGTTCCATTCAGCTTTAAGTGGGAAACCAATAAATTCTATATCGATACTGAGAGGTGAAAAGTCCAACAGCAACCTAGAAATAAATATTGCATAGTCTGCAGTGGAGGGCAAAAGAAAATGTCTGAACGAGATTTGGAAATCATTAGCACAGAGAGTTTGGTGCAATCTTGGTTGCAGGATATGAAGAGAAAACGTTGGTGGAATATCAACTTGTCAGAGCTGGGGAGAGAGTGAGAAGGGATTTTCTGAAATATAAAAGAACGTTTCAATGCAAGTGGGAAGGAAGAAGGTTGTAAAAGGGACAAGGTGTACACGGTGTGAGCTATGACGGTGATGACAAACACGGTGAGAACTACGAAGTAACAGAGTCAGCAATTAGTCTGCCTGGCTGATACGGTCAGGAGTACGTTTAGTTGAGCGGACGTGTCACAAAGCAAACTGCAGAAGGTTAAGCTGTGTCAGGGAGGTTGCACAGCAGAAAAGATGATAAATTCCTCATATAAAAGATATTACTTGGAAGGGAAAGAGGTCACCGGCATGTGTGCCCTGGAGAGAAATGCCACTGCCTATGTGCCTTTCTGAATGACACAAAGCAGCAGTGGCATTTAAAAATTATGCACAGCTTATTATAGATGCCATCATCTACAGCCATGGCTAATATGAAAACCAGTCATTTTGTAAGCCAGAAGACATTGCAAATCACGTACAAGCATTTAATTGGAATTGTTGGATGTGTTAACACCACTGCAGCTAAGTCATATGGGATTAATGGTTCCCTACTCTACCACAAGACAGTGCTCATCCTGGAAGACATCCTAAATGTGCTACATCCAAAATATTCCATAAAACTCCTCCCATGTTCACAAAGAAAAACAGAGGCCATGCAGGCTGAACAACAAAAAATAGTTATAGATAATGACAGAGATGAGGGAATATCTATAAATTCCAAAACCATAAAGTTCTGTACAATAAATTTAGATCTGCCAGTAGCCACAGTCATAAGCATATAGCTTAAGAAGGCTTCAGATTCATCACCTGTCATGTGAATAACTTATTCAAGCAGGTCAAGAAATTTCTACTTTGACTGAAAGAGCTGTATGTCAAAGGGGATGAATCTGCTTCTGATTTTCACTATTGTAAGTTCAATAACGCATAATAAAATAAAAATTAAATAAAATAAAAATGGTGAGCACAAAAAACAGCGTCTGGCTGTATCTGGCACAACAGTTTTTCCTTAGCCACCTGTGGTTGTGGTCGCACCAACAGATTAACTAGGTTGAAACAGTGGAAACCATGTCTGAAGCCCATTACTCAGAATTTGGTGGCTACATTACTGGAAATACATGGACTCTGGGACTCCAGGCAGTCCCTCTAATATCCAAATAAAAATAGGGCAAGCTACCATAGACTTGATACAGGAAATACAACTATATTGGATTTCCCTGTCTACCTATTTCTGACAGTCCTCATGGAATTTCTAAACATTCCATAAACACACGAGGTGTCCCTCATTGTCCCACTCTCCCTCATCACTGCAGACACGACCGGGACTTCTCTGCTGCCTACACACCAGCAGCCCATCTGACAGCGCTCCCCAGATCTGCATCCAGACACAGCCTCCTCCCCAGATTTCCACCAGCCCGAGACAGACCAGATGGTGCCAAGCTTTCCTGAAGACTCAGGATTAAAAAGGGGATAAGAAACTCAAGAAATTGGCTTATTTCACTAAGCATAATGGTTTCCAATTGCGTCCCACTTGGTTGAAAAGACAGGATTTCCATCTTTTTTATAGCTTAGTAGTATTCCATAAAAGACAAATATCATGTTTTCCCTGATATGTGGCAGTTAATATAGAATACAAAAAAATGCATAGGAATGAAGTGGATATTTCTTGATATGATTGTCATTTTTAACCCCTTGTTAATACTGCTATGGATCTGTGGTCTTCCCACTTTTTACATGTTGAACATTATTGTTTCTGCTGAATTAAGCCTATGATTATAGAGTGGATTAAAATTATATATTTGCAAAACATAAAAGAAAAGAAGGAAGGGAAAGAGGAGTTTGATGGAGGGAAGCATGGTTATCGTTTAAGAACTGTACCTATGTAATACCTGAAATCCGTTCTCTTTACATCAATGAAAGTAATCATCAATCAATTAATAGTTGGCACCATGTCATTGATGTGCTAAATAAAAAGAATAAACAAAAAAACCCAAGAAAGAAAACATGCAATAATTAGAAATAATGTATGGATGGGATCCCAAGGCAAGACCCACCTTGATTATCTCCCTTCGGAACCCCTGGTTTGTCTGCTTTGTCAGGGTCACTTAGATGCAGACCTAGGAAAACAACCCCACATGCCTCCGTTCTGGACTCCACAACACACAACCACACCAAGGCCCTCCCAGAGAAAGATGTTTGCTTCCTACAGTTGGATAATTTAGGCAAAGGACTGACACACCTTTTCCACAGCTTCATTTTCTTGAAATCACTTGTTTCTCACTCATCTTGTGTAATGGGAATCTCCATGAAGCTGTTTGCTAAAACAGTGGAAGCCTGATCAGAGAGGTGGGCTCAACCACCCCGCCATTGTCATTATCACTGCTTTTTTTAAAAAAAAACGGGGCCAATGAGGCCCATTCTCAGCTAGAAGTGATGTTCCAACATGCACAATATTCATTTTCATAATTTATCCGACACGGTCAGTCCCTGTACTGGACACTGAGCATGGAAGGACAGTGATTTCTGGGAGATGGAGAGGGAAAGCTGTGGTCCCTACACTGGCAGTTCACAACCTGGAAAAATGCCCATGATGCCTTGCAAGGAAAGGAAGCGCAGGTAGCGTTTTGGGGTCTCTAGAGTCAGAAAATGCAGCTGGGGCTCTGGGAAATCCAGGGGCAGGGCCCACAAGGCAGGGTGCTCCTATGAATCAAAACCTGTCACCATAGCATGGAAGGTTCTGGATGATTCAATCCAACCATCAAACTCCAAGCTGAATCCCTGGCAATCACGCCTTCATGTTCTTTTATAGGTAAGTCCAACAATTTGGGCTCCCTCAGCAGGTTTGTTGGTTTGCCTTCTGGGAACATTTTTGCACTACCTGCCCATGGAATGACCGGCATGACTCTGCATGACCCACTTGTGATGGAAACCCTACTGCTCCACAAAGCCCTCTCAGGCATGCCAGCTCCAGCCTCCAGGAGGACCAAATTTCCTTCGACCACAGCTCACCATACCTGTGGTGGCTGGGTAATGCTCCATAGAGGCCACAACCCAACTCCCAGAAGCTGCGGACACATCATATAACGCACAAGAAGATGCCGTGCCAGGATCTTGACGTGGAAGATGCTCTTTGATTATTCAAGTGATTCTGATGTAATTACAAGATCCCTTCTAGAAGAAGGCTCAAGCGCCAATGACAGAGAAAACACCATGGGGATGGAAAGACGTGGAGAGACATTGGAAGATGCTGCACTGTTGGCTTTGAAGGAAGAGTGGAACTGACAGCCAAGGAACAATGCACGGCTTTCTGAAAAAGGACAGGGAAAGAAAGGGATTCTCCCCTGGATGTCCAGAGAGGCCCCACCTGCCAACAGTGTGACTTCACGATTTCTGGTCTCCAAAATGGAAGACAAGAAATCTGTGTTAAGTCACTATGTGTGTGTGTGTGTGTGTGTGTGTGTGTGTGTGTGTCTGTAGGGAACACCAATGACAGGCAATGAATACTATAGCCTATTTCTTTTTATTTTTGCCATGATCTCCATAATGCACTAATATTTCAATATATTTCTTTATTTTTGTCTTCTGCGGCCAATAGAATGTAAACTTTTTAAGTAGCCATGATCAACCCATACTAAGCTTTAACTTCTTACCACTGAGTACAATACCTGGTATACTTTATTCTCTTAGTAAATATTCGTCAAGTGAATGATGAGTTAAGAAAGTTTCATTACATACCATTATATTCTTAGAAGAAACAAGATAATTCCCAAGAAAAAATTTTAAAAGTAACTTTATATTCAACAGACCTGGGACTCAGCACCTCAGCTGACTGTTCAAGGTTACCCCCACCAGTATTTAGGCATCTCAGTGTCATGTGTCTCTGATATGATCCACTGAGCAGCTCATGCTTATTATACGATGTTTTTGGAAAGCATGCATAAAATGAGACAACTTATCAAAAATATCAAACTAACTCAAACTGAGATATATGCTACAAAATAACTGACCAATATTATTCAGTGTCAAGGTCATAAAAGATAAGCAGTGACTGAAAACCTGCAACAGATTGGAGAAGGCTAAGGCGAGGGAGCAACTAAAGGTTGTATGGGATACTGGGTTGGCTCCTGAAAAAGAAAGTGAATACTAATAGGAAAACTGGTGAGCTACAAATAAGGCCTATTATTTTGTTAATAGTTTTGTATCATCATTAATTTCCAAGTTAGGTAATTATACTATGTTTACATCAGATGATAATGTTAGAGGAAGCTGAGTGAAATACATCCAGAAATCCTGCAAATTATTTTTGCAACTTTTAAGTCCAAAATTAGTTAAAAGTTAAAACAAGAAATAAATAGGGAATTCTGGGGAAAAACAGAAATAAGTGAGTGTCAGTATCGCTCATGCTTAACCCATTTCTTAGTCTCCTAGCTCTCAGTCCCTTGAAGAAACAAGAGATGTCATTTTGGCATAACCTGGAAGTGAACTCCAAGCATCACATATTTGTCACCATTGCATCGTTGGTTTACCCGAGGACACGTCCCGATGAGAAGCAATGGAAGGATGCTGGAAGAAGCATGTGAAGTGTGTTTGACAAGTGTGTGGAGAACCTCAACAACTGGGTTTGCTTTCAGCAGCCAGAAGGTGGGGGAGAAGCTGTAAACCCACTCTGAGTGTGAAGGGAGCTAACAGCAGTGCCTGAGAGATGGAGCCCGGCGCTCACTGGGAGCGGACTGGGCGCCTTCAGAGCTCTGTATCCTCTCCTGCAATCCTCCCTCCCACGTGCCAGCCACCTGCCCTGTCTGCACACACCCTGCGCCCGTCACTGGGAGCCACACTATCCTCGGGGCCACTTTAGTTAGAGCTCCTCCCACAGGCCAGGCCTAAGCAAGTGTTACTTTGCTCTACACCCAGTGTGGATCTGTGAGTACCTCTTTCTGTGAAAAAAAATTGTTTATGACATTCAGGTTTAATATATGGTAAAAGATTCTACTCATAATGTTTATTATGAGTTGAATATATCTTTAAAGATGGGTCTATGAATTTTACCCTTATTTAATATTTTGATGAGAAATGACTTGGGGTTCACAACAGACTCCTTAAGTATCATACTGCTTACAGCTCCAATTGAGTCTTAATTTCTATGAAAATAAAATCATCATGCCAAGTAAACAACCTTGGAAAGAACATATGTTTTTAATTCATCAAAGGCTCACAATTTGAGCAGAATAAAATTTAAATCTGATTTTTACTTACAACTTAAAGGTTTTCTAGTGACTTTGAAGCAAGAAAAATATAGGTCCCTCATACTCCCTCTCCCTGGCACCCAAGAGCCACCACTGTCTACCAAACAACCTCAGAGAGGAACGAAGTTTACGGAGAGCAACAAGACAGCAGTTTCAATGATTCTCCCCCCCCCACGACCCCCCACCTCATATTTTGTTTAGCATCAACCTTTTTTTTCCTCCCCTTTAGTGTCAGACAAATGAAATGATCAGGGCTACTGCTCGTTACTGGGCTTCCAAAGGGATTAAATTTCAAATATGCAGCAATAGATGGATGCTGCCGGGAGAAAAATTGGAACCCAATAAACTGCTACATTGAGTTTATGGCTCCATCTGTAACGTCATCTCAAAGAGTATGTGACAGTTTGCAAAACAAGCGGGCTCTAGACAGCCTAAGCGCTTGGCTCAGGCATGTAAACAAGGATGACAAAACCAGATCTCCGTGTCCCCAGTGCCTGGAACCTGGAGATGGTTCTGTCACCATCCGGGCTCTTCTCCCAGTCTGTTCTTGCCTGCAAACTCAAAGGGACCAAGCTTGTAAGTGAACCCTATCAGCAGCTCTTGGATCAAGAAAACCAGAAATGAACTTGCACGGTGTTTGGAGTTAACATTACAGATTTGCTTACACAAATTAGTCACTTTGTTGTTCAAGACACTCAGTATTCCCAGTGCAACAGAAAAGAAAACCGTAAGGAGCCAGCGGTCTGTCTTTCTTCACATCATGTAGGGTGAGCCAACACTGGCAGGCCTTGCCCTGTTGAAGAAGCTGCTCAAGATCAAACTGGAGAGATGGCAGCATTTTAAGTACTTTTTCCAAAGTAATTACATTTCTCGTTGTCATTTCAGAAAATGTTTTTTTAGAAAATGTTTTTTTTCCTTGATCACGCAAGTGTATTTTTTTTCCGTAACTCTCTATAAGATGGTTACAACAACAAACAAGGCTTTCCTCTGTCTCTCTCAAAATTCCCCACTATGCCACTTAGTACTACACAAAATACTTGCACCAGTTTCAGTTGCACTTTGCAATGATGAAGCGATTCAAAGTATCACTCAGTCTGCTTTCCATGTGGGACTTGGGCTAAAGTCTTTGTTTCATGGCAATAGAGAGATCACTAAACCGCTCTGTTAACGTGAACAGATTTTGAGCCACTGATTAGCATGAAATCAACAATTTCCAAACATTTTAGCATATAAACAAATTGGGCCAAAACAAGACCACTTTGCTTCCCCCTGGAGGCAATACCGCAAAGCCCCTATCAGCCTAGCCCTGGCTAAGCAACAAAGAAGCCCAGCCAGGGATGGTGAGTATCCACGGACCTCCCTCTCCTTGGTCAGTGCAGCGTTAGCTAGGAACCATGGGTTCTAGGACCAGGTAAGCTGCCAGTAACCGCATTCACTCTCCCACTGCCTGATGCCAAGGAGTCACTTAAAGAGAAAAGCAAATGCCCCCCATTTTCTCTTTCTCAGCTCTGTTCATCACGCTGTCGCCACTCCTCTCCGTGTGCTAATTAATCTCATTTAATTACAAGTAGCATATGCTTCTCTGGTGCATTTCAGACAGAGGAACGCAGTAGACAGAACGCCGAGTTATCTTCGTCCTCCCAGAGGAGCCTGTCTCCTCACTTAGACGCCTCTTTCCTTCGCTCCTTGCCTGCTCTTCACAAACACATCCTGAGGGCATTTCCCGCTCTCACTTCCAACTTCTAAGACGTACATGCTTGTATTTTTGGACTGGCCAGGTTAGAAGTGGATTATATATAATTTGAGACTTGGAGAGCTAGAAATATATAGAATAACATATGCATGTAAGATATCTATGCCCACACATATATACTGATATATATTCTTTGATATATATATCAAAGGAAATGTTATCAAAAAGGAAGTGGGCATATCTTCTAAGGAGCTTTTGTTACAAAATCGTTCTAACATGAGTCTGGAACTATGAGTTTATAAGCTCCATCTTGACAGGAAATGAAGGCTGGCTTCATCGATTCGTATTAAAGTAAGCCACGCACGGAAGAGGCAGCTCGACACAAGGCCACAAGGCCATCTTCTATTTAAATCCCAATGAATATTTTTGTTCCTAGCAAGGCTTTTTTATTATTTCCTATTGTCCTATCATTATTTTTTTTAATTTGAGTGCATAAGATACTCCAATCTGTAGTCACTTTTTAACTTAATTTTTTTCATGAAACTCCTTCCTTGGAGAAGCCCATCTTTCCTCCTGACTCTCCTATGCTGTGCATGAATTGCAGGTGGCTACAGCAGCAACTCCTAGACACTTCCTCAATGCACTCTGCACGACAACCTGAGAGCTTTGTTTGATAGGTTTACATGAGCCGCTTGCACCTAATTCTATATTTACAAAAAAGATAAAGTCTCCAACTGGGCCTTTTTTGATGTGTGTTCAAATTTGCTGCTCTTTTTTTTTTTTTTTAAATGGGTTAGAGACTGGCATTGCAACAGTGGGTCAAGCTACCGCTCGTGATGTGGACATCCAATATCTCAGTGCCCGTTGGAGTCTCGGCTGCTCTACTTCTGATCCAGCCCCCTGCTAATGTCCTGGAAAGGGAACAGATGATGATCCAAGGACTTTGGACCCTGCAACCCATGTCAGATTACTGGAGGGAGTTCCCGACTCCTGGCTTTGCACTGTGTCAGACCTGGCTGCTGTGGATATCTGGGGAGTGAACCAGCAGTTGAAAGATCAATCTCTCTCTGTCTCACCATCTCTGTCTTCTGTCTTTCAAATGAAGAAATAAATCTTATACAAACTAAAATATTGATTGGGATCTTACTACTGAGCAACATGAGATTTTAGTGTATATTCTGGATATTTCTGTCCAACAGTAGGGATATTTAAAAAGTATATAGAAATTTTTCTCCATTGAATTATCTCAACAGCATTTTGAAAATCTTCATTAGCATAACTTTAAATCCATTATACCCCAGTTTTTCAAAACTCCCTTAGACATTGAAGATTTTTTCTTACTACACATAAATTTGAAGATCAGTTGGCCAATATCTACCAAAAAGGGGGCAGTGGTTTGTTTGAGATAGAGCAGAATCTATAGACTAATTTGGAGAGAACTAATTTCTCAATAAGAATGAGATTTCCAATCAATAAATATATTGTCATTCTTCTCACCTCATAAATTTCTTCCAGAAATATTTTGTAGATTCTTGATTACAGGATTCACATATAATTAGCTAAATCTCTACTTCTGGACTATTATGTGTAAGCCATGCTGAACATTCATTCCTATATGAGCTTTACACTTTGATATTATTTTAAATACTGCTTTCTCCACTTGTCTGTTGGAAGCAGAAGTGTTTTCTATTTCTCTATCTACAGCTTTATTTATTCTAGACATTTTATATAATGACTCATACACTATGTAGTTTTTGTGACTGCCTTCTTTTATTTAGCATAATGTTCTTAAGGTTCATCCAGATGGAAGCAGGTCTCAAGTCTTTATTGTTTCATATTGCTGAATAATACTTCCTGCACAGATATGCCACATTTTATTTCTCTACTCATCGGTTACTGTATATTTGGTTTGATTCTACTCCTGGACTATTACGTGTAAGCCATGCTGCACATTCCGATATGAACTTTAGTGTTTCTATTTATCTTGGGTATAAACCTAGGAGTGAAGTTGCTGGTGATATGGTAACTCTTATCTTTAACCTTTCGATGAACTGTCAGAAGGTTTTCCAAGGTAACTCTGTGATCTGACATTCCTACCAGCAGTTTGGGAAGGCTCCACTTTCTCAATACTCTTGCCAAAACATGTTATTCACTGTGTTTCTGATGGCAATCGTTGTAGCAGGTATGAAGAAGTCGCTCGTTCTGGTTATTATCTGTATTTCCCTCACGACTCATTATGACATTGAGCGTGTAGTAACGAAGATCTGAATTTCTGCATTTTATAATCTTCTTGGAAAAGCCCATATACATTCCTTACCCATTATTTAATCAGCTTATGTTTACCACTGAGATATATGAATTCTTTTTAAATTCTGGATAATAGACCCTTATCAGACCCATAATGTGCACAATCTTTCAAACTACTGTATGGGTTCTCATTTCACTCACGTGATAATGTGTCTTGACATTTGATGATGTGCAGTTCATCAGTTTTGCTTTTGGTTTCATAGATTTTTCATGTCATGTGTAGGAAACCAGTACCTAATGCAAGGTCATTAATATTTATGCCTGTTTTCATCTAGGAATTATAGATTTCTAACTCTTACTGAAGTCTTTGATGCATATTGAGTTAATTTTTATGTTCAGTATAGATAAGGATCCAATTTCATTGTTTTGCATGTCAATTTGCCATTTTGCTAGCACCATTTGCTAAAAATAATGTTTTTATTGAAGTTAATAGTTTGTTAAATGTCAGCTGATCATAAATGTTAGAACTTATTTCTGGACTTTTAATTCTATTCCACTGATTTATATATGGCTATCCATATGCTAGTATCACACTGTTTTGAGTCCTGTGGCTATATCGTAAGTTATTAAGGTCATGTCTCATGCATTTGTAAAATTTGCCCATGAGTGTTAGTATTTTTCTGGGTTTTAGAATTTTTCAACACTTATGATCATAAATTGTATTCAAAAAGTTCACAGAAAAGGTATTTTACAAAAAAACACTATGCTTTTGTATCAAATGAAATTACTGACTCCATTTTCCAAGAAGTTTTTGAAGCACTCTTGCATATCATCTTGATAAAATAATCATTGCTTTCTTCATTCCAAACTGGATGCCTTGTATTTCTTTTTTGTCTAATTAGAGTCTTTAGGTTCTCTGAATCATAAGTGACGAGGGAAGGAAGGATTTGGGTAAATCCCATAATCCTTGACAGCCACTCTCCATATTCAACATGACAGGGCACAGACAGAAATGAAAGGAGCAACTGATAAAGGACTGAATGGATTTCACAGATGTGAAGTTGACTATCTACTACTCATAATTTTACACAATCATTAAGATATTTATCCCTTACCGCTGTAATCCATGGGCTGAACTCTAAAATTTCAGAGAGCATTTTCACACATAAATACGGTTATAAATAAATGATACACACACACACACACACACACACACACAGTCCTCTACAAATCATGGTGGTATGATGGGGCAGCATTCAAGAGTGGCCTCCAGAAGTCGGTTGTTGGACACTAAATTTCATTTCTTTCTCTTGCAAACGGCACTTAATTACTGTAATGAAGTGAAGCATAACCAATTTTTTTTACTATTTCTATAGGAAAATGAATTCTGAATTCCAGATTGTGACACCAGAACCACATTTAACGTAAAAGTGACCACTACATTGGTAGCAGGTGATGGGCAAAGTAGAAACTTCAGGGTGCTAGCACTTTGCTGATGTTATCCTTCCATATAGTCATGATACAACCCTTCTGGAAGATCTTCTTCTTTCTCCTGCTCCACATTTTTATGAGTATAACCCAACTCAAGTGTGTGTTAAACAAGTACTTTGTAAGACTCCTCAATGTGGTTAATTACCTCCACAGGTAGTTTCCACTACATTATTATACATCGTGTACATTTTCTGTTGGTCATATCCTATCACACATGTGTCCTACACACTGTGTTTTCTCAATCTGACATGAACTCTGAGTGCATTCCATGTGTGTTCCATCGGCCAAGAGGAAAGCAGTATCTTCCCTCCAGAAAGAATCCTCAGAGTGGGATTCACAAGGAGCCAAGTAGGGGAGGGGTGTTTTTTTCCTCTCATTTTTTTTTTTTTGTTTTATTTATATTTTAGTTTCCAGCAGCAGCAAAACTGTATTCAAAATATCCCAAGTGCTAAATCTTCTACAACGACCAGCTGTCTGCCCAATTGCAGTTCTTAAAATTAAACTGCATGTATTGGAAGGTACAAAAAAAGAAGAAAAGAGAAACAGTGTGGGATTAAGATGAGCAGATACGAATGTGAAAGGATTTGTTTCTATTACAGACAACTGCTAAATAGTATAAATGCAGCAATAGTTAAGTCTAAGAAGGCTCCCCTGTGCTACTTGTCTCAATAAGAATATCTATAACTTTGTATATTAGTCCTGTCATAGTTTTCCAAATAAACAGTGAATATTATGCTAACAAATGTCTTTCCTGCCTAAATATTAAACATGTTTAAGAAAAATATTATGAGGAAAGATTTTTAAATGAAGAAAAACACACAGAATAATCAACTAAATAATAAAAAAGTTGTAAGACCTGAAGTCTTTATACTTGACAATGAGAAGCAATCCTCATGGACTTGGGATATCCTTGAGTCGCAGGACATATAACTCGAATAAATATTCAACCTCAGCCATCAGTTTTCTAATACAAGCCTCATTTCAACCTTAATTATATCTACTCTCCTGGTACCATGATTATAAAACTTCAAGGAGAAAAATATTTAAGAATAACTTGTCATTCATGACAGAATTTCAGACCCTTTGGATGCATCACGGTTCAATGTGACTGGGGTGATGGCTTCTGTCCATCACCTCACCAAGAAAAACACTGTGGACTTCTCCCTCTCTCATCTGCTCTTTATTGAGAGAATCAAGAAGTCATGAGTTTTCTGCATCTACCTATTCTTATTCCATTAAGTACCAAGCATGCACTGCTGTGCTAAAAGGTGGTATCCAAGTTTCTTATAGACATGGACTGTAGAAGATAGCAACATTTTAGGAAACTCATTACTAATGTAGCTTTTGATGAAAACTAAAGAATTTTTTCTTACTTCACTATACACACACATTCACACAGGTCACTGATTATGCACACAACCATTATTGGCACGCAATTAAGTGTTTCAGTTCCCTTTTCAAACACCACCTTCAAATCTTGAGGTCATAAAGAATACCTGACTGTCCCAAACTCAGCAATGAAGGCTTCATTCAGTCATGGACACAGACAGAACTACAAGATCCACACCTTGTCCTGGCTCAGTCCATCACCTCAAGACCCCAGCTTGGCTGCCTCCAGTCAGGAGCTGCCTTGGAGTTCACGGACAGTGGGGAAGAGTGCAGTCATCGCGTGCTTCAGCGGGCTACCTGGCCCCTCTTTTCTCTCTCCCTCCCCCTATGCAATCTGCCCAGCTCTCCTGTCCCTGGGGTTCCTGGTTTGCAGGTACACAGCCCAGGTAATCAAGTGGCAAGTTCTTCAGCTAGGTGAGCCAGCAAGTCTTTTATCAGAGCCATGTGAAGCATCTAGGCAGAGCCCTCTGCACCACAGCTTGTCTCTGGTAGCCTTCCCCGAACTTCCTTCCCCAGCAGAACAAGTGAGTGGTAAGGAAGGGCGAATGGGAGGGAAGTCCCCCCTGCCCTACAAGGGAAGGGTAGAAATAAAGATGGGTGAGGAAGTTGAGAGGCGGAGAATTTCCATTGTCACGCTGTGAAATACTCAGTGCCTAACTTGCTCACCACTGGCCACTGGAAATAGAGCGATGCTGTATTCCGTGGTCAGAAAGAATGCTTTCTAACTATGTTCTAGGTCAACAAAGTGCAGGGATCTGCTTTAAGCTGGCTGCCACCATTTTTAGTCTGGCATTTCCAACCCTAGTATTCCTTATGGTCCAAATAGCCAGAGTGCCCAGAGTAAGCCCCCGAACAAATGCGGAAGGGATCATTATCCAGTGCCAACATGGACTTTTCGTCAGAACAGGAAGTGATTCTAAGACAAAAGGTGCAACGCTGTATTTGTGAATATACACAACTTACACATAATGTGAAGAGATTTATTAAATAATGATCACCCATTCGATTATTCTTATCTCTTATATATCTCTTATCACTGTATAACTGATATTTGCCATAGCCCTACTTGACAACATTTTTCTGGATTCTGTGATAAGCATTTCCTTTTATGAATAATTTTATAGCCTAACATTTCTTCTGACTTTGTTAATTAAATCCCACTGTGTATGATTAATCAGTACTTTCCACTTGTGACCATAACACCACAAGGCTTTAGGACAACTCCCACCAAAAACCCCAAAGCACTCTCCATTTATAAATTCCCCACAAGACCAGGACTGGTTCTCTCCCACTGACACAATCTCTTGGAAAGGCACTGTTTGTCTTTCCTAATTGATATATTTCCTATGATTATTATTTCACTCATTACTTTTTATTTTTTTATTTTTTGACAGGCAGAGTGGATAGTGAGAGAGAGAGAGACAGAGAGAAAGGTCTTCCTTTTGCCGTTGGTTCAACCTCCAATGGCCGCTGCAGCTGGCACACTGCGCTGATCCAATGGCAGGAGCCAGGTGCTTCTCCTGGTCTCCCATGGGGTGCAGGGCCCAAGCACTTGGGCCATCCTCCACTGCACTCCCAGGCCACAGCAGAGAGCTGGACTGGAAGAGCAGCAACCGGGACAGAACCAGTGCCCCGACCAGGACTAGAACCCAGTGTACCGGCACCGCAAGGCAGAGGATTAGCCTAGTGAGCCGAGGCGCCAGCCTTCACTCATTACTAAAAAAGGAATATCTAAACAGAGATAGTGTTATTTGTCTACTAGGGAGGTCTCTTAAATAATAGATAATTAATTTCAATATCTTCTTTCTCAAGGAAGTATGGTGACTTTCTTAAGAAAATACCTGTCCCCTGCTAGGGTGAACCTCTCAGTGTGAACAACAACAACAAAAAAGCCCTTTTCAAACCCCAAGAAAATGTTGATGCAAAGAAACATTTGCTGTTTTTCAAAGATGTTGATTAATAATAGATTCAGCCACGGGGCTGCAGAAAGGTTCAGATACAGAAAAAGCGAATGGAATTGGTAGAAGGAAAGATGCTTAGATGATGCCAATAGGCTAAAGAATAATATGAAAGGGTTAGCGATCAGTGAGTCAGATTTTAATTAAAAATAAAAATTCATGAAGTCCTATGCAAGCATTAAAGTACAGATAGCTAATATTTGTTCATAAAATCATTTCAATGGAAGCCGAATGCAGAATATTAAACTATTAGACTACTTATGAGATGGAGCAAAGAAGTTCATTTAATTCCTTAATAAATGGAAATGGAAAAATACACTTTGAAAAGGAAAAATGAGCAATAAGTACTTTATAAATGATACATACCGTGGTCACCGAGATGCAAGATTAACACATACACGTTCTCGATTGAGGTTCACCCTTTTCATTTGTAGATTTTGCCTTTGTAAGAGTTTCCTTTGCTGCACCTGCCATTCCCAAAGTCTTCCAGTGCACTGTTTCCCAACACCTTTAAAATAAATCCCTTCCTTTTTACTCCACAAGTAAATGCAAACCTGTCCTCTCCCATCTGAGTTCTGAGTGTGGACTCCTGGCTGACCTGCTTTTCATTTTTCCCTCCATGGGATTATCTGTACCCAGCATTTCTAGAGCAAAACTGCTTTGGCAATGCACTTGCTCCTTCCTACAGCCCTGTGGTGATTGGTTGAACCCCAGCACCTGAGTGTGGGCGTTTCTGCTGGCTCTAATGCACTCAGAGAGCTGAGCAGTCAGCCTCATCTCTGCTTTCCTCGACTTCCTTGTGCTGCAGCAGAGTGAGGCTGCGGTCAGCACCTGCACACACACTGGGTCCCCAGACTCCCCTGCTCTGCTCATGTCAAGTCCTCCATGCAGAATGCTGTTTTCTTCTCCTTGACGCCTCTCTGATTCTTATTCTCATCTCATAGCCTTATCAGCTCAAACATGGTCTCTTCCAGAGAACTGTTCGGTGCACATTCTTAAAGGTGAAAAATCGCTCTGCTGCAAGCTTCGCTTTGGTATAGGTCACAATTTTCAGCTATCATTGATAAAGTGCCTAGCCTTGCTCCAGCCCTGGCAACTTACCATTTTATTTCATGCACTGCTTCTAAGTACCCACAGCAGCAAGCCCTGGATGCCCAGTAGCAGTAATATCTGAATCATCACTGAATGAACTGGTTGCAGACAGAAGTGGTGGTGCTGGTGGTTAGCAATGACATGTATGGTTTGCACTTGCATGGTAGTTTTTGAACATACAAAATAATTGCCAAGCTTAGTGGCATCCTCCACCTGTTAGTTCTTGAGAAAATCAACAATTGTCTGCAAAAAAAAAGCCTAGCATAGTGCCTGTTACATAGCTAATGCTCAAAACTATTAGTTCTGATTGGAGTGATGATCAGTCATGTTCATCAAACTCTTGCTAGTAGCATTCACAGCGACTGTGTCATGTGCCAAAGCTTATGTCTCTTTTCATCTGGTTTGCATATGTTCCCACTCAGTGGATTTAAAAGGAATTCATTAAAAAAAGCCAAGAGAAAACAGTGAGGAAATCAGTAAAAAATGATTAATGTTAGGACTGTGATAAGACACAGTCATTGTACACCTAAGTTCCTAATTTAAAAGGGAGTTCATTTGTTATCATCCCACCTTACACAGGAAGGAGTCATGTCTGACAAACTGTGAGCCACTTTCTCCACACTTCCCGTTGCTCTCTTTTAATTTTCGAGGCCTTCGACGCATAGTCCACACTTTCTGATCTGCTACCAAGAAGAACAACTGAAGAATTCCACTTGTACCAAGTAGGAATGAGCCCTTTGGTAACTCTCTGATCTTTTGTATTTTTCAAGATTTCCCTAATCAAAATTATACCCCCTGTCAGTAGTCTAGCTGTTCCCTGGGTTCAAAGTCCCCAAAAGTTCATTTAATCCCTTAATAAATGGAAATGGAAAAATACACTTTGAAAGGGAAAAATTAGCAATAACCACCTTATAAATGATACGTACCATGATCACCGAGATGCAAGATTAACAAATACACTTTCTAGATTCTATCTTTCCCAAAGGAAATCCTATCTTTCCAAATGGAAAATCTTTTCTCTGAAAACTAACCATGAACCACAAAGGTCGCAGCTGGGGGAGACCAAGATGCTTACACTACAGGAGGACAGAATTAGAAGACTGCAGGGTGGCAGGTTTCCTCCCATCACATCCTGGCTGGAAGAGTGTGGGGTTCCCTTGCCTGAGCATGGGAATTATGGGAACCTCCGTTCCTAGGGATCGTGTCCTCTATGGAGCACCACAGACATGATGTCTCTTGGGTTAGTTTCTCCAGTTCCCCATAGCCGTTTGGCTCTCTATCAAAGAGCACACAGTCTATCTTACAAAAATCTGGATGAGGTGAAGCCAGCCCACCAGTACCGAAGGCTGAAATAGTAAGCATGGTCTTCAGCCCAGCGTGCCTCTGATGCTGAGAATTTGCATCCAAAATATCCACTTGAAACACTTGTTAATGGGCAGCAGCAGTATGTACCCAGCTTAGCTTTATTTGCTCTCAAACATGTATTGTTAGGTTTGATGAATTGGATAGCTTTCAACAATGCCAGTGTCTTTATTAACTAAGTGGATAGCTGGGGAGGGAATAGCTCATCCAAGGAAGATGTTCATAAACACCTGTGTGGCAAAGATCTAGCAAAGAACATGGTTTAAAGGAAAACATCATATATCCACTCTGCAAAGATGTATTGTAGCGTCACATTGGGAGAATTAGAAAGCAAGTCTTCTCATGACTGAATGTTTTGTTCCCCCAAATTCATAAATCCTCAATTCCATGGCATCAGCAGGTGCTGCTTTTAGGAGGGGGAACTCTCTGGAACAGGAGTAGTGTCCTTCTAGGATGACAAAGCCACCAGAGCCCCTTGTTGCCATGCAAGAACACAACCCAAGGTGTAAAAAGAATTCAGAATTCAAAGGCAAGCTAACAAGCATCCTGATTACAAAATGGAAAAAGACCCCAAATAAACATCTCTCCCAAAGAGACATCTCTGCGTGAAAAGGTGCTCCACATCGCTAACTACAGAGGAACTGCAAATAAAACTAAAAGGAGATGTCACTTGCCATCTGTTAGGATAGCTATTCACAAAAAAGACAAGAGACCGCAAGTGCTGAAGAGGAGGTGGGGAAAATAGAGCCCCTGTTGACCTCTGGCAGGTTTGTAAGTGGGTGGAGCCACTGTGGAAAGCAGGGTCCGGTTTCCACAAAGTCCAGCTGCCACATGACTCAGCAATTCTTTTGGGGCAAAGGAACTGGGCGTCTCGAAGGGTGATCTGTATCCCTGTGTTCCCGGCAGCATGATTCACAACAGCCAAGACACGGAAACAGACTAAGCATCCTAAGACAGAGGTACATAAAGAAACTCTGCTGTGTGCATGTGTGTGTGTGTGTGTGTGTGTGTAGTGCTCAAACCATGAAAAAAAAAAATCCTCCTCCTCACAACGGCCTGGATGGACGCGGAGGACATTGTGCTAAGAGAAGTAAGACAGACACAGAAAAAAATCACACAACCTGCATCATCTCTCTTGCATGAGGAATCTGAAGGGGACAAAAGCCAAACACATAGCAAAAGAGGGAGGAATGGTGGATGTCAGAGGAAGATGGGAAAGGGAGGTTTAATGCAACTCAAAGGGTAAAAAGCTGCAGCTCTTGGATGAATAAACCCAGAGATCTAAAGAACAACAGAGGACTAGAATTATAATATTTGCATTGTGGCTCAGCAGGTTAAGCCCCTGGGACACCAGCATCCCTGTGAAGACCTGTTTGAGTCCTGGCTGCTCCCCTTCTGACCCAGCTCCTTGCTACCACACCCAAAAGGAAGCAAACGTTGCTGCAAGTGCTTGGGCCCTGGTCAGCTGGAGTTCCAGGCTCCAGGCTTTGGTCATTCCAGGAGAACCCAGAAGTGGGAAAATCTTCCTCTCCCTGACTCTCCTTCTGTCTCTCTCACTCTGCCCTTTAAATAAATACAAAAATCTTTGAAAACAACGTTGTATTGTGCACTGGGAATTTTCTAAGGAAGTGATTTTTAGGCATTCTTACCACAACTGAAAGAAAACAAAAGGTGTTTTGTGAAACAAGGGAGGTTAATTAGCTTGCCTGTAGTTAGCATTGTACTGTGAATGCGTATGAAAACATTGTTGAGTCCCTTAAGTATGCACACTAAGATATATAAAATAACAAATTACAGATCATTCACTCCACATTATCCTCATGGGCAAGACTGGCGTTTTCTCGCGCTGCTCCAACCCTGAGGACGTGCAGGTGCTCCAGTATGCACTCAGAGTGCGAAGGTTCCAGGAAATTATCCCAACAGATTGCTTTTCCTGCACTGCTACCCAAAAACACATGAACGTTTTCTGATAGATGCACAAGGAAAAGCAACAGCCTTCCTGGATAGTTGCAAGACATAATTGACATGGAGTCTATTCTTAAATAGACAATACTGACTTTTAAAAAGTATCTCAGGGGTATGCCACCACGGTCTACTGGGTAAACCTGCTGCGTCTGATGCCGGTATCTCATACGGGCACCGGTTCATGTCCAGCTGCTCCACTTCCCTTACACCTCCCAGCTAATGGCCTGGGAAAGCAGTGGAAGGCGGCACAAGTGCTCGGGACCCTGTCACCCTTGTGGGAAACCTGGATGAAGCTCATGGCGCCTGGCTTCAGCCTGGCTCAGCACGGGTTGCTATGGCCATATTAGGAGTGGCCCAGTGGTTGGATGATCTCTTTCTCTCTCTCTGTCTCTGTCTCTCTGTGTGTGTGTGTGTGTCTCCCCCCCGGCCCGTAACTTTGATTTTTCAAATAAGTGAATAACTTTTTTTAAAAAAAGTTATCAGGATTAAGCTAACAAGTTCATAAAAATATCTAGGAAAGTAAAACTAGAAACCTTTATTGAAAGACATAACTACCTAGTGATATACACACACATATTTCTGCCTAAAAATACAATATAATAAGTACTTATTCTTCATAAAAATGATGCATGGTATTGATGTAATGCAAATAAAATTTCAACAAGTTCCAAATGAATAGGTTACATTTATTTTAAATACACTGAGGAAAAAACATAATAGAGAAACCAAAAATATTATTTTAAAAGAAAAGGGTATTTAAACTTCAAGATAGCAACAGAGTTTGAGAAATTTGAAGAGTGACTTGGTATTAAAATGGGTAAATTTATTAACAGTAAACAATGGGAGGTAAAGAAGCAGAACTCTGTATTCATGAGATTAATCCTGTCATGTGGGAGCACTGCAGAATGACGGGGAAAAGTCTCAACAAAGGGTTTCAGAAGAATTTGGAGAAAACAAATTATATATCTATGAAAAATAATGTCACAAAAGGGGCCTGGCTATATTACAGTGTCAAAACCGTAACATAAACGTAGAACTATAAAAACAAGTATTTAAAACTAGGAGTGAATGTTTACGATTTGGGTTGGAAAGTCCTTTTTGACTTCAGATCAAAAAACAGACACAACAAAAATAAAAACAGAAATGTTCTGAACCCATAAAAGAAAACAAGGATAACTTTTTCCTCTACGAAAATGTTTCAGTTGGGTGGACGGTGTGGCACAGTGGGTTAAGCCACCACCTGTGATGTGAGCATCCCATATCTGAACAGTGGTTCAAGTCCCAGCTACTCACTTCCAATCCAGCTCCTTGCTAATGCACCTGGGAAAGCAGCAGAAGATGGCCCACATCCTTGGGCCCCTGCCTCACCTGGGAGACCTGGAGGCAGCTCTGTGCTCCTTGCTCTGGCTTAGTCTGCTCTGGCTATGATGGCCATTTGGGGAGTAAACCGGTAGATTGAACATCTCTCTCTATCTCTCTATCACCCTTTCTGTCACTCTGCCTTTCAAATAAAATAAATCTCTTTAAAAAATCTTTAACTTTTTAAATTACCTGAAAAGAATGTAAATCACCTATTTGCTATGGCTCCACATGTGCTGAAACTGAAGATTAGCCTGACTCTGGCCCAAGGCTTTCAAGAAAATTCTGGAAGCAGCCACAGCTTTTTGAAATATTGCACTGCACCCTCATAAGCATGTATAATTATGACATGGTAATCAAAAAGCTACAAAACCACAGTGGAATGTGAAATGCTAAAATCATATAGAAAAATGAGAAAATATGCACCATAAGCAAAGTAAAGAGAAACACCTCTTGAAATGCAGGTTGAATGCAGACTGAGGAGGGAGCTGAACGCCAGGCCAAGGGCAGTGAATTTGCATCTACAAGCAGCGGAGAACCATAAAAGGTTTTTGACAAGGCGAGAGAATGATCAAAGACGCCGTTAACAAAGCACCGTGTTCAGTCCCAGGAAGAACGCAGGGGAGCTGCAGTGTCAGGCCAGGTGGGGAGGAAGGTGCCGTGCACACAGCTGTGCAGCTCAGAGTTGAAGATCAAGGATGCAGCCTGCGTGCAGGCCAGGCGAGAGACAGCAAGGGCCAGTGCCGCACCCACGGTGCAGTGTCGTGTCTGAGGATCTGGGAGCCCCAGAAGAGGTCGGGAGTGAATTTTTATAGAATGCTCCTTGTTCCTACACACTCTGCCTGGCCCGTGAGGCCCACAAAACTGTGTCGCTGGTTGCTAAGTCTGGTCTCTCCAGCATCAACCCTGTGAGTTTTATCCCTCTGTGCATTCCAAGTTGCATGGCATATCACTACTCTTAGCTTCAATGCACTCACCATTGGTCCATCTAGAAACAATGAAGGTAGCAGTGGGTATTGTGGCATAGCAGGTTAAGCATCCCATGCTGGAGTGCCTGGTTCAAGTCCCAGCTATTCTGTGCTTCTGATTCAGCTCCGGATAACATTCATGGGAAGCAAAGATGAAGGCCCAAGCACTTGGGTTCCTGCCACCCATGTGGGAGACCCTGATGGAGTTCCAGGCTCCTGGCTTCAGCCCAGAGTATCTTTGGCTATTGTAGGATTTAGGGAGTAAACCAGTAGATGGCAAATCTCTCTTTCTCTTTCTCTGATTCTCCCTCTGCCTTTCAAATAAATAAATATTTTAGATTTAAAAAATGAAGAAAGAATGAGAGTTAATACATGAGATAGCAGTGTCTGTGAGTGACATAAGTTCAGGAATGGGTTTACTCAGCCAGCTGAGTTGCTCAAACCCAATGTGTTCTACAGAAAGCCCCGTTTTCATGACCTGTGAGATGCCCTCCAAGCTCTAGGCAAATTTTTGCTGGCCAGCAGTGTTTTTGTGTGCCTCAGGTCCTGGGCCATGCAGTGCCAATCTGATCAAATGGCTTCTGCTAACTATGTGACTTACGGTGACGGCCTGTTGTACTCTGGGAACCAGAGTCCTGCCTGTGTGGTCATCCCCCAGTTACAGCCTCAGCCCCAGGACGTAGGTGAGCTGCCTGGCTGGCAACAATCTACACGGACTGTCACACAGGAATCCACACGGGAGGGACACCTGGACGTCTCCCTATGCCTCCTCCCTTGGCTGATTTTACTCGGTAGCATATCTCTGTGATAAGCCAAGTCCCATGAGTCCTTTTAGTACATCATTGAGGCCATCTTGGGGACCCCAGACCCAGGGCAGTTACTCTAGGAAGGGCTACTCGGACAGATCGTAGATTCATGTCCTCGTGTGCTGGTGAAGAATACGAAGAAGGAATGGGAGAATCAGAAAAAACAAAAAACAAAAAAAAAAGAAGGGTGCGGTGTTTGGAAACAAGGAAATGTAAGTAGGCAGATGGGTATGTAGACAGAGAGGAAGTTCAAGTAGATAATGACATTACGGGTTTCCAAGAGATTATCCAAAAACCATGACGAAAACAGGTTGAGCAGAACACGGAAAACAAATGCTAACTTGTCACACACTTGTCACACACTTTCCCTGGGCACCAGTCATTTCATGTGTGATGAAAGGGGCTCATCTTATTCATGTTTACTCTCCCCCGAGGGGACTGCGAAGATCAAATGACAAGCTGTTTGAGAAGACATTCAGAAAATCTAAAGGACTAAACATCTACAATGCACATTTTAGTCCCATTTAAGTGTAAATAGCAAATGTAATTAGGAAAAATAATAAAGAGAGTCAAAAATCGCTTATGGTTCCCGGTTTTAGTTATGGGGTATTTAATGAGGACGCACTGTAACGTACAAAGAATGAGCACCTGTGGTGTCTAGCTTCCCCCGCCACTGCTGGTAAACGTTGGAACCACTGAAGGAAAAGCCACGTGTTGGTCTGTTTCATCTCCTACTCTCATTATTTGTAATGAGAGAATGATTTCAGTCTCAGATTTCAGGTATGACCCTCTCGTGTCTGAGCAGTCACTCTTTATCCAGTAAGGACACTACAAACCACCTAAGCATACTGATTCTAGATCACTATTATCTAAGAAATCTGAAGGCTGAAATTTAATTTACTTTCCTGATCAATGTATTTTGCACAAAATCTCAATCATGAAATTGAAAATAATTGTGTTATACATGAAATTGAAAATGCAGACCAACATGTTTAAAAATTCTTTTCCTTAAAAGAAAATGGTTCAACTAACTTGCACTTGGGTATTTATTTCTTTTGTTCCAAAGGCCCCTCATAATTGCATGTCAGACATCATCCCTGCAAGACCCTGGACCCATAATCACAGACCCCGAGACCTCCTGACCCAAGAGGGACAGGAGAGGCTGTTGGGATTAGGATCCACTACTGAACTCGGGGAGCAACACTCCGTACACTCAAAGCCAGAGGTGCTACACACGGGCCTCACAGGTGGATCGCACTTTCATTTGCAATATAGCATTGAAACCACTGCCATCTATCTTACTGATCTTAGATTTACCAAGTTATTGCCAATGAGGAAGACAGGGGAGGGGATCTGCAGAAACGATGGCCCCCCAGTCAAGGCCAAGCTCTAACCACCCTGCTCTGCCTCTCCCTCCACACGGCGACACCAACCTGCTGCTGAGAGGCCTCTGCAAGGACCAGCGTTAATGAGACTTGGACAAAATAACACAAAGTAGAGCTGCCAACATCCTTGGCTTCAAGAGCCAGTGACAGTTCAAGGACAAATACAAGGTCAACACGCATCTCTTTGGATTGACTGTTGAAGCAAATGTTTTCTCTGAGAATATAAATACTGAGCACACTGCCAACTCTGTTCCTTGGGGCTGGCATTTTGCCCAACGGTTAAAAGCTGGTGAAGTCTCCACATCCCACAGCAGAGAGTCTGGGTTCAATCCCTGCCTTTGCTCGAAACTCCACCTGCCTGCAAATTAATACACACCCTGGGAGACAGCAGGGGATGGCCAAGGACCCAGGTTCCCGAGACTCCCATGGGAGAGCAGGACTGTGTTCCTACCCCCTGGCTTCCCACTTGGTCCAGCTCCAGCTGTTGCAGGCATTCAGAAGTGAACCTGCAGATGGAGGCTTTCTCTCTCACCCCCCCTTCCTCCATCCTCCATCCTCCATCCTCCCTCTCTCCTCCCCTTCCTCCCTCCCTCTCTCTCTCTCTTTTTCCCCCTCATCTCTCAGTGTTTTTGACAATAATTTTTAAAGATCACAAAATTTAAAAAAAAAACTCAAAGAATGCTAAAAACACACCTAAGAAGAACATCTATTTTTTTTAAAGCAATGAACTTTTGCTTACTTAACACTAACAATGGATTACTCAAAAACCAGTGCATAGATGAAATTTTGCTGGTGCTTAAGTATCTGTCTCATAGGTTTGGTTTTTACAACAAAATAGTGGTTCATCTTAGAAATTCTTATTAGTCATAAGAAAAAGATAAGACAGTGTGGCAGTCAGATAATTTTAAATATTATTATTACTCCCTTTAAAAATCTTCAAGTGTGCTTTCATAATCTCTTCTCAGAGAAATCCAAAATTGCTCACTTAAAACCAACTGAAGCTCAGTCCAATGATCCTAAAAGAGAAGATTCTCAACAAAAATGGGTTCGGTTTGGAAAGCCTGATGGGATTCTAATGTAACCAACTGCAGACCAGAAGTTGAACATACATGGCATCTTCCGACAGGTTTTCGCTTTGGGAGCACTCCTGGTATATTGAAGAGCAATGATCCCTCCTGAAACAACTAACAAGACTTCTCTTGCTATTTTAAAACCTGTGTGCCTGCTGGGAAGATATCTTTCCCTCCCCTCCTCCTCCCCTCCCCTTCCTTTCCGCCCAAATGGTAGAAATGCGTCCAGGGAGGAGGTTTGACATTGGAAAGCAAGGGCACATTGGCACTGAAACCGCTAACGGCTGCCCGTTAACCTCACTTGTGTTGTTAAGCTACCATGCAGCAATTTTTTAAGTGCAATGTCAGGCCAACACAGATTAGGAGGATCTGTCAAATTCGTACACATTTGGCTTATCTTTTAAAGGCACGGCTTATTTAAAGTTTATTTATAAATAGTCCCCACGATTCCAGTCAACTAACGAAGGCTGCAATATTGTCTAAACAATGCTTTCAAAAATGTAGGGCACTTATTATTTACTTCTGATAAGATGCTCACTAAATCTCTAAGTACTGCCTCCATGTTTATGAATATCTCCATGTTGCTGTCAAAGCAAACCTGAATTACTGTGTGCATAAGAAGGAAAATGGCAACAAGGGCACACAGAGATGATTGGATTTTGAAGGCTGTCATTATTTTCTTCCCCTACCACTCCCCAGCATCAGGACCAGTACACTAAGAGGCACATCGTTTGCTTTTTATTTTACAGTTAAATTGGACTGGCTTCTCTCTCCTTAAAACAACAGCCCCATGGATAGGGAGCCCTCCTCGGCTGGGCCCCATCAGCACTGGTTCCCCAAAGTCCTGGCTTCCTTTTCTGTTTTAACTATTTGTCTGCAGTGCCCACCACCATCTCAAACTACACTGTTTTGGCCAGTGTAGACAGGATGGCTAAAGCTCTTCCAACAGATACTGCACAGATTCCAAGAGAAGCGAGCCACAGCTCAGGCTGACCTGACAGCTCCCGGTTGCACAGGTAGCTAGGTGCGACCACATGAACAGGTTTCACACGGCCACAGGAACGCACTTGGTCTGCATGGTCCCAAAATGGAGAGTTTTTTTGTTTGTTTGTTTCCTTTTTGAATGTAGTGGTTGCACCACCTCAGCGCGGCTTCACTCTTTTTGTGGGCTAGAATACTGATGAGAAGAGAGATCCAGGAAGATGTGCTGGCGATGCCCGAGCCCTGTGCAGCCTGAGCCCTGGAATGCCCCAGGGGAACAGCATCACCTGCCACTCCACAACGGACGATGACCTGTGAGAGGGGTAAGTTCTGAGGCGCTGACTGTTCCAGGTCCTTCTGTTGTCACAGCAAGTCTGGCACTCTCTGAAACAGTAGGGAGTCAGCTGCATCTATGAACGCTGGCAACTCCAAACGCTGGCAAGGATGTGCGACAACCAGAGGTCTCAGCATCGCTGAAGGAATTAAAACAGGCACAGCTACCTAGTAGACAGATTAGAAGTGCCTCAAAGAGATAAACATGTTCATTCCATAGGACCCAGCCACTGAACACCTTGCTATGTACCCAAGTGAGCTGAAAAGTTTATGTCCACCAAAACCCGCGCACAGATTTTGAATAGATTTATTCACGATTGATAAAACTCTGGAAGCAACTAAGATGTTCTTCAGCGGGTACGTCCATTCACCTGCTGCAGAACACCTTGGTTGCTCTGAAGTTGCTCTCAGGTGCACTCAGTGATCAAAAGCAAGGAACGATTCCATGCCTTCAACATACACACAGAAGCACCAGTGCTTGTTTCTAAATGAGAGAAGCCAGAGTGAAGCAGACACACCTCGGCACGATTCCAACTATGTGACGTTTTGGAAAAGGCAACATTGCATGAACAGAAAGATGGCAGTGGTCACCAGGGTTCAGGAGAGAGTGGGAGGGAGAGGCAGGAATAAGGATACTGCGGGAAGTGAATGTAGCATGTGGGGTCCTGTCATGCTGGACGTCTGTCATTAGGCATGTGTCAAAACTCATACGGCTGCACACCATGAAGAGTGAGCCCAACAGAAACGGGGCCCCCTGCCGTCAGTCATGATGGGAGAACACTGGCCCATCATTGCAGCCAGTGGACATTTCTTATGTGTTCTGGAAATAACAGGAGACAATGTGGTAGGGAAAGGGTTAGAGAGTATATGGAATTTTAGGAATAGATTTGCAATTTTTTTTCTATAAGTCCACAGTGCTTTACAAATACACTCTTTAAAAATATCTATGCTGGGCCGGCGCCGTGGCTCAACAGGCTAATCCTCCACCTTGTGGCGCCGGCACACCGGGTTCTAGTCCCGGTCGGGGCGCCAGATTCTGTCCCGGTTGCTCCTCTTCCAGGCCAGCTCTCTGCTGTGGCCCAGGAGTGCAGTGGAGGATGGCCCAAGTGCTTGGGCCCTGCACCCCATGGGAGACCAGGAAAAGCACCTGGCTCCTGCCATCGGATGAGCGCAGTGCGCCGGCCGCAGCGCGCCATCCGCGGCGGCCATTGGAGGGTGAACCAACGGCAAAAGGAAGACCTTTCTCTCTGTCTCTCTCTCTCACTGTCCACTCTGCCTGTAAAAAAAAATAAATAAATAAATAAAAATATCTATGCTTTTTTGTCAATAATCAACAACCATAGGAGACATATGAAAAGGCAAAGAGGTATAAACTGTGGATATTAAATTGTCAGAAAAAATGATGGAAAATATAACAGGAAAGCTTAGAAAAACGGGGGTAGAAGTAACAGTAAGAGAACAATGAGCCTAAAGGGAGGCACTTTTAAAAGTTTATGGGAGGGGCCAGTGCTGTGGCGTAGTGGGTAAGGCTGCCACCTGTAGTGCTGACATCCCATACGGGCACTGGTTCAAGACCCGGCTGTTCCACTTCTGATCCAGCTCTCTGCTATGGCCTGGGGAAGCAGTACAGGATGGCCCAAGTCTTAGGGCCCTGTACCCATATGGGAGACCCAGAAGAAGCTCCTGGCTTCTGGCTTTGGATCAGCAAAGCTCTGGCCATTGTAGCCATCTGGAGAGTGAACCAGCAAATGGAAGTCCTCTCTCTCTCCTCCCTCTATACCTATCTCTCTCCCTGTCTGCGTCTGCCTCTGCCTCGAACTCTGCCTTCAAATAAATAAATAAATCTTTTAAAATGTGCATGGAAAATGGAGTTAGGAGCTAAGTTTATTTTGGAGCAAAAATTTTAAAATCCATATGTAGTTTTCTCACAATACACATTTTACATGAAATTTCTGAAGACTCCTCCTTGCATGGATTTCAAAACCAATTTTTATACCAAAAATTGGTGTAAAAATATGCTTATCTCTTCTTTCCATTTTTCATGGGCTTCTTTGAAGGACTCTCATGAAACACATTTAGGCTTAGGGAGAAAAGAAGATTTACAGCAAAACGCTCATGGCTGGTATCTCATCCCAGCTGCTACTGTCCGCTCACTGGGAGGTTAGAAAACTCCTAAGGGGTCTCAGACCCCCCCCCCAAATACCTATAAAAAACCATGATTTTCTCACCTATGATCACTCAGGCCCCATATCCACAGATTAAACCACACACACAAATTTTTACCAAAGCCACTCCCACACTTGACTCTTGATGGTACAGATATTTTAGCATGCTTGTATAATTTAAAAATCACCATTTTAAAGATAAGAAAGTTAAACGATGTGCCTAAACTTTTTCCGGGAGTCACAGAATGTGACTTTGAACCTTGGTTAACCATCTCAAGACTCTGAACCCTGGGTATGCCTGTGTTGCCAACAGCAATGACAGCGCTGGCAGAATGGGCTCTAACCAGCTCCTACTTTAGAATTCACCTCCATCGAATGGCTGACTGGGCTTTCACCCAGCGATGGCATTTGCTCGTTGTGTCTTGTGCAGCCTCATCATCAAGGTTCTTTCTCCAAACGATCACAGCCTGGATCCATAACATTAACACCCTGTTCCTTCTCACTGTTGAAGGACAGTGACATTCACTATGCAGAGTCTGAGATGGCAACGCCTGTTTAATACAAGCCCTACGTTATAGCTTACAAAGACTCCCCCTGGAACTGACTTCAGCAGATGGTCCCTGGCCTCTCTCCCACCCCACGCACCTACTTCACATAGTCCAGTGCTTCTTCTTGCCACTTCATTTTTGGTTATTGTACCTGGGTATTTTGGAATCTGTTTTAATGCACACTTGACAATGACTGTGATGGACAGGAAACCATCACTCTGACGACAAGTGGATTTTATGGATCCAAACTGGATAATAAAAGTTGAGCAACATAGAGGAGTTCCTATGGAGGTTCTGAATGACAAAGCAACGCCTGGGAGAAACAGCCAGGGCTTCTCACTTCCGTGAATTATCCAGCCCTTGGCCCAGATTTTTAGATGAAAATGGACTCTTTGATGGCTTATCTCAGCCTCGTTCAGAGCCCTGGGATAGGCTGTGGATATCTTACATGGTTTGTTTTTTTGTTTTCGGCTGAGTAATTTTCTGTTTAGTTTACAAACTTTAGAGATGGAATTACATCATTGCTTTTAAAAAATAAATTTCTCAATTTTTAGGAGTGAATGGAGCAGATGCAAGTGTCTGACATGGGTCATCAAAACTATTGCCTGACAAGATACCAACAATTTTCATTGAAAATGAATTGTGTTTCAGCAAAAGAACTTAAATCAATGTTATCATGAATTGTCAAAGTCACATAAAACTGCTATTACACAGCCGCCAGCTGAGCCAGCTGAGTGTGTGGAAGAAAAGCAAGACAATGCAAGGAAGGGGAACAAAACAAAGAGAAACAGCTACGTAAGAGTGTACCAGAGAGAAATAAGTGACACCTGCTTTTAAGTCAAGGATCAAAAACACAAAGTTTAGATTATGTTCAGTGGCTCCAATCACAAAGACAATGGAGACCAAATAACAATGGAGACCAAAAATGTCATCGATCACGCAGCGCACTGCTAACAGCCATTGAAGAGATTACTCCAGTGACTACAAACGTGATCTGAGCCACTCCACCGGGCGGCACCAGGTGAGTGTCTAACCAGCCCTCCGAGGAGAGTAGCAGAGTCCAGAAGAATCGTGCACAGAATGGAGACCTAGAAACTAGCATCTCAGTGGGGCTGCAAGCAGCACCTCCCAGTGCCATAGAATAACCAGAAAAAACAGCAACTGCAACTAACACAGCCCAGAGCATCGGGTGTGGCATTTCCCCCAGAAAAGACACTCACTATGAGAATCCAACTCTCCTGTCATCCTGCAATGCATCAACAGAGGGTCACTTACGCCAACTTTTAAACAGCCATCGAATTGCACATGGAGTGTTAATTAGTTTGCTTTCTGTTTCAGATTATCACAACCATTACATAACGGAGTGAATTCTTAGCCATGGACCCCTGCAGATTAATTACTTTCTCACTGTCAGGAAGACCTGTGGATTTCAAATCTAGAAGGAACTGGTTTTGTTTTGCTTTGTCTTGTGTGTGTGTTGGCATCACGTGATTTTACTGATGAGCAAATTAAAAATATTTACATGGACAAATGTTATTAGGGATTTCCCAGTCAGATGACAAGTGGGAATCAAGCAAACCACAAAGAAATGCCATAGGCCTGAAGCAAGAACACCTGTCAGAACCTACAGACCACACAGGTTACAGCCAGCAAATGAAGACCCTAAGAATGTCTGCAGGGACAATGGGAGCTGCATTTCCCAACAAAATAAAGGAAATGCTGTTTTTTCTCTAGGAGCACCATGAACTTATTTCTGTTTTGAAAAATTCAGCTTATCACTGATTTACCTATGATTGCAAATTTCTGAGTAGCTTTCACGAGGAATAAACACTACCGCACATTTTTCCAGAATTGACAAGGGAAGAATCAATGTTTAGCTTGCATTTTTACACACTTGCAGATACTGTGTGTAACACCAAAACAATGGCGGTTTATTTAGTATTTTCTCTTTTCCTGGTTTTCCTTATTCACAACAGTGGTTTCCACTCATAAATTGAAAGAGTAACACCTTGAAGAATCATAATAACGATGTAATTTCTATTCCAGTGCTTAGTAATCCTAAGAAAGTGCACACAAAATGCATCATTTCTCTATAAATTCTGGGGACTGCATATCTGCAGTTCTGCAAGAACAGCCAAGACCTTAGTAACTGATTCCTACTTCACTGACTTTAACTCTAGCCATCTACCAAAGCAATGAGGAAGACAACAGAAAACTTCAGATTAATTCTGTGTGCCCCACTCACATTTTTTTCTCACAAATATTTCTGGGGCTTCCCTTAAATTAATCCCATTTTCTCAGATACATCTTTTTTCAGGTTTATGTACATGAAACTAGACTTTTGCAGTGCAGAAAAGCAACCCTGCCCCATCCAACACAAACCTCAGCCTGCAGCAACACAGCGAGCCTCTGTGTGCTAACACCAAACCAGTCTTATGAAACGGAGCTGTTGTTTCCTCTTCAACAACTGATGGGTATTATACCCCACAGACAAGAACTCCGAGTGAATTTAAAGACTATGTGCAATATGTATCCTTAGAAGAAAAGTGGTTCGGTTGTACAGGTGATGGCACAATGGATCTGACAGCTAACATCGTCATGAGTAAGAAGTCCCTTTGCATTGTCTTTGCTTGATCATAGCTAAAAACCAATCATGAGACAGTGATTTCCATAAACACATAAGTGCACCAACTGCAATAGAAATATATGCATGTGGGATCAACTGTAATTTTGGAAAATACTTTTTGCCCCCTGACTCTTCTGTGGTTTACCATCCACCTCTGTCGGCGTCACACGGACTATCTCCCACTTCTCCTGCGTGCAAGTGTCTTATGTGTGAAGAGGAGGAGCTGTGATACTTTAACCCTGTTTTCCACTATTTTTTAAAGATTTATTTATTTGAAAGTCAGAGTGACACAGAGAGCAGAGAGGCAGAGAGGCAGAGAGAGAGGTCTTCCATCTAATGGTCCACTCCCCAGTTGCCTGCAACAGCCAGAGCCGCGCCCATCTGAAGCCAGGAGCCAGGAGCTTCTTCCCGGTCTCCCACGTGGATGCAGGGGCCCAAGGACTTGGGCCATCTTCTATTGCTTTCCCAGGCCACAGCAGAGAGCTGGATCGGAAGTGGAGCAGCCAGGTCTTGAACCGGCGCCCATATGGGATGCCAGCGCTGCAGGCCAGGGCGTTAACCCGCTGCACCACAGTGCCGGCCCCTCTGCTTTTAACATACCAATTTTATCTCCTGCCAGTGCCGGCTTCAGAGTGGGCAGCACCCTTCAAGAATGGCTTCTTCCACCCTTCAAGAATGGCATCATCCGCTTTGCCGACACCTCAGAAAGCACCTGCTGGGACACTAGCGCCCCTCCAGCCAGACCTCAGAAAGCAAGATTCTAGTCTGCAGGCACCTGCTCCTCTCCACCCACGCTTCCTGGGACGCTGAGGGGACACTGGAAAGTTCTGTGGGTCTGCGTTGGAATCCACGAGGCTCTTGTGCCCTTTCTTGCCGGTCACTCATTATTTTCTAGGGAAAACTTGATGGGGAACGAAATTAGTTTTTAGAAAAATCCTACCATTAATTTAATCCTGTAAAAGTGTTATTATTCCTGCCATCCAAGGCTAGCCCGCTTAGTGCCTTGTGCAAGTTCCTGCAGTTCATTAGCAGAATAAAAGCGGCTCTGCTGGTATAAATTTTTTTTGGATAAGTTCACCTTTCTCAAGGAGCAAATGAAAAGGGCAAAGCATGACAATTTCTCATTTTATAATGGGAAATTTATTCAAGACTTTTTTTCACCATTTATCACGGAAGACACATTACAATTAAACGCCTTCATTTGCACATAAGTAGTCTACAAACCCTTTTTTGAAATTCCCCAGGTATTTACAGCGTGTTTCTCTCTAGCTATTTTATGTTCCACTTTTACTGTCTTCGCCTATTAAGGAGCCTCGCTCAGAATCCGCAGTCGGAGCATCGGGCTGACAGTAGGGCTGGGGAAGAATGGTTGCCATGAAGTCCTGCGCAGGTAAGCAAATTCAACAGGACAGAAGCAGCTGCGTCATCCAAAAAAATCCACTTTCCTACTCTCCGATTACTAACAGTTTAACTGAATAATCGTGTTTATGACAAAGTTAACGAAAACTAAATAGCATGAGGAAGAGGTCTGTTTCTCAATGCTCTACTGTGTCTCCGAGAAGAAGCAAAATTTTCATCCTCCTGAGAAGTGAAAACAGCTACGACCCAGGCCGGACGCCATGAGCATAGGTGGCAGCAAACCTCAAGCTTCTCCCTTGATACACAGAGCTGTGAGTGGCTCTCCTGAATCCAGAGGAAACCAGCATGATGGCCTTCATTATGTTAATAACCATTATCTTCGTAGCTTCCCCTGGGAGGCCTGGGGTAGGATTCCGCTTCTTGTTAGATTCATTTCACTTTCCCGCACACACATTTCAATCTCACCCTTTCATTTCACAAGCTGCTTTATATGTAACCATGCCTGTACCATACGCTCACAGGCAGGACGTGCGGATTTGGAAATGTGTGTCCCAGCACAGGTCTCTTTGACCTTGAATAAGACTAATAGCCTCTCTGGGTTCCCATATTCTGTAATGTTCTAACGACAATGGGCATTGTTATTAGTCGCACATATCCATGAAGGCAAGGGGCTGAACTAAGTGATCTGTGAAATTATTTCCATCACACCATCTATGCCCGTAACTCCAATATAAATAGTGCTTTTTTCCACTATTGCACTAATTTCAAACATCCTGCATAAGAAGAGTCACCTCTACAAACACGAAAGTCAATATATTCCACAAATACTAAATAGATAATACATTTCCTATCGCAGAGAATATTCCGAATATTAAGATTCAACATGGGTACAGAATCTGATCTGAATTTCCTCTTGATCGTAACAAGATGAAGATTGTCTCCATAGGTCATTAGAAAGGTAATATCCCCTAGATTTTCAATAAGGGCATGAATTTTACCCATCGTTTGAACTATAGTTCATTTTCTAAAATCACTAGAAAATCTGAGTTTCAAAAAGGGAATCTTTAAATTCTTGATTTACAGAGTTACATTTTTCTCACTGTTTTCTTCCCTATATGTCTCAGTTAAATATGGTACCATCTGATGAGTGGTTTGCAAACTTTGTAAAACTATGGAATCCTTTTTTTTGTACTTTTTTTTTTTTTATTTGACAGGTAGAGTTATAGACAGTGAGAGACAGAGAGAAAGGTCTTCCTTCCATTGGTTCACTCCTCTAATGGCCACTATGGCCGGAACTACACCTATCTGAAGCTAGGAGCCAGGTGCTTCCTCCTGGTCTCCCATGCGGGTACAGGAACCCAAGCACTTGGACCATCCTCCACTGCACTCCCGAGCCACAGCAGAGAGCTAGACTGCAAGAAGAGCAACAGGGACTAGTACCTGGCACCTGAATCAGGACTAGAACCCAGGGTCCCGGCACCCCAGGCAGAGGATTAGCAAAGTGAGCCATGGCGCCGGCCTATTTGTACTTTTCTTTCTTAAATATATATATATATATATATATATATATATATATATATATATATTTAACTTTTATTTAGTAGATATAAATTTCCAAAGCACAGTTTATGGATTACAATGGCTTTTTCCCCCCAAAACTTCCCACCCACCCACAACCCTCCCATCTCCCTCTCCCTCTCCCATTCACATCAAGATTCATTTTCGATTATCTTTATATACAGAAGATCAATTTAGTATATATTAAGTAAAGATTTCATCAGTTTGCCCCCACACAGAACACAAATTGCCAAATTCCACAGCCTTGGCAAATCATGACTAGAGCCTAGGGAGATTACTGATGCCTTAAACAAGAGTGTCAATTTGTTAAGTCAACAACAGGAGTCACTGTGCACTTCCTCCTCACGTAGCATCTTTGTCCTTAATGTGTAGTTCAATGTGAATTAATGATATGGATTCCTTTTTAAAAACAAACTTAGGGGTGGGCATTTGGTCTACCCAGTAAGACGCCATCTGTGGGGCCTGCATCCCATACTGTAGTGCTTGGGTTCGATTCCCAGCTTTGCACCTCACTACAGCCTCAAGGTAAAGTGCACCCTGGAGGGTGACAGGTCAAAGTGCAAGTACTTGGGTCACTCCCACTGACATGGGAGACCAGATGTAGTTCCCAGTTCCTGGCGTGGGCCTGGCCCAGCCTTGGCTGATGTAGTCATTTTGGGGAGTGAATGAGCACAGTGGGTACTAGTTCTCTCTGCACGTCTCTCTCTGTCTCTTTTTCTCAAATAAATAAAAATATTTTAAAACAAATTCAAATTTTATGAAAGACTGGTTACCAAATATGTGTGTGGCAGACCACATACACCACAAATTTGCAAACATTTGTTCCCCCAAATCTTTTCCAAAGTAGATAAAACATATATAGAGGTGAGAGATATTGAAAAAGGAGGAAATTTGTAGTCAAAACTTTAATTGAAATTCTTTCACAATGCCCTGCACTTGTGACCCTTCTACATTAAGGTCAGCTATGAAGGGTTTGGCAGAACTATTTGGAAATGTTGGTCCAAGTTCTCTGGTATATTCAGAAGGAAAGGAACTAACATCTGACTTTAATTGGGGAAAAGCGATGGAGAATTTTCAGCTGACTTTCAAGCAAAATCTAGAGAGCGAGACACAAGGCAACGAATGTCTCTGTTGATAGAGCCCGGAAGACATGTTCTACCACTGGGATAAGCACGATGCTGCACTGGAATCCACTCTGAGTGAGTCCTAGGTAGACAGGCATTTCCTGGGGGAGAAACCTGAGCAGCAGGAAGAGTAAGACACCAAAAGACCTCAGAAGACACAAGCTAGATCTCTACTGACACGTATGAAGAGCCAAGCCATTAACCAAAAGACCAGGAAGGCAACAGAATCAAGTGCAGCACCAGCCTTCTTGTCAAGGGTCCCACAAGGAGCCATGAAAATACTCCAGGAGAAAGCCATGTTCAGCATTCTCTGGAGTCAACAGAGAACTTGAGGTTCAACCAGCTTTGAAGCAGGTTTTCCAGGTTCATTAATGCCTTGAATTTCATATTCTAAAAATTGAAAACTATGTTTGCAACTTAAAATGACTCTAGGAGAGAGTTCCATGAGGGTGGAGTGGGGAGGGAGCTTACTGCTCTAGTCCAGGAGAAGATAGTTTACAGGAAGTTGGAGAGAGTGCAATCTCAGGAAGAGTTAGGGAGAAAATGGCAGAGGAAACTCTGCACAAATCAGAGGGACACGGTAGATCTATGAGGAGGGTGTGGATGCCCACAGCTCAGGACTCCAGCAGCCAAGAGCCTACGCACCAGCACAGGAAAGTGAGGTGAGACCAGAACACAGCAGCCCAAGCCACTGGTGCTAAAGCTGTAGGAAGAGCTGAGAGGGAACCCAGCTTGGAGCCCCAGGCACGGAGTGGGGGAACAGCATACCTGTCAAAATAGAAGAGGAATTAAAAAAAAAAAAAAAACAGAGGGACACATTTCTCTCTCCCTGATCACTTTACAGTGGTGTCCTGCAACAAGCCAATAGAGCAGGTGCCATTTTGGACATACATAACAGCTTCACCAGCTCATGTTCACACCCAGAAAACAGCTGAGTAGAGATTCCTGACTGCTGGGGAGAACCAACAGGGGCTGGGAGCTGTGACTGTGGGAGGCTTCAGTGCCAGGAGTGTGAAAGAAACTGAGGCTTTGTGAGAGGACTCACAGTATGGCTGGGACTTTGAGCAGTCTCAGTGGGATACTCCACACGCTCAGGGCTTCCTGGTTACCTGATGAGGGACATGGCTGGGGAATCTGAAATTAGACTGAAGACTGCACAGAACCTCTGTGGGGTCCTTGGGGCAGAGTGGATGAATATTATAACCACTGGGGCTAGCGCTCAGGCACTGGTCTGCTTTGAGGAGAGGAGCTCAGCTGAGCAGAACAAACTTCCCTTCTGATTAGGAAAAAAAAAAAAAAAAAACATGGAGATTTACCACACCAAACCTGGGTGTGTCACATTAGACATGCCCTTCACCCTGGAGTACTGAACAGTGCTCCATGGCCACACCCATTAAAAGCCTGTAGATATTCACTGAAAGCAGACACTTCACTTATCTACAGAGGCATAGTACAAAGATAAAAGCTACAAGAGCAAAAAACAAATAAAACAAAAACAAAGAAGAAACCAAGAAGAATCTCCACAAATGCCAAGCCACAAATGCACCAAATCAAGAAACAAGAAAGAAGACAACATTGTGCTCCCAAAAGAACACAACACTTCGACACTAGATTCTGGAGATGATGAGATGGAAGAAATGGAATTCAAAAAATTGATCATAAGATTACATAGAAGTAATCAGAAGCAAATGCATGAACCACTGAAATCTGTACAGGACATGAAAGAAAATTTCTCCCATGAAATTGGGACCTTAACGAGAAATCAAAATTTAATGAAGAATTCAATAGAATAAATTAAAAATGTAGTGGAAAGCCTTAACAATGGATTCAGTGAAGCAGAAGAAAGAATAACAACTTAGAAGACAAAAACCAGGAAATTATGTAGTCAGTCAAAAAAAGAAGAAGAGGAAATTCACAAACTGAAAAACACTGCTGGGAATCTATAGGGTACTATCAAACGACCCAACATACAGGTTCTAGGAGTTCCTGAAGGCAAAGAAAGAGAGAAAAGATTAGAAGGCCTTTTTAGTGAAATAATAACAGAAAACTTCCCTAATTTGGAGAAAGAAAGGGACATCCAAGTACAAGAAGCACATAGAACTCCAAATAGACATGACCAGAAAAGATCTTCACCATGATACATTGTAATCAAACTCTCCACAGTAAAACAAAGAAAAGATTCTAAAATGCGCATGAGAGAAATGCCAGATTACTTTCAAAGGATCCCCAGTTAGACTCACAGTGGACTTCTCACCAGAAACCCTACAGGCCAGGAGAGAATGGTAAGATATAGTCCAAGTCTTAAGAGAAAAAAACTGTCAACTCAGAATACTATACCCTCCAAAGCTCTCATTTATGAACAAAGGTGAAATAAAGACCTTCTATAACAAACAGAAATTAAAAGAATTTATCACCACTCATCCAGCCCTACAAAGGATGCTTAAGGATGTGCTGCACACAGAAACACAGAAACATGGTCATCAGTATGAAAGAAGGTAAAGGAAGAAAATCTCTCAATAAAAGTTAAAAGTTAAAACATGGTCATCAGTATGAAAGAAGGTAAAGGAAGAAAATCTCTCAATAAAAGGAAATTCAAAGTAAAAAATAGGAATACTTTTGTAAAAATGGAAGGTCAAAGTTGTTACTCATCAATAGTCAAATTGAAGGTAAATGACCTCAACTCTCCAATTAAAATACACAGAGTGGCTGAATGGATTAAACAAAATTCATTTATTTGCTGTCTACAAGAAACACATCTCACCAACAAAGAGGCATGCAGACTGAAAGTCAAAGAATGTCACAAAGGAAAGTCACAGAAACCAAAAAAGAGCTTGTGTAGTCATCCTACTATCTGACAAAATAGACTTTAACACAAAAACTATTAAAAGAGATAAAGAAGGTTACTATGCAATGCTTAAGGGATCAATTCAACAGGAAGATGCAATTATTATTAACATATATGCACCTAATTACAGGGCACCAGGTTATTTAAAAGAAATGTTAAGGAATCTAAAGACAGACATAGACTCTAATACAATAGTAATGGGGGACTTCAATATCCCACTTTTAGCAAAGGATAGATCAACCAGACAGAAATCAGCAAGGAAACTGTAGAGTTAATCGACATTATAGACGAAACAGACCTCATAGATATCTACAGAACTTTTCATCCTACAGTTGCAGAATACACATTCTCCTCATCAGTGCATGGAACTTTTTCTAGGATGGACCACATTGTAGGCCATAAAGCAAGTCTCAGTAAATTAAAAAAAAAAAATCAAAATAGCAGTGTGCATCTTCTTGGACCACAATGGAGTGAAGCTGGAAATCGGAAATTTCAGGAATCTCGAGAATATATGCAAACACATGGAAACTGAACAACAGGCTACTGAATGAACAGTGGGTTATGGAAGAAATCAAAAGAGAAATCAAAAACTTTCTGGACACTCATGAAGATGACAACACAACATATCAAAGCTTAGGGGATACAGTAAAAGCAGAGTTAAGAGGAAAGTTTATAGCAATAGCTGCCTATTGCTATCAAGAAATTAGAAAGGCACCAAAACCATGAGCATCACAAGGATTTAGAAAAGCAATGGCAAACTAAACCCAAAACTAGTAGGATAAAAGAAATAATTAAAATTAGAGAAAAAAATCAAAATTGAATCCAACAAAATAATACAAAAGATCAGCAAAACAAAGAGCTGTGTTTTTGAAAAAGTAAACAAAGTGACACACCATTGGCCAAGTAACCAAAAAAGGAAGAGGGAAGACCCAAATCAATAGATTAGAGGTGAAAAAGGAAATGTAACAACAGATACCACAGAAATAAAAAGAATCATCAGAAATTACTTCAAAGAGCTGTATGCCAACAAACTGGGAAACCTAGAAGCCATGAAGAGTTAGACTGAGACATGGAGACACAGAAAACCTAAACAGATCCATAACCAAGAGGAAAATGAATCAGTAATAACAGCCCTCACCACAAAGAAAAGCCCAGGACTGGATGGCTTCGCGGCTGATTTCACATTTAAAGAAGTAACACCTATTCTTCTCAAAGTTATTCAAAACAATTGAAACGGAAGGAATCCTCCCAAATTCTTTCTATGTAGCCAGCATCATCTTAATTCCTAAACCTGAAAATGATGCAACAGAAGAAGAGAATGACAGATGAATTTCCTTCATGAATATAGATGCAAAAATCCTCAACAAAATTCTAGTCAATCAAATCCAATGACACATCAGAAAAATCATCCACCCAGACTAAATGGGGCTTACCCCTGGTATGCAGGGATGGTTCAACTTTTGCAAATCAATCAATGTGACATATCATATTAATAAATTGATGAACAAAACCCATATGATTATCTGAATAGATGCAGAGAAAGCATTTGATAAAGTACAATACCTTTCATGATGAAAGCTCTAAGCAAATTGGGTATAGAAGTAAGATTCTACAACACAATCAAGGCAATTTATGATAAATGCATAGAGAGCATTATTCTAAATGGGGAAAAGTTAGTCTCACTGATATCTGATACCAGAAAAGGATGCCCACTTTTACCACTGCTATTCAATATAGTACTGGGAGTTTTAGCCAAAGCTATTAGGCAAGAAAAAAGAAATCAAAGGGATATAAATTGAGAAGGAGGAAGCGAAACTATCCCTATTTGCAGATGACATGATTCTATATATTAAGAATCTAAAAGACTCTACTAAGAGAGCATTGGCATTCATAGAAGAGTTTGGTAAAGTAGCAGGATATAAAATCAATACACAAAAATCAACAGCCTTTGTATACACAGACAATGCCACAGCTGAGATTGAACTTCTAAATCAATCCCATTCATAATACCTACAAAAAAAAATCAAATACCTCGGAATAAATTTAACCAAGTATGTCAAAGATCTCTATGATGAGTATTAGAAAACATTAAAGAAAGAAATAGAAGAAGATACAAAAAAAATTGAAAAATCATCCATGTTCATGGATTCTAAGAATCAAAATAATCAAAATGTCCATTCTTCTGAAAAGCAATTTACAGTTTCAATGTGATACCAATCAGAATACCAAATACATTCTTCTTGGATCTAGAAAAATGATGCTGATATTCATATTCAGGCACAGGAGACCTTGAATAGCTAAAGTAATTTTATACAACAAAAGCAAAGCCAGATAGAGGCATCACAATACCAGATTTCAAGACACACTACAAGGCAGTTATAATCAAAACATCCTTGTACTGGTACAAAAACAGATGGATAGATAGACCAATGGAACAGAATAGAAACACCAGAAATCAATCTAAACTTATACAAGCAACTTGTATTTGACCAAGGAGATAAAACCAATCCTTGGCGCAAGAACAGTCACTTCAACAAATGGTGCTGGGAAAAGTGTGTTTCCACATGCTGAAGTATAAAACAAGACCCCTACCTTATACCTTACACAAAAATCCATTCAACATGGATTAAAGACCTCTATTTGTGACTCAACACCATCAAATTATTAGAGTACATGGGGAAACCCTGCAAGACTTTGGCACAGGCAAAGAGTCATTGGAAAAGACCCCAAAGGCACAGGCAAAGCCATAATTAACAAATGGGATTACATCAAATTGAGAACTTTCTGTATGGCAAAAGAAACACTCAGGAAAGTGAAGAGGCAACTGACAGAATGGGAGAAATCATTTGCAAACTATGCAACTGATAAAGGATTAATAACCAGAATACACAAAAAGATCAAGAAACTCCACAACAAAACAGACCACCCAGCAAAGGACTTAAACAGACATTTTTCATAAAAAGAAATCCAAATGGCTAACAGACACAAGAAAGAATGATCAGGATCACTAGCCATCAGGAAACACAAATCAAACCACAATGAGGTTTCACCTCACGCTGGCTAGAATGGCTTTCATGCAGAAATCAACAAACACATAATGATGGCAAGTATGTGGGGAAAAACATACCCTAATCCACTATTGGTGGGAATGTACACTGACTGGTAAAGCTACAATGGAAGACAGTTTGGAGATACTTCAAAAAATCTGAATACAGACCTATCATATGACCAAGCCATTCCACTCTTGGGAATTTAACCAAGGGAAATGAAATAAGTAAACTAGATAGTTATCTGTACCGTCTTGTTTATTGCAGCTCAATTCACAATAGCTAAGACATGGAATCAACTTGAATGCCCATCACTCAAACACTGGATAAAGAAACTATGGTATATGTACACTATAGAATAGTACACAGTACAGAAACAGATGGATAGACCAATGGAACAGAATAGAAACACCAGAAATCAACCCAAACATCTACAGCTAACTAATATTTGATCAAGGATCTAAAACCAATTCCTGGAGCAAGGACAGTCTATTCAATAAATGATGCTGGGAAAACTGGATTTCCACATGCAGAAGCATGAAGCAAGACACCTTCCTTACACCTTACACAAAAATCCACTTAACATGGATTAAAGACCTAAATCTATGACCCAACACCATCAAATTATTAGAGAACATTGGAGAAACTCTACAAGATATAGGCACAGGCAAAGACTTCTTGGAAAAGATCCCAGAGGCACAGGCAGTCAAAGCCAAAATTAACAATTAGGATTCCAGCAAAGTGAGAAATTTCTGTACTGCAAACGAAGCAGTCACGAAAGAGTAGAGGCAACCAACAGAATGGGAAAAAATATTTGCAAACTATGCAACAGGTAAAGGGTTAATAACCAGAATCTACAAAAAGATCAAGTAACTCTGCAACAACAAAACAAACAACCCACTTAAGAGATGGGCCAAGGACCTCAATAGACATTTTTCAAAAGAGGAAATCCAAATGGCCAACAGACACATGAAAAAATGTTCAGGATCACTAGTCATCAGGGAAATGCAAATCAAAACCACAATGAGGTTTTCACCTTACCCCAGTTAGAATGGCATACATACAGAAATTTACCAACAACAGATGCTGGTGAAGATGTAAGGAAAAAGGGACACTAACCCACTGTTGGTGGGAATGCAAACTGGTTAAGCCACTATGGAAGCCAGTCTGGAGATTCCTCAGAAACCTGAATATAACCCTACCATACAACCATCCCACTCCTTGGAATTTACCCAAGGGAAATTAAACTGGCAAATAAAAGAGCTGTCTGCGCCTAAATGTTTATTGCAGCTCAATTCACAATAGCTAAGACCTGGAACCAACCCAAATGCCCATCAACAGTAGACTGGATCAAGAAATTATGGGATACATACTCTGTAGAATACTATACAATAAAATCTGGTCATTTGCAACTAAATGGAGGAATCTGGAAAACATCATGCTGAGTGAAATAAGGCAGTCTCAAAGGGACAAATACCATATGTTCTCCCTGATCTGTGACAACTAACTGAGTACCTTAAAGGAAACCTGTTGAAGTGAAATGGACACTATGAGAAACAATTATTTGATCAGCCCTTGTCCTGACTATCAAGGAACAACTTACTACTTTATTCCTTGTAGTATTTTTTTTTTTGTTCTACTTAATACCATTGGTTGAACTCTTTAATTAACACACAATTATTCTTAGGTGTTTAAAGTTAACTGAAAAGTGGGAATAAGAGAGGGAGGAGATGTACAGTTTGGCACATGCTCAATCAGACTTTCTCTAATGGTAGAGTTAGAAACGTGCCAGGGGATTCCAATTCAATCCCATCAAGGTGGCATGTACCAATGCCATCTCACTAGTCAAAGTGATCAATTTCAGTTCATAATTGATAATAATATTAGAATTAGGAGTCAAAGGGATCACATAAACAAGACTACTGTCAGCTAATGCTAACTGATAGAATAAAAAGGAGAGAACAATCCAACATGGGAAGCGGGATACACAGCAGACTCACAGAATGGCAGATGATCCTAAACAGCACTGTGGCCTCAGAATCAGCCCTTAAGGCATTTGGAACTGGCTAAAAAGCCCAGGAGAGTATTTCAGGCATGGAAAGCCAAGACACTGTGGCAAAAGAAAAAAAAAATGACCTAAATGAAAGATCTCTGTGAGTGAAACCCCAGTGGAAAGAACGGGCCATCAAAACAGGAGGTGGCTTTCTCTGAAGGGAGGAGAGAACTTCCACTTTGACTATGTCCTTGTCTAAATAAGATCAGAGTTGGCGAACTAAAGAGGCTTCCATAGCCTTGGCAGCTCATGACAAGAACCTTGGGTTATTACTGAAGTCATAATTAAGTATGTCAATTGTGCACTTACTCCCCATGTAGGATCTCTGTCCTTACTGTGCTGTACTATGTGAATTAATGTTATAACTAGTACTCAAACAACACTTTATACTTTGTGTTTCTGTGTGGGTGCAAACTGTTGAAATCTTTACTTAGTATATACTAAACTGATCTTCTGTATATAAAGATAATTAAAAATTAAGCTTGATGTGAATGGGATGGGAGAGGGAATGGGAGATGGGATGGTTGCAGGTGGTAGGGAGGTAATGGGGGGAAAAATCCACTATAATCCAAAAGCTGTACTTTGGAAATTTATATTTATTAAATAAAATTTTAAAAAAAGAATAGTACACAGTGGTAAAAAAAAAAACAACTCCAGTCTTTTGTAAAAAAAATGAATGAATCTGGAAAGCATCATTCTTAGTGAAATAAGTCAGTCCAAAAGGACAAATACTAAATGTTCTCCCTGATCTGTGAGAACTAATATAGTACCTAAAACCAAAGCTGTAGAAGTGAAATTAACACTGCAAGAAGGGATGACTTGAGCTGCCCTTGTCTGACCGTCAAGGAACAGTTTCATTATTTTTTCTTCATACTCTTTGTTGAACTCTTTACTTAACACAGTTAATCATATGTGTATAAAGTCAACTGAAAATCGATCTCAGTAAAAGATAAGAGTGGGAATAGGAGAAGGAGGAGGAAGTTTGTAACTATAAAGCTGTATATAGCTGTTTAAGTTCCTATGGACTTACTTCTAAGGATAAAGTTTAAAAACTTGTCATGGGACTCCAAATCCCATGAAGCTTAGTAATAAAAATGCCATCTTAATTGTTAAACTGATCATATTAAGTGTTAAAGTGAACATATCAATGAGAATAAGTGTTAAAATGATCATATGGATAGGATCAAGGGTCCGGTAAAATAATAGAATTAAAAAAGAGTGAATGTTCCAACATGGGAAGCAGTCCACGCAGCAGACTCATAATAACAATCGCTTTAAGTAACACTCTGACCTCAGAAATAGCCGTAAGTCTTCATGGTCTGGCTGAAAAGCTTTTGAGAACAATTCAGGCATGGAAAGCCAAGACATTGTGGCAAAATTGTTTTGCATGAAGGATCTCTGTGGGTGAGACCACAGTGGAAAGAAGTGGCCATCAAAGAAGGTTGTACTTTTCTCTAAAAGAAAGACAGAACTTTCACATTGTTTATAGCCGTGTCCAAAACTGATGGAATTTGTGGACTCAGAAGGCTTCCATGGCCTAGGCAGCTCACAGCAAGAGCCTTGGGTATCACTGATATCAAACATAAGAGTGTTAATTGTTAAATTAACAACAGGAATCACTGTACACTAACTCCTCATGCAAGACCCCTGTACTCAATGAGCTGTATTAGGAGATTTAACTGTAAAACCAGTTCTCAAACTGTGTGTGTGTGTGTGTGTGTGCACGCACAAATTGTTAAAATCTTTACTTAGTATAAAGTTGTTTTTTTGTGTACAAAGTTAATCAAAAATGGATCTTAATGGAGAATGCCAATAGGAGAGAGAGCAGGAGGAGGGGTGGGAATGTGGGTGGGAAGGCAGGTATGGTGGGAAGAATCACTATATTCCTAAAGTTGTACTTATGAAATTTATATTCCTTAAAAAATAAATTAAAAATAACTGATGTTAGGACTGACCCATTTGCTATCTACAAGACAGCTAAAAATTCATGAAATCAGCTAGAAGTGACATCAAAGGGAAAAGGAAGGCTATCAGTCCAGTGAACAGAGTTCTGAGATAATGAGAAAAATTATGTCTATTTATGAACTGTACTTGTGCAGAGCCCTGCCCCTAGCCCAATTCTCCCTCTTACTCCTCTCCAAACCCTTCCATGTAAACTCTACCCCCACCACAGATGATTGAAAACCACACTGCCCATCATCACTAACCAGAAATTATCTAAATACCCAGAGTTGTCTAATGCAGCCTCATAGGATGATTCGCTATGTAACATATCACTGATACACAACTTCCAATCAAGGTAGAACTCAATGGTTATACTTATATTTATCATCTTAACAGGGATGTCCAGATACTTGGACTGTTTGAAACTAGAAAACTCCCCAACATGTAGAAATATAGCCACAAATCAGTACCTTCACCTTCCGAAAAGTCAGATTACAGGAAATCCTCTCATAAGATAAGGGCTCTGACTCTCAGATGGGACAGAGACACAGTATGATTTTGTTCTGAGAACTGACACATACCCATGAAAAGGGAAAAGAGGAAGGATTTCAGAAGCAAAATAAAGGCAAAGCAAATGAGAAAACCTCAAAGATTAGTCAAGACGGAGGATGGTTGGTGGACTAGAATCCATCACCTCTGCAAGTCACAACTGTGGTATATTTAACACCATTCCAGTCAGAGAAGGCATCCACAAGAGAGGAACCAAGGGCATTTTAGGAAGCAAAAAACAATCTGAACGGTACAAAACACGATCATCTCTGGTCTCAATAAAGATGCTTATGACCACAGTTGGGAAGCATTTCATAGTAATTCCTGAGGAATCAAGGCTGGTTATATAGATATTTTTTAAAAGTTTCTTCCACAGAAAACATGGTTATATAGATCGTCTCTAATGGCATTTGATTTTGAGAAATTAAACTAACGACATAATAAATGAGCTCTGCACGAGGCTTCACTTTCAAAAAGAGACAACTAATATATTTTAATTTATGTTGAGCCATGGAGAAGTTTTATGTTCTTTCCACCAAGTGAAGCTTCCTATCAAACTGAGTGATCCACTCATTACTTCCCTATTTAATTGGGATCATAATATGACTTCTGTATTGCCCCCCCAACACAAAAATTTTAAATATAGCAGTGAAACAGAGATAAAAGTGGGAAAAATAAATTGCAACCAGATGGTTTGGTGATTTGTTTGAAAACAAATACACAGAAAATATGATTAGTCATTTTGGGTTTTTATGAAGCAAGATATAATTAAGAGTAGATTAAAAGTCCTCTCTGTAATTCTGCTTTCAAATAAATAAAACATCTTTAAATAAAGAACTTAGAAGTCAAAAGCCTACCAGGAGAATTGGAGGTCAAAGTCACACTAATTCCTCACATGTGAACTTAGACTCTTTGTATGTTACCGAGTTTGCACACTCACCAGAGAAATACTAAAAACAGCATAAACATTGCCAATGCAGTCACCGAGACCACTGTAGCCTCATTTACCAGATAAACTGCTGCATGGAAGAAGAACACAAACACATATAGGCACACCCACGCAGACGTACTTACGCACGCACGCCAGAAGACTCTGCAGGAACCGTATCTGCACTTACTTTCAGACAAGAGCATCCCCGGTATTCCGACAGTTCACATTCAGCAGCAGCACTTCCTTTCTTCATTTCATGTCGTCCTGTGCTTCTTCCATTTCTGTATTTATCTGAAAGAAGCAATTTCCTTGTGATTACCACACATTGACACTTAACTAATGAAAATATTATTCTAAATATTCTCCCAGATATCTAAGAATTGGAGAATTTTCTCTACATCTTTGTTTCTTGAATCTGAAAATTATACTTTGTATAGGAAAGCAAATTTGAATCCCCAAAAGGTTTGCATTTGGGTCTAAACTGAGCAATAAGGCAGTTCAAACTCAACATCTGTGTTCTAGGGCACTGTTGCAGTCAAAGAATTTATTCTCTCTTAGGGTCACTGAGGATAATGTACAATTTTAAAATGTTGGAACAGATAATTGAGACTATAGGCTTAACGACTTGCCAAGGATGTTCCAATCTAGTTGGTAAATAACATGCATTTTAAATTGGTAAAATATTTGGGTATGCTGCACACTGATGAGTTTACAACCCCTATGGAGACATTGCAAGCTGTTGTGCATCACCAAGTGGATAGTTGCAAAGGAGCATTTTTCTCCCTTGAAAAATGTTAATTTTATAAATTCAAAGAACCCTGAATCCAAACATTAAGTACATAAAAATAATGAATCTGTTTACAACTTTTAGCCATGGATTCTCAAATAAAATTCAAATGCATCTGCTTTCTAAAGGATAATTGAAAGTATTTCCTTTAGTTTATGCTTATTAATTTATAAAAGCAATCATCAAATGCTACAGGAAGTAGCAAAGCTGACTATATGAGGTCATTATTTCTAGTACACAAATAAGTTCCCCCCTTACTAAATGAAATTATCTTTCAAATTTTCTGAACTCTGAGGCCACAGATTGATATCTTGTATACCAAATTCATTTCTAGATACAATTTCTATATCCTCCATGACACAACAGCTGATTGGATAACAACACTTAAAAATTTGGAAAGTATGCAAACACACACAACAATAGATTTTGCAACTTTTTAAAAATCTTGTTTGGGCAATCAGGCACTATGGAAGCACACATTGTTTTAGGACAACAAACAGCAGAAATTTGTCTTGCCAGTATAAGGTGAATATCAGTTATTATGTATCATGAAACCTACTCATTCACTTGTTTTGCCCTAGAACCTTTTTGATTTACTCTGTGTTACTACCTATTCCCTGTGTTCAGTATCTTAGAGCATTATCCATTCAGTCTCTTCCACTGAAATCCACACAATCGTGAAACACTTGTTTCACTGTTCACCATACGATCTTTCAGATTGGCTGACAAGTGTTTTCATTCACCTCATAATATGTACATGTTCTCTCTCCCGGTGGACTGCAAGAACTAGATGCAGAATCACACTTCACCAGATATTTGTATCCATAACGTTTAAAGTTTGCCAAAAACATATATGGTTCTCAGTGTTTTTATGGTAATATTTTTCATGATGCTAGTGGTAGTAAAACATAAATTCTGTTTGTCACTAATAAATTTCCCATAGGCTTTGAGGGGTTCTGAAAATCTTTATTTCCTAGAAAGATGGGGACTTCACAAATCGGAGAGAGGCATGTAAAATATGTAACAATATAATCTTTCAAATAATGAGACCATTGCAAGCACCCTAAATACAAGTGATGTTCTATGCCCTTAAACGTTACCCAGAAAACACGTCAATTCTTTTCCACATCCTTCCTTCTTCAGAGGTACTGGCACTAGATTTTCCCTCTACTGTAAGCAACCACAGAAACCATGTTAAAGGTAAATGCTTTAACACGTGAAACCCAGGCAATGTAAGGTAAGTGACACTTAACAGGTCAAAGCCAGGATCCAGCAATGCAAGCCAGGTCTCTGGAGTGGCTGGCAGGGACCCAAGCCCTTGAACTTGCTGCCCCTCGGGTGTACTTTTGCAGGAAGCTGGAATCAGGAGCAGAGCAGAACTTGGATCCAGCAATTCTGATATGGGATGTGGGCACCCCCAGTGGTGTCTTAAATCGCTAGGCCAAATTTCCCTCCCTTGAATTTCTTCTTAGGTCACACCCGAGGGTTCATGTTCAGCAGTTCGCACCTAAATGCCCGTAGTGGCTGGGGCTAAAGCTGGGAGACAGATTCTCAATGAGATATTCTGCGTGGGTGGCAGGAATCTAACTGCTTGAGCTGTCACAGCTGCCTGCCAGGGCCTGAACCAGCAGGAAACTGGAGTCAGGAGCTGGATCCGGGTCCTAATCCCAGATATGCTGATGTGCGATGCAGTTGTTCTAGCCGATGTTCCAACCACTAAACTAAACACTGATCCCACAAGTGCAAAGAAGCACAGCACCATGAAGGTGAACTATACATTAGACTATAAAACAAGTCTTTTTTTTTTTTTTTTTTTTTTTCGGACAGGCAGAGTGGACAGTGAGAGAGAGAGAGACAGAGAGAAAGGCTTCCTTTGCCGTTGGTTCACCCTCCAATGGCCGCCACGGCAGGCATGGCCATAAAACACGTCTTAATACACTTCTTTGAAGTTGAAATCATGTATTTTCCTGACCACATTATATTTATTAAATTAAAGCTTTCTAAAAAAAAAAAAGAATTAAACTAGAAATCAAAAACAGAAAGAAAAAGGAAATCTTAAAACGTAGAAAACAAAGTAATACAATCTCATATAGTCTGCATCTCAGATAGGAAGTCATAAATTACCTTCAAACAAAATTTTTTTAAAAAATTAAAGCTTTACCTATTTCTTCTAATTACAATGTAAAGAGACTAAAGTCATTATTACATACTCACAAATTAAGATTTTAGAAAAAGAAAAGGAAACTAAACCTAGATATAACGGATGATCCTTACTCTAGCAGAATTTTTTTATAGAAATTGAAAAGAAGATTCTCAAGTATACGTGGAAAATCACACAGTCAACTATAGCTAAAATCTCTTTGAAAAGAAGTTGGATAATGTACATGATTGGTTTCAGAGTACTGTAAAAGTACAGTAAACAAAACAGTGTAGCTTTGGCTTAAGAAGAAAGTTCAAAAGTGGACCAACGCACATAATCACTATGTATACTTGTGGTATTAAGAAAGTGCCCATGATTGAGTATGCTCATTTGTAGAAGATAACTGGAAAAGATGATCGATCTGGTTTCAAAAATAAGACACAACTTTGGATTGACAAAATATCATAGACTATTTTACCAGTTGAAGCTAACTGCCAAATTGGCAAAACATATTTGAAATACACATACCAGATAAGGTATTAGTATCTTTAATATGTAAGAGAACTGAAAAATCTTTAATGAGAAAAAAGTTAACAATCCCATAGTAGCTAAAGATGGTGGGGCACAAATAATCTCCAAAAGGAAAAAATAAGCCTGCTAAATATATGAAAACACATTCATCTCAAGAATAATCAAATGTTTTCAAAGTGTAATGGCATGACACTGAGACAGTGGTCTTAGACATATTATTATCGACAAGGTGTTTGTTCAAAAATGGTTTTCGGGGTCCCAGAAGGGAAAATACAGCACACTGAAGCAGGAACTGCAGGAAGACTCAGGATAGGACATTTACAGAAGGTCTGGCCAGAAGTGAGGAACAACAACAAAGAAACACATCCTTGCCACGGGAACAGCGGGAGCCAGGGCCAGACCACGGCCAGACCATGGCTGGGAGGAGCAGAGGAGGGGAAGCTGCCCTTGGGAAGGGAAGAGGAGGAGGGGTGTGAGAAGACAGCTGGGCAGCTGTGGTCTCTACTCTGCAGCTTCCAAGCCTGCTGGTTAAAGTCCCCACATCCCACACTGGAGAACAGGTCCAGTCCCTGCCCGTGGCTCCTGACCCAGCTTCTTGGGAAGCAGCTGTGATGGCTCAAGCCATGAGGTTCCCGTCACCCTCAAAGATGGCCCTGGATTGAGTTCCTGCACCCCAGCCACTGATGGAATTTGGGGAGTGAACCAACAAATGTGAGCTCTCTGAACCCCCACCCCCCTTAATTATAAATCAACAAAAATTTCAAAAATCATTCACAAGGCAGTTTGACAACGCACATTGGAGCCTCAAAATATTATTCATTTTGGCTTACTATTTCTATTTTTAGGAATCTAGCTTAAATAAATACATTTATGTGCACAAAAATCTGTTTATGATTAATAAACAATATACTAGCATCCTGTCAGCAGCAGCTTTGGCTGCCCATGCTTGTATTTTTAGCAACTAAAACAGCACCGAGCCATGGTACATGCTATATGAAAATCTATATGCAAAAAGAATTAAAGAACATATATCCAAGGATTAACAGCATCTCTCACTGGTTGGTAGAATTGAGGATGGTGTGTAATTGTTACTTCATCCTTTTGCTTTTTAAATTCCTTCCTTTTATGATAAAAAGAAGTCATTAACCAGCTCTTCAAGATCTTGAAGCATAATTATAGGGACCCTGGGAAAGCCTACAGGATTCAGAAACGTGTGAGCTATTGCACTGTGTTGAGTTCAATCACCATCCATAGGAAATCCCGGAGGGAAGGCCACAGATGAAGATTAAAATCTCAGAAAAAAATAATAAAAAATCACTCATCCTTTCTCTGGCATTGGAAGCCAGTCTCAGCTCTTCACTCTTTGATAATTATAATTCCACATGTTTCCTGGGGCTGTACTGAGTCATCTTGTGTGATGATAGTAGCCTTAGCCTTGGGTCTCTTTTCTGGGAAAAAGTCGAAAATAGCTCACGATGATGAGAGCGAACCACCTTTCAGAGCAGTTAGATTGTTAATGGAACCATTACAGATGCTTTCAAGGATAAAGGTTAAGAACTCCACAGGGTTGTAAAAACCCTGTACAAATTCTTCATTGCACAGACAGTGAAAACGGAGCTGGGGAGGATTCAGTGACTGGCCCTATTCCCATGGTACAGAGAGGGTGAGGATCTTGGTCTTCAGTCCTGGTTGAGGGTGTCAGGATTTGGGGGCCATCAAACCCAGTTCAATAATGCAGTTCAAATCCTATTACACCAATCTGCTTGGAGCAACATGGATATAGAGAAAAACAAATGCAGGTTGGGTGGGCCATTCAGAATGAATGTGCTACAACCAGATGTTCTCATTCAAATTCATTAGTATGTTTTTATTTCTTTAAGATTCATTTATTTACTTGAAGGGCAGAGTGGCAGAGAGGGAGAGGGAAAGAGAGAGAAGGAGAGAGACAGAGATAAATCCTCTGTCCCTAGCTCAACCCCCAGATGGCTGCCTTGGCTAGGTCTAGGCAAAGCCAAAACCAGGAGCCAGGAGCTTTCTCCATGTCTCCCACGTGGGTACAGGGGCCCAAGTACTCGGGCCATCCTCCACTGCTTTTCCCAAGTGCATCAGCAGGGAGTAGGATTGGGAGGGGAGCAGCCGGGACTTGAACCGGCGCCGCCCGTATGGGATGCTGGTATCTCAGGCAGTGACTTCATCACCATGCCACAACGCCAGTACCCAATTAGTGTGCTTTTAGACTGTTGTTTCAAACTGTGCCTGAGGATTTTTTTTAGTATTCATAGAGTTCAGTCTGGGTCCAGGCTGGAGAGAGAAACCATGCAGTGATTTACAGAGGAGGATGTTAATATACCTAAAGACAAAGGCCTGATAGACAGTACTGCACATCATAAGGACAATTCTACACGGTACTGGACGGCTGACAGAACTGAAGAGAGGAGGAACACTGATAGGAACTGCTGTGTCCAAGTGAGGGGTTGAGACCCCACTGCAGAAGGCATGGTTACAGCCCACTGACAGAGAAACCTTTTTGCTGGGACGCCAGGCTGGATCTAGACCAGAGACTCAGCAAGTGGGAGAGAACACTCTGGAACAGAGCAAAGCCACTGATGGGTGGGCATCTCATTGCCCGGCCTTGGTGTGGCTGCTACAGCCAGCAAGAACAGCCTTTACCTCCCTGGATGACCCCTGCCGAGAGAGCATGACAGTGCTTGCCCTGAAGGAGAAGAGCTTGAAGGGATCATTCATTTTCCAGAGCAGGTACCAAAGGGTGCCTAGGAGGAGAGAAACGAAGTCGAAAGTGGGGCAAGAAGCCTTTCCGACCATGCTCTGCCCTCAGCTTGACCAGAGCAGCTCTGCTCGGCCACGTTTTATAAACAGTAGAGCCAAAAAACAAAACAAAACAAAAAACACACCGAAATCCATTGCAAAGGAAGAGGCATGAAAACAGAAAACTTGCACCTGAGGGGCCCTCACTGAAACACAGCAGGTTAAATCATTGCAGTGCTGGCATCCCGTATGGGCACTGGTTCGAGTCCCAGTTGCTCCACTTTTGATCCAGCTCCCTGCTAATGTAACCAAGAAAGCAGAAGATGGTCCAAGTGCTTGAGCCCCTGTGCCCATGTGGAGGAGACCTGGAAGGAGCTCCTGGCTCCTGGCTTTGGTCTGGCCCAGCCCTGGCTGTTGTGGCTATTTGGGGAGTGAACCAGCAGAGGGAAGATATTTTTCTGTCTCATTCCGTCTGTGTAAATCTGCCTTTAAAATAAGTACGAAGTTAAATTAAAAAAAAAAAAAAAACAACTTCAATCTTAGGTGTAAAAGAAACCATTTAAAGAGCAAAATGTTAAAAACATTGCAAAATTTTACTGTAAAACAGTTCAGACTGTAACAGGAAGCTCAAAAAAAAAAAAAAAACTAGAACTATAAATGACTTGTGCTAAAGCCTTTGAGTAAATAAAAGAATTACCATAGCATAATGACTAAGTATTTGAATGAAGTTCAGAACTCAAGCAAATAGAAAGAAAGAGGGTATTTTCAAAAGTTGTATAAGAAGGAAAATAATCTTCTTTGATCCTTGGTTCAGCAGAGAATGATACCACATGATGGTGAATACTGACTGAGACAAAGACTGCTACAATTCGATCAAATCATTGGGGGAAGAGGAAATCGGAGGGATCTTAAGCGAGAGATCCTACAAGACTAGAAAATTATTATATGAAGCCACAAATAGAGAAATGAATAATTGCCTAAGTGTTTTCTTTGAAAACATGAAGGCCAGAGGTCGGCACTCTGGTGCAGCAGGTGAAGTTGCCGCCTGAATGCCCATATGAGGGTGGGCGTTCCAGTTCCTGCTGCCCCACTTCTGAACTGGCTCCCTGCTAGCGCACCTGGGGAAGAAGCAGAAGATGGTCTAAGCACTTGGGCCCCTCTCACTCATGTGCAAGGCCCAGATGGTGTTTGGGTCTCCTGGTTTGGGCGTGACCCAGCCCCAAGCCCTTGTGGCCATTTGGGGAGTGAGCCAGCAGACAGAAGGTCAGTCTTTCCGTCTCTCTCCCTCTCTATCTGTGACTTTGTCTTTCAAATAAATAAAATAAACCCTTTAAAAAAGTAACATGGAAGCAAACACAAAGACTAAGAAATATGGCAAAAGGCTACACAGGTTTCTGGGGAGTGGCACAGAAATTAACAAGTTTGAATTACAGAAATTGTTGTTTTTCATTTAAAAAGTGTTTGATTTGACTTTTGAATTATACACATGTTTAAATTTGATAGAAGCAAGCTCACTTCATATAGGTACCATTGTTTTCACAATACAAAACATAGAAGAAACAGAATACTCCAAAATATTAAGTGTATTTACTTCTGTGTAGCATGATTCTGCATGGATTTTAATGTTTCTTTATACTTTCATTCCTTACAAACTGTCTAAATTCTATATCATCAAAAAACTATAAAATGCACTAAACAAGTAATGGGTAAAGTCAACAGACACATGAGAAAGGCAGGCATGAAAAACAAATTAAGATAAAGCAGGTGCAGGACCATCATAAAACCAGGCAAAGGATGTGTATTCAGTAACCGTTATAAGGCTAGCACTGCAGGTAATAAGCAGAAAAATTAATAAGATAGTGCCAATTTCTTTGAGGTACTTAAATATAAGTGGAAGAATAAAATAAGTGGGAGAGATAAGATCAGTTTTATTTTAATGATGGATAAAAAACAGTAAAAAATCTCAGTTGACAGGAAGTTCAGGGGTTCAATTACTCAAATTTCATAAGAATGAATGAATAATTCCTTCTGTTACTCCTGCTCCCTCTACCAAGAATAGCTGCCCAGACAGAAAGAGCTGTCTTTAATCATGAAGACTATTGTAAACTCCATAAGGATGTTACCCAATGTGAAAAACGCAATGCTGACAGAATTTCCCCTTAAAGGGTCGTCTTTGGCTTCTCAGGACATCTGCTTATCCTCACAGCAGGGCTGATGTGATCTTTCATTGCTCCATACAATTTACCACCTGCTGCACTTGGTTTTCAAATATTACTTTGGAGAAGCATACTTCTGTGTCCCGTCTTTCTCTAAGGCAGAAAGGAGTGGACCCGCAAGCCAGAGAATCTTAAACATCAGAGGCTTCCTTCCTCCAGCAAGTTGCTGTACACGGTTCTGTAGGATGTGCACAAGTAGCACACTTGAATCATAATTAGATAAGACCGCTGTGTCTTTCCCTTACAACTGACCCAAAGCAGCTTCTGCTGGTGCAGAATCTCACTTGTTGTGGCAATGAAAGAGCAGCTCTGGGAGCAATCCACTTTGACTTAGCTACGTCTATGGATACACTGGTCACAGAAGTGTCTATGTATCTTTGAGTTGTTTGTAGCCATCCCCACATAGGTGTGGCTTTGAGGATTCCTCTCACAGTTCCTTGTATTAAATCCCTTGGTGCTGAAACACAAAAATGCAGAGCTAAGTTCTCCTGGAAGTATTACCATGTCCCACTGAGGCTGGCATTGGAAAGAGGAGGGCAGCAGAGAAACACACAGGTTTGAGACGGGAGGCATGCAAAGCTAGGCTGTGGAACACTCCTCCAAATCTTCTGCCTCAAAAATAAAAGAACATTATGACAAAAGTGTTACCCCTATTTGGGGTCAGTGCCGGGGCAATGCCTGCAGCTTCATATTTACATACAGGGGTCGGTTCGAGTCCTACTTGCTCTACTTCTGATCCAGATCCCTGCTAGTGCGCCTGGGAAGGCAGCTAAAGATGGCCCAATTGCTGGACCCCTGCACCCACATAGGAGACCCAGAGGAAGCTCTGGGCAGCTGGCCCTGCCTGCCCTGGATGCTTGTGGCATTTGGGGAGTGAACCAGGGGATAGAAGATCTCTCTGTGTATGTTTCTTTTTCTCTCTGAGCTTTCAAATACATGAAAGTAAATCTTTGAAAAAATTTTTACTCATATTTGATGGTAATAATACATTTAGCTGACATTACATCTACAACAGTTCTGACACTACCATAGATGAGAAGCTGGAAGAAAAAATTAGATTAATAATAATTCAAAAACAAATTTTAATCGAGAGACTGAATTATCTTTATAAATGATGGGAGACTGTTAAATCATTGTCATCTGACTCAACAATCAAAGTGTGTGAAGAACTAGTGTACACTCATACAGACAATTATTCAATCAAAACATAATAGTCATCTTCTGAACTATACCATTGTGTTATTGTACTGGTAAATGAGCTCTTACAGTTTCATAATCTGTTGAAATTTTTTTTCTCATTGTAAATAAATGTCCACTTTCATAACTGACTTCCTATTTTTATTTAAATTTCATTTTCTTAGAGTTTTTCTGCTTTGTTTAAGGTTGAGGACTCATGAAAGTGGAGCTAGCATGGATTTTTATTATTACCTTAAAGCATTTATCACACCGTGTTTTAACTGATATAAAACAAGATTCCTACAGTTTATCATAGTGTAGATCACTGGCCTTCTCACAAGAGCAATGAACCTACATTATTCCTTTTTGCCCCATGTACAATACATTCAGATTCTCAGACAGTACAAGAAAAATGTAAGAAATTTAAAAAAAGTTTAGATGAGAAGTCAAAGGAAATAACAGAACCGTTAAGAAAATATTCTGTACATATGGTCTGGCTGGAAGCTACCCACTGTTCCAATTCATTCCTCCACTCCCACACACACTGACCTTCAAGAGGTTAGAGATGACAAATGCCAGGCCCCTAACTAAATACACAAACACAACAAGGCACAAAACCAATCCTGCTAAAGAAAGGAAACAAAAGGGCATACATGAAGAGTGGGTGAACAACCTACTACACAGGAAACGTAGTAGACAGCAAAGGATGAACTCAAGAACATTTCTATAAACTCCTGGAAACCAGAGGCGCCTTATTTTTTTAAGAACTAGGAATGAGATAAATGTTAAAATAAGATATTTGGGTTCAACTAAATTAAAACTGGCTGGAAGAATTCAGGAAGGAAATGGAAAAGAAAAACAGAAATCTTATACAAGGGTTTCTTGTCCTGTATGGATTCAACAACAGAATAAATGTACAGGAAATACAAGAACCTTGTGAACAAGGTTGAGGAAATTAGTAATGGGAAGAAAGAATACAGACAAAGAAGCAGTGAGAGGGGTCAGGGCATAGAAATAAAATATAATGCATTCTTCTTGTCCCTGAACACTGAGCAAAAGACTTGAGTCCTGGAAAAACGACATATAACATGGAAGAAGAAAACGCGCTCAGGAGACGGCTGAAACAGCAAGGGGAATACAAACCGCATCTCGGCCAAAGAAGGAAGCTGCAAGCAACAGGGGAAAACCACACTGGCCTCGGTGCTCTCCCCAACTCCACCTGAGACCGGAGACAACCAACAGCCTGCAGTTCCTTAGACACACTTGTCACCTGAATGTGCCACCTGGAATCGTGGCCTCCACGTTGGGACCGAGAGTGGAGAGGAGAGGATGAACCAGCGGAGGGTGGGAAAGGAAGCAAGGGGATGCTTTGTCAGCTCTGCATCCCTCCCCACTGTGGGCGGACACGTTCTCTTACTGAGGAGGCCATTACGACTGCTCTTCTCCTTGTCTGTAAGAGCTTCCTACCTGAAGCATACACGATCTAACTGTTATAAAACATGACCGTGTGAAAATAATCATTACATAAATAACTCTCTCAGCATATGAGGTAAAGATCAACAAGGCTGGAAAAAGGAAAACACTAACAATTCCCCTATCTTGCATACATGCAATTCAACAAGAACGATCAAACGTTGAACAGCGCACAGTTTGCATCCTCAAAGCTGTGTGATTTTAAGAATCCAAATGAAACTAATATATACATTTTTAAGGAAAATACATCAAAGTGTCTTGCAAAAAGTTCATGGAAAATATAATAAAACGCAATGTACATTTTCCACGAACACTGTAAAGACCCCTTATATATTAGAGCATGAGCCATTATTTTAAAAAAATTACTTATTTTTTGTTATTTAACTTTTTATTAAAATTAAAACTGGACTTTAAGTTGCAAATTTTTAAAAAGTAAGTTTCATGAATATTCAAAGTTTATGTCTGCTGTAGTTAAGTGCCTTAGGTGTAGCTTGTAGCAATCTGCAGTGACATGAAAACAAGCTTTTGTTAAAAAAAAAACACCATGGGGATGGCTCCAATGGCTAACTTCCTTATTTACATCTGAGTGACACAGGGGTGGTTCTGAAGGAGCCTCAGCATTATCAAGGAGGACTGGGACTGCGGTCCCTCCATAGGGCTCAGCAATTTTTTCCCACAGAGCAGCTGTGTTCAGCACCAAGCCTTGTGGAGGAAGTAAGACAAGCTCAGGGGCCAGAAGATTCACAATAACGGATGAACCACATTCACAGCATGATACATAAGCAGTGATGTGTCTCCAAATTTATGAGATTAAGCCTTTAGATGATATATATGCTTACAACTAATATAAACTTTAAGAAAGGTTTGCAACAGTTTGGGGAATTCTATTTGTACATTTTAAAAAATCATACATCATGTAATTTCTGAAAAATACTTGGTAACCTTCAGCATTTAGTTAAGTAAATGCCTTCAAACATTCTAAATCCATGTATATAGTAAGTATATTCAATTTTCTTCTAAAACTTAGATATTTTTAATTGACAAATAAAATTATATATATTTATATCTAGCATGCAAAATATTTTTCAAACACATACATTATAGAATATGTAAACCAATTTCAAAATATGGGGGGCTGGCACTGTGGTAGAGTAGGGTTAGCCTCCACGTGCAGTGCCAGCATCACATCACATAATGGGTGCTGGTTCGTGTCACGGCTGCTCCTCTTCTGATCCAGCTTCCTGCTAATGGCCAGAGAAAGCAGTGGAAGATGGCCCAAGAGCTTGGGACTCTACATCCCTGTGGGAGACCCAGAAGTTCCTGGCTTGGGATCCCCCCCAACTCTGGCCATTGTGGCCATTTGGGGAGTGAACCAGTAATTGGAAGACCTCCCTCTCCCTCTCTCTCTCTCTGTAACTCTGCCTATCAAATAAATAAATACATATATTTTTTAAAAGTTAAAAATATCCTTCACTGTACATACTGGCATTGTGTGTGTATGTTGAGAATATTTAAAATCTGCTCTCTTAGCAATTTTCAAGTTTACAATACATTACTATCGTTATTATACCCCTCCAAAACTTGCTTCACTTGTCTAATTCAAACACTGTACCCTTGACCACTATCTCCCCAACACCCACCACCACCACCACCACCACCTCCCTCAGCTCCGAGTAACCACCGTTCTACTCTGCTGCAACCAGTGTGCCATTTCAGATTTTACACAGAGTTGAAAACACACCCTGCTTGTCTTTCTGTGCCTGCCTTATTTCACGTAACATAATGCCTCCCAGGTTCCTCCCACTGTCTCGAAAGGGCAGATTTCTTTGAACAGCTGGATGGCATCCCACTGTGTGTGCCTCTGTGTGTGTGTACCAGGTTTTGCTTATCCCTTCATTCACTGTTGAACACTTAGTTATTTTCACACCTTGGCAGCTGCTACTATTGCTGCAATCAAGGCAGAAGGACAGGAGTGTCTTTGCCACACTCTTCAATTCCTGTGGATTTACACCCAGAAGTCGGATTGCCAATCGCCTGGCCGCTATACTGTTGGGTTTTCTGAAGAACTCCCATACTGTTTTGCATAATGACTGTACTAATTTATATTCCCACCAACCCTTTACAATGGTTCTCTTTCTTCTACATTCACATCAACACTGTTATCTTTTGTCTTTTTGAAAACAGGTCATTCTAACAGGTGTAAGATCATGTGCCAGTGCAGTTTTAAATTTGCATATCATTGGCAATTATGCATGTTGGGTGTATTTCATGGACCTGTTGGCTGTTTGTACATCTTCTTGTGAAAAGTGTTGCTTCAGAAACTTTGCCCATATTAACTACGTTATTTGTAATTTTTACAATTGAATTATTTGAGTTCTTTACATATTTTGGATATTTATCATGTGTATGCTTTGAAACTAGTTTTTCCCAATACACATGTTAAATAACTATATTGTCTTCCCATCTTTGAAATATTAGAGAAATATCTGAATTTGGAAACACTAAATATTAATATTTATTTATAGGTAAAGAAAATCCATGGCAGATTCTATTTTTATGCTTTGACTAATTTTATAGAATAAAATTATTAATCATTATAATTAGTAAATTTATTATCTATTTATACTGGATTAAACCATGAAAACACATTTAGGAAATAACATTTGACTTCATTTTTACAGTTATAAAATTATAACAGTCCTATGAACACATGCCTATCATTGAGAAAAGAACAAGAATGATAAATATTAATACTGGGTGCTTAATCATCTACATCAAAGTTCAGAATTCTCACTAGCTTAACTTCATAATATCTTTTCTGAACTCATTTTCTGAGGCGTGAATATATTTCATATTTGATTAACTCATGAAAGAATAGATAAACATCAGAGAATTGTTGTTAGCATTTTTTTGCAAGGAAGTAACTCCTATATGGATTTAAAGTAAGGGAATATTCCTCACAACAGACCAGAAAGTGCCCTGCAGTAGTAGTGTTTATTTGTGTAGAACTTTCTCATCTGGATGCTATCTGTCCCTCTGGAATCACCATCTCCTCCACGGCTCTTCTACATGGCTCCTGCAGCCCCTGCGATGGTTCAGGTGGCTGTGCCCCTGAGCCACCCTCTTCACACCCTTGTAAGATGAAGTTCCCCCAGTATATTAGAATTCCTCTGTGACGCAGAGTTCTCAAAGTAAGGTTCCCTGCCAGCCCTGTCAGCACTACCTGGAAGCATGCAAGAATCGCAGGTGCCCAGGTTCCCCACCAGGTGTTAGGTGGGACGTTAGAAATCAGCCCGTGTGTGTGGGGGGGGGGGGGGGGGGCTGGGAAAATCTGCATCCACAAAAGCCCACTTTGAAAGCAGTGCAGCATCTACATTTCCAAGTCCTGTTTAGACCCTGACAACCTTCCAAGTGGTCCCAGCCCTTCCCCCCATGGGAAAGCCCTCTCCCCAGGACCAGATGGGTTACCAGGCCTATTTTACACTCAACAAACCCTTAGTCCTGGAGGAGAAGGGGGAGGCAGTAAAGAGAGGCTCCCTTAGAAACCAGGGGTCTAAACACAGACCACACTCATCCCTCTGCTCTCTGCTGAGCCTGGCCTGCCAGGTGTATTCTCCCCATTCAGCCTCGCAATCTTGCGACTGGGCACTCTCCGTCCCTTCCATTCTGACGGATGACCTGTCCCCAGGAGAACCTTCTATCTGCTCTCTGTCTCCTGCTTGAATTCTTTGTTGCGCGAAGAGGAGAAGCCCACTGGCATATGACATCACAAGGCCTGGGGGCTCAGCAGCCTGGGCTTCCAGAAGCCGTCCAGGCAATTCGGAGGCAGGCTGGTCTGAGAGGGCTGCCTGCCCAGTAGAAGCAAAGCTCTGTGGGTTCAAACACTTGTGTTCACTCTGTGACCCCGAGTCTTTGCAGCATGTGGAAACACAGTCCATGTCCCTTGAAAACTCATTCTTTGAAAGATAGGCCCCCACAGATCATGAAAATAAAAGCCAACAAACAAACAGAAGCTAAATAAATAAATAAAAGAGAAAGCTTATCACACCCTCGCTGTTTCAGGAATTACATGAAGCACTTTAAATGCATCAGTTGTTTTTTAATACCTATTTATTTATTTATTTGAAAGGTGGAGTTACAGAGAGGCAGAGAGAGAGAGAGACGTCTTCCATCTGCTGGTTCACTCCCCAAATGGCTACAAAGGCCAGAGCTGAGCCAATCTGAAGCCAGAGCTTCTTCTGGTTCTCCCACACGGGTGCAGGGGCTCAAGGGCTTTGGCCATCTTCTACTGCTTTCCCAGGCCATAGCAGAGAGCTGGATCGGAAGTGGAGCAGCGGGGTCTAGAACCGGTGCCCATATGGGATACTGGCACTGCAGGCAGCAGCTTTACCCACTACACCACAGCGCCAGCCCCAGCACATATTGTTTTAATATGGTGTTCCGACAGGACAAATGCTATGTAATGTCCCCATTGTTTCATAGGAAGGAATGGGGCAGAGAATTTAGGGACTTTCTAAGGACAAACCATAGCAAAGAGCAGAACCACCCTAGGATTTCAGTAAGGCCTGTTCAAGTCTGGCCTTGAACCATGAAATTGTGTAGACTCACAATCTGCAGAAATGTTGAGAATTAATTACTTCAGATAGTTTTGATTCTTTAAGAATTTGCATTTATCTACTCTTCTTATCTTATATTTTGGTAAGTTTGTTCTCTTTTGATGCTAAAATAATATCTTATTAATATCCATCAACACATGGGCCTGTTAAAGACATGTACGTTTGAGCCATAAATAACTGAAAGATGTGGATTTACTCATTGTATTTCAGAGACTGATCAAAACAATTTCCTTAGAAAGATCCAGTGCTACCCCTGACTAAAGTTTTCTGTTCACCACAAAATCCTACAGATGCTGAAATATTTTGAACAAGTTATTAATTGCTGTCAGATGAATTAGAATGCACATGGACCATGTGACAAAAAAAGATGTCTCTCTTATCAGATCCTTATTTGCTACTCAGAGAGCTGTGGTATATGAAGTGCATTCATTCAAAGTCAAGCTGTTATAATTTTATAACAATATTTTTTAAAAATCACATGTTTTCAAAGTTTAACATGGCCAATTTCATAGCATCAGTTCCCTTAGTGCACACATAAATAGTTCATTTTGCTACCGTAAAGAGAAAATTTCTCAGGTTTATAAAGAGCTGCAATTTGACAATTTCTGCTGAATTTTACTTGGTACTCTGCAAACACATGCTACACAGGCTGAAATGTCTGGGTAAAATGACACCACTTTATTTTCATTTTGAAAAAAAAAATAGCCATTACCCTCTATTTCTTTAAATGACAGAATCCTAACAGATTAAACCATTCAAAATCTATTGCTAGAACATCTCAGAGCACAACAAAGATGGAGCAGACTTATCCAAATTACCAGGAGGTTAATTATCATTTTTATCTTCATTATGGGAGCTGACTAGAGCACTTCTGAATTCCATCACTCCTCTTGGTCGTCTGCAGGTGTCTAACGGGGGCTCCTGGACTTCTGCCTGCTCTCCATCTCCAGGAGTTCCTGCAGCCAGGAAGTAGATTACCTTCTACCGATGCTGAGCTGTGGAAACACCGCTCCATCCAGAAATCTCATACAATGCCAAATGCCCATCGACGGCAGCCCAGCAGCACCGTATTCCAGGGTCGGTTTGAAGCAAGTTTGCTTCCATCCATTAGAAGCTTCTGGCCATGTAAAGAAATTAGCCAAGAGAAGAACAGAGATGAGCCCAGGACTAAGAGATGCAAATTCCACAACTCCAGCAAGAAGCCAGAAAGTGGTAGAAATGTACTGAGAGACAGTTTCCTTCCTTGAGCCAGGATACCTTAGTTGAGTCCCTAAGGCACACAAGCCTGACCTCGTGTTTATCTATCCCTAGTTGTCAAATGAAAGGTTGTAGAAATAGGAAGCAATGGATCTCCAGTCGATTCCTATGACAACATACAGCGACACGGTACACATGAGAAGTCACTTGATGCTGATGTCTTGACGGGTTTGATGGGCTCGTGTTTATCTATCCTTAGTTTTCAAATAAAGGGTTGTAGAAATAGGAAGCACTGGATCGCAGTCGATTCCTATGACAACATACAGCGACACGGTACACATGAGAAGTCACTCGATGCTGATGTCTTGACAGGTTTCCTCTGGCTCATGGATCATCTGTCAGAGGATATGGTGACACACACAATGGCGCTGAATCACTCCAAGCACGCGTAATGTCAGCATCTGCTAACCCCACGATGGGTGGCCTCCCGGGCTTCCCTGTATTCTGAAGGGAAAGCAGGCCTTGGAGAAAAGCCCCCAGACTCTGTGGTTCGCAGATAATGGGAAGCCCCAGCCGAGGCCGAAGGGCTGATACGGGAGATGGAGTGATCACATTTTCAGCAAGCTGCTTTAGGTGAGAAGAGTCGAGCCAGCAATAAATCGGGAAAGTTTAAAATTCCAAATACTTCATCACATATTCATCCAGTAGGTTAGACAATAATGCTTCTGTCAAAATGCTTCAAGCATTGCGGTCTGCAGAGTTCTAAGATCACAGGTCTCCTGGTGTGCACATCCTCTGCACCACTGTCTCTGCAGACTTGGGCAGACTGGTGAACACAGAGGACATCACTGCCATGACCAGGCTACTAACCAGGTGACTTCCAGTTTGTGAAAACACACAGCATCCCAGGAACACTTGCCCTAAGCAGCCAGTGAAGTGCCACCTCCTGCCAGCCTTGAAGACGGACCCTCCAGGAATTCTACAGCCACAGGACATGGTTCAGCTAGCAGCCCTGAGTATCTGCAGTCAGACTCCAGCCCCAGATGGACTCAGCTCTGGCTAACAAAGAGTCTGTGACCTTTGGAGATCCTGGTCAGCTAACCCCGCCCAAACTCCTAACCCACAGGAACTGAAAAGTAATACAGCCACGTTGTTCTAGCGCATTCAATTTGTTGTCATTTGTTAAAACAGAAACAAAATCTAAGAGAAATCTGAGCTCTTTACAGAATATTTCTCATATCTTAAAAATATTTCTATATAGAGGATGTTTGTCCCATAGTCAACAGTTCTTCATCGTCATGTTTCTTAAGAATGAACTGAAGTGAATTTTGATTCTAACTCACTCTGTTTCACCTGTCACAATCTAAATATTGTATCCTCTGATTCAACTTCTAGTTTTGTCATCACTGTGTGAAATTCCTCCTACAACCCAAAGCGAACTGGAGAAGATGAAAGATTTTAAGCAAAGTTTTGCCCTCCTTAAAAAATAAACAATTTTTTTAAAAAATACATATTTTTATTTAGTTATACAATTTTATTAAATACTGATTTGATTTTAAAGTGGGACTTTTAATGAAAGACTCCAAATGAAAATTGGCCAAAAGAATCAGTGTCTTTAGTCTAACGCTCTCCCAACTGAGCTATTTCAGCAAACATGCATCAAAGTTGTATTTTCTATTTTATCGGATAAATTCAACAAGAAGGGGCTTAATATAGTTCATTTCAAAAAGGGAAAAGCCAGTGAAAATATTCTTTTTTTTTTTTTTTTACAGGCAGAGTGGACAGTGAGAGAGAGAGACAGAGAGAAAGGTCTTCCGTTGCCGTTGGTTCACCCTCCAATGGCCACCGCAGACGGCGCGCTGCGGCCGGCGCACCGCGCTCCTCCGATGGCAGGAGCCAGGAGCCAGGTGCTTTTTCCTGGTCTCCCCATGGGGTGCAGGGCCCAAGCACCTGGGCCATCCTCCACTGCACTCCTGGGCCACAGCAGAGGGCTGGCCTGGAAGAGGGGCAACCGGGACAGAATCCGGTGCCCCGACCGGGACTAGAACCCGGTGTGCCGGCGCTGCAAGGCGGAGGATTAGCCTGTTGAGCCACGGCGCTGGCCTAAAATATTCTATATATTTAGAAGATCTCTTTCAAAATCTTAGCATACCAATGGGTAGATTCTAGCATAAAGAAAAAAAAAAAGACATTAACTGGTATTGAACTAAGTTTCAAAAAAAATACCACTTAATATAAATAATTTAATAATAATAACTGTTGAACCCTCAGAATATGAAGTGCACACCACTGTTAATGTGGATTTATCACTGCATTTAGTCTTCATAACTCAATATTATAAGAGCAATATGATTATCTCTCACCGCTTACATGTGAAATGAAAACAGCAATAAATAAAATGATCTCCACTAATCTGACTTCAAATCACTGATGTTTAACTTTTTTGGGGATAATTAGGTTAATAAAGCTTCAATATGAAAATGAGGCTAGATTAGCTCAGGTTAGTGAGCCCCAGAATTACCACCCTGGGAAGGGAAGGGGCAGAACTAGACAAAGTAAAGCTAATATGGGAGCTCCATGGCTCTCTGAGTTCTCATTTCTTTTCCTTTCTTTTTATTAATTATTTGAAAGGCAGAGCTAGAGAGAGAGAGAGAGAGAGGGAGAGAGGGAGAGAGAGAGAGATCTTCTATCTTCTGCTTCATTGCCCAACTGGCCACAATGGCTGGGGTCTGGCCAGGCCAACACCAGGAGCAGGAACTCCATCAGGGGCTCCCACGTGGGCAGCAGGGGACCAAGCACTTGGGCCACCTTCTGCTGCCTGCCCCAGCACATTAGTAGGGAGTTGGATTGGAAGTGAAGCAGCTGGGACTTGAACTGGTGCTCTTAGAGGAAGTGGGCACTGCAGGTGGTGGCTTATCCTGTGACATCACAAAGCCATCCCCAAGGTTCATTTCTTGTTTTCACCAGGATCTTCCATACTGTGCTTCCAAGAGTGGTAAAAGATGGCAGATACCTACACTCACACATCCTGCTTACCGTGTACTTGTAATCAAAGCCAAATACTGCATAGTCTACTAACATAATGTGTGAACACATCCACAAAACAATAAATACACACATGCATAATTAAATTGAATATTTGCCTTTTTTTACAGTTGTCTGTTTTCCCTGACAGCAGCTTATGGGGGTGAGGTAGACTATAAAGTGTTTCCACTGGAGAAATTTTGTAACCCAAAGCCCACAAGGTGGGTCAGAGCTAGTTCAGTGCTAACATAGCTCCATGATGCCTAGTCCATGCAACATCCAGTCCTACACTCTCTGACTGCTCTATCCTCAAGTGCCCAAATGCACTACCATAGTTTATAATTTTGCTATCTGAGTAACAAAATGAGTTATTTTACACATTCAGTCTGCTAACTCATGATAGCTCTTCAAATATTTTAAGTACCATCATGAGAAAAAAGGGATAGGATGTTATTGTGTAAATCCAAGGAGCAGAATTACGACAATGTGTGCGGTTGGATGGCAACAACGTAACAAGTATGTCCAGACCAGTAGTTAGCCAGGCAGGGTTCCCCAACAGAAGAGGCATTCAAACCATAGCTAGAAAGGTTCATCTCAAAGGGGACCCAGAAATTCAATCAGCAATTAACCTTGAATGCAAACAGCCTGACTTTCCCCAGGACATCACACAATGCCTCAGGTATATTATGTAGCAAACATTTGCAGACACAATGAATATAAATAGAAAAAGGTAATGCACACAAAATGTCAGCCTCCATTTATATTTTCAGCATAATAAGTAAATGATATACTGTACTGGGAAACAGTACATAAAGGAAATGCATTATACATCGAATAGCAGATAGGTGGAACAGACATTTCTTCATGAAATGGTAACTCATGAGTCATCATTTCCTGATGACTATCCGCTCTCCAGGATCTAACTATGCAAGTATTTTAATAAAAGATTGCAAGTCCTGCTTTAGGGTCGTCAGTGAGAGTCTGACATATGGTCGACTGCCCACTGGATGAACACTCCTAACACTCTCCAGCCTCACCCTGTCAATCCCATAATGTGCTACCAAGTGGAGGAGGTGCGAAAGGGGCACAGCTACTCTCGTGTGGGAGAAGCTTTCAGACCCTTCTCAAAATACGTTACATGCAGTGTCATAAAACTCAGAACACCTCCTCTGACATCGCTGGCTATGGGCTAAGAGCTCCCCCCACCATGGAGAAAGCATGAGCTGTGGTGTGGACAGCAACAGCTCCCAGGTCTACATCTGCTCATTCAGCTGAGAATCACTTGGCCCAAGACCACCAGCTTCCCTGGGATCTGCCACAGCCCCAGACAGCCAGGCTGCTGCAGGGTTAGATCATCCTGCGGAGCTCAGCTCCTCTGCCTTGTTCGACTTGCTTAGTGAATTATCTGAGAATAAAATATCAACATTCAGAGCTCCATGTACAACTGGAACTCCCCACAAAGAACTACTGAAAAGCCCAAGGGAACATGCTCCCTCCCACACGTCTACACATAAGACATTTGGAAATGTCTTGGCACGCATGCTTGGGTGTGTGCCTGGGCTAGGATTACTCATCTGGTTGACCTGCTTAACAGTCTCTTCAGTGGAGAAAGAAGCCATCATCAAACCTACTTTGTACTGATCTGGAAACACGAACTGAAAACATCAGTTAGGTGATTTAGACGTGCTCAAAAAAGAAGAATCAGGCAATATACAATCTGTAGCTCTTTTTTGGAAATTATAGAATATTTATGTACTACATTAAAGCACACAAAAATTAACACAACAAAAAATTTGGCTAAATGATGCCAATGACAACTGTGGTCCTATTAGAAGCATTGCCATTTCATGACCATACAAAGTATATAGGAAAAAAATAAACAAAAAACATACATCGCAACTTAGTCAGCCACCAGGAGACTGAGCAAACTGTAAGCAAAGGAAACAGTTACAGGAATAAAGAATTCTTAATTTTAAGTGCCATCTGTTTACTCTGAGAGCAAAAATCTCATGCATAAACATACATAACATCACAGTATTAGTTAAACTCCAACTCTAGACGAATAGGACAAATACTGAAGGATCTAGGGACTTATAAAAACACATTGTTTGGGCTCTGTCCATGTGTTACTGAAATACTCTTTGCAGGTACTCCCTAGGAATGTATACTCTTGGAAATATAATTCACTTGATTCTATTATCCAGGTGCAGGAAACAAATCAAATGCCTACCATAGCTTGTTGCTCAGGTCCCCCCTTACAGCAAGAATCCACCATTCCACAGGCAACTTATCCTGGGGGTGCAAACTATATCCAGTTATTGTTTGATATGACAGGCAAAGACACCCCCCCACACACACACATACACATTCAATTTTGAATAGTTCTGAAGGAATAATGTAGAGTTCCCCAGAGATATGAAGCTTCTCTCAGTTTCTCAGATGTGTTTCTAGGAGCACTCCCCAAACAGTTCCTGCAAGTAAGTCTACATCCTAGAATCAATGTTTCAGGAGAGAGAAACTGAGATAGCTATTGCACAAGTGGTCCTTGAATACAGCCTCAAAAATATGTAGTATTGGTGGTGGAGAGCAACGTAAGAAAGGAATAGGCATGGATGAAAGACCCAAAGACCCAATGAGTCTTGGTTTAGCGTGTCCCAAAAGGTACTGGGGGCCAGTGCAGAAAGTAGGCCCGAGATCAGTTAGGCACAGGAGACCAGGTAAGTAAGTAAAGATGTCTACGATAATGTGAGATAGGTTTCTCACTCTTGGAGAAGAGATTTACTGACATGATCTTGGACTGAAATTGGAAATATTGGTATGAACTCATAGACATCAACATGTATGTACATATACATTAAAATAGATGTAAAGACACTGTGTGCATACACAAGTTTGATATATATGTGTATTGCACTATCTACATACACACACATATACTCATATCTAAGTTCTTCAAGGAGTTCACAGAAATGCATGTTATGGAAGATTCATGCCTAAGTTTCAAATTATTTGCATCAAAATAAACTTATTTCATTCCATTTTTATGAACTTTTGAAATATTCTTATATATAATGTAGACATGTATCAGTATTAGCCAGCCCTGTCTAGTAAGAAGGCCTGATAGTAGTAACAACCCAATAGTACTGCCTCTATTTGACACTCTCATTTTAGCTTTCATTCTCAAGTTAAAGGAATAAGAACTACTTAGAGAGATGACTGGTTTCAGGAATGGACAGGGAAGGTACTAGATGAGCCTGGAACACACTTTTGAGACAAAATAAGGAAGCGTTCAAAAATGACAGGTCATATTCCAGACCAAACAAACCAGCCTGCTGGGCCTCCACTGGGCAAATCTGGAGCAATTTACCATCAATGTGAACAGTGATGGTAGTAAAGAAGCAACAGTAGATAAAACAGGAATTCAGGAGCTCCTATCAGTATTAATTAAATTTTAAATGTTTGATTAAGAATAGGATATTTAAACAGACACAAAGTGTCTTTCAACAGAATGCTTACCAGTGACAAAAATTAAAAGAATATTTTTACAATGGAGAAGGTATTCAGATATCCAATTAGTCAATGAGCCATGGGAACAATAAGAAAAGAACTACAAGACAGTGTGCTGTGGGTGACTATATTTCTTTGACATCCTTGCCAAAGATAAACATTTTACAAACTAAATTCATATGTAAAATCAACATATCAACAACCCCAAATTAAGAAGCAGCCTATGAAACACACTGCCTATTATCTTCAAAATACCAATATTACAAAAGGCAAGGAAAGACTGAATACTTATATCTTATTAAAGGAACATGACACCAGCATGGATGGTGCCATTCTACACTGAATAATTGAATTTGACAGTGAAGGCCATTAATCGGACAAGTGACAAGACTCAAATAGAGCCTGAGGTTTAGACTGTAGTACCAGTGTTTCAATGATGAGTTCCTGATTTGTATAGCAGTATTAATGTTAGTAGGTGAATACTCTTGTTGGTATAACACACAGAGTATGAGGGAAGGAGCCATGGCGCAGGTTAATCCTCTGCCTGTGGCGCCAGTATCTCATATGGGCGCTGGTTCTAGTCCCGGCTGCTCCACTTCCAGTCCAGCTCTCTGCTATGGCCTGGGAAAGCAGTAGAAGATGGCCCAAGTCCTTGGGTCCCTGCACCCACGTGGGAGACCTGGAAGCAGCTCTTGGCTCCTGGCTTCGGATCAGCGCAGTTCAGGCCGTTGCAGTCATTTGGAGAGTGAACCAACAGAAGGAAGACCTCTCTTTCTCTCCCTCTCCTGTCTGTAACTCTAACTCTCAAATAAAATAAATAAAATCTTTAGAACAGAAAAATGAAGTGGTGGAATGGTTAACGGAGTGTGCTGCGTACAAGGCCTTAACTCGCTGACGTGAAGGATTTATTTTAAGTCAAAGAAAAAGGTTTTGAGTTTCGGGCTCCCTAACTGTCAGCATAAGAGGGCATCGCTTCTGAGACCAATGCCCATCCTACTTGCTCCAGTGCTCCTTGGAGCAGAGCCTTCCTTTCACCAGGTAAGCGTGGAGCAGGGAAGGGTTGGGTCTGCAGTGTGTGGGCACCGGGACAGACCTGCGACTCGTCACCCTGCTCTGTGCCTCGTCCCCACCACCAGCTAACCCTGCATCTCGCGTCTCTCTGAGTACCAAGAGGTGAGATCACCCTGCCCGTTCCCCATGGGTGTCTCTCTGCGTGTTTTCGGCTATGACACCTTCCTCTCTGGGCTTGATTTGTTGTAATGCTGTCATCTGACTCCAGTTTCCCAAAAATGTGTGCAAGTCTGTCACTGATAATATCTCCGGCAGCATGGATTTGTTCCTTTTAGAGATTTTTTTTTTTTAATTCCACTGTTCCGCTGTTATATTAATTGGGTCTTAGATGAAAGGAGATCAATATGTATGCTTATTGTGCCATCTGGAGTCAGAGAAACCAAGGCTTCCTCCTTGTTTCGGCTCTGACAATTTAAATACGACCTGCAGAAACTCTTCTCCACGTCACCTGCTTTGATAATGAGCAGAACCCTCCACAACTGACAGGTGAATTATGTCAAGAGTTTCACCCTGTGCGGACTCCACCGATTCTCAGCGTTGAGTCCAAATTTTCTTTTATGTAAGGCAGATGCAAAGACCAGAAGACATCTACTTATGTTGAATAGGTGGATGTCAGCCAGTGTTTGTAGAAAAGGCTGGAGAAATCAGATTCTTAAAATTAAGTCTGATTCTCCCTAGAGTCTCCGCTCTCCTGGGCAATTCTTAGAACCAATTCAAAGTGAGAGGGGAAGAAATGAGCTGTCTCCAAACTCCAATAGCCTAAACGTCACACTCCCTGCCTCTCTCTGGGCCGTCATTTGATCCTGCCTTTCAAAGCAGCATCTGTAATGCCCCATCTCTTCTAGTATTGTCTGCTCCACTGTTTACTCTCTCTGGATCCAGACAAGACTGGGCCCTGCTTTTCTGGACACCTCCTTGTCATGGTCTGTTTCTGTGCGTCTACAGAGCGGTTCTGCAGACGCTGGCCACGTGCCTTTAACCAGCAGCCTGGATTTCCTCCTCTTTCCACTGTTGGCACAGAGGCCCGCACCACCAGCTCCCAGGGCACGGCTGGCACTGATCTGCACCTCCGCTCCCTAACCATTGTATTTGCCCAGCAGCCCTGACGCCTCTGTCAGCATCTGCTCATGACGTTTGTCTAGGATTTGCTGGACCTAGTAAACATGAACAAGTCAACCTATGTCAAACAAAAGACAGATAAAGAAGGTATCAAGTTACCTGAATGGATCTGTGTTTGTTTTGTTTTGTTTTGTGTTTTTTTGGACAGGCAGAGTTAGAGACAAAGAGAGAGAGACAGACAGACAGAGAGAAAGGTCTTCCTTTTTCCATTGGTTCACCCCCTAAATGGCCACCACGGCCAGCGCGCTGTGGCCAGTGCACTGTGCCAATCTGAAGTCAGGAGCCAGGTGCTTCTCCTGGTCTCCCATGTGGGTGCACTCCTGGGCCACAGCAGAGAGCTGGCCTGGAAGAGGGGCAACTGGGACTAGAACCCAGTGCCTTAACCAGGACTAGAACCCGGGGTGCCAGTACCGCAGGTGCAGGATTAGCCTACTGAGCCACAGCTCTGGCCATTCTAACGATTTCAACTCCTCTTCCCCATGCCAACCTGGTGATCCTTCTGTGTACTCACTTTGCAAGAAAAATGATTTTGGATAGAATCACTTCTTCCGTAATTACACAAGGGTAACTACCAGGGTGCTTGTTTCGTCATCTAAGAATGCAGAAGAAATGGCACTACTTCACAGGGCTTTGCCAATTACAGAGGTTTATCAACGTGTAGCACTCACAACAATCCCATATCCACGTTGGTTCGGTACAGCCGCACCCTTTCACAGCACATGTGCACTTGTGCCAACCCCGCTGGACTTTCTCAACTTGTCTGTTAGAATCTGAGTGTGTTACCTGGGCTTGTGTGCTCCGTTTGATGCCTGTGGATTTTAGCCCTACCTTAAAAAAAGAACCTCAGAGTTAAGTGACTGCCTCTCAATAATGTGACACTGTGGTAAATGTAAATTCAGGAATATGTATTCCACAGTTTAATTTGAAAACTCCAAGGTGATTACAGTAGGAAAAAACTGTGCCCATTGTGAGTAAATATTTCCAGTTTTAACCTGTAATAACAAGCTATTCACGTTCTTTGGGGATAAGAAACAATGGCAGAAATTCAAAATAGCCCTCATTTAAATTTGAAATTTACCTGTAAAGTGAAGATACAGGCATTTACTTAGAAAGTCTAAATAAACACTTACCACAGATGGTCCTAAATAATTATATGAATAGATTTCTTTTTATGACAATGGTAAAAGATACAGCAATAGTTTCTCACTTAAATTATGTCAGTGCTGGTTAAATCTTGTTCTGAAAACAAGTAAATAAAGGACAATTTGCACATGCGTGTTAGTGTAACCATTGTGTCGATCAGTGGTGACCAATAAAGAATTTGGTCAGTATATAGGTTGGAACCCAGTCATCATTTTTTTTTTTTTTTGACAGGCAGAGTTAGACAGTGAGAGAGAGATAGGTTTTCCTTCCGTTGGTTCACCCCCAAATGGCTGCCACGGCTGGAGCAACTGCGCTGATCCGATGGCAGGAGCCAGGTGCTTCTCCTGGTCTCCCATGGGGTGCAGGGCCCAAGGACTGAGGCCATCTTCCACTGCACTCCCGGGCCACAGCAGAGAGCTGGCCTGGAAAAGGGGCAACCGGGACAGAATCCAGCACCCCGACCGGGACTAGAACCCGGGGTGCCGGCACTACAGGCGGAGGATTAGCCTAGTGAGCCATGGCACCGGCCCCAGTCATCAGTTTCTAAAAGGTCCATGAGATTCCACATGCAGCCACACTGGAAAACTCCCAAACAAAGCACAGTATGTCAACACTTGTATCACATTGTAACACAGCAGGTGCAAACTTTAATCCCAAATATAATGCAACTCAATGTAGTAGGCCATAAAGCAATGCTGTTCAAGTCACATTGATCTATCTCACCTGATCACAACCATCACTCGGGACAATAGTTTTAAAAATGTAGACGCTGTGGGCCATCTCCTGCTTTGGACGTTCTTCTGACACACCTCACAAGCAAAGGGTCAGAAGAAAGACCCAGGCATCCACACTGTAGAATGCACCTCAGATAAATCCATCTGAGCATATATCACAGCAAATATGAGCTACAGGACCCCACTGAAGCCATAAACATCAACAGAGTTTGCAGTGCGCCACAAAGGTCGCAGGCATGAGTGTGAATTCTAATGTCTCTAGCATTTCAACTGCCTTTTTCTGCATTATAGAAAACTGGGTGGTGAGGTAAGAAACATCATTAGAGGTACAGTTGTTTGGACACCCAGATCATAAAGTACATCTCATCAGGCTAGCAGAGAGCAGTGAGCAACACATACAGGAAGCCACACTGGACAGCGCAGGTGGCAGTGGATCTCAGCTCCTCCTGGGCCTCACCCCATTCTGAGTGTGCAGAATCGCCTTGGTGAACTCCACGCACTCTCCAGTTGCTTGAAGCTAAATACGAGGGTTCTTCAAAACATTGATGCAAAAGAAAAGCAATTCAAAGATGAGTTTCTTTTGGTGCAAAAAATTCATTTAAATCCATGCAAAGTTGCTTCCAAAATACACATTTCCCAAGAAATGTCTGAAAACTCCTTGGACAGTTTAATCACTGAATTTGGGACCAGGGAGAGTACACTTGTATTTCACTATGGACAAATGAATCATTCCCTTCCTAGCCATGAATGAGAAAGTTGTAAAAGCAGGTTATGTGGAGGGTCAGTGAACTATAGTCCACTGCCTGTCTTTGTAACCAAAGTTTCTTAGAGTGTAGTGCATCATTCATGCATGGCTTTGGAACTGTAGAGCTGCAGAGTTGCAACACAGTTCACATGTGCATGGTCTGCAAAGCCAAGAATATTTACAATCTAAGTCCTATACGGAAACAAATGTACTGGCCCCTGTGATTAAAAACCGTTTTGCTACTGCCAAAGTATCTGGGATTGTGTCAACTCAGCACAAGACAAAGTATGAGAATGTGAGGGGGAAGACTCACCATTGGATGCTGTCTCTAACCCTGAGCTTCTCAGTGCAAGAGCATAAATTATTCTATTTTATGTTTGTTTTTAATTAAGCCATTAGAGTTGGGTCTTTTATTTCTAACAAAAATAGTCCTGACTCATATCATTTTTGACAATTTACATTACAAGTCAAGCAGAAAAATTACATTAGTGACATCTACGTAGAAAGTATTTAAGTATCTGACCAGCTCTGATTGACAGTAAGCAGCTAATTGCTCTTTGCCACAAATATCAAGTCCCTCCCCCTCTGTAAGAGGCAAATGTTGTAGAAGCAATTCCAGGCAGATTAATAAATGAATGGTTTCTATCAAGAACAAAACAGAGACAACGTGCTAGGCATTATGAGGCTAGGTCTTCCCCAACAGCCTAGAGAGTTGGGATTAATGGCACATGTAAATACGTTTTACAAGGTGGGTAATTACGGTTCATATTTTGTACTTGTAGGCTTACATTAGCCGCTAGTTAAAACTGAGTGGCTATGCAGTTTAAACCTTTTGTCAGTTTAATCTGTAAGTATATCACGTTCACCAGTAACTCCCTGCTCTCTATCGTAGGATCGGGCACTTGGCCAATGCTCAACAAACGGAACAGATGTGCCTGAACCAGCTGACCCAACATTTGCAACCTGGGATACAGACCAGAGTAGGATGGAACCAGAGTTTAGAGAATTAGTTCCCCTGAGAATGTGTTCTTATCTGAAAAAGCCAGCCTCTAGATTCTTAGACTTCTTTAAATGGATAAATCTCCCTAACATATCCAGTCTGTCTTATAAATTTTTAATAGCAGTGACCTATGCTGCTCTAGTCTCTTCACAACCATACAATTGCTCTATTCATGATCCCTGATTTTTTTCAGCTCACTGCTGCTGACACTTAACCTTATAGAAATGGGAGATGCATGTGATGCGATGCGATGAGTTCATTCTCTGTTCTTCCTTAGTGCAGGCAGAGGCAGCTCTTGGGTGTGTGTGGAGAAGTCTGTGTCATGTGGGGTAACAACACTCTATGATTTGATCAAGAATGCAGTGGACCCTCATCTATGCAGAGCAAGATTTTTCTGTATTCCACGCTTCTCATGGAAAGCCTGCTTCCTTGAGTCTAGTGCTGAATCACTCTATTCCTGTTAGGATGCAACGTGCTTTATTTAAGTTTCTAACATAATGAATTTATTAGCCACGCCCCCTTCTGTCTTTGTGATAGACACCACACAGATTTTAGATGCTAAGCACCAGGAAGTATAATGTTTTCCTTCCCACAACTGAAAAACACTGCTGTCTCTTTGTAGGACGAGTCACCTAACCATTGTGAAGTGGAGACAGTAAATCGCCCCTTAATTATATTTTTACAATTTCTTTAAATAAACCTTCTTCTAGCCCCTAATCAAGAAAAATCAGGTTTTGGTTGAGATTTAGCCTAAGGATTTGACACACTTCATTGTATTGATAACAAAGGGTGATACAGACCACCTGCTCCGCATAAATATCACTTGAAATTGGAGAATAAAATTGTGGATTAATCTTCTGAAATCCCAACTAAGACTTGGGTTAATTAACGGAAGCCTCTACTTTTTTTAAAGTGAGGCTCTTCATATGCAGAAACGTCTTCCTGTACTCACTGTGCACCTGCTTTATACTTTTTCTCTATTGATAATAATCAAAGGTTAAGTCCCTACAAGAACACATGATGCCTGCACCAGTTATCTACAGCTATGTAACAGAGTGCCTTCAAACTGAACGGCTTAAAACAATAATGTTGTTTCGGTCACAGTAAGAGGATTTGCATACAGCTTAGTGGGGTCCTCTGGTTTTGAGGCCCTCACAAAGCTGCTGTCACAGAGCCAGCAAGGATGTCACCACCACAGGTCTCAGCACGACAAAGAGCCACATCCAGTTTTGCTCACCGGGTGTTTCCTCGATTCAGTTTCTCAAGAGCTGTTGGCTGGGGCCTCATTTCCCCACCACCTATCAGCTGGGGGCCACCCTCAGCGGCTTGGAACCATCCACTTCTCTCCATTGGGCAGCCAATTCCCAGCATGGCAGCTGGATCCATCAGAGTGAGCAAGTCAACAGGCAAGAGAACAATGCTACCAAGACAGAAGACACAGCCTTCTCCACCTTAATCCAAGAAGCGACAGGTATCCTGTCACCTGTGTCACATGTACTAGGCAGAGGCAACTCACCAAGTCTGGCTCACATTTGAGGTGAGAGGATTACAGGGGACAAGAATGTTGGGAAATGGGGCTTCCTGGGAGGCACCTTGAAATTCTAATGCATTGTCCTTAGGCAGAAACTCGAAGAGGACTCAAATATGAAGGAGAGAAGAGGGCAAAGCGTGGAAACTTATTTTCTAGTGTGCCAGGAGCTACCGTGTCACCCCTATCACAGGAAACTTCTCCCAGCTTCCTCTTCACAAGCCTCCCGCCCATCACCTCCACCTTCATACTCAGCTTCTCCCACACGGAGAAGCGAACGCACTCCAGTGACAGCTTTCAGGCCAGCAGCCTCCTAGGTGACCAACAGCTGGCTATACACATGCTCCTGTTCTCCTTTTGGTTCTGACGTCACAGAAAGAGCTGCTCCTCCCGTGTGATGGTAAACACCTTGCTGGAAGCCTGCCTGTCTCCTCCAACACTTGCCTTCGTATTTTGCCTTTCCTGGACTTCCCACAAGGCTGTCTGATGGTCTTCTCCCATCACTCGTCAAATCTGCAAGTGCCTCTGACGTCCTCCCTCTGACCTCCGCAGGAACCACCCATTGCTCTCCAGGGTCCCTCTCTTTAGTGCATTCTAGAGCCACCATTTACCAAGGCACTAGCCCAGTCCTCGTCAAGGTGACCTCCTTATAGATGAATTCAGTCGTCCATTTTCAGGCCTGAACTCTGCTTCTCTCTGCACCCTCCAGTCCTTCTGACAGCCCCACCTTCCAAAAACAACTCCTCCTGCAACTTCCATGAAGCCATCCTAGGGTGTGGCTCTCCCAATGCCCACTGTTTCTCAGTCTTTTTGACAGAGGATTCAGTCTCAGACTGGCCTCTCAGTGGTGAGGTTTAGAATTCTAGGCCAGGCCCTCTGCTCTCTGTGTTATCTAAGGACCCCTAAGAAGACTTTAGCTACTTCTCTGATGATAGTCACATCCATGTGCAACCAGCTCCTAGTTTCATCTTCTGCACCAATTCCCCTTCGCTAAGCTCCGTGCTCCTATCCGACTCCATACAAGCATTCATTTGGTAATGGACGTGTAATGTTAAGTCAAGCCCCCCCACCCAGGTCCGTGGCTCCTGAAAAACTCCTCCTCAAAGAGGAACTCCCCAGCTTCTGACTCCCAAGCCTGCGTCTTCTGCGAATGCAAGACTCCTCCCTTTGCATGGAAAATTCCAGCCCACCATCAGGTGTCAATCTAGAGGAACAAAGCATTAGATGCTAGGATAATCCTTAAGTAGTAACCTCACAGCTCCCACACTCCTCAACCTCCAGACTGAACGAAAATTAAATACGTAAAAAAATTGACTTTATATAAAAATCAGAATAGCCTATTACGGTAGGCAGCATAATCGTCCTTGCAAAGAACTTGTGGATATGTTTTTATAGAGCATGGGGGACATCAGGTTGTAGATGGAACTGGTGCTCCTAATTGATGACTGTAAAATGGGGAGAAGGCTCCAGATTGCTGGGTGGGCCCAATATAACTGCAAGGCTCCTTAAAAGCGCAAGTGGGAGTTAGTAACAGAGTAAATGAGCTGCTGCTGGCTTGGCTATTGGAAGGGGCTGAGTCAAGAATCAAGGAGGCTTCTGAAAGCTGCAAGAGTCCAGGAACTGGAGTCTCCCCTGGAGTCTCAAGACAGGAGCACAGCCGTCCTCCAACACTTTGGATTTTAGCTCAGTCAAGTGCTTTTCAGACTTCTGACCTCTACACATACCGTATAATACTTTTGCATGGTTTTCAACTCACTAAGTTTAAGATAATTTATTATGATTGCAGTAGGAAATGAACACTTCCTATTTTTTATTAAGTCACTTTTTATTTTTCATGTCAGGCTAACTCTGACACACTGAAACTTAGACTCTTGCCCAATCATCAAATTAAAGAGAAGTCCCAGGATATTTTTTAACAGCAGGCAGAAGGCAGGAAACAGCGGAGCCAGACCACTGGATGAGTCTGCTCGGAGTCCAGGGCCTGTCCACCCTGATTGGATTTAAAAAACATTTTCCTGGAACAAAAGAGCCCATGTTACTTGTGATGAGGATTCCTTTTTGCAGGCTTTATGTACCATATGATCATCATTCAAAATGCATTTATATTTTCATATCAATGCTTCAATTTCCATCAACTCTGCTTAGAAACATAAAAATAAAACCAAAAATAAAATCTTTAAGGAGAAGAAAAAATGTAGCTCAGAAATCAGATCTGCATAAAGACAAGAGAAGTGAAGAGAAGGTATAAAGAAAGATAAAATATTGATTTTTCTTATTCTTAATAGATAAATACTTGTTTAATGTAATAGTACTAACAATGCATTGCACAGTTAGCCTTTGGGAAATGTCCATAATATCAGAACTGTAAGAGACAGGATGTAGAAACAGGGAATGCTATATTACTAAGTGTCAGCACTGTAGAGGACTTGGTGCCGTGTTATTTAAAGGTGGACCTGAGCCAGTTAAAAATGCATATTAAGGAGCCGGCACTGTGTTCGTCTGCAGTGCTGGCTTCCCATTGGGCACTGGTTCAACACCCAGCTGCTCCACTTCCAATCCAGCTCTCTGCTATGGCCTAGGAAAGCAGACGATGGCCTAAATGTTTGTGCCCTGCATCCACGTGGGAGACCTGGAGGAAGCTCCTGGCTCCTGGCTTCAGCCTGGCCCAGCCCCGGCCTCTGCAGCCATTTGAGGAGTATTCCAGGGAATGGGAGATCTCTTTTTCCTTCTTTCTCTGTCTCTGCCTTTCAAATAAATAAATAAACAAACCTTTTTTAAAAATGCATATTATAAATGCTAGTAAAACCACTATGATACTTAGGAAGAGGTGTAAATGACACACTAAAGGAGGGAATAAAATGGGATAATGCAGAAAGTGCTTGATTAAAACCAAAGACTGTAAAAAGAGAAAGAGAAAAAAAAGAGTAAACGGAACTGCAATCCAAATATACTGCTGATCATTTTAAATGTGAATTTCTCTAAATACACCAATTGAAAACCGGGGTGTCCAAGAAGATTAATAAAATGAGACCCAACTGTGTGTGGTCTACAGGAAACTGAGTTTAGGTAAAAAGAATCAGAGTCAGTCTGTTACAGAAGGAACAGCTCCGGGCTCCTGACACCCATGCAGATGTTTGAACTCTGAGGTTCTACATTAGTGGTTCACGGGTGAAGGCTGCAAACTAGATTTAGTTACAGCCTCTAAGGGATGGGGCTGGTGGAAGGTGTTCGGATCACGGGGTGTTGCACAAGGTAGGTTTTGCGAGAGGGTGGGTTACTGAAGCTGCGTTCAGCTTAGCTTCACTTTGTGCTTCCTGGCCCACCTCGTTTTCTCTCCTCCATAGCTGTCGCAGCCAGCCACCGCCAGATGCCACTCTGATGGGGCTTCCCCGTCCTGAGCTGCGAGTCTCCCAACTGGATGCTGCATTTTCCTTTCCACAGAGCTCCTCCAGAATACGCTAGCTGGAGTAGTGGACGCTCATACCCCTTTAAAGCAAAGATATGAACACAGATACACCACCCCAGCATCAATGTGAAGAACTCAAGAATGGTCACAGACCAGGCAGATTGCAGAACTAGGGAAGTAATCACCGTGAAACAGGATCATCACATCACAATAAAGAGTTCAATTCTCTATGAACCATCATCCTAAAGGTGTGTGCCTCACCAGAGTATAACAAACTATGTGAGAAAGAAAATGATAGAACTGCAACAGAAAGTGAGAAGTCCACTGCTCCAGCTGCAGATGCCAGGGCTCTTCTCTGAGTAGCTGCTGGTTCAAGCAGGCAGGAATTCAATGAGGATACAGTCTACTACAGGAGACTATCAATAAACTTGTTCTAATTAGTATCTGGAGAACTAACAGCCAACAACGGCTGAATACACATTTTCTTGAACTCACATAGAACATTGACAGTGCTTTGTGGACCAGAAATGCACCTGAACTAAACCACAAATAAAAAAGTAAAATAAAAATCATACAAATTTTATTTTTGGACAGCAATAAATCTAAAAATCAGAAATGGAGAGAGAGTTCTCAACAGTTCAAATGCTGAGGATTATACACTACATTCTTATACAACACATGAGCCAAGTGCCTCAAGACATTGAAAATATTCTGAATTAAATAAAAATGATAATTAAAAAACTGTGTGGAATACAGTGAAAGCCGTGCTTGTCAGGAATTTACAGCATTAATGAATATATTAAAATGAAATTCTAACATCAATAATCTAAGCTACTAGATGAGACAATTAAAGGAAGAAGTCCATTTCAAATATAAAGCAAACTAAGTGAAAAAAAAAATCAGAGTAAAAATCAATGAAAGTGGAGACAGGAAAACAAGAGAAAATCAACATGACCAAAAGTGGTTCGTGGCCAGTGCCATGGCTCAACAGGCTAATCCTCTGCCTGCGGCGCCGGCACCCGGGGTTCTAGTCCCGGTCGGGGCACCGGATTCTGTCCTGGTTGCCCCTCTTCCACTCCATCTCTCTGCTGTGGCCAGGGAGTGCAGTGGAGGATGGCCCAAGTGCTTGGGCCCTGCACCCCATGGGAGACCAGGAGAAGCACCTGGCTCCTGGCTTTGGATCAGCGCGGTGCGCCGGCCGCAGCGTGCAGGCCATGGCGGCCATTGGAGGGTGAACCAACAGCAAAGGAAGACCTTTCTTTCTCTCGCTCTCTCTCACTGTCCACTCTGCCTGTCAAAAAAAAAAAAAAAAAAAGTGGTTCTTAGGTCAATAGAAATAATCACCCTTTAATGTGGCTGAATAGAAAACATAAATTACCAACATCAAAAACGCAAGAAGAGTCACTATGATTGAGCCTATGAACATTAACGGGACAATAAAAGAATCTCATAAATAAATCTATAAAGTTGACAACTTAGATGAAATGAGCCATTTGTTTCAAAGACATAACTCTCAGAACTCACACAAGGAAGGTTAGGATAACCTGGATATGTAGTAATCAAAGAAATTGAAACAGTGTTTGAAAAAAGCTCCAGGCCCTGTTAGGGTCACTGGTGAATTCCATGAATCATTTAAGGGAGAAATGACCAGTATTTGCAATCTCTTCCAGAAAATAAAACACATTTTCTGACTCATTGAAAGACCAAAGCCAGAATGAGACATTACAGGGAAGAAAAACTAGATACTAACATTCCTCTTGAATGGAACCATAAAAACCCTTAATGGAACATTAGCCAATGAAACCAACAATATGTAAGAAAATTTCACACCTCTACCACGTGAGATTTAATGCAGGAAGGCGCACTGGTTCAAAATTTGAAAATGTAATAAAAATAGTTCACTGTATCAGGCTAAAGAAAAAATTACATGCTCTAATCAACTGACATAAAGGAGTCGACAACACCCATATTTGCTTATTAAAATGTCTCAGCAAAATAAAGGCAATAAAGGAGAATGTCTCCACTTTAATAAAGAACACCTATGAAGAAATCTCCAGTTGACATCAACTCAGTGCTCCCACTAAGACTAGAAACAAGGCTACTTAGCTCTCTTTTGCCACTCAACATTGTACTGGAACTCCAAACTAATGACAAAGAAAAGGAAAGGAAAGAAGCAGTAACACACTGGGAAGAAAGGAAGACACAAAACTGCCTTTGTGTATGCATGACATTATTTTCAATCTAGAAAATCCCAAAGAATTAATCAAAACACTCCAGAAATTAATAACCAAGGAGAATTATGATGCAGTATATAAAGTTATCACAGAACTCAATAGTCCCCATATTACTCTACTAGCAAAGAAAAACTAGAATTCAAATTTCCCCCCAAAAATTACTATCTACAATAGCACCCAAAGAAAAAATACTTAAATATTAACCTAATAAATATTCTCATAAAAAAAAATCAAAGCTCTACATTTCAGACCAAGTTAACCTGGGAATCCAAGGGAAGGCACCACTCCCTGAGGTCAACAGGACCCCACCAGCACAGCAGCAGGAGTCGAGTGTCTGTCACGGCACCCACCGCCCTTCTCTTTACTCCACCACCACCACGTCAGTCACCCGTCCCCCACAGCCCTCTCAATTGCCTGCTCTTCAGTTAATACGAGCCCTTCACAGCTCTAATGAATCCTCTGAAACCTAACTTTGAAATGAGTTTAATTTCTACATGTGTGAACACACATCCAAGTATGATGCATGTATGTACATGTGTGAACACTTTTTTGTTTGGAGATAATTGTGTAATTTATATGGTGTTTTTCTCCATAATATCACCATGCATATTATCTTGCTTCAAAATGTGTACATGTGGTACCTTTCAATAGTATGGAAATAAATAACATTACCCTCCTTCTGCTTATAGTATCTGATTTATCAGTAGAATTTAACCATGCTCAATATGCTTCAAACCTATCATGAGACAGACAGCTTAATAAATCAATATTGCTATCATATAAACTTGACTTTTTGCTCCTCCTCTTCTGAAAATGCCTCCATACAATTTTCAAATGATGCAGGAGAAACTACCAGAACTAGATACAATATATGGTCATTTTAAGACATAGCTACATTCTCAATTTTTATGGGATAAAAGCTATATATTACGCATAGCCCAAAAATAAAGAAATAAAATGGAGGGAGGGAGGGAGGATCGCAAGAAAGAAAAGGATTGAAGAGAAAACAAAAGAAAATTCAGCAAATCTGATTGCATCACTGGACAAAATAATGCATGGCATGTACTTTTTCCATTGTTAATTACTCAGAGTTCATGAAGATCTCATAGATCAAAACCATCTCTGAAAATTTTAAATAGGACCGCTTTGAGTTGTTTGGAGCGAGAAGCTGGCTCAGGATTGATGTGCTATTCTGAAGACCAAAGTGCATCAAGGCAAGGAAACTCAAGGTGAGATGTTTAAAAGAGCATTAGCAATGGTTTACATTTGTTCAGACTTAGTAGTATTTTTATATGAAGCATCAGGTTTCATGGTGTGATACAAATGCTACTGGATCGAGTATCTTTATTAGTTTATAACTTTAAAGCAAAGGCAAGAGTATTGGAAAAGAGTGTGGATTGGCAAAATAAAAATATTTTTCACCTGTAATAAATTCCTAAGTGGTATATACAGTCTGACATTCTTCTGGAACTGGATCACACGTGGAAACTGTACACTTCGTAAGGCGTGATTGAAAAATTGCACAAAGTGCTTTATTGGCGTCATGTCATTCTTTGAACAGCGGCAAGCAACGAATTCGATTTTCGACGGAAAGAGGCCACTTGTATTCAAGTGCCAGTTACTTACTTTCCTAATCAATTATGTCATTTTTCACATTGCCTTCTTTGAAATAAAATGAGTTGAGGGCTGGGGAAAATTTAGAGTGTTGTTTTCCACTATCCAAATTATAAGACTGCATATTTCAGTAATTAAGTCCATATTGGCTAAAGATATCATCAAATTTGGAATAACAGTAGCATTTACTTGTCAACACTGTAATTCCAAGTTTCCTGCAGAGTCAGGAGACACTACCTCAACACAGTGCAGGTCTTAATGGTTGGAATTAGCTATGCATATTTCCGTATCTCCATAGAGACTAAAGAATAATCACTTTTATATGTAAATACATTTAGTGTAACTACCCTAGAGACCCCAGCGGCTGCTGCAGTTACTAATGAAGCTGCACTTAATTTGCAGCTCATCCAAATTACTCTCTAGGAAAACTTCAAGAAGCTGAACAGGATCTCGGCTCAGGCAGTACGTCTGCCATATTTGATCAAGCAAGCTAGAATGAGAACGCTGCTTATCCACTGGAATCTTGACTGCTTTTCTGTGAGAACGCGGAGTGTGCACTGCTCTGCACTTCACCCAAGGTCATTCTGTGTTTCGTCCTGGGTGTGTTGCTTCAAGCGCTTTGTAGCCGTACCTCTAGCATCACTTCTGAGTCTGTATTCTCGGTGCAGCCAATACCATACCTCCCTCAACAGTGGAGTCGACGTGAGGATGGCCTGTGCTGCCAGGGCACACATGTAGCTGTGTTCTCATCATGTTCCTCTTTGCACTCGGAATTGCCCACCGACATGCATGTGCACTTGAGTGTAGTTAGGCCTGGTGGAAGTCTGGAAAAATTCAGTTGGCTAAGGCTTAGCATCCAATTGCTATGCCTGTGCAAGACAGCTCAGGGTGGGCGGGGTTGCTCGCAGCTCCCAGAGGAAATTCAGCTGGTTCAAGGAGCTGAGCTAGCTGAGTAGGAATTACGTCACCCTGGAAAGAGAAGGCATTAGGAAATGCTTCCCGATCCTTCCTAGGATCAGGGTTTTTGTTGTCTGCATCTTCTCCCATAGGATTGCATGTGGAAGCCTCTTTTTTTTTTATTAGGAATCAAGTCTAAGAAAACATGAAAAGGGTAAAATCTCCTCTGTGTAACTCAACACTGCAGATTATCGACCACTGTTCTCCCGCTGTACCTGTTCATGTTGACTGTGTTGAGTCACGCGATTTCATCTTGGTCGGGAGAACTGCAGCTTTCTGGGTCTGTTTATCATTCCATATATGAGTTTCCAGCCTAATAAGATGTGTAGATTTCTGAGAGAATTTCAAGTAAAGAGAACAAAGAAGTAGATATTTATTTTAACTGGAATGTTCCACACATCCACTCAGGAATGCTTGGTGATCCTCTCAGGCCCCATACCAACCTCAACAGAAATACCCCTTTCTCCATGATGACAAGGAATCTAGACCACCACGCACACACTGTAATTTTAATAGTCTTTTCAATTGCAGAATTACAGGAGCATTTTAATTCAAATTCCCATTACAGTCTTCTACTTTCCCCTGGACCGAGGTCTCTACTCAACAATGGAATTTATTTCTCTTCTACAAATGTTTTGTCCCTAAAATATTTAGTCTCTTGCTCTGTCCTCCATTTACTCCTTGGGAACTTAAAAGCCTCTACTTTTATTGCACAGCACAATTACACACCCCCAAAATTACATACCCAGATTTATCACAGCAGTGCCCATAACAAAGAGACTTCAATTTCTTTTTTTTTAAAGAATACTATTACCACAATAGTAGTTTTTTAAAAAAGATTTATTTATTTATTTGAAAGAGAGAGAGAGAGAGAGAGAGAGCACGCACGCGCAAGCAAGCACACACCTGGGCTCTTCCACCACTGGTTCTCTCCCTAATTGGCCACAATGGCCGGAGCTGTGCTGATCCAAAGCCAGGAGCCAGGAGTTTCCTCTGGATCCTCCTACACAAGTGCAGAGGCCCAGGACATGGGTCATCTTCTGCTGGCCTGGAAGTGGAGCAGCCGGGATTCAAACCGGCGCCCATATGGAATAACACTGCAGGCAGAGGCGAAGCCCACTACGCCACAGCGCCGGCCCCGGAAACTTCATTTTCAAGAGCCATCCGTCTTTGAGGTCCCTTGAGTAGCCTGTTTGACATTGCATTTGCTTGCACCTGGTGGGAGTCTCACTCCTGAGTCACACGCCAAGCCCTTGAAAGCACTCTACATGAGAAGAATATTGCTGACGTAGTTTTCCCATCTCTGTACACACAAAGCAAGCACGGAGTGGATGTCTCTTGGGATATTCAGCTAAGAAAGATGTTTAGCCATGTTGTTCTTGTCCCTTGTCCTTTATAGCAGCTGTGTTGATGTGTTGGAGATATCATTCACCCGGGAAATAGTCACTGAATTAAGATGAAAATTCTGTTCTACGCTGCTGTCACCTCTTTGCTGGCCCTGCAACACCAAGCGAAACCCTCAACCCTCCTGCTGCATGGCCACGCCCCTCTTCTGCAGACCTGAATCCCCACGGACCAACGAGCCAGAGGAGGGGAGCACGGGCATGGCTTCCCTGATGGACTGCACACGCTGCGTTTTCTGAGGTTCATGCGAAGAATCATGCACCCCATTTATTAAATGACTTGTGGCAGGGCCTTTCTCTGCAAGTTACAGATCTTGCTGGGGCTCACTCACGACACAAAAGTGCTCTTAGATTTAATTTTTACAATATTTAGGATATTGTCCAAACCTTTTAGAAAAACACCTCCTATTGAAATACTATAAATTATTAAGTGGTTAAAGCATCTAAATGTCAGTTTTGTGTGTTGTCTTTCATTAACCAGTGTCCTCCTGTCATGTGAAAAATATGAGTGTCCCTAATTCTTGATTTAGAATTAAATTTGATTACCAACTGACATTATCAATGACTTGTAATTAGAAACAGATTCTGAAAATCTAACCTAGCATTTTATTCCCATGTCAGCCAGTAACTGAAATTCATGATTTAGCAAGATTTCTTCTTTGTTCTTTATCAAAACATATGCCCCAGTTTATTAAACATGATTTAGAGTTATGCCACTTTCACAATTTTACACCACTTGATCGCTATCAGTAATGAAATGTACGGTAATTTAAACCAGGAGGTAACCATTAATCTCTAAAACAATGATCACTGACATTTAATAAAATATATTACATGAAAATCATGGCTTCACTCTACTCCCAATATTCCCTATCATATCTGTTCTCCTATATACTGTCTCATAAAAGAAATAAGGAATTCCTGCTCTTTGGGGCTGATGGCCGGTCCTGTCAGTGTAATGGCTAGGCTGCTGTTGTAAGTCATGATCTAGTAATTTAATATGAAAGAGTTAGGCAATTTCAGTTACATGTTTCCCTTATGCAGCCCTTAGAGATAAGAAACTTTCTACATGAGAATAGATCATGCCGTTGGATTCAACCTTTTCCCCTACATTTTGCCTCACAGATTCAAAGCTGAATTAACCACATTTCTCTCAAAATCGTCTTTAGCTCCTGTTTCCCCTTGTCTTCAACTATGATCGTGTTTCCACTGCAAACATTCACTTTTCTCTTCTCTTGGTCTCCCCTGTACAGTCTGCTAAAGCTCAGCTGTCTTCAGTCCACGTCCTTTTATTTTTCCTCCTATGATTTGCCTAGAAAAGCAGTGGCAGATGACCCGGTTTCTTGGGGCCCTGCACCCACGTGGGAGACCCGGACAAAGGTCCTGACTCCCAGCTTTGGCCTGACCCAGCCCTGGCCACTGCAGCTATTTGGGGAGTCAATCAGCAGATGGAAGATAGCTCGCTCTCTCTCTCTCTCTCCCCCTCTACCTCTCTGTAACAATGACTTTCAAATAAACAAATAAATATTTTTTTTAAAAGACTCATTCACATTGTTCACAACATTAATGAGAACGAGAGAGCCTTCCTCACACGCTCACTCTCATCCTCCCCCCCTTTGTTCTTTGCTAACCCCCATCCTCACACACACACACACACTCACACACACACAGTATGCTCGGTGCTCTAACACAGGGCACTGAGTGCCTGCAGCAAACACTCGCGGTCCGTGGAGCACCATGGACCTGGCGTGCGACCCTTGAGAGGAAGCGTGTGCTGACCTGTGATAAATCTCTGGCAGGAAGGTGGCAGTTAGAAAAATGGTTGCGTGCAGAAATGGTGCCAGCGGCACCCACAGCTCGCCCTCGCTTTGCCGCCAGTGTGCCCCCGGGCCTGCAGGTGAGACAAAACTCTCTGGAGAGCCCTGCGGAAAGGCACTTCTCAGATACCATGGCCAAGCCACGGCACTGACACTTAGGACGTCTCACAAATGACCACAAGGAAACGACAGCCGCCAACCCGTGGGAACCACGAGACACAGGCTGAGAAGGGGGGAGGGCAGTGCCAGCAAAGGCAGCAAATGTCCCAAGAACACGTGGCACCCATTTTGCTAGGGAAATTCTCCTGAGGATACAGAAAAGTACATTTAGCTGACTCATCGCACCACAATCGAAGGGAGTCTGGCAATTTCAAAACTTTAAAAAAGTCTCCTCTATGTGAAGAATTCAAAATAGGACTTTTTAACATGGAAACTGGAATAATTATTTTTGTACTTCGGTATTCATAGTTCTCCAAGTATATCACAGTGTGTTCATATACATATTTATACATCTCTGTTGTTAAATATTCTCATTTTCGAATCTAAAAATTCATAGGCTTACATACATTCCAATTTAAATTCCAGATAAAAATTGCATAGATTCTTCAGGATTATCCTAAGCACCTAGAGTTCAATGCTCATGAATTTATGCAGTGACTGTCTTGCAGGCGCCCCTGTTCCAGGCAGGATAGGAATAGTAGCACACGGCGAAAAGAGCACCCAGCTTCTCGAGTCAGACTCGGGTTTGAATCCCAACTCCATAAACTGAGCGACTGTAGTTAACACTGAATGTCTCTGAAACAAAATTTATGGTTGTTTTTATGAAATATGCAGTAGGATATTTGCCTCTGAGAGAGGCATCATAAGAACTATGTGTGGTAGTGGTTTTAGCCAATCTGGCATACATTCACTAGAAGCTCTTCCTTCTACTTGGCATTGGTCGTACAGGGTGATAACACAGAGGGCCACTTATGGAGAATGACTGGGCCTAGTGTTTCTCTAGAGTGGCCACTGGTCCCATTTCAGGATGATCAGAAGCTATGTCAGAATGTTTCCCACCACAACTGGGATGAATGTCTCTCTAAGTAGCAGAGGATGAAAATGGCCGAAGGAAAACCAAGGAACACAGGGAAAAATGTCCCATCAGGTTGATAAAGACTGAATAGTAGCAGAGAATAATGGTGATATAAGATATGTCTGGAGAGACCCTGGGTTCCCCCGGTTAAAGCCCCTATGTCACTAGGAGTGTTGTAGGGGACAACCCTTCCAAAACACTCACTCCTGCTAACGCTGCACTGGATGAATCCCAATACAAGATACCAATGCAGAACAAGGCACAAGGGAAGTGCACAAAATGTTAAGTAACCTGACAATACAATGAGCACAATGAGCAGGTGTGGTCCTCATCTTCAAGATGCGGTTGGTCTCGTGTTTTTTTGTTGTTGTTGTTGTTGTTGTTTGTTTTTTTTTTTTTTGACAAGGACCCCATTTCTATCACTGATTCTGGAACCTAGAGCAGAGTTTGACAAATGTTAGGTAAACTATAAATATTTGCAAAAGAACAAATGGTAGGTTAAGTAACAATAATATGCACACAATGGGTATTGCAATAGGCACAAAAAGACATTCAAGAAACTTTAAAGGACACTTACCTAACAAGGTTTTTGCAAGGACTATAGATGAAATATTTATGAAGACCAAAGGGGAAGCTAATTAAATTATATCTGTTAGTAATGCAACAGGGATTAGCTCCCCACGATACTCCAGGAGTAAGCAGTGTTCTCCATCTTTCTGCATTACCTCTGCATTGGCTCTGACAGCCTACATGCCAAGGCTGCACAAGGCCCTAAGGTGAGTGTTCTCTGGATACATTGCTCTTGCCACAGGATCACTGCAGAGTTCCTGGACTAGGGTATCCTGTACATTAAAAAGGCGCTCTGCCTCCAAATTCCTTGAGCTCCTGCTGTGTGCTGTCACCACTTCTCTGACACAGTCTCTCTGGGCTGTTGCCACAATGCCCACTCAGGACCCCTTTCAAGGTGTTAAGTCTGTTTTGCTACGGTTTCCTAGGTCATGCTATTTCATGGTCACAACTTCCCCAACACCTCCACTGCACACCAATCATGCATTTCCAAGGAGTAGATTTGCAATAGAACTGATTCTTTCGCCTGAGCAATCCTACAGATTCTTCCCCCTTTCTCATCCTGATGGAAGCCACCTCCCCATCCCAAACCCAGACAGACTTTCTCAACTCCACATCCCATGTGATTTTTCTCTTAAGTAGCATGAAGACTGATTTCCCAGATGTGGTCCAGCTGGGCCCTTGGAAGCAATCTGGTGCCTCCAGCTGGGACACAAAGCCAGGATCCCTGTGAAAGGGCGAGTTTCCCGTGTTTTGGGGGTGTTTTATGTTTTCCCCTTTTGGCTCCCACTGGTGATCAAACAAGGAACACCTTTCTCAGCACAATGTTTCTGGAGCTCTTTTTTGGAGGTGAAAAGTTGCGTTCTGCACATTAATGTACTCCTTCTTATCACTGTTAATACAATGACGATACAATGAACTCAGAAAAGCTGCATGCAACTATGCACTGGCCCATTTCTAGTTTTGCATTTGGGGAAAATACCTTTGTAACACATATTCCCAGGACAAATATTATTCCAAGAAACCACCATAATCAGTCTCAATTCAGCACATCAGGAATATTTCTCAAGCCTCCTCAGAAACGTTTAGACTAAGGTGATCGTGATCCATTTAGATATGGATCAGCATCACCAGTCTAAGCCCTTCCAGATGGAAGGGAAGAAGGCTTGAACTCATCACAATGGACGCGGCAGGAGCAGAAAGCATTATGGGTAGACACAAGGAGATCTCAATGCTGCTTGTTCATTCCCAGTGTGACACCCTTGAGGGCTTCCGGTGTCACCCTGCCTTTAGCACTTTTTCACTGAAGCTTCCGGAACGGGAGGCTCAGCTGCCAACCCAATGTCAACCCATCTATTTTTCACGTCAGCTTCTGACGAGCAATTACTGACACATGAATCCAGCGTCGCTCTTTCAGCTCTGACCCTGCACTGAGCGTCGGTAGCATTAGACGAGCTAGCTCTGCTCATCCCGGGCTACCTATGCTAAAACGGAAGCTGACCGGCTAGAGTGCACTGAAAGAGATGACAGCCTTTGGGGTCAGCATTCATGTGGATCAAAAGAGGCATTAGCGTCAACAGATTTCAAGCCCATGTCAAGACAAAGACATTCCTCCAGAGCAGCTATTTTAGGTATTTTTCTTTCTTTCTTAGAGCTAGGTGGATATTTTCCTCTGCTGGAAGACAGCAGCAGTCTACTCTGTAATTATAAATGCAGCAATCCACCTACAAGATAACAGATGCCTGGTTTGTCAGCTTCGGAAATCTCCTTTAAAATGGAAAAAAGAACAGAATGATCCAGATTTGTGGAAATTCTCCAAAACAACCAGCAGATTATTAATATTCCTTCTGACCTCACTTTCAACTCATGAGGGGTTTTGCTATAAAAATAAAATAATAATGTCCACAAAGATGCATGTCCTTCCTAAAATTGCCATGCTGGTAAAATGGCATAAACTGCACCACCCTAAGATACTTTATTCTTATTTTATTATTCTTAGCGATTTGTGAGATGTGGTTAAATCTGGAATATTTTTGCTAACACACATCCCATGAAAATGAATTATCAGAGATTTAAAATTCTACACTTTGTAATACTATCTCCTGGGAGTGTGGATCTTTCCTAGCTATTAAGATGCCACTGTCCCACACTGTGGTACCTGAGATCAGCTGTCACTTCGAGCTCTTGAATCCAGTTTCCTGCCAGGGCTGACCCAAAGGGAGACAGTGGAGACGGCTCACGTAACCAGATTCCTGCCACCCGTGGGAGAGATCTGGATTGAATTCCCAGCTCCTGGCTTTGTCCTTGCTCTAGATGCAGACACTGTAGGTGCTTGGGGAAAGTAGACTAGTAGATGGGAGCTTTGTCTGTCTGTACGTGTTATTCTCTTTCTCCGTGTCTTGCTTCCTCTCAAATTAAATTAAATCAGGAGAATAGCATTTCCCACTACTTTGGCCTTTAATATATTTTGTAATTTGATTGAGTAGAGAAGAAAAATGGGGCCACTGCTCAATCTTCACTTGGAATACATAAAAACTTAAGACACAGCTGTAAATCACTAAATATACCGGCTATTAAATCTTACCATCTTGTTCTTGTCTCAAAAATGGCAATGAAGGAGAAAGAATTATTCCATCCTTTGTAGGAGATTTATGAGAATATTAAAATCATGCAAAATTGGCATATTTCGCTAAAATTTGCAAGACAAATTTGAAAATCAAAAATACCTACTTGCAAAAATTATGCTAAGATTGTCTGGCATGCTAGATGATGATCAGAGTAAGATACACACACACACACGTACATATATACATATAGATTCCTTAAGGAAAACTAACTATAGAGACTATGAGCCAAATAATCATATTTATAAAATCTATGTTATACAAGGAAAATTGAGACATTAACAAACATCCGGGCTACATAACACACTTTTTAAACGCAACATGAAAATGCAGCTGTAATTCACAGTGATGAAATCAAATAATCTTCCTCATTCAGTCACATGTACATCTTAGGCTCCAACTACAGATGCTCACTCCCTGGTAAACACATCTTCACAGAAACAGTAGTCTGCAGCACTGACAACAGGGCCCACATTTACTTTGGCCAATAAGAGCAGAGGACCTGCTTGGCCAACATTGCTACAGACGTCTGCCAGTTGCTAAACCTTGGCCAGCACTCATACAATTGCAGGAGAAGGGCAGAAGCATTTGCAAGACATTTGCCTTGCAAATATGACTCGCCATATGGGTTGGACTCAAAAGGCTATGAATGTCTTTGCATACTTTTATACATTTTTAACATATTTCTCCTGTTACTGCAGATACAGTCTTCTTTTTAACCTAACCTTACCTGAATGAAGTGTGAATATACTTGTAAAATAAACATATAATCACAAGACTGCTTCACATATGTTCCTTAATGTTGATGGTAACTTATATTACTCTGGGCAGAATAGGAAAGGAGCTTACTGCTGTAGTCTAGGGGAAGACATTAAAAAAAAAAAAGTGGAGAGGGTGCAAGCTCAGGGAACACACAGGGAAAAAACTGCAGAGGCAACACCATGCAAATTAGAGGGACACTGTGGATCTATGTGGAGGGTATGGACATGCACAACTTGACCCCAGCAGACAAGCCCCTCTGCAGCTGCTTTGTCATGAGGTGAGACCAGACTGTAGAAGCCCAAGCTGCGGAGAGACCCTGGCCTGAGTCTGGCTTGGAGCCATGTGGGGGACAGTGCACCTATTGATCTAGTGGGAAAAAAGGGGGCACATTTCTCTCTCCCTAACTATCCTGCACTGGCATCCTGTAGCTAGCCAAGAGAGGGCAGGAGCCATTTTGGACATATGTAACAGCTGCACCAGCTTATGTACACAACCAGCTGAGAGGAGATGCCCGAGTCTGGTTAGGAGCATTAACAGGGGGCTGGGTGCCCATGACTGTGGGAGCCTTGTGTGCTGGGACCATGAAAACATTGTGGCTGTATGGGAGGGTGCAGGGTGTGGCTAGGTCTTTGGGCAGTCACCGTGGGCGGCTCCACACTTGGGGCTCCCTGACTCCCTGGTGAGAGTCATTGCTGAGAAATCCACACTCACACTGAGGACTGCATGGATCCTTCATGTGGTTCTTGTAGAAATGTTGATACATATTGTTTCCACTGGGGCCAGCATCTAGGCACTGGTCTTCATGGAGGAGAGGTGAGTGTGAGCAATGCCAACAGAGCTGATCAAACCTCCCCTCTGATTAAAAGAAAATAAGAAGAGACTGACCACACCAACTTGGGTATCACCTTGGACATTCCCTTCACCCTGGAGCACTGAAAAGAGCTGCCTGGCCATTCACTGAAAGAGCTGACACTCCACTAAGCCACAGAGGCACAGCCCAAAGATAAAAGCCATAACAGGATAAAACACACAAGTATCACTGCAAATGCCTAAAAACAAACACAGCAACTCAAGAAACAAGAATAAGGAAGACAACATGATATCCTCAAAAGTACACAACACTTCAGTACTAGAATGTGAAGATGAAGAGATTGAAGAAATGCCAGAAATGCAATTAAAATTAATCATAGGATTACTTAGAAGTAATCAGAAGCAAACCCACAACCAAGAATCCATACATCCATACCCGACATGAGTGAAATTTTTTCCATGAGACTGAGATTTTAAATAGAAATAAAAATGAACTAACAGAAATGGAGAATTCAAATAGATCAAATAAAAAATACCATGGAAAGACGTAACAACAGACTTGGTGAGGCAGGAGAAAGAATATCTGAGTTAGAAGACAAATCTCTGGAAATTTTAGAGTCAGATCAAAAATAAAAAAGTAGAAATTCGAAAACTAAAAAAAAAAAAAAATCCGGGATATACGGGACACTATAAAACAACCCAACATATGGGCATTAGGAGTTCCCGAAGGCTGGAAAGAGAGAATGGATTAGAAGGTCTTCGTAGTGACATAATTACAGAAAATATCTAATTTGGAGAAATAAAGAGATGTCCAAGTACAGGAAACACATAGAACTCCTAGTAGACATGACCAGAAAAGATCTTCACCACCACATACTGTAGTGAAACTGTCCAAAGTGAAACATAAAGATTCTAAAATGTACAAAAGAAAAATGCCACATTACTTTTAGAGGATCTCCTAGCTGGCTTCAAATCAGAAACACTATAGGCTAGGAAAGAATGGCAAGATATATTCCAAGTCTTAAGAGAAAAAAAAAAAAAACTGTCAACCCAGAATACTGTACCCTGCAAAGCTCTCATTTATGAATCACGGTGAAATAAAGACCTTCCATAACAAACAGAAATTGAAGAATTTGTCACCATTCATCCAAGCTTACAAAAGATGCTAGAGGATGTGTTACAGACAGAAACACAGAAACACGGTCATCACTATGAAAGAAGGTGAAGGAGGAAATCTCCCAGTAAAAGTACAAAGGAAATCCAAAGTAAACAATGGGAATATTTATGGAAAAATGGCAGGGCCAAGTCATTATTTATCAATAGTCATCTTGAATGTAAATGGCTCAACTCTCCAGTTAAAAGATACAGACTGGTGATTGGATTAAAAAAATAAAACCCATCCATCTGCTGCCTACAAAAAACACAGCTCCTCAACAAAAATACACACAGACTGAAAGTCAAAGATGAAAACAGACACTCCATGCTAACAAAAACCAAAAAAAAAAAAAAAAAAAAAGAGCTGGTGTAGCCATCCTAACATCAGACAACATTGACTTTAACACAAAAACTGTTAAAAAAGAAGACAAAAAACGGTACTACATAATGTTAAAGAGATCAATTCAACAGGAAGATGTGACTATAATAAATGTATATGCACCTCATTACAGGCACCTAGCTATATAAAAGAAATGTTGATGTATCTAAAGGGAGACATAGAAGCCAATACAATAGTAATGAGGGACTTCAATGCCCCACTTTCAGCAGTGGACAGATCAACCAGACAGAAAATCAGCAAGGAAACAACAGTTAATCAGTACTACGAACCAAATGGAGCTAACAGTTATCCATAGAACTTTTCATGCCACATTCTTCTCACTAGAGCATGGAACTTTCTCTAGGATAGACCACATGCTAGGTCACGAAGCAAGTCTCAGCAACTCCAAAAAAATCAAAATCACACCATGCATCTTCTCTGAACACAATGCAGTGAAGGTGGAAATCAATAATTCAACAATCCCTAGATCGTATGCAAACACCTGGAGATTGAACATGTACTGAATGAACAGTGGGTCATAGAAGAAATCCAAAGACAAATCAAAAAAATTTCTGAAAATGAATGATGATAATCTGTAACCCCCTTGTTTACTGCAGTTCAATTCACAGCAGCTAAGATATGGTATCAATCCAAATGTCCATCAACTGAGACTGGATAAACAAATTATATGATATATACACCATTGAATACTACACAGCAGTAAAGTAAATGAAATCCTGTTGTTTACAACAAAATGGATGAAACTGGAAAACATTATACTTAGTGAAATAAGTCAGTCCCAAAATGACAAGTACCATGTTTTCCCTGATTTGTGATAACTAAGAGTACCTACAGGTAATCTTCAGAAGTGAAACTGACACTTTGAGATCAACAACCCCTGTCTCCATGGCTGAGAAACAGCTTTTTTTCATACTATTTGTTGAACTCTTTACTTAGTATAGAGTTAACTGTATGTGTATAAAGTTATTTGAAAATAGATCTTGGTAAAAAAAAAAAAAAACAAGAATGGGAATAAGAGAGGGATGAGGAAGAAGGGTGGGAATGTGGGAGAATGGGCAGGTACAGTGGAAAGAATCACTGAACTCCTCAAGTTGTATTTATGAAATGCATGAAGTCTGTATTCCTTAAATAAAAGGTTTGTGAGGAAAAGTACAAAAAAGAAGAAATTGTATTGCACTGAAGACTTGTTAATACCTTAAACTGTTCTAGTTTCAGAATCACGACATCTTTCTGCATCTACTAGTAGAAGGGGTGTATTACTTTACTGTGTGTTCTTCAACTATGGGTTTCTCATGTAAGAGGCAGTCGACCTTCATTCAGAAATGGCCAGTGTCTGCTGGCCTCAGGCCTCCATCTCCTGCACTTTCTATGTCTACAAACTCGTATGTATTTAGAAGACTCCTATGAAGGGGGAAGACAGCCCCACTGCATTGTGCCATGGCTAGAACGTGCCATTGACTGCTGAGTGGAAACAGTTCTCAGCAGACTGTGGCCGACACAGTGACTATTCAAGAGCCCCTTTTCCTCTTGCTACACACATGCTAGGGCAGCATTTCACCCACAGAGGCAGCAATTCTTGAGCGCTACTGAAAATTATTTTCTAGCAAACTGATGGATCCAAAGCCTTTCCATTCCCTCCACTGGCTACCTCACAAGGCAAGAGTGGTGATGGAATCCAAGTAGATGGCAGCCTTGTGAGGGTGAGGACTGTCCAGCTCTGCTCCCTGCTGTCATGTTGGTACAGACAGCAGACACTTTACCCAGCAGACACTCAATTGTTCCAGGGAAGGAAGGAAGGAAGAAAAGAGCTTGTCCTGTAATGCCCTGATGATTGTGTTCTCTCCTGATCCAAGTGTTGGCTCTGCTGAGCAAGGAGGCAAACACTGTGCCACTCTACAAAAGGTTCCTGGGGGAACACAGGATAGGGATTGAGACTCCTTGCTGCAGGCATCATGAGAAGTGCCAGACCTCTGATGCCTCCCGATAAGCTTACTTCTCTTACATCCTCCCAGAAGCATTCCGAGGCCCTTTCCAATACCTGCCAGAGAATTTTCCAGAAGCCTCAACACACTGATTCCCAATTGTCTCTTCCAGCTCAGTACAGCAAACTCCCTACTGGTCTTCTGACTCTGCCCATGGGCTGTTGCTTCTGCCCCCGGTGTCAACTCTCCCCTTTCATGACAAGTATACACCCATTGGGACGTCGACAGGCTTTCTCCTGTTTCTGGCCAGGAGAATTTGGGGTCTGAAAAATTTTCCTCATTATTTACATTTTCCCCCACATTCCAAGCTAGTGCTACTTTTGTCGAATTTCTAAAATAAGTTTGGGCCTCCTATGATTCTCTAGATATTCACTCATTTGAAAGAACACCCCTGGCACTGGCATTTTGGCATGGCAGGTAAAGCCACGGCATGCAATGCTGGCATCCCAAAGGGGTTTATGTCCCAGCAACTCCACCTCTGATCCACCTCCCTGCTACTGTGCCTGGGAAAGCAGCAGAAGATGGCTCAAGCACTGGGCCCCTGTCACCCACATGGGGACTCAAATGATGCTCCTGGCTCTAAGCTGGCCTAGCCCTGGCCATTTGAAGAATGAACTGGTGGATGGAAGATCTCTGTCTCTTTCCTTTCTCTGTAACTTTGACTTTCAAATAAATCAATCAAGCTTTTAAAAAGATAAAAAGGAAAAGAACACCCATAAAGTTCTCTGAGATAAACCCTTTCTTCTTAGCAGCTCTAATTTTTCATGGAGAGGATCTGTGACCAGCACACTCATTTTGCTTGGACTCTCTGGTCCTATTATCTAAGATACTGACGAGGTTTTAATCAAAGGACTTGCAGCCATACCCCCAGTTCCAGCCTGTTTGCTGGCAATGTCCTTGGTTTGATCCCTGCCTAGAAGTCATTGCTTAACTCACTTGTCATCCTTCCAGGCCAAGCGTTTTCAAAACCATCACCTCCTCAAGTTTAACAGTCCTGAGCTCACTGTGCCTTCCTCACGTTGTGTTTACTGAAGATGGGAAGACATACCACACGGCACCTTCTCCCCTTCATGGAAACAACCCTTTTGCTGGATTGTTCACTGTTGGGCTTAAGTTGAACCCTCCACGTCCCCTCTGGCGTGAGCACTGCTGAACTTCTGCCACTTGAAACAAGAATCCTTTTTGCTCTGACTTCCAGTCCCATTTAACCCATAGTTCTGCAGGGCCTCGTGAGCAGGCCTATCGAACACACTGTGTCTGCCACTAACAGCTTCTTCCGTTCACTTTAGAGATTCCCCCAACACTTCCCTCCTAGCCTATGGCCTGTTCTACCACAGGTGTTTCTGGACTGCCTCTCTTCCAGGTACCAAAATCTATTTAGTCTATTTCCATGTCACATAAACTACTTAGAAAATGTTGCACTAAAAATAACAGGCATTCACTCCCTCACACGTCTGTGGAGCAGGAATCTGATACAGCTTAGCCGCACACCTCTGGTGCCGGGTCACTCATGAGGTTGTCGTGGAAGCGGGTGACAGTCTCACCTGAGAACTACCCTGGTGGCCTCTTGCACACAGGGTTGCTGGCAGGTCTCTCTAGGCGGACTCTCTACAAAAGTCACCGGCTTTCTCCAAGGCCAGCAATTCCAAAGAAACACAACAGAAGCCAAGGTCTTGTTTTAAATGGACCTTGAATACGATGTCCCATCCCTTCTGCCGTAGTGTGATCCTAACAAGCTGCCAAGTCCAGCCCCACGCAAGGAGACCGGCTCCATTCAGGCGGGAACCAGGGGCTGCAGATCCCGGAGAGCTTATCAGCTGCCGGTGAACAGGAGTCACAGGGCTCCAAAAATAATTTGCTTGGGAAAAATAGCTTTATATTTGCAAGATGCCATCACTAAGGGGGTTAAAAAATTTAGGGACAAGAAGCAGGAATGAAGAAAAAAACAATATCACAAAATAGCAAAAATAAAAAAATCACGCCAGAAAGAAATGTTCCAAATAAAAATAGATTATAATTTTGAGCCAAAGATGGTGTTTAAAGGAAAAATATTCAATTAATCTTGACACTGAAATCTCTGGTTCATGTAACAAGTTTAATGACACAAGATTATATCCCCCACAGCATCAACCACACCATTTCATTCTGAAAAGTCACATTTATGTGATAATAATATGTTAAGCAACTTCATAACCATCCCTCCCACAAATGTTAGAATCAATACATACACAGAGAATTGATGTCATCACATTGATTTTAAATATTACAAACCTTGAAACGTAAAATTAAGATCATCCCTGTGATGTATAAAGTAAGAAATATTTAAGTTTGATAACATTCTCCATTTGAAAGACGATGCATCAAGTCGGACCCGGTACTGTAATTAGGCACATAATAGAGTTAAATATATTGCTCACAAACACGAGGAGAGCAATAAAATAAGCAAAGTGGAAGTATCATAAAATCTGTGTGTAAGGGAGACACAAAGAAGTATAAAGGACATAAATTAATCCATTTTTGAAGACAGGAGGTTGAATTTATTATAGAAAGTGATAAATCAGGCAAAAGAACTATAAATACATTATTCTGTTTTATGATTATGGCTGTGATTAAGAATGTAGCCTAAAAAATACTCCGAAGGATGCGGAGCCGAAATTAGAGAGGCGGCACTGTCAGGATTTACTTCCATTCAACAGCGTTAAAAAAGCTTTGTGTTGTTTCAGTGTATGTGTTACTTTTAAAATTAAGCAATGTGAAAACAGATAGATGTCTGTAGCACAAGAGCTAAGTGTTGCTTCTCAGAGAAGCAGCCCCAAGAAACCAATCCGGCTATTAACCCTTTGTTGTGCCTGTCTCCAGGAGACTGCCCAGTAGTTCCCCAGCGTTGGTCTGGTGTGGCCTCTGGCCAGGCCCAAGGCTAAAAGAACACAATGGACACGACACAGCTGACTTCTAAGGTTGGATCTTAACAAGCCATGTGGCTTCTCCAAGGTCTAGAACATTCTCTGTTCAGGAAGGCAGCAGACACGTAAGATGCCTGGCTGCCCTGTCTTCCAGGGAACCAAGAAGCCAATCAATCCATGTGCAGACGTCACAGGATACACAGTGCGTAGCAGCTACGCAGCGAAGTGTCACTCAGACAAGCACACTGGACACTCGACATGGTGGAGACAGCAGACGCCTCCGACCCCCGCTGCTGGGAGAGACACCACGTGAGAACTCCCCAGCTGCTGCTCCTTCCCCTTATGAAACCACAAGGATTAATTAGCTGCTCCTCTAAGCTGTTACATTTTTTAGTGAGTTGATCACTCAGCAATAGATAACCAGACTTGCTCCCAACTCACAAACTGCTGCTGGTTAAAGAAGAGCTGATCTATGTGTAATGCCTCCTTGTCCTCACAACAATCTTCCTAGCCAAACTTTGTATTCTCTGGTTTCTAGATCACTCCGCTGTCCCCCAGGCCTGGCTGCATCAGGCTTCCCTCTGGCTGTCCTGTAGTCATGGTTGGAGCTTAGCCACCCATCCCTGGGATTCCATTCGGCCAGGAGGATTCTGGATAACTTAGGCTGGGGTCATGTTGGCAAATGAGCCATATTTCTGGCTCTGAGCTTCAGCCTATGAATTCTTGGAGTACCCAAATTTGACCAAGCTAAGAATAAACCAAAGAGTCCTAACCATAACTCAGAGTCACGCAAACCAGTGTGAGATGCGATGAGTCTGGAGAGGGGCTGTTTGGCCTGGCAGGTAAGGTGCTGGGGAAGACACTCCCTTCCCATGTCAGTGCCTCAGGTCAGCACTCAGCTCCACTTCTGACTCCACCTTCCTGCCAGTGCAGATCCAGGGAGGCAGCAGTAATGGCTCCAGTAGTTAGATTCCTGCCACCCACATGGGGAACCTCAACACAGTTCCCAGCTTCCTGCTTCTACCATTGCAGGCATGTGGGGAGAGGACCAGAAGACAAAAGCATGCATTTGCACAGGCTCACTTGTACACACACACACTCTCTCCTGCAAATAAATAAAATATGCAATTAACCTGCAGAACATAAAGCTCGACTGTACTTTAAAAACTTTATATGTTTTTTTTTTTTTTTACAGGCAGAGTGGACAGTGAGAGAGAGAGACAGAGAGAAAGGTCTTCCTTTTGCCGTTGGTTCACCCTCCAATGGCCGCCGCGGTCGGCGCGCTGCGGCCGGCGCACCGCGCTCGTCCGATGGCAGGAGCCAGGAGCCAGGTGCTTTTCCTGGTCTCCCCATGGGGTGCAGGGCCCAAGCACCTGGGCCATCCTCCACTGCACTCCCGGGCCACAGCAGAGGGCTGGCCTGGCGCCGGCCAAACTTTATATGTTTTGACATAAGATAGTCATACCCATCAACTAACTGTGTCAATTCCTGTAGGATCATCTGTTTAGGAAAGCATATTCAAGCCCACTTTTCTGTTGCACACAAGGTATCCAGGAGTGAGGATTCACAGTAGTGCTGTAGTGACCCATAGCACTAGGTAATACAGTTACAAAGGTCCTGTACCTGGCTTCTCTGTCACTGAGTCAGGCACACTGAGGGCATCTGTAAGTCACATTTTCTTCCGGACACTCCTGGAAGGGCAAGTTGACACCGTCATCTGTGCAGCCACGGTTCCTCATGAGTGTTGACTATGCTCTCCTTGTGGATCATTCTTCCTTTGACTGCTAATATGGGCTCTCATGGGAACACACGCAAACTCCATTGCTCCTATTTCTGGCATGGAGAACGCTGTGTCTACTGTAGTAGACTGCTGACTTTATAGATCATATGCTAATTTTGTAGATTCTCATCAGAGTTTAAGAGCTGTTCTGCTGAGATTGCTAAGTATCACTACCAGAGTTCTCATTTTGGGCTCGTTTTCTCCAAAACATAACAAAACCAACCAAAAACTACAATGGAATAGTAATAAACATGCTATTCACATGCAGAACCACAGAATCTATTTTGAAAATATTTATTTTAATTATATTTCAGAGACAGATGGAGAGATATGTTCTGTTCTCTGGTATACAAGCATATGCCTGCAGTATCTGGGGCTGGGCTAGGCTGAAGTCACAAAGCCAGAACTGAATACAGGTCTCCCAAACAGATGGTAGGAATGCAAGTACTTAAGCCATCACTCACTCACTGCCTTCTAGGGTTTGCATGACCAAAAGCTGGATAAGAAGCTTGAACCATGCTTTCCAATGAGGGATGCATGTGTCTCCAGTGGCTAGTTAACTGCTCCCCACACACCCAACCATTATCTTTTATATAAATTTCTTTCAAAGGCAGAGAGATAAAGACAGAAAAGACATATAGTGAGAGACCTTGCATCTGCTGGATCACTCCCCAAGTGCATGCAACAAAGTTGGCCAGGATTAAGTACATGAGCCATCACTATCTAGGGTGAACATTTAGCAAGAAACTGGAGATGCGGATGTCACAAGCAGCATCCCAAATGTTGACCCTAACTCTCTCCCTAGTATCAAAGAATCTGAATTGATGAATTCAAATGAATAATGAAGTCCCAACCGCAAATTTGGGAAGCGATAAATTTTTATTTGGTAAAAAATAAAATTCCATGAAGCAAAACTGTTGTTTCTGAAGATACTTATTTTGTATATCCATAATATGAAACACTCCATTAAAGCAAGAAGTGGAGAATCTGTGTGGACATATTTTTATTTCAATATTCAGAGCAATGCACATTCTTGAAACAAAGGGATTAGGTCATTAAAATGATATAAAACATTACATGATGTTTACAATCTAGTATTCATTAGCCTTAAACTCAATTATTGCAATAGAGAGGAGTCGGAATCAAAAATATGAGCATGTCTTTCTCTCTGACTTTCTCATAATCACCCAAGTATATCTTCCCATAAAAAAGTAATCATGAAATATGACCTGCAAAGCTCCAAATTCATGAAGGTTGTTTTTCCAAATTTACTTTGCTTTTGAAATTTGACATTGCAGGTTTGGTATTTTATGGCACCAAGTACCCTGACAATACTGGGAAGAGAGATCTTGAGAGTTCCCAGGCCTGTGGGAAAGCCCTCCCTCACCCATCCAGGAAGCCACGCTACAGAGAAGGAGATGGTCTATAAAACGCCCTCTGTTCTCAAGCAGTTCTCTGAAGGTCAAGGCCAACTCCAAGGGAGACGGTGCCTGTCGCAGGATCCAGATGGTGTGGAGCCTCAGAACGCATCACAAGGCTGTGACCTGCCAATCACTGCAGGCCGATGACCCAGCCCCGGCTGTTCCATCTTTGGTGGCAGCCTCACAGCCTGAGAGACCCAGCAGAGCCCTGAGTCTCCCTCAGTCAGAGCTCACTCATTCACTCACTCATGTACTCCGGTAATTTCAGTAAAGATCTGCTGAGTAGAAGACAAGGAGCGGAACACACTGTTTGTCTTAAGGAGCAATCAGCTTAGTAAGGGCTAAGTGTAGGGAGATACAGAGTAAACTCTGCAGTCACCTAAAAGGTCGCTAAAGTTACAAATTTCATGTAACATTTTATATAACACACATAAGGTATGAAGGGATTTTTTACATATGGTTACTACAGTAAAGCAAACTGGCATAGGCATCTCCTCACGTAGTTATCCTGTTTTTTATTTCTTAACATCAGAATGCATTCAGAAGAGATTTGGATACATTCTCAGTAGTTATGCAGATGGACTTGTTCACTCTCCTGTTTGTCACCACTCCCATGATTACACCTTTGCACATTCTATTCCCTCTGCTTACAATGCTCCTACGTCCTGTTTTCCTCTGCCAATCAGCATTCAGCATCGGCCCCCTAGAATATCCCAATAGCTTTCCCTGCTAGTTCCCTGTCTGTATTCTCTCCTCACCCAATCAGCTCTACACATTGCTGTCAAATACATTCTGAAAATGAAATATAATCAAATCCTTTTTCTGCTTTGAAACCTCCTGGTATCTCAACTAACCAAGGAATAACATCAGGACCAGCAGTTTCATATACACCACCCTTGATTTAACAAAGATTTTCAAGAGCCTCTCACCTATCAGTCCTCCATGAATCTGTCTGTCCATCCATCTGTCCATGCATCCATCCATCGCTCCATCTCCCCATCCACCTCTCATCCATTTCAAAAGCCTAACTTCATGTGTGTTGGCTCCCTGGTAGGCACTAACACTATAAAAACACTATGTAAATTTCTGTCTTCAAAATGTGTCTGGTTCATTGACCGTGAATAATTTTTTAGGCTCGGTTCTCACTACTGCCCTTAACATTAGTGATCTGACTGACGCTCAGAGATGGACATTCCAGACCTCAGCCCCACTTGTCTTCACCTCTCTGTCCAAAGACTTCACATTCTCACACTCCTTCCTCCACCTTCCTGGCATAGGTGGAGTCACCTCCCTGGATGTCCAAATCCCTGTCCACCCTGCAAGGGACACCTTCGAAACCAGAGTGCAGCTGACCTCTAAAACCCAGCTCCCGCAGGGCCCCTGCAGAAGCACTCACTTCCCTCCCACGAGCTGCTTGGTGCTGTTTTCAGCAACATCTTACAGATTAAGAACCTGAGAAAAGAGATCAAAGACTGGCCCAGGGTTTCCCAGCTGAGAAGTGACAGAGCCAGATGAGAGCACAGCTCCCCTGGTTGCAGAATCAGCACCCCAGCCTACGCAGTGATTTTCAACTTAACTTTCACATCTTTAAACCGGAGTCACTGGTCTGAAGTGCTCAGGAACTTTTGCTTCTCAAAAGCCTCAGAGGGTGATTTCTTTTTGATGCTTGGACCTCTCTCTCCTTTACAAACTAATTCCAATCGTACATGTGTATGTAGTCCAGCGTGTGATAATTCAACACACACATTCAACAGCTGGCGATCAAAATGCATCAGTGAGCATTTACATCGCCTTAACGTTTGTTTTTTTAAAATTTGGATTAGGGCTTAACAAGTGTACACATCCGTGGGGCACAGTGTGACATTTCAACAGATGCCTGCGACGAGTACCTGCAGAATCAGGGTTATCAATGACTCCCTCTCCCCATCTCCACTCTATGCCTCGCACCTGTGCTATAACAGGGGCTTGTACATTATGGCCACTGCACAGCGCTGCACAATACTGAATCTATTCCATTCTTTGGTGCTTGTGAACTCCCTCTCCCAGCCTCTAGCAACGCAGAGGTGGTTCTGAAGGAACGTCTACAGTGGGACAATCAGTCTCACTGGCATGAAAAGGTCCGAGTTCTGCTTCTGTCTCTGACGGCTGCATGAGACCATAAGCCTGTTTCCTCTTCACAGCTGTTTCTCCATCTCCAAGAGCCTACGGATACTTTGTCATAATGCAGCCCACTCAGTGACCAGCAGGGTTGCACGTGTGTTGCTCTGAACATTTATTTTTCTTTCTCCCAGCTAATGCTCATCTCCCCACCCCCACCCCCTTCCCACCATCACCACCACTGTGAAAGCCGCAGCCTCCAGCACAGCTGCTGGGCACTTGTAAGAAGTGAGTGACATAAGGTCCTGAAATGGTCACGAGGAGGTACAGCTTTATCCTGCAAGACAGGTTCATGACTCTGTCTTGGCCCTCGCATAGCATCCAGGAGCAAGGTAAGATCACACAGCTACCCCTTTCCCTCCAGCCTCCCCTACACCCTACAGAGAAACCAAACACTGGGATGCAGACAGAACAGGGGATCACTGAGAAGCTGGAAGGTAGGCTGTTCTGCCCAGGCACCAGGGCACTTCAAGGGTGAGCTCCAAGTCTACGAGGCGTAGGCCTGGGGTGAGGGGACTCTGGGGACCGTGAAAGCACAGGACAGGGCTGGACAGAGTTGTCAGGGGCCAAGCCCGGTACTTAGGGTGGTTGAAGCTCAAGATGGCCAGAACCTCTCCAGCCATGTCTCACCATTACAAAAAGAAGCAGGCCACACAGCAGACTCATAGAATGATAAATGCCCTAAACAACACTCTGGCCTCAGAATCAGCCCTTAAGGCAATTGGATCTGGCTAAAAAGCCAATGAAAGAATTTTGGGCCTGGAAAGCTAAGACATTGTGGCAAAAAAAGACCTACATGAAATATCTCTGTGAATGAGATCCTGGTGGAAACAAAGGGCCATCAAAGAAGGAGGTACCTGTCTCTGAAGGGAGGGAAGAACTTCTACTTTGATGGTGACCCTGTCTAAATAAGGTCAGAGTCTGGGGACTCAAGAGGCTTCCATAGCCTTGGCAGCTCATGACAAGAGCCTCAGGTGATTACTGACATCATAAAAAAGAGTGTCAGTTGTTAAGTCAACAACAGGAGTAGGATCTCTGTCTTTAATGTTTTGTACTATGAGAATTAATGGTAAAACTAATCTTCAAACAGTATTTTACACTTGTGTGTCTGTGTGGGTGCAAACTGCTGAAATCTTTACTTAGTATAGAATGGATCGTCTGTATATAATTAAAAATGAATCTTAAGAATGGGATGGGATTGGGAGTAGGAGGTGGGATAGTTTGGGGTGGGAGGATGGGTATGGGGGGAAGAACTGCTATAATCCAAAAATTGTACTCATGAAATTTATATTTATCAAATGAATAAATAAAAATCTTTTAAAAAATAAAAAAGAAGCTTCATGAAGAAGGCAGAGCCTTTATGTGCACAACACACGTCAAGTCGAAGCCCTGGGTTCTCAACAAGAGCATAACTTACTCTTTTTTTGACCTGCTCCGTTTCCGACGACCTGGGCTGGTTCACCCATCCTTAGGCAACCTGGTGGTCCCCCGCTCCCGGGAGGTCACCATATTGATGCCGAACTTAGTGCAGACACTCGATCGGCATAGCGCACGACAGCCCAGAACTCCTGGACTCAAGCGATCCTCCAGCCTCAGCCTCCCGAGTACCTGGGACTACAGGTGCACGCCACCGCGCCCGGCATAACTTGCTCTTTTTTAAGATTTATTTATTTGAAAGGCAGAGTTTAAAGAGAGGGACACACACACACACACACAGATTTTTATCTACTGGTTCACTCCCAACGGGACACAATGGCCAGAGCTGGTCTGTTCTGAAGCCAGGAGCCAGGAGCTTCCTCCAGGTCTCCCACACAGGTGCGGGGGCCCAAGCTTTTGGGCTACCTTCTACTGCTTTCCCAGGCCATAGCAGAGAGACGGATCAGAAGAGGAGCAGCTGGGACTCGAACCTGCGGCCATCTGGGATGCTGGCATGGCAGGTGGTGATTTCCCATGATACACCATAGCACAGGCCCCAAGAACATAACTTTCTAGATAAATATTTAAACCTAGAAATGTTTAAGCTCAACTGTACTGTAACAGCATTCTGCCATTTGATGGGATCTTTTGAATTTTCTATTCGATTGGCCTTGGAGAAAACATCCGTAAAATTTCACATGTTTATAAATAGAATTCTCTAAGAAAAGGCCTCTCAGAGACATGGTTATGCTAGTATTTTACACGCCAGCCCAAGCTGCTTAAGGAAAATTCATGAAAATTTACATTTAATTTCACCTTAGAACGGTAGCATTTTTGTGCTTTATAATTCCACTTAACATTTCCATTTCTGGCTGCAGTTGTCTGGGGCTCTGCTATGCAACAGAGATTTCCATCATGACTGTGAGGTCCTGTGTGAGCAGTTCTGTGGATAGTCATCGTCACATCTACACAGGACACATGGCCAAGGTGAATGAGAAACCAAACACTTAGCTCTGTTAGTTTCTTTTTAAAAAATTGATTTATTTATTTTAAGTGAAAATAGCCACACAGAGAGGGGAAGGGAGAGGGAGAGACAGGGATGTCTTCCACCTGCTGGTTCATTCCCCAAATGGCTGCAATGGCTGGGGCTGTGCCAGGAGCCAGGAGATTCATTCACGTCCCCCACACGGTGTCAGAGGTTCCAGGATTCGGGCGGTCTTCTGCTGCTTTCCCAGGCACATTAGTAGGGAGCTGGATCCGAATCAGAGCAGCCAGTGCTCACATGGGAAACATGCCACAGGAAGTGGCTTAACCTGCTGCACCACGACACCAGCCCCTGTTTATTTTTTATTTTTTTATTTAATGCTTGCAACACTCAGAAGTGGGCGAGGCTGAAGCTGGCAACTGGGAACACAGTCCACATCGCCCAGTTGGGTGGAATGGACTCATCTACTGCCCACCCTGCCCACCAGGGTCTCCTTTATCAGGAACCAGGTATGGGCAGTGACCCAGGACCTCTGGTGTGGGATGTAGGCTTCATAACCAGCATCTTTAACTACTACGCCTGTTGTCTGCCCCTCATTTAATTTTAAGGAATTTAGGTGCTGGGACAGTGCAGAACCCACAACGTAATCTCCTGCTAATGGAGATGGCCTCCAACAGCGACTCTCCTGGAGTTTAAGAAAGCTGCTCCACTGACTTCTGGGACATGGTAGACAGCCCAGCCGGAGGCCCTGGGCGTGACCCAGTAGGAGGGAGGCAGGGTGGGCCTGAGTTGGCGTCACACAGCTTTGGAGAGCATTTGAGGGAGCAGGACTTTGCTCTAGACTGCATGCTGGCAACCCCAGGACTGCACATCCGAAGAATATTTGATCCGAAAGGAAACAAACAGCCCGACTCCACAACGGGGCTGCAGACAGGTGAGACTGGAATAGGGTGGGTGTTGGGTAATAAAAAAGAAGAGAAAAGGAGAGAGGAGAGGGGGGAAAGGGGAGGACAGAAAGGGGGGAGGTGGGGAGGAGGAGAGGGGGGAGGGGGAGGAGAGAAGAAAAAAACCACAAACCTGGAGCCAACGCTTGGGTGTAGTAGGTTAAGCCTCTGTCTGCAGTGCTGGCATCCCATATGGATGCCGGTTCAAGTCCCAGATACTCTGCTTCCAACCCAGCTCTCTGCTTACAACCAGGGAAAGCAACAGAGGTCTTGGGCCTCTGTACCTACATGTGAGACCTGGAAGTAGCTCCTGGCTTCATATAGGCTCAGCTATGGCCATGGCGGCCATTTGGAGAGTGAACCAGCAGATCTAAGATCTCACTCTCTCTTCCTCTCTCTGTCTGTAACTCTGGCTCTTAAATAAATAAATAGATCTTTCAAAAATAATAACAAATAGGGGCTGGCACTGTGGTGTAGCAGGTACAGTCACTGCCTGCTGTGCCAACATCCCACATGGGCATAGGTTCAAATCTTGGCTGCTGCACTTCCAATCCAGCTCTCTGCTGTGGCCAGGGAAAGCAGTGGAAGATGGTCCAAGCACTTGGGCCCAGGCACCCACATGGGAGACCTGGAAAAAGCTTCTAGCTTCTGGCTTCTCGCTGGCACAGCTCCAACAGTTGCAACTATCTGGGGAATGAAGCAGTGGATGGAAGACTTTCTCTCTCTCTCTCTCTCTCTCTCTCTCTCTCTCTGCCTCTCTCTCTGCCTCTCTGTAACTCTGCCTTTCAAATAAATAAATCTTTTAAAAAATAATGAAGCCCACATTCTAGGCAGAAGGAACACCGTAGGATGACAACGAGGAACAAGGAAAAGGAGCAAGACTTCACATCCAGGAAGTGAAGGACCCCCTGGGCCAGGTTAAGTGGTCTTCCGTAAGAGGTGGGAAGTGAGGGCGAATATTCCAGGCCTGAAAGGTCACCTTGACTTCTGGGTTGGAGCTGGACGCTCGGGAAGCAGGTCAGGAAATCGAGAAGGGCAAAAGTGAGCTGATGGATACCTTGAGCCCAGCGTCGGTGGTGAGAGGAAGCAGACTGGGCAGAGGAGAGACCGCGACTGAGATGGACATAGAGGGTGCGTCAAAGGAAAGGCATGCATCAAGGATGTCTTAATTATCTCACTGAGAAACTGTGAGAACGGTGCCTCGTTTACTGAAAGGACCACGATGTGTCTTCATTTCCTGGGTGGATGGGTGGGACATACTAAGTAAAGTGTGGGTGTTCCACCACGAGATTTCCAGGAAGTGGTTGAACATGTCAGCTTTGCACTGGGAAGAGAGGCCTGAACTGGACACAGTGAGTGGTGCACAGGTTGTATATAGGTAGAAACCAAGGTTCTGGGGAAGACAAGATGGCCTATGGAGGAGTAAGCAGAGACCGCCTCCAAGCATGGGAGAATCTACATTTAATGGAAGCCCACGAGTCCTCAAACACCCTAAGGATATCGTCAGAAACCAGGAGCAAGACCAGCAAACCACTGTGTCACAGAGGCCAGTGGAGGAGCCCATGCACTTCTCGTCTCATAAGACCACAAAGGTTTAAGAAACAAGAGAAAGCCAATGATTTCTAAAAAACAAGGGAGTGCAAGTGGGACGCAGGTGGGGTGGGAAGAATCACTGTGTTCCTAAAGTTGTGTTTGTGAAATGCATGAAGTTTGTATTCCTTAAGTAAAAGATTTCTGGGAAAAAAAAAAAGCAAAAGGCAAAAGATCAAACAAAAAACAAACCAAAAAGCGAGATAAAGCTGAAAGAATAAGTAGGTGGGAACCACTCTGGGAGGAGGCTGCTTTTCATCACACAGAGAGCTATGCACCACAATGCCTATGGCCAAGTTGGTTCTGAGCTCCTTTGGCTCCAATGAGGTTTTCTCACATGCAAAGCAGAGGGGAAACGGAGCTTGTCTCATGGTGTGGTCACAAGGATCGAATGCATTAATGTACATCAGGCACGGTCAGCCCCAGCGGGAGGTCCAGGGCACTCACTGGCTGTTTGAAGTGCCCGTACTGGAGCTAGAAAACGCGCCGTGCCCATACTACCATGAAGCATTTCGCTTGTGTGCTTGGCTTTCTCCAACGAAGGAGAAATCATTGTGTTTCTCTTTGTATTTTTGGTTCCAGGTATGTCACCTGGCTCTTGGTAGCTGTTTGTTTCTCAACAAATTAAAACATCTGTTTGCATATTATAGAAATAAATTGGCACAGATTTTCTTGAGCTAGGTATTTATTTTGGATGTAGGTTTGTAAGTTTACACATCTGTGAGTGTGATTTTCTGAATTCCACCGAGGAAAATAGAGCTCATCTTATAAGTGCTTGACTAAGTTCTTCCTCCAGAGCCACGCACAAGGGAGAAGTCCTTTATTTTACCTAAGATTGATTTATTTACTTTAAAGACAGATTCACCAAAAGGAAGCAGCAGAAGCAGAGGAGACAGACAGATCTTCCACCGACTGGTTCACTCCCGCAATGGCCACAACAGCCAGGACTGTGCCATGCTGAAGCAGGAACTTAAGCCAAGTCTCTCGCACGGGTGCTGGGGCCCAAACACTTGGGCCATCCTCTGCTGCTTCCCCAGGGCCATTAGCAAGGAGCTGGATCATACTGATGTCCACCTGGGATGCCGGCCTCTAGTGGCACTTTTACCCATTACGCCACAATGTCATTCCCGTGAAGTATTTTTACTTGTGAAAAATTATTAAAGTTACTGCTGGCACTGCTGTGGCAGTGGGTTAACACCCTGGCCTAAAGTGCCAGCATCCCATATGGGCACTGGTTCGAGACCTGGCTGATCCACTTCCTGTCCAGCTCTCTGCTATGGCCCAGGAAAGCAGTAGAAGATGGCCCAAGTCCTTGGGCCCCTGCACCCATGTGGGAGACCGGCAAGAAGCTCCTAGCTCCTGGCTTCAGATTGGCACAGCTCCAGCTGTTGCAGCCATCTGGGGAGTGAACCATCGGATGGAAGACCTCTCTCTCTCTCTCTCTCTCTCTCTCTCTCTGCCTTGTCTCTCTCTGTGTAATTCTATCAAATAAATAAATCTTTAAAAATAAATTATGAAAGTTACCCTGTCATTTCCTGAAGACATCCGATTAGATGATTGCCTAATTAATCCAGGATTGTGATTTGGGTTAGCGATGTAGATTTATGTCCACACAACCAACTTTTCCAGATAACTTCATGGGGTACTCAGTAGTATACCTTTTTTACTGTATTTTTACTAATCTCAATGCCTATTGTAATACACTCTTCCATTTGTTTTTATTAGTGAGAAATGGGCAGATTAGCAGAAGATACCTGTAGTCATTCTGAATTTCACCCTACCTGAAATATTTTAACTCCAGCAGTCTATGCAGGAACTAGCCATCATAAACCCAACCCACTGACTTCTGCATTTGCTTTAAAAATATGAAATCAAAATTACTAAAGGAAGCTAAGATCAGTAGATCAATCAGTGCTAAGTGAATAGTCAACACATAGGAATAGAAAAATAATCTGAAACTCTAAATGCATATTAGCTCACCATTTTTCAATTATACTATTTCAAGTACTTTGCAAGTGTTAAGAATTTTCATCTTAAATACCAGACCTAAAAGTCAGGTAACTGAGTTGTCAGCGAAGTGAGTAATTTGGTCAAGATTCAACATTAGGAAGTGGAAGAACTAAGATGTATCCTAAGGATTCTGACCCCACATGAACTTCCAACCACTGTCTCCCCGATGCCCACTTGGTTGGCCATGTTTTATCCTCAAATGGCACTCTGCCTCTTTCTTCTATGGTATATGTAGACCTGGGGCCAGCACTGTGGCCTAATGGGTTAGGCTGCAGCCTGTGATGCCAGCACTTCATACGGGCTCTGGTTTAAGTCCCAGCTGCTCTGCTTCCACTCCAGTTTCCTGCTAATGCACCTGAGATAGCCGCAGAGAATGACTCAAGTCCTTGGACTCCTGCATCCATGTGGGAGAGCAGAATGAAGCTCCTGGCTCCTGGCTTCAGCCTGGCCCAAGCCCCAGCCATTGCGGCCATTTGGGGAGTGAACCAGTGGATGGAAAATCTCAATCTCTTTCTCTCTCCTCCCTCCCTCCATCCTTCCCTGCCTCCCCCTCGCTCTCTGTACCTCTGCCTTTCAAATAAATAAAATAAATTTTAAAGATAATAATATATTGATAATCATACAATAAAAAATTTGTAGGCCAGAAAACATCCACAGCACTTTGAACAATCCTTGGGAAATTATATTAGTTTGTCTGTTCCTTCTTAGACATACAATATTGATTTCTTTCCAAATCGTATCAGACAGGTTTTCTGTTGGTTGGTTTGCTTGTTTATTTTTATAAAGTTCACAATCTTCAAAGGAAGAACATTTTTTTTTTCACTTACATCTGACTCTGAACTTGGATTCAAATTATAATACTAAGGACAAATATCTGTCTCCATCTGTGGACCCACTTGGTGTTGTAGAAACATATATGAATCTTCCAGGACTCATGAACGCAAGGCATTCTTTCACCTATTGTAAGTTCAATAATGCATTTCTTTGGGACACATAATAAATGCTATTTGGATATAAGGACTGAATTCATCAATCATAATTTGATTTTTTTTCTACTGAACATCTCGCAGAGGCACACAGCAGGGTTTTGTCTGTTATGAGGTAGTTAATGGCATTGAACATCATACAATACACTATAAATTCCGCTTGAGATGGAATATATTTTTACATTGAATTACCTGTAAGGAGAGTATATAATCTTTGCAGTGGGTTCCTCCCTATCTCTAGACAGAGTACCTGAGCAAGCTGCTTCAATGGTGTAGTAATATGATTAGGGCTCTATTCAAAATCTGAATGCACTCAGGAAAATACTCTATGCAAGACCAATTCTGTATGAACCCAGTGCTCACGCCCTGACACCCGAGTACAGCAGATGGGCTCTTTCACATGAACAGACACCAAAACAGCTAACTCAGACCTGCAGGCACTGGAAACACGGCTTCTCCATTTAGAATTCTGAAAGGAACACAGCCTTTTCATCTCAATTAATAAATATTTCAGGCCATGTGGATTAGAATCCCAAAGGGATTCTTGGTTGATTTTTTTCAGTGTGAATAATTTTTTGCAGAAATACGTATTCTAAAGTTAAAACCAAAGATCTTAGTAAAAATTCCATTTTGGCAAATTAGTATAAACTTTAAGGTACTTTTTCTTAAAGATTTTAGTTACTCGGGAACCACACTTTAGAACTATGGATTAGCTTAAAGAGGATTTATACACCAAAGACATAGAGAACACAGCAGAGTAAGAGGAATGTGGGGCTAAGCATATCCGGAGAGAAAATACGCACACTGCCTTAATTTTCTGTCCTTTAAAGAAATTTTACCCCTAAAATTGTTAACCTTGATTCCCAACAAAGGAATCTATTGTTTTTATGTCAATACTAGCTTGGAATGTTCTAGAAATAGTTAGCTTGAAGGAAAACCCCAGTCTCAGTATTTTCCTATTTCCATTATCAGCAAAGGAAGACACGTAGCTGAACTATATGTCCAGCTAATATTGACTAATAAAAGAAACTCATTAAAATAGAAAGCGTTGACACATTCCTAGACTATGTTTTAGCTCTGTTTTGTTTTCCTCATTCTCGTAAGAGGCTTTTTCTTACATTTGTCCAATGATCATGATGTAGACATCTACTTACTCTTCTAGAGTATTCAGGGTGCCTAAAATATGATCCTTTAAAAAAAATGCTTGAAGACTGAAAATCCTTTGGATTGCATACCCTTGTCGGTTAGTACTGTTTATCAAGCAAATAGAATGGCTGTTGCTGGAAGCGTGCCAGATGATTTCAGGTGGTACAAAACACAACATTTTTATTTTATTCAACAAAGTGCTGAGCTATTTTTTGCTACATTGTATCTACGATATGATCTTAGTATGTATGTATATGTGTGCATATACATGTCTAGATATATAATCACATATTTCTATGTGTATATATATACTCAGTTCACAAAAATTCACTTAATGAAATAAAAATTAAGTTATTTTTAAGTAAATAACAGTGTTACTATTGACAATTATGTCAAAGAATTGTAACGGAAGTTAGGAAATGCCTACAGTTTATAAAGAATTCTCAGAAAATATACCATACTGGATTGAACCTATTCATATTTCGAACTACAGCATTATCGCTAAACCAAGTATGCTGACCGATATTTAACAAGCAAATAGACTAAAGGGTGACCAATATTCTCTGAACATAAATGGCACAGACGAACTGAGCATGTTGGTCTTTGGTTCAAGAACAATCTTCTTTTATTTAATGTTATATTCATGTCTGTACCTTTGTTCCTCACTTGGCTTTTCCTCAGTTTTGTTCCAAAAGTCAACAATTCATGCTCAATGTACAGTTAAGCTTAGAAAGGGAAAAACAAAAAAGGATTCAATGGCGCAAATATATGAATCATACAATGTAATATACTTAAGATCATTTTTCCAGAATCCAATGACCTAACATAGGTTGGTAAAATCTTAAGACTCTTTGATTTTCATGCTAGGGATAAGAGAATCTATTAGTAGTTTAGTGTTATGCTGTTGAATTTATTATTCAAGTTTCCATTTACGAAAGGATGCCAAGATAAGTATTACTGTATTTGCTGAGAGACATATATGATTGTAGCAATGGCTAACTCAATCCAATGAACTTGATTTTTTCATCAAAATATTACAACTATTTGGTTCTAGTTGAAAGATAAAGTAGCAATGAAACTATTCAAGCATGAAAAAAAGCCCAGCAATTTCTGACCACTAAATAATAAAGTCATGGTACTGAAATTTGGATTAATTTTTTTTTCTTTTGGAAGATAAAGATTTTTTTAAAAATTAGAAAAAAACTTACTATACTGAAAAACTTATATAACTCAGAATTTCATTTGATATTGACTTCATGGCAGATTCTTATTTTTATTTCCCTCCTTATACTTAACCAAGGGAAGTGACAAACCATCACTAGACAGTAACTTCTACACAGTCATAGTAGCATTAACCATAAATCAAAAAGTAGAAACAAACAAAACAGCTCTTGAGCCAGCGCCATGGCTCAACAGGCTAATCCTCCGCCTTGCAGCACTGGCACACCGGGTTCTAGTCCTGGTTGGGACGCCGGATTCTGTCCCAGTTGCCCCTCTTCCAGGCCAGCTCTCTGCTGTGGCCTGGAGTGCAGAGGAGGATGGCCCAAGTGCTTGGGCCCTTCACTCCATGGGAGACCAGGAGAAGCACTTGGCTCCTGCCATCTATCAGATCAGCGCAGTGCGCCGGCTGCAGCGCACCGGCCGCGGTGGCCATTGGAGGGTGAACCAACGGCAAAGGAAGACCTTTCTCTCTGTCTCTCTCTCTCTCACTGTCCACTCTGCCTGTCAAAAATAAAAAAAAAAAAAACAGCTCTCAACTGGTCAATAGATAAATAAAAGGTGGCATGTGTAAAAAATCAATAATATTAAGCAATCAAAATAATACATGCTAAAAAGACTAATATTAATTACATTAAACAAACAAGACACAACAGATCACTTATTATGTGATCCCACTAACATAAAATCTCCAGAAAATGCAAGCATGTAGAGGCACACAATGGATCAGCAGGAATGAGGAGTAACTCAATAAAGGTAGATTTTTCTTCAGTGGAAATAAATGCTTTAAAATTGATTGTAATGATGTATATGTAACTCTGTAAATATACTAAATATCATGAAATCATAAATGCATATATAAAATGGGTGCATTTTATAGTATACAAATTATACAAATTATATATTAATAAAGCAGTTAAAATGCTCAGTGTTAAAATTTATTAGAAAATAGAATCTGTCCAGCAGTTGTGAATGTTAACATTATTAGTATTTCATCAGTTGTGTTAACATTACCAGTATTTTTACTCAGTTTATTTAGAATATTTTCTATATATTGTAGAATAAACAAACTAAGCAGTTACAGGTTATTCAGATTTTACCATTTTTTGTGTTCTTGAAAACAAGAATTCTTACAGGAAAAGATACAAATGTAATACAGATGAGTTTACATAGTCCTAAATGCCATTGAATTGTCATTGAAAAGTGTTGATTCATAGAGTATAACCTATGCTGTTGTAGATGTACATGGGGGTAGATGAATGATAAATGTAGTCACAAATACAAATGTTCGACTTCAGAGAATGAATAAGAATGTACTAAGCAACATGATAAGTAAATGTGCATGATGTATTAGAGCACCATCTATGTTTAACAGTAGACTGGGTCTGAACTTCAATTTCATCCCAACTATATCCAATGAAGAAAACTAGAGACAATAAGCAACCCAACATCTGTAGACAACCCTATCAATCAGACTGTACTTGGGCATTTCAGGGGCCAGCGCTGTGGTACAGCTGGTAATGCTGCCCCCTGCGACACCAGCATCCCATACAGGCACCAATTCTTGTCCTGAATGCTCCACTTGCAATCCAGCTCCCTGCCAATGGCCTGGGAAAAGCAGCAGAAGATAGCTCAAGAATTTGGGCCCTTGCCACACATGTAGGAGACCAGAAGCTCCTGGCCCCTGGTCTCTGCCTGGCCCACCTCTAGCCAAAGTGCCCATCTGGGGAGTAAACCATCTGATGGAATCTCTCTCTGTCTCTCACTGTCTCCCCTTTCTCTAACTCTTTCAGATAAATAAATAGATCATTTTAAAACAATGAACCAGTTTCTTTGAAAAATGGCACATTACTGAACTGGGACAGGAAATGTACAAGGTGAATGACAACATCTCCAGACAATGGGGGGCACACAGAGACTCAAAGGAATCAAGAGACAGGTGACAAAGATAGGGAATTCTGAGTTTCAAAACGGCAATAGCAAATATTTGAACCTATGAATTAATGATTTAGAAAAACAAATGTCACCTTTGGAGATTTACAGAAAATGTACTACCTTGAAAACAGATATACTACAGGAACTAAGTATCTCTCTTCCCTTTATAAATTCACCTTCAAATAATCAATTAATAGACCTGAGAAATAACTTCTTAATTAAAATATTCATACCAATAAATGATAAAATGATAAATTTTGCAATCTTTAATTAGTCAATGGAAACAGTAAATATAACAGCTGTGGTGTCACAAAAAGAGTGATTATTAGATTTTAAATGCATCTTATTTAAAGAGTAGAATGCCACCTCTGGTTTTGTTGAATGGATACAATCTGAACTGGAAAATACTTGTGGACCCAGCTAATCATTTATAAAAAAATAGAAGAAAAAGAAATATGTTAAACTGTCCCAATACTATCCAACCCATTAAGCCATGTCCCTCTCTATAGAATAAATACCCTTTATTCCTGAATAGATACAATGAAAGCAAAAGGCATGAATGAAAAAGGAGCCAACAGATAAGAGCTATAAAAGCACTCAAGTTCTAGAGATGATCTATACTCAACTCTACTGTCTAATGGCAGAACGTGATCCAGTACAAGGAAGTGGACACTGTTAGAGTTAGAATAATAGCTACTTTCAGGCATGGGAGGCGCAGGGACTGGCACAGGCTATGTAGACACTACAGCAGAGTTTGGAAAAATCCAGTATCTTGATTTAGGCAGCGACAACTAAAGGTTTTACCTGGTATCTCTTAAGCTGTTAATTTGTTTTGTTTGTTTTTCTGTCTTTGTGTTTGTTTTATAGTAAAAAACGTCTCATAATTCTTAAACTAGTGACATGTGAGCATCTGATACAATGGAGACAATAACAAATGCAAATAGAAGTCAGACAATACAGAATTTTGAAAGGTAACATCGGAAATTAGTACAAGAGTGTGGGCACAAAGATGGTTTGATGAGCCCTGCTACGGTTCACATCATTGCAGTCACGCCAGCTCACTTCCCTCCCTCCCAAACCTCACAACTGAACTGCCACATTCACTTTGTCATTCAGTCAAGATATATATTTTTCACTCCAACAAGTTGTATTGGTGTGATTTTTTTTTAACTTTTATTTAGTAAATATAAATTTCCAAAGTACAGTTTATGGATTACAATGGCTTCCCCCCCACCATAACTTCCCTCCCTCTTGTATCCCTCCCATCTCCCACTCCCTCTCCCATTCCATTCACATCAAGATTCATTTCTTTATATACAGAAGATCGATTTAGTATATACTAAGTAAAGATTTCATCAGTTTGTACCCACAATGAATTGGTAGACAAATTCAACTAATCACACTGATTGTAAATATGATTTTATTACAGTTCTGTTGTTATCCTCTCTTTATATATTTATTTTCTAAAGATTTACAGTTTATATTCGTGTGACTGTGATCTTCCCTACTATTTTCCTAGTTCTCTAGTTATCTAAGTTTAATGCCTCATCACAGGTTGCTATAGTTTATCACTTATTTTGATTTATCATTTTTATTTATTATTTTGGGGTTTTATTATTATTTCTCTATTGACTAATCTGAAGAAAATTCATCAACAGATGCTGACGAGCAATGTCACAGGAGGAGGCTTAGCCTGCTGCACCACGATACAGCCCTCACCCCACTGGTGTAAATGCAACCAAGTTGTTCACAATGTCCTTGGTCTCTCAGCAAACTAGCTTACCTTTGATGCTAGGTTTAAGTTACGCAAAACCTCTTCAAGTAACTTTCAGAACTGTTTTCGTATTGCTTTGACTTTATCATTTGACAGATTGACAGGAGCATTTTTAATGTGCATATTCATGTATTTGTTTCAACTACTAGAAAGGTAGAGCAGTGGAGAAAAAGAAAGAGATCTTCCTTCCACTGATTCATTTCCCAGAGGTCCACAACAGCCAGGGCACTGCACCACAATGCCCACCATAAAGCAAAATGTTTGAATAGATTTTTGGAATATTCTGTTTTTAGTGGGATCAGAAAACCTGAGTATTCCGGGGGCCAGTGTTATGGCTCAGCTGGGAAAGCCACAGCCTGTGATGCCAGCATTCAACACGGGCATCAGTTTGCATCCCAATTGCTCCCCTTCCTATCCAGCTCCCTGCTAATGGCCAAAGAGAGCAGCAGGTACCCGGGCACCTGCCCCCCCCTGTGGGAGACGGGATGAAGCTCCTGGCCACACCTGGCACAGTCCTGGATGTTGTGCCCATCTGGAGGTGAACCAGTGGAAGGAAACTCTCTCTCTCTTTCACCTGTCTTTGTCTCTCACTCTCTCACTCTTTGAAAATAAGCAAATAAATCTTTTAAAAGGAATAAAAACTTGAGTATTTAAAGCTAACACTTCTATCCCTCAATATTCCCTAATTGCCTTTAGTCTAAAGTCTTGGCCCTTGTTGGAACCAATATTTTTTTTATTAAAATATTCCAAGTAATGGTGAATTCTCTGTTATCTAGATATAATTAATACTAAAAATCAGCCAATGGAATAAAAGGAAGAATTTATCTGTAAATATAAATCTCAATTTTTTTCAGAACATATTCTTCAAAATAGATCTGACAACCTCTGTCATATGGTTATCGGACGAGACTCCTATTCCTAGTCTATGTGTGAAGTACTAGGGAAAAACTGTTACGGTGGCTCCATCCTCTCCTTGTACGACCCTCCCATGGACATTCCTTGTTGTTCACAGGCATCACCTGTGTGTTTTCATAATGATAGATGGTCCTCGTATTTCTAAAGTCAATGATGTCCTCACTAAACAAGAAAAAGCTGGCAGACTTTAAAACTTCTGCTTGCAAATTTCAACAGTTGGAAATTGCGTTGGCTACATTAAATAAATTGTATTTTAAAAGCCACTTTTATGCTTATCATTGACATTTTCTCTTCCCTAGCTTATTGCTCTTTTTTGCTCCTTCTGCTTATATTCACTAAAATGTTCTTAAATACTATTTTAAAAGTAACAATGTCTTCATCCCTTGAAAACAACTTTCAAAGCTTCATCTACATTCACCAGCTTTCTGTTACTGTGTTCCTAACTCTCCTATCAACTGCCAGAGCATTTTAATTTTATCATGACCACCTGGCTTTCTTGTAGAACATGCTATCTTCCAGCTTAAATACAGATTCCTTAGCTTCTACCCTCAGCTTTCCTGCAACAGAAGATGCAGCCAATAAGAGGTTTCTATCAGGATGAATTAGCATGCAATGTTATTAATGTTATAGTGTTATTAATGCATGTATTAATTAGTAAATGCACACAGAGTCCTGACCACAGCATCTGAAAAATGTTAGTGGTTCATTTTCTAACTTAAAATGGTAGGGTATTTAGTCCAGTGCTGGCATGTTTCCGTCTGCTGTAGTCATCAGTGAACCAAGCTTCTGTTATGGCTGCACCATTCTAAGCACCTGTCTTGTGCTCTGGAAGTCACAGAATGGCTGCTAGATTTCTGGTCAACACATTTGTGTTCCAGGAAGGCAAAGGAGAAATATAGGAGTGGCCATACCAGCCATGCCAGGGCATTTGAAATAGTGATTCTGGAAACCTCGCCCGATGCCTTCCATTTGTGTCTGATCAGTCACCCCACAGGGCAAGTGAGGCTGGAAGTATCATTTTTATTTCAGACACATCATTGCTTCCAATAAAATCAGGAATGTGTTACTGCATTCCTATCCAGGCGGGCAGCTCTGTTTCCATGTTATCATATTACATCGATCTTGCTCAGGTCTCAGCGTTTGAAATAGCAGCTGCTTTTTCTCAAAAAACTTTCACTGACCTCAAATTCAGTTTTATGTAAAACAGAAAAAAGGATCATATTTGCCTTTACAGAATCATTTCAAGTGTACAACCAGAAGTAATTGTTCCTCATATGAGTATCTGTCATGTGGTCTCTTTTTGGAGAAACAGTAGCATAAAAATAAGCATTTCAGCAAACTGGTTGCAGAAGTTTGTTAAAAAACAATTTTCTTAAATTGCATATATTTTAAATTTAGGATTTTATCTCAAAAACAAAAGTTGAAATTTCATAAAGTAACTGCATTTTGTAGATTATTAAGCTATTTATATATAAAATATATAAAATATATAAATATAATATAAATAAAATTTAACAATACAATAATTTATAATAATATTTAATATTTAATATAGTTATATATAAAGGGGAGCACTTTTGCAGCAAATATGTAAAATTTTATCAGTTTCCTCAAGAGTTGTAATGCCTGTATATATGAAAAGTATAGAGAAAATAAAGAGACTTTTTAAAAATGGAATGAACCACATCCCAGATTTAATAAATGCCAGGATTTTTTTTATGAAAACAGCAGTCTTGCAGTATTGGCTTCAAATTTTTGTTAATGAATAAAACATTACAAGTTAAAATCAAAATCTTCCTTGGTTTCTGTATATTTAATATGTATGTGTCCATAAAAATATATAATATTAAGTCAGCAGCCTTTTAAATCTTTGCATAAATGTTTTATGTTGTTTATATAATTCTATAACTATAATTCAGCATTACTTTTGAGATCTATCCTTATTAATACATAAATTTGGTTTGTTTATTTTATCAGTTCTATTCCACAATTTATTTACTGCCATGGTGCCGATGCTGAAATAAACATCCTTAACGTAAGTTTCTCTAAGGGACACATTCAGCTCTGGCTTTGCTTGTCATAAAATATTTACCCTTTCGAATGTGACAGGGCCAAGTGTCTCTCAGGATGACTGCACCTGCTTACAATCCTGCCACCAGCGTGAGACAGTTCACAGCCCCTCACAAACTCACCAAACCCTGGTGCTGTCATCACCCTGCGCAGTGTCTGAAAGTTTCCTGTGTTGGGAACCACATGAAGGATCTTCGAAACTTTTCTAGAAATGTGTATTTTGAAAAAACTAGGCATCAAAATAAGCCCTTATTGTAATTCCAGTTTTCCACGAGTTGTTTGAAATATCTTTGTGTTTGCTATCTGTGTGGCATTTTTGTCTTTTCTAACTGGTTTTCAAAGGCATTTGTTAATTTAGGGTACAATGATTTGCTTATGATATGAATAACGGGTATAATGCAGGTGGTGAATTTTCGATTTTACAAGTTCTCAATCTCCTTTTTATCTTTTAAATATTCACACAGCGCTGTTGGTAGCCATGTGTTAACACACAAGACAAAAAGGCAGGTGGGATTTTCCACCTGGAATGCTATCCATACCTGAATCCTGTTCCCACGCCCCAGCCCCGTCTTCAGGGCTCCACTGTTTCATTTCCTTGACTTCAAAATCTCATCGACTCACATCGCTGGTTTCCTCGTAAGCCTGCTCTGTGAGAAGCACTACTCCTTACGTCTGCACACAGCACTGGCCGACCTAATGTAAGGGCCAGTGTTCTCACGGGAGGGCATCTTTATCTTTGCTGCTCCCACCGTTCATGTGGAAGTGCTGGGACCTGAGGTTCACGGTTTCTTCATTAGATGTGTGTTCCTTGGACGGAAAGATGATGAGAACCCAGACTGCTGGTTCTTCTGATGCCTGATAAGCAGTGGACTACACGTAGAAGCTGCCATTCCTAGTCCCAGATCAAAGGGAAGGTGCCCAGGTCAGTGACACGGGCACAGTGGCCACCTGGGGGCAAATCCTTAGGCACGCACTCACTTTCATGGCGGTGCCAGTGCAGAGAGCAGCCCCCAAAGACAACAGACCTCAGGACTGCTGTCCCCACAAGATACCCAAGTGTACTCTGTTTACAAAAAAGTGTTGTTTCCCAGCATGTCATCAACTTTCCTATCATTAGTTATTTTGAAGTCTACAAGTTTAGTAATTTTAATGCTTCACTGTCATCTAGCAAGTTTTTAAAAATTTGTCAACTCTTTGATATTATTTTCTTCCATGGCTTTATTGTGCTTTTGATTCCTATGGGAAAATACTATACTTCTTAATATATCGTATCTTACACTTTTCTTGTTTGCAGAAGTACCTTCAAGATATTCTTGGCCTAGACCCTTCCATGTATTTGTAAAATCTATCCAGAAAACTGCTGGGATTGCATTGAATTTGCAGACTAATGAGGAGGGACCTGACATAGCTTCTATGGAGAGTCCTATTCATAAAGGTAGCATCCATCTCTCTTCAGACATTATTTTTATGCTTTATTCTTACAGCTTTACTGAAGTATACACAATATACAATGAACTGGATATATTTAAAGTATTCAAACTGATGAGTTTTCTCACATACACACACACACATACACATATATGTAAACCCATGAAGTCATCACCATGTTCACAATAAGGAACATGTTATTGCCACCCAAATCTTCCTTCAGGCAATTTGAAACCATCACACCTTCAGCACTGTCCCCTGGTGAACACAGTCTACCCTCCGGCCGCATGCATAGTACTGCGTTTTCCACAATCTGATATAATAAAATCACTTGGTGTGTGCTCCTTATTTTGGTCACATGTGTAGCATTCCGAATAGTGATTCTGAGACTCATTCATGATTTTGCATTTATCCATAGCAAACATCCCTCTGTTGTTGGGTAATATTCAATTGTATGGCTATGCTGTCATTTTGTATCCACTGATCTGAATTATTTCTACTTTGGGATATTCAGAATAAAATTTCCATCATCATTTGTGTAAAAACATTCTTAGACAAATGTTTTCATTTTTGCCAAACTCCTATCTAGTAGTCAAAAAGATGTGATAAACTACTGGACTGGTTTCCAAAGGTGTTCCAACATTCTTTCCAAATTTTAATTTTTGTTTTCATTTCATTTTGAAAGGCAGAGCCACAGACAGACAGATCTTCCATCTGCTGGTTCATTCTCCAAATGCCAACACCAGCCTGGGCTGGCCAGGCCAAAGCCAGGAGCCAGGAACCCTGTCCAGTTCCCTACCAGGAGTATATGAGGATTATGCATACTGCACATTCTTGCCAATACTGGCAGATTCAATGTAATTTTATTCATCTTAGTTAATATGTAATGATTTTTCAATTTGGTCATTTAAGCACTTGTAATGTTATATTACTGGGATTTTTCTCATATTTCCCTAGTGACTAATTATATTGAGCATTTTGGGATATGTTTATCTGCTATCATCTATTTTTGCCATAATATTCTGCCTCTTTTATAGGAGCTGTGCCTCTTTTTATTAAATTATAAAAGTTTTTTATGTATCCTAGTTGTAAGTAGAATGTTAAATGATTTGATTAATATTTTCTCATCTGAGTCTTACCTTTTATTTTATAATCTTTTCAAAAGCAAATAGTTCTAATTTTGATGAACTCCAGGATTAGTATTGAGTTTTTCCAACTCTCTGCCATGCTTTTTGCTATTTTACTGAAGGAAATTTTTGTCTTCTTAGCCACCATGATTTTCTCCTATTATTATCTTTTAGAAGATATCTGACTGTACTCCCAAATGTGTCTAAGTTCCACTCTGAGCTGACCTTGACATAGCTCATATTTACTTGTCAACTGATACAACCTGTGTTGAGGAGACCGTCACTTCCCATGTTGACTTTCTTTGCTACTTTCTTCCTTGTTGAACATCAACTGGAAAGTGAATGTTTATAAAAGAGTACATATGAATATATATATGTGTATGTGTATATACATGTGAGATTTGTATATTATGGAAAACCTGCATGGGTTTCAAACTTTTGGCACCAAAATAAATATCTTTTAATTCCATGCCTCCCTGAACTTATTGAAATACTGACCTGTGTCTTAAAACCTCACTAAACTTATTAATTCCTACAGTTTTTTGTCAGTTCCTTAGAATTTTCTACATAATTGATCGTGTTGTCTGTGAATAACCAGTTTTATGTGCCTCTTATCTCCTTTTACTGCATGATGGCACCAACTACCACTTCTAGAACAATGCTGAATAGAAAGGGTAACATCAGACAGCCCTGCCTTTTCACAGTGTTAGAATTCCACTGGGATCCAAGGATGTCACTACGCAATAAAACTTTAGCAGGTGGATTTTTGTAGATAATCTTCGTTGCACTGCGTGAGATCCCTCTAGTTCAAAAGGGCTAACAGTGTTTGTCGTGCATCCACTAAATTTTTCCAAATGCTTTCTCTGCAGCTAGTGAGATAATCAGAGGGTTTTCTTTTTTATGGATTTTTGTGTTTTTATTCATTTGAGGAGCAGAGAGACACTGGCAGAGACAGGACTGAGGGTGGGGCCGGGGAGTGCTGCCATGCCCAGGGTTGCTTCCCCAATGCCTGCAGGACTAAAACTGGGGGCTGGGAACTTGATCCAGGTTTCCTTCGTGGGTTTCAGGAACCCGATTACCGAGCCATCACTGCTGCCTACAAGGTCTGTGTTAGCAGGAAGCTGGAGTCAGGAGCCAAAGCCACAATGGAACCCATGACTTCAGTATGAGACATAGGCATCTTCACCAGCATCTTAAACATCAAGCCAAATGCCCACTCTGGTGTCTAATATTAACAAAGATATTGACTGACTTTGGTGCTGGCATTGCATCATGGTGGGTAAAGCCACCGCCTGCAGTGCTAGTTTGAGTTCTGGCTGTTCCACTTCTGATCCAGCTCTCAACTATGGCCTAGGAAAGCAGCAGAGAGTGGCCCAGGTCCTTGGATCCCTACATCTGCATGGGATACCCAGAGCAGGTATCTGGCTCCTGGCTTTGGATTGGCCCAGCTCTAGCCATTGTGGCCATTTGGGGAACGAACCAATGGACGGAACATGCCCCCCACCCACCACCCCTCACCCCTCACCGCTCTGCCTCCCTGTAACTCTGCCTTTCAAATAAATAAATAAGTCTTTTAAAAAAGATATTTATTGACTTTTAAATATTAAATAACCTTTATATCCTAGAACAAATGGCACTTGTTAATAATGTATAACCTTCTTTACATATTGTTGGAATTACAATATATTAATGCTAAGTTCTTGCTAAGGATATTTGCATTTATCTTCATGAGGGATTTTAGTTTCTAGTATATTTTCTTATGCTATCTTTGCATTTGGCTCTTAAGGGGCAAGGTTAAAAGTGTCTGCTAGGCTGGTGCCGTGGCTCACTAGGCTAATCCTCTGCCTGCAGCGCTGATACCCTGGATTCTAGTCCTGGTTGGGGTGCCGGATTCTGTCTCGGTTGCTCCTCTTCCAGTCCAGCTCTCTGCTGTGGCCTGGGAAGGCAGTGGAGGATGGCCCAAGTGCTTGGGCCCTGCACCTGCATGGGAGACCAGGACGAAGCACCTGGTTCATGGCTTCGGATCTGCGCAGCACGCCGGCTGTGGCAGCCATTTGGGGGGGGGTGTGAACCAACGGAAGGAAGACCTCTCTCTCTCTCTCTCTCTCTCTCTCACACACACACACACTGTCTCACTCTGTCAATAAATAAATAAAAGTGTCTGCTAAACTACCTGATTTGCTTCTTTCTGAATTAACTTCAAACCATATACACAAACGCTAAATGGCTCATATTCTTCCCCCCATAACTTTTCCTTATATATGGAATCACATGTTCTATTCCTGAGTCTTAAATAAGTATTCAAGGAATATAAAAGCAACAAATATTTTTACAACAAGTAGTAATAATAGTAATACAAACAATTAGCAGCAAGAACGAAGTTTAGCTCATAGAATCCTCAAAACAAACTCAGACTCAGGTTCTAATCTTTGATGTATAAATGAGAAAATTAAGTCTAGAGAGCTCAGATCATCTTGCACAACTAGTCAACAGCAAGGTAGGGACGCAGGTAGGAGGAGAATTGAAAATGCTGCCCTTCTGTTGTTCATCTACAAAACAGTGAAGTCACACTTAGCCTTTCACTGGAAAATGACTGAAAAGAAACTTTTAGCTACATTGATATACAACAGCATATTCTTAGCCCACTGCTTTTCTGAATTTCAGATGCTTAGTCTAAGATTTCTGATGTGTACTGGAGCCATGCAATACCCTTGAGCTTTCTTATTTAGGAGAATACTTACAGAACATGAAACACTAGGAAAACGGGAACATTTTTACCTGAGTGACAAAGCTGTGCGAGTGTGGTGTTGCTGGAGTGAGGGAAATATGTGCAGGAGAGAACAGACAAACGGCGGAGCCGAAACTGAGCCACAGAGGCAGGAAGGGAACTCAGCAGAGCACAAGACAAGACAGCAAATGGCTGTCCTCATCAAAATTTTATGTCTCCCTTTCCTTGCTCACTTTTTCAAATCTTCGCACCTTTAGTAACTCTAATCATGATACTATCTTCACTCAAATCACTTTGCAAATTAAACCTCTTCCTCCCACCTCATCCTGGCTGGTGGATTTCCCAGGAATGTAACCCATGGACAGAGGGCATGGGGGGAGACTAAGACAAAGGAAAGACCATGCTCCCAAGACAGGGCCACCTTGCCACCGATGTTTGCGTGTTTTCTTCCATTGCACAGGCACTCTGAGTTCTTCCCGCCAGCACCTCCCAGCCCGTCAGCACGCCAATACTGCATAATTTATGAAACAGCTTTCTTCCCCCAAAAGCTCGATATGCTTCAGAGATATCTCATTGATGTTCACAATATTCCTTCAGGGAACTAAGGCACTAAGAATTATTATGTGTGTTACTGGGTGGTAGGGGGTGGGGGGATACTGAAGCAACAGGAATCCATCATCACCCGTGAGCTACAGAGAATAAGGATCTTCAGATCCAAAGCTCCGACTTCCAGACTGGAAAAGGCTTCAAGGCAAGAGAAAGATGACTGCATCTCAGGACGCAGGGGGTTAGGATTTCACGGGGAAAGGAGGCAGGTGCACACAATTCTATTAACCTCTCCACGTGCCTGTCTGGTAATCAATTGCAGCTTCATCTGGCTCTAAAATGAAATCCTTGATTCTTTTGTCCTAAAACCACTTCTTTGTCCAGTATTCTCACTTCAGTAATATGACCATGCACCGCCCAGCTGATCAAACCCCCGAAATAGTGGTCATTTTTTATGTTGCCTTTTTTCTCCTGTTTGCCTCACCTGTAAGCTGTGTTAGTTCCACGTGTTTTCCCTCCAAGACTGATCACAGACACACTGGACCCTCTCACCACTCTAGCCCACATCATCATCCCCAACCTAACAGTCTGCCTATCGGAGACACTGAACGCTTTCTAACATCTACTACTGCAACGCTCTTGCGTGGCTAGGATCAACAGTATTACTGTCATCCCCCATGATGTCTGCAGTACTGTGTTCTCCCTTCTTCCATTCTTCCTCTGCTCTGCAATCCACTCCTAACAACCCTGGAAGATGACGTGGGCATGGTGGCGCAGCAGGTTCGGCCACCACCTGGGGCTCCTCGTCCTGTGTTAGAACGCCTGGGACTGAGCCCCGCCGCCACTGCTGACCCGGCTTCCTGCCAATGCACCCGATGATACTCGGGTTCTGTCCCTCGTGTGGGAGACCAGGTTGGAGGACCTGGCTCCTGGTTTTGTGGCTTCAGCCTGGCCCAGCCCCAGCTGTTGTAGGCATTTACAGTGTGAACCAGCAGATGGAAGCACTCTCTCACTAGTGTTCTCTCTCTCTCTCTCTTTCCTCTCTCTCACTATTCCTCCCTCTCCTTTTCCCATCTACTCCTTTTCCCATCTACTTCTCTCCCTCCCTCTCTGTCATTGCCCTTCAAACACTGAAACACATGCCCATACATACCTTAAATAGAGTAATAGTTTGAAAAATCTAGTTGCCATTTTTATCAGTCATACATGTAAATGACTTTGATGGCTTCAGTTCTACCAGTTTGATTAGAAATCGCCTAGTCATTGTTCCTCAGAGGTGATCACTTGCTCCAACTCATTCGGCATCAGCCTTGATATGTGGATACAAACACATGAAACACGCAGTACCTGTCTAACACACTGTTTCCTGAGTTCTCCTCCAAGGCACTCTCTATCCCCTCCCATGCATGCACGATGAGGATTTGACTCTTCGACTGTCTCCCTCCAGAAACTACACGCTTCCCATACATTCTGCCTGCTCCAAACAAATTTCTTGTATTTTTGGTTATATAAAGATGCAGATTTTAAATTAATATGACGGCATAAATGCTACTTTTAGCTGAGTCCCTTGTGTTCAGTTATTCTGGATACTTACAGGAAATTTGACTCCTGTTCTTCCCACCCCTGCGATTCCCACTTAAATACATTCACGCACATCTGTAGTCTCTCAGCTTCATCTTCCTGAAGATGTTTCTCCCCCAGTCTTTTCAGGTACTCTGGGTTGGCTTGAACTTGACATACAGCTGTGTTCTGATTTGGGGGAAAGGGAACAATTTTCTTTACACCATGCATATCCTAAAATCTGTTCATCTTTGCTCTTAATTGACAACCCAGCCAAGTACAGTACTCCAGAGTCTAGAATAAAGCGTTTTCCTGCAGAGTCTTGAAGGCTTTGTTTCACTGGCTTCTGGCCCCCCGTAGTGTTGTTGTAAAGTCGGAAACCATTGTGATTCTGGTAATTTTCTCTAAACATTTTACTTGTTCATTCTAGATTTTTCTAAGGTGTCCTGAAGTTCTAGCAATGACATGCCATGACTTGGATTACTGCCATCTGTTGTGCTGATGTGGCACTGAACCCTGTAATCCAGCCATGCATAACACCTAGTCTTGAGAAATTTATTTTCTTGGTATTCCTATTCCTCCATGTCTTATGATTTCTCAAGAATTTTATTATGTGGTGGGTGGGCCAGCTAAACTATGAGTTTTTGAATGTTTTTCTCTCCTACTTTTAATCTTTTTTCCTTGTAGTTTGCATTCAATCCTAGCATCACACTTCATGTCATCAGATGTCTGTCTGACTCTGTCACCAAACCTTTACATTACAGGTGTAGGTCGTCAGTTCTCTACTTGAAGATATTAATGGGTTCTTACAGTTGACTTCTTCTCGCACAATCTCACTATCCACTAAGCCACTATCTTTAAATGTGACTGATGCAGTTTTCTTTTGAAAATATAAATAGTTTCCAGTTCCCCCCCTCCAAGGGCTCTCTAACATCATCCAATTACATTTAGAATAAAGCCCAGATTTCATAGCATGGCCTAGAAGGTCAAAAATAATTTAGCCCTTGACAACATCTCTATTAGCCTATCTGACCTGCAATAATACAATAGTGTGAATTAAGTGGTTTATCAACAACAGAAACTTATTGATCGCAGTTCTGGAGGCTGGGAGGTTCACATCAAGGTTTCAGTAGATTCACATCGGGAGGGGCTGCTTCCTTGTACACAGCCATCTTTCTGCTGTAAGCTCAGTTACGGAAAGGGGCGAGCAATCACTAATGCAGTCCTTTTATAAAGACACTAATCCCCTCTATAAATGTTCTCCTCTCATGATTACTTCCCAAAGGCCCCAGCTCAAATAGGTTCATCCCAGACACTAGGTCTTCATTTATGAATTATAGGGGACATAAACACATACGACTATAACCCTCTCCAAACTTGCCTCATCTTACTATTTCAGTTAATACACACACATATCCCTTTTTAGCCATTTTCTTAGGCAACATTCAAACATAAATTTACATAATCTTCATCTCATGATTTTTCTCTTCACTGCACTATTTCTCTGTAGTTCTTTCTTCCCATCAAGTTTCCCCTCCAAATCATGTGATCCACTGCTGTGGACTGGTCTTCCTTAAGTATGCCTTAATCAGGTACTCTCACTCTAATGTCATTCTGATCCCCCACTGATAATAAATTAAAGAAGACTGAAGACATCAATCAGTCTGGTGACCAAAGCTCTCCTAAATCTTAACTCAACCTAAGATTCCAGTCTTGCTCACAGACTTGGTTCCGAGTAAAAATTAGTAAAATCATCACAGTTGGTTATTAAGTCAGTGAATGGGAATAGATTAACTGAACTAACTCCACTAGGAAAAAATAATGAAGATATTATTTTACAGAAACAAAATTGTTGGATGTTACAAGACATCATACTACTCCGTTGCTCAACATAATTCTGGGATTTTCTTGAAATGTGAAACAGTGAGGATAAGAGCAGGGAGAGTGTAGGCAGGTTTGACACTAGATTTAGAAATAAAACCACAGGTGCAGATGGCAGGGAAGTGGTGTTGGAACCTACAGTGGCAGGTGTAACTCAGAGATGGAGGGAACACAGCAGAGGGAGCTACCCATGAGTCTTGTTTTAGTAGCAAAAAGGGAGATGAGAAAAGCCTAGAAAAGAACACGATTTCCCACATTCTTTTGCCTGGTCCTAGCTATTTCCCTCCCTAGAACACCTCGCCCTTTCTCACAGCATCCTTATCTCTCATGGGACTGCAGTCATGGCTTCTAATGATCTCTACTCATCCAGTCTCCTCTAGCTGTAATGCAGTCTTCACACAACATGAGAAGTGATCTTAAAACTCAAATGTGAACATAGCACTTTCCTGTCAATACCTCCTGTTGCTCTTGGGATACACTCCAAATTGTTAACTTGGGGTAGGAGGCTCTGCACTAATATAAACTCAGTCTGCATTACACAGCTGCTCTCCAGTCTACCAACTCTTCTTCACTCTTCAGAAAACAGCTGGCTTGCCCCTCCCTTAGGGAAACTTTACTGCCTAAGTGGTTATGTTAAGCCCTCACCCTATTTTTCCAACAGGCCTTAAACTCTCCAGCAGCACACATCATTTCTGTTACTCTTGATTTTCATATTTTGCATCTCTTAATATTGGAAAATACTTAGGGCCGGCACCGTGGCTCACTTGGTTAATCCTCCACCTGCGGTGCCGGCTTCCCATATGGGTACTGGGTTTTAGTCCCGGCTGTTCCTCTTCCAGTCCAGCTCTCTGCTGTGGCCCGGGAGTGCAGTGGAGATGGCCCAAGTGCTTGGGCCCTGCACCCCATGGGAGACCAGGAAGAAGCATCTGGCTCCTGGCTTCGGATCGGCGCAGCTCCAGCCATAGCGGCCATTTGGGGGGTGAACCAATGGAACAAAGACCTTTCTCTCTGTCTCGCTCACTGTCTATAACTCTACCTGTCAAAAAAAAATTTTTTTAAATATTGGAAAATACTTGAAATAAGACTTGGCTTCCCACCTGAGATGTAACATATCTCTCACTATTGTTGCAACATTAACAATAGTTATTTTTTGCATGCTTAATACGTGTCAGGGGATGAGCGCTTTTTGGTGTTAATTTATCTACCCGTTACAGAGCTGAGGAAACTGAGGCGCAGAATGATAGTGGGGAAGCTTCCTGAGGCAGTGACGAGCTCCAATTCTGTAATTGCCACACTTAAGTCCCATTATACCACCTGCTGTACAATTCTGGGCAAGTAGCCAGTAACAACAATACTTATCTCATAGGGTTGTCAGGAAGGATCAATATCATTGAAATGTCCATACTACCGAAAGCAATTTTCAGATTGAATGCAATCGCAATCAAAATACCAACAATATTCTCAGATCTAGAAAAAAATGATGCTAAAATTCATATGGAAACACAAGAGACCCCGAATAACTAAAGCAATCTTATACAACAAAAACAATGTGGGAGGCATCACAATACCAGATTTCAAGACATACTACAGGGAAGTTATAGTCAGAATAGCCTGGTAGTGGTACAAAAACGGATGGAAAGATCATTGGAACAGAATAGAAACTCCAGAAATCAATCCATGGATCTACTACCAACTTATCTTTGATAGAAGAGCCAAAAATAATTCCTGGAGCAAGAACAGTCTTGTCAACAAATTGTGCTGGGAAAACTGGATCTCTATGAGCAGAAGTATGAAACAGGATCCATACTGTAAACCTTATACAAAAATAAACTCAAAATGGATCAAGGATGTAAATCTATGACCCAATTCTACAAAATTATTACAGAACATTGGGGAAACCCTGCAACACATTGGCATAAGCAAAGAGTTCTTGGAAAACACCCCAGAGTCACAGGCAATAAAATCCAAAATTGACAAATGGGATTCATCATGCTGATAAGCTTCTGCACTGCAAAAGACATACTCAGCAAAGCCAAGAGACCAACAGAATGGGAGAAAATATTTGCAAACTATGCAACCAATAAAGGGTTAATAATGAGAATCTATAAAGAGCCCAAGAAATTCAACAACAAAACAAACAAACCAACTAAGAAATGGACAAAGGACTTGAGCAGGTGTTTTCCAATAGAGGAAATTCAAGTGGCCAGCAGACATTTGAAAAAACACTCAGGATCATCAGCTATCAGGAAACACAAGTCAAAACCACAATGAGGTTTCACCTCAGCCCAGTTAGAATGGCTCTCATACAGAACTCAACAAACAACAAATACTGGTGAGGATGTGGGGAAAAAGGTACCCTAATACACTGTTGGTGAGAATGTAAACTAGTGCAGGCACTGTGGAAGACAGTGTGGAGATACCTCAGAAATCTGAATATAGACCTGTCATATGACCCAGCCATCCCACTCCTGGGAATTTACTCAAGGGAAAAGAAATCAGCATTTGAAAGAGTGCTCTGTACTCCCATGTTCATTGCAGCTCAATTCACAACAGCTAAGATATGTCAATCCAGATGCCCACCAGCTGATGAATACATAAAGAAATTATGGTATATATACACTATGGAGTACTACTCAGCAGTTAAAAAAATGAAATCCTGTCTTTTGCAACAAGACAGACATAACCAGAAACCATTATACTTAGTGAAATAAGCCAGTCCCAAAAAGATATCATATGCTTTCTTTGATTTTTGGACACTAACAAAGTCCTTAACATTTAATGTATTGTACTATGTGAATTAACGGTACAACTAGTACTCAAACAGTATTTCATACATTGTGTTTCTGGGTGGGTGCAAACTGTTGAAATCTTTACTTAGTATATACTACATTGATCTTCTCTACATAAAGATAATTGAAAATGAATCTTGATGAAGAATGGGATGGGAGAGGGAGTGGGAGATGGGGCAGTTGCGGGTAGGAAGATGGTTATGTGGGGAGAAAGCTGCTATAATCCAAAAGTTGTACTTTGGAAATTTATATTTATTAAATAAAAGTTTAAAAAATGTAATGTATTGAAAAGAGATGGACATTTTGAGATCTGATGACTCTTTAGAGCACTTGTCTCTTCTGTCGAGGAACTTTTTTTTAATCTTCATAGTGTTGTTGAACTCTTAGTGTAGGGTTAACTTTATGAGCGTTAAGTAAAATGAAAATAGATCTTGGTAAAAACTGAGAGTGGGAACAGGAGAGGGAGGAAGAATAAGGGCTACAGCATGGGTGGGAGGAAGGATGGAGTGGGAAGCATCACCATGTTCCTGAATTTGTATATATGGAATACATGAAAATAGTATAATTTAAATAAAATTTAAAGAGAATTTGAAATAACACATAACACCCAAGTACTATATGATCTAGGTATTTTTGTGACCATATTATGATAACCACTGTGTCATAGCTACACCAACAAAGTTTTGTGTATTTGTAGAAATAAGACAGGGAATAAATGCAACTATTGTTCAACAATTTTTAGGGCATTTTCCCAGGGGTTGGGTTCTCATACTTCCTGTGCTACTTCTCATTTTCATTGCTAGGGTTTAATACTCCTAAGTCCCCTCTAGCCTGAGTGGCGCCTGCCTGGAAATGAAGTGGAAGCACTACTGCAGATGTACATGTTGTGGACATTAGCTATCATGCTGGGACACATGTCTCACCTACAGACTGGAACATACATCATTCTTCAGGAGAGGTAAGGCTTGCTGATGAACTGGGCATTTCACAGCATCCAGCGTCTACACACCACACAAAGCTGTGCTCACTGGTGCTAAAGTGGGAGCAAATATAACTTAGCACTTTAGCACTCCATGGGTTTGGTATATTCCCTTCCTCACACCCTCTGCCTTCTACAGACATGCAACATTTTCATAGAATTTCCTAAGGAGTAGTCTATAATATCATATGCCTTATTTCATTTCTCCAAAATCATTTTTCTAGGTGAAAACTTCCATATGTAATTTTATTGATCACTCTGAGAAGATTAACAATGAAAATCACAAAATTTCCGGTGTAAACCATAACACGCTCCTGTGTGGGTAGGGAGCTATTCCATGTTTCGAGCTGGGCGATGGTTAACAGCAGAGTTTGGTGTGCCTTTCAGTGTGCCTGGGAAGCACGCTGGTTCTGAAACATCTGCGCAGAAAACAGATCTTCCCTAGCACCTACACACAGTTTATTACCTGCTCTATTAGTGTCTGTCAGTCCTCTCCAAAGTGAAATGATTTTCAAAGGCCTTTTGCTCTTGAATTCCCTTGCACCCTCCATGTATTATTATTTTCCTATTACGAGAAGTGCCCACTTGAGACTTAAATCTGCTTAGTTCAAAACAGGCAGCTATAGCTGTAGCTATAGCGATGGTCAAGAGAGAAGTAGTTATAGATTCCAATGGAACAATGGAAGCCTAAATTAGATTCTGCTTATTGATTCGCTGACTGAATATTGAAGTGATGAATTAAAAGTTGCCGGCATTAAGTGTATGAAGAGTTTGCAATGATAAACTAGCAGTAGATAATAGAACACTTTGGGCTCTTTGTAAGACAGAATCAGTAATGACATACAGCAGGGAATCCCAGGAAAATGGTGATTGTTCGGCATTGCACTTCTCACCAGTATTAATTCCAGTCTCTCGTTTATAAGTCTAACATGGCTGCTGGGGCATAGGAGATACCTTGGTTCTGTGGAGGTCTACCAGTGCCCATGAACACTGGGAAAAATCAGTGATTGTGAAATCTGCACATGCCTAAGGGATATGTGAGATTGATGTTCCATTAATATGCCAACATTCCTGGCCTCTGACATCCCAAAATATCACTGAAAGACTGACTTAGGTTTCTTTGCCTAAAACTTGGTATTAGATTGCTCTCTATGAACCATGAAGCTAGAAGGTCATTAAATAGGGGCTACATGTAAAAACTATGTTCAACCAACGTCTCATTCACCTACCTAGAAAGAAAATTGTGGATTTTTCAGCTCAGAAAGGATTCTACCCAAAGAACAAAAGAGAAAATGTTTTTAATTCCACCACAAGTGAAAATGAAGAGGTCAAGAAATAATTGTAGCAAGCCATAACCCTGGGTACACACACACACACACACACGCATACACACATGCACAGAGTGTGTATTTTCATATAGTGCATGTATAGTGTAAAATACAGTGTAAGTATACAGTATAGATTTTATGATATTTACATGTATAGATAATGTGCATATACTATCCATTTAAAGTTTAATACATGATTCTATACTATCTGATATAATATGTAAGAATTAAATATGGATAGAATGGTTTAAAATGCCTCTCCTAGAAGTGATATCATCATCCATTGTAGATATTTCAAATATTCTTGCTATTGGTCATCAGTCTGTAAAGTTTACCTGTTTTTTTTTCTCATTATTTCTATGGAACAGAAGTCACTGGCTTTCATAAAATCCAAACAGCCAGTTTGTTCCACAAGTTGCATCGCACTGGAAAGGGTTCCACATTAAAATGCAAATCCTCAAGGAATTTCTCCATGCAATGCAATGGTTCATCATTCATACCACAGAAATTAATCACAAAGGATTCGAGGCGCATTCTGCAGGTCACTGGGGACAATGTGCTGTAAGAAAATGAATTGTGGGGCCAGTATTTTTAGCACAGTGGCTTGGGCTACTGCCTACAACATCAGCATCCTATATGGGCTCGTGTTCAAATTCTCGCTGCTACACCTCTGATCTAGTTCTCTGCTAATGCATCTGAGAAAACAGCAGAAGAATCCCAAGTGCATGGACCCCTGTTCCCAAGTGGGTCATCCAGATGAAGCTCCTGGCTACTGGCTTCATATTGGCCCAGCCCTGGCCATTGTGGCCATTTGGGGAGTGAACCAGCTAATAAAAGATCTCTTTCTCCCTCTCCCTCTCTCTGAATCTGTCTTTCAAATAAATAAATAAATCATTTTTTAAAAAGCCAAGTGTAAAGAGATATTTTCTGCAAACTACATCCCCCAAATGTGGCTTTTGATATACTTATCCTTGAACTTCAGTGAAGAATTATAGCCTAGTCGTCTACTACTACATATAAGAGTAAATGACTCCTTGTGGGAATGAATTGACTGAATTAAAAGAGAAATTTATTGGAAGCACAAAAATTTGAAATATATGCAAATGAGAAATCTTCAAAACATTTATGAAAGTGTGCACTATGAAAAAAACGCTACGTGGATTTTAAAAATTATTTTTACCAATCTGTCTTCTAATTCCATTTTCCCATGAACTTTCCACAGGACCTTCATATGTTATAGTAGGGAAACAAAAGCTGAATCCGAACGCTTCATGGGATAACTGCGTAGTGCCCTCAGGGAACCCCATATGGGGAAAGCAAACACATTTTAAAAAGTCTATGGGAAAAACACTCTCAGTAGAGGAAGCAGTAGCGACAGCTACTGCGTGTGGCACCTGTTCAGCTTAGTGAGACAGGTAAACGGGCTGTACAAGGGCTCAGAAGCAGCTACCCAGAATATCATTCACTGTTTCACTCAGTGGAAACACCAAGGAGGACTCCCCCTGCAACCTGTCCTTTTAGCTCCCCTGGCAATCAAACCTTAACATCCAATGAAGCCAAATGAAGGGCGCAGCAAACTTAATTCTGGACATGTTTTCCAGCTGAACTTGCTTTGCAGCCAGAAGCTCGACTCCTACCAAACGTGTGCAATACTGTCTCGCATAAACTCAACTCCTTCCGTACAAGCTCAGGTTGACGCTGTTTTGGACTGGGCTCTTCCTCTCCCCAGCCCAGCAACTCCATTCGGAGTGGGCTCCCGGGCAGCCGGCTGACAGGAGGACATCTCCGTGACGATGGCAGGATGAGCTTCAGCTTGCCAGTGTCCTGTGTCCAGAGACCATTTTCCACCTGCTACCTGTCTGCCCCTTTCTACCTACTGTCCCAGGGGGATCCCCGTCTCAGCCGAGAGGTGGGGCAGGCTGCCGGCCATCCTGACCTCTGAGTGAGTACGAATGCCTTGGGAACGCTGGTATTAATCATTTGACTATTTCTGGGATGTGAGATGAAGGAAGTCTGCATAGGCCCGGGCATAATGTGAATTAAATGAGACAGGGTCATCATGCGTTCCACCTTTGTGCTTTCCTTTTTCAGTTGGTAAAATACCTATAATACAGAAATGGATGTAATTTACTGTGAATGAATACAAATGAGAAGGTTTGGGAACAGACACTGGGATGTTCCTCTGTGCTATTTTTTCTCTTGTGTTGTCATGTTATTTATTCAACTAGCATTAAACTTCTCAAAAACAGATTTTTTTAAATGCCTCACCTAAAAATATCTACTCTGACAATGCCAGGATGGCTTGTTCAAAAAGTTCTCTTAACATTTTTTTTTTCTAACAATTTATTGTATTTATTTGAAAGGCAGAGTTAAAGAGAGAAAGAGAGAGAGAGGGAGAAATATATCTTACATCTATATTAATACCAGAATGGCTGCAACAACCGGGGCTGAGCAAGGCTGAAGCCAGGAGCCTGAATGCCTTCCAGGTCTCCCACGTGGGCATAAGGGGCCCAAGTACTTTGGCATCATCCACTGCTTTCCCAGGCCCATTAACAAGGAGCTGGACTGGAGATGAAGAAGCTGGGACTAGAACTGTTGCCCATAAGGACAGTAGCCTAGCCTGCTGTGTCAACATGTCGGACTCTTTGCAGAAAGACTGTTGTTATACAACAATAGGGTTCCATTTTTAACAGAGGCATTTTTCACGATAAAAATGACATCTAGGAGGAGACGTATGGTACAGTGGTTGAAGCCATCGCTTGCAATGCTGATATCCAAGCCCAAGTCCTTAGTTTGAGACCCAGCTACTCCACACTTCCAATCTAGCTTCCTGGTAATGGGATTTGGAGGCAGCCGGTGATGGCCCAGATACCTGCGTTCCATCCAGCTATGTGAGACACTCAAGTGGAGCTCCTGACCAATGACGTCAGCCTGATCTAGCTCTAGCTGTTGTAGGCCTTTGGGAGTGAACCAGTGGATGCAATATTTCAATATATCTTTTTGTCTCTCTTGCTCTATCTTCTAAACAAAGCCTTCATTAAGAACTACAATTGAAGCCGGCACCGCGGCTCAATAGGCTAATCCTCTGCCTTGCAGTGCTGGCACACCGGGTTCTAGTCCTGGTCAGGGCACCGGATTCTGCCCCGGTTGCCCCTCTTCCAGGCCAGCTCTCTGCTGTGGCCCAGGAGTGCAGTGGAGGATGGCCCAAGTGCTTGGGCCCTGCACCCCATGGGAGATCAGGAGAAGCACTTGGCTCCTGGCTTCGGATCAGCCCAGTGCGCCGGCTACAGTGTGCCAGCCGCAGTGGCCATTGGAGGGAGAACCAACAGCAAAGGAAGACCTTTCTCTCTGTCTCTCTCTCTCACTGTCCACTCTGCCTGTAAAAAAAAAAAAAAAGAAAAGAAAAGAAAAGAAAAGAAAAGAAAAGAAAAGAAAAGAAAAGAAAAGAAAAGAAAAAGAACTACAATTGAAATGAAATCAGAAATGTAACCACTTACTAAATGGGACTCTACTACTATCTACATATGGCTAATTTCACTGCTTTCACACAGGACCGTGGGTCTTCAATTTTGTCATCAGAATTATGGATACTGAAAACCTGACAGAACAGGAAATTTCACAACGCCTAAGCGTTCTCTAGTAACATTGAATTGGCCAAGCCCATCAACAACTCGTGTGCATTCAAAGCAGCTACCCAGAATATCATTCGCAGGACCACGCCATCAGATAGACAGCACTCGGCATACATGCTGCCACACATGAGTTACCTTCAGACATTCTGGAAAATCTTAGTTCATCTAACAGAGATGCACACAAGATACTCTTCTCACCGCAAAAACTCTGCAACGTTGAAGGTTCTCTCACTGATTATATCTCCCAACATTATTAATAAATAAATAAATGCCAGGAACACTTACAGGATTTTAAAGCTTGTACTGCACAGTACAAATACAAAAATTTGAAAGCCAAACATGTGAGAAAATTCACTATAAGGAAAATTAATAACTGCAAACCATCATGGGAACAGACATGTAATCCTGCAGGTAAGAGGCCTGAGTCTCACAAGGGAGACCCTGGGTTTAGCTCCCAGTGCTGACTCCTGAGGGCTGCTTACCAACAGGACATACCGTGGCAATCACTGCGGATGCAAAGGGCCTTGGACCCTCAAAGCTCCTCGCTTTGGCCCATCCTAGCTCTGTCCACTCTGGGTATTTAGGGGGTGAACCGATGGCTGAGATCTCTTCCTCTCTCTCCCTTCTTCTTTCTCTGTCTCTCTCACTCCCTTCCTCTCACCCTCTCCATGCCTCTCAACAAAATGCAAAATTAAAAAAGCATCATAACTTTATATAGAAAAACATACATGAGAAGTCACTTTTCTGATTTAAGTTAAAAATGTATCAAACTTACATTTATGAAGGTTAAATTAAGCTTTTTAAAAAGTAACTAATTTTTGGGGAAGTCTGCTAAGTACCAACCCTATAGTACACACACAGCGTTGACGGGAAGTTCCTTCCCTTAAAATCAAGGAAAAGACAGACAAATCAAGTAACTACAGAGCAGATCCAATGCAACTCACATGTAATAGAGGCAGTAATTAGGTACCACGAGAGACAAAAACAAAGTGGAATTAATTCAACAGCAAAGCTGAAAATATGGGTTGAGTTTTACAAACCATGCAGTATTTTAAGAAGCAAAAACAAGGGTATCTAATGTGCCTGTTGTCCAAAGAAACAGCAAATGCACAAGGAACACAAAATGAAGGGTTTACTCTGAAGCACTCAGAGGTAGTGGGGGAAGATCAGAGCTAATTGCTATTTCTATCACTTAAATCATTCAGATGCCAGCTAGGAGCTAGTAATATCAGACTTTAAATTCTGGAAATAATCATGTAAATTGTGTCATACATGCCATGGTGACCAGGCTGCTGACACTTCTATCCATGTCCTACTTATGACTCTTCAAATTAGTATATCTTCCTGTCTATTGTCACTGTACATAGACCTCAGGTTCAAACCTAAGAGCTCAAACGTAGTTATAAATTTCTACTCTTTTTAACTTCCAGAAAGAAACTGAACAAACAGAAACCAAGTAAATAAACCAATAGCATTCAGTATACTAGCATGGCCAACAGGTCACCAGCACCCCAGGCCCACAGAGAGATACATCCTAACCCTAAGCCCCGGATTACTACCAGAGTGAAATGTTATGAATGACTCAAGAGTTCTGTCAGACTCTAGTTGTAGCCCACAATACCTCTGATGAGAAAGCAGAGTGTATTTTCTTTTTTTTTTTAATCTCTGTATACATGGATAGTGATACATTTACAAATCATATTAAAAATCCTCTACTCTTAAAAGATCATAACATTAAGAGAGTCATACCATTTCAACAGTTTTCATGTGTAGAGTAACAGGATATTAATTATAGAACTGTTTATGGCTTCAATTTTCACAGAAACCCCAATAGCCAAGAACAATATATCCGATGCCAAGTATACCACATTCTACAGCACAGGTCAGCACACTTTCTCAAAGGACCAGATAGTAAATATTTTAGGCTTTACAGCTCCTAAGGTTTCAATCATTCAACTCTGCTTGAATGAGGAATGCAGTGACAGACAGCATGCAGAAGATGGGCAGGACAGTGTCGGGACAACATGACAGGCACTGAGAGAGAGATTGCTTATCATTTCCCCATGTGCCTAAAGATTATTCTTCCTCTCTTTTTTAACCATCTGAAGATATAGAAGTCTGTTTTTCATACATGAGTCACACAAACATACACAACAAACTAGATTTAACCAGCAGACCAATGACTGTTCCATAGTGAGGTGCTGCACCACCTACGTAGGACAAGGTTAGCGATGGCAAAATGCACTTTAATATCATTTGTGATCTTCCACTTCCACAATAAATGTTAGAGTTTTTATAGAATGTGAGTGTGTGTGTGTGTGCGTGTGCATGCATGTGTGTGTGTTCATTCTTTGCTAAAAACTAGTATCAAAGTCCCACAGCACTTGCTTTCTTCTCCCAACCATAAGCAAAGAAAACTCCGGAAAGTTAACAAGATTTAAAAAACTGAGATTTCTTATGAGAATTCCTGGCAGGTTGTGGTAGCTCACTATAACTCCCAATGCTGCTAGGCAGGAGAGATGCTTGCTAGTACGTGGAGATGAAGATCCCACTCTGCACTTTTGGCCTGAGATGGCCAAAAAAAAAAAAAAAAAAAAAAAACACAGCCACATTGGGTTGACCGTCACACTTCCCTCTCTGGCAAAGCAAGGACATCTGTTTTCCCTTGGGTCGAGAGAGGGACCTGACCTACATCGCTCCTTCAGAGAAAGACTTCCCAAAGGAATAAAGACACCCAGTGAATAAAATCTGTGCTGTATGTCCACAAGGTGGGCATCTGTGGCAGGGTTGAAAGACACAGAAAATCAGTCCAGATAATATCATCGGTCCCGAGGAAGCACCAGTCAGATTTTCACACCAGGCATGTTTTAGAAAGCCAGTAAGTGGGCATGTTCCATCCATCTAGATGAGGAGAAAACCAATGACAGCTTATACCTGTGCCTGCCACCTACGCCTGTGCCTCTAATCCCTAAGTCACTCAAGGCAAGCAAAGAATAAGAGAAACAGAAGCCCTCACTCTCCTCCTTCCCAGTATCCTAATCGAAGCCCAGTGAGTCCTAATGAGACCAGTTTTTAAGTTTAAGAGTAACTGGAGAATTCTAGCCAAGAAGAGCCACAAAAACTTAGCAGTACATGCGATTCTACCCAGGAGCAAGGAGAGCCCTGCTTGGCATGGACAGTTATGTGGTTAGGATTAGGTTTTAACAGAGACACCAGTCAGTTTCACCTTGTTCCATAAAAACGTAGTAAAAGGAAGCCAGCACTGTGGCGTAGCAGGTAAGGTCGCCACCTGCAGTGCTGGCATCCCATATGGGCGCCAATTCAAGTTCCCAGCTGCTCCACTTCCAATCCTGCTCTCTGCTATGGCCTGGAAAAGTAATAGAAGATGGCCCAGGCCCTGGGCCCCTGTATCAGTGTGGGAGACCCAGAGGAAGCTCCTGGCTCCTGGCTTCAGACTGGCACAGCTCCAGCTGTTTCAGCCAATTGGGGAGTGAACCAGCAGATGGAAGACCTCTCTCCCCACCCCGCCATCTTCCCTTCTTTCTCTGTGTAACTCTGACTTTCAAATAAATAAATAAAATTTTTTTAAAAATGTAGTAAGGGTTAAACTTAACATCAAAACCATTGTTTCTTATTTATACTTTCTTAGTCCCTCAGAACTGACATTACAAACACCAATCTCTTTTTGTTTTGGGGGCAGATGGAAAAGGACCTGAACAGATTATTTTTTAATTTTTAAAATGTACCCCCCACCAAAAAATCTTTCACTTAAAATACAGAATTCATGCATTTCCTTAAGTATAACTTTAGGGATACTGTGATTCTTCTCACCATACCCGCCCTCCCACCCACTCTCCCATTCCTCCTCCTCCTCCCTCTCCCATTCCCAATCTCAGTCTCCACTAAGATCCAATTTTGATTAATTTTATACAGAGAAGACCAACTCTAAGTAGAGAGTTCAACAATTTGCATAGTAAAAAAATTCAAAAAACAAAAAACAAAACCAACCAAACAAAAAAACTTCCTCAACAGTGGAGACAAGGGCTATTCAAAGTCATTGCAGCTTGGAGTTAATTTCACTTTTTTTTTTTCTTAAAAACTTAATTAACTTTAACAAAGCACCCAAGAATGATACATCTTTTGGGAGCAATTAGACATAGTTATAATACAACTCTTTGAGGACAGAAGTCCTGAATGGCAAGTTAGGGCACAGTGATTCTTGTTAATTTTACAATTAACACTCCTTATATATGACATCATTGATCACTTGAGGCTCTTGACATGAGTGGTCTAGGCTATGGAAGCCCTTTGAATCCACAAACTCCATCAGAATTTAGACAAGGACATAAGCAATGTGGAAGTTCTCTCCACCCTTCAGAAAAAAGTATCTCCTTCTTTGATAATCACTTCTTTCCACTGGGATCTCATCCACTAACATCCTTTGCATAGGACATTTTTGCCTCAGTGTCTTGGCTTTCCACGCATTGAAATGTTCTCATGTGCTTTTCAGCCAGACCAGAATGCCTTAGGGGCTGATTCTGATGTCAGATTGGTATTTAGAGTGGTAGTCATTCTATGAGTCTGCTGTGTGGATGGCTTCCCATGTCCGAGCATTCACTCTTTTTTAATTATATTATTATTACCAGACCCTTACTCCTATCCCAGTGATCATTTTAACACTTAAGATGGTATTTTTACCACACAGTTTAAGGGGATTTGGCCAATTTTTGAACTGTACCCTTAGAACTAAGTCTTTAAGAATGTATGTAGAACTATACAGCTTTACAGTTACAAATTTCACACACGTCATAATTATAACTTTAGGAACATGGTGACTCTTCCCACCATGGCCATTCCCCTACTCATACTTTCAACCCCTCTATCTCCTCCCTCTCTTATTCCCACTCTTATTTTTTACTGATATCTATTTTCAATTGAATTTATGAACAAATGTTTAACTCTATGTTAATTAAAGAGTTCAACAAATATTGTTTAAAAAAAAAAAACATTCCTTAACAGTCAGGACAAGGGCTGTTCAAGTCATTTCTTCTCTACCTTTTTAAGTGAAGAAAAATTATTGTTATAGTTTATACACCTTACGGCCGGCGCCGTGGCTCAACAGGCTAATCCTCCGCCTTGCGGCGCCGGCACACCAGGTTCTAGTCCCGGTCGGGGCGCCGGATTCTGTCCCGGTTGCCCCTCTTCCAGGACAGCCCTCTGCTGTGGCCCAGGAGTGCAGTAGAGGATGGCCCAAGTGCTTGGGCCCTGCACCCCTTGGGAGACCAGGAAAAAGCACCTAGCACCTGGCTCCTGCCATCGGATGAGTGCGGTAGTGCACCGTCCGTGGCAGCCATTGGAGGGTGAACCAACGGCAACGGAAGACCTTTCTCTCTGTCTCTCTCTCTCTCACTGTCCACTCTGCCTGTCAAAAAAAAAATAGTTTATACATCTTAACTGCATTGTGGTTTTATATTGATACAAAATATTTCCCTTGTCTTTGATAAAATGCACTGATTGTGTCAGAGCAATTTCAACACTCTCTAAGTGATAAAAAAAAAATCTAAAAACTTTCTCCAAAGCAGCCTATTTCTCAAAGATAACCAATATCAAATATTTGTTTTTCTAAACTTCATAGGAGAAATCAATCATTCCTGCTTTGCATTACTTATGGAGGGAAATAAGCAGCATTTTCGAGGTCCATTTTTGGCAATGTTTCCAAGCTATTTTATTTAGTAAAACAGTAACTTAGTGAGTTGTAAATGGCACAATTGCAGTAGGATTCACATTTTTTCTGTACTTTGAGAAATGATGTTTCGGAAGGCAATCTTGTCCTATCTTAGAGAGCAAGGATTTATAATAAAAAGTCACTTCTCAGCTTGTCCTTAAACGAAAATTAAACTAAATGGGCAACCCAATACACAAGAACTTATTTTGTTACTGATTATCTTTATATCTGTCAAATATATTGCTCACTTCCTATACGGAATGAATATAAAATCCACCTTCCAAGCTAGAGCAAAGAGAAGATGTAGTTAACGGTGGCACATTTAAACTGAGCCTTGGCTGGACAAACCATGGGTATGATCACCTTGTGTAGAATAGGCAAGCCATATGTGATTTTCCAACATGTCCTTCAAACAACTCACACATAAAGAAGCGTCTTCAGAGTCTTGTCAAAAGACTGTATTCCTTATACCTACAGTTTCAAAAACATAAAAGTCTTTGCAAGTATTTTCCTTAAACTCCATCTTGCCATAAGCATTTTATTTCCTTTGATAAATTTTATGTTTTGTGTTGGTTTTCTTTATCAGCTTTCAAACTCTGAGCCCCAAACAAACAGGGAGAACTTCATGATGTGGGCTACCGCTGCGTTTTAATTTCCATAATGGTATTCAGTAAATATCAAGAGATGGGAGGGGACCTGCGCACTGAGGCTGAGGGAGGAGGGCTGTGCTGGTTTTGCAGTCTTTTCATTTTCCTAGATGACTTGGGATTTGGGAAATTAAACATTTCAAAGAGTAAAAAGACTGGGGAAAATGATTTAATAATCATTACAATAATTTCCACAACCTACTTCACAGCAAGATGTAGGTCTCATTAAATTCAGCCACAGATGAGTGAGCTCGAAAGAGGTGGCTGAGCACCCAGAACAAAGATGACGCCTGAAGTTCGAAGCAAACGGAATGAACACACTTTTCATCAGTTCCAACTGAGCGAAAACACGGAGCAAAATCCCTTGCAATGAAAACGTGTCTAATTAGTTAATGGATGTGTTAGAGGGCAGACAGAGTTACCAGTGTTGTTGATATAAATGACTTTTCCATTTCTTCCCTTGTCTAAATCCTTTATTACTTATGAATGTTTCAAATTGCACCCAAGGCTTAGAGCATTATGAACTCAACAGGAAATCACCTTTCCAAACATACTCTAGAAGAGACCTGCTTCTGCAGGGAGAAATTCAGTATCCTGTAGACTAGTGACTGGCAGCTCCAGGCTTTGCAAGCGCATGAGCTGAGCAATGCTAAGGAGCATCTCTCCTGGTGGCTGCTCAAGAACAGAAGACCACTTACCTCTCTTTTCCCCCTTCTTGCTCCCTAAATTATAACAATAAATGAGAGGCACATTCAGTTCGTAGGATCATTCACCATTTCCCATAATGGCTGTTCCATCTCTTCATTAAATCCTTCAATCCCACTTGATTAGGAAACACTCTTTCCTATGTACAAAGAAAGGGAGGTCCTGACTTCCTCCAGTCCCTCTGTGGCACTGCCACAGGCCATCACCTGTGAGGGCCTTTGGCCATTTGTGTCACCTGTGCCCATGCTGAATCCTTCTCTGTGTTATTTCATCATTCCCCTATGATGTCATACTTTCTCTCTCGGCCATCTACCATTGTCTTCCATCCACACAACCTACAAATCTGTGCAAGTGTTTCACTAGTATGCAGATAACAAGCCATCAAGTAACTCAACAAAATACATCTCTTTTTTTTTTTTTTTTGACAGGCAGAGTTAGAGAAAGAGAGAGAGAGAGAGAGAGAGAGAGAGAGAGAGAGAGAAAGGTCTTCCTTTCCGTTGATTCACCCTCCAAATGGTCACTATGGCTGGCGCACTGTGCCGATCTGAAGCCAGGAGCCAGGTGCTTCCTCCTGGTCTCCCATGCGGGTGCAGGGCCCAAGCACTTGGGCCATCCTCCACTGCCTTCCCGGGCCACAGCAGAGGGCTGGACTGGAAGAGGAGCAACCGGGACAGAATCTGGTGCCCCAACCGGGACCAGAACTCTGGGGTGCTGGTGTCACAGGTGGAGGATTAGCCTAGTGAGGCCGCGGTGCTGGCCAACAAAGTATATCTTGATTCTGCTCACTTTCTAGGTCTCTCTTTCTCACTCTCACTCTGGCTCTCGGTCCCTAAAACTGTACTACTAGTTCCCATCCTCTTCTAAAATTTCTCTTTTCCAAGACTCTGAATGTGCTCATTCATCATTCATTGCCCAGTCCATCAAAACTCTGTCACCTTTGCTGACTTCATGACATTGCATGATGTCAACATTTTCTTTAGCCCCAAGAACAGCTTCTATAGCGACAACTCTTCAACCTCACTGGCTATTACTCAGCTTCTGTTCATGTCCCTTTCCCTTTCTCAATCTCAAATGTTGACCTTCCTTAGGTTTCAACAATTTCCATGTACAAATTGTGCATGGCTTCAATTCCCTGATATTTTCTAGTAATGCCAACCAGTAGTCCAATCAGGCGCCTTCTCTAGGTTTAATTTCAGACACTGCAGTGACTCCAGGATGCTTCTTCCCGGATGCAGTACCACAGGTATCTCAAACAACACTCATTCTATCCTTCTAATCCTGTATTCACTATTTCAAGTTTGCTGGAACCAGCAGCCAAGTCTCTGAAGTTAGACACAATGGAGTCATTCTGTGTGATCGTCTTTAACTCATGGTCTGCAACACACTTAAGCAGACTTTAACTCCTGAACATTTTTCCATTCCTTCCATCAAAATAGCCCCAGGTGCTAGTACCTTAGCAATGGGAAAACAGAGTTAAGCAGTGCTCCAAACTCATTCTTCTTCTTTTTTTTATTTGACAGGCAGAGTTAGACAGTGAGAGAGAGACAGAAAGAAAGGTCTTCCTTTCTTTGGTTCATCCCCCAAATGGCCACTACAGCCAGTGCTGCACCAATCCGAAGCCAGGAGCCAGGTGCTTCTTCTTGGTCTCCCACGCAGCTACAGGCGCCCAAGCACTTGGGCCATCCTCCACTACCTTCCAGGGCCACAGCAGAGAGCTGGACTGGAAGAGGAGCAACTGGGACTAGAACCCCGCACCCATATCAAACTCATTCTTAAAATCACTTTTCTGATGGAAGAGAGAGAGCCAACTCTCTGACCCTGTAGTACATGAGCTAATCAGGGTCTGATATCATAACTAGTCATATGCATCACTGCTTCTTAGGGTTGAGAAAGTGAGAGGCTGGTTATCTCCTCCTCCCTCCTCTACCTTGCTCAAAGACATGAGGCTGAGCACCTGCTACTGCTTTGTCTTCTGCAGAATCCAGCTATTCTACTCTCTGTTGACCTTTGCTTTTCACTCATTATTGATGCTCATTTTACCTGTCACACGGAGGCAAGCCCTAGGCATGACAGCATTACATAAAAGTATTCCCTGAGCTGAGTTTCCCACAGTTTGAGAGTCCTCTAGGACAAATGTAAAACGGAGAGCAAGCCTTTGTTTCATTTTTATGAATTATTAAACTGACAAGAAACCTGAAAATGGCACAATAAAAGGAATGCAAATGACCAACATCATGAGATAAGGATTCGGAGAAAGGAAAAATGTTTGTGAGTGTGGAGAATGTGAGGCTCATTTTAAGCAGGAGATGAACATAATATACTTTTTCATCATTGTGGAAAAATAAGAAGTACTTCAAAGCACCTGGGAAAACTCAAAGGAACCACATTGGTGGTGCAAACACCCTCCACCTAACTGAATTCCTATTGTGTTCAAAATTCATTTCAGAGAAATTTGCACCCTCAGGAAATAAAGCTGTTTTATACCATCAGAAACACAAGCGTGCTACTAACAGATAAGCAAATTTTGAATGGAACTTTGGAAAAATACAAGAAGCTGGAGATAGTAACCCCTGTAAATGTTCCTCCTGACTGTTTTTAGCTCTAAACTACAGCTGGAAACCTGATGCAGGCCCCTTGTGATCCTTTTTAAGACGAGTGGTCATCAATTGGCGTTCATCTGGCTGGAGCCGGATTCTAGTGTCTGCTATCATGGGAAGCTGAGCCTAACGTGAGTTTGCACTGTCAACACCAGTGCCTCTCAGAAAGAGGTGCCCTTGTCCTGACCGTCTGAGATCAGCACCCATCCCATCCCTGCAACCAAGAGCGGACGAACAGAGTTCTTGATTCTTCAGTTGTCCTTAAGAAAAATAATAAAAACACAAAACAGAGATCTTGGAGAGCATTGGTATGTAAGAGACTCCTACATGCAACCAACTGGTTGTATCCTCAGTCTGCGGTGCAGCAAGAAACCAAGATTTGAAAGCATGCGAAGGGGTTCATATCCCTGCGAAGCCCATGATCACACACCACTACGGAAGATGCCAACAGCTCTGCATAGCACTTCTAGACATAACCACAGCAGAAGGGGGAGAAGACGTGACACATAGAGAGGCCAGCTATCTTCACGTGTTCCAACTTATATACGTGACTGTCTTTACTGATGACCATTGATTCATTCATTGCTAGAGGAAAACTGTACGTGTTCCAAGGCAAACCCTGACCACTGATTTTTATTTTTACCTGACTTTTAAAAGATAAAGCTACAGTGATCCAGAACAAGATCCTGGCTCCTGGCTTCAGCCCTATGCAGTCCCAGCCTTTGTGGCCATTGGGAGAGTGAACCAATAGATAGAAGACCTCTCCATCTCTTTCTCTTTCTCTCTCTCTCTCTCTCTCTCTCTCTCTCTCTCTCTCTCCGAATTTTCCTTTCAAATACATAAATAAATCTTTTAAGTGATTCAATCATTTTATTGATTTATTTTACCTAGAAACCTTTTATTTAAGGTATACAGATTTCATACATTTCAAAAATACAAATTTAGGAACATTAGTGCTTCTTCCCACCCCACCCTCCTTCCCACCTGTATTCCCACCCTTCTTTCTCCTCCCTCTCCTATTCTCATTTTTATTTTTTACTAAGATCTATTTTTAATTAACTTTATACTCTTAAGATTAACCCTATACTACATAAAAGCTCAAAAAAGGTTTGAAAAACAAACAAAAAAAATGTTCTTCAACAGTCAAGACAAGGGCTGTTCAAAGTCATCGCATGTCAGAGTCAGTTTCACTTCTACAGATCACCTTGTAGGCGCTCCATTAGTTACCACAGGTCAGGGAGAACATACGGTATCTGTCTTTTTGGGACTGGCTTATTTCACTAACTATAATGTTTTCCAGTTGCATTCAATTTGTTGCAAACAACAGGATTTCATTATTTTTTTTTTTTTTTACCCACTGGTGTAGTATTCCATGGTATACATATTTCACAATTTCTTTATCCAGTCTTCAGTTGACAAACATCTGGATTGACTCTATATCTTAGCTATTGTGAATTATACAGCAATAAACATGTGGGTACTGTTAACTCATAAGCTGATTTCATTTCTTTTGGGTAAATTCCCAGGAATGGGATGGCTGGATCATACGGCAGGTCTACATTCGAATTTCCGAGGTATCTCCATACTGCCTTCCACAACGGCTGTACCAGTTTACATTCCTATCAACATCCCCCTGGCTTCAGCCCTGTCCAGCCCTGCCGTTCTATTTGGGGGCTGAACCAGCAGATGGAAGATCTCTCTCTCTCTCTGTGTAACCTTGCCTTTCAAATAATTAATAAATCTTTTCTAAAAAGCTAGAACTTCAAGGTTGGGGAATTTCACATAAACTCCAGGGCATGTGCTTCTCTTGAAATGTTAGGTCTTGGGCTCAGGGCTGTCATTCCAGCATGAAGCCCTCTCACGCTAAACAGTGGGGTTTCCATTAACGTGCCCTGAAGTCTCCACCTGGCCCCAGGTACTAATGCAGCTTGCTTGCCTGGGTTCCATGGGCCCAGAGTTCGTTCCTCCTGTTAATTCACAGAGAATGATCTTTCTTGGAAGCGCTTCATGAACCTTCTTCATATTCAGCGCCAGACTCTCATTACACTCCAGGTATTTTTAAGTTTGGGAGCAAATAAAAGGTCATGATAAATCAGAGAATTAAAACAGAAATAATCATTGATTCCTAACTTCACAGAGAATATTTACTTAGACCAGGTAGGCAAGAGATGAAATGGAAATGCCAGTAGGAGCCGATGCAAAAATGCCCCTGGCTTGCACTGACGGGTTGGATGGTGAGCCCCACGTCCCAGGAGCACTGCCCTGCACCCTGGCGCAGAGGTGCACCCAGGGGTCCCGCCGTCCTGTGACCCGTCATCACGGAGCCTCTGCTGTCTTAACGGGGAACAGTATTTCAGATCTCACAGGCTCCGGAAACGGGCGGTTAGGGGGAAGGTAATCACCTTAAGGGAAATGATCTTGGATGCACAGCCGAGCTGCAGGCTTGCTGGGGTCAACAAGGCAAACAATAAGGAAAAACTGTTGGGATCATCGGAGTGCTTACCCACATGTGCTGTTTAGTCACACAAACATGAAGCAAAGTGGCAAATTAATAAATTAAAAAGACAAGCGGATTTTAAAAACTGTGTCACAGAGAAGATGCATACTTTATAACCATGATAAAGAAAGACATCTTTAGAAAACAGTGGTCTATTTTATGTTTGATATAAGTGTTCTTGAAAACACTATTATCCTGGGATTTAAATTTTCTGTTAAGCCTCAAATGAAAGAAATCCTGATGTCACCTAGCAACTGTGTCTGCTTTCATCTTGCTTCGTATTTGTCACGGTGAAAAAATAAACTTAGAAAGTGATCATAGGAAAAAAATCTGGAACACATTTAATCAACAGGGTTATACTAATTTGGAGCCATGATACAATTTAGGAACTTCTCACCCTGGTTATGCTTATCAGAAAATGTCAATAGTAAAAAATACATGTATTTACACTTACCTATTCTTAATGTTAAGTATTGAGGTTCAGGGCCAGCACTTGAACATATAAATATTTCCTAATCAGGTGCAATACTAACAAATTATTTTAAGAATAATTTTTAAGTAAATCACTCTTCCTTGAATGAACACATTTTAGCTACTAGTTTATCATTTTCCATATCATGTATCTTTATGCTTAGTACCTGAACTCATGTACACATTCAGACACAGAGATGGTAATGAGAGTGCTGAAGGGATATTAAAATAAATATTCCACAAAAATTCACAGCACCACACCAACTTGATTGGGTAGGCAGTTTAATCTTTAAGGAAGCAATACCCTGGAACAAATTTAACCACTGATCCATCTTAAAAATAGAAAAACTTTAAAATTTCATATAACAGGCAAGCTAAAAAGTGGGTCAGTTGTCAGTAATGTATTAATTTTTCAACACAAGAATTTAATTCTCTTATGCTCTTTTTTCAGGGTTCCTTTGAAGTTAATAGCAACTAAAATGGAGTAAGTTTGAGTATAGAATCAGCATATTGCATTTGTTAATGCAGAAGATTTGAAGTACAAAGGAAATTAATGAGTCCTTTAAACTAACACAATTTTATATTTTGCTTTGAACATGCAGTTGCGTTGAAAGGCAACGTCTGTGCTAAACTGGTAAAAACAAGAAAGGCAGCAAGTCCTGGGGTTTCTGAAGTTCAAAGAAATTCCACAGAGAGCCTGCTTCAAACCACAAAATCCCTACACCTCATTACCTACATCTCACGCAAGCACCACGGTTGGGTTGAGAGTAGTCGAGGGGTGCAGACTGATGGAGGCTGAGAAAGACCATACCTTTCTTACTTTGGATAGAATATGTTAAAATGAGAGAAACAGAAATATCTAAAATGTAAACAGTAAAACATAAATGACGGCTGGGTGCTGTGCCACCATGGGATAGGTTACTGCTTGGGATGCCCGCATCCCACAGGGGAGCATCTGACTCAAGTCCCAGAAACCCCTCTGCTTACCCAGCTTCCTGTTAATGTGCCTGGGAAGGCAGAGGATGATGGCTCAGTTACTTGAGTTCCTGTCAGTGATGTGGGAGACCTGGCTACTGGTGTTGTCCTAGCCCAGTCTGAGCTATTGTAGGAATTTGGGAAATGAACAAGCAAATGGAAAATCATTCTTTCTCTCCCCCTCTCTCTCTGTCTCTCTGCCTTTTAAATAAATAAATCAATCCTTAAAAGTTTCTTTAAGCAAATGCAAATCAGAGCTCTAACGCATGGATATATGTCGTAAAGTGACCCAAATATCATACAGCAATTCACTGTCACCTTTATTTCCAGTTTTAACAGCTTCATTACTGATATTCTGGTTGTTTATGACAAATTCTGTATTACCTTACAATCAGATATCAAGTATATCCACTTATGGTTGTCTGTATTAAAAACTTAACTCTTCTCACAGGATCGCTGCTTTTGAATAAGCCACCACCACCTGAAATATGATAACCACTTGTGGCTATTTAGGGGATAAGATGTGTGACAAAGTCTCAGTGACATGAGAGAGGTTCTCAGCTACTCAGTACCCTACTGGTCAGAACTAACAAATGGTTCTGGGTTGACATTTTGGGGTCTATTTTTTTACAGCTCTTGGGAGAATTATGCATCCATGTGAAGCACTTTCTGTTGGCCAAACTTACATGTAGCCAACAAAATGCTCATTCAAGTAATTTTGGACTCATACATTGGGAAATTCTAATTCACTATATTATGTTTATCACAGGAAAGCCCCTCCATCTGAATTCATTTCTAAACACAAATATTCTAGAAGAAAATGGGAAACTGTGAAATTACTCTGCTTATTTGTCCTTCATATCCATCTTTCACATTGACCTAACCATCAAATATTTCTTTTTTGATTTTTTAAAGATTTTATGTATTATTTTGAAAGGCAGAGCTACAAAAAGAGGGAAAGATGTTGGGGGAGAGGGGCAGTGGGGAGAAAAACACAGAGAGAATGAGAACTCTTCCACTTATTGGTTCACTCTTCCAATGACCATAATGTCTAGGGCTGGGCCATGCCTTCTGAGTCTCCTACACGGGTGCAGGGGCTGCAGCATATGGGCCATCTTGTGCTGCTTTCCCAGGTGCCTTAGCTGGATCAGAAGTAGAACATCTGGGACTTGAGCATCACTCATGGAATGCTGTGTCACAGGCAGAGCCTTGGTCCTCCACATCACAATGTCAGACCCACAATTAGCTATTTCTAAGTGATTTCATACTAATCAATCAGTTTTTCTCCTGTAATTAAATGCTGGTTTTATTTATGGCGCATCCAATGAGCTAGAAGTGAATACTGATACTGTTTGCTAAAGTTACCTGGCTGAAGTAACACTAACGCATGGGACTCCATTCCCCAGAAATTCTGATTTAAGTGTTTCCAGTAGAGCAGCACCCAAGCACCAAGACACTTTCAAGGTTGAAGTAAGGCACAGAGGTGAAATCCACTGTAATAGGCAAACACCTGCTCACAGCCTGTGTGATTCTGCAGAGACACCTTCTGTAACACAAACAAAACTCCAACCAGAAACTCCTGAGCAACTTCCATGAGCCAGAACCAAGTATTGTATTACCAAAGCTTCATGCCAACGTTTATCAGCAACGGGGGATATGCTTGCTGTAACAGATTCAAATGACATTTTCCACACACATTCCAGGTCACACCTGGTTTCACCTATTCAATCAAGTTTGCAGCAGAGAGCCTGGACAAGGAGGACATCAGCAATGACTAAACTGATCTGAGCTAGTGACTCAGTAGTCCTGGCATTCGAAGGTTGCTCAAGTCACTACAGCACTCCTTCCCTTTGTAGCATCACCTTGCTGCATATTCATTTTTCTTTAGCAGAGTAGAGAAAGAGAGGTACAAGGCCACCTTAGGTTTCCCTTGGGTTTCTGCAAAGGGCAAAATACCCCCTTATGCTCAACTCCAGGGATATATTCACCTCCATGGACAGCCCTAGCACTTCGACTAAGAGGTCAGTGGTTTGGGGTGTCTCACTGCTGATACAGTCCACTGACACCATCTCCCCAGTGAGGAGTGATTCTGCAAACAGAGCAAGTCGAAAATATATATACAGCCTGTCACAGCCAGAAAGACTCCTGGGTAGTACGCAGTGCTGCATGCCACAGGATCACTGCTAAGTCAGTCATTCATTTTCTCCTTATAGTCTCCAGTGACAGCAAACTAATTAATTCTTCAAGTAACATATTCCTTCTACTAGAGCCACACCAGTCCCCATTCTTTCTCTGCAGCAATTCCCAGAATAAATCTTATTTTAAATAACACTTGAAGATGGCATCATCTTCCATTAATATATCTTCCTTTCCTGAGGTTGAGGAAAGTCTCGCCCATAATTCTTCAGTTGCTTTAGATGTCTAATCGTCTGTGAGCTCACCAAAAGAAAACCAGGACAGAGTCTGGTCTGATGTGGACAGAGTCAGATGGCACCATACTCTACACAAAACTTCTGCCAAAAGGCTCTTTCTTTTTCCAGTGAGTTTCTGTTTAAGCATACCTTTCACATCTTCTACTCAAAGTACATCTTCCATCCCCTCCCCTCCCCTCTTCTCTCCTTCCCCACTCTGTGTTTTCCTTCCCTTTGTATCCAAGTTGAGAAGTGACTAAATCGGTTTTAAAATGTTCTATAGGAATTGTTGATGATTTTATTCTGACCTATTTTTTTTCTCAGTTGGTATTTCTCACCTTAATGTCAAAATAGTAAATAAATAAACTTCAAAAAAGATAAAATCCTTCCCCTTGGTGACATAGCCAAATTAGTGTAAGCTACCTTAGAACAGAGGGAATATGGATTCTAGACATACTGTTTTCCTTCAAACTCTAATTAAACTTTATTACAAGAATATGTCTGCAAACTGAGAATCTTGTGTTAAAATGCAACATATTCAGATCATAAATTTTTATTATTCTTTCAAAATTCACTCATTAAGGATGATATTGTTTAGTGGAAAAATCCATTTCTGTTTCTAAATTCTCAAATTAATTGTTGGACATGGGACCACATACTCAGTGACGGGGAAAAAAAGACTTCTTTTTTAACAATTTGATTGAAGATTCTTATCAGAAAGGAAAGGGGCCCTGGGCTCTGAAGACAAAATTTTGGCACCGCACCAGGCTGATCCACCTTCCCTGGTGTTCAGATTGTAAAGATACACATGACAGTATTAGAACCTTTGACAGCATGTGTAATTTCTTCTTCAGAATCCTTCTATGATTCTATGATGCTTCAAATCATTCTATTCCATCTTTGTGCACTAGTTACATAGCAAAGAAATAACCCCTCGAATGTTATAAAACACATATACATATGGATTGCATAAAATTAATATCTGTACCTTTACCAAAACATGGCAGGAGCCCATGTGCCTGTAAAACATATCTAAGACAGTTTCAGCACTCCACTAAACTCTGTTTTCAGAGGTTTATAATGTGGTCATAACAATTCATTCCAAGTGAAAATGCAGCACCAAGGAAAATGTGCTTTGCACTTGTAGATAGCCTCTTCCTTATTTTTCATTCCTCATGTTTAAAAAGAAAAAGAAAAAAAAACAAGGTTTCCACATTTGCCACACCAGCAAAACCACCACGGACGTTCCAGGCACTTCTTTATTTACTTGCAACTTTCCCTTCTCAGCACAGTTCATTTCCCCCCCTTTGTTTCCAAAACACACAAGTGAGAGGTTTTCCACATGAAGCTGAACATCTGGGGAGGAGCCATCAAAGATGGCACACCGCCAGGCTTCAGAAACGTCCTCATCGGCCCTGATAGCTCTGATAGGCATTACAAAGACATGGTACGCTGACAAGGACTTAATCTCAACCTTGCTAACATTCAGGCAGTGGCTAAAATGTGGCCAAGAAACACATGAAGGCTCATATACACAAACCATAAATGTTTCGTGCCCAAAGAAGGCAGAGTTCATCCACGAAGCCAAACCCTGCCCAAATCCAGCCTTGTTTCTGGGGTACATGTCTTGTTCCCTCACTACCAAGACTCAGCACCTGCCCATTGCTGTGGAGAAACACAGCACCTTGCTCCCTGCACCTGTTTCAAACACCCACCGGTGCACCCCTGCTACTACAGGTTCCTAGCCTCATCCCTGGAGTAAGTATGAGACCAACGAGAATCAGGAATTTGATTAAAAATGGATCCAAAAGAGGAACAGAAAGGCACAAACCAAGATCCTAGCTCAGTGTTATCTGGGGGTGGCGTCTGTATTTGGATGAGATTGAGAAATTAGGAAATCCCAATTACTGAAAAAACAGTTAGGTATGTTCCGTGCATTTCACCAACAATCCAACCAAGGCCATCCTTGAAACAGAACAGTCGACCCTCTAGGTGCTCATGTGGCTCCCACCCCAGGCAGGGGTGGAACTCAACCAGGTTTGAGTGTATCTGATCATCGTGAATTCAGAGCTACACTTTAAAAGTCAGACCACTTAACAACCGTCTCAAGATTCTAGATGTTTCTGAAGCCCTGACCATTTCTTCCTCCTTGTCAGCGTTGCTATACAATGCCACTTACAGTCTTGCTGAGGGTGAGTAGCACACACTTGAAAAACTTCTCTGTTGAACTTGCTGGGGCAAAGGCATTGAAAAGAAAAACAAAGAACATCGCATCTCTGTTTTTATTACTGCTTAACGCACTTCCTCCATTAAAACACCCCTTTTTATATAAACAACTTTGTTTTCAGTTACCTTTTATGCCACACAAAGATGTCATTAATTTTCAAAGGTCTTCCTTCTCTTCTTAGGCAGCAAGCTCCTGGATGCCACTTTAGCCACATACCAGATGAGAATATTAATTTAGATAATGACAGGAAATTGATTTTCATAATCTTCTCTGCAAAACAGAAAACATGGGGCGATGCCCGCCATGCTGCAACGGAAGCAGCGCATGTTATCCAAGCTGCTTTGTGGTGCCTGCTGGTCACGGCTGGGTCACCAGTGCACAACAGCAGGCACAGTACTGATAGAGAAAGGCCCCTCTCTCTCCCTGCACCCCAAAGAGAACACACCGACTCCACCTACCCCTCCATCTCACCAATTAGGAACAGCCTCTTCAGGTGCATTGCGCTAGGTAGCACACAACCTGACCATGCGTCATGCTTCTCTGGGAAGCTCTCCTACTGGGTACTAGCAGGGGTGCTTGGGGGCAAAGACTAATTTCTCAATCAGTTTTCTTCTCTCAACAGAAAAATAGATTTTCCCTTTGAATCCTTGAGTTCTTCAGTGATTCTGTTCAAATTACTAGACAAAATACATGCTAAATATTTGGGAAGCACCTTAACAATCATACTGTTTAGAATTTGTTTTAGGCAACTTGAGAGCTTTTACTTACTTTTATACGTATTTCCTGTAATTCACAGATACAATCCTAATAATATAATACTTCCCCACTCCCCCTCCCTCTACTTCCTTCTTTTTTCATTTTTAATTTTTGCAACAATATACTTCTTTAAAAAGATTTATGTATTTATTTGAGAGACAAGGTTACAGAGAGGTAGAGGCACAGGGAAAGAGACCTTCCTTCTGCTAGTTCACTCCCCAAAAGGCTGCAATGGCTGAAGCTGGGCTGATCCAAAGCCTGGAGCCAGGAGTTTCTTCCGGGTCTCCCACATTGGTGCATTGGGCCATCCTTCACTGCTTTCCCAGGCTATAGTAGAGAGCTAGATCAGAAGTGGAGCAGACGGGTCTTGAACTTGCGCCCATTTGGGATGCGGCACTGCAGGCAGCAGCCTTACCCACATGTCACTGCATCAGCCCTAGCAGTAATATACTGTTAATTTGCTGCATAATCACAGCCTTAAGGCTCCACCAAATAAAGGTTCAACAATTAAAAACTAGAAGGATCACCATTCAGTAGGAATACAGACAAGAGCTGTAAACAGTGTTCAAATCCTAAGATGCCAATTTCACTCATATACTTTAATATTTTTGCACTCTGTCAGCTACCACAAATCAGAGAAAACCTATTTGTCTTTTTCAGTCTGGCTTATTTTACAAAGCATAATAGTCTCCAACTACATCCATTTGGTTGCAAAAGTCAGTATTCCATTCTTTTATATGGCTGCATAGTATTCCATTATACCATGTTCAAAATGCCAAGCATCTTACATGGAAAACTGGTCCCTGCCAGCCACTATCGCTGTTGACCCGTTAGGTCCTTATCCCATTGCACTTCCATTTGGAGACTATATTCAGCATTTATTCAGCAGTTCAATCATGCACTGTTTCACAGGGAAGTGTGCTCTGTCTGCCCCCACTCACTCTCTCCAGCTGAAACGTCCTTTGCTCTCCCCACAGGGAAGATGCTGGTTTCTCTTTCACAATTTGACTTCTGTTCCCCTAACGCCCTTTCAGGGAGGAACTAGAACGTACTGATGTCGTTTGCATTCTGGTCTGACCTCCAGAGGGCTTGTGGTGTCCGCTGAGCATCCAGGGCCTGCCACAGGGCTGTAGTTCTTGGCCGGTTCTCAGTAAATGCATCCGAGGAAATGAGTAAGCCCAGCAGTGTGTAAGTGGAGTCTTCGCTACCCATGATTTCGTGACTAAGTCAACGATGTTCTTACAGAATGGATGTTGGGCCATTGTGACTTTATTACTGATAGCAGATATGCCTGTTTGAACCTTTTACTTGCAGCCTAATGACTTCCCAAATGAAATACATGTTTTATGTATTAGTTATACAGCTAGTATCAAAAGCAGCTGCCTCGGTGCCAAGAAACAGGTTCTTGTTCCAATCAGCGTTTAATTCTTTGAACTTCACTTGGCCACCAGTTTAGTGTTAGAGTCAGAAGACGCAAACTCCATAGCTCCATTTCTCTCTGACCTTTGACCTGATATGGAAAAGCTTCCAAACACCCTGGTCTCAGGCATCATTTTCTCTGTTTCTTCAACATTTACTGATGCCTGCTACACACCAGCCCTGATGGACCAGAGAGAGGAGACAGCACTAGCACTTCCTCCTCGTAAGCTCTGAACTACCTCCCTCCACCAGACACAACTCTTCCAAGTTCTCAGAGAGAAAACGGAACTCCCAGGAGCTGAATAGCTTGCCCAGTGTCACATCAGGCAAGTCAGTGCTGGGACTAGAATTCAGGCCTTTGACGTCCCACGCTCTCCTCACCTCACTGAGCGGCTTCCGTTCCACCATAAACAGTTTTTAAAAGACCAATGAAACATGCCCTGTGCATTAGAAACACATCCTAACATTTCCATTGTATTAAACTTGCGAGCGAGTCAACTTGTTGGAGAGGCACTGACATAAAACTCTACTTCTCTTTATTGTGAATCCATTTTTGTTATGAGTTTTGCTTCTTGCTTTTTCAGTAAAATAAAAGCATTTTTCAGTTCTGCCACAGATTGTTAAACTATAAGTGAGTAAAAGAAGGCATGAAGGCGTGGGTGATTCCTTCTTTTCCACACCATACACTCACTTAATTGTAATCATTTTCAGAAATTAGATCCCAAAGCTCCACAAGATTGTATCTACATGTGCAGAGTGGGAAACAAAGATGAGTATTGGACTATGAAAGCAAACATGAGGGGCAGGTGAGTGTCTGGATAAGCAGAAACACATTGGCATCACAGCATTTTATATCACATATTCCCTCCAAGTTTCAGCTCGTTTTCTGTATGTATAGCTGTCATGTGTAAGCTACTGGGATACTCTGCTAACTGACCAAAGGGAACATAAACCAGAATACTAATAACACAGCAGAAGAAGTGCGTTCTCACTTCGTGCACCAGTAGGAGCAAGCCATGGAGAGAACAGGGAGAGGAACTGTGGGAAGAGACAGGTGGGGAGATGTGTTGTTTTGTTTCATAAAGGCAATCAAACTCCACCAAAAAAAAAAAGCCACTAAGTTCTGAGAGCTTCTGCTATGCCAAGGACAGCCCATCCTGTCCCTGTAACCATGAGCACATAAAGAAGGAGATACAGAAAGGATCACCACGTCCCTGTGCCTGTAAATAAACATCACCTGCCAGGTAGCCCGGGGTGCAACATGGAACCATGGGCTTGCTCCTTGCTTAAAAACATAATGGGAGACTTCTGCAGTACCCACCCACGTGTCTTCAGTTCTTCAGGCAGGGGAAAAGGAACCCACTTATTTTTCAAAAGTAATAAATAGGAATGATTCTTCATTTTTAATCTGTTTAGCCTAAACTATTCAATGGGGTAGGAAAAACTTAAGGTTCTTTGGCCCCATCATAGTTTTATGGCACTGTTCAACAAAAATAATAAACACTTGTGAATCTATAGCTAGAGGTATAACCAGAACAGATTCTGAGGGACAACTCTCTGTGTAAATACGGCGGTATTCTCATCATTTGTTTAAGACAATTCAGTACACATAGCCGGTATTGATCTTACTGGATAATCTTTACTCCTAATGGCTGTTAGATTGTAATCAGCTAATTAGAAAATAAAACTTCAAATTTACCAGTAGAAATAAGTAATATTTACAATAATAATCACTTGAGAAACAAAACTATGTTTAGTCAAAACCCTGTGTTTGTATCTGAATAATTTTATGATTATTATGAAATTGCACTGAACTTTATATTTGTCTCAGGCACTTCCTGAAAGCCATGGATCTAACCAATAAACTACCAGACTCGGCATCATCTCCTTAAGACGACAATGGATGGCTTGATCTGGCTTATCAAGCAACTACTCAATCTTTAAGGTTTTTTTTTAAATTAATTAATTTATTTGAAAGCACAGCTACAAAGAAAGGCAGAGACAGAGAGTGAGAGGTCTTCTGTTCCCTGATTTACTCCCCTAAATGACTAACAATCAGGGCTGGAGCCAGGAGCCAGGAGCTTCTTCTGGGTCTCCCTCATGGGTGGCAGGAACCCAAGGACTTGGGCCATGTTCCACTGCTTTCCCAAGTATGTTAGCAGGGCGCTGGATTGGAAGTGGAGCAGCTGGGATACAAACCAGTGTGGATACATGATGCCAGCATTACAGCTGGTAGCTTAACCCACTGTAGCATAGTTTATTTTAAAACCCTCCCTTGGCTGTCTCCACCAATGTTAAATTCTTGCATCTCGAAATATGCACAATCGCAATCGGGCTCCATCCACCTCACCTCATATGGCACAATGTGCCTTATGCCATTGAACACAGTATGCATACATGCGATGCGGGCTGTGTGCTCCTGGCACAGCGCTAAAACATTCCATGTCTGAGGTCTCTTCTGTTTCATGAACAGGTTGTTTTCTTAGCCTGTTTGGGAACTTAACAGATTATGATCTATTAGTATTGGAGGAATCCGAATGCTCTACTTTTCCACAGGTTTCAATATCCGAATAAAGACAAAAGAACAACAGCTCCACGTTTCCTCAGTCAAGTGCACACAGCTTCATTCTCTTCTGGTCCCACCAAAGTTAAATTCCAGCTGACAGATGGGTTTAAAAAATCTAGATTTTCTTCTAAATACATGGTTTTCTTTTTGAACATGTTCTGTTTAAACAACACATCTGTGATTAGAAACTAGGAAGTTAATTAATATGGACAAATTAGTTGATGTGTACAGAAATAGCCAGTACATTTTAAAAGATTACTTCACACATATCCTTAGAGGAGACTAAATATAACCAGAATAAAATTACTGAAATGAAGAGTTTAAAAGTACACATAGCTAAATATCTTAACTCTGATTTGTTCTTGTTGGTAGGATTTGAAAAATATTTTTATGTAATTAAATTTAAAAAGGCTATCACATGACTTTTAAAAGTTGAATGTAATATTAAATTCTGGTCCTAAGAATGACCTCAACCCGTTCTTCCAGAACCAGAGATAGTTAATAAAATTTTTAATTCTTCCTTCGAGAGGCCTTATTGGATTTGAGTAGTGGTTCAATGTGACAGTATGCTTTTATGCTACATGCTTTCAAATTAATTATTAATGTTTATTTTCACTAAATAAAAAGTCCTAGAAGGGAGTTGACAAATGCTGATTGTGATTAAATGCATTTAAAAGTCTTCTATGTTGCAAAAGATGCAATAATCACACATTCAAAGGAAAAAGACATATAATTTGTCATATAATTGACAAATATGCCAGATTGTTTTAAAAATGTTACCCTCTGGAGCAGTGTAGGTGCCTCTACAGCATTTTGCCAAGTCATCAAATCCACATGTCATTGTTTGTAAACATTGCATTTGCTTTACAAGTCAGAGATACAGAAGAAAGGAAAGTAAATCCTACTTGAAAATACTTCAATTGTGTTGAGTATTCAGAGGGGGAAATGGGCTTTAGGACACAGGGGATGCATTTGGACCCAGGACCGCTCCCTTCCCTCTTCTCAACTCCCAAGCAGTGAGTCTCCAGTTAGGCTCCGAGCTGAGGGCCACCTCTGTCCCCTTCATGGAGCCTCGTGCATTACAAGTGATCAATAAATGTTCCCTAAGAAATAGCTGTCAGCTATTCCCACATACATTTGATACTTCCAAGGAATGTCCTGGTGTTTGTCATACTCAAAGGTGCACAAAAATTTTAGTTTGGGTAATTATTAGCTGTGGAATGTTATGAAAAAAATTAGAAAGAAATCTAGGAAATCTGGATTTTTTCACTATTAACCAACTGGACTCAAGTAAGCCACTTTCACTCACTTTTATTACCTATCAACTAATGATATGGCATGAGAGGTGATCTTCCAGTTCACACTTTCTGCAAGGGATATTTGCTGTCAACAACCCTCATTCAAAGTAGGCTGCTTCATAGTAAAATACTGGCCACCAGGTTGGTATTGGTGCTAATAGTATCACAAGTGATTTCAAGATAATTTAAAATTAATGCAAAATTAACTAAATAATTTTAATCATACTAAGTAAGTTTTTCAAGACTCTCATACTACTCAAAGACTATATATGACTGTCTCTGCAAATGGAAAAAGTTGCACTAAAAATTAAAACTTAAATTCTGAAAATACAGTTTATTCTTCTTCTAAGTTATTCCCAAGTGTAGAACATATGGCTAATGAAGCCAAAAAACATAAAACCATTTCCTAAACATTAGTAACCCAATCAATTAAAATTTCATTTTACTTGCTGACCCCTTATTATCTAATAGATTTCCTTTCCCTAGTTGAAAAATTATTTGATGTTGAAAAGGTACAACAAAGGCTAAATCTACAAACATTACATATTCAGGTTTTTTACTATTTGCTCATAGAAAATGAGAAAAAAATGAGTGCACTTTTATGAGCATTTAGTTTGATTTAGCTAAAAAAAAGATTCAATCTTCGCTCCAGAAAATTGGTAAGTATAAGTAAAATGTGCATTTCTTTGCAGATTTTTGCTCCTAAGCTCTTTTCTAGGCCTAACATTTTATGCTAAAATGCATATTTCCATAACTATGCTATTTTGAATTTATTACGGTATGCATTTCAAATAACTAACTAATCTCTGCCCAAGTCTGTTTATTTTAAAATTTAAAAAAATCACTCAAAATGGAAATACAAGACTAATATGAGTTTTGTGAACCCATGCATCTACTTCTCCAAATGATGCTGAAAACCCGTATCAGCTGTGCTGAGGGGGTTCAAATCAGAAGAACACATTTCTACCTGAGTTGAACTTGCTTAACAGCTTAGGCGACGAAGATCAGTTATTCCCTGGTATCCACGGGGAACTGGCTCCAGGACCCCTTGTATAGCCCAACGTTTGTGGAGGTCCAAGTCTTTCATGTAAAATAGCATGGTGTTTCTATACAATCGCTGCATATCCTATGCACTTTAAATCATATCTAGATTACTTACAGTACCGAATACCATGTAAATGCTGTATAATACCGAATACCATGTAAATCTTACATAAATCATTGTTTCTAAATTGTTTAGGTGATAATGACAAGAACAAAAAGACTATGCCTTTTCAACACAGATGCAATTTTGTCCCCAAATGTCTCTGATCTGCAACTGGATGCGGAACCCCCCACAGCCAACCTTGGGGCAGCATTTTGAAGGGGACTATAGAGGAGGATGGGACTAGAGATAAGTTAAGCTGAACCCTAAAGGGTCCATTCATTCGGATGCCAAAAGTATTATCAGATCTGAGCTATGGGCGTGAGATTGTAGATGAAGGAACAGAGGAGGTGAAGGCAATTCTGTACAATGGGACAGCAGAAGATGGGAAATCCACGTTCCGCTGGGACTTGTGTCCTACAGGAGTTTGCAGAATTCATCAGGACTGTGGGAAGACTTGTCAGACAGTAGTGGTAACCAAGTGATTAGAAGCACAAGTAATGAGGGACACGCGTGGGAAAGAATAAAAGAACTGAGATCCCAAGCGTCCCAGAAAGCCTGCTGAGCTACAGAAATGGCCATGATTTGGCTGCCACAACATTACCCAGTAGTTTGCAATGGTTTGGGGCTGGCAGGCCTGACACACTACGGCTTCCATTCCTGATGCCAATGCCCATGGACAGTTAACACTGACATGCGAGGACTGCGAAGAACCCTAAGGACTGGACTCCACTCCTCTCCCTCGCATCAGTCACGGCTTTTCAAAAGGAAACATCCCAGGGAATGTTCTTGCAAGCACCAAAGATTTCCTTCCTCCTCTTTCAGACCACACGGGGCTGGTGGTTGTTCATTCATGGCTCAGTTCTATCCCAGGTTTTTCTGTATCACCAATCTACCCTAGAATCAAGGGTACACCTCAGCATAAGATCAATGCCTCAGTGTCTCTTTCCTGTTCCAGGATAATTTTATTTACATAGAATGTGAATTTCATGTTACAGGCAGCTCTTCACAGATGCACACAGGAACTGGGTGAATCTTACAAACTTCTCAGCCACTGATACTATTGAAATAAAAAGCCTTAGATGACGCCCTCTGCTCACGCTTAAACCGCACTTGGCTTTAGGAACATTCAAGATCAGAGATGAGTCAACATGAGGATGTGATCAGCTTCAAGTCTCTAAAAGATTGTTTCTGGCTTATGTTTTCCCTTTTTTAGCTAATATTATACACACCCACAAACAGTTACTGAAAATTTTTAATCTTGAAGGAATTGACATGGAATGTAGCTCATGACTTGTATTCTACCACCTGCTGTGGTTTGAATATTATCTGACCTTGTAACTCAGGTGGGATTCTTGTCCCCAAAATTTATGCTAATGTTACTAAGAGGATCGAAATCTAGCCAAGTCCCCTGTGGGAAGTGATTAGATTACATCACGAGGGGAGGCCCATGAGTAATTCGGGTGGCTTTATAAGGAGGCACAGAGAGAGACCACACAGACACGTTATCCCTTATCTCGTTGTGTGATGCTCTGTGATGCTCTGCACCACCTCAGGATTCTGTCAGCAAGAAGGTCATCACCTGTGGAGGCCCCTGCACCTTGCACCTCCAGAACCATTAGACAACAGAAACCTTTTCTTGATAAAGTTAGCCTGTCTCAGGCATTTCCTTACAGTGACAAAACCTGCCAGATACACCATCCATCTTTTTTCTCTCATATTATCTGGAAAAGTGGAAAATTTGTCCCATCTTCCCCAGGCTGTTGAGAGACTGATGTTTCAATATCAAGTAAGGGATTGAAGAATTCAGCTTTAAGTTCAGCAGTGACAGGGTAGGGACAAATTAGTTAAATCTGTTAAATCGTGAAAGCTGGAAACATGTTCAAGAACCAAACCCATTTTTAAAAACAGGTTTCAGGTTACAAAATCCCTAATATCAAATTAAATTCAATGTTACTGGCTTCTAGTTTAATATTTAGTTGCATCTGTGTTTGGGAGGGAGGAATGGCAGCTTTACTGAAAGCCAAGTTTCCATGTGCAAGGCCTCGCTGATTCAGCCCATTGACAACACTTCCTTGTCCTTGTCACTGGCTCCAGTCTGTAGGAGAACATTTGCTTGGCATGTTTTTATTCCTACTGGTGCATCTTCAGGGAAATCTCAATTTATACTCAGAAAAGGTTTATACTTTTTTGTAAAAGGCAATAGGGTATTTATCAAGCTATATCATCATGGGTGAGGTTATCTATTGCCAAAGTTGGCTCATTCTGCGGATTACTATGGATGATGAAGACGGTGATCCTACAGGACCTGTAGCTTATCTGCGTCAGATAAATATAAGAGAAATGACTATTATAGGGTGGGATTTTGCTCCAAAGCAGAAAGTCAATAGCAAAGGGTCTAAGGTGTCAGAATTAGATGGTAGATGAAAGCAGAATATAAAGATAACCCCAAGCTCAATTCACATTAATCAATATATCATTAGTTCCTCTTAACAGAGCTGTCTCCATGCTAGAAATCTCTTTCACGAAAAGATTCCTCCTTCGAGAAACTCCAATATATCTCTTAGAACGTGGCCATAAATAAAGCACACGAGGTACACAGTTTTTCTTTGTGACTAAAAGGAAGCAGAGTTTGTCTTTCCCAAGCTGCACTGGGAAGTTTACCGTGAAACTAAGGTAGCAGATCAACAGCTGGACAGACAGCCCCCAGTGTCCTTTGAAATAGGACTGTGCTCAAACAATTTTCACCCACATAATTCTGAGAAAACCCTTGGAAACCAAAATATGAGATGATTTGCCAATGCCCTAGTTGGGGTTTGATGGCAGCTTACATGAAATGTCTGTTCAGTGGAGGGAGACTCTCAGGACCCTTCTTTGAGCTAAGCCACTCCACCAGGTCTGAAGGGCTCTTGACCACTCTCTCCATCCCCGCTGACGAGGGAAAGCACACTCGGAGAGTCCAGCTCTTGTATAGGGTGCAGGATCTTCACTGACCACCGAAACCACAGCTTACACATCAACCCACGCAATTTGCTCTCTGTATGAGCCACGTCCTGAACCATTCCTGCCCCCTCTTCTTCCTACAGATGTTGAGACACTAAGACACAGTGTGGAGACGGGAAGAGTGCAGGAGTACCGTGTTCTCAACTCATGAACACAAAACCTAGCATTCTGCATACTGGCACCAGCTCTGAACCACGTGTTCAAGAGCCCAAGTTAGACGACTTGACATTCAGCACCGAAGAAAAGTCTGCATCAGCCCGGCCTTATACAATAGAATGACTGCTTGCCAGGCTCTTTAGCAGAATTTAGGGTGTCTGCTTTCCCTTCAGGTGTAGATTCAGAGTCTTGAACTGTTCACACAAACAGAAAAGATCTGTGGACACTCAGTCCAGCCAGCCTACTGAGAAGCACCAAGGTTAGACAGATTTCCTGGGGAGTCTGTAAGAAACATAAGAAAAACAACATCACAAAAGATATCACTCGTAATCCGTGAGGAAGATCGTATCTCTTAATGAGAAATATAATTTGAGAAGCCTACCCAAAAGGAGACAAGGAGCACAAGCAGTTTCTGTCTCAAGAACAAAGGGACATTAGGGCCGGCACTGTGGAGTAGCAGGTAAAGCCACCACCTGCAGTGCCCGCATCCCATATGGGCACCAGTTCAAGTCCTGGCTGCTCCGCTTCCTATCCAGCTCTCTGCTATGGCCTGGAAAAGCAGTAGAAGATGGCCCAAGTCCTTGGGCCCCTGCATCCACATGGGAGATCCAGAAGAAGCTGGCTGCTGGCTTCAGATTGGCACAGCTCTGGCCATTGCGGCCAATTGGGGAGTGAACCAGCAGATCAAAGACCTCTCTCTGTCTGTCTGTCTGTCTGTCTCTCTCTCTCTTCTGCTTCTCCTCTGTGTAACTTTTTTAAATAAATAAATAAATCTTAAAAAAAAAGAAAAAAAGGGACACAAAAAAGACCATGAAGAGATGGAAGCAGAAATCCAACAGTATGATTAACAGAAAAAGAATAAAATCTGCCAATTTTTAATTCATTACAGTCATTAAAATGAGCGGATATGGAAAAATCATATAATTTATGTGGAGGACAAACATGAGTGTTACTTTGGAGAAAATAACAAAGTTATGGAAATGCAGGAAAATGAAAGATACAGGGGACAGAAAAATGCAGCTCCAGCCGAAGATTCCAGAGTTTTCATAGGAAATAACCAAAACAGAAGCCTCTGGATCCAGGGTCCTCACTACGTGTCAGGAAACTTCCAGAGTATTGACCTAATGGGCAAATGACTGGCAACAGAAAGGCTAGTCCACCAGCCACTCAGTTTAATAAAATTCAAGCAGTTATTTAGTTCTCCCGAGAAACTGCGGCTGTGCTGAATGAAAGTGAAACAACGGATGGTAGTGACACTCCCGTCACGTCCTCGGGACCCACCCCATTCCCTCATCACGAGTTAGGAAGGGGCAGGGCGATGTCCACAGGAAGGACATGTACAAGCATCGAAGGTGTGAATGTGTCCCCCAGAGCTCATGTGCTCCAAACGTAATCCCCAGTGCAGCGCTACTGAGAGGGATCAGGTCCTGAGGGCTCCCTCTGGGCAGGATCACTGTGGTCATCAAGGCAGTGGGCCCGTGGTGCCTCCAGCTCCCTCTCGCCCTGTGCGTTGCTTTCACGCCTGCCTTCTGCCATGGCTGATGTAGCACAAAGGCCCTCACGAAGGCTCGAGCCATCCACTTAGACTGCCCAGCCTCTAAAACAGGAACTGAACACATCTCTGGTCTTTACACATGGCCCCTCTCAAGTACTGGGTGGTAGCCACACGAAGAGACCCAGATGCACGTGTGGTCTTCGCAGCCCCAACAGGAAATGCCTTGGGATGTGCTTCTACAGTGTGGCATGTCCATTCATCTTACTTCCAGTGGGTAGTGCCACTGCATGGCTCACAGCAGCCAGGTGGGCGCATTGCAATGAGTTTGTGACGTCCTGTGGGCGAAGGACTAGGACAAACAAGGTCATTACATGGGTTTTCTTTGCAGGTGTGTGTATGAGTGTGTGTAGTGTGTGTGTGTATTTCAGGTTGACACCTGTATGTGTGTTAGTGTGTGTGTGATGGGTGTGTGCATATGTTGGGGTGTGGATAGCATATGCGGGTGTGTATCTTGGGATGTGTAGTGTGTGTGTTGCAGGTATGGTGTGTATTTGGGATGTAGGAAGTGTACGTGTATTACATGTGTATGTGTGATAATTGTGTGAGTATATGCTGGGTGTAGGTACTGTATGTGTGTGCTGTGTGTGTGGGTAGTATGTAAATTTTTGTGTGTCTGTTTCAGGCACAGATGTGTGTATGCACCTTTTGGATGTGGGTGATGTTGAATCTCTCACAGAATGTGTGCTGCTCCTCTGGGACCAAGAACATGAACATCCAAAAACCCAAAGAGAGTAACCCTGATGCCTGATGTGTTTTCCCAGGTGATGGTAACTAGTCCATGACCTTGATTACAACTGTATTGTTCTTGAGCACCAACCGTGAACTATGAGCAGAGAGAGAGAGAGAGAGAATATGATAGTGGAGAACGTAACTAGACAAAGAAGGCTTACAGAAAAAAGCACTGTAGACAGCCTCAAGTTTAGCCCCAAATTAGCACATAATCAGGAAAACAAGCAGCATGATTGGATTAGTGCAAGTGAGTTCTACTGGCCACACTGAATGTCATACCAAGGAGCGTGTCAGAGCGCCAACAAGCATTTTCAAGCCCAATTATCACTGAATAAAACTAAATTTAACGGAAGGATTCCTAGAAACCTTTACCATTGTGTGGTTCCAAATGACCACACAATATTGTTTTACTGCAAAAGAAAAAAAATAGTAAACTGAGTGAAAGGAATTCTTCAAGAGTAATAATCACAAATTCAGAGTCCTTATAAAGAAAAAAATTTCTAAACTTCTCTTAATAACAATTATAAACAGGAGGGACAAAAGCCAAGTGTTAATAGTATCTAATATCATCCTTATGATACAGACCTAAAAATGAGCTCATTGAGGACACGTCTAAATTTAGCTTTTGAGTTCTAAAAGTCTGAATATGACTAAAGGCCAAAGCTAAAAATCTAGTATAAATAGAAACTACAAAAGTCTGGGTGAGAAACAATAAAAGTCAGATTAAATCACCTTTTTGCAAAAATGGGATTTTTCTTTCAAAACACATTTAGCCTATTAAATGGCAACATTAATGGAAGCAGGAAAATGCAAGATTAAAAAAAAAAGAAATAAAAGGGCAAGCTAAACAAGAACCAAGAGCATGGAAGAATTTGTCAGTTTGAAAAGTGCTGTGAGAACACGTTTATCAAAACCATGATAACACTGTATGTGTGTTGATCATCTAATTGCAATTAATTGAAGCATGTTAGAATATAGGCTATAGAAAATGATATATACACAATGTCTGCAGTTCACTTGTACCTCGTGGAATACACAATCAACATTGTCAGTAAAAGATTACTTATTCATTACAAAACTAGTCAACAAAATTCGATTGTGTAAAGCCCCGGTGGTATGAAGTGCAACGGCAATCCAGCTGATCAAAGCTGACTGAGGAGACCTCTCAGACATCTCTCTGGCCATGGAGCCATTCACTGTACCTAACATAGCACACAAGTATACTCACTCTCTTCTAAACGGTGCATTATAACCAAATAAGAACTTTATAATCTACCTTAAAGATGGAAGAAAATCTGACCCAGAGGGATGATGATAAAAAATTCCAGAGAAGAACCTACATGCACAGCAGGAAGTCCTCTAACTGTGAAATTCAGTAACAGAACAAAGTGTCTGAATATTCTTCCAGCCCAACTATTTTGTAGCAAAGCCAATTTCTTTTCCATTTTCACTGTTACCTTAAAGCATGTTAAATATAAAACAGAACCCAATCTTTTAATTTATCAAAATGATTGGAAATAAAATATCTGTCCAGTAAAATTATATGAGGCCATTTGTTTCTGATCCAACCACCCACTTTATGGTCATCTTATAAAATAATTGTTAATTAAGGCTCATTTACTGAACAAGGAAACTAATTTTATATTGAGGAAAATATGAAACTAAACCATCTATATCTTCAGTTTGAACCAAAGAAATACATATAAGTAGACATATTTAAAATTTAGCAAAAGAGAGGAAGGCAGACAAAGATTAAAATGTCAGGATTTAATATAACCTATTATAAATTCTAGAGTACCTGAAAGATAATAAGGAAAATGAAGAATGAACACAGTGAAGAAAGACATTAAATATCAAGATCAGGATTTTAAACGAAGAAAGAACAGGGTTTAAAAGATGATCATATTAAATATATGTCTTTTAGTTACCATAGAGGAAGTTAAATTATCCCTGTTTGCAGATGACATGACCCCACATTTAGGGAAAACAAGACTCTCCTACAAGTCTTCTGGAATTCATAAGAGACTTTGACAAAACTGAAGGTTATAAAATCAACACACAATAATCAACAGCAGGGGCCAGTATTCTGGTATAGTGGGTTAAGCCACTGCCTGTAACCCCAGCATCCCATATGGGTGCTGGTTTGAGTCCTGGTTGCTCCAATTCTAATCCTGCTCTCTGCTGATGCACCTGGGAAAGTAGCAGAAGATGGCACACGTGTTGGGCCCCTGTTACTTATGTGGGAGACTCAGAAGAAGCTCCTGGTTTCTGGCCTTGAACTGGCTATTGCAGCCATTTGGGGAATGAACCAGCAGATGGAAGATTCTCTCTCTCTCTCTCCCTCTCTCCCTCCCTCCCTCCCTCCCTCCCTCCCTCAACACTTCCTGTCAAATAAATAAATAAATTTTTTTTAAAAAATCAATAGTTTTTGTATACACAAATAATGCTATGGCTGAGAAAGGACTTATAAGATAAATCCCATTCACAACAGCTATAAAAAATCTAAATACCCTGGAATAAATTTAACCATGGATGTCAAAGATCTCTACAATGAAAATTACAAAATATTAAGGAAAGAAATAGAAAAAAAACACAAAAAAGGAGAAATATTTCACGTTTGTGGATTGAAAGAATTACTATCATCAAAATGTCCATATTATCCAATGCAATTTACAGATTCAGTGAGATCTCAATCAAAACACCAACAGCATTATACTGAGACCTAGAAAAAATACATAGGGAAAACCAAGAGACCCCAAAACACTAAAGCAATATTAAACAACAAAAACAAAACCACAGGCATCACAATATGAGAACTCAAGACATACTACAGGGCAGTTATAATCAGAACACCTTGGCACGGCCAAAAATAAAATAAAAAAAGACATATAGATGAGTGGAACAGAATAAAAACCTCAGAACTTAGCCCACATATCTAAAACCAATTAATCGTTCACAAATGAGCTAAAAATTACTCCCTGGAGAAAGTAAAGTCTCTTCAACAAACGGTGTAGGAAAAATTAGATCTCTGCACACAGAATTATAAAAAAGACCCCTACCATACGCTTTGTAAAAAAATCAATTGAAATTGGATAAAGGATCCAAATGAATGACCTGATAGCAACGAATCACTAGAGGAAAACAGAGCAGAAACTCTGCAAGATACTGGCACAGACAAAAACTTCTTGGAAAAGACCCTAGAAACACAGGCAATAAAAGCAAAAATAGACAAATGGGATTGCATCAACCTATGACGTTTCTGTCAACCTATGACACTCAACAAAGTGAGGAGACAACCAACAGAGTCGGAGAAAATATTTACAAACTATGCATCTGACAAATTATTAATATCCACGACATATAAGGAGTTCAAAAAACTCAACAATAGTAAAACAAAAAATTCAATTAAGAAATGGGTAAAGGACATGAACAGGCATTTTTCAAAGGATGGAAAACAAATGGCCAACAGACTCATGAAAATATGCTCAGGATCACTAGCCATCAAGAAAATGCCAAAAACAAATTGGAAAAAAAAAAAAACTACAATGAGGTTTCACCTCACTCCAGTTAGGTTGGTTATCATCTAAAAATCAAAAAATAATAAGTGTTGGTGAGGGTGTGGAAAAAAGGTAACCTAATATAGAATACAAAACATGCTTGCTAACGAATTAAACTGACATCTTATGATTTCTTGTTTAGAGTCCTTGTCTATAATGCTGTGGAATAGTGGTCTTTCCACTTCTCAATTACTGAACATTATGGTTAGTGGTACTTTATGATTATAAAGTAAACTGAAAGTATGCTATTGAAAAAATTAAGAGAAAACAAAAGAAAAATAAGTGGGGGAATTGAGGGAGAGAAAAGGGACAGAAGTCTGTCTTAGAATCCTATCAATGAAATACATGAAATCTGTTCACTTTAAATTAATGAAAACTTTTTTTATAAAAGAAAGTATCTTTAGGAGAAAGTGGACTTCAAAGGCTGCAAATAATTCCGAGTGAGATGCAGGTGCAGCAATTGAGCAATTTTTGAAAGCAGTGCTGTTGGCAGTGGAAAGCCAGTCCATAACTTGGGGGGAGTGGAACAAGACAAAGCCTAGCTTACAGAAAAGCAGAGGAAAATGATGTCAAAGACAGTGGGCAAGAGGAGAAAGATGAACATAACAAACACAGAAGATTCATATGTGCAGGAGTAGAGGTTACAGAACTGAAAGACAAAGATAAATGCATTCTGGAGCAGGCTTTTATCCAGCAGTCATGATGTGCTCAGGGCACCTATGTCCCAGATCTGAATACCGTTCTGCCATTCAGCTGTGGCTCCTGACCCCAGATTCCCGCTAATTCAGACCCTGGGAAGCAGTCATGATGGCTCATTCAAGTGACAAAATGGATTAAGGTCCCTGGCTCCCCAACACTGTTGAAATTTGAGAAGTGCTTCTGACTGTCTGCCTCTCAACCATAGTGAACCTCTAGAAAAAAAGTCTTAAACTTATAACCCTCAAGGAAATTAGGTTTATTTAAAATTACACAGATTTTTTTTTTTAAATTCTAAACATTCACACAAGGACTTAAAAACTTCATTAACCAAAAAAAGTCAAACTAACAGAATAAAATATATTTGAGGAATGAATTCAAAATCCATCTGTCCATAAAACCAGTGCCATTCACCCTGGTTTTTTTTTGTAGTTCACTGATATTGAAATATGAATTATAAGTCCCTGGAAAAATTAATACACCTTCTTACTTTTTAATAAGTAGTTTCCAGATGGCCTGTAGAATGTATATTTATGAAAAGGTTAAAATATAAGTAAAATTTTATAATAAAATTTAAATTATTTGATGCAATTAAACTCTATAGAGCATAAAGAGAAGGGTTCAATAGCATTCATACTCTGAGTCATTCTTCAAAGAGTGGCAGGTTCAGCCATTGATTTCTCTAAATACCAACACAAATGTTGTTATTTCATTTTCTAGGTGACCACTGAATATTAGCAGTTCAATTGCAAGGCTTTCTTTCCATACCTAAGTCAATGTATATTCCTCAGGTCTTCCTATGATTTGAATTTTGGGAAAAAAAAGAAACTCTTCAGCAAAAATGAGATAAAGCAAAGACATGAAAAAAAAAAAAAGATCCTCATAAGGTACACAAAGCAGCCACAGAGAAAGGACATCTACATCAACCACGATTCTTACAAGGATGAGAAAATGTCTTTACGACACTGTGTATGTTTATTTTTGTTTCCACAACAACACTAGATTGAATGTTGTGATCAAGACGTTTTGGACCTGTCTCCCTAGCCTAGAACTTTCTCGGAAAGTCACTTTGAGGTTTCCTTCTAATTGGCTACAGATAAATGAAGATGACGGTAATTTGATCCAGGGACTATGGCACAGTGATTAAACACACTGAGAGAGAAAGCTTTGGACCAGTCCAAAGCCAGGGGGCAGGAGCTGCATCCGGGCCTCCCACATGAGTGATGGGGCCCGAGAACTTGGGTCTTTTCCCACTGCCTTCCTAGGTGTGTTAGCAGGAAGCTCAATGAGAAGCTGAGCAGTAGGACTCCATCGTGGTGCAATACCACAGCACCACCACCCCTCAACAAAGAGCACTCTAAATTGTTAGCTTTAAATTTTAGCAGAATGTAGTTGCCTTTAGGGAGTCCTCTGTGTCAACAACAGTTCATAAGGCCTTGGTCCTTCACCTCTAAGGAAGGTCAAAGTCAAGTTCAGTATGAATCTTCAGCCCCCTCACTGCATAGTGCAGGCCAGGGTTGATCCACACAGCTCTGCAAAGTCCCTGACATCAAATGGATGACCCAGAAACACAGGTAAATGATTCAAGCAGTGGGAAGCTGAACTGTTGCTCAACTGAGAATCCAGAAAAATCTCTTAAGGAGCCAAGGAACAGGACAATTACAGGGTATTTCCTTTGTTAACATCTCATTTGGACACATTCTTCATTCAGTCTTAAAACTTCAAATGTACCTCTGAAATCTTCATCAATGAAGCCAACCTGGTTTCTTCTGGCTCAAGAAAAAAAAAAATCTGTCTAATGATATTCAACAGTTGGGGCATTCAATGCCTGATAAGAGACTCTTTCTCACTCATGGACCACAGGTCAGCTTTTCTACAAAGGTTATTCTGAAGCATTACCTGATAAGAAAAACTTGCTCGCCGTGGTTTAGTTCTAAGAAACAGATTCCTGTACACCAGAGGTATACTGGGAGTATTTTCCCCTCTAAATTCTGTTGTAAAATAGGCTTTGGGGCTATAGTAGGCTAAACAGAAAAACAGAAGTGGATTCACTATGAGGATCTCTTCTCTTTATCCAGAGCACAGAAACAGTGCATTATGTGAGATGGTTCCTGTTCCCGTATCTTCCCACATTCATGAGTATGGCAGAAATTATTTTTAAAGTAAGCACATGTAATATTACAATTTGAAGGATCAACATATGGTTCTCATAAATTGTATCTTTTCATCTTAGCTACATCATATAGGAAATTATTTCTTAATATGATACAACACAGTAACTATACCATATACCATGTAATTTTGTTGTTGCTATTCACAGGAATCATGGAATGGTCTGTATTTGCTAAATATCACATAGTTTTAATAAATCTTTTGTTGAGTACTTTTACCAATTATTTAAAAAGCATCTTTAACACACAGAACCTAAGAACTGTATAAAAAGGGGGTGCAAGGGAAGAAAGCCCCTGTTGATCTCACCATCCAGGGGTAACCACATCACCACTTGGATGTGTAAGTTAATATTTTCATTCTAGAGTTGTATCATGTGTACAATCAGAACGTTATCATTAATGGAAAATGCGACCTTGGCTTTGTTCCACATCACTCAGTCTTCCAAATGGAACCAAGCAAACGGAGAACTGGGAGGTGGCAAAGCTTAGCGGACTAAACAAAGCACAATCTTTACGTTGTGGGACAGACCAGGGCCACACTCTAGATCTGCCTGTTAATAGTGGCCCTCTCTGAAACCATCAACACCTCCACCCTTCAAATGATTCTAATGCTGCCTTGCAAGATGGCTGCATGGATGAAAACAGATGACAAACTTCAAAACACTCCCCAACACGTAATGTAATTTATTTTGGTGAAAATGACTGAGAAATCCATGCATTCAAGGAGGCTCCCAACAGTTTACAAATATGCATAGCAGGAAAAGAGTTATGCGTGCATTTTGAAAGTAATTTGCACCAAAATCAGTGTCCTTTTTAATTCCAATCCCGTGAACTTGTTGAAGTACCCTTCTAAAAGTAGCTTGAGCCATGCCAGGCACACAGCAAGTGATGAAAACCTGCGATGCAGCCGTCCTCAAATGCCCCCTCCTAGACAAGAGGTGCCACCCATCCACAGGCAGGCACCCCTCCATGTCAAAGACTGGGATTAAAGCGCAGGTCTCAGATGTCAGCAACAGAGCTGGTAGAGATGAACAGGCAGCAACTGGGGAGCGCACTGCCTTCCCCACAAATTAGCAGATGGGTAGATTCCATCAATGGGTAGATTCCATCAATGAAGCAGTAGGAGCGCTTCCGTATCACCAGCCAGCAGCCCATCTGTGCTCACAGAGAGCCTGAGTCTCCCTGCACTCTGCTCCGCCTTCAGGAAATGCCATCGCTCCAATCCCAGCCCTGCAAAAGCTCACTTCTCAAATCTGAAATTAAATGCTGGTGTCTGTGCACAGAGGGAAGCAAATTCCTCTCTTGCTCCGCTGCGCTGCAAAGCTCAGCTGGGACCATAGCTCAACCCGAATCCAAACTTCACACTCGGATTAGGCCGACAGCCTGAAAGGCCAAGGTGGGAACTTGGCCCGTTAACCATGACGGGGGAAGTCAAGTAGCCAAGAGCGGCAGGAAGCTCCAGACCTCTCCAGGAGGTTCTCAGTTTTGCATCAAAGACCTCTGAGGTCTGCTTCCAAACCGGGATTCTGAGCTGTGGGAGCTCAGGCTGCCACATTAGGAGAACGGCAGGCACACACCAGTCTGTGCAGACAGAGCCTTCACTGCTTCCCATCAGGGCTCAGTGCTGCCTGTTCTCACATTACCACGGTTAACCTTGGGTTAAAGAACATTTGGATAATAACGGCATAAACTTTTCACAGTTCACTTAAAACTTTACGAGGGCTGGTTCTTTGTAGAGGAGAGTACATTAATATCTAAAACAAGCATGCATTTTAGGTTAACTGTTTGGCCATGTGTATTTTCAGGGTCAGTATCCCAGCAAAATGTAGGCAATTTGGATATTTTTTAATAAACTGAGAGAATGCAAAGCTTTACAGTTCACTTGAATAAAGCTGTATGACCTACATACCACGTATTATGAACAATTACTGTGCTGTTGCCAGACAGTATGGGGTGTATTAGCAGAGTTTCCATCATTAGGCATGCCTCAGCGTAGCTCTTAAGGAATCCAGATGGTGGTTTTCAACTTTATCTCCATGGTGTCCCCTAGGAAGAATGTGTTATAATCACAGTCTCCTTCCCACTTCAAAGTTTTGTGCAGCACAGTCCACTGGAGAAGGGGCGTCCTGCTGTTACTGGTGGGCTGTGACTGCCCTAGCCATTACCCTTAGCAGAAATCAAAATGACATGGGCATCAGGAGGCCCCAATCCTCAATTGTAAAATTATGCCCCAAGGGCCAAATTTGGTGTCTGGAGGAATTTCTCAGAGCAAAGCAAACTTTTCTTAAATTACGTTGTGTTCTTTCAAACTCATTTTACCATTTCAATGGACATAGACATGGGGGGGGGGGATGAACATATGATTTTATTTTTTCATAAAAATGACTTCCAGTCAGCCTTTATCATAATAAACAAACAAAATACTCAAGTAAGATAAAAGCGTAAGGTGAACTAAATCAAGTGTAGATCCTTAGGGACATAGTTAAGCTGAAAATAACACCTGTGAATCTAAAAAAATATGATTTTCATACATTAAACATAACCTTCCCAAAGTGCAATCACAGTAACACAGAAGTTTTGCGTTGCTGGAAATCACAGTGGGAGCAGCCCACAGTGCTGTGAGGCTTTATTACAACTGTTTGCATATTAACTTTGCAATCAGACTCACTATAACCCTCAAAGTCCAAAGCATGGGCTGCCTCCAGTGTAGTTACAGGTATCTGAAGTGAAAGGCAGCGAGATTTGAATTTGCAAGGACAGCAATTTATCAATAAGCATGTTCTCGCTGCAAACCTCCTCTTTATGATGCTGAGTCTTTCAAATGGGCTTTAAAAACAACTCAACGCACTTTCCTTGTAATAGAGATGGATCTATACTCTCCCCAGATTTCCAGTTCAATTTAAATTTATGGAGTTGGCCCACTGTGTGACCTTGGAAGGGCCCATGTTCTCTTTAACTATTTACTGTCTAGTTGCAGTTAAAGTTTGTGGTGAACCTTAGGAATAATGACAGAATTTTGGCCTAGCCAGAAAGTTGCCCACTACAGTCTTCCTATCTTATAACTGAGTGCTTGAGTTCTATTCTCAGCTTTGGCTCCCAGATCCAGCTTGTCACCAGTGTAGATCCTGGGAGGCAGCAGCAAGGGCTCAAGTAGGTGGGACTCCGCCCCCTACTGCACAGATCTGGATTGAGCTCCTGGCATGTGGCTCCAGCCTTGTGGAGGGCTGATCCTGCAGGCATTTAGGGAATAATTTAGTGGATAGGGGTTCCCCTCCTCAATCCATCCTTCCCTCTTTGTTTAGCTCTCCCTCTCAAATAAATCAATCAATTAAATAGGATAAATCATAAACTCAAGTCACATGGCATAGGGTGTAGTTGACATGTCATCAGTTTATTCACACAGATTTTACATGGGCAGAGAGAGAGAGAGAATAGAACAAATGTACTCCCTTATCCAACAACACAATTGGAAAAATCTCATTCCCAAAGGTGAATCAGGTTTGACATCTTGAAAAATAAGAATGGAACAAAACACAAATTAAACCTGAATTGGAGGTTCACTCCAGCCAAATCAGAGCAAAGAATGGCATGACGTAGTATACAGATGTAGTATATAGACTTGAGTTTTGAGTAAAATAAAACCTGGACTCACACCCTATCATTCATAGTAAAGGGCTGAGGGAGAAAGAGTAGGAGGAGGTTGAGGATGGGGACCGAAGCACAGTGAGACCGTGGAAGTAACAAGTACTAACGCACACCCCACAGCTCTGCTGGGTAAACCCTGTTCTCAGTAGCCTGCCCTGTGCCCTACGGCCAACTGCAAGACAGGAGCACAAGAAATGGATCAGCTAAGCCACATGCCTGTGTTGAGATACTGGACTGTATCTATAAAGCAAATCAATCACAATTTTTAAAAGATAACAAAACACATTTTTTAAATGTTATCAAAATACATCACCTCTGTCATGAAATTTCAAAATGTGCCACCTTTTGCCAAATAAAGATTTTTTAAAAAAAAAAAAAAAAAGGCAAGAAAAAGAAATAAGAATGCCTGGCAGTGGGCTGCACTCCTTCTGAAAGGTGCTATTTAAGAAAAATGGCTAATTTTTGTTTGGTGACTCAAATAGTAGGAAGTGTTGTAATGGCTAATTGGACTCCCTCATTTATCATTATAATTTGACATATACATAAGTGTTTATGTTTTCAGAATGTTATACCCCCATTTTTCGTGGATTCCTCAATATTATCTTGAAAGGGACATTAATTCTTCAATTCCGATTTGCAAACAAGTGCAGAGAAGGAAGGTGAGATACAGCAGGTTAGAGGCAAAGCTTGTCCCTGGAGGCCCCAGCCACTGCTCCTTGTCCCCTGGGGGACGCTAGGCTTCCTGCTGGCAATATCATGGGGAATTAGGTGGTCAGATCCACCTTCACAGTCGGGACCCCTCACTTCTCCAGCCCTGGTGCCATTACAGATTCCTAAAGGGAGTTCACATATAAAATAACCAGGCGAGTCACGGTGGCTAGGGTGGCTACCACCCCTTATTGTGAAATGGACTTCAATGATAAGAGCTAACCAGCTTTCACCTAGGGGTGAAACAGGGTCTGCAGCCCTGCTCCCACCAGAACCTTGTGCCACGGCACAGCCTCCGTGTCCTGCCCAGGGTCTGCCCAGCCTAACAGAGAAGAAAGGGTGGCAGACACAGCTCCGTGTCCTGTCTCAGGGTCTGCCCAGCCTAACAGAGAAGAAAGGGCGGCAGACACCTGGGACAAACAGGGCCATTGTCAGATACTCGTCGGAAACCTGGAGCAGAGAGCAGGGTGCACAGTCACAGCCCACGAGCCCCTGTGTCCTTGCTCTCCCGGTCTCCCTCTCAAGGCTGGGCTCCCAGCCGGCACCCCACCATCACTGCACCTGCAGCCGGTTAGCGGGGCGGAGAGGCTGGGTGTAGCCAGTTCACTGCAGGAGAGAGGAAGGCCCTTGGAGGGCCAGATGTGCCCTCACAGAGCCCTTCTGAGTGATGAGCTGCCTCCCGGGGCTAAAAAGACCCCCAAATCAGAACTCAGGTATTTAAAGCACAGAAACTGAATTTTGATGGAGTACCAGTTAGGCTAACAGAACCTTTTAATTAAAAAAATGCATTTCGCATTAGCTGATCTGGATCCATTCTCAACTCTCCAAAATTAACTTAGGTCAACTGGAAGATGGGACGGCATGGGAATAATATGCAGGTTGGAAAACGAGAATAAATGAACAGAGAAAACCCAATCCTGCTATAAATATAGATAGTCCTAGTGAATGTTATTACATGTTAAGAGCTCTGAGAATTAACGAGGTCTAATGGTGGCAAGAAAAGATTATGAAAGAATAATTAATTTATCATTCCTACACGGAAGCACTTCTGTGAGGATCTGACACTCTTTCAATGTCAAATCAATCTACTTAAAATACAATGTATATGCTTGAAGTGTCACAAAATAGTTCAGTAAGACATGACTTCATAGTTGGCAGTACAGTGGCAATGAGTGTGTGCTCACATGTATGTGTGCTTGTGTGTATTCTTTGAATTAGTTCTTTGAAAATCCATGTTGTTGCTGGAGTTGTGCACTGATCCAATTTAGGATATCACAAACAAATAGATGTTACCATCCACACTTTCTTGTTTTTGTGCACTTCTACTTATACTCCATGACAGTTTGGAAATTACAAATAATGAATTATATTGATAGTAGAAGTCTGTATATATCTATACACACACACTTAGGAAATAAAACTATATATGTACATGAAAAGTCCATAAATAAGCAGAATGCAACAAAAATTGTGAAACACAGATGTTGTCCTAAGTAGTTTTAGATGCTGAACCCAGACTTTCATTCACCCTACATCCATCTACTCATTTGTAACTGGCGCTCCAACATCAGAATCCCAACTCTTTCCCATTAGCAAATCTAAACATGGAATTAAGGCTAACATTCATTCTGATATCTAACCTCCATGATTTTTTATTCCTCATAAAAATCACATACAATTTCCCTTACAACTGGACTCCTTCCCTCTATTAAAAGGAGCCAGTGAATACTTTTCACAATTCTTTGTGCAGTTCATGTTCACTAAACTGACAGATTAGAAACGGTTTTAATCCATGTGTTCCTGGGGCTGGTGATGTGGTATACGTAGTTCGTAAAGCCGCCACCTGCAGTGCCGGCATCCCATATGGGAGCCGGTTCAGTCTGGGCTGCTCCACTTCCGATCCAGCTCTCTGCCATAGCCTGGGAAAGCGGCAGAGAATTGCCCAAGTCCTTGGGCCCCTGTACCTGTGTGGGAGACCCAAAGAAGCTCCTGGCTGCTGGCTTCAGATTGGCACAGCTCAGGCCATTGCAACCAACTGGGAAATGAACCAGAAGATGGAAGACCTCTCTCTCTGCCTGTCCTTCTCTCTCTGTGTAACTCTTTCAAATAAATAAATCTTAAAAAAAATCCATATATTCCTGATGTTTTGACATGAACAAATTATCAATGCTGTGTTCATAAGTGCAGAGATCCTTGGCTTTCTGGGTCAGGTAATGCAGCATCTACTTCATGGAGGCAGGACTCCGATTTTTCCTAGCCTTTTCTAAGGACATTCACGGAGTAAGCTATATTTTTAGAGGCAATAAATTATAAAGCAGCGTCAACAGGAGAGTGTGTTGATGATTACATGGCCAGAAGCCCCCAGAACATTCTGGTACCTGCCATCTCCACAGCAAGGCCAACGAGAGCCCTGCACCGCAAGCCTTGAACGCATCGCTGCAATTCTGTGTGTACAAAGCACGAGACGACTGATCCCAAAGGCAATGCAGAATGATAAGCAAACTGGCAGTGTCTGTTTTTGTTTTTAAAAGCAGGTATTTAGTGTATCAGAGAAATTCAACAAGGGTAACTCTACAAACATTGAAGAGTCCATGTTGCGAGGGAGCAGCCAGGCAGGACAATCAGCATTTACAAAAATGAACTCTGCCACACGTCCCACCAGCTGTCTTCACCCTACGAAGCTGTTTCTAGTTTCTCCTGCCGTAAAATGGGAAAGAAACCCATGCTCTGAATTTCTCCCAGTGCTGCTCTTGATTTATCTCTCGCTTCCTTCAACCCAAACCTGCACTGCTGGCATTGTTAACGTTGGTGCTTTGCTTCTCTCAAAACACTCTTTCGAGAAGTGGTGAAGGCAGAAGTTCATAATCACGGAACAATGGGCCTTTGAGATTATTGTCCAGAGTGATGGTTTTCAGTCATTTTACTCAACATCACCCTGCAAAGAGATTTTTAAGCATAGTTTTCCCACTCAGACTCTGTACACTCATGAATTTTAATAACACAGATATTCTGCTTCTGTATGCTGTGTTTATCTCTGCTTTATACATAAAAATTCAGGATTATTTTGGTCCTCTGTGTAGAGCCGATTTCTGTCCCCATGGGGAGACAGCTCCTTTGTGCTGAGATGCATTTTTCAGGTAAGGAAACAAGTGACACAGAGAGTTGGTGAGATGACAGCTGAGGAACTCGTCTAATGGCATTGGCGAGCTGTGGCCAGACAAGAGCTGTACCACCTGCCTCTGACAACCATTAGTAAGACTCTGAAATACTCCAGCTCCGAGAGAATCTAAGACATGATCTCCCAGCCGACTCACTCATTAGACCCCCATAAACAGCACTGTCAGCTTTTGTGCGTTATGTGGACACACCCCTTTCCCTTTAGTCACATGAGTGATGCCTACAGAGCATGGGATGCCCGCTTTTCTCAAGCTGTTTATGGCTCTTTTTTCCAGCCAATGTTTCTTTTCATCACAACAGCACTTTCCACTCACCAATAACAAACCAGCTGAAAGATCTCACGGGAGTACATGTACTATTTAAGAACAAATGGACACATGCAAACCACATACGTAAGCCCATGCAAACACACACAGAGGCATCCGAGGCAGAGAAAAGTCCACTCATGGTGCTGTACATTCTCCATGCTGAGACCAGAGGCTGGGGCTGGCATTGTGGTGCCCTGGGTTAAACCACTGCTTGCCACATCAGATTCTCCCATCAGAGCACCTGTTCAAGTCCCAGCTGTTCTACTTCAAATCCAGTTTCCTGCTCAAGTGCCCGGGAAATCAGAGGATGATGGCCCAAATGGTTGGGCCCCTGCTACCTATGTGAGAGTCCTAGAGGGAGCTCCTGGTTCCTGGCTCCAGTCTGGCCCAGACCTGGTTGTCACCATCTTGAGAATGAGCCAGACAATGGAAGACCTCTCTTGCTTTCTGTCTCTCCCTCTCTCTCTATCACTCTTTCAATTAAATAATAATTCTTTAAAAAAGACTTCATTCTACTGCATGATGTGACAGATTGTAGAGGCATTTATGATGACATATAGACATTGAAGGTTTTTTTTTTTTTTAAGGTTTGTTTACTTGAAAGACAGAATTACAGAAAGAGAGGGAGAGACAGAGAGAAAGAAGTGTTCCATCCACTGGTTCACTCCCCAAATGACCACCAGCCAGTGCTGGGCCAGACCAAAGCAAGGAACCAGGAGCTTCATCTAGGTCTTCCATGGGGGCCCAAGCACTTGGGCCATCTTCCATTGCTTTCCCAGGTGTATTAGCAGGGAGTTGGATGGGAAGTAGAGCAGCCGGGATGCAACCTGGTACCCAAATGGGATGCTGGCACTACAGTTGTCAGCTTAACCAGCTACTCAACAATGCTGGCCCCAACACTGCAGCTTTTGTCCAGTCATGGCAAATTACTGACTAATGCCATCCTTTCACTGCAACGTAACTCACAGTATCAAACAAACCAATTCTTGTTACAATGTTTGAAGATACAGCAGTGAAAGTTTCAAAAGACAATCAATAAAAATACATCACCAACTAGGCAAAAGGTAACCAAGCAGCCTCAAACGAAAGGGCCTGACTAAGCTCCTTTCTAATTCATCACAGGAGTTACCCAAGGCCTTGGAAACAATGGCCAAGAAACTCAGTAACTCCGCCCTGCAAAAGTGTTTGTATGTGATGTATATTGGTCTTCACTGTTTACAGAAAGGGCAACACTGGCAGGACAGAAGTTTCCTGGTTCAAGTGCCATAACTTGCATTGTAGCGCTTTTTGCAGCTAATGTGAAGAATGCGTGTGTGCAGCGAGGGGACAGCCCCGAGTCCTTGTCCTGGCTCTCAGATTTACTGGTTTTCTTCTTGTAGCAAGCCCCTTAACTTCTCTGTCGCTCTGCAGAGGTCATGGACAGGACTAGCCAGATTAAGAACACAGGTTCTCAAAGTGGTCAAGTGTCCACAAAGGCACCGCTTCCTTATTGTTGCTACCCTACATGCACCTCACCTATTCTCCATTTCAAATGCCTATCAAGCAAGATTTTGTTTTGCCTTTATTTTCACTGGGATGGGATTAAACCATGAGCAAGTTACAATTCAGGGAACACTGTCCTATCCCTTCATGTCTTGATGACAGGTGCCAAAGATCGTAGGCAGCCAACATTCAAACAGTGAGTTCTAAGACAAGGGCTGTGAAAGCCCTTCCCCCTCACCATAGACAACAGCTTCCCCTGTATATCCTGGCCATCAGGTTCTTACTCTCTTACTGAAAAATCATGAAAAGAACCAGGAACCAGGTGGTTGTAATGCAACACTGACCACCAGGTGGTTCAGGGATGAGGAACCATCTTTCTCCCACTTGGATGTTTACAGCATCTGTATGCCACAAAAAATCATCATCTTAAAAAATTAGCTGGCTACTGTTTATTGAATTTTGAGTCCTGCCTGCAGAAATGCCTTGCCGGGGCCCAACTGAGTGATTTCACAGATTTTTATGGCCCATGTACCGGTCATCCTCCGAACTGCGAGCAGATGCTCAAAGTGAGGAGAGCAGACTGCAACTGTGGGAGAGGGGCTGAGGTCCAATCCCCGCCCCAAAAACACAAGAGCGGGACACAGAGTTTCCACCAGGTGGGAAGTGCTAGCAGGGCTGGACTGGCCAGTCCCAGGAAGGACAAGATCTGCACTGCTCCTGTTTCCCTAGCTCCCAAAGACGTCTGTGTGCATAAAACACAAGTGTCAAGTTCAAATACGTACACCACTCACGCCACCTGCTTAACGAGACTGTCTCTGAAATTCTCTGGCCTGGGTCCCATCACGTGACGTGTTGTCTTGGGAGCTCTCCTAGGGTTTGCCCCACCCTAGCACCACAGCCCCACTCGAAGACAAGCTCCCTGAGATCCGGGGCTGCATGCCAGTCATGTCCCTATCCTGAAAGTGACAATGATTACTCAAGCACATGCCCCACACTTGTAAAATGTGTGCTAGGTTAAACCACCACAGAAAAGACACACTTGTGGTTTAAAACTTTCATGGTATTTACATGTCATTTTGTCACTGTCCCATAGTTTTCCCAAGTTAGTAGTATATCTTTATATTCTCCATATGCTCCAGTTTCAAACACAGCCCATGTAGTTTAAAACATCTATCTGGGGGCTGGCTCTGTGGCGTAGTAGCCTAAGCCTCCACCTGTATTGCTGGCATCCCCTTGACCTCTGGTTCGTGTGCTGGTTGCTCTTCTTCTGATCCAGCTCCCTGCTAATGTCCCACCAGAAGATGCCCCGCGTGCTTGGGCTCCTCCACCAGCTTGGGAGACCCTACAGAACTTCCTGGCTCCTGACTGGCCAGCTACGGCTGCCAGGGCCATTTGGGGCCTGAGCCTGTGGATGGAAGACCTTTCTCTCTGTCTCTGTAGCTCTGCCTCTTACATAAATGAATTAAAATACATAGAGATCATGTATATAATATGTAATACACACATTAGCATACCATATATAAAATAAATATTTAATATTAAACACACAAAGAGAGAGGCTTTGAACTATGGTTCTAACTAAAAAGAGAAAGAAAACAGTAAATTATTCGAAAACCTCATTAGAATTAATCTCGGTAAATTCCGTTGCTAACCTTTCCCTCAGCCTCCCATTTGTACTGCTATTGATCTTGCCAGCAGTTTGTTTGAAAGCATGTATCTGAAGGTGAAATTAGACTTAACAGGTGAGTTTCTGCTTTTGAAAATGACAAGCTGTACCCCTGCCCCTGGAGGACCGAGTTGAAAGAGAGCTTCCGACACAACTTTTCAGACAACGATGGCGTAGCCTGCCTCTCCGCCTCCTCCAGATCAAGTGCACTGTCCCTGTGCATTCACATCCTGCTTTCTCAACTGCTCCCACTGCCCGAGTGCCGGTCAGCAGAGGCTTCTGTGCAACGGACAGTACCTCACACTGAGGAGCTGGGTGGAGGAGGTCCCAGGTGTGAGACAGCAGCCGCCCTGGCCTCGCCTTCGCCAGACCCAGAGCCGAACTCCAGGTCGAGACTCCTTAGGAAGAGAGCGCCAGGCAGTAACCACCGTGCAGCCCACACAGCCTGGGGGTCTTCCCAGCATGCTCTCCCTCTCTGTGGGTCTGCCTTTCAAAGAAAGAAATTAAATATATGTGTATATATATATTTATATATACAGGTATATCATGTATAACATACAAATTAATATACCATATATAAAATATATAATGCTAATCAAATAAACTGCCTCAGCAGCTCCCAATAGGACAGATGAAGAGTATAGTCTTAAGCATCTTTCATGGTCGATTGCTATGAATTTTTAGGGGCACACGTTTCTGTGTCTGTCCACCAAGGGTGGTTTTGGTGCATGGGTGAATTCTGGGAGGAAATAGAACTATCTGTGGATGACAGCTCATCTCTCAAGCATGCGTATGTTGTTGACTGACAAATCACTGTTGGCATGCACTCATTTTAAAGTTTATTAAAAATTCATACCTGCCTCATCAGACCCAAATTCTTTGTATGTTGTTAGCCAAACCAAAGAAATACTGTAAAATGGCAAGATTGTCTCTGAGATGCAGGAAATGCTAGGCTGGGGGAGACAGTACTCTATTCCAAGGCCCGATTCCTTAGGGCCAGGGAGTAGGTGAGCCACCTAGATTGGATGTGGTATCAGTTTGTTCATCCTTGACTCTTTCTGATGGAAGGAAGTGGAGCATCACAGAGCATTCAGCCCTCGGTCCAGAGAACGACACAGGAATTCATCACAGGGAAAAATGTCAGGATATTAATGAGCTCTGTGATTTGTGGATTTAAATTCAGCCAAGGTTTAATAATTGCCCCAAACATAGCTGGATGCAGTGAAATGGCGACAACATAGTGACCCTCTCATACAGGGTTTTCACAGGCAGCAACAGCATCAGAGGCTACCCCCGTCTCACGCTGGTGTACTCTGAATAGGGCTGGTCTAGAACACATCCTCCTTCATCTGCCTTAAACAAGTGTTTGTGTTGCCGACCATGTGATCGCACTTTAATCCTGACACTGATCCCAGGGGAAGGAGGACAAGGCTTATTGTCCTGTCCCTCTACCTCCCAGGGCTTCCCACTGCCCTTAGAAGGAGGCTCAGCCCAGCATCACAAAACACAAAGCCCCTCATCCTCCAACCGCCACCTGAGTTGCAAGGTGCTCCTTCTCCACCTTCCTCCTTATTTGCTCTAACTCAGACACCTAACTTCCTTGCAACTACAGATGCAAAAAAATGCCTTTCGCTTCCCTAAAATCTGTACCTTTTATTCCATCTGCCAGGAACACTTTTAAAAATATTTATTGATTTGTTGATTGACTAGCAAGGCAAAGCAACAGAGGGAAACAGAGAGAGACAAGGTTCCATCTGGTGGCTCTCTTCCCAGATGGCCACAAGGGAAGGAGCTGGGCCAGGCTGAAGCTGGGAGCTTAAACCGAAGCAAGGTCTCCCACATGGGTAGCTGGGGCCCAAAGACTTGGGTCATCCTCCACCATTTTCCAGGCAGATTAGCAGGGAGTTGCATCAGAAGTGGAGCAACTGGGACTGAAAGTGGCATTCAAATATGGAGCGCTGGCATCACACGTAAACCTAAATCACAAAGCCAGCCTCTTCCCCAACACTTTATATAATTAACTCCCTTTCCATCTTAAGGTATCAACATAAATTAATTTCCTTGCAGAGCCTTCTTTTAAAAAGTGTATTCATTTGAAAGGCAGAGTCACAGAGAAAGAGGGAGAGACAGAGAGAAACAGAGAGACCTTCCATCTACTGGTTGACTCCCCAGATGGCCACAAGGCCAGGGCTAGGAACTCCATTCAAGTCTTCCATATGTGTGGCAGGGGCCTAGCACTTTGACCATCTTCCACTGCCTTCCCAGGCACGTTAGTAGGGAACTGAATCAGAAGTGGAACTTACAGACCCTTTTCTACTCATGAGATTCAAGAAGATTGAATCATTCCAAACCATTATCTCTGTGCTTTATGTTAATTTCTCTCAGGAGAAACAGAAATCAGCTATTAATTTATTTTTATAGAACGTTTTTATGTAGTGCATAAACAGATTTAAGTCTCTTTACTTGGGAAATTGTACTCATTGATGAGCAGGATCAATGGTCACATCTATTGGTTAATCCCTTAAAAATCAGAATCGATAATTATGATAAACTCTACACTCTCTTGCTTTCATGGTAAAGGGTCTTGTGTATTCATATGATATTGTTGGAATGGCAGATTGTACAGATTTCAGAAAAATTGGAAGATGCGTGTGAACACCACCTTCTCCCCCTCCTTCTGCAACACCTCGAAGATTTCCTTCCTCACCCTGGCATCCTGCATGGATGAGCTGAGCACACAGGATGTGGTAAGGAGTATGCGCTTCTCTCTTTCCTGTGAAAAGATGATCCATGGGGGCACACACTGCCGCAACCCTCCTTGTCATTCTTTTCTTCAGTACCTTCCCTAGGACAGGCACACAGCACGTCCCATTCAAGAACAGCAGAGAGCAGCTGAGCTGTTGCTGAGGATGCCTCCTCCCACCTAGGAATGCCTCAGCTGCAGTCCTGGCTCTGACTCTGTCTCACAAATAAATAAAACACATTTTGAAAGTACACATTTTTCAGTGGTTGAATAAAGATATGTAACACCAATGATATTCAAATTTTTCTATCAGGATTTGGAAGCAATTTTATTTTCATATTGTTAGCAGCACAAAATAGGGCAAGTTAGGCTTGACCTCTTTTTACCTTATTTGTACAAAACTGAACTCCAGGCAAGACTGCTCAGGTCCTGCACCTCAGCTCCGCACTGGGAGAGCATGATCCATCTCCCCTGTGAACAGAGTCCCATGGGCATAAAACCCTGCACGCAGGGGTTCAGGAGCCATGCTACTCCTTCCGGTGAGAGCACTGCCGTTTTAACTCCTGCAATGTGTTTCTGATTAATTATCTGACTGGTACCTATCCAGTTCTTTCTTCTGTTTCCTCAGTTGAAATCTATTTTTCTCTCTGACATTTAGGTTTTTCTATCTTCCTTGTGTCATTTTTCCATCTATCATTTTCTCGTCCATTTTCCCCAAGAAATGAGTCACTTGAAGAGTATCTTTTAGCTTCGTCGTAGAGCAGATGTGAAGGGAAATGTGTAATATCTCAACCTGCTTGCTGAATTCATTTTTTCAGTCCCAATTATGTGCTCTGAATTGCAAGTTGCGCATTTTTAAAGGAAAACATTTCTTTGTTCACAGAGCCTTATCATTCCAGCTATCTCCTGGTATAAATTAGCTGTTTAATCAATTCAACAAAGACTTGTTCAGCACCTACAACATGGTTGACACTGTTCTAGGTTGGGGCCACAGCAGGAAACAAAGTATTGAGTCCCTGCTTGGATGGACCTCAAGCTGGTCAGGATCCTGCTGTTTAAAACAGATGTGCAAGTGTATGCGTACATGCAGCTATGTGCAAACATGCAGATGCATGCACATGCGCTCACACTCACCTCTGCCTTGCTAGATACCAGTTGGCATGTGAAGACTCTACCCAAGGGCAAAGGAGAGAACGTGCATTGGGAGACAACCCAGCAGTGCTTGCCACTACACCCAAGAACCGAGTAACAGAAAACTTCCCAAACAACTAAGGCTAAAGTATATCCTCTTTAGGAACTTACAGCCCAATCAGAAAGAGACAAAATATAAGTTAACTAACAATATGACTATATTTCTCAGTAAGGTATAATCTACAATACCATATTTCCTTAACTCTTTCCCATACCACAGTTCATACCACCATGAGGACTGAAAATACAGCCCGTTTTCTAGAAATCACTACTCCTCTCACCATCCCCTGCCTTTGTAGACGCTGTCCCAACTTTCTGACATGCCATTTCCATATCTCCAACTTTCTGACATGCCATTTCCATATCTCTAGCTGCAAAGTTTTCTTCATCCCTCAAGACCAAAGTAAAGGGACCAACAAGGCACAGACCCTGGTCCTAACAAGATCAACAAGTAGTGCGGAAGGAATGAGTGAACATAGGAACAAAAGTGATGTGGATGACAGGAGTCCAACATCAGTGAGGCAGATGAGAAACAGGCAACAATGTAACTCTCACAAATGTAAAGTGAAGAGTTACAAAGTATATAGCTCATTTTACTACCAAGGGATCCAGTAAGAGATCAGCCCCACCCACCCTGGTCAATCGAAATTCTCAAGTGTATCCTTTAGGAAAGTAACAAACTCTTTCCATAGGGCAAAAACCAAGGGCATTCTACCAGATGGGATTCCTTGCATTCCTATAGCCAAGAATTCCTGCATTATTGTCAGTTTTCTTCAGTGTACTTCTGTAATAGATCAAAGGCCTTTAAAGATGCATACAACACAGAAGGAAACACAAGATGTGAAATTCATGGAAGGGTACACCTCAGAGACCTTCCCTTTCCCCCATTCAGTACCCTCACATCCCCTCAGACAGCAACAGCAGGGATCAGTTGAAACCCAGGTGCACCAGGCAAACCAAGCATACAAAAGTAGTATCACAGAGGTTCTGAAAATTAAAGTGCCATTGGAACCATAGAAGCAGGCTGAGGGGTATACACTTATGCTAAATAAGGTGAAGCCCTGCAGATATAAGAGATTTAAGTACGATCCAGTCTTATAATACACAGATGCCCTGGATGCAGTCAGAACTCACCTGTCAAATGCAGAACCAAGAAAACCACCACATAAATGAGTAATGGCGATTGACTGATACCCACACCAAGATAAATCTGTCAGTGGAACATCTCATGAGAATTTTAACACAGCTGTCATAAAAATGGTTCAATAATCAATTAAGATTCTCTTTAAACAAGCAGGAAAAAAGAATAAATATCAGCAAGTAAACAGAAGTCACCAAAAAAGAGAACCAAATATAAATATACACCTGAAAAAATGCAATGCCCAATATAAACTGGGGAAAATCTGGGGGAAAAATGCAACAAAGACAACAAAAACAACTTACTGGACAGGCTCCATGTAGAACAGTGACACCAGAGGACTCAGCCAAGGAAGCCAGAGGGCACAACAGCAGAATCCAAACCATCTGAAAGTGAGAAAATAAATTGAAAATGCTGAATAGAGCTTCAGGGACCATTGAGACAATAATAAAAGATCCAATATATATACCTAATATTAAGGTCTACTCTATACTGCAGCGACCAAACACTGGAGTATTGGCAGAGGGATAACCACGTAGATCAACAAAACCAAACAGAGAACTAAGAAGTTATGCCATTCAAACATGTCCTACTCATTTTTCACAGCAGTTCAAGACTTACTCAGTGGAGTAAGGATAAATAATCTTTTATCAAATGTTACTGGAGTGATTAGACACCCATGGGCAAAAATACTGTTTTACTTAAACCTCTGACTTCATACAAAAAAGTTAACTCAAAATGGGTTATATACTTCATATGAAACATTTAGAAAAACTATGGAACAAAGCATTCCGGATCAAGATTGAGGCAAGAAATTCCTGGATTTGACACCAAAAATAATATTCTATAAAATGAAGAACTGACAAAATGGGTTTCATCGTTTGCTCTGTGAAATGCCATGCAAAGAGCAAGAAAAGACCAACTGCAGACCAAAAGAGCGCAAAGCTCCTGTGCAACAAGAGCACAATCCAGACTACACGAAGCATCTTCAACAAGTTCATGGGAACATGTAGAGAGAAAAAACTCTGCATGGGTTTCCAAATGATCTGCAGCAAGTTAAACACATTTTTAAATTCTATTGTTGAAATACTCCCATATAAGGAACTCTCAAAAATCAGCAGTAAGAAAATAAACAATCCAACTAGAAAATGGGCAAAACACATGAACAGATAGTTCAGTGAAAACATAGAGAGTAGAAACAAGCACACGAAAAGATCTCCACCTTCACAGTCAACAGGAAAGCACAAGTTAAAACCAGCTGAGATAGCGCTACATGCCTACAGAAAGACAAAATAAGAGATGGCAACAACACAAAATTCTACTGAAGATAAAGAAAAACTGGGTCACTGACCCATTACCGGCACAACTCCAAAATAGTAGAGACCATGGAAAACAGTTTGACATTTTCATTTAAATCTGAATGGGCGATTACCATATGACCTAGCAACTATGCTTGTGGGCATTTATCCCAGAGAAATGGAGACTCATGCATGCATATTTAGAGAAGTTTTATTTGTAATCGTTGAGATCTGGAGTCAGACCAAGGACCATTCTATAGGTAAATAGTCTGGCATGGTGCTACAGCCATCCCATGAAATACTATTCAGCAGCAAAAGAATAACAAACTGTCACACACACAGCAAGTGAATGGCTCTCAAAGGCATTTTACTCAGTGAAAAAGGCGTGTCTCAGAAAGATGCATATTGTGTGATTATAAAGTATTTTTGAAAAACAGAATCTCATCAGTGGAAGTTAGGGAAGTAAGGGCAGGTAACACAAGGTACCCGTATGTGGCAGAACTTGACCATGCTGGTGGACACACAAGCAGGTGATAATATCATACAGAACTACACATACTCAGGTCCAAGTCAAACTACAAATTCATCTGGGGAATTATATCAATGTCAGTATCATGACTATGATATGATATATTATAAGCTAATAAAATGAGACCATTAGGAGAAAGCAAATAAAGTATGCATGACAACTTCTATGTTTTTCTTACAACTAAATGCAAATTTATAATTACTTCAGTGAAAAATGACAAATAAGAACAAAAGTCTACTTAAAAGAACATAGATAGCTAGGAAATGACAAAGGTGATACCAGCAACTAAGACAAACCATCAACAGAGTAGTTGAGATATACAATGGAGGGTAACAATATAAAGAATAAACAGTGATGTCCAGAAGGTCAGACATCCAAATTATCTAGGTCTACAAAGAATTCACAGAGGAAATGGAGAGTAAAGTACTAAAGAAATAAGACAAGAAACATTTCCAGCACTGAAGTCCTCAGTTTCCACAATAAATGTGAGACATAACACACAGAACTAAGTACATATAAAAAAGATAGGCAACAAGGCACATCGCTCTGATTTTCCAGAAACTCTAAAAATGAAGACAGGTATCTAAAACAGTTTTTATATTTTAAAAAATCACATATAAAAGACTGGGATACAAATGACATCATAATTCTCACCTAGAAGCTAATAAACAAGAAATACATGCAAGCCCCAAGGACAAATAATATACTGTCTAGAATCCTACACTTGGCACACAGTAATACAATTTTCAAATACTGAAGGTCTCAAAAACCTTAACCCACTGTGCAGGCTTTCTTAGGAAATTACTATGAATGTGCTCTACTCTAAGACAGTGATCAAAAGGAAGACACAGGATCCATCACACATGCCAAAAAAAGATAAACGGAGTTCCCAAGGTGCTCAGAACACACCAAAGAAGACAGATTCCCTGTCCCAACTGGAGCGGATGAAACACTGAGAAATCTCTATGAGAGAAAGATGAAACAGCATGTAGATAATGTGTTTAACCCCAGTGGGAGACTGCTGCTCTGAGTTTGGGAATTAACGAGTGACACATAGAAGTTTACACATAAGGGGGCCGGCGCTGTGGTGTAGCAGGTAAAGTCGCTGCCTGAAGCGCCAGCATCCCATATGGTACCACTTGAAGTCCCGGATGCTCCACTTCCAATCCAGCTCTCTGCTGTGGCCTGTGAAAGCAGTGGAAGATGGTCCAAGTCCTTGGGCCCCTGCACCCATGTGGGAGACCCAGAAGTTCCTGGCTCCAAATCGGCAGAGCCCCGCCTGTTTCAGCCAATTGGAAAGTGAACCAGTAGATGGAAGACCTCTCTCTCTCTCTCTCTCTCTCTCTCTCTCTCTTTGCTTTTCCTTCTCTCTCTGTGTGTAACTCTGACTTTCAAATAAATAAGTAAATCTTAAAAAAAAAAAAAGAAGTACACATAAGCACATGATCTGAGCAACCTAACTCACAGTACTGCACCACACACTGCTGAGCTTCGGATGACATCACAATGTAGTCCTGTAAGAGCAGTAAGAAGGCAACAACAGGTGTGCTACGGGAAGGAGGGATGGAGGAGACAGGCATGGAAAGGAAGTCAAAGTTCCATCTTTCATCGTGGCAATCAGTAGGAAAAAACCTTCAACTAAGCAGGTCGACAACAGCGATACAAACAGGTTTTCGTGTTGTGATTGGATTATCTTTCATGAATAGTGCCATAGTGTTTTCGTTATCAATTTGTGATGGGAATTTTCACAGACTAGAAAAAGGAAATAGAATAGTGAATGTCCATCTACCCATCTGATAGGGAGGCAAATATCAGAACCAAGAGTTCAAAGTGGTGGTAGGGAAAGCATCCAGGGAACAGGGGTTGGCAAGGGGATGAGGTAAAGAACTGGCTATTTTTAATCACATGGGACCAAGTACCACTGCAACTGCATTTTAATTCTTATGTATTTTATCTTCACTACACAATCCCATGAAAATAAACACAGTACAGACTTTAGAAATTGACAGAACACAGAAAATTACCTCTATAATCCTCCCACATGAAGAGCACCGCATCTGAAATTTTCCTCTATTTCGTCAAATTATGTTGCAGCCAAAAGCAGAGTGGGAGAGAGAGAGAGAAAGGCAATGGGGGGATAGCCAATTCAAAGGAACAGAAAACACTGAATTGTGGCATCCGAAATCTTTCCTCAGAAAATACTCTTAATCTTCAAGCAGTCTTTTGAAAACACTAACATTACAATTGACATAGCAATTGACACCGGAAAATCTTGGCAGGAATTGAATTGAGTAGCTTGGAAAGGAATCACCCACAGCTGTCCTCCACTGGATGAATCCAAATTTGACCATTAAACATGAGAAAAACAGAGGGCTCACTAATTGCGAATGATAATCAGCAGCCTACCTTAGGGTCACATTTGCAGAAGTTAATTCAGTTTGATTAAGCTTCCAAACCCTGAGTGTTAAGCTTCGAGCAATATTTCACAGGGCTGCTATTCTCTAATGGATTATATTATGACCTATGATTTTAATCTATGTCTTATCACCAGTTACTTTTACTTCCTACATTTAATATGTTCTAACTTAATGATAAAATTACTATACCTTAATACCTCATCTACACAAAGAACAGGTCTCACGATAAAAGTCTCCTCCTATTTTGCAAATCATTCGTAAAGACACCAGCTGTACTTTTGTTCAGATGACCACTGATTAAGAGTGCAGTTAAAACATCCCACCATTTTCCTTTAACAGAATTTTGTCACTTCTTTGCCAACAGTTAAAGAATAGCTAACTTACCCACCAGCCTCAGGTTTAAGATATTAATTTCCATATTTAATGTTCCCATCAATGACCCTGTAATGTGGAAAGTATTTTACTCCTCTCTACCACTGCAGCTACTACCATTTAGGGAGAGCAATTTATTGAGGGCATTGAGACCATTTCTAAATATCTCCCTTAGTTCTAACAGCAAAAATGTTTTCTAACCACGCAAACTCCAGAAAATCCCTGAAAATCAGCCTGCCAACATTTTTTCTCCTTGTTAGGTTTGTGCTTGATTGATGCCCAGGGCAACTGCATAAATTTCCATAATTTATGAAAACAATGCTAGACAAATAATATATCAAAAACAATCATATTAATGATACAATAAATTACCTTGAATACTGGTAGCATGATACCAATTTTTTTATAACTAGAGATACAAATGCACAGTTAAAGATAAGTTCATAAACACCTAAGGATTAATACATTCCACATATTAGTAGAAAGTACCATTTTAACTCTATATTCTGATAAGTTATTTCCCCTAATATAATGATAGGCTGTCACCATGGTGACACTCAGAATAGGTGTTGGAACAAGGACTGGAGTGGGATGGGAGGGAGCGGGTAAGTGTACCCACTAACAAGCCATTAAACCTATCAGAGCTGTGGTCCGAGAATAGACCTGGAAGGTGTGAACCAACATAGAAGATTTATCACTACAAAGGTATCAGATGTGCAGTATCTTTCTATGTCAAGTCATATTTTGACCTAAGTGGGAACACTGCAGTGTTACCCAGTTAAGAAATCCAAGTGGAACACGTCAGTTTTGTGGGTGGGGAGTCCGCTGTAACGTTGGAATCACACGATGCCTAGACCCGTCTGCATCGTCAGCTGTATGCCACTGCCTATGAAGTTGCTCAGGACACGCCGCATGGATCAGAAACACAGAAGGGCACTGCAGGCCAGCAGCAGAAGTTTCCATCATGGGCTCCTTATCTCCACAACCCCCACACACCAACCTCACAGGGGCTGTGTCAAGTGCCCTGAACATAGAGTCAGAAATGCATCGTAAGGGCTACGCTGCTGTGCCCGCTCCTTCTGGGACAACACATAGATATCTGAAAATGACCACCTCTATTCCCACGCTGGTCCAGACCACTGTAGCCTGCTGACACTTCAACACACACCTCAACACTACCTCAACTCGATCATCAGATTCCCCATCTAGCTCCAGCCTACTCCCTGTGTCCACCACCTTAGTACATGACAAAGTTTTTTTTTTTTTTTTTTTGCTGATGCTGATAATTCTTTTTTTATATATATATATAAAGCTTTTATTTAAAGAATATAAATTTCCAAAGTACAGCTTATGGATTACAATGGCTCCCCCCCCACACAACTTCTCTCCCTCCCCTACCCTCCCCTTTCCCGCTCCCTCTCCCCTTCTGTTCACATCAAGATTCATTTTCAAATCTCTTTATACACAGAAGATCAGTTAAGAACAGAGCTGGGAGTCACTATGATTTACCCAGTTCCAAAATCACTTGTGTCACTCTAAATCCAGCTACTGCATCATCTTCTTGCTCATCGCTGAGGTCCAGACTCCCATACTCCCACCCACAGAATCCTGGTTGACTTCTCATAGTCCTTGTGCTGGCAAAACCCTCAATGACTTCACCTTGTTCCTCACAAAAAAGTGAAAAACCACTCAAAAACATGAATGTCCTTTGGTTGATCTGGCCCTTGGCTGCCTCTCCAGCCTTAATTCTTGCCACTCTAACACCATCTTCCAGATAAGCAACTCTCCTTGCTGTTCAGTCCTGGGCTAATCTTACCCTCTCCAGATGTTCTCTCCCTTTCTCAAGCACTCCAGGGACCCTCTTCACTTCTGAGTCTTAATGACCATTATTTCACATGCCCTTACCTTGGCCCCTCAGCTAAAACATCAGTCATCAGTCGCAAGCTTATACTCTAAGACCTCTTACTCATGTTTTGCAGAGATGCTTCTTGGTTGAAATTTGGGATTTAATTTATTTCATCATCAGTAAACCTTTTCTGTAAAGAACCAGATAGTAAATATATTACATTTTGCTGTCCATAGGGTCTATGTTAGACCGAGTCAAGTTTGCTTTTGTAGTGAGAATAATCCCACGGATAATAATTAAGCCAATGGGTAGGATTAGGCCCAGCAACCTGCAGCCTACAGTTTCTCTCTCCTGTCTTCCGAGGATAAACCCGTGAAGGTACTGGGCATATTTTGAATTCTATACTTCTGTATCTCAACAAATCTGCTTGTAAAGTCACACAATAAACATTCAATTAACCATTTATTGGATGGATGAACAGTAAATGAATAACATTTGAGATGAACCTCAAGCAGTTGTGTGAATATATCTACATTTTCAGCTATTTTTAAAAATTTATTTATGTATTTGAAATGTAGACTTACAGAGAAAGAGGGAGAGACAGAGGAAGAGAGAGAGAAATCTTCCATCCATTAGTTCACTCCCCAAATGGCCACAGCAGCCGGGGCTGAACCAGCCTGAAGCCAGAAGCCAGGAACCGCATCCTGGTCTCTCATCTTGGTGGCAGAGGCCCACGCACTTAACTTTCCCAGGCACATCAGCAGGGACCTGCAGTTGAAATGGAGCAGCTGGAACACGAAACTGAACTTATTTGGGATGCTGGTGGCGCAGGCAATGGCTTAATCCACTGGCCCATGATGCCAGGGGCTTAGTTTATGTTTCTAAGCTACAAGAATAAAGAAAAATAATAATTGTTTTACAAAAAAGTAATCACTCTTAGATGCTCCAGTGATTATTCAGATTTGCTCCTGGCAGACCTGGTAGTCCCAACAAGCTGAAGCACAGAAGCAAAGTAAGATCATTAGGAGAGAGTCTTTACTCACCCATCACGTCCCTTCATCAAGAACAGAAAACCTATTTCAACATATCAGGAACACTGACCACAGTAGCTACAGGAATGCTCTTTTTTTTTTTTAACTAGTGGTCTAAGCACAGAGTCAGTAATTGCAGAAAAAAAATCTCAACTAAGAATTATGAAGGTGTTCACTCCAATGAATGACTGAGAAGTTCAACAGCAGCCAATTAGGCACTTAAGCTTCACTTAGGAAGATCTTTTTCTAGAAAAGAATAGATTCTGGGACTTGTAGTCAAGATGATGAATTGAATATACAGCAGAGCATCTATCTCTTGTGAACTGAGGTGTTTGGGGGAAATATACATCCAAGCTTAGAGGCAAAGGAGAAATATCCATGCAGTCAAAACCACCAGGAAATCCAGAAAGAACTGAGGCCATGTGGCTGGGATGAAAGAACTGATGGACGCCCTGGGGATGGAGGTTTTAAACCAGTCGGGAGTGACGAAAGATTCCTGGATGCTGTCACTACAAAGGGGAAATAGCACTGGGTGCCCTACATAGAACGGGGACTGAGGAAAAGGGTTTATTTATGTCAGTGATAGCTAGAAATACTCTTGTCTGTGGCCAAGTTTTAGGAGACTGAAGGAAAGTGCTTGCCTAGGATAGGTGTGGAAAAAAGAACGCCCAGACTAAAGAGGAACCACAAACACAGGCACTGGTCACTGTAGCAGCCTACACCAACATACCACCTTCAGTCATAGAACCTCCCAAATGAGAAGCAAATCTAAACAATGCTTCTGATCTCCTGAACCTAGTAGGGCCACTGAAAAGAGAATTAGGATATTTCGCAGAGTATATCTATGGAAGAAAAATACTTGTTAACAGCACAAAGCAGTCTAGTATCAATAAGCTAGGGAATTTACAACCAAAGAACCAGACCACACAACAATCTGAAAAGGACTTTTAAATAAGTATGCTTCAAAAATGCAATCTGTAAAAACAGGATGCTATAGAGAAAAGGCAGGCAGATAGAAAAATAATCAAGAGAAAAATCACATAAAATACAGTCATAGAAGTGAAACACTCAATAACTAAAACTGGAGAGATGCTAAAGAATAAATTACTGCAAATCAAGAGTCTCAGAGTGGAACAGAAACATAGAGTATAAAAACGAGGCAATAAACACTGAGATTGGGAGTGAAATGTCTAGATAAGAGAGGATGGAAACTTCCCATAAACAAGGGTATACTTCTTCAAACAAAAACTGTTTGATTTCAAGAATAATTTGCAAGAATTCCACCTAGACATAGACATTATTAACCAAAAAAATCCTTTTGAACATTTTCTATATGGGGAAAAATATAAGTACTCAGAAACCAGTACTTTCTGCACCCACCTGAATGAACACAGGACCATTCAGCACGGATAACAGTCTCACCAGCAGAAGCAGCGATGAGAGGAAAACAGTGCGACAGCATCACCAACAGCTTGAGGAAATGCACTCATCAACCTGACAACCCAAGAAGTAAGCAGGCAAAGGAAACGAAGACAGTGGTAGATGTGTGGTGTCCGAAAGAACACGCACTCACCAAGATGCACTGAAAGGTGTACTGGAGGATACATTTCAGGAGGAATAAAGATAATTCCACAGGTAGGGAACTGAGGGAAAACAAAAGTACAAAAATAAATTCTACCAAACATCTATGGAAGGAAAGATAATAAAAATCTACAATCCCTTCCTGAAAACACAAACAGAAAGATGGCATCCCAACTCATCTTAAAAATGCCTTAATACCTACAATAGACAAAGACATTCTAAGGAAAAAAAAATCGGTAAGAATAATGTCTCTCATTAACATAAACACAGAAGTACTCAACAAAGTATTAGCAAACCAGGGCCACTGTTGTAGCACGTCAGGTGAGGCCACCACGTGGGGTCTTACAAAGCCAGCATCCCTTTTCAGAGAGCTACTTGGAGTCTCAGCTACAAAAAAATGAAAATACAAAATAAAGAAAAAAAGAGAATTAAAGCATAAAGAAATTTGGGAGAAAGAAAATACTCTTTAATCATAGATGAGATGATCATCTCAGTAGGAAATCCCAAAGCATCACACAAGTCCTCTGGATAAGTAACCACAGAAAGGAGGCAGGATACACTGTTCATATACAACAGTCAATTTATTTCCTATACATAAGAAATAAATAATTGGAATGTGGAATTAAAACCACTGCCATTTACATTAGCATCAAAACACAAAAACAAGAAATTAGCCACAAAACATATAATATACATCATTCACAATAGTAACTAAAACTGGTAAATAATCAATATAAACCAAAGTTATACAAGACCTTATGGAGGTGATTACAAGTTGTTATTGAAAGCATCTGATTTCAAGATCAAAATGACAAACATATCAATCTCCTTCATCTATCAAAATAAGGCTATTTGAATAACCTTAATATATTTTGAGAGGGACTGAAAAATGTTTGTGAATAATGATGGCTAAAAGGTACTGAGCTAAGTGTTTTGAAAAGGAAGATGAGGGGCTTTGCCAAATCAATCTCAGTTCACGCTATATTATCTGAGGGTTCAAAAAGAAGGAAAGCAAATGTAAGAGTGTGTGCTCAACCTCACAGGCCATCACAGAAGCACCAATTAACAGTGGCATCACTACACAGCCCAGAAAGATCAAATGGAAAAAAATTAAACCTACAAAGTAGTGGTGAGTCTGTGACCACCTACAAATCTGCAGCATGCCAACGGAGGTACACACTGGTACAATGACTACCGAATACTCTGGCGCTGTCATGAACAGGTGAACACACCCAAGAGAATGAATACGTGTGTCCACAAAAGGACATGTGGTAGAATGTACACAGAAGCACCGACTGTCAGACACAACTAACAAATGCTGAGAGGCCTGTCAGCCACTGAACCAACACCAAGATTTCTGTCCATGTGCCCAGTGGAATATCAGACAGCAAAGAGAACACGCTAATGCAACTACACACAACCACATAGATTAATCTCACAGACACAGCACTGAACAAAAGTAATGGAATACATATGAGTATGCATTTATGCTTTATGATTTCGTTTCAAAAATAGGACAAACCCATGCACATTGTTGCAACTAGGACACGGGCAGTGACTACAGGGAGCCCTGGGAAGGCCTCCAGAACTCTAGGTAAATTCTAGTTTTTAATCTGGATACTACTTACATGGGTCTATTTGGCTTCTGATAATTCTTTGAGGTGTAAATTTACTCATATCCGCACTTTTCAATATGCATATGTGTGTTTACAGCTCTCTGGGTGTGGTGTATAAGTGATACAACCCTGCACATAATTAATGTGTACAATTTAACACCAATTCCAGACATACACATATATGAATTGTACCATCACCACAACAGAGGTCATGATCATATTCATCACCCCCAAAGTTTTCCCTATGTCTCACTGCGTACATTACTTGTTAATTTTTGTAGTGAGAGCATGTAACATACTATCTACCCTTTTAAAATCCACATGTGCACAACACCACGTTATTAACCACAGGTGCACATTGTAAAACAGACCTCTAGAGCTCACCTTGTATCACCACACCTTCATAGCCACTGCACCTTTCCCCCTTCACAAGGGTCTTGTGACCACCATAGTATTTCTGTGTCTACACTGATGACTACTTTAGATATCTCATGTAAGCAGAGGAATGGAATACGTGTCAGAACGGTTGGGTTTACTTTTTTTAAAGATTTATTTATTTATTTGAAAGTCAGAGTTATACACACAGAGAAGAAGAGTCAGAGACAGAGAGACAGAGAGAGAGAGAGAGAGAGAGAGAGGTCTTCCATCCAATGGTTCACTCCCCAATTGGCCGCAAAGGCCTGAGCTGTGCTGAACTGAAGCCAGGAGCCTGGAGCTTCCTCTGGGTCTCCCACGTGGGTGTGGGGGCCCAGGGACTTAGGCCATCTTGTACTGCTTTCCAGGCCATAGCAGAGAGCAGGATTGGAAGTGGAGCAGCTGGGTCTCGAACCAGTGCACCAATGGGATGCTGGCGCTGCAAGCCAGGGCGTTAACCTGCTGTGCCACAGTGCTGGCCCCAGGTTTACTTCTTTTGACAGGCTGAATGACAATCCATTGTACACACATAATCACATTATCTATGTCACAGGACATTTGGAGCATACTATGTTTTAATACAAGTTTGTTTTTTTCCTATCTATTTATTTATTTAAAAGGTTGAGCGACAGAGAGAGGGAAAGAGACAGAGAGAGATTCTCCATCCACTGGCTCACTCCCCAAATGATCACAATGGTCAGAGCTAGGCCAGAACAAAGCTAAGAGCCTCACTGGATTCCCTACATGGGGTCAGGGGCCCAAGTGCTTGAGCCATCTTCTGCTTCTTTCCCAGGCGCATCAGCAAGGAGTTGGATCAGAAATGGAACAGCCAGGACTTGAACAGGTGCCCAGATTCGATGTCAACATTGCAGATGGTGGTTTCACCTACTGTGCCACAATGCCAGCCACTTAATGTGAGTTTTAAAAGGTGCAAAGCAAGAACAAATACCAACGGATGACAGAGCTAAGAAGCATACCTGCACATCCATGCAGTGTTGGGACAGCAAGCCAACAAATAAAAGACGAACCAGTAAGTAATTAGCACTGAAAAATGCTTTCATTACATGAAAATAATTTTGAAAAACATTTTGCTTTTCTTATATTATCTTATAATGCACACAAAAAAGCCCTAGCAAAGGAAAGTACAAAAGGACAAACTTTGCATCCTTTACAGTGAGCTCTTTGTAAGAATTCAGGGGCAGAAGGATTCTGAGGCTGTGTAACACAGTAACAAAAGTGAACACCCCCCCCCCATGCTACACTTCAAAGTCCACCATAAACACTAACAAATGTGATTCCATCAGAATCATCCTAGACATCAAAGATCACTAAGTAGTAATAAATCCGATTATATCAACATCATGTACACATCAAAGTGTCTATAAGCAAGGCAAAAATACAAGTGACAGACATAAGACCACATTGCAACATGTATATTAGTCAAAAGATTAATATCCAGATTCCAGAATTTATTTTAAAAAACTGTATGTCAATAAGAAGACAATCAGAATATATAATAAAATGTAAAGTAGACCAGCCAGCAAATCATGAAAAGTTGTCTAACCTCACTAATTTCTACAGAAATAAATTATTAAAAACCATCTTCCCCTCTAATTCATTGAACTGATTTTTAAATGATATTCTGATCACTTCAAGTACTGAGAGGATTTGGGGAGAAGAATCATCCCCCTAAATATGCAAAGAAGCATACACTGATAAAACCACTATGAAGGCAATTTGTAAATATCTAGGCAATTGGTGAATATCTAGTGTACCACGTAGCTCAATTCAGCAACTGTATTTCTGTGTAGACATCCAATAAAACTCTGACACACACACAAGGAGGCATCCACAGGAGGTGTTCCCCTATAATAGCAGAATCATGTGAACAACCTATGTTGTTGCATGGCAGGAAACCATCTCAGGATAGAACATCATAAAGCAATTAGAAAGAATGAGGGTACATCTCTGAAACATAACACTGTAACGCACAAAATGGTCCATGATCATTTAACTGACATTAGGTAAAAAAAATACCAAAATAACTCTTAGATTGCTTCTCAATGTCTATCTGTGTGTAAAATGAAGTGGGAAAAAATGCAGTATCAGCTACTTGTGGTGTTAGAAGAGAAATATATATGTTGAGTAAAGCGAGCGGAATGATATATCTTATATCAATATTACATTCAACAATGATCTCTAGAATAAAAAATTTATAAGTGTGCAGAAATGTTAACAGTCATTAATTTCTGGAACTGAATGCCTTTCGTGTTACATATAATCCCTTGTACATTTAAGTCCTCAAAAAAAGTGGTAACTTCTGTACACAAAACTACTTTCATTTTTTTTTTTATCAACAGAGTCCTATAGCTCTTGGCTCTAACTCTCATAAACTGTCCCTTCTCATTCTCATATGACATATGTATATTATGTGCACTTGGTTCTTCAAAGATAACATATATAAACACATACACAATGTTAATTTATAATTCCTTGGGTGTGATTCATCAGAGAGAGAGTGCGCCCAGCCAATAGTATAGCTATGTATCAGCATATATAAAGAGCAGGTGCTTTCCTCTGAGAACCAAGTTTTCATGGAGAACAGAGTTTCCTCCTTTCACTTTCTTCTAAATATCAAAGAAATCATTGAGAAGCACAAACTCACAAGTCACAGGAAACAGTCCTGCTCTGCGGCTCCCCCACCCATTCTACTCTGTTTCCACCTCTGGGAGATAATTTGCAGAAATGAGCAGAGAAAACACAGCTGAGAGATGACTCAGGACAGGGGAAGGCATGGGGGTTGCATTTGGACATTGTGGTTGCTCGGACCCCTCTGTTCTCCCAAACTGGGAAGGGTGAACGAGCTGTTGAAGGCACCAGCTCAGGCAGGATGAGGCAGCCAACATGGGCTGAAGTCGGCACACCTGGTGTTCAGACCAGACGCGACCAGTGACACTAACTCTGGTCTCCCTGGGCTTAGTGTCTTCAGTCTAATGAGAAGTTGATGATTTGATACCCAGTCTGCAACACATTGCTGAAATTATGAGGTGTGGGTATTCCTTTTGCTTATGCTGCTAATGTACTGATGCCTAAACACTACATGGATGTCATGGGTATTAGATCTGGGTGGGGGTACGGGCGCTGAATACAAACATATGAGAGGTCTTCATAAAGGTCATGGAAAATTCATCTTATGCAAAAATTATGCATGAATTGCAAGAATTTTGGCACCAAAATAAACATTTTTTGTCTTATTTTAAAAATCTATTCTACTTATTTGAAAGGCAGAGAGAGAGAGAGAGAGAGAGAATCTCCCATCACCTGGTTCACCCCTAATTGTCTTCAAAAGCCAAGGCTGGGCCACTCTGAAGCCAGGAGTCAACAACCAGCTCTGAATCTCCAGGAACTCAAGCACTCGGGGCATCCTCTGCTTCCTCTCAGGTGCATTAGCAGGAACCTGGATGGGAAGCAGGGTTTGGAGTGCCTATGAGTGTGTGCGTGTGTGTGTGGGGGAGTTGGTCTGCAAAGCCATGGATGTGTATATATCTGTTGTGGACTGTGAGAAACAATATCCGATCTGTCTTCTTTAGAAGAATAAAATGACAACAAAGGTCAGTAATAGTTGTTGAATTGCCTAGGACTCTGTTGGAGCACTTTTGGCTTTCTGCTATAAAGGTTGGCCTGGATTCAAACATACCAAACAGAAATGGTTCAAAAACATGAACAGAGGTCTTTCTATTTAAAAATAATACTTTGACCAACACTGTCACTAAGTTTCCCTTTCCATGTATTTCTTATCAAATTCTGGGGAGACTATCTTCTATGTTTGATTTTTTGCCTTTTATGTGACTGCATAAACTTCCCTATTCCTCTTAATTATCTGTATCTCTGCCTCTCCCCCTCATCACACCGGATTTTCTCCTTTCCTGCTTCAACAATATACAAGCATAACTGTAGGAGGTACTGGGAATCCTTTTTTCTAATGAGTTTCTTAGAATAAAAACGGCTCCTCAAATAAGATGTAATTCACCCAAAAAATGCCTTATAATATGAAAGTTTATTTGGGGCACTTTAACAATTCCTTTAGATAATCCTTTTCCCTCCTTGCCATCTATCAGAGTTTAACCTCGGGATTAGGTCTGATAAGATCATTGATGGATAAGGTGTAAAAACAAACAAACAAAAATAAAGGTACACATTCATTGACTTATGTGTCTCTGATGCTCACCCATGGCAGTAAGGTCAGAATGGCTGCACCTGTATTCATGGACAGTAGGTAGTCATAAGTCACATGTAACATTTTTCATGAGCTTTTTGCATGAGGTTGACCTCAGCAGTATTTGTAGTTTTTTCAATGCAGAATTAATAGTGTGGGGCAGAACGTGATGGCGCCAATGGTTGAGTTCATGCCACCCATGTGGGAAACCTTGATTCAGTTCCCAGTTCCTGGATCCAGCTTGGTCCAACTGTTAAAGGCACATAGGGAGTGAATCAACAGATGGAGGTGTGTTTCCCTCCCTCCCTCCCCCTCTTTCTCCTCCCCACACCAATATGTGTGCATATATGTATATGTGCATGCTTCTTACACTCAAATAAATAAATATTTTAATGCTTAAAGTGCTGGATTTGGAGCATTTGAGATTTGAATTAGAAATGCTCTATCGGGGGGCCAAGATGGCAGTATAGCAACTAGGTGTGCAGAGAGAAATTGATGAATAGAGGGGACAGTCAAGCGACAGAACCACCAAAGGTTGGATAGAGTGACAATGAGCACTCCAGAGTGTAGGATCCACCCCAGGGCAGGTAGAGGGGCCCAGAACAGCAGAAAGATAATAATAAAAAAAAAAAAAGAACCAGTGGGGGACTGCCGCCACCACATCTGACCCACCCTGGGACACACAGGTGAGACACACGCAAGGTTGAGTGGGGAAGGAAATCAAAACAAAGTGACTAGTGCCCATGGGAAGAGGGTGTAATCCAAGGGGAAGAACTGAGAGACTGAACACACCAGAATCCCTCGGTGTCTCCTCCCACACCCCATCAGAACTTCAGCGGGCATAGAGCAGCCATCTTGTTTGTTTACATTTGGGCCTGCCGGCTCTGCTTTCACCTTCCAAATGCGGGAACTTCAGTGGTAGGGACCAGGGCGGATTGGACTAACTCCCCACTCGTTTCACAGGGGGCGCAGTGATGGGGGGTGCCTGATCAACGAGACCCAGGCACTTTAGGGCAAACAAAGGAACAGGGAAACTGGCCCCAAGGGGTGGAGCTTGGCACCATAAAGCCCTGACACCAGCCTACTCAAGTTACAAAAAATAAATAAATAAACAAACAAACAAACGCTAGAAGGTAGAGCTGCCTGCTTACACTGGCTCTTGGTATAGACCTATAGCAGCCCACAGCAGAGGGAAATCAGCCTGAAAATTAAGCCAAACAGAAATGCCGAAGAACAAAGGAAAAATCCAGAATAAGAATATAGAAGAACCTATGATCTCCCCAATGGAGTAGGCTAAACCATCCACAATAGAGGCTGAAGTAGAACTTGAAATCATGCCAGAAAAAGAATTCAGAAAATTAATAATCCTATTACTTAGAAGGAAAGAGAAACAGATTCAAGATCTGAAAGAAAAGCACACCCAAAGATTAAAGATCCTAAAGAGAAGCCAGAATGAAATACTGGAAATGAAAAACTCAATTGACCATATAAAAAAACACCATGGAATCCCTTAGAAATCAAACAGATGAAATAGAAGAGCAAATGTCAGAAATCGAAGACAAACTTCCAAAAATAATACAGTCAGATCAAACACAGGAAGAAGAAATTAGAAAATTAAATACCGTTGGAGACCTACAAGATTCAATCAAGCATTGTAATGTCCAGATAATAAGAGTCCCTGAGTGTGTGGATACAGAATGGATTGGAAGATGTTTTCAATGAAATAATATCAGAAAACTTACAACAGAGGCAGATTGATAATAACAACCAAATTCAACAAATACTCAGGAGCCCCAACAAGTTAGACCAGAAGAGAAATTCACTGTGACACATTGCGGCAACACTCAGCTCAGTGAAACACAAAGAACAAATCCTAAAATGTGCCAGAGAGAAACGACAAATCACTTTCAGGGATAATTTTATCAGACTCACCCCAGACTTCTCATCACAAACACTACAGGCAAGGAGAAAATGACATGATATATTCCAAGTTTTAAAAAACAAACAATGAGCTGGCGCCGTGGCTCACTGGGCTAATCCTCCACCTTGCGGCGCCGGCACACCAGGTTCTAGTCCCAGTCGGGGTACTGGATTCTGTCCCGGTTGCCCCTCTTCCAGGCCAGCTCTCTGTTGTGGCTCAGGAGTGCAGTGGAGGATGGCCCAAGTGCTTGGGCCCTGCACCCCACGGGAGACCAGGAGAAGCACCCGGCTCCTGCCATCAGATCAGCACGGTGCGCCGGCCGCAGCACGCCGGCCATGGAGGCCATTGGAGGGTGAACCAACGGCAAGGGAAGACCTTTCTCTCTGTCTCTCTCTCTCTCACTATCCACTCTGCCTGTCAAAAAATAAAAATAATAAATAAATAAAAAAGACAAACAATGCCAACCTAGAATACTATACCCTGCAAAGCTATCATTTATGAATGAAGGGGAAATAAAGATCTTTCACAACAAACAGAGACTGAAAGAATTTGTATCCTCACGTCCAACCCTACAACACTGGCTCAAAGATGTGCTGCACACAGAAATACAAAAACAAGAACTTCACTACAAAAAAAAGCAAATGTAGAAAATGACCCAACTAAGCTACAAACAAATCTCAAAATACATAAACAGCTTGTTTAAGGAAATATGACTGGAAAAAGACAGTACTTAACAATAGTCACCCTGAGTGTAAATGGCCTCAACTCTAGTACCAAGAGACACAGAATAGCTGATTGGATCAAAAAAGAGAATCCATCTATATGCTGCCTTCAGGAAATACACCTTATCAGCAAAGATGCATGCCGACTGAAAGTGAAAGGATGGAAAAAGATATTCCAAGCTAACAGAAATCAAAAAAGAGCTGGTGTGGCCATCCTAATATCAGATGAAATAGACTTTAACACAAATATTATTAAAAGAGAGAAGGGCATTATATAATGATTAAAGGATCTATCCAACAGGAAGACATTACTATTATAAATGTATATGCACCTAATTACAGGGCGCCTGGCTACTTGAAAGAATAACTAAAGGTCTTAAAGGGAGATATAGACTCAAATGCAATAGTAACAGAGGACTTCAACACCCCACTCTCACCAATGGACAGATCAACTAGACAGAAAACCAACAAGGAAACAACAGAGCTAATTGACGCTGTAGACCAAATAGACCTAGTAGATATCTTCAAAGCCTTCCACCCCACAGCCGCAGAAATCACATATTTCTCCCCAGTACATGGAACATACTCTAGGATTGACCATATGCTAGGCCATAAAGGGAGCCTCAACAAATTCAAAAAAACTGAAACTATACCATGCATCTTCTCAGACCATAGTGAAGTGAAACTCAAAATCAGTAACACAAGAATCTCTACACCATATGCAAACACATGGAGAATGTACAACATGATTCTGAATGAACAGTGGGTCATAGAAGAAATGAAAAAATTTCTATAAACAAATGAAAATGACAACACAACCTATCAAAACGTGTGGGATACAGCAAAAGCAGTGCTAAGAGGAAAGTTTATAGCAATTGGTGCCTATATCAAGAAACTGCAAAGGAACCAAACAGATGACCTCGCATGCACCTTAAGGATTTAGGAAAACAGCAGCAAATCAAGCCTGAACCTAGCAAAAGGAAAGAAATACTAAAGATGAGAGAAGAAATAAACAGAATTGAAACCAGAAAACAATACAAAAGATCAACAAAACCAAGAGCTGGTTCTTTGAAAAAATAAACCAAATAGACACACCATTGGCCCAACTAAGCAAAAATAGGAGAAGACCCAAATCTGTAAAATTAAATATGGTAATGGAAATGTAACAACAGACACAACAGAAATAAAAAGAATCATCAGAAACCACTACACAGAGATGTATGCTAACAAATTGGGGAACCTGGAAGAAATGGATAGATTCCTGGACACATACAACCTTCCTAAACTGAGCTGTGAAGATATAGAAAACCTAAGCAGACCCATAACCATGAAAGAAATTGGATCAGTAATAAATGCACTACTGAAAAAGAAGAGCCCAGGACCGGATGGCTTCACCGCTGAATTCTACCAGACATTTAAAAAACAACTAAGTCCAGTTCTTCTCAAATTATTCGAAACAATTGAAATGGAGGGACTCCTCTCAAATTCTTTCTATGAAGCTAATATCACCTTAATTCCTAAGCCCAGAAAAGACACAACAGAGAAAGAAAACTACAGACCTATCTGCCTGATGAACACAGATGCAAATTATTCAACCAAATTCTGGAAAGCTTAATCCAACTAAACAACATAAAGATCATTCACCTGGACCAAGTGGGATTTATCCCTGGTATGCACGGATGGTTCAATATTCAAAAATCAATCAATGTGATACATCACATTAATAAATTGAGAAACAAAAATCATATGATTATCTCAATAGATGCAGAGAAAGCATTTAACAAAATACAACACCCTTTCATGATGAAAACTCTAAGCAAATTGGGGTTAGAAGGAACATTCCTCAAAATACAATTAAGGCAATTTATGATAAATCAATGGACAGCATCATATTGAATGGGGAAAAGTTGGAGGTATTTCCATTGAAAATTGGCACCAGACGGGGATGCCCACTCTCACCATTGCTATTCAATATAGTCCTAGAAGTTTTAGCCAGGGCCATTAGGCAGGAAAAAGAAATTAAAGGGATAGAAAAGGGAAAGGAGGAAGTCAAACTATCCCTGTTTGCAGATGACATGATCCAATATATAGGGTACCCAATAAATTCCTATAAGAGACTATTGGAACTCATAGAAGAGTTTGGTAAATTAGTAGGATACAAAGGCAATGCTTAGAAATCAACAGCCTTTGTATACACAGACAATGTCGTGGCCAAGGAAGAACTAAGATCAATCCCATTCACAATAGCCACAAAAACAAAAAAGTACCTTGGGACAAATTTAACCAAGGATGTCAAAGACCTCTATGACAAAAATTACAAAACATTAAAGAAAGAAATAGAAAATGACACAAAAAAATGGAAATATCTGCCATGCTCATGGATTGGAAGAATCAGAGTCATCAAAATGTCCATTCTCCCAAAAGCAATTTACAAGCTCAATGCAATACCAATCAAAATATTAAAGTCATTCTTCACAGACCTAGAAAAAATGATGCTGAAATTCCTATGGAGAAACAGCAGACTGTGAATAGCTAAAGCAATCTTGTACAATAAAAATAGAGCTGGAGGCATCACAATTCCAGGCGACATACTACAGGGCAGTTATAATCAAAACAGCTGGTAAAAACCTGTTCTTTTTGCTGGGATCTGATTTTTTTACTGGTACAGAAACAGATAGGTAGACCAATGGAACAGAATAGAAAAACCTGAAATCAATCCAAATATCTACAACCAACTCATATTTGACAAAGGACCTAAAACCAATCCCTGGAACAAGGACAGCCTCTTCAACAAATGGTGCTGGGAAAACTGGATGTCCACATGTCAAAGTATGAAGCAAGACCCCTACCTTATACCATATACAAAAATCCACTCAACATTGGATCAGAGAACTAGATATATGCCACGACACCATGAAATTAATTGAGAGCATAGGGGAAACCATTCAAGACACTGGAACAGGCAAAGAATTCCTGGATAAGACCCCAGAGGCATGGGTAATCAAAGATAAAATAAACAAATGAGATTACCTCAAATTGAAAAGTTTCTTTACAGCCAAAGAAACAGTTAGGAAAGTGAAGAGGCAACCAACAGAATGTGGCGGCCATTGGTGGGTGAACCAACGGCAAAAGGAAGACCTTTCTCTCTGTCTCTCTCTCTCACTGTCCACTCTGACTGTCAAAAAAAAAAAAAAAAAAAAAAAAAAAACAAACCAAAATGAGGTTTTACCTCACCCTGGTCAGAATGGCTCACATACAGAAATCAACTAACAACAGACACTGGCTAGGATGTAGGGAAAAAGGGACACTAATCCACTGTTGGTGGGAATGCAAACTGGTAAAGCTACTATGGAAGACAGTATGGAGAGTCCTCAGAAACCTGAATATAACCCTACCATACAACCCAGCCATCCCACTCCTTGGAATTTACCCAAAGAGAATTAAACTGGAAAAAAAAGAGCTGTCTGCACCTCAATGTTTATTGTGGTTCAATTCACAATAGCTAAGACCTGGAATCAACCCAAATGCCCATTAACAGATGACTTCTTAAAGAAATTAAGGGATATGTACTCTGTAGAATACTATACAGCAGTCAAAAACAATGAAATCTGGTCATTTGCAACAAAATGGAGGAATCTGGAAAACATCATGCTGAGTGAAGTAAGCCAGTCCCAAAGGGACAAATATATGTTCTCCCTGATCAGTGACAACTAACCAAGCACCAAAAAGGAAACCTGTTGAAGTGAAATGGACACTATGAGAAATAGTGACTTGATCAGCCCTTGTCCTGAATGTTGAGGAACAACTTACTATTTTATTCCTTTTAGTATTTTTTGTTCTACTTAAACCATTCGTTGAACTTAATTAATTACAATTAATTAATTACAATTAATTAAGTTCAACCAATGATATTAAGTAGTTAATAATGAATGTAAATAATAAACAATTATTCTTAGGCATTTAAAATTAATGGAAAAGTTAACTTTGTTAAATATAAGAGTGGGAATAAGAGAGGGAGGAGATATACAAGGTGGCACACACTCACGCGGACTTACCTCCAATGGTAGAGCTAGAAATGTGCCAGGGGATTCTAATTCAATCTCATCAAGGAGGCATGTACCAAGTCCAGCTCACTTGTTAAAGTGATAAGTTTAAGTACATAATTTATCAAAAAGATAGGTTAAGTATAGAAGAGATTTCACAAATCAGACCAGTGTCTACAAATAATGAAGGATAGAATTAAAAGGGAGAGAATGATCCTACGGGGGAAGCAGGACGCATAGCAGACTCATAGAATGGCAAATGCCCTAAACAGCACTTCAGCCTCAGAATCAACCCTTGGGGAATTCGGATCTGGCTAAAAGGCCTATGAGAGTCTCGCAGGCATGGAAAGCCAAGACACTGGGAAAAACAACCTGAATGAAAGATCTCGGTGAACAAGACCCCAGCGGAAGGAAAAGGCCATCAAGGAGGGAGGTGCCTTTCTCTGAAGGGAGGAAGGAACCTCCACTGTGATATGGCCTTGACTAAATAAGTTCAGAGTTGGTGAATTCAAGAGGCTTCCATGGCTTTGATAGCTCATGGCAAGAGCCTCAGGTGATTACTGACATCATAATAAGAGGGTCAATTGTTAAATCAACAATGGGAGTCACTGTGCATCTGCTCTCCACATTGAATCTCTGTCCTTAATGTGTTGTACTATGAGAATTAACGGTAAAACTACTAATCAAACAGTACTCTATATCGTGTGTGGTTGTGTGGGTACAGCCTGCTGAAATCTTTCTTAGTATATACTAAGTTGATCTTCTATATATAAAGATAATTGAAAATGAATCCTAATGAAGAGTGGGATGGGAGAGGGAGCGGGAGAGAGGATGGCTGCGGGTGGGAGGGAGGTTATGGGGGAAGAAACCACAACAATACACAAGTTGTATTTTGTAAAGTTACATTTATTAAATTAAAAATGCAAAAAAAAATTTCTCTATCCATATGAAAAACTGAGTTGCAACCTACACTTTTCCAAAGCAGCAGATAGCCAGGTGAAATATCAATTACAGTACTGTTATATAATGGAATATTATTGCAGTGAACACAATGAGTAAGACATGAAACAAAAAGATGATGTGGCATTGAGTAAACTATCCAGTTATATTTAATGCATGTACTGGAAAGTCTATTTACAGATGAATTAAAGCAGCTTGAAAAGATACATCCAAAACCACATATATGCATAATGATTACTTTTGCAAAGCGAGGTTATAGGAATAGAATTTAACTTTCTGTTTCACAAATGTTGAGTTTGATTGGAACTGTTCTATCAGGCCTTTAAGCCTTTATAAACATTGAAACTTTAAAAAACATTCACAGGATTAAACCCAAGGCAGATGACCTGAATGAGAAACTCAATCCGAGAACAATCAAAAGTTGGCGAGCCCACATGTTTCTTACTGGCATTCTCATTTCTCACATGTCACCAAAATGTCAGAATGTACTCACCTCTACGTAGTCTTATTATCATCAGGCACCCTGAGATCCCTAAATCCCCTCGCTCTGTTTCCACCCACATTGCATTCTTCAACCTTGCCTCCCTGAGCTAAGAGGAGCTGTCTGTGGCAGAGCTGCGAGACCATTCAGATGATTCGGACAAGAAAAACAGCTGCTCCCACCCCCAGAGCAACACAAGGGGCAGCTCTGCTGTGCCCAGGGACGAGGCTTGCTAACAGAGCCACAGTTGAGAAAGGTCCAGCAGGAAGAAACAATGGGCATGTCAATAGTTCTCCGATTGCCTGCTTGGTGTTAGGCTTTATTTCTCAGATCCATGAGGTCATCTAATCTCTTGGAGGTAAATCCTAATAATTGATAAGCATGCATGATATATTCCTTAAATTACCTGGCAGATATGAAAACTGGGCTATATCTTTTGGTCCTGTCCTCTTTCAGACTCATTTTTTTTAGTTCATATTGTATTTCTAACTCTTCTTCCTACACTATTTCTATATGCTATAGTTAGGCTTCTCTTGCAAAAATTATAGCCCCAAAGTTGCTTACGACTCTATTTCTAGACTTTTGACTTCAGATAAACAATCCTTGGAGAGTAAGCAAGAGAACTGCCTACTGTTATGTTTTTAGCTTTCACTGCACTTTAGCACAGAAGTTTGACATAAACCCTTCAGTTAGACAGGCAAGAACACAGTGTGAAAGGAGCCCTGGGAAATCTGGCCACTGCTATGTGATTAGGGAGCTACTATTCACCATCAATTTTTGAAAACTGGCTAACAATATTGTGACGGCAGTCAGTATACTTTAAAGTGAGTATAACTGGAAAAGCAAATATCGATATAATCATATGCACACAGATTAATGAAATCGTGGATAACGGCTGCTCTAAGTTTTTTCATCTTATGCACTGACATTGATACACACAAAGTTCTATTCATGTTCCAGAAAAAGCAAATCACTCTGCTCACTACCTAGAAATAGCATTAGTATTAGTGCCCTGTTATTGGAGAATATTTATAAATTTTTACTCTGCTTATTCTGCAGACTATTTGGTGTGTCTCACTTGCTCACAAGATGCTTTCCAAGTATTATTTGCCAGGTCCTTGATAGCTTTTAGTAAAAAAAAAACAAAAAAACAAAAAAACAAAAAACACACACACTGAAAAAATTTCAACAAAATGGAAAAGAGATCATTTAAAACAAACACGTACCACAACAGTGTAGAGAAAATAAAAATGCCGTCCATGTACATAGAATAAATCATTCAACAGCGAGAACGCAAAGCTTGAAACATGCGTGGAGAACTGTGTTTGTGCAATCAATACCAGCAATGTTGACCCAGCCTCCCAGCCTGTTGGGCTCTGTCTTTTGCCTCCCACTCTTCATTCTCATTCTAACACACCCAACAAAGTACTTGGGTTTTCATAACCCAAGTACCAACAGGCCATTCCTGGAGTCAACTTCCAAAGCCTCCCCTCGGAGACCTCATCATCTAACCCCACCCCAGCTGCCCTTTTGCTCTGTCGGGGTCCCACTCTCTAACTCAAGCTATGCCAGACACACTGGCCACCTCGCTCTTTGCAGAACTCACTAGACACACCCCTTCTTCTGTGCCTTGACACCTGACATTTCCTTCCTTGAACCAATTTCCTTCCAAATACACACAGGGCTTGTTTACCTGCTTCAAGGATGTTCTCTGAGCTGGTCTTTTCAAAGAGGCCTGCTCTGACACCTCATTTTTAAGCTGGAATACTCCCTCCCTTCCCTATCCAGCTCAATGTTACCCTTCTCTGTGCAGCCTCCACACTGCCTACCTGCCCTTGGTAAGACAGATATACTAACTCTTCCATATCCTTCCCTCTTTCATCTCAAGTTTCTTGAAGGCTGAGACATTTTTGTGTGTTGTGTTCAGTCCTGAACGTGCAGGTACTCAGTAAGCATTTGTTAAAGAAATGAGTAAAAATTCAGTGAAGCTAGAAATGAGGAATGAATAGTCTAGGAGGAAGGAAATGAGCTCACAGATTCAGTTATACGAGTACAACTACAAGATCAAGACCCATGGAGGGTGCTTATTAGCTCCAAGTTAATTCAAGAGAAGCTTTGAATGCAGGCTGCAGAAGCACAGATCACAATGGCAAAGGGCAAAGAGCTGCAGAAATCATCTTAGCAGAGGTTTATACAATCTAACAGAGGTTTAGAGCAGACAAAAGTTATTCTGACATTTTTTTTAAATCCTAATGAAATGCATTTACTCGAGAACAGGAGTATTTGAAAACATTCAGCTTGAAAGGAAAGCCTTAGGTTCCAAGCACAGAAATCCTCAGGCTAGCTCCAGTGCCATTTGTCTCCCCTACACTCAACTCATCAGTCAAACTAATCACTTCTTACCCACTCAACCATAAGCACCAAGGCCAGGACCCTGTCGTCTGTGGCTAAGCTTTGGTCAGCTTCCGCAAGAGCCCAGGCTGCTAATTTTGCACACCTAAGGCCATGTGGGCTCATAGCGTCCAGAGTGACCTTCACAGGTAGAACAGAAACCCAAGGGCATGCATCTTGGTGCAGCAGGTCAAGTCCTTGCGTGGGACACTGCCATCCTATGTCAGAGTGTGCATTTAAGTCCTGGCTACTCTGTCCATGATCCAGCTCCATGCTAACACACCTGGGAAAGTCATGGATGATGGCCCAAGTACTTGGATCCCTGTTACCCCTGTGGGAGATCTGGATGGAGTTCAAGGCTCTGAGTTTGACCTGGCCCAGCATTGGCTGGTGTGGGCATTTGATAGTAAATTAGCAGATGGAAAATCAGTCTCTCTCAGTCTCTCTCTCTCTCTTTCTCTCTCTCTCTCTCTTGCATACACACACTCTCTCTCTCGCTCGCTCTCTGCTCCTCTCTCCCTTTCAGATATTCAGATAAAGAAAAGAACATTTTTTAGAAAGAGAATCCTAAGTCTCATCTCACTCCTAACGCCCTACATGACCCAGGACCTGGCCACAACCCAGCCCACTTCATCAGACACCATGGCTGGATGGTAACAGTCCAGTGAGCCACACCTTGGTCCCCTGCCTATTGAACACCAGTCCCCAAACATACAGGGGTTCCCATGCTCACTTCAGTCACCACCTACCCAAGGTTTCATTCAGCCTTGATGACCTCAGGAAGTCTTTGCTGACCACCCAGAGCAAACTCATCATTCTTTGGGTTTCAATCCAATTTTTTATGTATAGTCCTAGAAATTTCCTAACAAATGTCACAGATATTTGCATATCGACTTCTTTATGTTTCCTGCTGTATCTCTGGTGGCCTTAACTGTACTAGATGCACAAAAACTGATTACGAAAGGTATGACTATTGTATAGAACATCTGACAGGCTGCACATTGAAGCTCATCTCGGTCTATGCCTGGGAGGAAACAGACTTAAAACACAGGTTCACAGTCTCTCAGAGCCCAGCATGCTCACAGTGAGGCGTTCTCCCACATTTTTACATTCACAATCACTGTGCGTTCTTGGGGAAACGTTTCAGAACCACTGTAAAAATGGCTGGAGTTTCAGTGTGCACAGGGCCGGAGGCTGGTGTGACACACAGATTACTTTATCCTTAGTCCCCGCTTTGTCCGCATAGAACTAACAACATTAGCAACGAAGACATGGGAAAAAAACCCTCAATTTCCAAATTAGTTTCTCCCCCCTTCTCATCTGTATTTAAAACAATTATGTTTGTGGCCCAACTCTAATTTTTCAGAAAAGAATGCATTTACTAAATGACATTTAATATTTACATGAGATCATAGATTTAAATCCCAAAATCCTCTTAAAGGAAGCACTGTCTAATCCTATATGATTCACAGAAAAAGATCATCGAATCTCCTAGCATCTTACGATTTCTTAGATTTAAGGTAATAAAAGGGGATTAAGTTGCTTGTTTTCCAGACTAATTTGTGTCTATTTAAAAAAAACTCAAGAAATTAGAAAACTATGCATATTCAATGTGTATTCCTTCTCAAATTGCTGTTTTTCTATCTTTTAACTTTTACAAAGATAATAATCCTGTATATTCTTCCTCCCAAATCCAGATAAAAAGTCTTGTGCTGGTACTTAAGGAAACATCTGTGACTGTAAAATGTCATGCTCTCATAAAGTGTATTTCTAAAGCAGAGAAAGAATGTCAGAACATTAAAATGAAGATAGGATTTCAGATACCCACCATCCCCAGTCCTACCCAATCTCTCTAGTCAATGGGTGCTGTATCTTTCTCTATCACACTTAAAATTTCTCACAGGTTTTTCTCACTGGAAAAAAAAGACACCATTTCACAGATCTGTCAGATGGCTTCAGCTATACTTGCGTGGACACTAATTGATAAACAGTCACATTGTGAGTGATCTCCGTGTCAATTTTACACGAAATTACTTGTAATGCTTTTGGAATTTATCTTTAAGGTAAATGACAAAGCACTGTCTGGATAATAAAACATTTTCCCCTCCAGTTATTTTTCTGCTTTTAGCCAATCTTGGTATACTGTCAAAACAACCATGCCTCTCATCATTCAATTTTTGCAATACCACTTTGAATAAACAGGAATCTAAACAAGATAAACACATGTTCATTTGTCTTTACTATGTCAGAATATTCTTAGGAAATCAACCATTGAGGGACAGCAACATTCTCACTCTAAACTACCAGCTGGGTGAACGTACAGGTGAGCCGCCGATGTTACTCATACTTGGAGACTGGAGGATTTTCGGATGTCATTCCCAAGGCCAACATCCAAGTAGTCCTTTCTTCCTAGGAGCTTACCCCTACGCCACGCCCAGTGGTAGGCATCAAGATCATAAGGCTAAACGAGCAAGTTGGCCTCGCCTCTTAAAAATTCCAGGACATCCTTGCCCAACTCTGCAGAATTACCACGCTTACAGGCAGGTGCACACACACACACCTCGGTGCCAGCACTGCTTACTGAAAGTTTTCGAAGCCAGGAAATGGGCAGTTTCAGCGTTACCCACTGCTGCTTGGAAAAGCCGAGGTCATGAATGTTTCATTGATACGGCTCAGATGTTGTCCTTTATGAATGAAGGGTTTCTATGCAAGCTGATTGTGAAAATTGTCTGCCTACAGGAATCCACAGAAAAATGAGAACTATTTTAAGTGGGTGTTTCCTGCGTGAAAAAGAATTATGATGATGCATTGTCAATGTTTAAATTGCACAGTTTTTGAAAAAGTCACGACCACGACTACAGGAATGAAAATCCCATCAGTACTTCATTCTTCCCACAGCATAATACTGGCCTTGGAACAGCACCTATTTTTGGCTACATCTACATCTCTAATTAATTTTTTGAATGCAGGAAATGTACAATCATGGCATTTAAAGAAATGAACACTGACGCATATCGCCTCCACTTAGAGAAAAGAATCAGAGCAAATTTCACCCTGCTACAAAACACGTACAAAAACAGGGTTTGTGTGGATGATCAGTTTGAGGATTTTCAAATCCATGATATGCATTCAGCTCTCCTGTTGACAGGAATGGGGATCACTCATATGCAGTGAGAAACAGCAGGTCTTTTGTGCATATGCGTGTATATTCAAACAACGCATTCACATACTGTCAAAGAAACCCATTTTGCTGTTTAAACCTGGAGTTAAAATCAGAAGGTGACATTGCATGAGGTAGGGGGTTAACAAGGAGAAGGTTGAGGCCTTGGGAAGTGTTTCTGTACATTGTCTTTATTTCCCGTAAACATATGGCACAAGAACTAATTTCTTGATTTCTCTTTCTTACTAAATAGGAATTTCTCTGTCACCACGTGGAGGAAGGATTGACTCAGTGGCTCTTCCTGGAGGCCTGGCCACTCACTGCAGCAGGAGGGGCTGCCCAAGCCTCAGTTCCTCATAAGGCATGCAGGAGCTGGCAATACCGAATGCAATGCTCCTGGGCAGGGTTCCAGCTGCCCAGGGTTTGCTTTTGCAAGACCACTCAACTGACATGGACCCTACCATAACATCCATTCCAAGAGGAGACAGCATCCAGCGACAGCAGGCTAGAATCTGCCATACACAGCCCCACGGGGAGACCATGGGAGCTTGGAGACCTCATGAACCTCAGACTTGTGACTCCAGCTGGCTTCATGGGACACCTGAGCAATTTGCCTGAGGTCTTTTCCGATGCTACTTGCCACAGAAAGATTTTTTTTTTTTTTGACTGGCAGAGTTAGACTGTGAGAGAGAGAGACAAAGTGCAAGGTGTCCCTCTGTTGGCTCACCCCGCAAATGGCCGCCACATCCGGTGCTGCACCGATCCGAAGCCAGGAACCAGGTGCTTCCTCCTGGTCTTCCATGTGGGTGCAGGCCCCAAGCACTTGGGTCATCCTCCACTGCCTTCCCGCAACCAGGACAGAACCGGCACCCTGACCAGGACTAGAACCCAGAGTGCCAGCACCGCAGGCAGAGGATTAGCCTAGAAAGCCATGGCACCAGCCAACCACATAAAGATTTTTAAGAAACTAGTTAACTTGTCCTGATGAGTCTTGTACAGACCCAGTAGATGGAAGGTTGTCTACAAACAGAATTAGTTTGGAGTGTGAAAAAAAAAAAAAACCGTGGCATCCTAAGTTAGTGATCTATCCATCCTTAGAAACCAGAGTCTCTTGTGTCCACAGAAGAAAGCAGTACCCATGGGATGCTACCACTAGAAACAATGATATGAGACATTGGGGTTAGACACAGTCAGCCTAAGATTCAAAATCTAGATTCTGTCTCGGATAATCTGAGACAGACTTTGGAGTTATGTACACTTTCCCTGCTAAAGCATTTAGCATCTTCCTCGTGCAAATAGAAACAGAAAGATGGACTGCCAGGTGATGCATCTGAGAGCATATTTATTCTGAGATAAATAAAACCATCTCAAGAAAACATACCTAAACACAGTGGAAGGAATGTTTCCTGTGCCACAGTCAGAACAAGGATGGAGTACTGTCCAACTCCAGGGTTTTCTATTTAATTACTCAAAATCGAGACGAGCAGCTAATCGCTGATTAAGCTGAGTTCAACTGAGGAGGATTTGACACTGATGCTTTAGCAGCACATCCGAGAACACCAGAGCCACAGTTTTAATCTAAAGGAACTCAGTCTGTCAATGAGTTTCAGGGAGTCCGTGGGGACAGATGACGGATGAGCCTTGAGCTGCTGTTTTAAATCACAGCCTTTCACGGCAGACTCGGATGGCAGCTCAGATGGTGGGATGGAGCTTTCCGCTAGGACTTCCCACCACAGTTCCACCGTGTGCTGTGAGGGTGGGTGACACGTGAGCCACGTCGGAAGGCAGAGTCGAGCTCTGGCAAGGCAGGCAGGGGCCTCACAGGACTCCAGGATTCATTCATGCAACAGCTGCAACGTTGATGCTAATATCTACATGGCCATACGTCGGTTTATGCACTTGGATTTCCTCCTTTCCTCACTACATACCAAAAACATTAGTAAGTCTCTGGTGAAGACATTTGTAGGTTCAATATCTTGAGATTGATGACTGCAACTTTTGGCTCCAAGCTTCTCAGCTATTGATGGCTATGCCACTGTCTGCTCTAATTAAGAGGTAGGAGAAGGATTAGTATTAGGAAAGTACTCGCTTTAAAAAAAACCAAAACATTATTTTGTTCAGCTTCCAACATCTCAATGGCATTAGAAGTGGCTGTAGCTTCTAGTTTGGCAAGATGATAAGGCAAGAACAGTGGAAAATACTCATATCTGGAGACATATGATCCCTAACAAGGTTACCATGTAGCAACTGTGCTTTGGGGTCTAAAGAGATCAGTGAACATAAGGAACTCCTGCCCCCACACACTGACAGGTAACAGCTCAGCAGCACCTCTTCTCCGGGGCCAGCTGCACCTGTCAGAGCTGGGGGCCTCGGAGAGATAATACACACCTGGAAAGACAAACCTGACTCTGCCACTCAAGCCCAAGAGAGGGGATGCAAGTGAAATGTACATGTCCTCCCCTTGGAGGGTTGTTGTTGAAATTATATGAGCTCCTGGTTCTGAAACTGTATCTAATTCTCCCTTTCCATACAGTAAGCATTCAATAAATAGTCGGTGATATGTGGTACCTTCTAGTGGGCTACTTTTAGAGATCAGGAAATTGACATCCATTGCCATGCTCTGAAATGGCTCTGGCTCCCAACCTCATGAAGAGAGTTAAGTGCCAATGTCAGGGATTAATGGTGCCAAGAGGGCAGAAGGCTGACCTTGATCTTGGAAGTCTGAGATAGAGGCTCCAGCACCCGCCAAGGACCTTCCTGCTGTATTATCCCATGACAGAAAAGCAAAGACCAGAGAGAAAGACATGAGTGGGAGCCCAAATCATTCATCTATGAGAAATCCACTCCCTTGCTGATATCATCAGCCATTCCTGAGGACAGATTTCTTATGGTCTGTTTTCTTTGGAAAGGTCCCAACCTTTAAATCTCAAGTGGCAACTAAATTTCAACACCAGTCTGAGTGGCACTGGCAACATTCAAACCATAGCCTCTTGCCTGAGTTTAAAATCTCAAGCAGAAAAGAAAGTGAACTCTGGTCCTCTAAGCCTAAATTCCCTCCATTCTAGAATGTAGGGGTTTGTGATACAACTTGTTGATGGCTGGGAAAATATAATATTAATGCACTATATCAAAATGTTCCCAAGAGGCACACCAAGGAAGTAAATGCAAAAGGAAAAATTATAAAACTCTGAGAATAGACCAATGAGAATATTTAATAGCCGTGTTCCTGGAGAGACCTCCTTCCATAAGAGGAGTAGATACATAGGAACCCAAAGAGAAATAGTGGACATACTTGATTCAGTGGGAATAAACGTAGATGGCCATAGCCTGATAAACTCAACACAGTCAAAAGGGAAGCAAAAAATCCTGAGAAAATGTTTGAAAACATATTAATATGCAAAATATGCACAAAGCACCCTGAAAATGATCAACTACCTGCTGTAAAAACGGGCAGTGGTTCTGAGAGGCTTCCCACATACTAGAAAATGCAAACGAAACAATCGGAGCACAAGCGAGGACGTACGTAGCCTGGAAGACTTCACCACGTTCAGCACGGACAAAGGCTCAGGAAAACCTTTCCCCACAAACACTGTTGGTAAGGTCATAAATCATGACAAATTTTTGGAAAAAGTAATCTGGAACTATTTATTGTACTTTAAAAATCATGTAACCTTTGACCCCCAAATCCTGCTCTGGGAATGCATCCAACTGAAATAAAGTGCAAACACTGCAGGATATATGCATATGGATTTATGACAGCATTGTTTGTACTAGGAAGCAAACTGGAAACAGCCTGATGTGTTCATGTGTAGGGAAATTTTTTCATCAATTACATTATACTCATTGAGTAGCCTTCTCTACAGACTTTTAAAAACAGGAAGACAGATTTGTACTTTGTCAACTTAGAAAAAATTTCAAGGGGCTGGTGGCGTGGCGCACTGGGTTAAATCCTCCGCCTGCAGCACCGGCATCCCATATGGGTGCCGGTTCTAGCCCTGGCTGCTCCTCTTCCAGTCTAGCTCTCTGCTGTGGCCTGGGAAGGCAGTGGAGGATGGCCCAAGTGCTTGGGCCCTGCACCTGCATGGGAGACCAGGAGGAGACGCCTGGCTCCTGGCTTTGGATCGGTGCAGCTCCGGCCATTGTGGCCATCTGGGGAGTGAACCAACTGAAGGAAGACCTCTTTCTCACTTTCTGTAACTCTACCTGTCAAATAAATAAATACAAAATCTTTTTTAAAAAAAGGAAAAATTTCAAAATACTGTTGATAAAATTATCATATAGCACATACTATTTGAATACAGCAATTTTTAAAGCTTTATTTATTTATTTGAATGGTAGAGTTACAGAGAGAGCAAGAGCAAGAGAGAAACAGAGAGGAATAAAAGAGAGAGACACACAGAGACAGATCTCCTATCTGTTGGTTCATTCCCGAGAGGCCACAGCAGCCAGGACTGAGCCAGGAGCTTTTTCCAGGTCTCCCACGTGGGTGCAGGAGACCAAGGACTTGGGCCATCCTCTGCTGCTTTCCCAGGAGCATGAGCAGGGAGCTGGATGGGAAGTGGAGCATCCTGGCCTGGAATCAGTGCCCACTGTGGAGGCTGCTGGCACAGCAGGCAGCGGCTTTACCTGCAATGCCACCATACCGGCCCCCTCAGCACTGTTTTTAGCCCATTGTCTGTATTAAATGTACTTTATTTCTAAAAACAAAGACTACAAAAATGGCTATTCTGAGGCTCACACAATCAGTAACTTCAAGATTCCATTAGAGAGGTAATATTAGAAAAAGAACCTGAAAATGCATTTACATATATTTGGAAACCCTGTCCTAATTGGATTCTTTGCTATAAATGTGTGATACTTTAAAATCCAAATTAATAAAAAATATATACTGTGGTGAGAATGTGGACAGAGACAGCTGCTGAAGGTTAATGAAACACCCAGGAGTGAAGAATTCACTTTTCTGGAGCAGTCAGAGAGCTTGCTGCAGAAGGTGTGATCTTAGAATGGAATCTTAAGAACTGCACAGGGGGGCCGGCACCCTAGCCTGAAGCACCAGAATCCCATATGGGCGCCGGTTCTAGTCCCAGCTGCTACTCTTCCCATCCAGCTCTCTGCTATGGCCTGGGAAAGCAGTAGAAGATGGCCCAAGTGCTTGAGCCCCTGCACTGCGTGGGAGACCTGGAAGAAGCTCCTGGCTCCTGGCTTTGGATCAGCACAGCTCTGGCCACTGCGGCCATTTGGGGAGTGAACCAGCGAACGGAAGACCTCTCTTTCTGTCTCTACCCCTCTCTGTAACTCTTTCAAATAAATAAAATCTTTAAAAAAATAGTATGGGAATGAAACTTGCATTAGCCTATGATTTTAGAAATATGATACCCGGTATCTCATTAATTCCATAGATGTGTTTTGGTAGTTTGATCCTACTTTCTGAATACTTCTCAAAAAAACACCTTCCTCTGAAATACAAATGGCTTTTCAACTTATGCAAGTGTTTCAATACATTCGTAATAAGAAAACGTCAAATTCAATTGATATAAGTATATCTGATCACCAACCTTTTGTTACCAAAAAATCTGATGACACTATTTAAGACCAAAAAAAATACAGGTATTTGCACATCCAGGTGGTGACCCAGTTACAACATCTGAGCAGTGGGCCCAGGGACAGCCTTTAGGTCTTAGTGGGAGTGCTCTGGGAAGGTAGTTCCGGCCAGAGGTTTGGTTGGTTTAGCTACGTTGGGCCTCGCTGCTCTCTCTGCTTTCTGGTTGGCTACAGGGTCATCCCTCCACCATGCTCCTGCCACACCAGGTGCTAGAACGAATGGTCTCGGACCTTCAATCTCAAAACCGTAAACAAAAATGAACCTTCCTTCCTAAGAAACTCCTCTTGAGTGTTTTCTCTGAAGTAATGCAAAGCTTGTACATGTTCTGTACAGCTTAATTACTGAGGATACGGAGTCCACACAGTGCCACAATGCTCTCACCACGGCAGAGAAAGACAAAGGACAAGAAGTCCCAAGTGCTGCTCAAGTTGAACTTTTCAGGGCCTCCGAGAGCGACAGCCCTCATACCCTGGTTGCAACCACAGTCAAGAGCTGATTACAACACAGGAATGCAGTAGTCATACATATTTTTCTGCTAAACACCCAATTTCATCTCTTTATTAGGTAATTACTGATTGATTACTAGAAACTAAAGCTAATAAGGAAGTGCAAGGACTCTCTTCCCCATAGGAGTAGGGTAATGACTGAATTTTTCAATATTTTAGAAAATGGCTAAATATCTTATTTGCAATTTAAATACTAACCAGCCCTCAAATTCCTATTTCATGATAGATTAACCACCTTTTCAATAAACATACCACCCAATAAAGAGTTCACACAAATGCATTAACCCTTCAAATGCTTCCTCAAGCATGAATGTTGAATATCTTGATCCACTGCCCAAAATAATATTTTAAGAATAAAAAATCCATTCAATTAGCTGACACTATCTATTTTGTTTCTGTAATGGACTGTATGTTGCCTTAAAATTCCTGTGTGGAAACCTTCATCCCCAGGGTGAGACTATTTGGAGACGGATTCTTTAAGAGGTAATAAGGTCACAGAAGCAGGAATCGAAGGAAGCAACCGGCCCCATTGTAAGAGAGCCCAGTGAGCTTGCTTCCTCCCTCTCTACCTGAGAACACAAGTCGTCCACAAGTCAGGGGGAGGGCGCTCACCAGAACCCAGCCAGGCCTGCACGCTCCTCGTGGGCTTCCAGCCAGCCTTGTGAGTAATCAATGTTTGCTGCCTTAACAGATCACCGGTAATCTGTTACAGCAACTGAGCTAAACCATAGACTGACTGAATCCCCATAGTAACAAATGGGGCTGTCTGAATACTCCACTCTTCACTTTTATCTTGGCCTCAGAAGAACAATGGCCTTGCACAAGGCTTAGAACACAGCTAGGGACATGACTTCCCAAGTGACAGAACTGGCCAAAGAGCTCAAAATCGGAATAGCACTGGGTGACAGTGGGGGAAAACTATCCAGAATCAGGAAGTATTCCGCTCCTTGCAAAAATAAGTTCATGATCTAATCAAGTCTGTTCCTCGAATCCGATTCCTGTCCGGGGAAACCACTAGGAGCACCGGATGAAATCCCCAGGGAGAACTACTCAGTCAAGTTCTTTCTATTCCTAGGAGCAGAAGTCCCATCATAACCACTGTGAAGAATATCATCACAGGGGCTGGCTTTGTGGCACAACAGATTAAGCGTTGGTCTGCAACACCAGCACTCCGTATGGACACGGGTTCAAGTCCCGGCTGCCCTGCTTCTGATCCAGGTCCCTGCTGAGGCACAAGGTAATGCAGTGGGAAATGGAAGAACCCTGTACCCACGTGGGAGACCTAGAAGAACCGCTTCAGCCTGGCCCCAGTTGCGGCCGTCTGAGGAGTGAACCAGCAGATGGAATCTCTTTCTCCCCACCTCCCCTTTTTTACCTCTTTCTCTGTAACTCCTCCTTTCAAATAAATAATTAAATCTTTTAAAAAAAACAGTATCATCATGAAACATACTTAATACCAAATTAAGAGAATCAGGCTAACTTATCCACTTGGTTTATAACTGTCTTTACTCTTTTAATTGGCACAGCTGACTAAGAGTTTTCAAAGAGAATCTTGTGGTTTGTCAAATGACACACACACAAAAAGCTATTGACAAAAGCTCCAGGTGGGTAGCAGGAAAAACATCAATACTTTTCAATGCCAATGCTGTTAAATTGATCACTGTACTCAGAAAAATGACCTGCTTAGGATGCACAGAATCCCAACTGGGCAAGCATTTTTCCTGATTAAATGTTTCTTATGAGATCAAGTGAAAATTCTTTTTTTAAAAGAGTTTTATTTATTTATGTGACAAGTAGAGTTACAGAGAGAGAGAGATAGAGAGAGAGAGAAAGGTCTTCCTTCTGTTGGTCCACTCCCCAGATGGCCGGAACGGCTGGAGCTACACCGATCGGAAGCCAGGAGCTTCTTCCTGGTCTCCCATGTGGGTGCAGGGCCCAAGCACTTGGGCCATCCTCCACTGCCTTCCCAGGCCACAGCAGAGAGCTGGACTGGAAAAGGAGCAACCAGAACTAGAACCTAGTGCCCATATGGGATACCGGCGCCACAGGTGGAGGATTAACCTAGTGTGCCACCACGCTGGCCCCCATTCTTGGTTTTTGATTGTTTTTATTGACACATTTGTTTTCACATGCAAAAGATATTTTTTTAGTAAGAAAAAATACAAGCCATACGCCAAAAATGAACACTTGAGTAAAACACAGCCACACTAACACTGTTCTAAGGAGATGGAGGTTACCCTGAATTAGGTGGGAGGAGAGCAAGCAGGCAGAGAAGTAGAAAAATCTACATAGGGAAAGGTATGCCTGAGAGTGACTGTGACAGACGAATAAAGCAACAAACAGCAACGAGGTGCAAGATGGAAAGCACAGACCTGCCAATCATGGCTCCCAGACACCCAGCCCCATTCAACATTCACCACCCCCTGATGTTCTTTTCGGCAAGTGCATACTGAGGTTCACACAGGTTAATCGTTACGTTGTACAATGTTAGGTACCTAATAAACAGCACAACCAGCTTTCAGCCTCTAGTGGGAAGGACTTCAAAGCTCCAGGATTCTGAGATGCCCAAGTGCTCCCAAAGCATCTCCTGAGCACTCACTGGGTCTCAAGACTGCAGAGAAAGCCAGGGATGAAACAGCCATCCCCGCCAGGAGCCTCCGGGCTGCAGGGCGGAGCTGGGCAACCATGAGCTTCCAGGTTGCTCTGCAGTGGTCTCGCCCACCTCTCACTTCCTGCCTCCCACAGGGTCCCTGCCAGTACCTCCTCCTGGAGACCACCTGAACGTCTGGCCCTGTGGTCCACTGAATCTGCAGGAGATAAGGATCACCCCTGTGCAAACAGGGGCCAAACAGGGCTTCCTGGAAGAACAGCTCAGAGAAGCTCCCGTCTCCAGGAGGAAGCCCTGACCCCAGAGGGGCGCTCAGGTGCCACAGGGGCCACCCTGCACCCCCTCCTCTCTTCCACAGGGAGTTAATGGCTGGAAAGCCATGAAATCCATTGGCCCTTGCCTGATCAAACTCTTAGAGGCAAGAGTCTGTTCTTGCTCAGAGCTTGTTTCTCTCTGCCATTCCTCTTCCCTTAACAACGCCTCCCTGCCCGTCCCTAACGTTCATTCTGCTGAATGTGAAACACAGAAGCCAGCTGCCTCATGAATTCCAAGCAAGAAAAGCCATTCCGTTTTCTGTTCCCTGGAATTGCAAAGCTTGCTGATCTCCTTCATGGTCTGATCTATGCACGCACGGGGTGAGTGTACACCCAGGAAGCTCGTGTCTTCCACCAGCTCCCCAGGCCTAAGGCCAAGCTTGCCTTTGGGCTCTGCGCTCTGAGCACACAGATCATCCAGGCCTTGAGGACTGGTTAACAAATTGCAGAGAGGCTTCGATTCGGGTGATCATTCTCAGCAGTAATTCTACCCACCACTGCCCTGCAGTGCAGTTAGGTATCCAAGAGAAATGCAAATTGTCCCATAACATCTGGGCCTGGATTGTTAAAAAAGGAATGCTATAACCAGAGGCTGAGAAAAAGAGAGAGTAACTAATTATTTAACAAAAGACTCACACACACGCAAATACACATCTAATTTGTCCTTAAGCCCCACATCTTACTGCTCCTGTGTTATAGTCAAATGGGAGGGGTATTGATTATTCTTTCTAGAACACAAGTGGGCCAGTACAGAGGGCTGGGAATAGGAGTAGACCCAGCCTATGCCTGAAACAATCATTCATTTCCTTTTGCATTTTATTCCCTCAGGTGAAGTTTAGGCCACCTTAAAAAAATTCTGTCTCCATTTGTTTGTGTCTGATTCATTTATTAATATATATTGGAAGGGCTCTAATACATTTTGGTTGCTAGAGGTACACCATGGACTCACACAAAATCACAGTTAGAAATCCCCTTCGCAACTGCCCAAAAATGTCTTAAAGATGATTACATGCAAATGTTGCAAAGCTGTGTTGATTTGGCTTCTAGTTCTGAATGTATCCCAAATGACGAATTAAGAGTCATTAAAGACTGGCTTAAGTCTGAGTCCTTCTTAGAAGTCTATTCTTTTATCGAAATAAAAGCAGGACCCCACCGCTCAGAGACATAAGGTTTGCTTTATCTCTAACAAACATAGCTAGAAAATTAGTCGTGAGGAAGAAGAAACATTTTCTGGGAAGGATTAGCATTCGATCACCAGCAGCACGCTTGCTTGGGGAAATCTCCGTGGCACAATGGTTTGCATTATCCCCGCCTTCAGTTTCCCTCCAAATCCTCTTTTGTAGGCATTTTTTAGCTCCTGCTTGACAGACGTGTTACGTTAGTCTGATTTTCGGCAATTTTATGTCTCTGCTGTCTGGATGATTTTATTATTCACCATATTCTTGCTTTCAGACTGGGAGTTTTATTCTGGTTCTGGCTTGCTGGGGTTCTTGGCAGCCTATTGCTATCAAATACAAGAGAATGGGAAGCTGTGCAGATGGCAGATGGGGTGTTGTGTGCTTTCACTCGTGATGGGCTTCCGTCTTTTTTCCAAAGGCGGGAACAGGGCCAGCTCCTATTTCCTGCACCCACTTGTGACATATTTAAGCAACTCTGTGGCTGTGACTTGCAGGGCTGATTTTCCAGGCTGGGGAGGCTCTGGTGGTAGGGATTTAAGAGAACACATTTCTGCTGATACTTAGCATTCATCTCTTACATCTGTTTCCTAACTCTGTGGGTTTTTAATGCTTCCATTTATCTCCGAAGTCCGCGTCTTCTTTTAGAAGGGTTAAATCACTATCCAATATTTTCTTTGGGTTTTTAGTGTTTGCTTTTCCTGAGCCCAGGTACCATGATAACAGTAATTTTTTTTTCCTGAAGAATATCTTCGTAACTACCACCATTAACATTATAAACTTCGCTTTCTCAGCTGAAGTTTAATTAACCTGTTGTGGAACTGGCTCCTGGAAAATCAAAGTATCCATTCCAGTCAGGTCCCAGAGTTTAACTGAGATAAACTATCCTCTCTTGGAGAAGAGAAAGCGATTTTGCCACAACTATAATAGTGTAGGAACCAAAAATAAATAAATTACCCTCACGCTTCAGTTTCCTTTGATTATGCCTTATTTTTTTCTTTCTCTCTCTCATGAAGATACACTGGGGAGCATAATTCTAATTAATTTCTGTGCAACTTAAAAAGTACAGACAGGACTATATAAGTACTCTGCACACACACACACAAAACTTCATGAATATAAATTAATATAATGTAGCAACATACCAAATTTTATTATCTGGCATACTCCACAATGTCTACTGATTTATGGGTTCAGCCAGAAAAAGGTGCACATGTTTGCTTCGGGTCACACGTCAATAACAGGACAACAGGAACTGGTCTGGTTCTCGTCTCCTTGCAGCTCTCTGTGCTACGCTGTCACTCGTTAGCAGTCTTAACCAGTGGGAACCAAACTGTAAAACCCACAGGTCCTATCTACAGAAAACGGAACAAGGATCCCATGTGGCCCCGGAGATTGCCAACACCACACCCTGAATCCGGGCACTGCGATTCAGAGGACTGAATCTGTGGCAAGACATTTGCTGCCCAGGGCTGCCCACGCAAGGCCAATGGCACCTTCCCCCCAGCTCACAGCAGGGGTTTTCAGAAGTTCATGAAAAGAACAGAGTAGGGAAAAACTACACGAAGTTCAAAAATGCTTTGACCAAAAAGTTATCTCTTAATTCCATTTTCTACAAACTTTTTTATTAAGTTTCCTCACACGTATAAGATCAGCCCCAGCTATGTCCAGGTGCCCATGGATGGACAGCTATGCAACCAATTTCCTGTTTAAGAAGCAGTGCACACACTGGGCTGGCTCAGAGGTTCTTTAACCTAAGACCAAAATGAAACAAAGACGGTTCTGTTCCCCACTAATAAAGGAATCTAAGCACAGAGCCAGCGCCTCCTTCACACAGATCGCTTTCCTACTGCTTAGGGTTGTAGGGCTTTAGCTCTGGCATTACGAAATAGTCAACTTATTTTGCTTGATCAAAATAATGTAAGAGCCTTATTCAATTATCAAAAAAGAAAATGATGGGATTTTTCTTGATTTTGATGCATTCAAGTCAGTATACAGTTCATGTCTACTTCTGTTTAACTGTCCACGCAACCCAAAGTAAATTAAACAAGGAAATGACAGCAGAAAGCTAAAGTTCATCTGACCCTGGGACCATATTGTATGTAAATCAGAATGTATGACTAGAGGTCTGATTTTATTATGGAGCAAATATGTTGTTCATGATGACCGAGTAGAATTATTATCAGCCTCATTTAATATCACCTGATAAACAGGATTGAAAAAATGATCAATTGTAAAGTACTAAGGATAAGTTTTTTGAATTACATATATTTTTCAGTAGAAACTTATCATGGCAAAGTCATCCACTAATTCTGCATAATCAATAATCCAAGTTAGAAATTCTAGTCCAACTGTTATTCTAAATAAGTAAATAGTTTGAGATTTCAATGTTTCATGTTATTTTTTTCTGTAAAATATTCAAGAAAGACACAAAAATAGACTTTAGGAAGTGAAACTGGATTATCTATTCTTCGATAAGGAGACACAGTTTTAGAGAGGTGCAAATATCTCCTAAGCTACATTATAAACGTAATACCCCCTAATAATTATTTCAGGAGTTGTGCAAGTTCATTTTAAAGTCTCTGTGGAAGGAATCCAAAAAGGCTGAATGGGATGCAGCCACGCTGACCTCAGCTGCCTTGGGACACAAAAAGAACTAAGAAGGAGCCACATTTCCAGGGAGCTAACTGACGGAAATTTTCAGTGGAGAAGTGACGAAACAATGAACACTCCGTGGGACAAGCGGGGGAAGCAGAGAGACGCTGTTTTGTGGCTGGCCATGCAGCATGGCCACTGTCGGCCAGAACTGCCGTCTTGCCAAGATACGGAAGGAAGACGTTTCTGTGTACCCCAGCTCCTGCAGCTTTATCAAGCTGAGAGAGAATCCCACAGTCACCCACCAACTCGCACTCGAGCCTGGGAAACTGACTGGGGTCTGAGAAAGAGCTTAGCTCTGAGGAGGAGCACTGCCTTGCCTCCCACCTCTCCCACACAAAGCCCAGGACTCCGACAAGTCCGGCAACAGATCTCTGCAATGCTGCTACCAGAGGCAAACAGAGCCAGAGGCAGGGAAAGTGGCAGAGCCAATACCAAACCCCCAGCATCCCGAAACTGCGGCAGCTGTGGGGCGTTAGTCCCAGAGCTGTGCTCCTCACCCTATATAATCCAGCGAAGTGCCCTCTTAGCTTCCGGAGGCTGACACCAGCAACAGCTCCTACTAATCTGCTCTCATCCTGGGAGAGCTGGGTGATGACCCCACTGTACCCTACAACAGTAGGATTGTAACATCAGTTCCAATTTCCTGAAGCCCACTGGCATCTACTCAGTGAACCTCGGGCAGAACCCACCTGCAGGCTACCTACCTGGTCTCGTAGGTGCCAGAGCGAAGTCTCCTGTATAACTTATAGTAACCATGTTGGACTGAAGCAGGGGCAGTTCACAGCCCCCAGACCCAGGACTAGGGCTGCTGCTGTTATAAGCCACAGCACCTACTACACTCTACCAGCAGGACCCGAGGAAGGGCTTGTTCATTTCCCACAAACTCACAGCAACTGGTGCCACAAGCACCGGGCTCACTGAGACTTGACAGTGGGACAAGGGTACAATCATCCCGCAGCACCAAGGACAAGGCCCTATCACAGTCTCCTGGGTGACTGACAACAAACTCTGTGAAGATGCACATCCTAGGAAACACACTTTCATCTCAAAGCCACACTGCTATCCCCAACAGCAGCAGAGTAGACTACTGTGCTGCTTACAGAAGAAACTGACACTGATTACAGCAAAAGGAACCACTCAGAAACTGCAGAAGAACACAACAGCTATGCACAACTAGATCCCTAACTAAGGTAAATCTACAAAACACAGAAACAGAATTCAAAATAATGATTGTGAGGAACTCACTGAGACATAAGGGAATACAGAGAGATTAAAGAAATAAGGAAACCAATGAGTGACATGAGTGAAAATACTGCTAGGGAGATAAAAATAATTCAGCAGAACCAAACGGAAACTTTGGAAGTGAAATCTACAATCAATGAAATAAAAAATGTCATTGACGGCTTTAAACAGCAGACTAGACCCAGTGGAGGAAACATTTTCTGACCTTGAGGACCAGACTTTCTAAATAACCCAATCAAACAAAAATAAAGAGAAAAAAATTAAAAAGAACACAGAGAGTCTACTTGAAATTTGGAATACAATTAAATGAGCAACTACCTATTTTATAGATATTCTTAAAAGAAAGGAAAGGAAAAAGGTGTTGAGAACATGCTAACAAAATAATAGTTGAAAATGTCCCAGGTCTTAAAAGAGACGTAGAGAACCAGACACAAGACAATCAAAGGACCACAAGCAAACCGAACCCCAAAAGATGTTGCTCAAGGCATATTACAGTGAAATTGTCAAAAATTAAGGACAGAGAATCCTAAAGACACTGACAGAAAAGCATCAAGTTAGATACAAAGGAAAACCAGTTAGTCTAACAGCAGACTTCTCAGCAAAACCCTACAGACCAAAATAGAGAGAGATGATACATTGAAGGTTTCAAAAGAAGAAGAAATGTCCAACCAAGACTATTATATCCACTGAAGTTATCCTTGAGAAGGGAAGATTAACAAGGTATTTTCCAAATATACACAAGTTGACAGCATTCAACACCACCAGAACAGCCTTACAAGAAATTGAGGTGAATTGCATTTAAAGTAAACAACACGAAAACACATGGTAACAGCAAATTCATTTATGGAGCAGCTGTATCTAGTACACAATCAGAAAAATGGCCAATCCTAGTTCTTATCTATCAATACTAACCTCAAGTGTACATGAATTAAATTCTCCAGTCAAAAGACTCAGGTTGGTTGAAAGGATAAAAAATCAAGCCCCCACAATATGCTGCCTACAGGAAACTTACTTCACAACCAAAGATACACTAGACTGAAAGTGAAGGGCTAGAAAACAACACACCAAGCAAATGGAAGGAAAGACAAGCAGGAGTAGCTGTCCTTGTATCAGATAAAAAAGACTTTAAATCAAAAACTGCAAAAAAAACAAAGGAGGACACTATATTTTCATAATAGAGTTCATGCACCAAAAGGACATGGCAGTCATAAATATACATGCACCTAGCACAAGATTATCCAGATATACACAGCAAATGCTGTCAGATGTAAAGGGAGATACAGACTCCAAAACAACAATACTCAGTGACTTCAACACCCCACTCTCATCCGTGGACAGATCATCCAGACAGAAAATCAATAAAGACACACTGCAGTTGAACCATACTACTGAGCAAATGGACTTAATAGACATTTACAGGACATTTTACCCACAGCTATAGAACACAATTTCTTCTCATCAGTACGTGGAACATTTTCTAGGAGAGGCCACCTATTAGGCCACAAATCAAGTCTCAATACATTCTACAGGACTGAAATCAAACCATGTATCTTCTGAGACCACAAAGGAAAAAAATCAGAAATTATCAGCAATAACAGAACACTCAAAAACACATGGAAATTAAACAACATGCTACCAAATGACGAATGGGTCACTGAAGAAATTAAAAAGGAAATCAGAAACTTTCTTGAAATAAATGAAAATGAAAATACAGTATTTCAAAACCTGTAGGATATAGCAAAAACAGTATTAACAGGGAAGATCATTGCATTAAGTACTTTCATTAAAAAATAAGAAATGTCTCAAATAAAATATCTAATGATGCGCTGGCAAAGGCTTCCTTAGCCTCGGCAACTCATGACTAGAGCCTAGGGAGATTACTGACGCCATAAACAAGAGTGTCAAATTGTTAAATCAACTTCAGGAGTCACTGTGTACTTACGTCTCATGAGGGATCTATCCTTAATGTGTTATCCAATGTGAAGTAATGCTATAACTAGTACTGAAACAGTATTTTTACACTTTGTGTTTCTGTGTGGGTGCAAACTGATGAAATCTTTAGATAGTATATACTGAATCGATCTTCTGTATATAAAGATAATTGAAAATGATTACAAAATCTTGGTGTTAAATTGGAAAAACAAACAAACAATTATTCTTAGGTGTTTAAATTTTAACTGAAAAGTGATCCCTGTGAAATATAAGAGTGGGAATAAGAGAGGGAGGAGATGTACAATTTGGGACATGCTCAATCGGAACTACCCCAAATGATGGAGTTAGAATTGTGCCAGGGGATTCCAATACAATCCCATCAAGGTGGCATGTACCAAGGCCATCTCACTAGTCCAAGTGATCAATTGCAGTTCACAATTGATCACACTGATAGGTCTAAGAGTCAAAGGGATCACACAAACAAGACTAGTGTCTGCTAATACTAACTGATAGAATCAAAAAGCGAGAGAATGATCCAACATGGGAAGCGAGATACACAGCAGACTCATAGAATGGCAGATGTCCTAAATAGCACTCTGGCCTCAGAATCAGCCCTTAAGGCATTCAGATCTGGCTCAAGAGCCCATGAGAATATTTTATGCATGGAAAGCCAAGACACTGTGGCAAAAAAAAAGAAGACCTAAATGAAAGATCTCTGCGAGTGAGATCCCAGTGGAACGAATGGGGCCATCAAAGAAGGAGGTACCTTTCTCTGAAGGGAGGAGAGAACCTCCACTTTGACTATGACCCTGTCGGAATAAGATCGAAGTCAGCAAACCCTAAAGGCTTCCATAGCCTCGGCAACACATGACTAGACCCTAGGGAGATTACTGACGCCATAAACAAGAGTGTCAAATTGTTAAATCAACTTCAGGAGTCACTGTGTACTTACGTCTCATGTGGGATCTGTCCTTAATGTGTTGTCCAATGTGAAGTAATGCTATAACTAGTACTGAAACAGTATTTTTACACTTTGTGTTTCTGTGTGGGTGCAAACTGATGAAATCTTTACTTAGTATATACTGAATCAATCTTCTGTATATAAATATAATTAAAAATGAAAAAAATCTTGGTGTTAATTTGGAAATTGCATAGAAAATTAATCAATTTTAAAAAAATATATCATGTAGAATCTCTGTCCTTAATGTGCTATACATTGTGAATTAATACTATAACTAGTACTCCAACAGTATTTTTCACTTTGTGTTGCTATGTGAGGGCAAACTGTTGAAATCTTTACTTAATATATACTAAACTGATCTTCTGTGTATAAAGAGAATTGAAAATGAACCTTGATGTGAATGGAAGGGGAGAGGGAGTGGGAAAGGGGAGGGTTGCGGGTGGGAGGGAAGTTATGGGGGGGAAGCCATTGTAATCTATAAGCTGTATTTCGGAAATTTATATTCTTTAAATAAAAGCATTATAAAAAATTAACAAAAAAAATTGGAAATCGCATAGATAATTAATCAATTAAAAAAATCATGTAGGATCTCTGTCCTTAATGTGCTGTACATTGTGAATTAATACTATAACTAGTACTCCAACAGTATTTTTCACTTTGTGTCCCTATGTGAGGGCAAACTGTTGAAATCTTTACGTAATATGTACTAAACTGATCTTCTGTATTTAGAATTGAAAATGAATCTTGATGTGAATGGAAGGGGAGAGGGAGCGGGAAAGGGGAGGGTTGTGGGTGGGAGGGAAGTTGTGTTGGGGGGAGCCATTGTAATCCATAAGCTGTACTTTTGAAATTTATATTCTTTAAATAAAAGCTTTATTTAAAAAAAAAAGAATAGGAAAAAAAAAGAAAAGAAAATATCTAACGATGCATCTTGAAGACTCATAAAAATGAGAAGAAACCAAACCCCAGATCAGCAGGAGGCAAGAAATAATACACATCAGAGCAGAAATAAATGAAAATGAAAAAAAGTATGTAGGTAAACTAAAGGCTGCTTCTTCAGAAGATGAAAATAAGATAAACCTATCCCCAGACTAACAAAGAAAAATAAGTTTCAAATAAATATAATTGTCCATAGAAAGGAGATATTTAACTAATATCAGTGAAATACAAAGGAGCATAGGAAATGATGGAAAACCACATGCTAAAAAACCTCAATCAATAAATTCCTGGATACACACAATCTACCAATATTAAATCTAGAAGATATAGGCAATCTAATCAGCCCAGAAGAAGAAATGGAATTGAAGCAGTAATCAAAAGCCTTCCATCAAGGTGAAGTCCAGCATGTGAAAGCTTATCCTCTGATTTCTACAAAAAATAAAAAAACAGGAGCTAACTCCAATATTTTCCAAACTCTTCCAAAATTTTGAAGTGGACTGAATTTTTCCAAACTCTTTTTAAGAGACCAGCATCACTCTGATACCAAAACCATACAAAGACAGAAAATGAAAAGAAAATGATAGGCCTATAATCTTGAAGAAAATAAATCTCTCTCTCTCTCTCTCTCTCTCTCTCCCTCCCTCCCTCCCTCCCTCCCTCCCTTCCCCTCTTGGCCTCTGCCTCTCTGTAACTCTGCCTTTCAAATAAGTAAATAAATCTTTAAAAAAAAGAAAGAAAAGAAAAGAAGAAAAGAAAAAAAGAGGCCGGCACTGTGTGATCCAGCTCTTGGCTATGGCCTGGGAAAGCAGTAGAAGATTGTCCAAGTCCTTGGGTCCTTGCACCTGCATGGGAGACCCTGGAAGAGCTCCTGGCTCCTGGTTTCAGATCAAAACAGCTCCAGGTTTTGCAGCCATCTGGGGAATGAACCAGTGGGTGGAAGATCTCTCTCTCTCTCTCTCTCTCTCTCTCTCTCTCTCTCTCTGCCTCTGCCTCTGCCTCTCTCTTTAACTCTGCCTTTCAAACAAATGAATAAATCTTTAAAAGAAAACAGATGCAAAGGTTCTCAGCAAAATACTAGCAAACCAAATGTAAAACCACATCAAAAATATCATACTTCCTAATGAAGGCGCATTTACCCATAGATGCAAAGGCAGTTTAACCTTTGCAAATCAGTAAATCACATCAACGGAATGAAGAAGAAAGAAATATATGGTCATCTCAGTAGATGTGGAGAAACACTGGATATGATTCAATGCCCCTTCAAGATTAAAAAGGGGGGAACTTCACAAGTTAGATAGAAGGAGCACAATTCAAAATTGTAAAGGCTGTATGTGACAAACCAACAGTCAATATCATACCAAATGGGGGAAGCTGAAACATTTCCTGTCAGTTCTGCAACAAGACAAGACGTTCACCACTTTTATTTGATAGAGTACTGGAAGTTTTAGCAGAATGTTTAGGGAGGAGAAAGAAAGGGCATCAAAATTAGAAAAGAGGAAGTCAAAATATTCGTGTTTGCAGAAGACATGATATTATGTATGAAGAAATCTATAAACACTCTACCAAAAACCTATTAGAATTGATAAACCAATTCAGTCAAGTTGTGGGATCCAAAATAAACATGTAAAAAAAAAAAGTAGCTCTTTTTTATGCTAAGGATGAACTCACAGAAAGAGAGATCAAGAAAGAAAACCGGTGGATGGAATAGTCATAATAGAATAAATTTACCCAGAAAAGTGAAAGGTCTGTACAATGAAAATTATCTAACATTGATCTAAGAAATCAAGGACATAAAAAAGGAAAGATATTCCTTGCTCATGGATCGGAATAATTAGTATCATTAAAATGTCTATACTAGCTAAAATAATCTATAGATTCAATGCAATCCATATCAAAATACCAATAATATTATTCACAGAATTAGGAAAAAAATTCTAAAATTCATACATAACCACAAAAGACCCAAAATAGCCAAAGGAAAAACAAAAAATCAAACTAGAGTCATCATAATACCTGACTTCAAAGCACACTACAAAGCTATACTAAGTAAAGCAGTATGATACAACCACAGAAAATGACATATAGGTCAACGGACTAGAATAGAGAGCCAGGAAATTAATCTGCCTATATACGGCCAACTGAGTTTTGACACAAATGCTCAGACCATACATTAAAGTAAGTATAATCTCTTCAACAAATGGAGCTGGCTAAACGAGATGCATATATGTAAAACAATTAAATTAGATCCCTACCTCTCACTTTATAAAAGAAATCATCTCAAGATGGATAAAAGACTTAAATTTAATACTTAAGACAATGAAGTTGTAAGAAAAAAATGCACAGAAAACACCCCCAGATATTGGGGTAGGTAAGGACTTCTTCAATCAAACTCCCAAAGCACAGGAAACAGAAAACTAGACAAAAGGAATTAATCAAGAAAGTGAAGAGACATCAAATAGAAAGGGAAAAATATTTGTGAATTACCTGTGTCACAACGGATTAATAACCTGAATATGTCAGCAACTAAAAAAAAAAAAATCAACCACTACCAACAACAAAAACCAATCCAATAAATAAAAGGGCAAAGAAACTCAATAGTTTTCAAAATCAGAAATACAAATGGCTAAAAATATGTGGAAATATGCTCAATATCAGTACCCATCAGAGAAATACAAATCAAAATCGAGGATGTGGAGAGAGTAGATTTCTTTAAAAACTAGATATAGACTTGACATATGACCCAGCAGTCCCACTCTGAGTATATACATCCAATGCACATGACCACATTGTTTCAGAGAACACCCTCACCATGTTTATAGGAGCACTGTTCACGATAGCCACGATACAGAATCAAGCAAGGTACCAGCAACAGATGAATGGAGAAAACGTGGTATACATGCACAACTGAATATAATTCTATAAAAAGAATCAGATTCTACCACTGGTATCAAAACGGATGCAACTGGAGGCACGTTCAGTGAAATTAGGCAGACCGAGAAACACAAATACCACATGTTCTCCCTTCTACATGGGAACAAAAACTTTAAGAGAAAGAAAATGAAAAACAGACAAGAAGAAATGCTTGCGTGTATCAGTACTGGTGCAAATATAGTTTTGTCAAACTGTTCTTTATAGGTTGTCGAACTAAAGGTCAAGAATGGTATACTGGGTCTAGTGTGGTGGCACAGTGGGTTGAGCTGCCACCTGAGAGACTGGCTTCCGATATGGACACTGCTTCACACCCTGGCGGCTCCACTTCTGACCATGCTCCTGGCTAATTCTCCTGAGAGGACAGTGGAAGATGGCCCAAGTGTTTGGATTCCTGCACCTACATCAAGACCCAGATGGAATTCTGGACTCCTAGATTCAGCCTGACCAGCCATGACTGTTGTGGCCATTTGGGGAGTGAACCAGTGGATAGAAGATTCTGTGTGTGTGTGTGTGTGTGAGTGTATATGCATCTCTATTTCTGTATTTCAAATAAATATATATTTCTTTAAATGTTATGTTACTACAGTTTTAATGATCTTTGATTACTTTAAAAAGTTACTTTATATGGGCGATATGCTCATCTCTCCATCTGATTACTATTTATAGTCCTTGCCTATATTCCCGCAAAACTAGGATCTTTTTGCTTTTCACCTGCTGAACTCTATTTTGTGGGGAAACTAAGCCCTTGGTTGTAATGTACATTAAAAATATTTTATCTCAGGTCTGGCGCAGTGGCATAGCAGGTAAAGCTGCCACCTGCAGTGCTGGCATCCCATTTGGGCTCTGGTTCAAGACCCAGCAGCTCCACTTCCAATCCAGCTCTCTACTATGGTCTGGGTAAGCAGTAAATGATGGCCCAAGTGCTTGGGCCCCTGCACCAGCATGGGAGACCCCGAAGGGGCTCCTGGCTTCCGATCCACCCAACTCTGGTAGCTGCGGACATTGGGGAATGAATCAGTGGATGGACAAATTATACCACCCCCACCTCTACATCTGTAATTCTGCCTTTAAAATAAATAAATCTTTAAAAAAAAATTATCTCAATAACTAAAAAGAAGGGGAGGAGGGAAGAAGAGAAGTCATTATATTTTTAGACTTGAAACTGTTTAAAAATAAATTTTAACATTTTTTAAGTAAAGTTTTCATGGAAAAATAGCCAAACAACAGCCAGGAAAAAGACTTCATCCAGATATTAAATATATCATCCAGTCTGTAAAACTGAACACTATGGACCAGGCACAGAAGTGGCACAGACAGGGAACCCAGAAATGGGTGCCAGTGTACAGAGAAACGTGGACTCTGATAGTCACAGCATTTCAGAGCAGCACTGAGAAAACCAGTTACATGGAACCATGTACACTGGTATCATTCCTTACAACATATATCAGGAGGAATTTAAAATGAATCAGAGGTTGGAATGTAAGTTAAAAAAAAGCCATTAATATAAAAAACAAAATGGATAAATTTCTTTATAAGCTGGAGTTGAGAACATATTCTTTTTATTTTTTTAAAGATTTATTTTATTTATTTGACAGCATTACACAGAGAGGTAGAGACAGAGAGAGATAGAGGTCTTTCACCTGCTGGTACAATCCCTGAATGACCACAGTGTCTAAAGCTGAGCTGATCTGAGCCAGGAGCCAAGAGCTTCTTTGGGTCTCCCACGTGGGTGCTGGGGTCCAAGCATTTGGGCCATCCTCTGATGTCTTCCCGGGCACATTAGCAGGAAACTGGATTGGAAGCGGAGCAGCCAGGACTCAAACCGGTGTCCACAAGGGATGCCAGCGCTGCAGGCTGGGCCTTTAGCCTGGCTGTGCCACAGCACTGGCCCCAAGAACATATTCTTAATTATGATTCAAAATCTGGAAGCAATAATATGAGACTGGCAAAAAGCCATAGGCATTTAAAAAGCTCTTTGTGGCAAACATACACATAGGCAAAAAAAAAAAAAAAAAAAAAAAAAAAAACTAGAACCAGAAAATAAACACGAATAATCCATCACAGATAAATATTAATATGCTAGGAAGCACAAAGATTATTTAATATTTAAGAATAAAAAGACCAGTTGTTCCATAGAGAATTTGCAAAACAAAGTCAAGCCTACATAAAAATGCTTGCCCTCTCTCCTACTAAAAAATGCAAATTAAACCTATTTTTCAGTACTATTTCTCATCCATCCAATCTGCAAACACCAAAGAATCTGACAACATACCCTGCAGTTGGCCTGTGGGGAGCAGACACCCTCATCCACGGGTGGTGGGAACCCGAAACGGTAGACCCAAAGGGCATGAGCTGCGCAGCAGCACTGCCTCCATAATCACCCTTTATCTCAGCAAGCCCACTACTAGGAACGCTCCCCAAACACCCTGGCAGCCGTACAAGATGTCTAAGCAAGCATCATTCACTGGAACAGTATTTGTGAAAAGAAAACCCTGAGAAAAACCACAATGCAGAATTAGGGCCTGCGGCTGCAAGAGTAAGTAAGGGCAATCTAACACCCACCGATGCTCTAGTGAATGAGAGAACATATTGTTAGGAAAAAAAAAAAGCAAGGTGTGGGCAATTCTTTATTTATTTGAAAGATAGAAAAACACAAACGAACGTGACGTCCCACCCACTGGTTCACTTTCTAAATGCCCACAATAGCTGGCACTGTGCCGGGCTGAAGCCAGGAGCCCGGAACTCAATTCAAATCTCCCTTGTGAGTGGCAGGGATCCAACTCCTTGAGCCATTCCCCGCTGCTTCCCATTGGTGTGTATCACCAGGGAGCTGAAACCCAAGCAGAGCCCAGATCCAAACCAAAGCAATTCAACATGGCACGGGGCCGATCTAAACACCCTCTAAAGGTTTCTGTTTAGAGTGTGGACTTGGAGTCCTACAAATGTTTTACATAACTAATAAACAAAGCTAAGATAAATAACAAAAGCATCCCTATAATTTGAAAACAAACAGAAGCAAGTGAATCTTACTATATATAAAGTTGGTAGCATGACCACATAAAGAGAATGATTATGTTGGGTGACTTGAACAAATAATATTTTCCTTAAACAGGCCTGGTGGGATATATCTGAGGGCAAAAAAGAAGCTGAACAAAATCTAAAAGTGGTTTATTATTAGCAAAAATGCTGGTGCTACTATTTTGAAACTGTGACAAGTGTGTAAAGGATAACAGAACAAGGTAATTATGTTAACACCACCAGGAACCAAGATTTTCAGTCTAAGAGAAAGAGACACGTAGATGAAATTAAAGAATTTAAGTAATTACCCTGTAATCTGAAATTTGAATTGCCAATGTCTCTAGGAGCTCATGAAATATTTTATTCCTATAAAGAAGTATGGATTTTCACATTCTTCCCCCTGGATAGTTGTAAAAGCATGATAATTCAGTAACAATGGGCTGGCTTAGAGAGCCCCCATTTTAGAATTAAACTGCTATTTCCTACTAAAAGAACAAAGACTCCTGGCCAGTGTTGTGGCACAGCAGGTTAAGCCTCTGCCTGCTACCCTGGCATCCTGTACTAGAACCGGTTTCAAACCTAGCTGCTCCATGTGCAACCCAGCTCCCTGCTAACGGCCTAGGAAAACAGCCGAGGACAGCCCAAGTGCTTGGGCCCCTGCACCCATGTGGGAGACCCAGAGGAAGCTCAGGGCTCTTGACTTTGGCCTAGCCAAGCCTTGTCCTTAAAGCCATTTGGGGAGTGAACCAGCAGATGGAAGATCTTTCTCTCTCTCTTCCTTTCTCTAACACTGCCTTACAAATAAATAAAAAAAAATCTTTTAAAAAACACAAAGACTCAGGAGAAATGGATTTTCTAGGTCTTGGAACATTCAAAACAATCCTGGGACATCCCTTGCCAATAAAACAGAAAGATTTCAGAATATTGAGATCATACAGAACAATGGTACAAAAGCCAACAAGTTCTAATTGGCAACTGACTGGAACATACCAGTATTTCTTTAAAAATCATTGTGTTGAAGATGCTAAAATATAATTTTTATTATTGTGCAAATTAATGGATAAAGGCAGGTAAACCTTTCTCTTAGCTGTTTTGAAACTATTTGGAACTAATGTTATTTATTGAAATTTATTCTTTTGTTTTACATATATATATATGTATGTGTATATATGTATGTGTGTGGGGGGAGGGGAGACAAAAAGAAAGATCTGCCACCTGCTAGTTCACTCCCCAAATGGCTGCAACAGCCGGGGTCAGCCCATGCCAAAGCCTGGAGCCAGGAACACCATCCAGGACTGGCACGTGGGTGGCAGGGGTCCAAGCACTTAGGTCATCTTCTACTGCTTTCCCAAGCACATTAGCAGGGAGCTGGGTCAGAATCAGATTAGCCAGGACTCTAACTGGGATTCTGATACGAGATGCTGATGTGCAGGCGTCAGCTTATCCCACTGCAACACAACACCAACCCCATGGAAGTTATTCTGGTTTCTAAATTTTTTATTTATTTTTCATTTACACACATACACACACACACACACACACACACACATATATGAGAAACAGAGAGAGAGACAGAAAGAAAATGCATATCCCAATCCATTCTTCCAATACTCGTAATAGCTATGATGGTGGGCCTAAGCCTAGAATCAGGAACACAACCCAGGTCTCCCACCAGGGTGGCAGTAATCCAATTCCTTGAACCATCACCACTGCCTTCCAGGATGTATGTTAGCAAGAGGCTGGAGCCAGGAGCCAGAGCCAGGAACCCAACCTGGGCTCTCTGATGTGGGTCTCTTAACTGCTAGGCCAAACACTTGCCCCTGCCAAGTTATTCTTTGTAGAAGAATTCCAGCTGTAAGTGTTTAAAGAATTAAAAAGCGCAACATTCTGACCACTAAGAAAAGAAAGGACCTTGACAAGGATTATTGTTGATCAATGAAAACTTGACAATAAACACATGGGATTGACAACATCCAAGTCGCAGACTGAAAGTGGGGATTCCTCCTGCTATGATATATGACACGGTACAAAGTTTACCGTACTTCCGTGTTTTTTACAGAGTTTTGTCTTGAAAAATAACTTGGGTCAAATAAAGACTTTCTGCTGATTCATTAAACAAACTATGAATGGTATTCAAAAAGCTTGTGAAAAATATTTATCACGAAAAATCTATTTGTAGATTTAAAAAAAAAGTTCTTTGCACCAAAATAAGATTGTCACTTAAATCCACTTTCCATAAATATTTTAAATGTTTATACAGGAAATGTTTGACCCTGGTAAATGAGAAGTGACATCATAGAATGACAAGTAAAGATGGTGAAAATTCTACCAGGTCCATTGGTTTTTTTAACAACAAAAATTCCAAAGAGATAAAAGAGAAGAAATTGTTAAAAACATTAACTAATGGCTGTGCATGTTTCTTGTCCAGATTTTAATTTGAACAAATTATAAAGATTTTATAATATATCTGGTATTTTTAATAATATTGTTCCATTATTGCTAATTTGCACTGTTTAACAGTACTATTCTACTATTGCTAACACTAATAGTTGTGACAACAATTGTGTAGTATTTTGAAGAATTTATTGTACCTGGGATTTGTTTTGTAATTACTTTAGAAAAACATGGTGGGGCCGGCACTGTAATACAGCAGGTTAAGCCACTAACTACAACACCAGCATCCCATGTGGGCACTGGTTTGAGTCCTGGCTGCACTAGTTCTGATCCAGCTCCCTGTTAGCACCTGGGAAATTAACAGAAGATGGCCCAGGCACTTGGGTCCCTGCGCCCACGTGGGAGACCTGGAAGAAGCGCCTGGATCTTGGCTCCTCGCTTCAGCCTGACCCAGCCTTGGCCCTTGCAGGCATTTGACGAGTGAACCAGTGGATCGATGATTCTCTCTACCTCTGCCTCTGCAACTCCGCCTTTTGAATATGTAAATCATAAAACAAAAAGAAAACATGGTAAAGAAAGATGAAACAAGATTGCAGAATATCAATGACTGAAGCTGGATGGAGTACACGCGTTTTATTCTGCCATCCTCTACTCTGGTTTGAAAAATTACTACGATGGTTTCTTTTTTAATCTACTGACGAGATCTCTGTCTTCAACAGCTCTTAGTTATTGTTCCCCTTGCAGAAGCTCTGTGCCAACTGTGTGCTTACGCATCAGATTCTATCACATAAATTTTTATTCATTATTTTTGAAAAAAAAAAAAGATATTTATTCTTGGATCTGACCTGGTGCATTCACAGGCAGAGTTTCAATCTGTTCTGCTTCACAGGCTTTCCTAATCCATTAAGTGATATTATATAAAATTATGTATTTTCTTTGCAATGAAATAAATAAACCCAATTTTGTCTGCGAAGGGTTCTTGACTTCTATGTGATACTGGATTTCAGAGGTTCCTGACCTGAGGATTCTGGATCTTTGGCAGGCTACAAAGAAATTCATGAAGCCATGAAAAAAAGTTGGTGTGTAGCCTAAATAATCTTTTAGACATTATAAATAGCTTTATGTAATTTTTAGTTTCTATTTTATACTCGTAGGTAGAATAGCATGTATCTACCAGATTTGACATGATACTCGGAAGTATACTTATGTTGTGCAGTGACTAAGTCTGGCTAACTGGCACGTTCATTTCCTCACATAGTCACCATTTGGGTGGTGAGAACGCTTTACATCCACTCAGGGTTTTTCAAAAATAGTTCTTGAGCACAAGGGCGTTAGAGGAGCAGTTTACTGAGATCCCTTTATAACTGACAATGGCCTCCAGGAGTAGATCACAAGGACTCCTCGTGCACAAGGTTATGCGTGCACTTTCTCTCCTAGCAACCAAGGTCCTCCTTGTTGGTGCTGTTGAGGCATTCTTATTCCTTGGCTCTGCGAGTATCCAGGATTCAGGAGCAGCACTGATTCTATCTTTGAGAAGAATAAGCCCCAGAGGGTCCCTATTAAAAAGATTCCATGAAAATTCACCAGGACTGGTCCCTCACATTCCTTGGGGTTAACTCCACACTGCAAACTACTAGCAGGTTGAGAAACCCTGTTCCAGTCAAGGTAAGTGGAATCTCACTGGATCTAGCAAAAAGGGACTAAGAGCAGAAGCAAGTTTTTCAGCCTGAAACTGCAAAATGCTGAAATATGATCTGTTTTATGTCACAGTGATGTAAAGTGTTTGGATAATTTGAGTGTGTAAACCAACAAAGTAAAGCCAACATCAAAGCTAAGATTGAATAGAACCGTGCCCCCTTCCAGCATAAACGGAATCCCTGCTGGCTTTAGCCACATCTGTTCTCCAGGGTACACACATCCATGATTCCATCATGCTACTGATAAAATAAACCATGCGCTGAGGGGGGAAACGTGCTGGAGCCCAGTGGTCTCCACCTGCTGGTGACTGGCTGCCTGTTTATGATTACCGATTGTTATTTACATCACAGGAAACTGACTATTTTTCAGAATCTTAACTGTTTTGTAGGTGTCCACAAAGAGTAGTTCTGACTGTCGTTAAAGACAAGGTACTTCTCACTTCTCATTTTTTTTTTTTTTGTTAATCTTGATGTCTTCTTCCAAACATTTTCCCTTTCCCTTGATGAACACTGTCTACAGTAATCACCAATGTCTGAAGGCACAGTGCTTGCCAAATACAATTCTAGAATTTTCTTCTCATTCCTTTGTTTATGCAAAGTTAAACCCAGAACCCTGTGTGGGGGGTGATGTGTGCTTACACCAGAAAGATGACAAGTGACTGTGCAGTTTCCTCCCTCTGGGACCAGAACACAGGTGGAGAAAACGTGGGTCCTCACTCCTTACACGAAATGACTGCACTGCGACCAAGTTGAGGCACAAGAAAACGCTTAAAGAAGAGTAGAATGAAGAGATGATGCTCCCGTTATTTAAAAGAAAAATGGTATCAGGATGCTTAGAAACAGAGATCTCAACTCATCTGCTCTCTGGTCCTGTTTTATATTTGTTTTTCTTAAATTATTCTCTGCCTGGTTCCCTGTTCATGAATGTTTTCCTTTGAGATAGTTAAGAATAAAGAAATTACCAGAAAATACTTCTCTATATAAATGTATTTAGGTCAGCTATGAAGAACCAGCCACCCTAGATTTAATTTTGCCAGTAGCCAAAGGAATCTTTAAAATTTAACACTTACAGCTAAATTCATTTAAGATCAGAAATGGAATATTACAGAAAGAACTGATGATAGAGGTTTTGCTTGTAATCACCAGGCTTCTGGATAACTGCAAACTCCAAAGTAAAATGAAAAAGAGGACCTTGGAGACCAGTTAAAACGGATTGTAGCAGTCATTGATGATATTGGAAAGAACAAATGGATTGGGGCTGGCACCGTGGCACAGTGAGTTAATCCTCCCCCTGTGGCGCCAGCATCCCATATGGGTGCCGGTTCTAGTCCTGGCTGCTCCTTTTACAATCCAGCTCTCTGCTATGGCCTGGGAAAGCAGTACAAGATGGCCCAAGTCCTTGGGCCCCTGCACCCATGTGAGAGACCCGGAAGAAGTTCCTGGCTCCTGCCCAGCCTCAGCCATCACAGGCATTCGGGGAATGGGCCAGGGGATGGGAACTCTCTGTGTTTCTCTTAGCCTCTCAAAGAAATAAAGATTGTAATAATCATTGCCTATTATTCCCTTGACCTTTCACCTATTTAAAAAATAAAAGAACAAATGGAGCAATGGAAAGCAACATAAACCCAGGAGGAGCTGTGTGAAGGAGCTACACCGAGCATAGGAGTTTGCACGATTTTGTTTCTCTCTCTGAAGCATAGACTCTCTACCCCTCAGAGTCATAACTGACCAGGCCAATACATCTGCTGCCAAAGAAGTTTGTTTAGGCTACTTCATCCATAAAGCAGAAAAATGAGCAGACGGCACTCCACGAGTACAAAGCTAACGATGCCCTTGCTGAGGGTAAAGTGCTGTGGAAGATTTAAAACCACTCGCAAGGAAAAACAGAATTTGATTTTTAGAAGCCAAAGCCCCTTGTCGGGAGGAGTACCTTTGTCATTTGGGTCACCCAGAACTTCTGGATAAAAACATTCAATGATTTTGCTTCAGTAATTCATCATCTTCTTATAATATTATAATGATAAAACACCCCTATGATTCTAACATGGCTACTGGGTACATACTTACCAGCTGATAAATTGACACAGAGACTCCATTCACGCCCAAAACTATATCCTCAAGTATTCTTTGTTTGCCTTTCTACATAACATGTTCCCTAGATACTGCCATCATCTCAAGTAGGAAGACAGATGTGTGGGCACGCTCACATGTAACATACTTATTCTCCAGTCTTTAAGTCAGTATGGAAAATCTCTTTGGGAAGCATTCTGCAACTGACATCACTTATCATGAAGCTATGTATCCACTGGAAAAGGTTTACCAACGTGTGCCCATCCAAATTCATGTCACTACTGGATCTTTTCCAGAGACCACCCTGTCTTTAAAATGGATCTATTGCTGGAAGGCACCCTCTGCCCAGTAATATTTAAATGAAACAGACACAGAAGTTAGGCATGAAAGAATCTGCAACAACCAGACATTTAAAAATGGATAAACCATGTTTGATCACGATGCAAATCCAAATGCCAACGGAGATTTTTCAGTACTGCAGCAGGCAACATAGATGGGTAAAATGAAATGATCTAGTTGTAAGAAACAGAGGGTGGGAAACTAAGAAACTCTAGGGCATGAGGGAAACCATAGTTGTCCTCAGACTCTAAACACCATCCACAGGGCAGCCATGGCTCAGCTCGCCGAGGGTGGGCTGGGGGCAGCCATGGCTCAGCTCACGGAGGGTGGGCTGGGGGAAGCTATGGCTCAGCTCACAGAGGGTGGGCTGGGGCAGCCATGGCTCAGCTCACGGAGGTGGGGCTGGGGGAATCGATGGCTCAGCTGATGGAGCGGGGGCTGGGAGTGCTTATCTACAGAAGTCAGAAGATGTATTTTATGGAAGATCTTTTCATTTAAAAGAACTCTAACTATTTTAGCCTATTTGGGCTGCTACAGCAAAATGCTATCCCAGTTCTGGATGCTGGTAAGTCCACTATCAAAGCATCAGAAGACTCCATGCCTGGTGAAGAGCTGCTTCCTGGTGCAAAGGTGGCTCCCTCTCACTGTGCCACGCACGGTGGCCGAGATGAAGGAACTATTTGGGGTCTCCCTTATATAGGCACTGCTTCCACTCACGAGGGCCCTGCCCCCATAAGCAAGCCACCCCTGGAAGCCCCACTCCTAACAGCATCACCCTGGTGAATCTGCATGAAGAGACGAATGCTGAGGGGACACCAGCATCCGGACCACAGCAACAGATTCAAGACATGCTTCGGTCATGGTGGAAACCAGCGGACACTTGCTTGTTTTGTGGAAAACCTGACCTCGCTTGCGGGTCCTTCAACACCATTGTATCTTAGGTACTCATTTTTGAGAAACAGGAGCAGAAAATGTGTCTTAAATTATATGATAGGAAAATAAAATGGGAAAATAGGATTTAAATAAAAAGAAACCTACCTGGGTTTTAAGCAACCACTGATAAAGCAATGCAACCTTAAAAGTAATTCCGACTGAGTGGGGGGAATTCAAGTTTCTGTATCCTTAGTAGTCCCTCCTACACTAACTGCACCCTATCTGTTTTTGGATTGCCTTTAGCCTGTCTGTGAATGTGATCTATTTATTTAATAAATTTCCCTCAAGGTGAAACAACTTCATGTGTGAGCTCAGGAGAGTGTGAGATTAATCAAATCAGCACCCACAGCGCCCAGCCAGGGTGAATGTGGCCCCTCAACAAGCAATGGCAGTGAGGGCTGGGGCCATGAAAGGAGGGACCGAGAGACATGAACGCCCCACATCCTTGCGCTCCCCGACTCTATCACCAAGTTGGAAAATGTTTCAATATGTTTAAAATTTAAGTATCCAATTCAAGTCACAGACAGGAATAACGGATTAAACACATTCAGAAAAGTGAGAAATTGTAATGAACATTTGTAAAATCAATATTCTCAAACTATTACATCATTATTAATTATGCTGAAAGACACGACTAAAGAGAAGTACAGAAATCACACCATTTCAGAGACAGCCGTGGGGGGTTTGCTACCTTCCGAAAACCTACAGGTTGAAATGAGGGCATAGGATAGCCCGGGACCAAAACTCACACTCCCGGCACTGTGCCAAATGTCATTTCACTGAACCATGAAAGGAAGTGACTTACAATGGTTTGAACATGATTTGGTCCCTGAAGTTTTGAAGGCATTTAAACCCCAAAGCATAACTTAATGGCACTAAGAGGGTGCAAACAATCCAGTTATGTTGCTGGGAAGTGGAGCTTCTGGAAAATAATTAAGATTGGTTTATGTCTTTGTGGTTGAGCCGTGACGGAATCCCAGATGTTTTATAAGGAGACAGAAAGAGACCATAGATTTAACAGAAGACATACACAGACACATGCATACTCCTTGTCTCTCTTCATTTGACACTCTCTGCTGCCTTGGGATTTTGCTAACTAGAAGGCCAGAGGTTGCTCAACTTTGTATGTCCAGAACCATCAACCAAGCTAAAAGCTCTTCTCTTTAAAAAGTAGCCTGCATCTTCTACTGCTGTCCCAGGCCACAGAGAAGAGCTGGATTGGAAGTGGAGCAGCTGGGTCTCAAACCGGTGCCCAAATGGGATGCCGGTGCTTCAGGCCAGGGCATTAACCTGCTGAGCCACAACGCCGGTCCTATCTATACTTTCAATTTCCATAGTTTCAATTGCTTGTGGTTAACTATGGCCTGACAATATTAAAAAAGAAAATTTCAGAAATTAAAAAATAAAAAAAATAAAAAGTAGCCTTCCTTGTGTATTTTTGTTATAGTCAAAAAAAAAAAAACAGATCAATGCAATATTATCTCAATTACACACATTAGAACGATTGAGGCTGAGGTTTCAATCCTCACTCAAGGCTGCACAACTAACAAGTGGCAGGTATACTCTAGCTGGAGTTCAAATCCAGATACAGAAAATGCTAAGGAGATGGAAGACTTCAGGAGTCTTACGATCCAGGATCCCTATCTTACATTTGCAGACATGCAGGGTCACCCAATCAAATCACTGACTCACTCAGTGTCTCATGAAGAAGAAAGTCACTTTTCCTCTTCATCAACTTATTTCCAAATATCTATGTCAGTTTTGCTGGTTTTAGCCACCACTATTCATCCTCCAAGGTGACAAGCCCTCTAAGACAGACTGTTACCATTTGGAAGAGTGAGTTGGGTCAATCATCAAGTAGTCCATGGATACCCAGAATTTTAGGGATGGGCAAAGCAGCTCTTCTACTTCCTCCCCAAGTATCTGCCCATTTCTATAAAGTCCACCTCCACAGACCAGAGGTTCCTTGCTAATTCGTTCCCTGCATTTGTTCCCTGCATGGCACCTCTCAGACTGAACACCTCTCTGTCCAGTTCAAAGAGTCCCTCTTACTTTCCTTCCTGGCTGCTGTCTCAGGATGTCATCAGAAGGCGTTTCCATTGCTCAGAGCTGGTAGAAGTTAGGGCTGTTGCAGAATGTCTACACGATATTATTTGGGAACATCAGTCCGTTGAACGGACGAGATGGGAGTGGACAATGGGAGACAGATGAATGCTTCATTTATAAAGCAAATACTTTTTTAAATCAATGGGCTTTTTTTCTTTATTTTTAGTGGCTTATGTGGTTTTGGGAGTAGGGGCCAGTGGGTATCAACCAGTGAGAAGATTCCTAAATCATCCTCTTCCGTTAGCGCTTCTGCCAGAAGCAGGGCTTTTCTATCCAGAAATGAGGAAAAAACAGCCCTTTCCGGCAGGATCTCAAGGAGAAACAGCTGCTAAAGAAATGATTCTTCCTCTCCTTACTGCTGTCACTTCCCCAAGACTATAATAATTGGATGGGAAGAGAGTCTATCTTTATCTTTCTAGCAAAAGCTCCTGGTAGTATTCTACCACGATACAACCCCAAGAGAGTGATCCAGGAGGGAATAAGTGGAGAGAAAATTCTAGTTTCACCAAAATAGACACCACATATGCAAAATCTATCGAGTGTACCACACGGTGCAATGTTAGGAAAACACCACACAGGCCCACTGTACTCTGAGAAATTCTTCTTTGGACAAGTGGTGATTGGAGTAAATTTGTAAGTAAATAACCAAGTTGCTGTCTTCTGCAGGGGACAGAGAATTGCTTCCTGGAAACGCCTTTATTTCCTAAGAGGTAAGATAATATCTAGCTCTGTCCAGCAAACTGAGCTCTTCTGAGGATCTTGGCAAATTTACGCCCCTACCTCTCACCTCGTCCTCCCTGGTGTATTTCACAGGCAGCTTCACTAACTGGCTGCAAGACTACAAATAGAGTCTGTCACATTGGAAATAGGGTTGTCCTTTTATCAGCAGATTGACGGACTAGGTGCCAGGGTTTTAGCACCGTGGCAAGACTGGGGCAAACACTGTAACCCATAAATCCAGTATTGACAAACGTTCTCCTCTCCAACTCAGAAGTTTCTATGTGTCAAATTGCCCTTATTAAAGCCAGAACTGAAAGGCACAGGAACACAAAATCATCAGCAAAGTTTGGGAAATACATTACCAAGCCCACAGTTTAAAGACAAAAATGTTAGTGAACAATTGACTATTAAAAATTATTGTAAAAATCATCTCAGTAATTGTATGCCTCGATCTCCCTAAATACGCCAGCAATTCCTGTGTCTAGTAATTAGACTTCTTTTCATGTCTAGACATTTTGAAAATCAGGAATTTTTAATTTGTCTCCTGTTTGATTTGTCAAGTCATGGGAGACAAAATGGATAGTAAAATACCATAAACTATAAAATTTGTATAATACTAAAAAACCTGAAACATATATCCATAAAATTCAAGCATATTTAGTAGAAATATTTTAATAAAATAATTTATATGCCAGTGTGAAAACAATTCTGGTGGTTGCTAATAAAAGGTAATGAGTTATTTATTGAAAATACGAGAATCAAGGAATATCCATTCAACAATTTTCATTTTGCCTCCATAATTTCCATACTGGCACTAGAACATCCATTTTCTTTCTCCACATATTGATCTTCATTCAATTACTGGATGCTAACCCTGCTGACTAGTGATTTTCATCAATACAAAATGCCTACAACTGTAGAGCAACATTGCTATTTTATGTACCACTGGGAAACAAAACACACTGCCAATTCTCATTCTAAGAAGCCTTAAGTCTCCAAGGTATCACAATATTTTAAATTATACATTTTAAAATTGAAGAAAAACTATTTCTGTACCTTTTCAGGACATTATTGTTGGAATCAAACAGCTAAGAGGATATGATAAAGATTAATGATTGGCATCTCCTTGCTCTCTGTCATATCAAATTGCATTACTATTTTAGAGTTCAGAAGGATACTTTAATCTGATTTTTTTCATAGAAAATGATAGGTAAAATAAAGCAAGTCCAACATTTCCTACCTTTATTATTCTGAGATTTTACTTAACATTTCTTTTTTTTTTGTTTATATATAAAGCTTTTATTTAAAGAATATAAATTTCCAAAGTACAGCTTATGGTTTACAATGGCTCCCCCCCCCCATAGTTTCCCTCCCACCCGCTACCCTCCCCTTTCCCGCTCCCTCTCCCCCTGCATTCACATCAAGATTCATTTTCTATTCTCTTTATACACAGAAGATCAGTTTAGTACATATTACGTAAAGATTTCAACAGTTTGCCCTCACATAGAGACACAAAGTGAAAATACTGTTGGAGTACTAGTTATAGTATTAAAAACAATGTACAGCACATTAAAGACAGAGATCCTACATGATTTTTTTTAAAGAATTGATTAATTATCTATGCAATTTCCAATTTATTTTTTATAACGCTTTTATTTAAAGAATATAAATTTCCAAAATACAGCTTATAGATGACAATGGCTCCCCCCCCCATAACTTCCTGCCCACCCGCAACCCTCCCCTTTCCCAACATTTCTAAGATAAATTCATATCAGGGGAAGAAAGATCCAGGATTAAATATATAAGCCTACAAATCAGAAATTAATGAAAATAATTGTTGAACGATTCATGCTATACAACGTACAATTTCCAAACTTAGCATTGTCTATTTTAAATACACTGTGTTCAGACTTCCTTTGAAAACTCCAGTCATCTTACACAAGTTCTTACTCTAGGGCCAGCACTGTAGCATAGGTCCTCCATCGCTGCCATCTGGGGAGTGAACAGATGGAAGATCTCTTTCCCTGTCTCAACCTTTCTCTGAGTAACTCTGACTTTCCAAGAGAGATATAATTAATTTTTTTTAAAAAAAAGAATGTCTTACCTTACATACTTCCTGTTCCCAAGGGCAGGCTGGGTGAGATGTTTTTAAAACCACATTGCCCTTGAACTTCTGTAGAAATGCAATGACTGATGTAGAGACAATGAAATCCTAGAATGTGAGAGTCTATGTCCAAAATATTTTATTTAAAAAAGACAAAGAAGGAATTTCTTTCTCTCCTGACACTGGAAAGGACATTTCCTTGGAAATGCAGTATTTTTTTGTTTTTTTTCTGACAAGAAACACAGAAATCCCTAACAAACCTTTAAATGAACAAAAGTAACTCCCTGCTCAAGTTTCTTCCACAAAAACCAACTTTGATCCCAGGTTCACTTATAGAAGTACATTTTCACCCAAGCCTTTGGCAAGTGCACACACAAACATTATGTCACCTCTACAGTGAATGCCAACGTCTGTCCATCTTTCCACTTGTCATTTTCCTTTGGATGCCTAGTAAGTGTCACCACCTTACTACAGTCAAGTCTCTCTGTCCTAAATCCACTCCTCCTGTCTTCTCTATTATTAATTGTCACATAAAAAAACTGCCATCCACAGTGAAATAAGAAACCTGGAAGTGTGCCTTGGGTTCTTCAATTTCACCTCCTCCACCCACAGCCCCTGATCTATTTTCCACATAGTTGCAAGACCACTCTTTTCTAGCCTCCAAGTCTCAGATCCTGTGCCACTTCTGAAATGCACAGTAGGCTGCAATACCACCCTGCTGTGTTTCCCCTGTTGTCTGGCACTGCATTTCAGTTACTCACTGTCTTCTTATCTGTCCTCCATCCTTCTCATCTGTAAAACGGGACCAGTAATATCCATAGTTTGGAAGGTTTCAGAATATTCTTTGGGACATGGGTAAAGCCATACAGAGCAGAGACATTGCTCCTTACAACCCAAGTCTAATGCCCTTACCCAGTCAAACCTGTACCCCTCCTCTCCTGCCCCATCTCTTGCCTACGACCCATTCCTCCACTGCCTGCTCTCCTTTGTCTCTCACCAACATTAGGCTCCTCTCCTTGGGAAGATCTATGACTGCCTGTCTTTCCTTTAGGAGCCAACCCCAGCTTCTCTGGACATATTCTGTCATCCAAGTCACATCCTGTGCTCACTCTTCATGGGACTTTCCCAAACCACCAAAAGTAAATTAGCATCTCTGTGACTCTGCATCACACCATCTGATTTCATTTCCTTCAGAGCACCTTTTAATCATGAATTGATGTATCTATAAATTTCTTTATCACTCATATCTCCTTCTCACTCATACCTCCTTGTAACTCGGTAACAGTACAACCGTCACTGTCATAAAAGTCTGACTGTGAGCAAGTGTTTAACCCTTTTGGGTCATAGTTCCTCCATGTGTAGACCAGGTTAATTAATGTCATCATTGTAGAATTCTGAGAGACAACATAGTCAATCCCTGCCAGGTGTCCAGAGGACCAGGCAAACAGGTGGTCATCACACCTGGCTTATTCCTTCAAAGAAAGACTGGATGGAATGTTTTGTATAAAGCCAATCTACAGCTGGGACAAGAGCTCTCTAGAACTGGAAATAGAAGAAGCATGAGCCTGATAGCCAGAGAAATCTCTCCAAGATCACTTTTCTCAATATCAGGGAAGGATGGTGTAGGTCTACCCTGCCATGCATTTGAAAAATTTTTGAGTCAATCTTATGTATTATGAGTTTTTCATTCACAAAGAGACACACAAATTTCACCTCAGAAGAAATGTTATGGGGCCCCTCATTCATGCTCCACTATTTCATGAAGACTGAAACTACTGGCCCAGCTGCACTGGACAAGTGGACACACATAGCCAACCTCTGGCTAATGTCAGTTCCCCGGGTCCACAAACTCCCCAGAGGAGCTTCCAAGTTCCCTCAGTATGGTTTTGTGGGCCTGGAATGGACATTAACAGTGTCTTCTTTTACTTCACAAACTGCTTCCTCCACATACACTTGGAGTAGTCTGACACCAACAAGTTGGTGCAGAGGCAGTGTTCTCCCCCCAGCGAGCTCCTGTAACACAGCCAATCTGCTGCAGCCAACATTCTTGACTGAACAGCTACCCAGGTTCAAGTATCTAATGCCTTCCACTAATACTCTGCTCCTAAGGTGTCATCAGCGCATTTTATCTTGAGTAACATAACATGTCATTAGTGGGATAGGAAACTATGTGCCTTGTACAAAGCCAATAAATAAATAAATAAACAAATCATACTATGTATCTACACAGAGCTCTTGACACAACTAGCAAATCATCAATCTATTTATGCTTGAGATACAGCCAACAACATGGAAAACAAATTGCAATATAGAGAGGTAGCTTATTCTAATATGAGCCTGGATTTCTGTTCCTGATATCTCATTTTAATTATAGAAGGCACAGTTAATAAATTTGCATCCTGGTTACCCTCAATCTGTCCATGGTGAAACTTTATCCTTTGACTTGTGTCTAAATGACAGAACAATTTTGGTGAGGAACAGCTCTGGATTCAGAGGTAAACACATTCATCTTCCCATTAGTTCTGATGAAATCTATCTGCAGGCAGGTTATGTGCCAGGACACTGATATATGCCATGAGGATGCACTGCTATGAACTCCATCTCAGCAAAGTCTTCCAGATGGAAAATAAATTAGAAGGCTTCCTCCAGAGAAAATGAGCTAACAGGAAAAATGTGAATCTCTTGGTTTAGGAGCTTTGCCTAGAGCTGGTCCCTCTAGGGGAAACACAGTGGATGAGTTCTTAGCAATTCTAGGAAGACTTGAGATCTTTCAAGATAAACATTATGATCTTATGTAAATTCAAGTAAACTTTCTTTGGGAATATAGCCCAGGGAAGTAAATGTGCAAATAAGTTTTAAGAGTTCACTGTAACTTGACTCTTTAAAGAATAAAATATGCATATGTACTCTTGCTTAACTTCAGATGAAATCTACTTGGGGATATAGGAGATATGTAAAATGAAGTGCAGAAAAACTAGAAATTCTCTATACTTTTGAGGAACACAATAAAATAGTTTTATCATACAGGACGGTCCCAGAAACACAGAGAAGGATGCATGAGAAGGAGACGCCCATTCTCTAAGCAGCACCTAGAGCGAAGTCCCAAATTAGCAGTCACCCATCAACAAGTTACTACATCAAGTTACTCATTCTAATGAGAGATTCTAAAGGTGTCACCAATGACAACTGCTAAGTTCAGGCAATGGAAGTTTCTTCTGAGTTGCCAGAAATACTCCACTGTTCCCAATTTTATGACAGACTAATGATAAACGCTATTTTCCATCCTTGCTCTCATGTGCTACCTGACTGACACAGACCTGCATTACGAGTCCATGAGCCAACTCTACGTTTGCATTTGGGCAGGCAATAAAATAAATCTATTCTAAGAAACAACTTACCAATAACATCTGCATTGGTGATATTTTCCTTATTGACTGATGTACAAATTCAGTGTGCCATTAGTAAGGCTCAGAATCCAAAAATGGCAAGAAGAAAATGATAATGTATTAAAGGTGAAAGATGGAACAGACATACTCTTCCCTATTTCTAAAGTGCAACTGAAAACTCCCGTCATTATATATACAACAAATTCAAGACTCTGAAAGTTGTAGAGAATACAGGTGAGTGAGGACCCTTGGCATTCAGGGGTTAATACAGAGGTCAATTTCCTGGTTTTCTTTATTTATGTTTTTGTGTGTGTGTTTTTGCCTAGTATGTCTCAGACTTTGGATCTCAAGAAACCATCCAACTAGAAATGACTACAAGCATGGACCAACAAAGGCGTACCCTCTCTACCCAAATCATCAAGAAACGGGCAGCCTATAAAGACACAAAATGTTAGAAATAGCTGCTCTGCTCCATTCAATTATCTCAAAGAAAAACAAAACAAAACCATGTAGGCTCACATTTATGCATGCCAACCAAAGCTAAGTGGGATGCCTACACCTGCACCACAGGCAAGCTCTGATGAATTGGAAGATCCCTCTGCTGGGGTCGCATCAGAGAGTGCTGAGAAAGAAGTTAGGACTTTCATCCTCACTGGGAGGTAAAGAGCTCATTCTGCAGACAGGGGAAGCCATATGTGGATCTTTGTCTTCCATCCCCGTCTGGCATGAGTGATCACCTTCAGCACTGTCAGCAACTCTGCAATCTCACAACAGAGACTATTCAGGAAGCCTGGAATTTACTCTATTCTGACAAGAATGAGGTGGCATATCCTCTCCATGTCCCATCAGAGTGATGACAACTAAGGTGCAGATGAGTCAGTTACAAAAGAAGATTTAAATACGACATAGGGGCTCATAAAATAATATGAAAATGTCTATCTTCTAGCCAAAAACCATTCATAATGCCAAGAATCAGAAAATTCTCAAGCTTAGCAATTAAAGGCAATCAATGGATGTTAACATAGCTAATACTACCAATGATTTTAAAGCACCTATGATAAAAAATGCTTCAATGAGCAATTAACAATACATTTGAAGCAAATGAAGACGTATAAAGCTTTAGCAAAGAAATAAAAAGTGCCAGCAAAAGAGAACCAGATGGAAGTTCTAGAACTGGAAAATACAATAGCTGAATTAGAATGCTTAGTAGATGGGCCTGGTAGTAGAATGGAAGAGAAACAAACAGATAATTAACTGGAAAACAGAATGATAGCTATCACCTAATTTGAACAAGATAAAGAAAATAGATATTTGTTTTAAAGGAAGTCTCAGGGACCTGTTACATTTAAGAAAAAATCAGACATCCATTTTATCAGTAAGAAGAGGATAAAGAAGGTGGGATTAAAAGCACACAAGAAAGGGAAAGTGTCCATACTTCACACAAAATGATGGCAACAATAGACTCATAATGGGATGCACAGTCACTGTAACACTTACAGTAATTATCAAAAATTTACAGAAGGAGAAATATTCACAGTTACTGTAGACACATAAAATGGAACTCTAAAATAGCATTCAAATTACCCAGAAAGGCAGAAAAGAGGAAACAGAGAATCAACTCTTAGAGAAATCTAACGGAAAACAAAAAATTAAATGGTAATGTAAAACCTAACAAATCAATAATTACATCAAGTATAAATGGTCTAAATATCCAAATTAAAAGACAGAGATTGCCAGAATGTATTTAAAAATGTTATCCAACTTTTCAATACAAGAAAACTTATTTTAAAAATGTGTGTGTCTGTGCGTGTGTGTGTGTGTGTGTGTGTGCAGGCAATGTGAATGTAAAAGAATAAAAGGTATATTGTGTAAATATTAAAGAAACGCTAAAGTGCATGTAACTATCAGATTATGTAGACTTCAGCAAAGAAAATTATCAGATAAAAGTGGGGCATAATATAATGATAAAAAAGTCAGAGCTGGTGCTGTAGCGTAGCAGATCAAGCTGTCATCTACAGTGCCAGCATTCCATATAGACATCAGCTGCTCACTTCCAATCCAGCTCCCTGGGAAAGCAGCCGAAGAAGCCCCAAGTGTTTGAACCCCTGCATCTCTGTGGGAAACCAGGATGAAGTTCTTTGTTCCTGACTCCAGCCTGGCCAAACCCTGGCCATTGCAGCCATTTAGGTAGTGAACCAGTGGATGGAAGATTCTCTCTCTTTATGTGTGTGTGTGTGTGTGTGTGTGTGTCCCTCTCTCTAATTCTGAATTTCAAATAAATATTTTTTAATGACAAAAAGGTAAATTCACCAAAAAGTAATGATTATTCTAATTGTGGATCAACTGAAAACACAACTAACATCTGCAAAGCAAAAACTGATAGAACTGGGGCCAGCGCTGTGGTGCAGTGAGTTAATGCCCTGGCCTGCAGTGCCAGCATCCCTTATGGGTGCCGGTTCAACACCCGGCTGCTCCACTTCCGATTCAGCTCTCTGCTATCACCTGGGAAGGCAATAAAAGATGGCCCAAGTCCTTGGGCCCCTGCACCCATGTGGGAGACCTGGAAGAAGCTCCTGGCTTCAGATTGGCGTAGCTCTGGCTGCTGCTGCCAATTGGGGAGTGAACCAGCAGTTGGAAGAAATCTCTCTCTCTCTCTCTCTCTCTCTCTCTCTCTCTGGCTCTCATCTCTCTGTGTAACTCCTACTTTCAAATAAATAAATAAATCTTTAAAAGAAAAAACTCATAGAACTGATGGGGGAAATAAGCACGTGTACAGTTACAGTTAGATTCAGTATATGCCTCTCAACTATTTATGGAGCAAATATACATGAATGTCTCAAAGATCTAGAATCATGTACTATCAACTAACAAGATCTAGTGGATGCTTACAGAATGCTTTGAGTAACAATAAAATATATATTATTTTCTAGTACTCATGGATTATATACCAGATTAAGATATAACCTGAGACCAAAAGCCTAAATGAATTTAAAATAAACTGAAATCATACAGAGTGTGTTCTTTGACTGGAATTGAATCTAATATGAAATAATAAAAAACAAGGAAATATCCATATATTTTTAAGTTAAACAGAATGCTTTCAATAAAATCACAGGCTAAAGAAGAAAACTAGGATGAACTTTAAAACACTGAAAAAAATCAAGATGGCAATACTACATACTAAAATTTGTGGGATTCAGCTAAAGCATTTTTGAGAGAAAAATTTATAGCATTAATGCATACATTTTAAAAGAGGAAAAGTCAAAAATCAATAGTAAAATATCCCATGTTGAGAGAGTGATCCAACATGGGAAGTGGGAGACACAGCAGACTCATAGAATGGCAGATGTCCTAAATAGCACTCTGGCCTCAGAATCAGCCTTTAAGGCATTTGGATATGGCTCAAGAGCCCATGAGAATATTTTAGGCATGGAAAGCCAAGACACTCTGGAAAAAAAAAAAAAAAGACCTAAATGAAAGATCTCTGCGAGTGAGATCCCAGTGGAAAGAACGGGGCCATCAAAGAAGGAGGTAACTTCCTCTAAAGGGAGGAGAGAATTTCCACTTTGACTATGACCCTGTCAGAATAAGATCGAAGTCGGCGAACCCTAAAGGCTCCCATAGCCTCAGCAACTAATGACTAGAGCCTAGGGAGATTACTGACGTAAAAACAAGAGTGTCAAATTGTTAAATCAATATCAGGAGTCACTGTGTACTTACGTCTCATGAGGGATCTGTCCTTAATGTGTTGTCCAATGTGAAGTAATGCTATAACTAGTACTGAAACAGTATTTTTACACTGTGTGGGTGCAAACTGATGAAATCTTTACTTAGTATATACTGAATCAATCTTCTGTATATAAAGATAATTGAAAATGAAAAAAAAAAACTTGGTGTTAAATTGGAAATTACATAGAAAATTAATCAATTTTTTAAAAAAAAATGTCATGTAGGATCTCTGTCCTTAATGTGCTATACATTGTGATTTAATGCTATAAACTAGTACTCCAACACTATTTTTCACTTTGTGTTGCTATGTGAGGGCAAACTGTTGAAATCTTTACGTAATATATACTAAACTGATCTTCTGTATATAAAGAGAATTGAAAATGAATCTTGATATGAATGGAAGGGGAGAGGGAGCGGGAAAGGGGAGGGTTGCGGGTGGGAGGGACGTTATGGGGGTGGGGGGGAAGCCATTGTAATCCATAAGCTGTACTTTGGAAATTTATATTCATTAAATAAAAGCTTAAAAAAAAATCCCATGTTAAGAACCTAGGAAAACAAGAGCAATTCAAATAAGCAAAATGAAGGGAAGACAGCAAAGAGAAGAGTAGAAAAAAACAGCAGAAGAAACAGAAAATGAAAGAGGGAAAACAATAAAACCAATAACTAATTCTTTGAAAGGATTGGTAGCACTGACAAACATCTTACAAGAATGACAAAGAGTACAGTCAGAAGGCACAGATTACTCATAGAGGAATCTAACAATGTATCAGTATACACTGTACATATGTCAGAAATAACATAAAGGAACTTTATACACTCTATATGCATAAATTTACAGATAAGATGACAAGGACGGCATACTGATGATAAGCAATGGCCATGTCCTAAAGTATGAAAACTCACCTAATATGTAGTAGAAAAATTGTAACTATTAAGAAAATTGCATTCAAAATAGAAGCTAGAAGTCTCCGGACTGAAATGGTATCACTGCATAATTCTATCTTAGGCTTAAGGAAGAATTAACAACAGTTCTATAAAATTTGTTCCAGAAAATAGCAGAGGAAGGAATACTTCCCAGAGCATTTTACAAAGTTAAAGTTATCTTGATCTCAAAAACAAAGACAATTCCAATCACAAATATCCTTAATGAACATGGATTCAAAAGTCACCAGCAAAATACTAGCATATGGGGGCCAGCGCAGTGGCTGAGGGGGTAAAGCCGCCACCTGCAGTGCCAGCATCCCATAAGGGCGCTAACTTGAGTCCTGGCAGCTCCATTTCTGATCCAGCTCTCTGCTATGGCCTGGGAAAGCAGCAGAGCATGGCCCAAGTCCTTGGGCCCCTGCACCCATGTGGGAGACCCAGAAGCTCCTGGCTCCTGGCTTTGGATAGGTGTAGCTCTGACCACTGTGGCCAATTGGGGAGTGAACCAGTGGATCGAAGACTCCTCTCTCTCTCTATGCCTCTCCTGCTCTCTCTGTGTGATTTGGACTTTAAAATAAATAAATCAATCTTTAAAAAAATACTAGCATACAGTATTCAGCATCAATTAAAAAGAATTATACCTCGCCGGCGCCGTGGCTCAACAGGCTAATCCTCCGCCTTGCGGTGCCGACACACCGGGTTCTAGTCCCGGTCGGGGCACCGGATTCTGTCCCGGTTGCCCCTCTTCCAGGCCAGCCCTCTGCTGTGGCCCAGGAGTGCAGTGGAGGATGGCCCAGGTGCTTGGGCCCTGCACCCCATGGGGAGACCAGGAAAAGCACCTGGCTCCTGGCTCCTGCCATCGGACGAGCGCGTTGCGCTGGCCGCAGCGCGCCTACCGCGGCGGCCATTGGAGGGTGAACCAACGGCAAGGGAAGACCTTTCTCTCTGTCTCTCTCTCTCTCTCTCACTGTCCACTCTGCCTGTAAAAAAAAAAAAAAAAAAAAAAAAAAAAAAAAAAAAAAAAGAATTATACCTCATGATTATTTAATTTTTGTTCCAGGGATGCAAAGCTAATTCAGTATTTGAAAAGCAACTCATGTTATTGACCACACTAATAGGCTACAAAGAAAAATCATGGGATGACATCAGTTGATGAAAAAAAATGGATAAATTTCTAGGAATCAAGGAAAATCACGCAGAGAATCAAGGCCATCTCAGTGTTAATTACTATATTTAAATCACAGCCACAAGTACAGGGTCTAAGCTCCCTTAACTGTTCCTATCTGCAACTCTCCTGGTTAACCTTAAAGGAAGCTCACTCTAGTCACCATGAGTAAAACTACTATTGCTCTTCATAGCACACAATGTTTTACAGACTCCAAAGAGAGTCCACTCAGCCTTTGCAAGGGACCAGCTCTGAAAGTAGTAACACTGCAAAACCAAGTCAGCTACTCTCTTTTTCTCATTGCCTCAATTGGTCCAACCAATGAAGGCCAGTTAGCAATGGTTTCCACTAAACCTGTAGCTGGAAGAGCCAATTTCAGTGACAGATGACAGATGGGCATCATTGGCTGGACAGACACTCCAAAATAATCTCCAAAAAATGCAGAAGGCAAATCACCTCCATAAGGAGGAAACCAGGAAGGCACTTCACTGCTTACCTATTTTGAATAGGTCCTCCCATCTTTCCAGATTCTACCCATTCATCAGCGTTTAGTCCAATGCTACCTCCTCCGTGAATCTGTAGATTCCAGTTCTCATTGATGTCAGCTCCTTAAAATTCCACAGTACTAGTGCAAAGCCATCAGATGGAAAGAGGCATTGCCAGAAATGGCTACCTAGTATTTATATTCATTACCATTGGCTCAGAGATCCTGACTAATGCTTCTAAACACCACTCTTAATTCACACTTCCTACACACACAGCATCACGATAGTTGCTCAGTACATCTGCAACCCATTTCTTTTGTAATCATAGACACATTTCCCCTATCTTTTCCAAAATGCCATCTAGGAAGCTGCCTGTTTTGAAGGAGTAATTAAAATTAAGTGATGTGCTGATAAAGACGAACGCTCGGGAATCCAATGAGGGGTTTTCATCCTGAAGTAGAAGAAGGGTTAAGCACTTGAGGCTATTTGTCACTGTTACTAATTCCTCATGGAATATATGGATGACAAAGAAGGATTTTACTTGTCTTACAAGCAATGACACTGAGGTACAGGGGTTCTGAGGGAATCACTTGGGAATGAAAAGAATTCAGAAGCTGATGATTAATTTTATACATGCATTTTTTAAAGATTTATTTTACTTATTCGAAAGGCAGAGTTACAGAAAGAGGTAGTGCGAGAGCGAGAGCAGTCTTCCATCTGCTGGTTCACTCTTCAGATGAATCCAACAGTCAGAGATGAGCTGATCCAAAGCCAGGAACTTCTTCCAGGTCTCCCACACAGGTACAGGGAGCCAAGAACTTGGGCCATCTTCTGCTTTCTCAGGCCATAGTAGAGAGCTAGATCAGAAGTAGAGCAGCTGGGACTCAAACCAGTGCCCGTATGAGATGGAGGTGCTGCAGGCTGGGGCTTTAACCCACTGTGCCCCAGTGCTGGCCCCCTAATTCTAATTCATGGGTTCATTCTTAACTATGTGCTATGGCTTTGGGAAAGGGCCGAGAAGCAGAGAGTGAGCTCCCACCTTCGAAGAACTCAGAAGTCAATGGAGGGGACAGGGTACATAAATAAGAAAAGGATGATATTATTATTGCAAATATTACTTGAAATATCATTCGAAATACTTCCAAATGTAACTTAAAGGGCTCACAGAGCTCCCTTCATTGCCTTCCCTGCTTGTACACATGAAAACATTGTAGTCATCCTATGTGACCCCAATCCCCTCTCCCTCCCAGCTGTTCTGTTTGTTCACTCACTTAATCAATCAGCCAGCCATATGGAATACCTACTTCATACTAGGCACTGATGATAGCCAGCAAACCAGATAAAGTCTCTATCCTTGTCCCCTGAAGCCTACACTTGGATAAGGAACAAACAATAATCACACACAACAGGATGTATTGGTGCCATTAGAAATGGATGCCCTCCCTCTTCACCCAGGCTCTAATCTTGACTGATGATCCACTGTGGTTCCTCCTCTGATCCTTATCCCAAATGTTTCTCTGTCCTCACATCACCTCCCCACACATTTCCCTCCTGTGGCAAGTGGCAAACAGTGTTCCTTGCTCTGAAGAGCAGCCTCTGCGTGTGAGAATTTTCTCCCCTGCTGCCCCTGGGCCTGTGTTCCCTCGTCACATCCCCCTGCTTCTCACTCCTCTTGTAAGGACACTGTTTCACAGGTTGCCTTCTCCAGTTCTCCTTGGGATCTTGCTCTAGGAACTAAGGCACTGTGTTTTGGTGCCTTCATCCCTACAATGAGTCTTCCTCCTCTGCGTATAACCAGGCTTGGGCTTTGCCCAACTAGAAAAATAAAAATAAATCCCTCTACCCTGAATTCCTCTTTGTATTATTCTGTGTTTTCCCTTTTGTAAAAATAAATAAAAATACAGTTAACACAGCAGAGTCTCAATGACGCACAACTTTAGAACACCCAGTGTCCCAGGAAGTTTTGAGCCACACCAGGAAGGCTGGAGAAGCTGTCGACGCTGACTCACTCTACATGGGTATACAGCATTCACAGATGGGAGCATGACCGTCTGGGTGATTTGTCCGCAGTTTCATGTGACATGGTTAGGTATGCGAAAATCTCTACTGCTGGCCAGCGCCGTAGCTCAACAGGCTAATCCTCTGCCTTGCAGCACCGGCACACCGGGTTCTAGTCCCGGTTGGGGCGCTGGATTCTGTCCCGGTTGCCCCTCTTCCAGGCCAGCTCTCTGCTGTGGCCCGGGAGTGCAGTGGAGGATGGCCCAGGTGCTTGGGCCCTGCACCCCATGGGGAGACCAGGAAAAGCACCTGGCTCCTGGCTCCTGCCATCAGACGAGCGCGGTGCGCAGGCCGCAGCACGCCGGCCGCGGCGGCCATTGGAGGGTGAACCAACGGCAAAAGGAAGACCTTTCTCTCTGTCTCTCTCTCTCACTGTCCACTCTGCCTGTTAAAAAAAAAAAAAAAAAAAAGAAAGAAAATCTCTACTGCTGCCCCCAAGTCGCCCAGGGTCAGTCAAGGTAGAAACAGCTTTTCATTCCCACTTGCAAAGCTTGGAAGCTCATCATCGTCATAAGCAGTGCACATGCCAGTGAAGCTGGGACGCACAGCAGTTGGGGGTTGGGGAGCGAATCCAGTAGCTCTTGATAGAGGGATGGAGCTAGGGAGCATCCCCTGGGCCAGGACGTTTCCTGTGCCCATTCAGAGCAAGGGCAGAGCTGGCTGGCCCTTCAACCCCACCATTCTCAGCCAGCCTCTGGGCCTCTCTTCCAAGACACCAGATTTACCCCTGAGGGTCATCTTGCTTTGGCTTCCCAGTGAGCTCTGTTCCTGCCCTGAACACCTGAGCATTGTGATTCTCCATCTTTGGATGCCAGTGCAACCCAGAAGATGGAGCTATCGGCATCAGACACACTAGGAGCCCCTCTGATTCATAAAAATAAATACATAAATAAATAGCAGATCAGTCTTTGATCCTGCAAACCTCTTACAGAATCCACAGAAGCAACGGCTATAAAAAGTTCTAGCCTTCTTTCCCCACCAACTGCAATATCATTTCCATTATTTCTCCAGGCTCCCATTCTGAATTCAAAGCAATTTATCTGAAGTTCAGACAGTGTCACTGTGATTTAGTTTCAGTTTTATGGCAACTGCAGGTCCCTAATAAGTATGCTCCTTTCATTGATTTTGTTCCCCTTCAGCTGCTGCTGTAAATGTAATTGAAATTTTTTGTTTTTTTCCTCCTGACCTAACTTTTTTTTTAAACCGACAAGACAGCAGCCGGTGCAGTGCTCTGTAAGCTTCTTATACTCCATTAATAAGAAATAATTTCTTCTGACAATAGACTTTCCTATCCTTTAACAAAGGGTACGTTTCGGAAAAACTGAAAACAAGTCAGCAAAAACTAGCCCCCTACTCCCAATCCTAGCTGTATGAGATTATCCATTCATCTCAGTATTTGGAAGAGAAGGATCCCTTGAAGAGTGTGTGTGTGTGTGTGTACGGGGTGTGCAACATGAAGTCTACATAGTAAGGTAACTTTCAGAAAATATTGTTCATCTTCCAGGTTATTTCTTAGTGTTGAGATTTCTCTCTGTTGATGAACTCCTATGTTGCTATAAAATTAGACCACTCTTAGGCAGGAGGTACCGTGAGCCCTCGGGGTACAAGGATCAAGCACGGTTCTGGGGCAAACACAAGCACTCCTCCCGAGAGACAGTTACACTAGACACGGGACGACTGAAGGCTTGTCTGTCAGAAGCCAGATCCCAGGGACCTCCTGTCCCTGTGCACAATCCGCGGGAACATGGACTGAAAGTGACAGATTGAAAGGCCAGCCACATTTCATGCATCTCCCGTCTTCCCCTGAACTTTCCACCCAGAATCGAAATGCCACTCTTAATATAAATTATATTCTCACCTGCATGTGGGTATTTCTTGTCAGACACGCCTCTCGTTTACTTATCTATTCCAGCTTAATTCTGTACTTTAGAATGTATTTTAGAATCTGGTCATGTAGATCTTTATTTTTCTCAATAAAATAATCTTTGGAGTTTGCTTCTATACTGATTCCTCCAAAGTTTACTAAAGCAAGAAATGCCACAAAAATTATGCTTAGTATTTTCAAACGAAAAGCAATGAATTCATGTCTGCAAATATCAACCTTCCATTTAGAGATGCAGCACACAATAAGATTTTAGAAGTATTTTCATCAACTAGTACACCATTAATAGTGAAATCATTATTTTACCTATGAGTAACAAGAAAAAATCCTCATTATGTTACTTTTACTTATTACATGTGCTTTAATTTCAAAATGATAAGCTTAAGCTTATCATAAAGACAAGCAGAATATGGTAAACCTTGTAATCTTGGGTTCTGACTCTAAAAAACCACTGTTTGGTGCCTAAAGGTCACATCATGAAGCTTGTTCCCCATTTAATGGCTGGATTCTTTAGATCTGACTGCAGTGAATACTTAATTGAAGAACTGTAGGCATAAAAACATACACAGTAGATGGCCACAGACTGATCATACCCATGTAACAAGCAACCAAATCATGGATCAGAACAGCACCAGCACCTCAAATACCTTCATGTACCTCTTCTCTTCACTACCACCCTCCAAGACAAATTCCTATTCTGAGTTTTCACTGCTCAGCGTGTTGTTGCCAATTTGGGGACATTTCTACACAGGGAACTCCGTAGCACTTTGTAGTCTCTGTTTACTCAACATCATATTTATGAGATCTGTTCTTTCTTGCTATTAGGTACAGAGTTTCATTCTAAATGCTGCACAGTGCTCCACTGTACAGACATAAACTATCTGTCTATTCCACTAGGACTGTGCACTTAGCTAGTTTGTGCCCCTGCATATTTCATTCATGGTGAATGCTACCTTTCCTTGCAAGTGATCATTCTAGAAATAAATTAGAACCCTGAGGCCTGCTTAAAAAACACAAAATGCTTGATGCAGCTTCATTTTGTTCTGGAGTTTGATTCTGATATGTAGCAATGAAGACATTTTTGATAAGCACTTACTCTCCTAGATCAAGGGAATAAAGCAGAGCCATGGATGCATCTGGGTTGAAGTCATGAACCAGAGAGACTTTCTAGAATATTGCATGGGATCAGAGAGATTTCTTATCTTAGAAAACCAGGGCCACCACCTTTGATATTTTTTGAGCTGCTCCTCTTTTCATTTTTTTTCTCTATTGCCTCCTATTTTATTCTCTCTATTGCCTTCTCTATTGCCCAATAATTCTGCCACTAGGATGGCAGCCTCAAACTGTTAAGCTCAGTGGTGAAATGTCCCTAGGATTTGAAACTCTGCCTGAAGACATACAGTTCAGGAAATTAAAAAGTAGCAGAGGTGAGCAGGTGTTTAGCCTGTGGTTAAGATTCCCATGTCAAAAAAAAAAAAAAAAAAAAAAAAAAAAAAAAAAAAGGCTGGCACAATGGCTCAATAGGCTAATCCTCTGCCTGCGGCGCAAGCACACCGGGTTCTAGTCCCGGTCGGGGCACCGGATTCTGTCCTGGTTGCCCCTCTTCCAGGCCAGCCCTCTGCTGTGGCCTGGGAGTGCAGTGGAGGATGGCCCAGGTCCTTGGGCCCTGCACCCCATGGGAGACCAGGAGGAGCACCTGGCTCCTGCCATCGGATCAGCACGATGCACCGCCCGCAGCGCACCAGCCGCGGTGTCCATTGGAGGGTGAACCAACGGCAAAAAGGAAGACCTTTCTCTCTGTCTCTGTCTCTCTGTCTCTCTGTCTCACTGTCCACTCTGCCTGTCAAAAATTTAAAAAAAAAAAAAAGGTCCCCATGTCCCATAGCGGTCTGCCTGTGCTCAGTTCCCAGCCTTGGCTCCTGCCTCCTACTTCCTGACAGGGAAGACTATGGGTTCCTGATGCTCACAAAGGCGACCTGGGCTGAGTTCCTGGCACCCAGCTTTGGCCTTAGCCCAGCAACAGTTGCCAGTAATTGTGGGTTTTAGAGGAGTGAACCAGTGGATGAGATTCTCTCTCTCTCTCCCTCTCTCCATCTCTCTCTTTTTTCCATCCCCCTCAAATAAAGACCAAATAACAAAGTTTAAACAGAAATAGCAGGCCAGCACTGCAGCTCACTAGGCTAATCCTCCACCTGTGGCACTGGCACCCTGGGTTCTAGTCCCAATTGCGTCACCGGATTCTGTCCTGGTTGCTCCTCTTCCAGTCCAGCTCTCTGCTGTGGCCTGGGAAGGCAGTGGAGGATGGCCCAAGTCCTTGGGTCCTGCACCCGCATGGGAGACCAGGAGGAAGAATCTGGCTCCTGGCTTCAGATTGGCGCAGTGTGCCGGCCGTAGCAGCCATTTGGGGGGTGAACCAATGGAAAAAGGAAGACCTTTCTCTCTGTCTCTCTCTCTTACTGTCTAATTCTGCCTGTCAAAATAAATAAATAAATAAATAGCAGTGATCCCATTTTAACACGATAACACAAAAGAAGAATAAACTGCTGAACACATATTTACCCAAATGATAAAACGAAAGTAAGATGGGGATGGCACTGATGTACAGTGAATTAAGCCTCCATTTGCGATACTAGCATCCCATATCCAAGCACTAGTTCAAGCTCCAGCAGTGAGCATTCCAATTCACCTTCCTGCTAAGGTGCCTGGGAAGCAGCAGATGACAACTCCAGCACTTGAGTCCCTGACACCCCCATGGGGACCAGATGATGCTCCAGGCTCCTGGCTTCAGTCTGGTCCAGACCTGGCTGTTGTGGGCATTTAGTTAGTTAGAAGATATATTCATTCTCTCTCTCTCTCTCTCTCTCTCTCTCTCTCTCTCTCTCTCTCTCTCTCTCTCACACACACACACACACACACACACACACACACTCTTTCAAATAAATAAATCTTAAAAAACAAGTGAATTAAGAAATCAGCATGAATGCCATCTTGCTGAATTCTCTTTCAGAAACATGAGAGTCAAGATTAATGTGTGAAAGATCAGTATTCTAATTAGACTACCACAAGACAGCGTTTTTAAATCAAGTGGGAAACAGAAGGGAAGGTGGGTTCTTCAAAACCCACCCTAGGACTGTGCCTGGTCCCTGCAGTCATCCGGGTCCAGGAGGACCATGGGGGCTGCACCCAGCTGTGGGGGAAGCACAGACTCCAGTTTGGATGAGGCATCTAACCTCTCTGCGTTTCCCTGTTCTCACCCAGACAACGGGACTCACAGCACCTCCCTGCAGGCCTGTGCTGTGGAGTGAGGCAGCTGGCACGTGGAGGCATCCTTAGACAAGTACAGCGTGCAGGTGCTGTTGACAGTGGTGGGCAGATGCTCCCTGTCTCCGTGGCATCAGTGGGCCTAAACGGGTTTAGCAGAATGCTTTTATCAAACAAAATCCTCCATAGAACCAGGAGGAAGTAAACCAGTTAGAAGCAGGCACCTTCTAAAATTTGTATCATGATGGTTCTTCCATTGGCCATGTCAATCACAACGCAAAAGGTCATATTCTTAGCACTGAGCAAGAAACTCTTCATCCCTTTCATCAAGACTATGAGGCTTCAACAAAATTCACCAGAGCAAGAAATCTCACAGAGCCAGCGCTGTAGCTCACTTGGTTAATCCTCCACCTGCAGTGCCGGCATCCCATATGGGTGGCCAGGTTCTAGTCCCGGTTACTCCTCTTCCAGTCCAACTCTCTGCTGAGCCTGGGAGGGCAGTGGAAGGTGGCCCAAGTACTTGGAAGAAGCTCCTGGCTCCTGGCTTAGGATCGGTGCAGCTCTGGCCATAGGTGCCATTTGGGAAGTAAACCAATGGAAGGAAGACCTCTCTCTCTCTGTCTCTTTCTCTCTATCTATAACTCTACCTGTCAAATAAAAAATCAATAAATAAAAAGAAATCTCTCATTTGTTACCTGAATTCCAGTGCCTGCTAACCATTACAGTCAAGAATCACATCTCAAGTTGCATCCAAATTACATAATACATTGAAAAAACCCTGCCCCTTTGCCTTGAAGAAGAATCCAGACCATCTACACAGTGGCTCGCACCGCGCCTTCATTCATGGGTGCCTTGCACAGCGCCCGTCCTCTCTTCTCCCGAGGTTCAGTAATCGGAATTCTTTAGTCTGTCTTTACAGAGCTTTTTCGGCCCTCCATCTTTTCACTGCCTTTCTTTGAGACAGTCCAACTCTCCCTGTCTCGCTTCAGATATGCTGCAAACGTGGAAGCTCCTCTCCACAGAGAGAAACTCTTCTCTAAGCAAGCAAACACAGCCGAACATCTACAACCCAACTTGGCTTAGGGAAGTGATGGGGGGAGGGTGGGCAGTGACGCCCTAATGAAAGGCAGAGAGAGACGGGAGTTAAAACCAGCTCCTGGACGCAAATGCCTAATTTGTTGGCTTCGGCAGCCCACTTATGCTATGTCACTCCAATAAAGTTATAAAAATTGAAAATCAAATTAATCCATTTCCTCTCAGCTCTGAGCCTGTCCTGTTCTAATTTAGTCCAAGTGGTGCTTTGATCCACAGCTTCTGTTCTTCATGGTGCCTGTATCCCAGAACACATACTATTTGCCTTGAACAAGTGTGCTACGGTTTTTGAGGATCAAACCAATCCACTCTGTCAAGATGAGAGTCATTACTGGTGGCTAAGGACTGTGTAGAGAAGGTCCTGTGCGCTGGGCCCTAGTTCTGACTCATCTCAGCACCCGCACACAAGCTCACAGTCACCCCAAGCACATGGAATGCTGCTTGAAAAATAAGTCAACGGGGCTCCAAGCATTGCAACCAAAACTCCACGGAGTCACACAGATATTAAGAGTTTCCATCTAGAACACAAGTATATATCGAGCTGACTCCAAAGTCAACGATTGAGGGGAGGGAAAATAAACTAAAGGAATGAAATGTAAAGGTTGCTTTCAAACTTTCCCCAGGTCTCTTCCAGGAACACAAAAACTCAAATAATGGAGTCTAATCTATCCACAACGCAATACCCTCTCTGCAGTCTTACAGAGAAGAGAGGCATTGCGTATGTCTGTGACCCCTGAGGCCGGCAGCATTCCCACCCCACAGGACACAAGGCAGCGATAGTTCCAGGAAGGAAGTCCTATCAAGGTGACAAGTGCCTTCGGCGGCCAGCCGAGAGCTCACAGCCTGGGTAAAGCCACTCCCTGCTTACGAGAAGAGGTCAGGCTCTGTGAGGCACTGTGCTTTGTCCCTCACCCTGGACCTCAAGAACAGGCCCCAGAGACCTGGTCAGCAGCTACCATTTGCTTAATGTAGCTTCCGTCCTGATAACCTCCTGTAATCAGATTTTGCATCTATAATATTAATAAGATGCCAACTCTCCAAAGGAGATGAAGTGAAGTAATATGCTTTTTAATTCAGAAGCCTTGCTACACATCTGTGCTTTACAGTTATTTGTCTAAAATAAATGGACTCATCAGTTAATTTCCTGCACTGAAGCAGTATATAAATTAAATCAGAATAGCAATCATTAAAGAATAATGACATCCGAGTTATGGATTTAGCCATTTCGTTGACTCAAAACAGGTCTTTTCCTGGGGAAATATCAGTAGATAAAACCATGTCTAAGTTAATAGCAATTAATGCGTAAGGTCAGCGACCAAATCACTTTTAACCCCATTACAAGCATTTCCTGGTTACTAGTTTGATTCTACCTTGTTAATACCGATGTCAGAGGGCATAGGTGCACTACGTCTCTAAAACATCTATCTTCCCGCCCAATGGCCCTTCACCACGTGACACAGGAAGACCAGTCTTATCAGTTCTATGATCTGGCCACTCCTGCTACTGCAACTGACAGGGGATCTCCTAGAGTTTATTTCTGTATTGGTGTTGTTACCATCAGTCATTGATTTAAATGATCTTGGGCTGAGTTGAAAGAGGAGGGGCAGTGTAAGGTTGGCTGTGGTAACACAGGCTTACATGTGCATAAAATAACCTGTAAGAGAGGCAACAACACAAAGCCTTCTCTGGAGAACACTACAAGCACAAAACTACAAGAGAAACGATGGTGCTGAATGAGGTGACCAGAGAAGGAAGTCAGAGACAGACCGGACACAGGAACATGGGGCAGCCCAGGGCTCTCGCACACTCCCCCAGGGCTGAGCAGGAGTGACCCCGACTGCCATCAGAAATGGGAGGACAGGCTCTCCCAGGAAAATAATCCTAATTTTCTTCTTTAAGGAACTTGGTGCACTGACTGTTGGGATAATATCAGAAAAAAAAAAAAAAAACCACTTAAACAAGCCCACTCGGTACAATTGGAAACACCACCCCCCCCTTCTTGGTGGTAGAGTTAGAAACAAGAGCAGCCCCAGGAGCAGAAGAGGAGCCCAGTCATCAGTGGCTGGCACATTTACCCAAGGTAATCCGGTTAGGAACAGTCAAAGCTAGAGCTTGTGTCATGGGCCACTGACAACACCATGTGTTGTCCATCACAACACATTACTCTGAATTATCAACTGTGTGTATGGCAAGAGAGAGAAAACACTGATGACTTCCCCTGCCCCTCCCCCGCCAAGCAGGAGGGATTCTTCTGCCGCACCAGATCCAAGATGCTTCTTACCAATCCCAGAAACGGAGAGAGAAAAGGAAATCTGAAGACGGGCAGAGGTTAAGACCGTCCACGTAATAAAAGGCTACATTTAGAAGAAGACTGAGGAAGGCAGGAGGACTTAGCTGGTCCAACAAAGACACGGAAAACAACAGAGGGTTTCTTCAAATGCCGTCTGTTCATGCTGTAATGGTTTGGGGAACTACGTCTCCAGGATTTTTAAGAAGTTGCATGGAGCAAGAGTAAAATAGCATTTTCATTGTTTCTGTTATTCTTGTGGGTAGAATATATTTATATCCACTTATGCACCATATAACAGTGTTCCAGTCAATAACAAATCACACACATGGCACTGCCCCCTAAAATGATGATGGAGTTGACAACTTCCTATTGCCTAGTGACGTTGCAGCCATCTAAGCACCACGGCGCTGCCCATTGCTCACATGCTGTTGTCATGCTGTTGTAAACATAAGGAAGAAGATAAAAGTATAGCACATACAGTGACGCACAACACTTCATACCTAATAATGATAATAAATTCTCTGTTAATGTATATTCATCAGTATTTTATAGAGTCCCTTTTCAGTTGAGAAAAGAAACTTTACTAGGAAAAATACGCTGTGTTACGCTGGCCCCAACCTCACATATCTACACCAACCATACTCCCTGAGGTCATCATTTTCTCCTGGGATGGACTTGATCTGGTGTTGTTTCTTCAGCACAGCCCTGGGAGCTATAGGAGCTATCAGAAACATACATGTTCAGCGTATGTGTGTTCTTTTATGTTCCATATCATCCAGCCCAGGTGAGTAACAAGCTCTACCACCTAGATTCTGCCTGAGTACACTCCATCATGTTCATGCAGTGAAACCCCCAATAGTGCTTTTCTCAGCATATATCCTTGTCCACAAGTGAGGCGTAACTATGTGTATTTCATTTCTCCCTATTAAAATGTCACAACTTGGTCTCCACACTAGAACTGGGCCAATGATCTCTAGTTTTATGAGAGTTTTATTTGCATAATGTACTTTTTTAAGAAAGCTTTTATTTAATAAATATAAATTTCATAGGTACAGCTTTGGGAATACAGCGGTTCTCCTCCCCATACTCGTCCTCCCACCCCAACTCCTGTCGCACCTCCTACTCCCTCTCCCATCCCATTCCTCATTAAGATTCATTTAAATTATCTTTATATACAGAAGACCAACTCTGTACTAAGTAAAGATTTCAACAGTTTGCACCTACACAGACACACACAAAATATAAAGTACTGTTTGAAGACAGGTTTTACTGTTAATTCTCATACGTACTTCTTTTTTAACTATTCTGGTAATCATGGTAAAATATAAAAGCTAGTGTTGGACACACTGATATAAATACCCAGATTAAACAGTCTTTACTTCCCTAGCAAATTTCAACGCCAGCTAACATGGACTACACGTTTCTCTTGGAAGTATTCCAGATGCTGTGGCTCCCTATCTCTGCTTTAGCAGCCGGCAGGGATCACTTCCTACATTGTTCACTGTGGAGAAAGTGCATCTTAATGTACAGACCTTTTCTTTGAACAAGAATTCTTTAGCCTGTGCCACAGCTCAATAGGCTAATCCTCCGCCTGCGGCGCCGGCATCCTGGGTTCTAGTCCCAGTCAGGGCGCCGGATTCTGTCCTGGTTGCTCCTCTTCCAGACCAGCTCTCTGCTGTGGCCCAGGAGTGCAGTGGAGGATGGCCCAAGTGCTTGGGCCCTGCACCCCATGGGAGACCAGGAGAAGCACCTGGCTCCTGGCTTCGGATCAGCGTGGTGTGCTGGCCACAGTGCGCAGGCCGCGGTGTCCATTGGAGGGTGAACCAATGGAAAACAAAGACCTTTCTCTCTGTCTCTCTCTCTCACTGTCCACTCTGCCTGTCCAAAAAAAGAAAATAAAAGAATTCCCTAATTCATTCATTTACTCTTGTCTTATGGGAAGTCACTGCATTGCAGAAATTATATAAAGAAGAGATGGCAAGAGTTAAAGGTGTTTAACTTCTATTCAGACAGAATATATGGAATCAGAGTGTAAGGATGAGTCAAGTGCATTTCAACGGAACCTACATAAAATTGAAATTTTAAGACCCACTGGATAAGGGACTATCCCTAAGTGTTTTGATCGGTTCCAGTGAGCATAAGGCAGCTGGAGAGACAACGCAAGAGCTCATTAGCTGACTGTCACAGCAAAGCATCCCCAGCTCAGGCTTCTCAAAATCAAGCAGGGGACCTGGGAAGACTGCCCAGCAGGCTGCAAGGAAGTGCCCCTACTGTGGATGAAGCAGACCTGAACATTACAAATCAAATGGCCGTTTTCCTGTCTGAGCCTCCCACTGACCATGAACATTGAAGAAACTGACATTACCTTTAACTCTAGTGAGTCAGGACCTGCTATTAGTCAAGCCATCAAATGAGGTTTCCTACATGCTTCACACTAGGCCAAGAGTTGGAATACCCAAGGCAGCAAGGTGAAAGGCTGCTCTCCCGTGTTGTCACTCACCAGGGACAACAGGAACGTGTTCTTTTGCTCTTTCCATGAATTTAGTGAACTCTTGCCCATTGCCATGCCCTCTCCTCTGGGTGTTCATCTCTTAAGGGCCTAATGCATTAAATTCTACAAATGGCTAAGCTACAGACAAGAGTACTTATTGCTATCCCATGATGCTCTGAATGAGGAGCCACCTGTTTGATTTCAAAAAGAACAAACTCCCTTTTAGAAAATGGTACAAGTCCACATGAGATGATACGCAGTATAGCATTTTGAAAATATCTTGATTTACAAGGTATACGGGAACAAAATCTAGCCAATTGTGAATAGGGAAGTAGCCCTCTAGAGAAAGGAAATCCAACCCTTATAAGCACAACTTAGGAAAGATACAAGTATACTTCAGAAAGTTTGCAGAACACAGAATTAGGAGGTAACCTTATTTCTATGCAAGAAAGTTTAAAATCCATGCAGAGTGTCATTAAGTGTGTATTTATCGTGAACTTTTGGAAGACCCTTCAAACAAAAACAATCTTGAACAAATTTGCAGATAAGACTACATTTTTAACATGGCCAATTGTCTTTGCTTCTGTTAAGAAGCAAGCATGGCAGATATTTCATTATTGTATTAGTCATTTAAAATACCATTCAATTTAGGAAAGATCCGGACATATTGGAGACGTTATTTGCTTTCCTGGTCACCTTTGTGCTCCATCATTTATTGCTCATTAAACTGCTTAACGGGTGTCCACTGTCTGCTCTCCATCTCCAGTTTCGAGTTTTTTTGTTTGTTTGTTTATTTTTATTTTTTGACAGGCAGAGTGGACAGTGAGAGAGAGAGACAGAGAGAAAGGTCTTCCTTTGCCGTTGGTTCACCCTCCAATGGCACCGCGCTCATCCGATGGCAGGAGCCAGGTGCTAGGTGCTTTTTCCTGGTCTCCCTTGGGGTGCAGGGCCCAAGCACTTGGGCCATCCTCCACTGCACTCCCGGGCCACAGAGGAGGGCTGGCCTGGAAGAGGGGCAACCGGGACAGAATCCGGTGCCCTGACCGGGACTAGAACCTGGTGTGCCGGCGCCGCAAGGCGGAGGATTAGCCTGTTGAGCCACGGCGCCGGCCTAGTTTCGAGTTCTTTATAAGAACAAACTGGTCTATGTGCACTTCCATGCTGTTTCCTCTCCCTCCTCATTCTCTTGTAAACCAAAAGCTAGTCGGTTTAAAGGAGAAAACAAGCAAAAGGCAAAGATATGGCACTGACTTAACTGTGATCCCCCAACAGTCATATAAGAATGTTAGTTGCTACCAGCAAAAGTCTCTTATAACTAACCAGAGATCTACATACTTGAAAGCTGGAATCAAATTTGGCCACAGGAAAAAAATGACCCCACTGCTGTGTTCTATTGAATGTGCAATAATTTGAGACTAATTTTTATGCTGCCACGCGTATGAAAAAAGACAGTATTTGAAAAAATCCGTATTATTTTTCCATGGTGGGGTAACATGATACTTCTATATATGGAAGCACGTGTAATTTGAAAATCAGAGTTGGGAGGGGAAGCAGTAAGATGACTTTGTTTTAAATATGGTCTTTCCCTAAAAGATTTATACACATTTTTGCCTCCGGTGTAAGAACTCCTAGAAAGCAGAGCTAAAACTCCACTTGATTCTAGAAGTGGAAGCTCCTTCTGAATTGAATGCCCTGCATTTATGACACGATCTACTTGGAGGAGAAAAAAACAGCTCAGCTTTGCCTCAGAGGAACAGAGTAGGCTTTCTCCACAGACAAAATGAATGTAATAAAAGCCAACTGTTTTAACAGATAAGTGGAGTGCTTATAATAAAAAAATATATAAAATTAAAGTCATCGTTAGGGTATTTTCAGAACCATAAGGCATTTGTAACAGGCAGTTAAGGAGGATCTACTGAAGTACAACTTAGAAAATCTATCTTTTTAGTGAAAATAGACTTAACCTAGGATCACAGATAGAATACATTTAATCATTTTCCGGATATTCAGCTATACAACGATCAACTCTGACCTCCATAATGATAACGCTGATAAACATTCAATAAACTGATGCCACAGTAGCTTAAATTTCATTGAGTTTTCAAAGCATTAAGTGAAAGTGAATACCCTTTGAAGTTGGGATGATTCCAATTAACCCTGGTTCCTACAGATCTGCAAATTCTTCGCTAGAAAAATACACCCCTCCATACATTTCAAGAAAGGCTTACTATGATAATCTTCAAAATGGTTCAAATTTTGTAAATAGAAAACAGGGAGTCAGTGTTGCTGGCTTTACTTATGCCAGTTGGATTTATATCGAGACAGAAAGCCCTAAGCACAGAGAAAATCTCTTCCGGTTAGTCTACGTGTAATTTTAAAACTTAAATGTCCATGTAAAACAAGTCCAAGATGAGAAGCACCCTCAAGTCATATTTTGCTGGGTACCTAATTCTGGAAGCATAACGTTACACTTGCTGAAAATCAATTTGGAAATAAAAACAGGAAGTAGTAAACTCAGTCATTTCCTCTGCTTCACGCTGAGCACAGTTTCAGAGAAAGCTGTGGGACCACATGTTAATGTTCTGAAAGCACGCTGTAAGGAGGATGGAGGAGGGGCGGGATCAGGGCACGACAGCAGCAACAGCAGCTCAGAAAGTTTAAGTGTCAGCCTCTCTGTGTTATCTTGCTGAACCAATAGGTCTAGGAAGAGAATATCAGTATCTATTATTTTAGTTTCATGGAGGAAGGAACTGAGCCAGCAAAGCTCCAGTGATCAGAATAGGTCATGCAATTAGTTATCAGCACAGCACAGTTCAAACCCACATTTGGTATGGGAGTGCAAGTGCTCCGTCTGCTAACCACCCCACTCTTCAAGACACTCTGCACGGTACCAGGATTCCTCTATAAACAGGGGCTTTGGGGAACATGCTGTCCTGCAGCAGCTGTAGCCAAAATTTCTGTCTAGGGTATAGATAGTTCTCTGACACCTAACTTCCTGCTCTGAGATCGCTGGCCCCTTTGCCCTGTTCTTAACTGAGTGGAGAAAGGAGGACACCATAAATTTGCATGCAAGGAGGTGGAGGAACAACTTTGTCTCTTAGCACAGATAGCCTTTAAAATGGCTAGAACTGTTCTCAAACGCACTGACTTTTCATACGTCTTGTGCTCTTGTGCCACTGAACTGTCACGCAGCTGAGGAAGAGAGGGGATGTGGCTTACTCAATGTCACATGGGTGATTGGTCAAAGTAGTGGGACCTCATAGGCCACTGACCCTCTACTATCTCCTATCCTTGCCAGAGTTGAGTCACCCTGGACATTTGATTTGCACTGTTCATAAACAATGGGTCAATATTTGTAAACAAAGATATCAGACATAATAATGTATATGAGGGTGCTAAAAATGTTCATGGAAAGGGAATTAGAAGGTAAGTTCATTTTGGTGAAAAAATTTTGTTATCCTTGCATAGTTTCTTCAAATGTATTTCCATGAACTGTTTAAATGTGTGGGTTTCAAAATTGTTTGACATTTAATAAGCTTATCTTGTAATTTCATTTTTTGCATAAACTTTCCAAAGTCCCCTCGGACGTCCAGCTCCACTTGAATTGGAGGAAGTAGAGCAGAAAGCATTGCGACCTGCTCGAGAGTCTCTGGGCAGCAATGATTTGCAGAACAAGCGTGTGAAGTCAGTAGTTGGTGCCTCTCAGCTGCTACCACTGAAATTCTGTTCTTCGCCTTACTGACCCCGTGCATAGCTCTACTGTGTGTTACTGTGCCCTGTAATGCAGGCATCTCTAGGAACACCTGCTCCTGATTTTATGGCACACGAGCTTCAAGCTGCCAAATTCTTATTTGGATGAGAACCCTATGAATATTGTGGTTGTCATTCACCATCTTTCTCCAATGTTTCTATTTTGTTTCCCAGGTACATGGTAGCATTGTACTTCCTTATAGCCTTGAGGTCATATGTGACCATGAATTCTTCTTGGACAAAGAAAGGAGAACATTATAGCCTTCTGGGAAAAAGCTTGAAATGCCAGGCTGAGATCCAGCAGTCCACCTGCTCCTTAGCTGAGTGAAGAGCTGCTCTGTGAGCACAGGCAGGAGATAAAACCATAGCCAGCAGGCGGCGAGGACACTGGGCATGGAGACAAAATGAGTCCGCCACTGGGGTGCGGAGCCGCTGCCACTGTTTTGATTATGTCCACCCTGTTAAGAGTGGTAAACAGTGTTGTCTTCACTGTCTCCTGCTCCTTGGGCATGTATAGACAAAAAGACCTTGATCTTGAAAGAGAGAAAGAAAGAATAGAAACGAGAGAAGAACTGGCAGAAGCGTTACTAGAGATTTCTTTCAAATTCAATTTCAGGATGTTTCTAGATTCTTCATGCAGACTGCAATAGAATACAACCCAAGCTTCTCTATCCAGGTGTAAGTCGATGTTAGATAAGGCTTAGACTGTTAGACAAGGAGAAACCAAGAAGCCACACCTTTTCTTTGTTAACTATAGAGGTGCAAACAGGCCAGAAAGATGTTCAGGGCCAACAAATACGTAGAATAACTCCCTCGTGACACAAACACTGTCCTTCACTGTTCACTACAGCAGGCAGGAGTTACAGTGATCAATGAGCATGTGTGGTGAACGCAACTGAGAAACTGAGCTGTTCATTTTATTTAATTTTAATTGACATTATTCAGATAACCACATTGAACTAGTAGCTACTAGATTGAGCACCACAAGCTTACATGGTTTCCCAAAGAAGTGAAAGTACTTTCTAGGTCAGAAGCCTAAAGTAGCTCTTCAAATCTCAGCTTAGAGTACCGTACACGGTTCTTAAGCCTGTAGATCAAATGAGCTCCAGGTCTGATGGACATGTGAGTGGAATCTCTCATCCTCAGATGCTGCCGCTTCACACACGAATGCTGCAGTAGCGTCCAAGGCAGCGCCCTGTTCTGACTTTCCCCAGGCAATTACTAAAGTTTGTGTTCTAAGTTCATCTGCTCCTGACTGCATGAAGTATGACCTTGAGATGATGGCATTCTCCATCCCACTGTCAGCCTTGGACTTGGCACAACCTGGGTAGGCAGCTTTGTGCCAAGTAACATGATTTCAGGGATTTTCTGAAACACTTTTTTTATGCTGTCTTCATATTACTGCAAAGTCTAAATATTTTTCCATTTTCTCACTTCGGCTTGCAAACACTGATAGCATGAGAAAGTGAAAATTATAAAAATATTCCATAGAAACACAGTAAATATGTTCAAGTTCATATGGCATATTCAAGGAATTCCAGACTCCCAGCTTGGGCCTGGGCCAGCCCCAGCTGTTGTGGACATTTGGTAAGTGAACCAGTGAATGAGAGATGTCTGTCTGTCTCTGAATTTCTCTCTCTCTCTCTGCCTTTCAAATAGAACTTTTAAAAGACAAGAGTGACAGCTGACCGATTCTAGTGGTAGGACACTAATGACAGGGGTGAACGGCATTGACTCCAGTGAGGCTGTCAATTATAGAATTTGCTCCTTACCAAGCAGACGCTGTGCATACAAGCGCTCTCAGATGTTTAGCTGCAGTGTCACAGACATAGATTCTGCCTGTCTACTCATTTTATATACTTCCAGAATCAGGCAGTGAGCCTGTGCTATGATTTCCTGGGTAACAAAGACAACAGACTAAGACCCAAAAAATAGTTTCCAAACTCGCTTCACAAAATTTAGCAAGAAATGTAATTCTTCCAGGTTCATTCCTTTATGGAAAATGAAAACAGTTTGTTCTAGATGTCTTCTAAGGGGGATGGGAGAAAAAAGTACATGAGTTATAGATTCTACTCCAAGCTACAACCTTATTGAGATCCTGGGCATATTACTTATTGTGTATCTCAGTCTGTAACATTATCCGTAATATGGTGCCAATACTGCCATTGTATAGATCTGTCGTAAGGATTCGATGCAATCAGCCACTGAAGAACCTGGCATGGTGCCTGCCACTGTAACAACTTAGAAATTATAGTTTTCCTTTCCCCTTTCAGCTCTAATATCCCAATATTCAGAGTGAAACTAACTACATAAAACATTTCTCAACCTTTCAGCAAGCATTAATTACCTAGAGAGACTCTGCGCTGTTCACTGATGACCAGGTCATAGTGCACGACCGCAATCCCTTATCTGAGCTTTCGCAATAATAGAGGACTCACATTAATGCAAATTCTCAAGGGACAGCCATGTTTCACAAGGAAAGGAAGCAGTCTGCTGAATAGCACTGAGCCCTTAATACCCAAATCAGGCCCGCGACATCTGTCAAAGCAGTGAAGAAAGAAACCAATGATCAATTTTAAGTCCACTACCATAAAAATGATCATTATAAATCACTCATGATTTCCAAACGTTCAAAGATCTGGGTAGTGGGTTTTACTTGAGACATGGAGGAATGTAAATACACAAGGAGATGCAATTGCTGATGCATTTCGGCTGAGAAGGAGAGGAGAGAATCTTCCCGTAAATGCTGTAAGGACATTGGAGGAACCTGGTAACATACAGGAAAGCGTTGATACCTACATACAAACATGCACAAGTGTATCTACAAATTTAACAAGAAAAATTTTCAAGAAAGTATTGATAAATTTGGTTGCTGTTTTGTTAAAAAGAAAAAAAAAAAGGAAAAGTCTGTAGGCCACAACACAGTAATAAAAAGACCAAGTTGGTAATGTAAAACATCTCTTAAAAATGTACCAATCTTATCAGAATTCCAGAAAACTTCACACAGAGGTTGGCAACAGATACTATCATTTATATAGCAAAGCCAAATCTTGGAGTAAGCAAGAAATTTTTCAGAAAGAACAACCAAGATAGAAGACTCGACCTATGTGATTTCAGGGCTCAGCATCAGCTGTAGCAATCAAGACATTTCAGTATTGGCAAAAAGATAAACATTTAGATCACTGGAATTAAGAGCCAGAAACAGGCATGCAAATTCATGACCAATGCATTTTCTGACAAACATGCCAAAGTGTATCAGTGGAAAATGAAGTCTTTTCAACAAACGATGTTGATTTGACTGAATATCTGAAAGGAAAAAAGAATGAGCATCAATTCAAGTCTCATACTAAAAATAAAAATTTAACCAGAACTAGAATATTGAAAATATGTAAAAATACACACTATAAAATTTCTAGGGAAAAAAAAGTTGATGATTGTGGAGAAAATGTTTCTTAGTGGAACACAGCATGAAACATGAAAGAAAAAAATTGTGACCTGCATTTCATAAAAATTTTAAATATTCTGGTCTTTATGGGGCCAGCATGGTGGCATAGTGGATAAAGCCACTGCCTGCAGTCCAGAATCCCATACGGGCTTCAGTTCAAGTCCCGGCTGCTCCACTTCTGATCCAGCTCTCTGCTATGGCCTGGGAAAGCATTAGAAGATGGCCCAAGTCCTTGGGCCCCTGTACCCATGTGGGAGACCTGGAAGAAGCTCCTGGCTCCAAATCAGCCCTGCTCCAAGTATTGTGGCCATTTGCGGAGTGAACCAGCAGAATGAAGACCTCTCTCTCTCTCTGCCTTTAAAATGAATAAATCCTTAATAAAATAAAATAAATAAATCTTTTATACAGAAAGGCAATCCAGTTAATAGGCTCATCTCACTGTGGAACCCCTGGGTGGGTTCAAGCCCCAGCTTCCAACTTCCCACCCGTGCAGATCCCGCCAGCAGCAGGTAACGGCTACAGTAGTTGGGTTCCTGTCACCCACATAACCAGGCTCACGTTCCCAGCTTCAGCTACTGTTTTCAGCCTGGCCCTGTCCTAGGCATTAAGGGCATTTGGAGTTTCAACTAGCAGGTGGGAGCTCTGTCTCTCAAATTTTAAAATAAATATAGAGAAACAAAATAAAAAATGACCAGACTGATCTTTCCCCATGTCTCTTTATTGGTGATAGCCTTAATAAAGAGATAATTTATGTGTGATGAAAAGAAAAACTGATACCCACCTGCTGCGGGGGGGGGGGGGGGAGTATTAAACACTAGCCATTCAAAATGTACATAGCATTGAACTAAAAAATTATAAATTAATATATTTGTGTAAGGATGTTCTCTATAAAATTATAAGATTTGATTACTGCTATAGCTCTTGTCTATACTGAAGAACAGAGGTTGTTCTACTTATTGCTTGTGGAATTCTTTACTTAGTAGAGGGTCAAACTTGTGATTGTAAAGTAAACTGGAAGTATATAATTACAAAAAATTGTAAAATATGTAAGGAAGATGACAGACGGTGGGAACATGGGAGGGAGGGAGAGGGTAGGATATGGTGGAAAGTAATATTGGGCTCTGAAAACTATATATGAAATTCATAAAATTATTTCCCTTTATATACATTAAAAATTGGCTAAAAAATTGAGAGGAAAATATAAGAACCACAATACAGTCTAAATGTCTATCAACAGGAATTTAGTAAAGTATGATACAACATATAATATTTATTATTTAGTAAAAAAAGTATGATACAACATATAATAAAGTATTATGCAGTTTTTTGAAAATTAAGGTCGTAATATCTCCTAGTTATTATATAAGAAAAAGGCATGGTGCAGAACAGAGTGTGGTACAACTGTTTTCTTATTAGATTTTTTTCTTAAAAGGAAAATACACACTAGGGATACAGATATGCATAAGTTTTCTGATAGAAAATGAACATGCTGTTAGACATTATTAAGAGATTATCTTAGGGGAGAAGGATTGGGTTAAGACAAAGACTTTTTTCATTTCCTGTCTTTCAGTGTGATTTGAATTTTGTCATGAGACTATTTTACTCTCATATATCAACAGGAATTATTTCAGAAATAAGACATTGTTCTTTATTCCTTTTCCTGTTATATATTCAAAAACACTAAATTTTTAAAGTATAGCAGTATCTAATGAATTATTAAACTTTATAATACAAAGGATTTAGATCTGCAGTTAAGAAAGATGAAGTTAGGAGACTTTCCCAAGTTGTGCTGAGGGGATATCCTGTACTCAAACCTTTCACTGACCACATGTCCACACCAAATTTCCACACACAGTAATTATCATCTCAACACTACTGTCTCATCCTGGAGGATCGTGTCCCGAGTCTGTATGGTGCTAGCCCCGAGTATGAAGCTAACCATTCTTCAGGCCACTCTAATGTTCTATTGGTCAAACCGCTTTAAGGTGACTCAGGTATCAAAGCTCTTAAATCCCCGTTTCTCTGCTCATTGCCAGGCTTCCTTCTAAGGACTGTGTATAAGTAGCCTACTTGCAAAACACTGGCAATCTTCTTGAACAAAGGGTCTATGTTAAAGGCTTAGCACTGACCCTGCTCTTAGACGAGGGGAGGTTCAACCGAAATGAGCTGGAGATCAGTCTTGAGGAGAGGGAGCCCACAACTAACCTGAATCCCTAACAGTGTGTCCTTTCCATTCCTGGATGTGCTGTGCCTACACTGGGGTGACCAAGGACAGAGAATTGTTGACATCTACGGATTGAGTGATCTTACCCATTTAGGTGCTCTATGTCTCCTGCATGGTTCATGGTCTCTGATACATGAAGCAAACAACTACACAGCTTCAACTCTCTACATCAGTCCAACCTCTTGCCACTCCACATACGTTTTCAGTCTCAGATCATCTGGTCGTTTTCCGCCCAAACTCAGGAACTACTAGCCCAGCCATTCCCCACTTCCCGTGAGGCCACATTGGGCAATCTCTACATTGGGAAATTTCTTCATCTGTACAAATAGAATGACCAAAATAGCATGCTATTTCTTTTTTTTTTAACTTTTATTTAACAAATATAAATTTACAAAGTACAACTTTTGGATTATAGCAGCTTTTTCCCCCCATAACCTCCTTCCCACCCGTAAACATTCCATCTCCCACTCCCTCTCCCATCTCATTCTTCATCAAGATTTATTTCTTTGGGACAGTTTCCCCTCCTGAGTAGGGGAACAGTGTCATGTCCATTTAGGCAGACACCAATCATATTGCAATTTTTCCTCTGTGACCCAGTTGATTCTGGGAAAATTCCCACCATGTGTTGTGAGCTGAATGAGACTTACAGGCATAGAAATTTAGGCCAAAAGTCCATAGCAATTTGCTATGTCCACTGCACCTGCTGGGCCCAATCCAAAATTTATTGTTTCCTTCTCACCACTGATTGCTACTGTTCCTTCTTAATGTTCTGCTGTAGTGGAAATGGTACTGTCCAGCTCACAGGAGAGCTAGGTAATTGGTTACCTGTCCCGGGATCAGATGACCAGTTGCGTAAGAGACCCTTCCTCGGTATACCAGGCACTCACACACAAAGCAATTCCTACCACAGAAGTTATGGCCTTGTTCTGGAACCCTGATTATCTGTGCTGGGGTTTTTCCATCAACAGTTGTCAAAGACATTGTAACATGTACAAGCATCATGGGGTCATCCAACAGCTTGTTCTTACCAAGACACTGCTCTCATGGCAATGCCCTTCCCATAACTGGGTCTCCTACTTTGAATCCCTCGACACTGGGCATCCACTTCCATATGGATCCCCCTTTTTCAACGCTACCTGTGAAGGAGATCCCTACTTCCCCTCCATGTGTAAGATAACTTCTCATGAATAAAAGCTGCATTTTCCTGCTCAGGCCCTGCTGAGTCTCTGCTCCTGTCATTAGCCCAGCAGCAAAAATGTGGCAAGAAATGAGTACTGGGGGAGATGGGCAGTAGGTTCTAAGTCCTCTGTTCCATGGACAGTTTCTGCAGCCCACAAGCAAGGAGAAGCTGTTCTCTTTGGAGTGAGAAAGGCTACATTTTGGGTTGGCACTGTGGTACAGTGGATTAAGCTGCCACTTAGAACACCCACAGTACCTATCAGGGTGCTGGTTGGAGTTGCCACTACTGCGCTTCAATCCAGCTTCCTGCCCATGCATCTGGGAAGGCAGTGGAATACAGCCCAAGTGCTTGGGTCCCTGCCATCCACATGGAACACCAGGATGGAGTTCTTGGCCTCTGGATTTGGCCTGGCTCAGATCTGGCTGGTTGCAGCCATTTGGTGAGTAAAGCAGCAGATGGAAAATCAGTCCATCGATCAGCCTCTGTCCCTTCTCCCTCCCTCCCTCACTCATTGGCCTGTCAAATAAATATACAAATCTTTAAAAGAAAAGCAAAGGCCTCATCTTCTACCCTGGGGTATTCAGAAAAATGTTCATCATTTGAGATCTGCAGATTTTCTGCCCAGATTTTACCACCCAGGGTTCCATTATTTTTGTATTAGAATCATAGTTTTTGGCCGGCGCCGTGGCTCAACAGGCTAATCCTCCGCCTTGCGGCGCCGGCACACCGGGTTCTAGTCCCGGTCGGGGCGCCGGATTCTGTCCCGGTTGTCCCTCTTCCAGGCCAGCCCTCTGCTGTGGCCCGGGAGTGCAGTGGAGGATGGCCCAGGTGCTTGGGCCCTGCACCCCATGGGGAGACCAGGAAAAGCACCTGGCTCCTGGCTCCTGCCATCGGACAAGCGCGGTGCGCCGGCCGCAGTGCGCCGACCGCGGCGGCCATTGGAGGGTGAACCAATGGCAAAAGGAAGACCTTTCTCTCTGTCTCTCTCTCTCTCTCTCTCTCTCTCACTGTCCACTCTGCCTGTCAAAAAAAAAAAAAAAAAAAAAGAATCATAGTTTTTGTATAGGAGATCAGGATAAGTTCACAAAAAATATAGTTGTCAGCTCTGCCATTCCTACAAGTCAATCTTCATCTGAGTTTTCAGCCCAAAATATCCTGTGTCCTCAGCAACCATGGTCTCTTAAATTTTTCCAAAGAGGACTTCCAGTTTTCATAGGTCTGCCTTTCATAACTATCTGAGCTCAATTTGTCACTTCTTCCTGCAAGACCTCCCGAGCTGCTCACAGAAGCCAACCAAGACTACAACCCCTGTGACGACCAAGGTACTCATACTGCCCAAGTGCCAAGGTGATGATGCAAGCCAACACGTCACCTTCTACCCTCCCTCTATTCTAATCCAGCAGGGGGAGGGCCTTGTACCTGTGATGCTCCTGCCTGTGTTCACGTCCATACAGCCTCAGAAGCCCATACACAGTCTATGCTTTACAGCTACTCCCCGTCCAAACCATCTGTTCAACCTAAAAACAAATCCCCAGGGAAAGTATTTCTGACTGCGTATTTGGGGACTTTTATTGGGAACAGGTGTTTAGTGCTCCAATTCAGTCACCACTTGGGAGGCCTGCCTCCCAGATCCAAGCACGTGGTTCAAGTCCCAGCTACTTCACTTCCTTCCCAGCTTTCTGGTAGTGTGCACCCTGGGAGGCCGCAACTCAAGTACTTGGGTCCCTGACCCCCAGCGGGAGACCCTGTTGGATCTGTGGGTTCCTAGCTTTGGCTTGTCCCAGCCCTGGCTCTTATGGGTATTTGAGCAGTGAACAAGCAGATGGAAGATCTTTCTCTATTCCTCTCTGTCTATATGTCCTTCAGAGGCAATGAAAATAAAATTAAAAAAAGAAGGATGGGGCAAGTCATGTAAAACAGCGAAGAATACATCAAGACAAAAACGAGAACGTGTTACCAAGTTGCTGATACCCTGCAAGATCTTCTGAAGTTTCTTATGACGTGTGCTCAGACTACTAATTCAGGAGCCCGGTACCCATGGATACAGTCCCGTATTGGCCAACAGTAGTATCATCCACATTATCTCATAATCCCCACTTGTGCAGACATGAATGCCAACAAGATTATAAGGGTTCTCCAAGTCTGAGGCATCAGAGAAACCTCTAGTCAGGACGTAAAAATCAGCATAGATAAAACCTGCCCAGAAGTGGGAATGAGAGATGGAGGACTCACTGGGGTGCAGAGAAGGCACCTGGGACCTCACTGGATCCTCACAGCAAACCTCATGGGTCACTCAACAGCTTCTCTTTACTAAGACATTAAACTCCAACATGAAGAGCTCTCCTGTCCATGACGCCCCCATAACTGAGCACCATATTTTGAATCCCTCAACACTCAACATCCACTCCCATATGGGTATCCCCATCTTGCAACGCTACATGTGATGGAGATGCTTACTTTCCTTAGAAAATTTCTCTCAAGTAGAAATTGCAATTTCTTGTCCAGGCTCTGCTGAGTCTCTGCTCCCCTAATTAGCCTAGCAGTAAAGAATGGTGGCAGGAAATGGGTACTGGGGGAACAAGATGTTTTAAGTCATCTGTTCCATGGGTAGCGTTGGCAGCTTCTAAGCAAGGATAAACTGTTCTCTAGAAACGGGAAAGGCTTCATCTTCAGGTTGGCACTGTGGTACCACTGACAAGTGAGGGTGGAGACTCAAGACTGCAAGGTTGTGTTGAACTCTGGGTAAGCACAACTAATAAAATCAAGATTTCACAGCAGGTCAATTTGACCCCATGGCTTCTTAACCACCACCCTACATGGCCTTTCCAGTGTGACCAAGTTCCAAACACACAAAGCAGTGAGAGACACAGGTGAGTTCTGAAAGAACTTTCCTCGCCAGCATTAACACTTGCTATCCTTTTGCCAAACCAGAAGACAGGAGCAAATCCCACTTCATTCTTAGTAGGTTCCGACTTCTCACAAACTCAACACCCAGCCCACTGCATACTGCAGCCGTTCTCTGGTCATCAAAGGAGCCAGAGGCCAGGGAGAGAGCTTGTGGAGAAGCGATGCCGTGTCACATTTTGTTCTCCCAAGTTTCAATTGTGGGATGTTAAAAGCACATTGGGATTCTAGAACCTACAGCATTAATTGTGGCTAATGGGCCTGACGGAGTCAATATAAAGAGCAAAACAAAGAAGAAACTGTTCAATTATAACTCTATTTACCAGAAAGCAATGTGTATAGTATGCAAATAATGCTGTTTCTCAGGTAAGAGTTCTATAAGATACCTGATTACAACTGATGAAGAGACTGCAACTCAGTGGGTATCCCCTCTCATCTGTTTGGCAGATTCAGCGGGAGGCAATGCACTGTCATTGTTTTCTCATCCCTGAATAACAAAGCAACAGAGATGCTGGAGCTATTCTGCAGCAGCCCCAAAGTCAGCTGAAATGTTCTTGTAAGGGAAACACAAAATGGTGCAAAAGTCCTCCTCTTTTTTTTGTTAAAGATTTATTTATTTTATCTGATGGTCACAGCAGCTGGGGTTGGGGGAGGCTGAAGCCAGAAGCCAGCCAGGAGCTTCTTCCGTGCCTCCTACATGAGTGCACAGGCCCAAGCACTTGAGTCATCTTCCACTGCTTTCCTAGGCTGCTAGCAAAGAACTGGATTGGAAGTGAAACAGCTGGGGAGTCAAACCAGTGCCCACACAGGATGCCAGCACTGTCGGTGGCAGCTTAACCTGCTATGCCACAGGGCCAGCCCTCAGTCCTCACCTTTTGAAGTATCTGAATCAATCAAATGATACAGGGAAGCAAGAGAAATTTCTCTGGGTGGCCTTTTCTCATTCCCTTTTCCACAATGCCATGGTTTTTTTGTAGGCGGGCAGATAGGATGAAATTCATCAGGTTTGTCGGCTTGAAGACCATACCTGCACCACACCCCTGTGTGACCTCATGCCCCTACCTGACCACACCTGCGTGCCCACCTGCCAATCAGGTTAATTAACCACTCCTCTTCAGAAGTGGATAAAAGGCCTGGGACAAGGTGGGCCCAACTCCTCCCCCTTTTTTTTTGGCTTTTTGCCACTGTGGGCACTTGCTCCACTGCACCTCCAGGATCCTTTGGGCCACTCACCTCATGCTTCCTGGCTTACATGCTCACTCTCCTACGCATTTCTCCTACCGAATAAAAAACTTAAAAACTTATGCTGCTTCAGTCATTTATGCCAGTTTTCAGAATTCTTCTCTGAATATTAGGCAAGAACCCACACGGCTTATTACTATTGGGGATGTATTAATAAGCACATGATAATATAATTGGCACCCCAACATCTGGCAACCCAGATGGGACGTTCAGGGGGTCAGGCTCTGGTGAAGAACCCACTGCATGGATGAAATCACCAACTACACAAGGCAGCTTTGTCTGCAGAACGATGCCACAGACAGGATGGAACCCGTGACCAGAGCGGGTCGGTAGCCCGTGAACACACACAACTGAAGCGTGCCCCTGATCTGGCCATGCACCGGTCTAGCTCCTCCCTTGTACTTGTCTGTGCCTACCTGGTGTGGATTAACAGTCATGCCAGCTTTCAAGATTCGATGCTGGTTTACAACTCTGTCTCTTCCATAGAGGAACAGTTTTTTTATCTTCATACTATTTGTTGATCTCTTTGATTTGGTGTAGGATTAACTCTATGATCATTAAGTAAACTGAAAATATTTTTGTAAAAATTAGAAGTTGGAATGTGAGAGGGAGGAGGAAGAAGGGTGGGAGTGTGGGCAGGAGTAGGGGAGGGGGAAGATTCACTATGTTCCTAAATCTGTACATATGAAATACATGAAACTTGCATACTTAAAGTTTCCCTAAAAATATATAAAAATAGAATCACGCCCAGGCCTTCCCATTATGGTTGCCCTGCATCTGAGATGTATGAAGAATCACACTAAGGGTACTCAAAGTCATACTGCAACCCTGGAGTGATTCGTAGCCACACACAGGGGCCCCTGTGGCCTGATCCGGTCCTGAAAGCGATGGAGGAGGAGAGAGCACCACAGAGAGACATCATGGTGAAGGTTGTCACTGACCTGTCCTCCGTGAACAAACTCCACACTTCAGTGTTAGACCTCAACTACAGGTAGTGCGGCCCAGCATCTCCTCCATGACTCCACCTATCTGTATCCCATCAACACTATGATTTTCTACAGGGCTTTTCTTTATTCATTTCTTGCTTTTTAACCAAATTGTTAACATCTAGAAAATCTTATGCTTTATACACAAATTTTATTTGAATAGCCAATGACCAAAGTACTGAGTGCATACTAACATGTTGTATGTACTACCTAAGGTCATCTTCCGTGATGTCATTGCATGCAACCCTCACCTTAGAAAACACTCATCTGCTACGACACCCCTTCAGTTGAATAAAGTGATGCAACAGTGGGTTTCTCCACAGCACTCACCTGGCTGGTGCCGAGCTCGGCATCCCCTCACTTCTCGCAGTGCAGGCTGTTCCTCACCTCACGCTGACTCAACTGCACGAAGCAAGGGCATGATAAATGGGGCAGTGCTAAAAGCTTACTGCACCTCTTGGCTCCATGCAGTGATTAAAGGTCTGTACAGATGTCTAAGCGCAAACAAAGCAACCCCATGGACAGCCCCACCCCGCCCATGTCCCCTTCCTCCACACTGCTCCACCCTGTGGGATATGATTAGACATCACTGCTCCTCCCAGAGGTCTCATCCTCTGTCTCCCCCCCCCACCCCTCAGTACTATCTGCATTCACTCTCGGTCAAGGTTTGTGATCTCTTTCAAAGTTGATCCCAATGCCAAGATACTGCACTTTCTAAATAAGCTCTAAAGCCAGAATGTATGCAGTGCTTATAATTTTTCAAGGCCCTTTCCCAAGCTATTTTAATTTCAAAATTTTACCAGTGACACACACCTCAGCTACCAAGGGTTTTCCTGCAGGGTTTCCCACTGTGCACAAAACGGAATCTTCTCTGAGGGGGAAGAAGAGAAAAAGGGATATGTCTCAAAATGCATTTGGATGTCTCCCGCCTCGAGGATACAACTTACTGTTGTTAGCATGAGTGATGTCAGCGTATTGTGTAAGTGTATGCCATGCTAAGCAATAGATCTTGCTTCAGTGAAATGCTCCATTTTATCCATTATCTTAAATGATGGCCTCAAGAAAGCTATCCATGAAGTCAACATTTCATCCCTCAATGCATGCAATAAAAAGTGACATCCTCTTGATTAAAATTAATTTCTTTGCCATGGAAGCCCATGCATTGTCCATCTCGCTAATGGCTCTAAAGTGAATATAAATAAATAAGGCTCCCAGGAGGGAGCAAAATTTCTAGAGCTAGAGTCAGAATAGCTCTGGATAAACACCGCTCCTGAACACATAGCCGAGAGCAGTTTGGCTGCCAGTGTTGGTGGCCGAGGCCTCCTCTTCAGTAGTGACATCATTATTAATGATATCAGCCAGGCTACAGGATGTGATACGCTCACGTGCACAGGCCACATACTCACTGTGAGTCCCACTGATAGGCTCCTTTCAGTCAATCTCCCCACAAGTTACTCTTAAAAGCCTACCAACTCCCAAGAGTCACTAGCAATTCCAACTGCAGTCCGCCCTGCAGGAGCTTAAAGACCTGAAAGCTACCCTACTGTACCTCTCCAATCGTCAACTGAATCATTGAGAACGACCTATTCACCTTAACCTGCTATCTCACTCACCTGCTAATCTGTGCTGCCACAAAGCAATGTTTGTGGTGAAAGATGCTTGTATTTATGTATTTGTCATTTATAGGAGGAGAACAAATTTCATGTATTTCACACACAGATTCAGGTGCACAGTGACACTTCCCACCCTGCCCTCCCTCCTGCCAGCTTGCCTACAATCCCTCTTCCTTCATTATCCTTTAATTGATGCAATGACATACTTTTAGTTTACTTTATAATCATAAGATTAACTAAATAAACAGTAAGAAAAAAATCACTATTCCGCAACAATAGAGACAAGGGCTGTAAAGAATCGTGAATTCTCAAGGTGTCCATTTCATACATGTACATTCCATTTTTGTACTTCATTAGTTCTTAATAGTTCTGAAATGGTAATGTAGGAATATACAGTAAATTCCTTGTCTCCACGTGTGAGTTCAGAATATGCAAATGTGAACATACATCTCCCAATACTTCTCATTCTTCCACAGTCACTGGTTTCATGTCTTCCCTCTCCATGGGATAGAGTCTGATGAACATAAGAGAAACCAAAGTTTTCCCCCAAACGCCCCTTCCCAAACCATAAACGAAGGGGAAAGACCTACATACAAAAGTGTTGATCAGATTACTATGTAAAGAGGTCTTGAAATCAGTAAGAATTAAGGAAATACCCAGTGAGTGACTTGACAGATGACAGAACTAGATACCACACTCAATCAGATGTGCAAATTGCTAATAAGCACGTGAGAACCATGTAACGCTTTCAAGAAACCAAAATGCACGTTTAAAAACGAGATGACATTTCCCATCTACAATTAGCAAAGGTTCTGTATTCCTTTAATGAACATTCTTAGTGAAGACTATAAAATAAATAGAATGGAAATCAACAAGACCTTTCTATAAGATAACTCAGTAATACATATGCAAATCACTATAATGAGCAACTCAGTTGATGGACTTCCAATACCCTTAAAACTTACCCTAGGTCAGCACTTGGCAGGGTAGTTAAGACACCACTTTGGTGGTTCACATTTTACATCTGAATACCTAGGTTTACTTCCTGCCTCTACTTTTGATCCAGCTTCCTGCTAACACACATCCTGAGAGGCTGGAGGTCATGGCTCAAGTATGTGGGTCCCTGCTACCCACAGAGGAGACTCAGATGGAGTGTCTGACTCTGGGGTTCAGGCTGACCCAACTCCATCTGTTGCAGGAGTTAATAATCAGAAGGGAAATTCTCCCCCTGTCTTTTTTTTTTTAATTATAAACATTATCTTTACAAAGGAGCAAAGATTGCAAAATTATTTCCATGAAGGGTTATTCATATCATGGTATGATTTATTATGTTACAAATGTGGAAACAATCTAAAGTCTATAATAAATTAGTTGATCAAACAAATCATGTTACATCAATATACAATGGCATGAAGTAATGAAACTAGGATAAGAATCTACTTAACATATAAAATCCAAAGAAAAAATCAAACTTTTGTATATACATCTTAGGAGATATGGATCACATATACATCTCATAGATATTTCTGACATATAAGCAACAATTCAAGCTCTAAGACAGTTTTCAGCTTGCCTTTTTCTTACAAATTCCTTATTTCTGTGATGGACATGTATGGTTTTCATAATCAGACATAGGCAAGTAGATCATATTATCACTCTAGAAGTGTTCATGCCCCAGGTGAACATATGCTATACCATCATTCTATACTTGTAATTTTTAAAATGTTTCTGGAATGAGTTTGTAATGAAATGGTTAAGTTACATCCTGGAAACTTACTTCTCATAACAGAGTGACTGGCAGCAATTCTGGCTACTCTGCTTTCTATTCCACTTTCTAATGACCTCGTGGGAAGCAGCAAATGATGGCTCTAGTGCTTGGGTTCCCACCACCCATGAGGGAAACCCAAACTAGGTTCTGGGCTCCTAACCTCAACCTGGCCCAGTTCCAGTAGTGTGGGCATTTTGAGGAGTGAACCAGGGGATGATAACTCTTCTCCATCAGTCTCTCTCCCTGCCTTTCAAATAAAAATTAAAAACTTGTAAAAATCACAGTTTTGTGGCAATGTGAGGCCAAATGCAATCCTATGTTCCTTTATCAGAATTGCACTCCTTCCATTATGGGAAGGAGGCACCTGGAGCACTTCTGAGCGCAGTGCAGAGGAAGCCAAGCCCACAAATGCTAGCCCAACACAGGCCAGCCACCCACTCAGACCTCACCGTCTCCTACAGTGTGCTGTGTGTCTATGGAAATGATCTTTACTGACGCTCCTGACACTCACAGGATTCTTATGTCTCCATGGGCTAATAAATAGGTCAGCAGACGCAGAAGTCTCTCAGATGGAGGTTTAATCATTCTACACAAACAACACTTGGCCTGAATACTAGATCCCACTCCAGCATAAAACTCCTCTTTCAGGTCCCTGATGCAATGATTCAGATGTCTTGACCTTAATGGATGAGTGCAGGAGGGCCTTGGACTTCAATTTCCTGTGCTATTTCTCCATTAAACTGCGCTTGGGGTGGTTTTCTACAGGGCTCTGGAGGATTGGGCAATTCATTGAATTTGCTCTACTGCGTTAAAATAGGTAGTCCATTGGGTACAGCTTATATTTCATTCCAGAGATCAATAGAACACTCCATTCAACGCAGAAGAAATTCAGTCATCTCCTTTTACATGGGACTTCGAGTCAGTAATCAGCTTCAATGTTTCCCCAATTATCTGGAGGTGCTCATCTTCAGGACCACCTCGTTTCTGGGCACCAAACAGAACTATGTCTTAGAAAAAGGGGCCAGCGTTGCTGTTTAACAGGTAAAGCCACTGCCTACAAAGCTAGCATCCCATTTGGGCACCAGTTTGCAACCCAGCTGCTCAATCTCCAGTCCAGCTCCCTGCTAATGGCCTAGAAAAAGTAGATGACCCAAGTGCCTGGGCCCCTCCTAGCCACATGAGAGACCTGGAAGGAGCTCCTGGCTTTGGCCTGGCCCAGCCTGTCACTGTGGCCATTTCAGGAGTGAACCAGTGGATAGAAGCTCTCTGTCTCTCACTATCACAATAACTCTTTCAAATAAATGTTTACAAAAGAAACTATGTCTTGCACAGAAAGGAAAGAAAAGCATTGCTATGGGTATAGACCTCAATGCTGCAGAGGCAAATATATTTCAGAAAATTAACATACAAACGACCACTTAAGCAATTTCCCCCTTAATCCAAGTGATTAAGTTGAAAAATTTCCACAAAGACATAATAAACAGTTGGAGATATACAAAAATGCACAACCAACATCTTTAATATTATAGGATGCTTTCTGAGCCAGAAGGCTTTAAACAACTGAATGAGTTGGTCTGATGGCATGGTAAGATTTTCTTTGCCCAGAATAATGGAATGTGAAAGATATTACTCACGCTTGGAAGAAGGCAGGTGCCTACATGAATGTAGTCAGAAGCAGAGCCAAATATAAATGATAAAATCTCAGTGCATTTTTAAAGAAATGTTGGTCATGAGTTCACACTATCGAAATATGTCCTATCATCTTTCCTCAAAATTGGTCAAGTTAAGAAAATACCAAATATGAAGCAAAACTGAGACCAATAGCCAAAGGGGGGAGAAAACATTTCAGAGTCAGTTTGTGCATGAACCATGCATTCTTTCTTCCAGCCCATCCTACTCTTGACATCAACAAAGGGGTAGGATGGTCTTGATGATGGAGAACCAAGGCTTGTACACTCCAGGAGTGGTGAAGCCCCAGATACACATACATTCTGTTATCAGTTTTATATTATTTTGCCTAAAGGCAAGCAGATCTCAATAGTTCACCTTTATTTCAGGGGAGAAGAAGAAACCCAATTTTAGAGGTAAAACAAAGTCAGTTTTCCCCGTAGCGTTGCCCCTCACAAGCAGAATGGCTACTCCTGGAAGAGAGAGTGCTTGATTCTTACACAAAAGGTCAGAGACATATGGCCTCAATATTGTTTCATGTTCTGTTAGCAATAAAACATTTTCTCTGCTTGAAAACTAAATGGCAAGCTCAAGTTAGGAAAATTGCCAATCTTTCCCTAGTTAACTGAGCTGAAATTTATTCCTAATATTTGTTCTCCTATAATTTAATAGCAATTTAACAATTTCCAACTTCCTTTTAGTGTTTTGTATCAAAGCATAATAAAAATATATGGTAAAGGGGCTTTTAGCAGGGGATAAAAACTTTATGAGTATAAAGTCTCTATTTAAAAGCGTGTAGATGCTTATTTAGCTGTTTTTCTTCATTAAATATGAATTATAGCTCTTTAAATGCTGATTTGGAAATCAGGAAGGTTTAGTTTTACTCCGTTGCTTTATATCCACAGGCAACATAAATCTCTTTAAAAGCTGATTTAAGAAAGCAACTTGGGGAAGAAAATTGCTGGTGATTTGATCCCTTGCATTTTGCACGCTGCATAGTCAGGATCAGATTGTACTGCACACCAGAGATGCTCATATGAACATGATTGAGGAAGACAATTATTTCTTTAAAAGCATATGAAGAGTAGTAGTGGACTTTAGTCCCCACTCAAAAAAATTAACTCAAACAAAAGTAAACATGTGTGAAGCATTTGAAATTCCAACAATGCACCACTCCAGATAGAGAAGGGTGAGAAGGTGATTAGAGACAGTCCATCTGAAGGTGGGTTTGTTTTTTGGAAGTATCCATGTATTGGTTTCCTCATGGGAAAATATTGGTGATAAACAGAACTACACTATTAGGTACGAAAGCACATTTTAAGTATAGTTTTAAAACTGAGAGCAAACCATTTTTTATTAATTCAGCATTGAGCTAACAGTTTAGCCTACCTTATTTAGCAATGATGTGTCCCTGAGATCAGGGTTAGTCTGAGTCATCATACTACCATTTCCAACCGCTGTAGAGGCAAAGTGAAGAAATGACGTGCACAGACCAATTTGCTCTAAGACCTCCCTACAATAACATATTATCCAATGTGACATCAACAACTGATAGAATTGAAAAGCGCCGCATGGTATCGACAGTGCTGCTGTAATAGTTTTCTCACCCTAAGTGAAGTGACATGAACTGATTTACTTCCCATTTGCTTGCAAAAGAAATATTGACTTTCCACGTACAATGTACTGACAAGTCATCATTCTTCCTCAGTCCCTCACTACAAGTCAAATGCTGGCTGAAACATGTAAAAATAAAACAACAGAAGACAACAGGATTTTTAAATCTATTCTTTTTAAAATTTTTATTGGAGGATGACCCGAGATAATAATTAAACTCCTTCCTTTCATATAGCAACCAAGAGCCCTGCCATGGCTCCACTGACCACATCAGTTTCAACTTTTTAGAACAAACATATTGTACGGCACCATTTCTGCCAGCTTCCTGTTTTGGCTTGCCCATAAGCCCCTGTGCCAATCCACACCATCACAGGTAGACATCAGGTGCATTGTGGGAAATAAGCAAAAAGGAGGCACCTCTCCAGAGCTTTCCATTGCTGACCAGGAAACAAAGATCAGCCATTCACATATAAATCAATTCTATTTTGTTTTCAATCTTTAAGTTGGAAGATGAAGGAGAAATAAAATTGCACAGTTTTTCAAACATCAAAGGACTCAACATTTTCTGAATGGTCAATTGTTCAGAAATAATTCTGAAGAAAACCTATATTTGCAATAAAAGTGCACAACTTTATAAACCCAATTGTGTGATTTGGAACTATGGTAATCCTCCAGTGAAGTTCACATCTTTCTACAAAAGATTTTGCTAAAGAGGGAGTTGTCCAATTGGTGAGCTACAATGGTTTCGTAAGCTATTTTAAGGAAAATAGAGCCACGTTTCTCTTCTCTGTTTAATCTGAATCTGCTCAGGTTAAAGCAAATTGATCATGGTTTACCTATGCAAACTAGAAGCCTTGTACTAAAATATTGCTAACTTTAAGATATGGGCCAGAGAAACCAAATTTGAGTACTACAGAAATAAATATGAAAAGACATAGGCTACAAACACTACTTGAGTTAGTGAGAAAGAAGTAAGTATGAGGATTCTTATAATCACTAACTTTTATGTCAGTTATCCAATTTAACTAAATAACAGTTTCCTGACTGAATACGCTCTTCCTAAGTCTTCCAGTGAAAAAGTGGTTTGGATGGAGAAGCAACATCTAAAAGAAGCTACTGAGTAGCTTAGCCAAGACTATCAGTAGTACCTAGTAATTTTCATCAGAAACTGGAGAATTCTACCTAAACCTCATGACAATGATAAAATACTTTACACAACAAATTACCCAAAGGTGGAGACAGGCTGGGGGGGGGGGCAATGAGGAACCCTATATCCTGAATGCTTGTGACCTCCCCCCCCCCAATTCTTAAGAGGAGACTAACCCCAGGGGTGAGGTAAGTGGAGGTAGGGCTTTGGGGAGGGCATTGGGTCATGAGGGCGGATCCACCTTGAGATCAGTCCCCCTTAAAGAGAGACCCTGGAGTGCTCCCTCGGATGTTCTGCCTTGTGGGGACGCAGAGAGATGCTGTGGTCCCTGAACCAGGAAGCTTGCCCTCTTGAGACATCAAGTCTGCTAGTGCTGGGTTCTAAAACCTGCCCCATCCAGAACCATGAGAAATCCACGTCTGTTGTTTGGCAGTCATGGTTAAACTCCAAGGGTGCAAAACCTGTTCCTTTTCTTGTGACATGTCAACTAGCTTCCCCCACTTCCCTTCAGAGCAACTGAATTGTCTTCTGATGAGTTTTTTCTCCGTGTACCTAAGCCATCTCTGCTGATACTCAGCCATATTCCCTGTGTTACTGAGGCAACTCCACTCTCTGCTCCTGCCAGTCTTGTTGCTGATCCTTCCATCCGAGTCTTTGTCTGCTCTCTTGTTTTCTAGCCCGTATCTCCAGCTTCCACTAAGGATGGTTCAGAGTTCGCTGCACAACTGTTCTCATTTATACGCCTCAGAGTTTTACTGGACTTTTAGCCCCACTTCATCCACAAGGGACTTGAGGTTTACAAAAGGTCACAACAAGCTGGTCTTTCCTGAATTTCATCTGTACCTCCCCTTTGCTCACTGCTGTGCAATGTGATTGTATATGAATTCTGCCGTCACAGTACATAAAGCAATATAGATGGAATGACTTTGGAAGGTGAGCTGAGAATGAAAAGGAAGGGGAGTACACAGAGAGGTACACAGAGCGTCTCCGGGCTTATGCTGGTGAGCCTCGGGAGTGACGCATCATGCTGCAAAGTCACTTCCTGCTATCTCAGTTCCTTCAAAGAATTACAGCCACGGACTGTCAAGATACCTTTGTGACCCAGAATATGGTTGAGGCTGGGACCACGACAGAAGCAGCAAAGGCCCTGTTAGCTCATGTCAACAGTGCCACACTTCATATTAGCATCCGGCTACTTGGACAAAGGGAAAGGTCACCAGGCCAATTAGGCCATTGCTTCTTGCATCTTTGCGGTCACATCATCTGTTAGAGCTTAGGAAAATAGAACACAAATAAGCGAATATTTTACAGCACAGAGGCTTGCTTTCTTTGGATCTATACCCTCAATTTTCAAAACTGATTCAGAATGCCCTCAATTAACTGTGCAAGTTATTAAATATTTACTGTACACTGTGTACTGAAGTTCCTTTTGGACTGCAAGCTGTCCCAAAGACGAGCATGTACTGCAGATAATATCAAGAGGCACCTAGATCCAAATTTTCCCAAATAAGATTTATATAACAGACATAAGGCAATGAGAAAAGTGTTCAATTTTTGGGTCATCAGAACATCGATATGTCATAAATTATTACCAGCTAAGGTTTGTAATAATTGAGTATCTGGTTGAAAGAGACAGAAAATCTAGCTTCCAAAGACTTAGTCATGGAAACAACATTTTTAAAAGGAGAACAGCATAAAGAAATGAAGATAAAGGAGGTAGGAGATCGGGAAAAAAAAAAAAAAACTAAGAAAGTAGGCATCCACATTGGCCTCAGTTTGTGTGGCAGTCATCCGGACCACTGAGTGAACATTCCCAGCATCCTTTCTCGAGATGTGTGGCAGGACTTTGCTTCCCTGTGCCTCTAAGGTGGGTTTAGCCACGTGATTTACTCTGACAACGACACAGCATCACTGGGGTTTACCCCACATCCTTGTCTTTGCTGAGACAATTGGGAACCATGAGTTGAGGTGGGTTCTCGGGCAGTTGTGACCACAAGTGACCAAGAGAAACGGCGCCAGGTCATCTGTGATGTGCACGCAGGATAAGCAAGACACAAACAAACAAACGTTTGCAAGTTACAAAGAAAAGAGAAGCTGGTAAGGAGAAAGGACTTAGAATAACACAGAAAAAAAAGAGGAGATGGTTTAAAAAAAGCAAATTTCCTGGGTTGGGGTAGGGAATAAAAAGGAAAAAATCAAGTTTCAAACATCCCAGAGCAGTGATGCAGACCAATGAAGATGAAGAGGAGGAGGAAGATGAAGACTAAGACAGAGAGCTGTAAGAGGTCATTCATGATAAGCGAGAGAGATGGAACTCATGGTGGGGGACACAGGAGAATGTGGGCAGGATACGGTGTATCCAGAATTAAAGACTACCCTCTCAAGGAGTTTGTGAAAAAAAAATGTAAAAGGCAGTCATATATCGTGTGGAGGTATAGAAAAGCAGTTTCACTTAGTTCACAAAATAGAGAAACACCAGTGCATTCTAGAGTCGGAGAGACACGGTTCATAGAGAAGGAGAGAATAAAGCTGCAACATGAGAGGGAAGAAGAGCGATGTCCGAGGGGTGGAAGGCGCAGGTGAGGGCCCGGAGCAGTCGCAGGGTTCACCTCGGAGGACAGGTGGAGAAGCAGACAGATCTGAGGGAGATGGAGACTTCCAGCAGGCGCACGCCCACGATCCATTTCTACATTAATGCAGGAGGTCAGATTGTCCAGAAGACAAGAGGGAAAGGAGGTTTGTGAGACAGCATCACCAGCAGTGATGGGGGAGCCGTGTGTGGGGGAAGACGACACCATAAACCCACGGTCAACCCACTGGGTCCCAGCTCTGTATGTGCACTTCACCTTGATGACACAGCTCACTGTAGCAAATGATCCGTCCCTCAGTGCCCTGCCTCTTCATCCCCAGAACTGACCTGTTTTCTACACAAACTAACGTGTCGCACAGATTTTGTTTCTAACTCCAAGCCACTTCTTAGCTCACTCGCACTCCATGGTTCTGAGACCCCAGATACAAAGCTTAAAATTTACAGTTGTATGCTTGACATATTTAATTCTCAAAGAAACACTGAATTACAAGGCACTGCATGCTGGACTTGATCAGGCTTGCATAGACAGTGAGTTATCAAGCTAACAATGGAACTCAGCCCTTATCCTCTCTGTCCACAATAACAGGCAGTATTTGTTCTAAATAAGAGACAGTTACAGTGTATTTAAAATACAAAATGAGGAACAAACCCCTTTTCATAAATGTATGAGTATTTGCTTCAGGAGGAAACCAGCCACCCTCAGGGTCTGTGGATGCAGAGGGCGTGGGCCAAGGTCTTCTGCAGATCTGATTGTGTCTCTCAGGTTCCCAGAAGCCACGCCTACAACCAGCAGTCTCAACCAATATTGAAACAACTTCGCAACAGAGCCAAGGTAGGAGAGAACCGGGCAGATGTCACCAACTTCCTAGCTGCCTTTTAGTTGATCCACGGTGATGAAAACAAGCCCAGGAAAGATGAAGAAGACAGCACCACAACCTAATACCCAGCAGGAGAAAACTCCCATCCTTGCCGCCCAGCCCTTTTCCGTTCTGATACCGCAGGTCCATTAGGATCATGGAGGAAAACCAAGCCTCTTGGAGCCTTGAGAGAACCGTGCTCTGTTCTGACTTGTTTATCCCTTGTCACAATACCAGGCACTGCTCAAAGAAGCAAGCAAAACTGTGCTTTAGAGTTCACAGGCAAAGTCCTTTTCTAATTTTCTTGGAATTGAAATGAAAGCTATGATTTGAAGCCACTGACAAAGAACTGCATGTGACATTTAGAAGGGACGGATATAAATTTCTTAAGTGGCTGATGGAACCATCTGGCACTTTGAGAGATAACCACTGAAGTCTATACACACACAAAATTTCTTCCTGTAAGATTATGATGACTGGAAATTATAACAGTAGGAAAATAAAAACGAATGCAAACTTTATCATGGCAAACCAAGCACCTAGACTTTAACGTCTGATGGGATTTCTGCTCACTTCTGAAGAAAGCACCTGCGGTGGGATTCACACCCAGGGGAGCCCCAGAGCTTCTGTTCCACCTGCACGACCGAGAAACCACCGCCTGTGCCTCCCCTGGAGGAAACCGCCACCCCGAGAAGCGGGAGGCAGTCAGCTCACCAGGGAGTGAAACCCACGTGCACGAGGCTGGACTGAGCTCACTGCTGCTCAGATGCTACCGGCTGCTGCCATGTCCCACCGGCTTCTGCGACAACCGATGGGCTCCGTCAGGAAGATGAGCCAGGTGTGCACAAGGACCAGGGAGTCCACGATCATCACCTACCCAGGTGTTCGTGGCCAATCTGGGAGTCAGGGAGGGGCCGACTGTTTTCATCCGTGTCTCAATGTGTGTCCCCTGACTGAGCTTCGTCCTCAGTACTAGTTCATGGAAGAGACCATGTTTCATTTCAAGGGAATCTGACTCGGACTAAAGAAATGGCCTGTGAAGTTGAATATCCTCTAAAGAACGAAGAAAACATGCAGCTATTCAGGCCAAAACCATTGCTCCCCGAGATGCAGCTGATGTTTCCAAGAGGCTCTGGTCCTTTCTATGGTCTAACACCTACTGAAATAGTGTGCTCTCAACATGGAATCGTGGTCAAGCAGCCTACCCAAGCCACATTGCCTGGTAATGAATGCCAGCTCTACTGCATATAAAACATGTAACCTCAGGCAAGTGACTCAATCTCTTTATAAATCAGTTTTCTCACCTGTAAAATGGAGGTAATTAAAACACGCCTATTTCGGGAGCAGGCCTTTAGCCCAGCAGGTGAGATGCCTGCGAGAAACTGGGAAGCTGCCACCAATGTGGGAGACCTGGATTACGTTCGTGGCTCCCAGCTTTGCTCCCCTGGGGAATAAACCAGAAGACAGGAAAGAACACTCGCTCATTCACTCTTGCTTGCTCGCTCGCTCTCTCTCCCTCCTCACATAAAAAAATAATATCCACACCACAAATACTTGTGAGGACAAGTGAGTCCATACATTCTGCAAAGAACATCAGTGCCTCCTATGTGCCCCATAAATGACAAGTATTATTAATCCAAGCGTTTCTTCAAGGAGGCAGAGCTGGGAGGTTGTGCGGCGCTGCAAGCTGTCTGGCTCCTCTTTCTAAGCAAAACCTCTTGCCACAGACGTCCACCATGTCTCAAGAGGTACCTGAATTGTGAGGCCGGAAGAGAGGTTTTAATTAACCTTGGCGATGCACACAGAGACAGATTGGTACCTGCTACTGTGGACGACCCCACCGTATTTCCTCGCGCACGGCCCCCACCCACACTGTCCCAGTGCTAACTCTAACAACCCAGCCAGTTCCGTCCACAGCTCATTCAGAACACAGCTGTAGCATGCAATGTCAATATTTCCTTTGCGCAGCTGTCATGAGTGATTTAAAGTGGCAGTGCAGTGTTTCACTCAGAGCCCAAGCGTTCCTCGGACATAACTCCTGCAACTGCTATAAGCAGTGCATTCGGAGCCAGTCTTTGGCCGCCTTGCCCTGAAAGCAGAGATTATACAAGTTCACCAAGGCGACACAGGCAGAAAGTCATGGAACTGGGCTCTGAACCCATCTGCTATGCCCAGCGCAGCTGCAGGCGCCTCCCCTGCTCAGGGAGGCTCTGTGCATTTCTTCAAAGCTCTGCCCACGTTCCAAGCTTCCCACCCTCACTCCCCTCTCTGCTCTGGCTACTGCGGTTCTGCAGCCTTGCTCTTCTTACGGAATTGGACGCTGGACTGGGGAGACTCCCACCACGTAACCTCCTCCCCATCTTTCCAAACTCCCCCTACTCCACAGCCGTTCTCACAGTGGTCATGGCCAGAGACATGCAATCTCCAAAATGCACCCCAAATTCCGACAACACATGGTCTCGCCTCTCAGGGTACTGGCTGCCTGGACTCCTCCCTGCTTCGACTCACCCTGCAGTGCTCACTGCTTTGTCTGAGCCCTGTCTCAGAAATTCCAGCAGCCGACAGGCACCGGGGACAGGACTTCCACCTGACTTTTGTTGCCAGATCAGAGATTTGCTTTGATTAATAAACGATTAATTGCTTTGGGTATTCTGTAAGATTTTCCTAGTAAAAACCAACGGATGACAAATGACTTAGGGTTTAACCCAACTACTAATTGGAGAGTGTCACAGTCAGGGATTGAATAGCTCATGGAAAATCCTACCCTGTTCACAGAACATGGTTACCATAGATCACTGTATTTATTCATTATTAATTTCATCCGTCAGTCCCAAGTCTAGCTGAGTGTGCTCCACATTGGCAGCTGCTACTCTGCATGAGGGCTCCATCTAGGCAGGAGACATGGGCTCAGCTAACAGCACACGTTCACTTCAGTGGGAGAAACCTAAGATAAAGCAGGAACACATTACACAGCAGAAATCGCTTCGTTGTAAAAGCTACAGAGAAAAATAAAACAAGACACAACACAGTGAACAGGAGACCCCCAGTTCAAAGAGCAGGCTGGAAACCAGTGCGCAGGAGCTGTGTTTCAGCAGAAGGGCTTCTCTGAGGAGCAGAGGTGCCACTTCAAGTAGAGGAAAAATCCAATCTGAGTCAGAAACAACCTTCTATATTTTGGGGGAAGAAGAAAAGAGGCCAAGACAGCTGGATGATAAGGAGTTTGGCTCAGGGTAGCACAAGATGAAGCCAGTGAAGGCAGAAGGAGGGTCATTCTGCAGAGCCTTGGTGGCCAGGGTCATCGGTTTAAATCTGCAGAGTTGATCGAAACAGCAAACTGAGTCAGCTTTATTAAAATAACAACAAAGATTATCAGAAGCCACTCTGTAGAAAACGGACAACAGGGACAAGAGAGTGGAAGCACAGAGGTGGTGGCGGCAGAGGTTAATGGATCGGAGCATCTGTACCCAATAGGCTCCATCTGTTCTTCAGCCTCAGAACGCACACACCCTCACACACCCTCTCAGAGCTTGGCTTTGCAGGGTTAGAGCCACTGTGGCTCCCAGTTCTTTTGCCTGTTACTTCCACGTAAGGATACTGCCTACAGACACTCTCAAAAGCCCCTCATCTTCCACCAATTTTTTTCTGAATCTTCCAAGACAAACAACAATCAGATTCACTACCTCAACCAGCCTGCCCTCACAACTGGCATGAACTGTCTGTGGCAAACAGCCCAATCCTCGAATGCAGAGCTCTGTATCCATTGTCACCCGCCTGGCTCAGGACACCTGCTCCTTGGCAGGGCACCTGCTTTACTGCCTCCATGAAGCAAGTGTTTGGGTGAGGAGGAGGAGTTATTTGCTGTGCTGGGCACTCTATGATTTTTTTTCCTGCTTCACTTTGATTTATGACTCTGAGAAATGGAATAATGAGCAAAGCCCTTGGGAGTACGTAGGCTTTGCAACCATGCCCACACAATAATACTTTTAAGAAAGAAATGTTTCCCATTAGCATTTATTTGGGAAAATGCCTCTCTCCTGGTAGCAGTGACTTATTTCTGAACCGTCATGAACTCATTCACACTTTAGCTCAACGGGAGTAGAAGGTATAAGTACTATTAGCGACTTCATAAAACTATATCGATTTATTAATCTTTGTGGTAAGTAATAAGGATTAATAATATTAGGGCTTAAAGTGCTATTATGTGATGTTTAGAGTTCTCTTTTGTCTACATACTATATTAACACCCAGAGAGAGCACAATTAATTTTTTTTCACATTCAGAGAATTTCAGAACAAAACAACATGATATGGAGATCCACCTAGAGTAGGCATCATGTTTGAAAGATGCAATGCAGTAACGGCGACACTGCACAAAGTTCTGAAGACGATGATAAAGAATTGATGCATAAGCTCGAAGCAATTTCACTGTCGCAAATGTTCTGCCTGCTCAATTCAAATGAAAGCAAATTGGGTGTTGATGGAGCAGGTTGAATGGCACAGCAACATAGATGAGGACAGGGAAAGTTACTTGAACGTAAGCATAGGAGATTTAGATTGCTTAACTGCTGAAGAGAATTATGCCTCAAAGTACAAATGCATATATGTGTTTTAAAATAAGGCACTTGTCTACAATTGAAAACAAATTTACAGAACTCTTCACAGGACAGAGTGCAGTCTAAACGTGGAAGAAAATTTAGTATCACAACAAACTCGGGATGTCTGAATATTACACATTTAGTTTTTGGTGTATTCCTATTCTTTTAATTTTAAAATTTTTATTTTATTTGAAAATAGAGAGGCAGGAAGGGAGGGAGAAAGGTAAAAGAGAGGGAAGGAGAAAGAGGGGGAGATGTGGGGAGAGAGAGAGAGAGAGAGGGAGAGAGGGAGGGAGGGAGAGAGGGAGAGAGGGAGAGAAGGAGAGAGGGAGAGAGGGAGAGAGGGAGAGAAGGAGAGAAGGAGAGAAGGAGAGAAGGAGAGAGGGAGAGAGGGAGAGAGGGAGAGAGGGAGAGAGATATATCTTTCATCTGCTGGCTTAATGTCTAAATGCTCATACCAAGCAGGGCTGGGTTAGACTGAAGCCAGGAGTTCCTCCTGGAGCTCCCACATGGGTGTTAAGCACTCAAGTATTTGAGTCATCCTCTGTTATCTCCAAGGATACACACTGGCATGAAGATCACCAGAAATGGAGTAGCTAGAACTGGATCCAGCTCTTTCAATATTGGACACAAGCATCCCAAGCAGTGACTTAAGTCACTGCAGCAAATGCCCACCCCACGATTTATTATTTTCATGGCAAAAGTTCAACTACAAATAATTATATTGTTTATTATTGGCCACAGAATGCAGGGAGAACACATGATGAGAGTCAAGGACATCTCATAAGCTATTCTAAAATACATTTGTCCAGGGTTTAAAAATATTCTAAACATAAATCAGAAACGTCCTCAAAGTATAATGAAAGATCAATACAGGTTATCTGAAGCAGTTGTAACACTGATAGGAAAATGAACAACATCTTTGACAAGCTGTTCTTCAATCATTCTTCCATTCATTCATACACAAACACATGGGTTAACAAGTCACTAAGAGCCAGGCATGCTCCTAGAAATTGTGCACATAAGAAAGGTGAAAACGAGACATCTTACACCAAGGATCTTTCAGTGTAGAGTTGTTGGTCTTAAAAAACACACAGAGAGGCTTCTTTCAGAGTGTCTTCAACATGTCTAAAATCATCCTGGACCAAGATGCCAGGGGTATCCTAGGTTGACAGCTGAAAAACTAGAACAGGAAAAAGCACTGTGACACCATCCGAACAGCTCTGCCTGCAGCACCCCACAGAGCAGTCCTGATCTCTTCTGGCTGGTCCTGTTTCCAGCTAGTCTTTCCTACCAGCACAACTGGGTCAGCCTTGTTCATCTATCTGCCACGCAAAGCAACCAGTACCACCAGGCAGAAGCAAACCAGCCTCCATCCCAGGACCCAAGGAGCTGTCTATGGTCGATTCTCCCTAGGTCAGCTTGGTACTTGGGCTCAGTCAGTCTATACACATCTATCATTGTAAAGTCATTCCAGAGCTCTTCAGAAACTAAACCTACCAACTCTAGGTGTTTTACAGACTCCTAGTGTCCATATGAACCACCTATACCTTAACAAAATGAACTTCGCACACCATGCTTGTGTATGTGCCTGGGTACATTGATTTTATCTCTCTGGACCATTTGCAAGCCTGTATGATACATCAGGTTACCTCTTCATACCCTCTTTGTAGTTCTTTCTGTTTCTTGATTTGCTTGCTTTCAACATACATAGGAGATTCCTCACAGTAGAGCCAATCCAGCCTCTCCTGTGCGTATCACATACCTTAGGTAGCACATGTGCCATGTAGTAAGAGTTCTGCAGCAACAGTGATAGTCTACGAGCCTTTTCATTGCAGAGTTTGAACTGGAGATGCACATAAGTGTGTGCATGTATTTATTTGTCTTCTCTGAGTGTTCAGAAAGACCAAACTAACAACTGTGACACATATTTTCTCATTCTGATTTTTTGTGTCTCATATTCATATTTTATATTCTTGTTGTATTGAACAGATAGAATAGTTCAATAAAGTGTCCTGTTATTAGAATTACAAATCTCCAAATCAATGGGCATGCAACATGTTAAATAAATTAACTTAATCTCAAATACAGAATGGTAAGCCTATCACTTCTTTTTATTTTCAACCCTGAACAATACAAGAAGTAACAGTAGTATGTTCACTAATGGAGTGCATGGCTCATATAATGAGACAAGAAAATAAAATATGAATATGAGACACAAAAATATCAGAAAGGATATCATTACTCAGATATTATGATGCTCTTGGTAGTCAGAGAAAATAGCAAAATAAAAGCAATAAAGTAGTTCTGTGAAGTGACCTCTCATGAAAATTACATGTGTAAAAGTCCATCACTTATGCATGTGAAGATAACAGCCAGCTAGAAGACACAATGATAACTAGATCTTATTCAAAGAACCACACATGGCTTAGGAAAAAGCAAAATAGGAATTCTATAATAAATGAGGAAAATTACAAAATTAAACTGAAAGACATGAAAAATGTGGCCTAATATTTATTCTATCTTTCTGAAGAGCAAAACTACTTTCTATGCATTATTTAAATGTCAAGTGTGCAAAAGTTAAGCTACAACTTCCATGAAATTTCAGCTAAATTTTCAATAAGAATCTGACAGAGAATTCTCTGAAAAAATTATCAAACTCTTCATAACAAAAAATAAGGAAGAAAATTCCCTAATATACAGTAACTGCTATTATAGAGGTACAGTGATACAAAACTCAGCTTACTGGCTTGTATATGAAAAACTAGTTTAATGGACATTTTCAAACATTATATATGAAATATTACATGGAAGAAAGAGAGATGAAAAGGCATAAATAAACTAAGAAAATATTGGTAAACACGCATCTTTCCATATCACCATGTGAAGTAAAGCATTACACGTGATTTTTCATAATTTCAAAGGCATAAATTTTAAGCTGTTATCACAACAAACATAAATATCAAGTGGCAGAAGCCCAAATAAATCTTTTCCAGTTATGTGGTACTACAAGTTAATAGTCTCAGTAAGTAAACAATATTAATAAACACCATAGCACAAACCTGATAATAAGCATGTGCTATGAATTTACAAAGGAGAAAAAATAAACAGCAAATTGGCACATTAAAAGTATTCAGTCCCAACAATCATCAAAACAGAACCTGAAACAAGATACAAGTTACTCATTCAACAGCTCTTCATTAGGTCACCTTCTGCCAGGACCTTTCCAGCTCACCAGTTTTCAAAGTGTGATCACTGGGCCGAAATGGCCAACGTCGTTTAGGAACTTAACAGAAGCACAACATCGTGAGCCACACACACTGGCAGTGGGATCCAGCAATGTGGATTCTATTTGCACTCAAGAATGAGATCCTGTGATTCCCATGAATAAAACAGATGAAGAGCTCTTTCCTTGAGCAACTTATTTAGAAGGAGGAAGGAAGACAAACCAGAAACCAGAAATAAAGTAAGTGAGTGGTATAGTAGATGGAAGTAATGGAAACATGCAATAGGATATGGAGATAGGGAGTGGGAAAGCAAGGGCCACATTACAGTTTAAAATGGGGTGCTGAGTGGTGATGTCATCAAGAAGGAGCATTTCCAGCCAATGGCAAGATAAAGGTGTGAGGTCAGAGTCCTATCTGTCGAGAGCACGAGGGACAGAGGAAAGACCCATGCAAAGTCCTGTGCATCACCTAAGTAGCTGAGAGCAAGGGGACGAGTGCTGGAGGTAAGATCAAGGGGAGCACGGTCCAGGGGTCAAACTCGGAGGAGGGTCACAAGGGAGCAAAGGGTGGTTGGCTCCCTTCTCAACAAAACAGGCATCGCTGTAGAGTTGTAGCAGAGCTGTGGCATCATCTGCTTTAGTTTCTTACCAATACCTCTGGGTACCATGTTCGAAATAGGCTACCCAGGGGGCCAGGCCATGGGCTACTGGAGTTATCTAGCAGAGAACACAATATGGCTTTGATGGGAAGGGCAGTGTGGTAGTGACTGGATGAGTTATTAGAAAATAGAGGGACAGAGGACCTGAGATTGTTAGAATGAGTAACTGAAAGAAAGGTTTCCATCAAGTAAGATGGAAAAGATTATAGGTCAAGGAAGTCTTTGGAGAAGGATTAAGGGTTCAATTTTCAACAGGTTGTCTTTGCAATGTTTACTAGACGCTGAAAAACAGATGTAGAATAGGAAGGAATAAAGATCATTAGAGCGTTGTGGATTGATAGCTCTAAACATGGGAGGCATCAGTGTAAAATCAGGGAGAATGAACGAGATCGCCAAGAGGATGAACGTAGGCAGGGAAAAGGACAAAGGAATGAGCATTAGGGCGTTCCAACAGTAAAAGATCAGGGTGAAGTTGTTTTTTGTTTTGTTTTGTTTTTGTTTTTGTTTTGTTTTGTTTTTTGCAGGAGAGAAATCACTTTGCAGTACGGTAGACTCCAAATAGACCAGCAAGCAGCAATTTCAAATGTTACGAAACAGACTTAGAGATCAAACAAAGGTGTGCAAAGCTTGGGTTTTATTGCTTCAATCATAGCACATGGAGAAGGAGAGGGTTCTGGGAACACCAAGCACAGACTGCAATGTGTAAGAAGCATCACACCATGCAAGCCTGGGGCACGGTCGTGCCTCCTTTCTCTGTGCTGCACCAGCCATCCAATGCTCAAAGCAGCCAAGATGATGATAAGGTTTGCATGTGTCCCCCATTTGTTGAAACCCCAGTGGCTGCCATTGTGGCCTAGCAGGTAAAGCCACAGCCAGGGGTGCCGGCATCCCATATGGGTACTGGTTCAAGATGCAGCTGCTCCACTTCCCATCCAGCTCCCTGTTAATGCACCTTGGAAAGCAACAGGAGACAGCCCAAGAGCTTGCCCTCCTCTCCACCCCTTCTTCAAATAAGTAACTGAATCTTAAGGAAAAAAGGAAGGCAGGAAGGAGGAAGGGAGGGAGGGAGGGAGGAAGGGAGGAAGGAAGGGAGAAACAGAGAAAAAGGGAGAGGGAGGGAGAAAGGGAAAGAGGGAGAGAGGGAGGAAAGGAGGGAGGGAGGGAGGGAGGGAGGGAGAGAGAGAGGGAGATGGGGGAGAGGGGAGGGGGGAGAGGGAGAGAGGGAGGGAGGGAGGGAGAGAGGGAGAGAGAGAACCCTACCTAACCCTTAATGTGATAGTATGAGGAGGGAAGGTTTTGGCAGGTTATCAGGTTATGTGGACACAGCCTATGTGGGATTAGCACCCTTAAAATGAAGCCCCAATATGGCTTCTCCTTGCCCATTCTGGCATGTAAGGACAGAGCCAGAGGGTACCACCTGTGACTTAAGTGTGTTCTCACCAGACATTAACTCTGTGGCACTCTAATCTCAGGCTTTCCAGGTTCCAAAGCAGAGATAAGAACACCCATCATGTATATGCCATGCTGTTTATGGTTTTTTTTTTTAACAGAAGTCCAAGCAGACAAGAAAGATCGAGAGAATGAAGATACAAGTTTTTCAGGTTTTCCATGGTTACATACAGAAACCTGCAAGGGAGATTCTATAATGAGAGTGCTGTAGGAGCAAACACAAGAATATGCAAGATCCTGGAAGCATAGCAAAAAAAAAAAAAAAGCGCATGTAAGAGCAATCATCAATGCTGCCAAAAGCTCTTGAGAGGTCAAGAGAAGACTGGGAATTCATTATGGACTTTCCTGTGTGTGGTCTCCAGTGATCTTTACAAGGGGAATTTTATGGGGTGGTAGAAGGGAAAGTGTGATGGCAAAGAGCTGAAGGGAGAGGCCAGGCACAGAACTGCAGACCACAGCGGAGACAGCCCAATTCAAGGAATTTTACTACAAGGGGAGCCAAGAAATGCAACATGAACTGGTGAAGAAAACTGGGTCAAGAGACTTTTATCAGATGGGCAAAATTGTAAGATTATTCTTGTAGCAAAGAGCCAGCAGGAGGGGGAATTTCCAAGATGCAGCAGAGAGAGAGAAGTTGGGTTTGGAATAGGCAAAAGAAGACAGATTTTGTGCACAAATTTAATGGATGGAATTTGCAAAGCAATTCAGAAATTACATCTTACAAAAACTAAGACAGCAGTGCATGGTGCGGGAAAGCTGTAAGACAGCTCTGGTGATTATTTCAAGAAAACAGGCATAAAGCAAGGTCACCAACCAGGTATGGGAAGAAACTTGGATTTTTGGGAAACCTGCAAAATCATAACAGGAGAAGGGCTGGATGGACCCAAAGCCGGCACTCAATCCAGGTGAACATTGCACAGGAGAGTATTGTTCTTTTAGTCTTGTTTTCTCCACCCACTTTCACCTACATGGAGACTGAGCAGTGCAGTAATTGAAGTTTGCTTCATCAGATGAGTCTGACAAAGCAGAAGCAGCAGAGAGAGTCAGAAGAGCCTACAAAGGGTGCTCACAGAGGTTGATGAAGACACAGACACAAAACAGGGGATACTTAGAGAGCTGTCAGTGAGTAAGTGCCTGTTACAGGCACATCTGATTTTCTGAGAGACCGTACTGAGGGCAAATACATACTCATTGTGCCTCCCACACACAACTATGATATGCTGCTCCTAGATTACGACCTTCACAGAATTCATTTTGAAATGCCACTCTTACTTTATGACATACATTTATTTCCAATGAAACACCAGGCAGAACAAGAAATTGAAAAAAAAAAAAGACGCAAATATTACAAGAGAAAAATCAGTCCCTTTAAAACCAGCTATTTCCAGTTTTCAGAAAGCATAATATTTTCCTTCTCCTCAAAAGGAGTGATATTATCAATGTTAACTCAAATCTGTAGCACACACTTCTTTCTCAGCCTTGCTTTCTTCTTAATTCTGGCCCAGTTTCAGTTATTTTTTTTTTTCATTCAACACTGAGAAGACACCAGAGGAACACTGTCCAGTCACATAAGCATACCTCAAAGACGCAATCTTGTCCATTCTCATAGTCACCACGACTATGAGCGTGGTTCCACATAACACATAATATACCTGCAAATCTCCCCTCGCCCCAACACACACAGCACACTGCCCTGCGGAGAGAAGGCAGCTATGGCCCAAGGGCAACCTGATTCTGACTCATGGGACAATGAATGTTCCCTGCCAAGGTATTACCAGAATCATCTCATCATTGGAGCCAAAGAGATTTTAACACATTTCATTTTGGAAAGTTCTCATCTGAGTGTCTGATAGGCAGATGGACAAACGATAACATCTTTTATTCTGGAATTACAACTCAATCTGTCTGAAGTTGTTATGTTGGCTTCTCATGTTCTTCCCATCTAGGGGATCCCTTTCGCCCTAAGTGTTTACAGCACAAATATATTTGCATGTAATGCCTCCCTCTGCTCCCCTGTAAACCGCATGAGGTAGCACACTGTGCCTCTGGGCAGGTCATCCCTGTGAACTGGACTGTAACTGACACGGGCATCGTGCTGAGTCCACGAGGCAAAATCAAAACCACCGAACCAACATCTCCTTGTTGAAAAGGAAACGTTTACATTGCATTGGATCTTTAATTTAGAAAATATTAATAAAATTGAAAATAGTACCTTGGTCCTAAGGATTGGTAATAGAGAAAACCAACGATTATTTTTTTGCTAGTTCTACATTTAAACATACATGAGGACTTCAAAAATTCGTGAAAAGAAATAGAATTAAAAGATGTTATTTTGATACAAAGAATTTGAAATCCCTGCATGGGAAGAGTCTTCACTTGCAACAAGCATATTAGTAAAGTAAAATATGCACGGATTTCAAAACTGTTTGCATTAAAATGAACAACTCTTAATTCCATTAGCCATGAACTTCTTTTTTAAAGATTTTATTTATTTTATTTGAGAGGTAGAGTTAAAGACAGTGAGAGAAAGAGAGAGAGAGAGACAGAGGAAAGGTCTTCCTTCCGTTGGTTCATTCCCCAAATGGCCAGAATGGCTGGTGCTGTACCAATCTGAAGCCAGGAGCCAGGCACCTCTTCCCGGTCTCCCACATGGGTGCAGGGGCCCAAAGACTTGGGCCATCTTCTGCTCTTCCAGGCCATAGCAGAGAGCTGGATTGGAAGAGGAGCAACCAGGACTAGAACCGGCGCCAATATGGGATGCCAATGCCACAGGCAGAGGGTTAACCAAGTGAGCCACGGCGCTGGCCCCCCCATGAATTTCTTGAAGTCCCCTTGCAGATATTAGCCAGTGCTCATGTTACTGTGCTTACCCTACCTAAAACACAGAAAATTAATACACCATAATGTAAACTAAGTTGAAAACATCATAGCGGCCTCTCTCTCTCCGCCTAGGGGAAGCTGGGCCCTTCAGGACATGGGGGAAAGTGCACGTAGCAAACCAGCCTCGTGAGGAACACTCACAGCCCTGCAACTATGCTGCTGGTCAGGGTGCATGCTAATTTCAAGGATAAAACATAGGTTTGGGATTTATGCCTCGTATAAAACATAATCAACTTGCATTATTTCTGTGACTCATAGCATTTTAATCTTTTCTAATTAGACATAATTACTATTCTTTCTCACAGCAGGGTTGTACAGAAGCATAAAAATACAAGGTGCCATGTATGTAAAGGGAGAGCTACAGAAAGGAGAAATGCAAGCATCAGTAGTCAACAGAAGTATTTCCCTCTAGACCACACTGGAGCCATTCCCTCAGTGGGAAATGGACAGGGTGGCAAAGGACACTAAGTAATTATTATCTTTGCACAATATCCTTTTTAACAACTGGATCTAGGTCCAAGGACAGAACTGCTTTCCATGTGGAAAATAGAATTTTAGTGTCAGAGTTTATGCATTTTAATTAGGGCAATTTAGCCAATCAGAATAAATTGTCTTTAGATGTTATTATGAATCGTGTTCTTTCCTTCCAAATAGTTTTAAATTCATTTTTCTTTATCTCCTGGTAGATCAAAAGCAGACTTGGATTCAGACATCAAACAAGAAGCGTCCAGATCCAGTGTTGTGGCTCTAACTGCAACGAGAGTTGCTCCAGAACCACCAGAGAAACAAAGTCAACCAGAAACTCGACAGGTTTCCTCCAATCCCGCTCAGGAAACTCTTACCAAAATTACTTTTGCAGTCAAATTTTAATACATGTTTGTATATAAATTCTTCAGTGAACGCGTTTTTCCATATAACACTACAAAATTAGTTGTTAAATGGAAAACTGACTCCTGTTAAGCTATACTTTAGAAATTTATATTTATTAAATAAAAATTTAAAAATGGAAAACTGGTGAAACTGGGTTTTAAAGCAACGAATTTGGTAAGTTATTCTACATTTATGCAGTCTACCTGTTATATAAACCATACAACTATTTGTGAGGAAACAACGTGTTTTGAGATTTGGGTTAAGTACTAAAACTATTGACACTGATCAAGTCAACCAGTTAAGAATTCGTTTTAAATATCCTCTCCATCTTACTGTGCAGGGACAACAAATCAGTAAACCAAAACAGTCCATTTTACCACCCAGAATTATAAAGATCACCTTTAATGCTGGGTTCAATCTACAAAACATGACACTCAGCATTTCATTAAAGTGTATTACACAACGTAAGAGAATTCTAAAGGTCTATTTCCAAGTCTATGGCTAGCAAACTTAGGAAGCAACGTAGATGACCCAGATTACCCAAGTTTTTCTAATTGGCAATTCATACTTCCAGTTGCTACAAATAAATACTGCTACCCATTGAAAAGCTGACGTTCTTCTGCCTCATTAAAATCTCCTGCAATATTCTGTGTGAATTTATTGTTCCATTAGCCATTATTTCTGAAGATATACACAGAGGTGATAAATGATTGGAACAGCAATACAACTTATGATGCCAAAGCAAGCTACTTACACTGTAGCCACCTGTTTATTCAGACGACCTTGGACCCCATAGCATGGCGGACAGGAGGCGAGTTTTGCTCCAAGGAGTGCATTATATTTTGTACCTTAAAATGCAATTTTGTTGTGCTTCAATTTTCCTGTGAATTGTTATTCTTTCTAATATATTCCCATAATTACGAACACATTTTAAGGATGTGTGTAACAAAATTAAGAGATCTTCTTAGAAAATCCCTTGATAAAATACCGCCCAATTAGATACACAATCCTGCATGGCTTAGCAACAGAGATACTTTCTAAGAAATGTGCCGTGAGCAAATTTCATCACTGTGCAAACACCATAGAGTGCACTCACGCAAACCTAGATGGTGGAGAAAAACACTCAACCAGGCCTCTGGATACCATCGGAGACTCAACACTGAGAAAGGAATGCTGGCAGCATACACAGCTGCAAAGTTATTTTTTTAATAATTAGGAGTATACCCTAAAACAACAATTAAAAAGCAGGATGTGGGAAGTACAAAAGCCAGTAACAGAGTAACTTACTGACATTAACAAGTATCAAACGCTACACATAATTGTACAGGGTACTTCAAAATCTCTTTAAAGTGGATTTAGGGTTTTTATTTTTGGTGTAAACATTTGAAATATATACATGTCACAGGTTTTCAAAAAGTCCATGAAAAATGCATAGCATGAAAAAATTATGCATAGATTTCAAAATCTTTTGCTTAAGAATAAACTTGTATTTTAATTCCATTTCTTCACAAATGTTTTGAAGAACCCTCCTGGGTGCCGTACCTTTAAATGATCGGCAGTGCAGTCTGTTTACATTACATCACACTTGCACAAACGCGAGTAATGCACTGAGCTGTGATGCTACAGCAGCTACGATGTCACTGGGCTGTAGGAATTTTTCAGCTGTAGTATAATGTTGTGAGGCCACTAATACATCTGTGGTCTGTCACTGCCCAAAATGTTACATGGCATACATCTGTAGTTTACTTTCACTGGGCAAAAATTGCATAATCAAGATACCCGAGTCTACCTTTTGCTAGAAATTTCTGAGATCTACTTTACGAGCAGCCTCGGATCTATGGATCTCAGCGACCCAAATGGGATCACTGCACAGAAAATGTCACATCCGGATTTTTGGTCTAAGCCGTAAATCTGAATAGAGTTTTCTAAGAAGAAATTACAATGAATGACAACCAAATGTACACGACCTCGATCTGTTTTCCTCTCTTCAATACAAGTATTTCATCACATAATTAATAAAATCAACATTTACGAGTTTTGTCATGGACAGAAGTGCTTGCTTACTGCACAGCTCAGAACACAGCACAGTTGATCACAGGATCAAGGCTGAATACAGGCAAAACAGTGAAGGTGTGTACACAGCGGCCTTTTGTTTCTTCCTGATGAGTAAAAATGTTAGGTTATGATGATGTTCCAGAACAAGCTGAACCATCACATCTCACACTGACGAGAGTCTGAGGCATCATCAATGTACTGTTACTGACTTCTCTCCCCACATTTTCACAGCAACAAGACCCACAGTCAAGTTCACAGTCACAAGGGATTTGTCACTGACTAATTTCACCACATACTTGAGAACTCTGAAACCAGACCCATTTGCAGGACTTTAGACTCTAATGCAGAACCCCAACGACCCTGTAAGCATGGGACAAGATAATGACTCTACGGATGCAATAATACTGGAGAGTTCACTGTCAAGTTCAAGGTGTCTGAGTAAGTTTGGTTCTGTGAGTCAAGTCCCACAGGCCACAGAGGCTGACCTCCCCCGGGCATCCTCTTCTGAACAGGGCCTGTGAACATGTCTTAGAACACAGCAATATGGCCGGCGCCGTGGCTCAACAGGCTAATCCTCTGCCTTGCGGCGCCGGCACACCGGGTTCTAGTCCCGGTCGGGGTGCCGGATTCTGTCCCGGCAGCCCCTCTTCCAGGCCAGCCCTCTGCTGTGGCCCAGGAGTGCAGTGGAGGATGGCGCAAGTGCTTGGGCCCTGCACCCCATGGGAGACCAGGAAAAAGCACCTAGCACCTGGCTCCTGCCATCGGATGAGCGCAGTGCGCCGGCCGCAGCGCGCCGACCGCGGCAGCCATTGGAGGGTGAACCAATGGCAAAGGAAGACCTTTCTCTCTGTCTCTCTCTCTCACTGTCCACTCTGCCTGTCAAAAAAAAAAAAAAAAAAAGAACACAGCAATATGGACATGACAACATTCATATTTCAAAAATACATTTTGCTGAAATGATTAGGCAAAAGTAGTCTATTCCAAACAATAGAATATTTGTCTTATACGCTACCCTCCAGTCATTCAGTATATTGTGGACATATACACATGTTTTAAATAAGACTAATTCTTAGAGTACAAAGCTACTCTTCACGATTCTTGGTCCAGGTTGCTTCCCTTTGCGTTTCTTACTGCCTGCATTCTAAGTCTCTGCTACCGTCTGCCCGGCCCACCCAAAACCCTCCTCTCCCTTGTGTTCATCTGTTTGGCATGGCAGTGGAATGCAGCACCTACTGAACACCACGACAGACACAGCAGGTATGCATAGGTTCTTTTTTTTTTTTTTTTTTTTTTTGGAAAGGCAGAGTTTAGACAGAGAAATAGAGACAGAGAGAAAGGTCTTCCTTCCCTTGGTTCACTCCCAGATGGCTGCCATGGCCGGCGCACCGCGCTGATCCGAAGCCAGGAGCCAGGTGCTTCTTCTGGTCTCCCGTGGGGTGCAGGGCCCAAGCACTTGGGCCATCCTCCACTGCACTCCCTGGCCACAGCAGAGAGCTGGACTGGAAGAGGAGCAACCGGGACAGAATCTAGCGCCCCAACTGGGACTAGAACCCGGGGTGCTGGCGCTGCAGGCGGAGGATTAGCCAAGTGAGCCGCGGCACGGGCCACACATAGGTTCTTTCTTTTTTTTTTTTATATAAAGCTTTTATTTAAAGAATATAAATTTCCAAAGAACAGCTTATGGATTACAATGGCTCCCCCCCACACACAACTTCTCTCCCTCCCCCTCCCCTCCCCTTTCCCGCTCCCTCTCCCCTTCTGTTCACATCAAGATTCATTTTCAATTCTCTTTATACACAGAAGATCAATTTAGTACATATTACGTAAAGATTTCAACGGTTTGCCCTCGCATAGAGACACAAAATGATAATACTGTTGGAGTACTAGTTATAGTATTAATTCACAATGTACAGCACATTAAGGACAGAGATCCTACATGATTTTTTTTAAAAAAATTGATTAATTGTCTATGCAATTTCCAGTTTAACACCAAGATTTTTTAATCATCAACATCAGGAGTCACTGTGTACTTACGTCTCATGAGGGATCTGTCCTTAATGTGTTATCCAATGTGAAATAATGCTATTACTAGTACTGAAACAGTATTTTTACACTTTGTGTTTCTGAGTGGGTGCAAACTGATGAAATCTTTACATAGTATATATTGAATCGATCTTCTTTATATAAAGGTTCTTAACGCCTTCCTTTGACCCTCCGCTAGGAGTGAAGTTTCCGGGAGTACCTGAGATTCAGCTCAGAACAGACAGCAGCTAGGAAGTGCAGACACAGCAGAGCATACACTGCTCCAGGCACACACAACGGAGCTCTCCCCTTTCACTTGTTTTGTGACCACTTAAATAACTGTAGAAAGTCACTTCCATTGCTTGGAACAAGTATGCTTAACCATTCCTCAGCAGTGAAACATTCTGGTGGTGGCCCAGCCCTGGCTGTTTTGGCCATTTGGGTTGTGAGATAGTAGATGGAAGACCTCTCTCTGTCTCTTCCTCTCAACCTCTCAAATAAATACATCTTTTTTTAAAATTTTTTTTTCTTTAAAAAGATGATCAAATTGTCAAGCTTAACAAGAAAGGAAAGAAAGGAAAGAAAGGAAGAAAGAAAAGTATTTTGGTTGAAAGTTTTAAAGCCTTGGGGGGCCAGCGCTGTGGCATGGCAGGTAAAGCTGCCACCTGAGGTGCTGGCATCCCATATGGGCGCCGGTGTAAGTCCTGGCTGCTCCATTTTGGATCCAGCTCTCTGATAACGCTCCTGGGAAAGCATCACAAGATGGCCCAAGTGCTTGGGCCCCTACACCCACGTGGGAGACCTGGGATAAGCTTCCAGCTCCTGACTTTGGCTGGCCCAGTTCCACCCATTGGAGCCATTATATTTTGCATCTTTAATACATAAACCTTTATGCAATCACCTAACTTCTTCCATGGGGTAGAATTCTTTAAGATAATTAATCACAGATTTTGATATTCATGGAATTCTTCTCATATAGATATCATATTAGCCATTAGCATTTATACACAATCTATACCACATTCTTTCCAGAATTTTTAAGATTTATTTATTTATTTGAAAGGTGGAGTTACAGAGACACAGAGGTATTCCACTCGTTGGATCAATCTCCAAATGGCAGCACCAGCTGAAGCTGGGTGGATCCGAAGTCAGGAGTCTCTTCCAGGACTCCCATGCTTGTGCAGGAGCCCAAGGACTGGGGCCATCTTCCACTGCTTTCCCAGGCCATAGCAGAGAGCTAGACTGGAAGTGGAGCAGCCGGGACTCTATCTGATGACACTGCAGGCAGTGGCTTTAATTGCTAGGCCACAGTGCCCACCCTCCTTCCAGAATTTAACATTATGCAATTTTTAGAGTCTTTATCAATTTGATTGGTTAAAATTATGATTCACTATTTAACTTGAATTTTTTCATCTACTGTTTAAGTAGAATGTGTGGTTTAGGTCACAGCTTTTTTTGTGTGATTTATCGTTCTCGCCTCTGATTATTTGTCTTTATGTTTACTACTTTATGAACCTGGAAGGGTTGCTGTATGCTTTCACTGTCAAAATACTGATATGTATCAAAACCATGACAGAGTCATTAGTCAAGTTTTTCCTTTCATTCTGAAATTTCCCCAGGGTCTCCAGCGGTGTGGTATCTCAGGAAGCAAGATTCACCCATGCTCACATCTTGAACTCGATGCCTTGCTGGAAGATTTCACAGGTACTGATACGTCTGCGAGTCCGCTCCAGGTTGTCTGAAATGCAAATAACGATGCCTGCCTTGCAGTACTGACGTGTGGGTGACATACAACGTTAGGACCGATACGCACACAAGGCATGGTGTGTGATGGGTTCACGTTAGGTTCTCTGTCTGCATTAAGAGATTCTGGGTTTCACAAATATTTTCTGATAACAAACACAGTAAAAGATTAGTTTTCAGTAGTGTGGTTTGGCAAGGTTTTTGAAATGCCAAAATAAACTGCATAAAATTTTTATTTGGCCAGCGCCGCGGCTCAACAGGCTAATCCTCCACCTTGCGGCACCAGCACATCGGGTTCTAGTCCCGATCAGGGAGCCGGATTCTGTCCTGGTTGCCCCTCTTCCAGGCCAGCTCTCTGCTGTGGCCCAGGAAGGCAGTGGAGGATGGCCCAAGTGTTTGGGCCCTGCACCCCATGGGAGACCAGGAGAAGCATCTGTCTCTTGCCATCGGATCAGCGCAGTGCGCCGGCCACGGTGGCCATTGGAGGGTGAACCAACGGCAAAGGAAGACCTTTCTCTCTGTCTCTCTCTCTTTCACTGTCCACTCTGCCTGTCAAAAATAAAATAAAATAAAATAAATTTTAAAAAATTTATTCATTTTTTGTTCTGCTATTTGAATTTGTGTCTTTCCATGGCTGTTCCCAGTCAGTGCACAAGTGTGTTATTTTTTCTGTACCCTCAGAGGATGAGAAAATACCAGTATGTGTTTGTGTGTGAGAGAGACAGACAGACAGACATTTACCTGAATCGGGGCATAGCTCAGAGTTTAACGAGATGCTGTCTACTTGGTTGGCATCAATTGGAAAGTTATAACAGACCTCACTCACCAAAATACCCCCTCTCGATTGCTCTGTCAGAAATTTCTACTTTTCCTGTCATTCCACAAAGACCTTCTGAAGGTACTGTGCATTTTAACGAGGCTACAAATGACTTTTACCTGAAAAGTGACATTATCAGAGATTAGTCTATCAAATCATTCCATTAAGCACCTATTATCACTTAACAGAATGCCAAGTCCTGAGGGATAGGCCCTAAGTAGACATGGTGTGACTAGAAGCAGAAGGCCGTCATATGTCGTCGTGATGGTGAAATGTCTGGTGCAGATCACTGCAGTGGGATAGGGCAGAATTTCAGCCTGAGCCCCAGCAGGAGGCTTGCAGACAAACATCCAAGGAGCCTCCTCATGGCCATGTCACAGGTCAGGTGCAAAGGCCTTGTGCCTCAAGTGTCTGCAGCCGTACAGACACACATGAAGTTACTCTGACCAGGACGGGAACTGGGGTGGATAGGAGCAAGGACCCCTCTTCCTGTGTAGAATCAATGCATTCACAACAGTCTTCTATTCATCTATCCTGGAAGTAAAAACCAGCCATTGGTCAAGAGGCCAACCAACTCTCGCCCAGCGTCAGAGCCTAACAGAAAATACATGAATGGGTATGAAGGGAAATTTTCTACTTTAAATTTGCAAAGGGAAGGCACAGTTGTTGTGCATTACAGCCTGGGTTCCACTGTAATGTAACCAAAGCTGAGTAAAAATTACTGAAACAATCCCAGAGAGCAACTTGCTCTCGTAAATGATTCTCAAAAGCTTGCATGTACTTGAAGGCACATGGAAATGGCCCAACGCGTGAATGCTTTCTTGTACAGAGAAACAAGATACTGAGGAAGCAGGAGTCAAACATGTGTGCACCCAAAGTCCCAAAACCCACACAGCAGCCTCCTATTCACCCCACCGCTGCTTTCTTCACATCCGCCAACCGCAGAGAGAGAGAGACTTCCTCACCACCAAGAATGTGATTCCTCATCAGATCTTCTCACGAGCTTCTTAACGCTACCTTATTAATTGTTAAACTGCCAACTGCACAGACTAAATTGCCAGACAGGTGTACTCCACTGATACTACCTGCAGCTTGAAAAAGTTACCTGGCTATTTCAACACACTGTGGGCCTGTGAATGCTATAATAATTCCATGAGTCTACCTCTTACTAGGATTCCAAAGTTGAGAAGACAGAAAGGAAGGGAAATAAAGCACAGTGGTGTCTCATGCTGCTGTCTTAAGATGTAAGATCAATCAGGGAAATGATTTTGGTGAGAAGACATGGAAATTCTTGGCTAGAGTCAATTACATTGCGTATTTGCAGCACAGTGGAAATTTGCCTATGGAACTGGTCCATGTTGAGCGATTGCTAAAACGATGTAATAAAACTGCCCTCACAGGATTGCTATGAAGATTAAGTCATACAATGAGATGTAAAACTCCTGAGACAAGGGAATTAAAAGTGAAGTTCATAGGGGCTGATGCTGTGGAGCCTTGTGTAAAGCCACCAGTAAAGCCGGTAATACCGGCACCCCACGTGGGCACCGGCTTGTGTCCAGGCTGCTCCACTTCCCATCCAGCTCCCTGCTAATGACCTGGGAAAAACAGAGAAAGAAGGCCCAAGCACTCGGACCGCAGCTACCCATGTGGGAAACCAGAAGAAGCTCCAGGCTCCTGGCTTCAGCCTCCTCAACATTGGCTGTTGCAGGCATCTGGGGAATGAACCAATGGAAGTAAGATCTCTCTGACTCTGTCTCTGTCTCTCTCTCTCGCACACGCGCTCTCACTCTCTGTAGTGCTAACTTGCAAATAAATAAATTTCAAACAAAAAAAGTCTATTTTGGTGCAAAAATGTTTCAAAATCCAATGCAGTTTTAAGAACTTTTTGAACAACCCTTACAGGAGTCCACATTATAGTGATTAGAAATGTGTTTGAGGGGCCAGCGCTGTAGCATAGGGGGTAAAGTCGCCACCTGCAGTGCCAGCATCCCATATGGGCATCGGTTTGAGTACTGGCTGCTCTACTTCCAATCCAGCTCTCTGCTATGGCCTGGGAAAGCAGTAGAAGATGGCCCAAGTCTTTGGGCCCCTGCACCCGCATAGGAGACCTAGAAGAAGCTCCTGGCTCTTGGCTTCAGAATGGCACGGCTCCAGCCATTGCAGCCAATTGGGAAGTGAACCAGTGGATGGAAGACCTCTCTGTCTCTCCCTCTCTCTGTCTAACTCTGACTTTCAAATAAATATATAAATCTTTAAAAAAAATGTTTGAATCATGACAAGAGCTATATTATTGTTGGCTACTACTGTTACTGCTATTATTTAATGAGTGTTCGCAAGTGCTATCCACGTGAGAACACCAGTAACAGAACTCAAAGGCCTGTCCCCACGGACCTTCAATCTCACAAGGAATCACAGTCGCACTGGGGAAACAAGCAGAATGCACAAGGTGCAAATTTGCCACTCTGGTTGCTAACTCAGTAGGAGCTCCCCCAAGTCAGAGCAGCCTTTTTGCTACAGGATTCCCGGGAAGGCAGACTTGCAGAGCAGGCCTTAACTAATGAGCAGGATTTTAAGAATTACCTTACGGTCAACCCTTGGACATGTGGTCCACAGATGTGTTTTGTTTGGCTTATACAGTATTTTTCAAACATTTTAATTAGTTGCCAACTTTTAAATTTAAATCACCATCCACCCCGCCTCACCCACTTAATTACCTGCCTGGTTCCTGCCATTATGTGAGTCGGTAACTCCTCATCTATGGACTCAACTCCCGTTCTCATGACTGGTAACTACAAGCTTTGGTAAACAAAATAGAATCATCTATTTTCTTCATATAGGGACACAGATCTCTGCTTTACTGCATGCTAACAAGATTCATTTTTTAAAAAAATTTAAGTACATTTTCTTCTTAGAAACTGATTTCTATCCAGACCAACTGGAACTGAATTTTAAGGAAAAATGTGTTAAGGTATTGTGATTTCTTCAACCGTTCTATTGTTCTGTTTTTTTTTTTAATTGAACTTCTGCATTAGAACTTCATCAACTATCATTTACAGGCATCGAGAGAAGAATACGCTGCAATGCAATGGGAGATTTTAACACAAACTACTGAAAGACCTGGCAACAAAACAAAGTTCCTAAGGACCAACTCATTTTGGCCTTGGCTGAAGCTGAGCTGGCTGCCAGCATGTGTCTGGGAGAGAATTAAGAGCAACAGCAGAGTTCACGGGCACCAGCTGTTCTGACCACATCTTGTTCTCTTCATCATACAACAGGGACCCCAGGCCCTGAAAGGTTCAAGGAGGTCAAGACCACAATGGCCAGCGCCAAGCAGGTTAGATCAATGCACTCTGCTGGTCGCTCACACACTCAGCCTGGGGAAACAGGACGTGCAGGCTCCACTCGGGTGCAGGTGGACCGTCAAGGGCTGTGGGAGCAGATGTCAATCTGAACATGGAATGGTGATTACCAGAGGGTGAGAATGGTGGGGGGAGAAGGGATACACACAGCGGGATCATGAACAACAAACCATAGCTCGAAAGAGTAAGGTCCAATATCCCACAGCACAGTGGGGTGACCATAATATAGAGTAACCTACAGTGTGTTTAACGAGCAAATACAAGAGAGCAGTTTCAACAGCTCTAAACATAATGACGAGGAGTGGGAAAGAATAATTACCCTGATTTGGCCAGTAAACATTGTATACATTTATTGGAAAATCACATTGTACCTGTCAATACAAATAAGTATCGCAGAAAAAAATTCAGTACTTAAGGACATGGAAGTGGTAACTAATCATGCACTGAATTATCATAGTATACCTCATTAGTATATGTACCATCGAGATTTAAAAATAATATTCCATAAAACAAATTTGGTACAGCTTAGAAAGCCCAAATCCCTTATTAGAGTGCCGGTAGAGTTCCAGCTGCACTCCCAATCCCAGGATCCTAGGAGACAGCAGGTGATGGTTCTAGTAGTTGGGTCCCTGCCAATGACACAGAGACCTTGGTTGGGTCCCCGGCTTTGCTCTGCACTAGTTCCAGTCACCAACGGCATTTGGGGAGTGAACCCGCAGATGGGAGCTCTGTTTTTCTATGTTGATCTTTCAAATGATTGCTGAATACACTGTTACCCTACACACAAAAACTGAAACGTTTTCAAGAACTTTGTCTTGCAAATCTCCATCTTGTGCTTTTTAACTGACATTTAAAAATATTGCTTGGTTTCCACACTTTCTAAGATAACCAGGGACAGTGACATGATTTTGAGGATTCTTTGAAGTGGAACCAATAGTATTAAGCTTCACAATAAAAAATAAATATGCCTCCTGATCTACCAGGCCATTGTCGGGTATCTCATTCTCTTTCGCCTAATCTCTGCCTAACGTTATCTGTTGGGATATATTTCCTTGCAAGTTCTGAGCATCACAAATAATGGACATGCTGATCCATGAAGACAATTCCTCCTTAGATTACTGTCTGTTCTGCAGAGGAAGCTCAGAGCGTCCAGTGCTGGGTCAGACGTATAGGCCTCCTTTAAATGACCGCCTCACACGCACTGAATATCAATTCCACATCGACTTTCCTGGCAGAGCCTTTACCTTGATTGAAATCTGCCGCTAATGCCAGACAAACAACCTAACGGAGTTTTCACACGATGGGGAGAGCAGGACGACACATCCATCACGAATTTAACTAGGATGCTGTTGTGATCAGAGAACATCTAAGGCAGCCTGGATTACACTGCTTGCGAATTAAAGATTATTATGAAGAACAGGTTCTGTGCCATGTTTTAATGTGTCTTTAAAGGGCTATTTATTATTATTGTGTCAGAATAACCAGGCTCAATGAAAAGAGCACATCTTCTTAAGTCACAGAAATATTAATAGATTCCCTAACCGCTCCTCAAAAAAAAAAAAAAATCAATGGGGCTTGAAAATTACCTCTATTAGACTTTGTTCCTTTAAATCTCATTATTGGGCATCACAAGTGAGTGTTCCACAACACTTTCTGAAAATAAGCAGCCATCTAGGAAACGGAATCCACAGCTGAACTGAAAACTAGGTGACAGACAAAAGACTTCGCTATTAGCATTGTTGAAGGCACGGATAACTGGTCCACAATTGTTTACTTTTCTGCCATTTCCCACGTCTAATTAGGGAGGAAGGAAGCGATGTTTCTTGTTCTGCATGCTGTGAGTTCACACTACTGAGAACAAATGAGAGAAGCTTCCACCTTTTAAAAATATGTGTGTTTCAATGTGCCTCTGGTCTGCTCTAGGCCAACAACATTTACAGCAGTAAATTAATAATCAGCTCTAAATTACAGGCACTGAAACATGTTACTAATGCTTTCACTTTCTAGGAGCACGAATGAGCCAAGGGCATTATTTTTTATCACAGTTGCTTTGTATCATTTTTTATTGTAAGTATGTATCTATCATTCTCTATTAGTATTTAAAAGTTACAAATTGCAAAGTATTTAGACTGATTTTTCAAGAATAATAGATGGGGACCAGCAGTAAGGGGATTAAAATGCGCTCCTAGAAGGCAGTAATTAAATCATCATGCTAGTAACACAAGCATAGACATTTGTCATTGAGACAAACTAACATAAAATTAAAGGTATCACAAGTTACTGGAGTATTGGAAGACAGGTTCGACAGTTTATTGTGATAACGTATTTTAAACTGTTTTGGGGACAGGAATCAATTTGTTCCTCGTGACACACGAGATACCTAATAGCAAAGAAGAGATGAAAAAGATATAAAGTATAAAAAGTAAGCTCCAGTAAGCTCGAAAAGCACGCCTACAAATATTTATCTGAACACGAGCTGGCATGAGCTTTGTAAACACATGTAAAAAGCCAGAATCCTCAAATAAACTCCAAAAATTGTCACAAATCTAACAGGGAATACATAAGAAGAAAACAGTGAAAGGATTAAAAAAAAAAGGCTACATGCAGAAACAAAGAAACTTTCCAGAATGAATACAATTGAAGAACCAAAGATACCAGATGTAGCTGTTTCTAAGAAACTCAGTGATCTATCAGTAACTTTGGCAAGTGAAAGTGGTTCAAACTGTTCCCGTTCCATACCAAAGGCTGGTAAACTGTAAGGAGGAATGGGTATGGCGGTATTACCAGTAACAGAGAGAGCGGTAGAAGCGGGTTAGGCTGTGGCTGGAGAATTTCAGATCCGCTGTCAGAGGGCCTCAGATCAAGCCCCACTTTTGCTTCCAATCCAGCTGTCTGCTAACGCACGCTCCGGCAAGGCGGCCAATGAAGATCCACAGGCTTGGGTCCTTGCCACTCCTGTGTCAGACCCAGATGGACATTCGGAGTCCTGCCTTGAGCCTTGTCCAGCCCTAGGCTGTTGAAGGCATTTGGGGAATGAGTTTGTGGATGGAAGAGATATATGTCTGTCCACCTTTCAAATAAATAAATTTTTTTTTCAATTGTAATCATTTCGGTTTACAAGGAAGGCAGGACCATTATGAACTATTTTACCCCCTTGGTAAAATGTCAAAATAAATACAGAAAAACTGAAAGACATACAAAAAAAGATACACAAACCCATAATCTTGGTAGGAATTTTAACATTCTCAGCAACCCAAAGAAAAGGGAGCACCCCTCAAAAAAAGTAAATATTGAAGTAGAACTAAAACAACTTACATATTAAAAGAGAAATACAGGATACGTACAGGACACTACAGTCCACAACTACAGAATAAGTGAGGTACAAGAACACATGTAGACAGAATTTAAAAGTGTTCTAAAACTATAAACCACAGTTCAACAATTTTCAAACAACTAAAATCATGCTAACAATGGCTTCTGGCAGCAATAAAATTAAACCAGAAATGAACTGCTGAAAACCACCAGCTACAAAGGCTCATATATTTGAGAGGAAACGACTCTTAACTAACCCACGAGTCAGAAAGAAATTACCACAAGAGGAGGGACGCTGAAGTCATGGTTTTTCAGAGAGAAATTTATAGGCTTTAACACATTCATCAGAAACAAAGAAGGACTAAAAATTCTTGAGTGTTTCCCAAGAAGGGAAACTAAAGAGAGGTAAAATAACCTCCAAGAACATAGAAGGGAAATTCTAATCATCGCAGAAGAGAATTAAGAAATAATACAACATGGAGGCACAAGATAGGGAACATGACCTATAAAAGTTATTCCGAGGGGAATGGTCATGAGAAAGAGATGATACAAATCATCAATATGAGAAATGAAAAAGTAGATATTACAATGACATAGGAGAATTTTAACTTAATCTCAATACATGTAAAATTTTAAATGAAACAGATAATCTTCCTTAAAAGCTTCCCAAAACTTGACAGAGATAGCAAAGAGAGTGGCAAGATAAAGTAAGAATGACCCTGAAGTGCCCGTAATCAAAAGAAATGCAATCAGTAGGTTTGGGCTTATTTTAATAAATCTATTTCAAAAGAAATCTTTGGTCTCACATGGCTCTACCAGTAATATTATCTAAAAATTAACATATAAACCTATTTCTTTTTACATGGCCTTATCAGGAAACAAACAAACAAAAAAATGTGGTAATATACCCAACTAGTGTAGAAGACCATCAGAACCTTGAAACCAAAATCCAACAAGGAAACAGATGAGAAAGCAAAATGATGTCCCATTTCACTTGTGAACATGCATGCAAAAGAAAAAAACATTGAAAATTTAAAATACTGAATAAAATTCAACAAAATAGAAAAATATAATACTATACTGACTGTATGACAAGTATACAAGTTTGATTTAAACAATAGAAAGGCAACTAGTACTTATTTAATTAAAGGGAAAACCGTGTTACCATATAACTACTAAAATTAAATATCCCAATGAATATTTTTCAAATTTAAAAATAGCATCTTTCCAAACTAGGAACAGAATTCTTCATTTGATAAGAGCATCTACTTTATTTAAAAATGGTGTATGATGAAGTATTTCTTTTATGAGTATGTAAAAGATACAAATCTGGTACTGGAGATATTACTCATTTCAATAATGGAGAAAAGTAGGTAAAGACATAAGAAGAAACAATATCATTATTCTTCAGTGATGTGACTGTCCTCACATACATAGAATTCTCCAAATCTATAAATATGTTGCATTATTGAATCAGAAGATTAATTTTTTGGCTTCAAAATTAATTTTAAATTATTTATTTCTATGTACAAGTCATAAACAGAGTAACTATGGAGAGGTGTAATTTATTAAGGTATGAGGCATACCCAATAATAAATATAACGAAATGCATGTAAACAAATCTCTGCAAGTAAACATCTAATATTCTATCAGGAAACATTAAAGCAGACCTTATTAGATAATGAGAAGTGTCATATTTATGAATTGGAAGACTCGCTATTTTCAAGATTTAAGTTCTTCTCAAATTAATTTATAGTTTCAGTTTATTCCCAGGTAATTTTTATTGCAATTTAGTTGCTGATCATAATAGGTTAGTTTTTAAAAATTGTGTGAATATGCAGTGCCTTCAAGACACCCTTGAAGAACAGGATTTGAGTCTTATTCCACATGTCAAGATTCATTCTAAACACACAGTGAGACAAGGCAGTATCAACACAGAAATGGACAGAGTAGGATGGATTGAATCCAGAATAGCACACACACCTCCCCCCACCCCGCCACCCACACACAGTTGTATGGGATCTTAGTATTCGACAGAATACTAAGATACTATTTGCCTTGTCAATCAGTGGGAAAGAATAGATTTTCCAATGACATTGAGTCCTCCTGTTGTCTATGCCGCCTTGTCTCCAGCTACTTCTCCAAGTCCTCGACCATCACAACCCACTCTCTCACTCCTCACGGGTTATCCTTGCAATTGTTCAAAAGCACCAGACACCGTGCCCCAGGATCTTCCCATCACTGCATTATTGGCTCTGTTCATTACCACCAGAATCATCTTCCTTGACTAGCCTCTAAAAAACAGGCATCACCATGACTCTGTATTACCCTGATCGATTTTCCTTTGTTTGCTGCATTTTTTAGAAGCTAAACTCCATGAAACACAGGATTAGGCTTTTTTGTGCTGTGTCCCTACATCTGGATTCTTAGGTGAATATGTACTGGATGCATGAATAAAATTAGGAAAAATATTCAAGCTTATGACACTTAAAGAAAATATTCGGTGGAGGTATCACATATTCTTTAAGCAACAATGAGGCAAGAGAAAAGACAGAGTATAAACAGCTTTGAGAAGACTGCGTGGAAAGAAGTATGAAAATGTCAGATAAATTTTGTGGCTTAATATTCTATATATAGAAATCACACCCAAGTAAGTCATTTCAAAATGCAATCATTATTTGAACAAAATAGGTACCATGGCATTAATGATGAAAGAGAAATAATGCATCATAAACAGGAAAATGCTAAATACATTTTTGTACATTCCTATGATGTACTGTAACACATCATGTAAAATGATGCTTACAAATAGCTTTAGCAATACCATAATAAACATAAAACACCAATAATGAGATATATTAAAAATGTACAAAAAATCATTTTATAGTAGAATATCAAGGGAAGAGCTCAAGTATGCTTTGAAAATAGAAGGAAAACTCAAAATTATTAATATTACACATTAATATGAATGATTTAATTTTTTTATTTACCTGTGTTTCCTGGCCTGGGTGGGAGGTAAGGCACAGGATTTTAAAGATAAGGTTATCAATCAAAAGCATTCCCTTCACTGTGGGTCTTTTGTTTCACTCTAGTATTTTTTTAACCTTTAAAAAATTTCTATTTACTTATTTGAAAGAAAGAAAGAAATCCTCCATCCACTGGTTTACTCTACAAACATCTACAGCTCCTGAGGTTAGGCCAGGCTCAAAGCAGGAGCCTGGAACCAAACAGAGGCCTCCCATGTGGGCGGCAGGGACTCCAGTACTTGATACATCACCTGCTGCCTCCTAGGGTTTGCAATGGCCGGAAGCTGCAGTCAGAAGAACGGCTAGGACTTATACCACGCACTCGAAGGTGGGGTACAGGGATTCAAGTGGGGTCCCAACACTGCACCAAATCAGTCCTCTCCAATATCTGTTCAGAGATTGGTCAGACGTGTCAGCCGCCCTGTTCCTCTTAAATGCTCCCTCTGAGTGCAGTTACTGCTAGCCACACCCTCTTGTCCAGACCACATGGCCCCCTTTAAGCAAGTCACTGCATCCAAACACTCCTTTGCCTTTTGGCTTAAACTCTGACATGTGCCAACCTAGCTACCTTTCCTTCCTTCCAGCTGTGCTGTGTTCTCTTCTCTGACGCAACCAAGAGTCCAGCAAAATGCCTCTCCTAGAGTCTTCCCAGTCACTCAAGTCTCTTCTTCCCCCCCCTCCTGGTTCTATTATACTGAATATCTTTCATAATGGCTATCACCAATGCACTTTTAAACAAATTTGTTTACTTATTTGAAAGGCAGAGTTAGAGACACGGAGAGGGAGAGGGAGAAGGAGCAAGGAGGGGAAGGAGACATATCGCCCATCTGCTGGTTCATTCCCTAAATGACCACAACAACCATGGCTGGGCCAGGCCAAGAACAGGAGTTTCTTCTGGGTCTCCCACATGGGTGTAGGGGCCCAAGCACTTGAGCCTTCTTCAGCTGATCTCCCAAATGCATTAGCGGGGAGCTGAACTGGAAGTAGGGCAGCTGGGATGGGAACTGGCACCCAAGTGGGATGCAGGCACAAGAGGTAGCTTAATCTTCTGCAGCAAAGCACCTTTTGAAGACCTCTCCTGTGCATGGATTTCAAATGTTTTTGTAGCAAAATCAACTCACCTTTCGATTCCACTTTCCAGGAACTTGTGGGAGCACCTTGCATGCGCACGCCTGCTCCACCAATTCTGCAGTTCAGTGCCCTAGGCTAAGAGTGGCCCGTGTACTCTAAAATCTCCAGAGCCACATTTCCATCAACACTGGACTTCTGCTTACCTGCCTGGTCTGGGAGGCACCTGCGGGCACAAGCTAAGCCCATCGTCTACCTCCGGGCTTCAGAGAGCAGAGACCTGCCAGGCCAGACAAGCCAGCAACAGCCAACCCAACACTGGCAGAGGAAGAAACAGCCTGTGGTCATTTTTCAAATGTGTCTTTATTTACAGATAAAAATGGATGTATGCATTGTGTACAGCAAGATGTTTTGAAGTACACATAAAAATGGTTAAATGTAGCTAATTCACAAATGAATTCCCTCTTGTGGCTATTATTTCTACAGCGAGCATACTGTATACCCAGCCTTTTAGCATTTTTTCACTGATACGAAAATAGCCTGACTCCTGTGTCAGACATGTGACCCGCTCAGGCTTTCCAGGTGTGTGACATTATCTGCTGTGTGCACAGCACCGCGCTGTCCTGCACCTGTACCCCGTGACGAGTCACTCAGAGGAACTTCACTCAAGCATTGTAGCAGACCTTTTGCATATATTTTGTCGTCTCCCAGACTCCTGTTTGGCTGCATCCATTAGTTTGTTCTCTCCCCCTGAGCAGCTCAGAGTCCAAGGTTCATCCTCCACAAACTGTGCTGAAAGACCACAGGTTGTGTCTCTGCATCTTCACTGACCCACTGAGCCGTGAGGAACCCTTTACGGGAAATTTCTGTTGGCCACGTACTTCTACCCGGTGCACATAACACAAATCAGAGGTGGAGCTGGCAATCTCTCCATAGCTGTATGGTGATGCCTTTGCTTTCCCTATCTCTAATTTCTATGCAATCAAGCTACTCAAAGGTAGATATTTTAATCTAACTCGGAAGCCTTCCTCCATGCCATTCAACTGCCAAACAGATCTCAAAATCATCCACCTCCAGTACAGATCAGTAGGACTCCAATCAGTGGATTCTATACCCAAACAAGAGTTTATTTTTGCCAACAGAACACAACTATACCACAAATACTTTCCAAGATGAAAATACTTAGCTCTTTCCTTCCAACATCAGTTCCCCAAGGGCCGGGACAGTGAACCAAAGTCAGCCAAGCAGGTCTGAAACAGAAACTATCAGTCATACCTTTCAAATGCAGCCACACGTTGCTTAACGATAAAATGTGTTTTGCAAACTGGACCATTAGGCAGTTTCATCATTGTGAAAATATAGAGTGTACTCGCACAACTTAGAAGGAATACATCAATCACAGCACACCAAAGCTTTTTAAAATATAAGTAGGAGAAATGATAAAATATGATAAAATATGGTAAATACATAAACCAATATGTAGCCGTTTGTTATCAAGTATCATGGATCCTAGATAATTGGAAGTGCTATGCTTCTATATGATTGGCAGTCCAATAGATTTATACCAGTATCACCACAAACCCATCAGCAATATTTGAGCGATTATGTTGCAGCGGCCATGAGGTCATTAGACAACAGGAACTTTTCAGCTCCACTACAATCTGACGGAACCACTGCCACACAAGTGACCCATCACTGACCAGACTGTTGTGCATAGCTGTACCTTCCAAATGCTGCGTTATTAATGACCTTTTTTTCTGTTTGACCCGGGCTAATTTACTCTCACTCATTGGGTGCCTTTCACCTCACTGACAATCTGGTACCGTGTCAGAGATACAAAGTCTCCAAAGCAAATTTCGAAGGTTCAAGTCCTGGTCCTTTCATCACCCCCTTCTCAACAGCCTTTTTAAAGAACTCCCACGTGTGTAAAATCAAGAATAACTAGCAATCTCAGTCACTTGTGTCACATGTATATATTCATTGCCAAATCCATTTATTTTTTAACTAACTTCAACTTATAGTCATTACTGCTTGTCAGCAGGTGATAACATACACGGCTCACACAGTTCATGAAAATCGCACACTTGTTCAATTTCGGGGCGAGACTTTAATGTTACTAGAGAAAAATTATTCAGAGCAAGGGACAGGATTTTGTGCTTTAAAACATCTTTTAATTTCTCAATTGAACTAAAAACAGGGTTTTCCAGACACACTTTATAGATCAGGTTTGAGGATTAAGGACAGATTTAAAAAAATAAAAGAGAATGACTTCATTCTTGAATTATTTGAACAAATGGGACATCACGACTCAGAGTTCAAATATAAAGCTCACAAGGACACACAAGAAAGAGAAAATCAGGTACACAGGTTTATAGAGCAAGGGAGATGGTGACAGACACCCCAAGATGCCATTCCGTCTCCCCTCTGCAGTCTCCCAGAATATCAACATGCACTGAAAAGTACTCAGGAATCCCCTGCACAGTGGGCTCCGGGATCTGAGGAAGAAAGGAAGCCCCACGTCGGGCTGGTTCCCTCTCCTACGCCCAGGGGGAGGCCTCAGGAGAACAGGAAGGCTCTTGCCTGCAGCTCTACTCTGTGCCCATTTCTGGGCCGTCTGCTGGACAGTACCTGCTGCCCAGTCTTTGTGTTCCTTCGGGGCTTGCCACGCTGTCTTTCTCAAAGGGAAGGCCACGTTCAACCCCACCTCCCCTTGGTTTCATATCTCAACTCTTTCGTAGAATTGCATCATTTCCTTCTGAGGCCAAGTCTCTTCTTTGGTTAAATTTTTTTCAATGTTTCATTAACATGCAATTGTTGTGCATTTTTACTGGGCATGTTGCAATATTTCAACTCATGTATGCAACGCACATGCATCATGTCGGGCCACAAGCCCTTCCATTGTGTTTGGAGACTACCGGCTCGTCTCTTCCAGTTCTTCGTGCAATATATAATCCATTGTTGTGAACCACAGTTGCTCCACTGAGCAAGGTAACACTAGATCTTGCTGCTTCTGACTGTGTTTGGATGTCCATCATGCAACCTGCCTCTATTCTGCCTTTCTCCCACCCTTCCCAGCCTCTACTAATTCCAAGTTCAGACTTTTATTTAACTTCCACATGTGACAGGGGACACGTGCTATTTGTCTTTTGGTGTCTGCCTTTTTTCACATAATGCTGAGGCAATGTCACATCTAAACTGAACAGGGAAAACCATACATGACTTAGACATATGTTTTCCAAGCAGTTTTATTCCATTATCTGAGGATTTAGCACCACTCTGCAGCCCTAAGTGCCATCAGAATACACTTCCACTATAGAACTGTCAAAATACAATATGGCCCACAGTAAAACCTAATAGGTAAATAACGTAACCAAACCAACTTCCTCCACACAGGGGCAGAACAATAATATTTTCACTAGTACTTGTGACTCAAGATACTAATATCTTACTAAATACATTTATCTCAAGTCTGTATGCCTTTTTCCCTGGCTTGAATATCTTCGGATTCAGCCTTGGTGGTGGTTAACATTGTAATCAAACTCATAAATAAAGGGAGAGACTTGGCTCGTTGTGAAGGAGCTGAGGCACGAAGTGCACACACAGCAGATTTCAAAGGTTTCCTCTGGAATATGTCAAAATATTGGAAAAGAATTGAGTGTCACAGCAAGTAGACTGTCGTCTATTTCTCTGTATTAGGGGAGAGACTTTGAAGATGGAGTTTTTTGTTGTTGTTTACTTGCTTGCTGCTGCACAACCAACAATACATCTTTTCTTGGGTTTCCTTTTATTTGTGAATCTTTCAACACAGAATCCTCATATTTCTTTATACACACACACACTCACACACACACACTTTGTTCAAGGTATGTAACTGCATTCATTCTGTACAAAAACCATAAAAACAAAACACAAGATGGGGTTTGTTTTCTTCTAAAGGTCATGTTGCATCTTAGTCCAAGGAAATGAAAATAATCCTGTTCTCAAGAATAATTTCTCTCTGTATATTAGATTTTGGACATCCAATCAAATAAGAAAAAAAGGAAATACAGTAATAAATGCTTCTAGAATGTTGTAAAATGTTGATGGATACCTTCTCTTTTTTAAAAAAAAATACACTCTGGTGTTTGTAGATAGGGTTCTCCTTGTAAGCCATCAGTGGGACATCTCTGGTCACCATGGGCTCAGAGAGAATCTACCAACACCCAGTAGCATTCATATTCTATTTACCATCTTCATGCTTGTCCCACTGCAGATACCACTCACAAGTTCTGGGTTGACAACCTTGAACAGGAAACTTTGATAATCCCGCTGACAGTCACAGTTTTTGTCATTAGTAGGGCAAACTGACAAATCATCAATGACATATTTATGCTAGGAATGGCGTCCCCTGGCAGCTGAGATGTTGGAAAACATACTTGAGCAGCAAAATGGATAAAGCACTAGTTCACCTCCTGGCTGTTGGGTTCAATACTGGAGAGAGATCTTTTGTTTGAATGAGGCAGCACTAAGATCATTTTTTTTTAGCAAAAATCTTACTAAATAAAATTCTGTATTACATATTCACCTGTTTCTCCCATGGAAAGTTGTGTTGCTTCCTACCAAGAAGCAAGTGAATCCTGGCTACATGGTGAGATCAACCTTCCCAGAAAAAATTAAGCTCAACACAAGAAAAACATGTGTATTTTCTCTAATACCCATCCCCCTAAGGAACACAAAAGGGTTGAATGTATCCAGAAATGGTAACCAAGCATTTGAACCATATTATCCATGCATTCTTACACGCGTGCAACCTTTCCTTGGAAAAAAGTCACAATTCAGAAGTAGCAATTTTGCTAATGTTCAGATAGACTATAGAATGCCTTGTCAGCTTAGCCCACTGTGTTGACTAACACAGAGTGGTGCCTTAAACATCATGTGTCCTCATGGTCCTGGAGGTGGCCAAGTCCAGGGTCATGGATCCAGTAGATTCATTGTCTGGTGAGGCCCCACTTCCTGGCTATACCATCACAGGCAGTTAGGGAGGCAGGCTGTTTCCATATCTTCTTAACACGAACTAATTCCTCCAGGAAGTCCCCACCCTCAAGACACAATTCCCTTCCAAAGGCCCTGTCTCCAAACACCATGAAATTTGGGGATTAAGGTTACAACATAGGCATTTGGGGAGACACAGACATGCAGACTACAGCACATAACAAATAAAATTACATGCATGTATGATCAAACATGCCTTTAACCATTCTCACATCAAGTCTAATCACTGCATAAAATTACAGGACCTACTGTCCACTTACAGGGAAGACAGTGGTTATCAGCATAGAGCTCTACTGGTGCCAGAGTCCCTGGGTTTCAGTTACAGCTGTCACTATCTGTGTTTCCTTGGCCAACTCAATTATCTCTGGCTCAGTTTTGTCACCTGCAAAATAATTATACTAATACATCCCTTCTGACCAGATTGTCTTGAAGAAATATATGCAGGAATCACTCGGAATGATTGCCTGGTATTTATTAAAGAATATGTATATGCTTGATACTACCATTCCCTGTGAAATTATCACTGCAAATAAAGAAATCCATCTGCGTAGCACTCTGCTGCTTGCACAGGGCTTTTCCATTGGAATCTTGTTGTTTATATGACTTACACATCCTCTTCTGCACTGAGAGCCTTTGTGATGAGCTCTGTCTTTTCTCTTCTGAAATGCACATCCAATCACACACCTGAGTCCTGCCATACCCACAGCCTCTCCTGAATGAAACCTTCGAGTCCACTGGACTCTGCTTCGTGCCACAAGCTTTGCTCCAACAACGATGAGCCCAACCCAGAATCTCTTCTTGGAACCATTATCACATGATGCATAGGTCGGCGGCAGCTCAAAAACTGCACCCACAGGACACAGGCTGGGGTGACAAACACCAGTAGCAGAAAGCTACAAGGAAGAGAAAATGCTGAGCATAGGGCAAGGCGGCCCACCAGGTGCAGCAAGAGAAAGGGCAGTGGAGAGCATACTGCTGAGGATTTGAGAATGCCCGGTGAGGACCCTGCAAGCCAGCAGCCCCCAGCCCTTCCAATTCCATGGCCCAGCATTTTTATTTCACGTAAGGTTTCGTGGGCTGAGAATCCTCTTTCTCCAGTTTCCCAGCAATGGGTTATTCATGAGGGATTTGAACAAAGAACAAGGTATTCGCTTCTACATTTCTGATGCTCTGACATCTGGGGATTTGCTAACCTGGAAGAATCACCCCTCCAGGTCTAGCTAATCTTAGAGATTAGACACAACTGGGCTCAGAGTGCACCAAGACCTGACCCAAACCTGCAGCCACCTCCTGCACCCAGTACTAACCCCTTAGGCCACCATCCCCTGCCCTAAGCACCCAAGGGCAGGGAAGCAGGCAAGACAACCCAGAGCCCACTGAAGTTATTCCAGACACTGATCTTAAACCTCGTCTGGCTTCACTCGGTCTTCGTGAGAAAACCACACTAGTGACTTCCCTCCGCTAGCTCACCGACACTGCGCTGCCCAGCCATCTCTACTCCGCGCTCGTGTGGCCCTATGTGTCAGCCAGGGGCCCTGCCGCCTTTTCCTAGGGTCTCCAAGAACAAGAGTAACCACAGCCTCCTTGACATTCTGCGCTGCAGGTCTTACCACACCTCACTGAAACAAGCCTCAACCACCCTGAACACAGAAGGCGGCTTCTTACGAGGCTGACATCAAAGCACACCGCATGGTGCTTGGTGCCTTAAGCTACACAGACAGCGAAGTGTGAATAACACGATTTCTAGCTTCAGGCACCAGAAGATACTCCCCAGGAGCTGTGGTCTTCCCAGGGTGTAGGACCAACAGCAGAAATCAGACAGACGTGCAAGGATGGGTGGGTGCAGAAGCCTGAGTTCAGGGAGAGCCACGTGGGGTTAGGAAAGAGGAAGGCCAGGCCTGCGGGAGGAGTCAGAACGGGGGTCAAGGTCACCGTTCCTTGGAGTATCAGCCCTGCACACCGGCTTTCCCAGTTAGAGAGGAGCTCCAACAGATGCCAACTTTCAGACAAACCTCTGCCACCATCAGTGACTGTGTCAGGTACTTGCTAATCTGGTAGAAGCAGATGGCCAGCGGGAAAGGATGAACACACAGATGAGGCAATGATATGGGCTCAGCTTCCAGACCGCCTGCCTGGATGCCTTCCGCATGGGTTCTAGGAGCAAACGTTTCCATCACAGCGTGACAGATGTAATAGGTTTTTGAGGTCACATTTTCAAAAATTAGTAACACGCAAGCTGTGGGAAAACATCACGCTCAGAGGCATGCTCTCAGAAGTTTCTAATAGAAAATCTTGCAAAAACCATGCTAAGATGAAGTCATAAAATTTCACAATGTTTGATTCGAGTAACAGTGCATGGGAATAGATTCATAATGGAAGGGTATGAGACAGCAACAAAACCCTGGGGTACCGTCACTGTTCGTGTTCCATTAATTTTTCAATGTCTTCAATTATATGCTTTTACCAGGATATAATGAAGAGTCAGTTAATATATGTTTATGAAGGATTGAGAGGCGAAAAGTATACAAAGAATGTAAGTAACAAACACAGAAAAAGCTCGCTTCTATCTAGGCACTTCTATGTAGGCATTTAGGAAGCCCTGGGAAAATAATCTATTTATATATGCTGAGTTCAAGGCAACAATTTAACAACAGCCTAACAAGGCAAGACAGACCTTTCCTTGAACTCATTGACTTAATGGAAAGATCATTTGATTATTGTAATTTGGATTATTATAATTTGAATGATAGGCACTTGACTTTGATTTGGCTTCTAACATAATCTTCAAAGAGCTTGTGCCTAATTTTTCCACACTGATTGGGAATAGTGGGAATACCAAATCATTTGCTCCTTATATAAGCTACATTTTTCCTCCCTGTGTGCATGCAAGCAACAGAGCTGAAAGGATTAGAAACACATTAAACAGGGACACTGAGGCTATCCTACTGCCAAGAACATGCAAACAAACGCACTTATCTTAATCCCTAGGGGCTTAGGTAGGCAAAGCCAAAGAAAGGCACGCTGGGAAGAAGAGGAGGAGCTAACCTAAGCAGGTTTAGGTCATCCACACACCAAACCCAAGTGTCTTACACTTCCATTCAGCGTCATAGCCTCCTTGACTAGAATCAAATATTTTGCAGTCCATCAAGCTCTAAGTAGGGGTACTGTCTGCAGTTGCAGCTACTCGTGCAACTCTTCAATAGAATGGTCTTAAATTTACCATAACATGAAATGTGTTATCTATGTCAAATTAGTACTTAGGCATCTACCAACAGATGAGTTTATTGGACTACCCACATCTCCCCACTGAGGTCACGTTCACTGCAGTCTTCAGTGTATACCGAGTACTTCCTATGCACAAAGCTGCGTGTAACATACCTGAGACACAAAAGCAAGAGGACACGACCTTGTCCTCAGAGGGCTCACAGGACACAGAGCACAGACAGGAATGGTTACCTCAAGAGTGCTGCTCAGCTTTGGCAGCCACAGGCATCGACACAGAAATTCCGACTTGTGGTTCATCACTTCAGTCACCAAATGAGATCAAGGTATTTCACTTAGTCTTGAAGCAAGTGCCACAGGATCTAAAGACAGCACCAAAGAGTCCCCCAATCTATCAGCTACGTTCAAGTTTGGGATCAAGGAAAGTACCTGCAGGGGCCAGTGCTGTGGCGTAGTGGGCTATACCTCTACCTATGGTACTGCCATCCCATTTGGTCACTGGGTCGAGTCCTGGCTGCTCCTCTTCCAATCCAGCTCTCTGCTATGGCCTGGGAAAGCATCAGAAGACGGTCCAAGTCCTTGCGACCCCTGCACCCCTGTGGGAGACCCCTTTGGACAGGCCCAGCTTGGGCAGCTGAGGCCATTTGGGACATGAACCAGTGGATGGAAGACCTTTCTCTGTTTCTCCCTCTGTCTCTAGCTCTACCTCTCAAATAAATAAAATTAAAAAATAAAAAAAAATACTTGCACCCCTTTAAGAGATAAATACTGCAATAGCAAGAACAAATACAATGAATTTGAGATGTTTGTTTCTCCCACAAAGATTCCTTATAATTTAGTAGGATTACCAGTTTGTTTCTTTTTAACTTCTAGAAAAGGATAAGAACAAGGGCACAAAAATGTGATTTTAAATAGAACGTACTGTCTTTCACATGTAGGAAGCATTAAGCAGACCAAACACTGGGTTTCCTTCTCCTTCCCCATAGATTACCATTTTCTTTTTGGATTTTAATTTTAAGTAGTTTTTAACAGATTTGGTGTGACCTGCAAATATCATTCTAAGACCATAATGAGATTCCACCCCTCCTTCCCTTCCTCCCTCTCTCCTTCCATTTTTTTTTTTTTTAGTTTTTGAGATAATATAAATTTAAAGTAAAAAGGCTTACTACTTCATCAAATAAGTTTAACAAGTAAAAAGCAAAAATGCCCTAGTATAGTGGGAATACAGGCAACAGTTATAAATAATATTTGAATAGAAAAATGACTATTTCACTCATATATGGTAAATATTAAAGTAATCACAGATCATTAAAATTTACTAATATAATATTCTTAATTACTGGTTTAACAAAGGTATAAAGTTCTACAAAACTATTTGCAGCAATAATTATACACACATTTATTTTTCTTGTTTCTTAAATTTCAGCTCCCACATACAGGGGAGAACATGTGGTTTTTGTCTTTATGGGTCCATTTTACTTCACTCAACATGATGGCTTCCAGTTGTATTCATTTTGCTGTAAAAGGTAGAATTTCACTATTTTTTACAGCTGAATAATATTCCATTAAGCACATACATCACGTTTTCTTTATCCATTCTTCTGATGATGGACACTTTGGGTGATTCCAATTTTGGCTACTGTGAACAGTGCTGCTATAAACACAGTGGGGCAGGTATCTCATTGATACGTTGTATTCAAGTGTTTTGGGTATATAACAAGTAAGGGGATTGTTGGGTCCTACAGCAAGTCAATTTCTAGTTTTTAAGGCAATCTCCACACTGTTTCCCACAGTGGCTGCACTAGTTTATATTCCCAACACTGTGAGTGTGTAAGTGTTCTCCTTTGTCCACATCCTCACTAGCATTTGTTACTCTGTGTTTTGGATTTTAGTCATTCTGACAGGGTGAGGTGATCTCTCATTGTGGTTCTGATTTGCATTTCCCAGGTGGCTAGTGATGTGGAGCATTTATATAGCTGTATTTGCTAGCCATTTGTATTTCTGCTTTTGAGAACTATCTATTGAAGTCCTCCGCCAATTTCTCAACTGGACTGGTTGTTTGATATTGAGTTTTTAAATTGCTGATGTATTCAGGATTTTAATCCTTTGTCAGATAGGGGGTTTGTAAGTATTTTTCCCATTCTATTGGGTGTCTCTTCACTCTATTGTTCCCTTTGCTGTGCAAAAGCCTCTGAGTTTGATACAGTCCCATTTGTTCAGTTTTGCTTTTGTTGCCTGTGCTTTGGGGTCTGGTTCAAGAAATCACCCCTACATCAATGTCTTAGAGGGTTTCCCCTACACTTTTTTCCAGCAACTTTATAGTCTCAGGTTTAAATTTAAGTCTTTGGCCATCGTGAGTTCATTTTTGTATATAGTGAGAGGAATGGCTCTAATTCCACTTAGTTTCTGTTGCATGTCATTCTATTCTTGCAGGTATGGTCAGGTAAATATGTGAAAGGTAATCATTGCTTAAGAGCACAAGGTGTGGAGTGAAATGGCTCTGATACAGTACTGGTTCAAGACCTTGGCCAAATCATTGGTCCTTCATGACCTAGGTCTCCTGATTTGTAAAATGTGTAGGTATAAACACTCCAAGGAGAATCATCAGGATCCAATGAGATGAAGCACCTGAATTTGGCAGGTACTGAAGTAAACAATTGACTATTGTTCTTCTAACTAGGCCAGAGGGCAGGCTCCAACCACAGGAAACACACAGCCATGGAACACTTCCAGCTGTACAGCCTCAGTGCCACCCACCAATCGACTTGCTATATACTAGGAAAACGGCAAATCCCCAGGCCAAAATGCTAGGTGAGCAAAGAAATACCCACAAAGGAGAGCAAGCGGGAAATGTGGCTGGGAAGGGGTCAGAGTAGCCAAGGACACACCAAGCCCCCTTCCCCAAGGCCAAGTCGAAACTGAGCTGCAAATGACTTCTGCTGTAGATTTCTGAGCAGATGCCTGTGTGCTATGTCTTTCCCCACGTCTCAGCTCCTTATCTTCCCAGAGCCTCCCCTCCATGGTCAATGTTAAACCACCACCAGCCTCCTCCTGCCTCCTGCCTCCCTCCTGGTTACGGTGGATATACACTCCAAGGGCTGTCACTGAAAATTCCAGCACAATGATTTACTTCAGTATCAGCCTCAAAACTATGACTAGAAATCCTTCATTATCATTTAATACGAATCCATTTCATTAACTAATTTAAAGTCATGTATAATTCATCACATGCGTTGTTCATTTATAGTTGAGCCTGTATTTCCCTAGACGTGTTCTCTGTATTAACTTTGCCTCACTATTCTTAATGCATGAAATGATTGAGATATACAACATGTATTTGTCAGGGAAAATAGGACAATTATTTTCCCTTTGTCAAAACTGGGTCACTAGTTTCCCTATGTAACATAATAATACCTCTCAGCTTTTATTGTCAAAACCCTTCCTATATATTGTGATTTTGGCCTCCTAAGAATCAGATTTTTAACAACCTAGTGATTTCACTGATTTATTTCAAAAGCAAGGAATCCATGACACAAAAACTTGAGTAACTGCTGAAGTACAATGTAGCGTTACAAAGTCTAGAATCACATTTCCTGACTTATAAGTCCTCAAATTTTCTAAGCAAACATGTAACATGTGAGTGTTTTTATTTTTGCTGAGTGGAGAGTTTAGCTACACAAAAGCCTGACCACATAAGCAAGTTTTTTTTTGGCTACAGGATTAGTCAGTTTTGAATATTCTCTACTAACAAAAGAGTAATACTGTCTTATAGTGTAGGCTTATTATTATTCCGAAGAGGTGAGACCTGCAAATTAAGAGACAATTGTCACTTCAGCAGAAGGGCCACAAGGGAGAGCATCCTGGTTCCCCAGGCACAGAGGGAACAAGGGCAAACGTGCTGACAGTCCCCAGTTTTGATTTTCATGGGAAGCCATAGCCAGGCAGATTCGACAGGCTTAGGGATGGCTGTGGCTTGAATCTTTGGCAGACTCTGGGACATGGCAGCTGTCCTTATTTGTCTGATACCCTGCCCTTGGTTGATTAAAGCAGAGAACCAGGAGCCCTGAGTTGCTGCAGGCCAATAGATGGGCAAGGAGGAGAGCAGTCCGGATTAGTTTGCATGTGCAAGACATGGTCTCTAGGGATTGGCAAGCCCTGAATGAGGCAGTCCATCCATGGTGTACAAGTCCCCAAATTCCAAAATATTAGAACCACTTTGTTAACAATGCTTATGCGCAGTTTCTAAAGCAAATTCTGCCATCATCATCATCACCATCATCATCATCATCATCATCATCATCATCTCTATGTAGAGACTGGAGGCCTGGATATTAAAGACAGTAGGAAGCGGTCATGCAGCACACAGCTACCAAGCCTGGCTACTGTGCTTTCAATCCTGCCCAGAGAGTCCGTTCAGGAAATCCAGGAAATATAATCAACGACCCTAATTTCTCCGTAATACTTCCTTTAACCCGAAATACTACGCATGTCCTCATGCCACTCAGTCTATCAATTAGATTCCCTTCTGTTCAGGTTATGAGATTGAAAAGCTGCTATGGGATTCGCGGAAGAGGTGAGCGCTGAGGAAGAAAACCCTGAGGACTCAGAAAAGTCCTCATCAGCTTTTGCAGTCAAACTGTAAAGTAAGGCTTCAACATCTAATTTTTTCCTTTTATTGTAAGTTCTCCCTTCTACAGCACACCTGCATTTTTGCCTCTAACCCGGGCTGTCTAACATGGTTGCTTCATCACCAAGAAAGGGGGCATAATCCTCAATACAAGATGTGGCAACTGTGGCTCACAGGACACCAAAGGGCAGGGAGTTTAGAACCCCACTGCGTGGAACTCAGACCTAGTGGGTGCTGGATGCTGCTGTTTGTTGATAAGGGGATCTGAGCAAGGCCGCCTACAGGATCAACCTGCAAGGGGGACAAAGATCCCCCAGTGGAACTCCGGGATCTATCAGGGGCTGGAACACTTCTAGAAGCCCCTTCTACCACAGTGATCAGTTCAGGAACCTTCCACCATGACCAGGGATGCCCACGTGCAAGCTCATTGGGTTTTCTCACTATCATGACAATTTCATCATGAAAGGCAGTCAAAGCCTGTGTGTACTACTAGTGATAGCTCAGACCTCTACAGCGCCCGCCTACCCAGCCACTTCATAGACATGGCTACAGCCCTCAGGGATGCCTTCCAAAGATGGTGATACACTCTGCTTGCAGGACCTCCTAAATTGTTACTGAACTTAGCAATAACAAATGTCGGCTCCAGCGAATTTCCTCTTCATTCCAATTTAGTTGCCTTTCTCCTCTCAGTCCAGCTCTGCAAAGGTGTATTAACTGACATTTTCTAATAGAGAGAGGGACACTGTTGAGGATGAAAGCATTGGTGTTAATCATTTAAAAAGGACAACACAGGTATAAACAGGTTCAAGATCAGAGAAGCAGGAGTATAAGAACTGGTGTGGCAGGAAAGGGAAGACCCAAGTCACCATGACATGCGCAGTGACTGTAGAGACGACTGTCCCACACATGGCCCATGAGCCCTCTGTAGAACCCAGATGGACAGATCACTTTGTGCTCCACTTGCTCCAAAAGTACCCTCTCAAATCCCTAAATCTTCAAAGTCAGTGTCAAGTCTAACAAAGTCTTCCACAACAAACTGGCAATGTTAAAGGAATTTTGCAGCCCAAATTCATCTCAGTCTCAAAGCAATGGATGAAAGGTTCTACACTAACCCAGAACTCAAGACAGCGCTGAGAGTAGGGTAAGAAATAGAGCCAAGAAGAGAGAGCATCTACAGGAAGAGAAGAGAGGCTTACGCTAATGGATGAGACAATTTTGATTTAAAGATACTTTATCCAACACCATTTCAGTGTTCAGCTCCAATGTTACTGAAGCAAAATCTAGGAGATGACACTGCCACCAGTGGCCATGGAAGGGCCTTATGCCTGGGAGTGAATAGGCCCCCAGAGCCAATCCTCTAACCCAAGACATGGGATGGCCATGATTTAGTTATCTGTAGAACATGGCTGCACAAAATATGGATTACCAACATGGCATCATAAAGGTATAGAAGGGAACTGCAGAAGCTGTGCAAAATGTGAATAATAAGAACTGCTAAGAATAAACTTCTCAGGGCCGGCGCCGCAGCTCACTAGGTTAATCCTCCGCCTTGTGGCGCCGGCACACTGGGTTCTAGTCACAGTAGGGGCACTGGATTCTGTCCCGGTTGCCCCTCTTCCAGTCCAGCTCTCTGCTGTGGCCCAGGAGGGCAGTGGAGGATGGCCCAAGTGCTTGGGCCCTGCACCCCATGGGAGACCAGGAGAAGCACCTGGCTCCTGCCATGGAATCAGCGCAGTGTGCCGGCCGCAGTGCGCTGCCTGTGGCGGCCATTGGAGAGTGAACCAACAGCAAGGCAAGACCTTTCTCTCTGTCTCTCTCTCTCTCACTATCCACTCTGCCTGTCAAAAAATAAATAAATAAATAAACTTCTCAGAGCTACCAAAGGAGGATACAGCAGGACCAGCCCCCAGGGATGCGACGGTGAAGGGACAAGAAAGGTTTTTCCGAAGAGGCAGGACTTGAAACCACGACTGAAGGATGGAGAAGATTTTGGCAAACCAACAGGAGGCGAGGAGAGGCACTCTGGGAAGATGTCAGGCCAGCAAAGGAAGCGAGTGGCAGACTTCTCACCGCTCAGTGATGGCAGACTCATCAAGTTAAGTGGCTTCCAGCACAGACTTTCTCCACAGCAGTTGCAGAGTGATGATTCAGTTATCATCTAAAAATTGCCACGATTGTTGTGATTATTCATGAGAATTAGCATAGCTTTGGGAAATAGAATATTGATGGATGTATTTGTGCTCCCGGATCCAAAGGTAAAATCCCCCAAGTCAGCCAGCTGTGAGTAACCTAGATAAGAACCAAAATCCTGATTTTTTTTTAATCTAAAAGTACAAATAGCAACTGTAAGGTTGCAAACTAGCAAAGGTCCTCTGGATTTTTGCACATTAAAGCTTTACATAACATGCAGCTATTTCTGTGTATCATAAAAACTTTAAAGATGCATTAAAATGCTTTTGCATTTCATGAAATTGAGGGATGACCTTTCTTGCGAACAACACGATGGAATAATTATAACATTAGCTCATGAATCCCACAGTTAATGCCTTTTAGATTCTTTAGTAATAATAGTAGCTCACCCTTACATGGTGCCTGCTACATGCACAGTACTGAGTTAAACACAGTATATATGCATCACAACAATGGCGCATTCAAATGAAGGCTTAGGCCAGTCCTAAAAACAAAAACAGACAGACAGACAAAATACAGAAGGAGCCCTGAGGAGCCCTGAAAGACTGCTGGGTTCAGAAAGAGCACAGTTTGCAGATCACTGTAGCAGACTTTCCCACAAAAGTCATCACCACAGGGGCAGGTGTCGCGGCATAGCAGGTTAAGCTGCGGCTTGCAATGGCGGCACCACACTGGAGCACCAGGTATCCTGGCTGCTCTAGTTCTGATCCAGCTCTCTGATAACGTGTCTAAAGAAAACAGAAGATGGCCCAAGTGCTTGGGGTCCTATCACTCATGTAGGGGACCTACATGGAGTTCCTGGCCCCTGCCTTTGATCTGGCCCAGGTCCAGCCACTGTGGCCATCTTAGGAATGAGCCAGTAGGAAGAAGCTCATTTCTGTCTCTGCCTCTCTGTTACACTGCCTTTCAAACAAATCAAATGACTCTTATTTTAAAAAAAAAAAAAACTGACACCACAAATCAGGTCCAGCGAATGTTTGTACAGCTCCTACTTTGGGAACTGTGTGCCTATTATTAACAAATGATACCAGGTATGTGTATTGATCCTGCAAAGTTTCAAAGATATTTTACCACTTGGCACCTTTTTTAAATTAGGAGATTTCTTCTTAAAATTTGCTGTCCAGCTTCTCACAGAAAGATAGAATCTCCCACAACAGCCACTACCTGTGAGACTAAGACCTAGGGACCCTCTGACCATCTGTGTATTCCACCCATCAGCTTTTCCCATCCCTCCTCCCACTTTCTTCCTGGTCTGCAGAGTTTAGGTCTAAAAATCTTGCTTCTGGGTGTAAACTTTCAATGTTGAATACAGATTTCCTGGGGGTAGTGTTGGGATTGTTATTAGATCAGGTAGAGTCTCACTTTAAATGTCTCAGTTTGGCTATGACAAAGTGGAGGTTCAGATAACATGGCCAATCACCGACACTAATACTGAGACTCTACTGTTCATCTATTTTTAAATTATTATTCTAAAGTCAGAGTTGGAGAAAGATGGAGAGATAGAGAGATCTTCCATCTCCTGCTTCACTCCCCAAATGGCAGCAATGGCTAGGCTTGGGTCAGGAGCTGCATCCGGGTCTCCCACATGGATGCAGGGACCCAAGCACTTCAGCCATCTTCTGCTGCTTTTCCAGGTGCACTAGCAGGGAGCTAGACTGGAGGTGGAACACCCAGGACTCGAACTGGTGCCTGTATGGGTTCTTGGCTTTGTAGGGAGCAGCTTAAGCCATTATGCCACAACAGCTACCCCATTATTCATCTTCATCTTTTAGAAGGGAATCTATTCACAACAGAACTAGGGATTATCGAATACAACAATGCTATACATTAATCCAACTGTATGAACTCTTTTAAATACTTGAGCCTGTTGATGTTCAAGTGACACAGTCACAACAGCTTCTTCCTACATTCCTGACACTCAACACCAAATCTCTTGACTGATTGATACAGGCTGTCTTTGTCCCCTAAAACAATGTCTTTTTGGTCTGTTCTTAAACCTTCTAAATTACTGTTTTTGGTGATCATGTAACACGTGCATTGGAGAGGGTATGAAAGAGACATGGTTTAACCTTAAATTAAGTCAAAGAACTGAGAAGACAAACAAATGGTTCCATTCATTAAATTAACATTATGAAAATTAGCCAGCTTTTCCTTTTAAGAAAAGCATAATTCATCACTCAAGAATGACATCAAATCAATGTTTTCACTGTAGATAATAACAGTTGGGGGTGGGTGTGGCCTTGAACTTGAAGAGCAATAAGCTGACTCATTGAAGTGTCCAGTTCTATTTCTAGAACCTCCAGGGCCTTTCTTGGCACAGCCCCAAATCCTAATTATAACCCCAAAAAGGATTTCTGAATCCAAGAATAGATTTAGAATCAAAGAGTAAGGACCGGAATGACAACACACGGGAAAGGAGGCGAGTTTTTCATATCCTGGGGTTTTTCCTGGAATAGCACAGCCATGTGGTCAACCACAGTGATTCCCAAGGACGGCCATTACCAATTGCTGCATGCCAGGAGGCTTGTGCAACAGCAGCTCACTGTCTCTGGCTCTGGAGGCTGGAACCAGGGTGTCGACAGGTTTCTCCCAGGGTCTCTCACCTTCGCTTGCAGGTGGCCACCTGCTGGTTGTGTGTGCTCATCCCTGGCGGGGTGCGGTGCAGGTGAGGTTTCTCTCCCTCCTCTAAGGACACTAGCCATATTGAATTCCTGTCCTCCCACTGGCCCATGCTAACAGGACTGGACCTCCCCTGCATTCCTCATTTGTAAAACATCAGGAGAGCCCAGGCTAGGAGGCACACACAGAGTTGACACTTAAAGGACAGAGAGTCAGGGCCTCCTTCAATGTTGCCCCCTGGGCATCACTTTCTTCATCCTCACCTTAAACCCTGAGGACATCATGTTGTTAACACAGTAGTCCAGAAAGATCTGAAACAGAAAGTTCACACGGGCTTCCAAACCTAATTCCAGGTCCACTTCATGTTCAAGTCGGAAGGAAGGGAAGCCTGAGACAACACAAAAAGCTCCTTCCCTCATTTAATGTTCATATGGCACTCAGGAGAGCAATGAGGAAAGATGGGGAAACAGGACTGACGTGTGTATTTATATGAAACATATTTTGGGCCAGCGCTGCAGCTCAATAGGCTAATCATCCACCTGCAGCACTGGAACACCGGGTTCTAGTCCCAGTCAAGGCACTGGATTCTGTCCCGGTTGCCCCTCTTCCAGTCCAGCTCTCTGCTGTGGCCCGGGAGAGCAGTGGAGGATGGCCCAAGTCCTTGGGCCCTGCAGCTGCATGGGAGACCAGGAGGAAGCACCTGGCTCCTGGCTTCAGATTGGCACAGCGTGCTGGCCATAGCAGCCATTTGAGGGGTGAACCAACGGAAGGAGGACCTTTCTCTCTGTCTCTCTCTCTCTCACTGTCTAACTCTGCCTGTCAAAAAAAAATATTTTGTCTAAATGAGCTAAAGAAGACGCTAAATTCTACGTGCTATTTTTTAAGAATGGCAGTTTTTAAAAGCACTGAAGAACAACCATGGCCAATGAGATGCCAATGGCAAATACCCACCTTGATCACAGCAGGGTATAAAGGGAATAGGGCAATCAGACCTCCTCCACCCCCCTGAAACAGGGAGGAGAGAGCGAGGAAATTCAGCCAAGCACAAATGAGATCACGTAGCTTGCAAATTCGGAGGTGGTTCTGGACGCACTGGGCAGCAATCAGATTCAAAGCTGTTTGATTTGGAAGTGGATTTTCTGGTACATTACTGAAATAACATTGAGGCCTTACGTCCAGGATTTTTTTTCATTTTTTAAGGTGTATTTTATTTTTTTACTTGAAAGGCAGAGTTAGAGAGACAACGCTTCCATCCAATGATTTTCTCCCCTGATGGCCATAATGGTTGGGCCTGGGCCAGGCCAAATCCAGGAGCCTGGAACTCCATCTGTGTCTCCCACATGAGTGGCAGGGACCCAAGTGCTTGGACCATCTTCCACTGCTTTCCCAGGTGCTTGAGCGGGGAGTTGGATCAGAAGTGGAGCTGCTGGGGCTAGACTCAGCACCCCTATGTGACACTGGTGTCACAGGCGACTGTCTGACCCATGACACCAAAATGGTGGCCCCTGCGGATGTGTTTCTCCATCACTAGAGTACGATTCATCCCCGTCAGGGGTTATCCACTTGGGGCTAAGCCCCATGGGAGCAGAGCTGTGGCTGTGTGATTCAGCTTGCTTCCTGCAGGTCTGCGCCAGATTACAGTTCGCAACAGAGCTTAGCCCATCATCTGAAACCTCTTCAGCTTTCGCAAGAACCTCAGATCTGCTTGCCAGGCACCTGGTTTGATTGGGGGATATTTCAGTAATGTGATTAAACTCGTCTCAAGCAGTCTTCTGTTTAATTACGGCACAAAGTTGCTGTAATTGGATTACTTCGCCTGGAGAAGAAAGAGACTGAAAGTGACTTAGTCGCTGCCTTTACTGTAGGAAGAGTTTGTGGGTTTAATGCTGCTAACTACACGAGGGATTATTGTAAGGAACCAGCTGCACCTTGGATAAAAAGGTAAGGATCAATGTCAGAAGACTCATAGCTAGTAGGAACATCATCTACAGTCTTAAATGGCTAAATGATAGATTAAATTAGGAACTGTTAACAAGGGCCATTGGTGTACAGAGCCAAGATCTCTCAAAGCTCTCTAAATGCTCCATGGACCCCTGCCTGCCTGTCTCAAATGGCTTTCAGCCTCTAGTGTCTCAGGTTTCAGTTGAGCAAAGCTAATCATATATATACACATAGACAACACCTGTTGTCATAGATACATAATTTTTTAAATACCCCCCAAGACTCCTCGATCAGCCCCTAAGACAGTGTGGTACACTCTGTGTTTATTGGAAGACAATGGGTTTGTAGAAAAAGAAGTGCTCCGGCCAAATTCCACACGGCAACCCCCTGAATTCAGGATTTGGATCAGCTTTTCAGGGCGGGGTGTACAGGGCAGCATGTGCTTCAGTGGTAGATCAGGTACTCATAGGATGAAAGCACCACTGGTGGAGGAGGCCTCACAAAGAGACTCAAAATCTCCCTTCTTGGGGCTGGCACTGTGGCGTAACAGGTAAAGCCGCTGCCTGCAGTGCTGGCCTCCCATATGGGTGTCGGTTCAAGCCCCGGCTGCTCCACCTCCAATCCAGCTCTCCGCTATGGCCTGGGAAAGCAGTGGAAGATGGCCACATCCTTGGACGCCTGCACCAGCACAGGAGACCAGGAAGAAGCTCCTGGCTTCCGATCAGCACAGCTCCAGCCGTTCTGACCAGTCGGAGAGTGAACCAGCGGATGGAAGACCTCGAGACCTCTCTCTCTGCCTCTCCTCTCTCTGTAACTCTTTCAAACAAATAATTTTAAAAAAAAATCTCCCTTCTTATATGCCAGCCTCAGGCACTCACCAGCCATGCCTCCTCCAGGCCAAGAGAGATGAACACACCCAGTCACAGGGGCTCTAGCTCCATCAGTAGTTAGTATCTCATCACTCCAAAAAATGGCCGGCTCAAAGAGATACAGAATTTTGGCATTTCTGACAATAGAGACAGGAGAACGTAGAGGCTGTCTTTCAATGCTTGGTAAATGGGAACACTGGCAGCCTGGCTGATATACTACTCTAGAATTCAATTCTCAAGGGCAAATCCTATGGAGCCAGTGAGTGTCTGATAACCAGGGTAAGTTAGAGCTACGCCAGGCAAGTAAAAGCAAGCGAGCGGGACCACTTCCAAACCTTCCACTTTTGCATACAACAGGCATCTCAACCTGTAGAACCAAGTGGGTCCAATCCGGAACCAAGAAGCTGGGGATATCCGCACAGCATCCTACATCCTTCAAGTCAACTCTGAACTCTGCCTGCTTCGAGTTACCAGTCTCACATCACCGCTGCTTTCTGGCAGTCCCCAGAATCTTCCCTCCATTTCCTCTCCCTGCTCCGCTTCCTTCAACCGCAGACGGCGTCATGGGAGCAGGGAAGAACAAGTTCAAGTTGCTCAGAACACAGAGACAGAAACACAAGGACGTGCAGAAAATAGTGGGTCACCTCTTATCAGCCACTACAGCAGCCACGCTTTAAATTCCTAAATTAATTTTGCATCTCCACTGCTCTTTCTACTTGTAAGTCAAGCTATTGTCTTTCCCACTTCAGATCTTTGGAGATTTCTAGTCCTGGTTTACTAACTCTCTGCAATTTAAAATGTGGGTCAAGAACAAGTTACAAAGTCCTTTAATTAATTATGCTCTTCACAGCTTTAGCATTCCCCCTCCAGTGACAGCTCGTCACTTAATGCCTCACTTTATTTCCTTCAGCCAACCCCAAAGTATTCTGCTGGCACTGTTTCTGTGTCTCCCTCACACCCCACCAGTCACTCCGAAACCGTCTCTGTCAAACTCAAAGATCATTGTCGAAGCTCTGTGGAATTCTGATGATAAAATATTAACTCCGAGAAAGGGATGAAATACAAAATTGTCACACATCTGTGTTTCCAGCTGCAATTTTCTGACTCCGGATTTCTCAACTCAGACAGTAAAGCTAAGTCATAGCATAGAGACTGAAACCAAATTGGAAGGTGTCTCACAGGTATCTATGTTTCACTAAAAAAATGCATATTTAATTTTTAACAGACTTTATTTTTTAAGACAAGTTCACAGCAAAATTGAGCAAAAGAACACAGATTCCCTGTATACTACACTCCTTCACTTGGCACGCACACAGTCTCTCTCATTATCAGCATCTCCTGCAGGGGTGGAACATCTGTCACAGCAGGTGAGCCCACACTGACTGACACATAATAACAGAGCCGTACGTGCCACCGGGGTTCACACCCAGTAGTGTGCACTCTATGGGCTGCACAAACGTGTGATCGCCTGCAGCCACCATCTCAGCATTGTCTGGAGTGGTTTTACCACCCTACAAAAACTGCACCCCGCCTATTTACCTCTTCCTCCAAAACGTGGGAACCTCTGATCTTTATACCAACTGCACAGCTTTGCCTACCCCAGAGCATCGCTGGGCTAGAATCATACCGTATTTAGCCTGCGCACATTGGCTCCTTTCACTTAGTAATGCACATTTAAGTTTCTTCCACGTCTTTTCATGGTACATTGCATTTTTAATTTTCCAAACATTCGCTGACGCCTAGTGTGTTGTGTCAGGGACTGGGTATACAGTGGCAAACAAAATAATGCATTGGCTAATTTCCACTAGAATGTATGGATGTCTAGCAAAAAAAGAAGCTGTGTAAATAAGCAATTCTCTATAATGGAAAATGGAAGTAATTGTTGTCAGGAAACTGTATGCGTTCCACATCCCTAAGATCACTCTCAGTCTGCGTAACTCACAGGAAAGAATCACAGGATGCAGAAAAGCAGCTACACTTGGGGGCTTATTACAGAGGAACAAAGTGATTGTAACCAGCAGAGGGAAAGGCTCCAGGATCGAAGTCCAGGAGGAACCAGGCAAGCAGCCAGCTGTGCCACCTTCCTGGTGGAGTCATGGAGGGGTGCAGCCACAAGGCAGGCCTTGGCGTCCAAGGTTTTACATGGGAGCCAGATACACATTCAACTCCCCATGTAACCATCCTAACTACACACACTTCAGGCCCCTGTGCAAAAACCAGGCATTCACCATCAATCACCGTTGGTATACACTGTCCAATCAAAATGGCGCTGTGTGGCTCGGGGTGTCAGGCATATAAAAGTCTCCCATCACACGGAATATCCCAAGGGCTCTGAAATTATCTTCCTTGGAGGGAGTCCTGAAAATAGGCCTTTCTTGTGGGGTTGTGCAGGATCCAAGCACCCCAGGCCCGCTGAACCACACGCGCAGGATGAAAGAAGGCGACAGGGTTAGCTCGTTTAAACTGGCCCTTCAGGAACCCTTTCAAGGAGGAAGCAACATTGAATCTGAGATTTGACGGACGAGTGGGAAAAAACAGGGGAAGAATTTCAACCGGAGGGGGGCAGGTGTAAATGTCCCTCCAGGTGGGGAAGAGCTCTGTCCCCCTTAGGGAATTGAATTAAGGCCAGTGTATCTGGAAGATTAATTAATCAAAGGGAGAGAGGATCAAGGTAAGCACCGCCAAGCAGGCAGAGACCACACTGCACCGAGCCTGCAAAGCCACGCTAAGTATGTTCTACTTTACGTTTATCCCCAGTAATACAGGAAATCAACGGGAAACTTTAAGCTTGTTTATGGTTTCAAAAATGCCCTGGTTGCTTCATAACAAATGGATTGGAAGAAATTAAGAGCAACCTAAGAGGCCAGGTACAAGGCTACTGAAATCGCCCTGGTGAAGGTGATGATGCGTTGGCCTAAGGGTGCAGGAAAGCTACGAGAAGTAGACGGTGTCATATGGGGGGGTGAGGGGGTACCAAGAGCATTTCCGTGTTTCTGACTGGAGCAGCAGGCTCCATGGAGACCGCAGTGACCATCACCATGCAGCCTGGAGGGGATGGGACTCCTGGGGGAAGATCAGGAGTAGAACACTGGCCGAGTATGTGTATGGCACATCCCCGACAAGGATCAGAATGAAAGAGCAGTTTTATCCAGGACAGCTGCCACTTCCAAACAACTGAGGGAATAACATTATTCACCCCCAACTCAAATCCCTCCCTCAGGCATCTCTTCAGGGCGTCACCGTGCACCCCTCCTAACTGAAATGGAAAAGCCAGCACCCTCTCCTTGGACATGCTTTCTTTCCACTCCTCTGAGGATGAAGAAAAGCAAAGCAGAAAGTGCACTTATTTTAAGAATTCAAAGCAAAGTCACAGTAACCCTAAGACCCGTGTTGTACAGAGGCTTGTGAGTTGCAGACCCCATCTGTATAAATACGCAAGTGCAGCCCTACGGTGAGGCCACCCTGGTGTGCAGTAAACTGCTTCATGACCAAAGCCACAAAGACCTGTAAGTGCAAAACCCAGCATTAGAGCCGTAAGCTGCGAAGAGCCACTGGCAGGCAGGCGGACAAATTAGAGTCTCTGAGCTTCTAAGCCTTTTTGTCATATGTCATTTCTAAATCCTTGATTTGTAAATCCTCTTTTTCCTTGATTATTTTCAACTTAGGCATCTACAGTGTAACAAAAAAAAATGCCAAAATGCATGTTCCTTAATTCTAACCAAGTTGGTAGGAGCCTAGAAAAGGTTAGCAAAAATAAAAATGACTTTTGAGAAGGGAAGGCCTTCTGTAGTGATTTGGGTCTTCTTACTAACATTCTCCATGGAGGGCTAGTGTGGGAAATGTACTTGGCAGTTCTCTGAAACCTTGGCAATAAAATCTGTTTTCAGAAAGAAATGCTAAGAGCAACAGATAATGCTGACATTCAGTAAACTTGTGGAAGATCTATGTCACCTGTATGGCACTGCTTTATCCATGTAGACAACCCCCACACCTTATCACTGGAAGCCAGCACTCTGATCAGACCCCAAGAGGCTGTCCCTTAAGTCTGTGACCTGGAAATACCATTTAGCATATTACTTTATTGCTACAAGCCCCTCCTCGTTAGACAGTATAAAGAAGCTGTGTTGTTCATATTGCTCTTTCTAAAAAGAATTTATGAACTACGTCTTGAAGTCACACTCTTAAGGGAAGAAAGGCAGGGAGGACCTCTCCATCAAACATGGTAGATGATAAAGAGCAACTTGCTTTGTTATTAGAATTGGTGGCCCTAATTGTTTACACAGAAGATGCTTCAGTGCCTTCTTCCAGCATGGCTGACATCACTTGAGTGCTCGTCTCCAGGCCAGAGGACATTATTCCAACCCAACGCACTTCCACTAAATGGCGAGCCTGTTCCAATCAGTGCACAGAAGGCCCGTGCAGTGCACGGCTTCTCTCCGGAGCTGTGCTTCACTTGTCCGATCTACGCTGATTTGTGCCGACACATAAATGAGAGCCAGCCACTTCGAAAAGCGAATCTTCCTGAACTTTCCTATCAGTGGAAATGACCTATGGATTATTTGGCTCATAAACTACTTCGGCGGCTGCAAATTTGGATTTTCGACGGGGAATTTAAAAATAAACAGGCAAGGGAAGAGAGGGGGCTGCTCCTGGGGCCGCCTGTTAGTGACCCGGAGTCATACTTGCTGCTGTAGCCTCACAGATGGCTTCAGTCTGTGTTCCCAGCAAGGGTCGGGTCAGGTCCCGCCACGGGAGCCAGAGGGGTTTCACAGGCTTTGCAATGATGGCAAGCCCTGCTGGAAGACCACTGCAGGCAATCCAGTGGGGAGAGGAAGTAAGCATTTAGTGATTTATACTCCAGAGCAGCAGATATTTCAAAGCCTCTGTGCTATGAATTTTTAAATAAAGTCATCTTAAAGCAGTCAATAGTATTTGGACATGTGAATAGATTTTTGGACCCGTGTGTACACTGTGTTGTACGCTAGATGTATTTTCAAGCTCAACCTGCTGCAAATCTGAGTCTGACCTTTCAAAGAATAACATGCTAGAGCAACTCAATTGCTATTTTGCTAACTAGCATGATGCTACTGTATACAGTAAATGTCTAGAGAACTAGAGGCTAATCAGTAGTGCCAAGTTAAATACTCTATAGAACCTGTTAACTTTGTAGAACTCTATTACACCACTAGAGCAAAACTTCCAAAATTGATTAACTAACTTACCAGTCGTGTGGCCAGCAGAAACGTAACTCGAGTTTTTGTTCTGCCCAGATTGTGTGAGGCCACTAAAAATGTTTACCAAACTGGTTTCTCAAGGAGTATCAGTATTGAAAAATGTTTATTGAATTCCTGAGTCATTCCCCTGACTCGGCCTTTTAAATCTTTCACCTGACAGTCATTCAACGGTTGCCTTGACGACAAATCAGTGATCTGACAGTGAGCACACTGGCTTCTGGAAGTGACACCAGGATGCTTTCTCACCCTCTCAGCTTTACCAGGTTATAGACTCTAGGAATCTTTTTGCTCTAATTTCCTACAACAAACATTGCTTGGGATTTTCTTCCTTATGGTATATATTAAATTCTCAACCGTCATGCATTTAGTTCAAGTACTGTGTACATAAAGCCACAGATGGCAGAAAGCTTCCTGGCCCTAAGGTAATATATATGTTTTAAATAAGCCAAGTGGGTCACTTCAAAGCAAAAGGTCAAGCAGGGAGTTGTGATGGAAGTCAGAACAAAATTGCAATAATAGGCTATTCAAGAAGACAATGAAAGGTTGAGTTCAAAAGGTTGGGGATCAAAGATCCGCCTACAGCTCTAACTACATTTCACTACGATTGACTACTACAGTTCATTACTTCTTCGCTGAGTAAGTCAGCTTATTCCTGCGGTTTTATCAAATGTCTGTGTGACCACTATCCTCCGTCACAGTTCGAGCCGTCGGGCAGGAACACGCCTCTTCAGTTGTCTCTGAACAGATTCCCAGAATGGCCCACAGGCAGGCTTGCCTCCTGTCAATGAGAATGATTTTTTTTTCTCATGCATCCTCTTTCTTCCTCAGAAGGATCTATCATCTCAAAAAAACAGCCGTACAACTTTTGCAAAATTGAGATGCGGCTCCGGAGGGGCCTCCTTGTGGCTCCTTTTCAAGGTCCCCGGCTCTGGTTTCAAGCAAACACACTGGAGAACCGAAGACAAAGGGTCCGTCTGAATTGATTGGGAGGCTGCTTCACGTGTAGCGCTCACATATGGTTACCGAACAGAGGGAGGCACGTGTCCCGCTTGTTTTTGAAGTGTTTGGGTAATTTTGTTTGTACTGCCATATGGCACCACACCCTCGGCCCATCCTTCAAATCTTTCAGATTGGCTTTTTCTCTTTTCATGTATACTTTAGGCCACACATAGTTATAAAAAGAAAAGAAATGAGAGTTTGCAGATTTAATTATCTGCATATGGTGAAGACGCGTGGCATCCCCACCCCCGTTTCCCCGTATTTTATCCTAGGACTCGCTCCGGGTGCCTCATTTGATTGCTGCTTCAAATCATGGCTGTGGATGCTCACAATGAGAATGTACCACCTACAGACGTGCAGTGTGTAATCTTGGGACGATTCCCAGATGTGGGGATTCAAATTGGCAGCTCAACACGTTCTATGATTGAGTTAAGACGGCATTTTGCATTTAAAAAGGAAGCAGAGACCTGTGCCATTGTTAGAGACAGAACTCTTAAGCCTTTAAGATATTGCCTGGCAGTTCCGATAATGGAACTTAATGGGGTGAAAACCAAAGTCTTGAGAGTTTAATGAAATGTATCTCTTTAGGACCCAAATTGATACCAAACATTTTAAACAGCTCATAAAAACATTATCTTCCAAACACTAGGATGGTCATACCATTAAAAATAAATAAATACAACCTTCAAAATATTGTCTTCTTCCTCATTAAATGTCAATCTCTTCAAGAAGAAAATACTAAGGTGCTGAGTTAAAAAGCAACCTATTTATGATGGGATAGGGTTTCCAAACACAAAATTCTTCATATCCACACTCATTTCACCTCCAAATAAAATCTTGCAGCCAGCCTTTGCTTCCATCCCAGTTGGTCAGAACCCGTCTGTCCACCCCTTTGGCCCTATCCCTGCTGTCCAGAGCTCCTCCAGAGGACTGGCCAGAGCACCCTCTCTTCTCTGGTCCCCTCCCAAGGGGTTTACGCAGATGTGTGCACAATCAAGCAGTCCTGAGAAAGGCAGCTTCAGCCCTTCAAACCGCACTCGAGGCCAAGCACAGGATGCCCATGGAAACTAACACCCGGAACCAAATTTGTCACTTCCAGGAATTTCTAGAAAACCTAGACTTCCCTTTTGCTGTAACACATGGGTTAGAATTCTTCCAACTAGTAATCTTAGACAACCTGTATGAGTAGAAGCAAGGTTGTCAACTTCTATTTACATTTTAGTATCTCTGCCGGTCCGATGTAGGCTGCAATTTTCCATTTGGAAAGCAGAGAATGCTAATGGCATAATTAATATTAATGTAGCCATCACATCTCTACAAATCATTTGCATATTTAAATGAACTCTCCATCTTTTCCCCTGCCTGGGCTATTTTTGCAGTGATATTATTATAACCTTTAGATCTCTATCTTAACTTTGGAAAGCAATTCACCTTATCAGTTTAATATCAAAGACAGAATTGGAAAATCTCATTTAAATATATTTTCATTTCTTAGTTCTTTCAAGATTTCAAACTTCTCCTTGTAACAGGCACCCTCCTGCTGTATCGCTTGGCTTTTGAAAACTGCTCACACACTGCCCCTCTACAAATCCCCCTGACTAGACAGGGCTCTCATAAAATTCACAGGGTGTGCTTGGTAAGAAATGAGGCAGAATAAGAGATCAGCTAGTAGACCAGATGGCCAGAGGGCAGTAACAGCCCCAGAATGTGCATGTATTTTATATCCTTCCCTTGGTATCTGCCAAGCCAAGAGAGGCTGCATCTGCATTTCTCACATGCAGTACTGGACAAGATTTCAGAATGAAACTCTAGTAACGGAACAGGATGGATGCCGGTATTGAAAGCAACCTCAGTCTCTGGGCACAATCTCTCTTCCAATTAAATGATGATTATTCCTTTAATGGACTGAAATTCTTTTTATATCACTTGTAATCCCTAATAACAGATGCATAGCCCGAAAACAGAGGACAATTTTGATCTATAAAACTTGGAAGCTCACTGAAGAATACATTTGATCTTTAACTTTTAAATGAGGAACAAATATAAGTTACATTTATAATATGAGTCTCCAAATAGTTTAAGCAAAAATACATGTTATAAAAAAATTGATAGATTTCAAAACATCTTTGCACCAAAATAAACTTCTTTAATTCATTTTTCCCATCAACTTTTGGAAGTATATATTTCTTGCTCGTTTTTACTAAAGGAAAATCTTTCACACCTAATTTAAAGGATGATCTTTTTTTTTTTTTATTTTACAGGTAGAGTTATAGACAGTGACAGAGAGACAGAGAGAAAGGTCTTCCTTCTGTTGGTTCACTCCCTAAATGCCCACTACAGCCAGCACTGGGCCAATCCGAAGCCAGGAGCCAGGTGCTTCCTCCCGGTCTCCCATGTGTGTGCAAGGACCCAAACACTTGGGCCATCCTCCACTGTCCTCCCGGGCCACAGCAGAGATCTGGACTGGAAGAGGAGCAGCCGGGACTAGTACCCAGTGCCCCAATGGGGACTAGAACCCAGGGTGCCGGCGCCACAGGGGGAGGATTAGCCAGGTGAGCCACAGCACCAGCCCAGGACAATCATTTTCACCAAAGAATCCAGAATGTTTTTAAGGAAAAAATTCCCCATACTTTGAATAAAATCTTTTAAAACCTTAACAAAGAATGTTGTAGTTTAATTAGATTGTTTCAGTGATAAAACCGTTATTTCTAACCAAGTCTAGATTTCTCTTGATGTGTTTCATATACTCTGTTAATAGCAAACCTAACGCAGCATCCTTCTCTGACAGAAACAGAAACAATGAATCAAGAGCCTGTTCTTACTAGGATGTGCAACTGGCTCTTTAAATCATTTGAAACCTAGACAGGTAAACATGGGTGCTGATACACGCACAGTCACCCTTGCACTAAGTAACTTCCACTTGCCAGACAGTCTACAGGGTTTGAAATTCAGCCTGAGGTCAGGGAGTTTAAGGGCTGCACTAGCAAGAATCCGAGCTTTTGAAAATTATTAATATCTAGGTCTGAACATAGGCTCTACTGTTTATTATCTCTTTGACTTAGAAGAGGTCACCTCACCTTTCTCTGCGGCTCACTCAAGATAATGGACAAAAATAAAGTACCTTAGGCAATGGCTGGCACATAATAGATGGCTGACTGCTAAATTTTAATTACGCCCTCACGGGTGACCAGTCCAAACAGAAATTCAATATTTAACCTTGGCTTCTCTGCCACTTCGCCCCAAGCAGGCAAGTTCATGGCCCGGTGTCAGCATCGCCTGCGACCTCAGTAACAGGATCGGTCACTCAGTAAGATAATGTCCCTGTGCAGTTCAGAAATCGCTTTTAATGTCCTCTTTGGTGTGATTTCAATGAAATAGCTGCCCGAGGGCCTGAAAGTAATAGAAAGGGCTTCTCTCAACTAGCAGGTGAATCCAGTGTAATAAACCATTAGTATTTCTTTCAAGCTTATACTCCACTTAGCACTTTATTACATTTCACTCCTCAAATTCTCTCATCACCATGTAAGTTCAATGCTATTATTGTCATCCTCAATTTCCAGATAAGGAAATATAAAAGTGGATCAAATGAATGCCTGGCTCTAGGTTGTAGATACTCTGGAACAATGTGACATTGCATATACACATAATACACATTGCATACACAACTGTGTAACACCAAGAGCAATTACCTGCTCTTCTGGGAAGCCAAAGTTCAAAGCTTATAAAATAAAGTTTCCTAAACTTAAAACAAATAAATATCTTCAGTTTCCATGGGAAAACACTCCTCAATATCCTGAGATGCTCAAAAATAACACCATTTAAATTCAAGTAATTTCTTTCCTGGTGATGGGAGGAGAGAAGAGGAAATGTGTGTGTGGACATCTGTATGATATTTTGCTTCTGTGGCTTGTTCAGTCGCTGCTCACATCAGCCAGTCCACGCTGGAAATGTGAGGCCTGTGGCTGGGATTTCTTATGAGCCATTCACAGGTTCCATTTGACTTCCAACTGCCTTGGGTCCATAAAATGTGATTTTTGAAAAACCAAACCACAGACTCTGACTATCATGACTAAGATTTGGAAAAAAAAATCTAGAAATTATCCAGATAACACAGAAGGAAAAGTATATCTGAACCAGGTTCATTTTTCCCACTACATATGGCATTGCATTGTGCCTATTGTTTTCACTTCTTGCTGCGATCACACATGGTTAGACCTCACAGAAATTGTGCAATCACTGGCCAGCCTTCCAGAAGACATCTCTTTAGAGCAAAGACATTTTCTAGTTTCCATCTTTGAGAATTATAACCTCTGAAAATATCTTCATTACATTCAGAAGACTTGTGCTTGATTAAACTGAGTCAGTGTATCCACCTCAATAGCTTGAAATCAGATTATGCAGTATACTGCTCAAAACGCGGGAGGTGACTGGAGCTGCTCAAAAAAGATTGATTGCTCAGCAGGATTTGGAGAAAAAATGACAATAATCACAATTACAGCTGCATAAATATACTTCACAGGCTGTTTTGTATGTTTAGCAGTTCAAGTCAAATGGCAGAACGTGGCCTGGAAGAAATGCTCTGTTTTGATTGCATTTCACAAGGACCTGCTCTCACATGCTTGCTGCACTGCTGAGTCTCTGAAGATCTGAAGGAAAAACAATACGTACGTGGCAATGTACTTCAAAAATCTGGTCATTTTTCATCTTTAAGTACACAGTGGAAAAGGTGGTCCAAGATGAGCGTTCAAGTGTGATGGAAAAGCCCAGAATTCACATGCGTGATCATGTGACTATAAACTCACAATTATGTAACATTGACTAAGTCAGTTGTATAGACAACTTGACTCTTTTGACCACATTCACACTTTATCATTCAAAAATGTGTTATTAGCTCTTCAAGCCAACTGGTAACCGTCAAGACAGACTGCTTAATATAGAAGATAGTTCCTCATTTTAAAGCTCAGTACAGACTGGTTAATACAGAAGGACCAATCAACTACTGGCTAAGAGGCCACATCTCCGTCTTAAAGGACTCTGACTTAAAGGAAAACAGGATACTGAAAATGGGGGAAAGCACCGCTTTCCATCATTTGTCCATAGCCCCGAGACCCTGGAACTGGTATCCCTGAAGCCTGTTCTCCAATTTGATTTTCAGGGCCTGCCAAGGCTGCTTAGTAAGATTTATTAGATTTCTTGTGCTGAAATGAGCATGAATGACGTGTTAGAAATGGATCAGAGATCATTTGAAACTTGCACTGGACTCTGAGTCATCAGCAGTCACCAGTTTGTCAAACGGGTCTGACTATCCTCTGGACACTCAGCAATGCAGTCACCAAAATGCACCGTGTTCATCCCTGGGGTGACCCATTATGTTGCAAAATCAATGGGAAAGTGGACTTCAACAGCTACCTTCCCACCTGCACCCACTCTCTCTGTGTGACCATGCACAAAGACGAAATGAGATGATGTATACAAAGCTCATGAAACATGCCATAGCATGCAGTTAGCATGCAACAGGTAGTAGTTACTATTACAAGGATAGGCCAGATCGTTTGTAAAGGTTGGATGGTTTTAAAGGACTACAAAATGAGTTATCAAGGCAGGCGCTGTGGTCTAGCAGGTTAGGCTGCGGCTTAGGACACTTGAATCCTGTATAGCAGTGCCTGGGGTCAACTCTGATCTGGCTTCCAATCTAGCCTCCTACACTCCCTGAGAGGCAGCAGACGATGGCTTAAATAGGTGGGCTCCTCCTGCCCATGTGGGAGAAGTGAGGGGAGCTCTGGGCTCCTGGCTGTGGCCTGGCCCAGGCCCTGTAGTTGTAGGAGTCGACCAAAGAAAAAATCACTGTCTATTGAAAAATTAAAGGTGAGACATCCAGACAAACAGAATTTTGAAGAGTAATGAATCAAAAAGCCTAATACCAGCCTAATGCACCTTTTTAATTATGAAGCTTACCTTGATATGCTCGGTCAGAAGTATAGATTTCCCAAAATACTAAGATGTAAGTAATTCTGACATACAGTGAAGTTTCTTGAAACTGAAGTAAAGAAAATTGTCTTTAACTTAGTGAAGTTAGTGTATGGACTTCTCCGTAAGTCTGTTCTTTGTCTTGTATTATCAGAAACCTTGCTGTTAACTCATTTGCCGTGTTTATCCTTCACCTCTTCTTTGTGAAACATTAGCTCATTAAGGCACAGATACATCTTCTTACGCTTCTGTTAACTGTTACAACACAGCCTTGCTAAAAGAACACCTCTAATGAATATTAGCTGGAGTCAAAATAGTACCACCTTTCTTTTCCAATAATGCAACAGCGCTCGATTTATTTTGTGTAAATGTCACAGAAGATGAACTTTCACACAGTAATTCTTTGGTGTAATTTTCTTTTAAGTTTTCAAAGTGACAACAAAAGATAATAAATAGAAGTAAATATATAGAAAAGCACATATTTGAAAAATACACCCTCATCCTGGTGCCGTATTTTCTAACAATGAAAAACAAAGAAAACAGGTCAAACTTCCAAATCATGGTCTCACAAAACACAAATCCTAAGTGACAGAGAAGTAATTTTACTTACTTTATAGTACTCTTATTTTAGAAATTCAAGAAAGCAAAGTTCATTATCTAGTCCATATCCTATCATCTTTTTTGAAAAAACTGAATACTCTAAACAGATATTCCTAAGTTAGTGTTTCCATAATTCTACTTCTCTATCACTGCTTGAAATGTATTAATGAACCAGATTATAGAAAATACATTTTTATATATCCACTGAGATGCTGTAAACAAGGTACCATGTCACAGATAAATCTAAAATGCAAATTACCACTGGACACAGTGAGGGCTTGCACAGGCCACAGATCATTCAGACCTGGGCAAACTGCACCTGATGATAAGCAGCAAAATATAAATAAGTATTGTATTAAATGGGATAAATAATGCCTCCATGCTGTAGTTAAGGTTTGAAATGCAAAGGGCTCTTTTGACTTGAAGACTATTAAATCACTCAGAACCAAAGCACTGACACACTGGAGTCCAGGCTGACTGCCCATCTAGAGTGCACATTTCTGCTGACCTGGAGTGGAAACAGCGGTTGTATTGCTGCAGCTATTTACTGATGACCCATCAGTTCCACCTCCTGGGGACTTGGGGAGACCATAAAATGAAGACATGGGCAGAATGCAAGGGACTCAGGATGAGTGGCCATCTGGTCCCCGTCTCAGTTCTATTTCTTGGTGGAACCTCCTCTCCCTCGGAGGAGGGCAGCTAATGTGGGCGATTCTTCTGGTCACACTTGAGTAGGAGGCCAAAGCATATTGTAAAAAAAGTAAGTCAAAAGCAAATGTACATATGGAGCACTTGGCCATTATCAGAAACCTGAAGCTATTTCATCAACGATGATTTCTTATAAGGAAGCAAAACCCACCACACGTGCAAAGTCTCTAGAAAAGACATTAGGTCACATCGAAGTTAAATCTATACCCCCCACACCCTGCTTTGAGAAGTATAGAAGGATACTTCGAAAGACAGGTAACAGATGAAATAAGAAACCACAACCCAAAGGTCAAACCAGCTGTCCTGCTGCAAACATGGTATGTCTCTGAGGACCAGCTATGTGTGCATTGGGATATATAGGGGAGAGGGGCACGAGACAGTCCATCCAGCTCACTGGTTGCATGTAGGAGGGAATTTCCAAAAGCTCATGGAAGACGAGGGAAGCCGTGAGACCAGCAGTTAAAAACCTAGGGTCCATATGGGAATGTCCGGGGTTCAACAGCCAGCTCCACCCCTGACTGGAGCTGCTTGTTGATGTAGATTCTGGGGGTGGCCCAAGTGACTGGGTTCCTGCCACCCACATGAGAGCCCTGGATTATATTCCTAGCTCCCAGCTTCACGTCCAACCAGGGGCCATTGTAGGCGCTTGGGAAGTGAACCAGTGGATGAGAGGTCTCTCTTTCTCTCTGCCACTCAAATAAATATTTAAAAGTTGGTGAGAACTGAAGTCAAAGACAAGTCCATGTTGGAGATAAAAATGTTGAAATCCTTATCACGTTTTTATAGCATACATTTTCCGCCAACTATTGGAGTACCTCAGGTCTGGCTCCCTCGTCACCCACCCCACACCTAAATCGATGCTAGGTTTAGACAGTAGACCAGAGTAGTTGGGGGCTCGTATTTGAAAGTTTGAGCAGTGTCCCAGGGTGCTGAGGATGATCAATAAATAAAGAGAAACTCTGTCCAAACTCTTAAAATCCCTGCACAGTAGATGCAAGTTGATTGTTTTCAGAAAAAAAAAAAACTGGATTTGTTTCACATCAGGAATTCTGAATATTTTTTAAAAGAAATTCATCATTACATCTTGTTTCACAAGATATATCAGATGTGAGGTGAAAATTATGAAACACTAAGATTATATGTGGTTACGGAAAATTCACACAAATAAAAAAATAATACAACTAACATCTTAACCTGGCTTTTTGGAAGAATTTACCTTCAATGCAGTATGAACAACACGGAATTATGCTAAGTGTTTAGAAACAAACAGCAGCACATAATGATAGAAGTTAAAATACTGCGTCTGAATGGCACCTACCAGTTCTGTTCAGGGGACTTCCGTGCGGGTCCACAAACTCTGTTACATGTGAGAATAAAAGAACCAAGCTATTCAAGAGAGAACTGCCCCCACTGTGTTCACGTCCTCTGCAACCCCAAGCCCTGCCGGCCCCTCCCAGGAAGCTTTGCAAGAGCCGGTTCCCTCCGTCTCCTCCTCCTTTCTTCTCTAATACCCACTGGACTGGTCATTTTGCAGATTCCACTTTTTTAATCATTCATCACTCTATGCCCATTTCAAGAACAAGACCTCTTGTACAGCTCCATCTTCTTCCGAAACACTCACTCACTGTTCCAAGTCTCCGCCCACCATCCTCATCAGCCTCTTTCAACCTCTGTGCTTCCTGGAATTGGAACCTTCCAGAACACGTAGTGCTCATCTTTGCCACCAGATGTTTCTCAGGGGCACCGTGTCCTCTACTCCCCCACAGTATATGGAGTTTGAATGGTTTGGCAAACTTCCCCCTGTGACAGCTGAGCCTGAAGCCTGCACTGGAAGATGCCAAGAGAGCTGTGCCTGTGCATGGTCAAGTTGAGGGCTTTCTCCCAGATACACAGAACATAAGCTGGGTAAAAGGTGAGCCCACAGACCCCAGCTTTAGATGCCAGGCATTCCTGGATACTTAATATAGGGCAGGAAATAAACATACTGAAGTTAAGCATGCGTCGGGGCCCATTTGGATCCAAGAATGTTGGCGATTCTTCTCACACAGACATCAGTGTGAATGCAAACCTTACACTTTCATCTCTCTAGCATTTGAATGGAGCATGGCTCTGGAAAAGAGGCAGATACGTATCAAAAGGTCAACACTGAAGCTCTCTCCTTCTCTTTTCATTCAGCTACTGTCTCACACAGGCACAGGCAAACATTCTCGCAGTATCTTTCTCCAAATAGTCACCGCAGTATTGATATAGGAGTTTTCTCATACAATAAATGAGGGAAGGGACCAGTGCTGTGGCCCAGTGGCTTAAGGCGCCTCCTCCAACACCAGCATCCCACATGGGTGCCGATTCTAGTCCTGGCTATTCCACTTCTCCTCCAGCTCCCTGCTAACACACATGGCAAAGCAGCAGAGGATGGCCCAAGGACATGGCTCTTCCCACCCATATGGGAGACCCACAGAGTTCCAGGCTCCTGGCCTCAGCTTAGCCAAGGCCCAGCTGCTGCAGCCATTTGGGGAATGAACCAGCAGACAGGAGATCTCTCTCTTTAACAAGGGAAAGAGAAAATGTTCATTACTGCAAGTCATCTTGAACTGATAGCTCAGAATTCTCCCCTCCCTAACACCGTGTGAATCGGACAACAGCGGTGAAAGGTGTGATAGGCTCAGTAGAAACCCGTCTCTGCATTTCCGGCTCTCTCTTACTGTGCTGCAGAAACATTTTGACCAGTGCAATGTTCTCAAACTGAACTCTAATTTATGGCACGAGAAGTAGCAAGAGTTGAGGTTCACAAAGCCAAAGCTGAATTCACTCCCAGCACAAGACGCAGGAGTCCTGGAAGCTTTGTGGCACACTCCAGCCACCCCTGTTTCGTTAGCACTGGCTCTTCAGAGTTCAACTCCAACATCTGCTTTGTTTCTCTTCCCCATAACCTCTCTAGACACTGTGCATATGACAGCCACCAATCTCAATTTCATCCCGCTCATGAAATTTTCCACTGTATGAAATTCCATGACTTGTATTTTCCATTTCACTCATGCAGGGAAAAACCAATTTTCCTTTGACCCACTCATAAAGTCAGATACACACAATCAGTCCATCTTGGAGGAAAACTTGAACTTTTATCTACAGGTTCCTTCTGAGCGCTCTGAGCTTAGCCGTCAAGTCTTGACAGGTTCTGATTCAACCCTGTTTGTTTTCATGGGTTCTTAGGGTCTCACTGCAGACAGCAAATCAGGATCTTCACAAACTCTGAGGAGCCTCTGGGTGAACCACCAAAGCCCCTGCTCCCTCCAACTGCTCCCTTAGGCAGCTCTGGACTTCACCAAATAAAATTAAATACCACTGGCTCTGTACAGGATGTGTTCTTTACCTGACTGAAACCAGACAGTGTGACAGAGACACCACGTCACCAGCAGAGCCCTATTTTATGTCATCATGATCTGGCACATCTATTTTTTTTTTTTAATGATATACTTAGGAAACACAAATATGACAGTGTTGAGGCAATGAGCATGGAAATTAAGACTGGAAACACAAGTAGTATTTAAATATCACAAAATGTTCCTAAGTCTAATTTGCACTATATTTCTCAAAGCTTTAGTAAACTGAATTTTCCTAAGTTAGTATATATTTTCAAGTCTTAACACCAGCCAAGCTACTCACACAGCATGTTGGACTACAAACAAGAGCCTGGCCATACCACATACCCTATATATCTAGCTTCTGAAATGAACACATGGAAAGAGGCAAACTGTGAACTGCAGTGCTTTGTGAAAGTATCCCCAACAGCAAGTGTGTACACAGAAGACGGACACACTCAGAACTCGCTACACTGCGTATTCTGTCAGCCTACCTAAAACTCAAAGATGAATCTAAGTCACAAATACCGAAGTAATTCAGAATAAATCTGAGTGACAGCACCATTTGAAAAATATTTTGTTAAAATCATTAATACTTCTGAAAAATATAAAATTCAAAATCTATATTTGAGATTTATAATCAGGTGCCCCTCCCTCCAAGGCATGCGAATACCCCTCAAGATTTAATTTTTTAAAGATTTATTTTATTTATTTGAAAGACAGAGTTACAGAGAGAGGTAGAGACAGAGAGAGAGGTTTTTCATCCGCTGGTTCACTTCCCAAATGGCCACAATGGTGGGAGATTAGCCACTCTGAAGCCAGGAGCTTCTTCCAGGTCTCCCACAAGGGTGCAGGGGCTCAAGGGCCTGGGCTTCCCTCTGCTGCTTTCCCAGGTGCATTAGCAGGGAGCAGGATCAGAAGTGGAGCAGCTGGGACTCCAACCAGCACCCATGTGGGATGCTGACACTGCAGGCCAGGGCTTTAACCAGCTGTGCCACAACACCAGCCCCTCTACATCGAATCTTACTGTTTAGAACTGACTAATGGCAAAAAAGATCTCAACAAATTTATTTAATGAAGCAGAATGGCCTTAAAGCTAGTAAGACTGAGTTTATTTGCTATCTTAAAAAAAAAGTTTCTCTATTTGAGAGTTTATTGGAGTATATATTGACAATGACTTCCTTGTATATTTAAAAAATAAAAAAAAACCAGCAAATTGCAGAACAATCTCTATTGTTATCCATACTCATGATCTTACATTTTTCTGAATTTTCCTGAATTTAGGCACCCCAGTAACCTACTTGTGCTGGGGCCACAGGGACGGATAAGATGAGGATCTCACAAGCTGCACACTTCTCATTTCTGGGTCATCAGTTTTCACAGCAAATTAACAAATTGGCTCAGTTTGGGGGGATATAAATCTATCCCCTACTTTTAGGCCATAGGCATAATAACTGGGATTATTTATTATTATAGACCCCACCCATTATCTAAATAAAATCTAGCACACATGATTCTCTGAATAAACATTCCTGCTGACAGAATATTAAGAATACGTGATCCAAACACCTGTACACTCTGAGATAGTACTAATTCCTTGATAAACGTACATAGGAGACAACAGTCCTGGAGAAGCTGTCAAAGGGAGTTCACTCCTGAGAACAGTGTTTCAGAGGGTAGACAAGACCAAACTTCAGGATCCACAGGATCAAGAAGCAGATAATGAAAAAAAAACAATTCACCAACGCAATGGATGCCAACACCTAAATGCCACTGTTGATAAAGCCCATGCCAGCAACCACGAAATGGTGTAGCATCCTTGGACAACTCTGGCCAGAGACATGTTTACACATCTGAACCATGAGTGCTCAGTAGCTGGAAATATTTCTCCAAGCACTATAAGAGAAGATAAGATTCAGCTTCTTCCAAATTGAGCTGTCGCTTCTAAATCTGAAATGAAGATCACTTATAAAATTGTTAACAAACGTAACCAATGGAAATCAACTTTCAACTTTAAGAGAAAAAAATGCATGAAATTTTAAACCACCACCCTAAAGCACGGGAGAAAAAAAGTGGATCACTTGTGTTCTTCATCCAAAGTATCTCAGGCAAAGCCAAATGTAATGGTTATTAGTTCGAAATCTATATGACTACGGCAAAGGAAATGTCAGGGAACCAGCTACAAAAACGTGTACAGACTGCAGTGTAAAAGGACTACTGAGTACTCACCCTATAAATAGGGCTTCAGTTCTGATAATCTGTAAACTAGTCAAACTGTTAGATCCTTTGGCCAAGATCGACCCTGAAGGAAGTAAAGAATGAAGAGTTTAGAAAACTGTGAGAATCCCAGGGAACGAGGAGCTGTTGGGAACCAGTTAGGATGTGTGTGTTGTAGAAGGCTTTAAGTGGGGCCCAGACAAAGCACCAAATTCTTGTCTTATCAGGATAAAGGTTTGGATATAAGTGCCAATTACAAAAGGAGTGGAGAAGCAAAAAGAAACAGAGAAAAAAACGACATAAATTATTAAGAGAGGTAGAAATAGGCCTGAGTGTATCAATAATTAAAAGAAACGCACTGAATTGGAAAATTGAAAGATAGGGACTGACAGATACATGCTTCTTATAAGTAACACTTGAAAAACATAGTAGTGTACAAACACTGGGGCAAACGGTTTAAAAACAAAACCTCTCAGGGAAACACTAACCAAGATAAAACTGGCATAGTTAAATTACTATCACAAAAAGTAGACTTTAAGAGAAATAGCATTATTTAGATTGGAGAGACGCATTACATTGTTACCAAAAGGGCAAAATAATTTAACATACATTTGTACGTGCAAGATATTATCTTCAAATGTGAAAACGGAAAGGAATTCAGGGTCCTATCCACTATCATAGTAATGGGCTTCAAATCATCTCATTCCATGATTGACAGATGAAATATACCAACAAAAAGGATCTTGGATAGAGAAAAGATGAAAACTACAGCAAGCAAGCTTGGTCCAATAGTATCAACAGACATTTGTTATTCCTGGAACACACTAGAAACATTTACAAAATTGTATCAAGTACTAGACAGCCTTAAGGAACTTCTAATAAATACCATGCAGATTATACTCTTTAACTCCAATGTCAAGATAAAGAAAAAAAGGAAAATAAATTGCATATGACTGGAAAATTGAGAACACACTGTCAAATAACTTGTGAATTGAAGATATCAGAATTCAAATTTTAAATTTTCTTTAACAGGCCAATAATGAATACACACTTTGATAAAAGCTTATGAGATAAAGCCCAACATTAGTTTTAGTATTGATAATTATATATATTTGTGATAAAAAGAATAAAGACTCAAATATATCATGTAGTTATTAATGTAATTTTTCAGAATTTAACGTAAAGTTACTAAACTTACTGGATCCTTTAGCCAAGGTCAACCCCAAAGCAACTAAAAAATGAAAATACCGGAAGCTGAAATTCTCAGAATAACATATCTTATAAACAGATTAAATCCAAGTAATCAAGAACAAAAATAAGCAATAAAATCAGGAAAGAAAAAGCAAAATAGACAACAGATAGAAAAGATTAACAAGTTAGAAGTGGTTTTGTGGAAAAGAAAATAGAGAAATGTCTGGTAATATTGATGAAGCAAAGTCTAAGAAATAATACCATATTATGTTTTCATTGTTATTAACAATACCCAAGTATATATTAGAAGGATAATAAGGCCGGCACTGTGGCTCAATAGGCTAATCCTCCACCTTTCAGCACCGGCACACTGGGTTCTAGTCCCGGTTGGGGCGCCGGATTCTGTCCCAGTTGCCCCTCTTCCCCTCTTCCAGGCCAGCTCTCTGCTATGGGCTGGGAGTGCAGTGGAGGATGGCCCAAGTGCTTGGGCCCTGCACCCCATGGGACACCAGGAGAAGCACCTGGCTCCTGCCATCGGATCAGCGTGGTGTGCTGGCCGCGGCAGCCATTGGAGGGTGAACCAACGGCAAAGGAAGACCTTTCTCTCTCTCTCTCTCTCTCTCACTGTCCACTCTGCCTGTCAAAAAAAAAAAAAAAAAAAAAGAAGGATAATAAAAGTACTGTCAAGGATTACATGCCACAAATTTGGAACACAGATGCAATGGAAACCCTTAAAGACGTGACTTGCTACTTGAATTGCTGACTCAGTAAGAAATAATGAAGCTTACAGAATCCAACAACCACCTGCAACTTTACTTTAGAACAACCCTTCTGCATTGTAATTACCAGGTGATTCTATAAGAAATTGTACTAAATACTCCAAGAACACCAATCACTGCAATTTCACACAATAAAAAGAAAATGCTTCAATCTCATTTTATGAGGCCAGCATAACCCTGATACCAAAACCAGAGAAAATATCACAAGATACAGGAACATGGAAGCCTCACTTGTGGCAATAGACAAAGAAGTCATAAATAAAACATTCACAAGTCAAATCCAAAAGTTCAAGTACGCAAGAATAATTTAGTGTTAGGAAAAAATTCATGGGACAAACAGATTAAAAGAGAAAAGCATAAGATCATCTGCAAAAGAGCATTAAAAAAAACCCAACTCCTGTTCAGAATTTTCAGAAGATTCAGAGTGGACCATTATCTTTCACCAGTGGAAAAATTAACACAAAGCACAATGAAGACTTAAATGCAAGACTTGGCACTATAAAACTCAGGGAAAAAACATAGTAAGATGTCCCTTGACATTGACCTTGGCAATAATTTTTCAAATGACACCAAAACACAGTCAACAAAAGCAAAAGTAAAGGAGTGGAACTGCAATCAACCAACAAAATCAAGAGACAACCTGTGATTTGGGAGAAAATATTTGCAGGCCATATATACTTGATGAAAAGTTAATATCCAAAATCCATAAGGAATTCATACAATTCAACAACAAAAACTCACTTGCTCATTGGGCCAACAACATGAACAGACATTTTTCCAAAGAAGCTGTACACACATCCCACACATCAACACCACAAACCAGGAAGGACGCCCAAGTCAAAACCTCAGTGACTTACGACTGTAAAGATGACAACTATGATCTTCTGTATAAAGATAATTGAAAATGAATCTTGATGAAGAATGGGATGGGATGGTTGTGGATGGGAAGGAGGTTATGGGGGGAAAAGCCACTATAATTCAAAAGTTGTACTTCAGAAATTTATATGTATTAAATAAAAGTTAAATAAATAAATAAGAGACAGCAAGCACTGGTTAGAGAGTGGAGACGGGGAACTCTCGTACACTGTGGGTAGGAAAATGAGTAGGTACAGTCATCATGCGCAACAACATGGATCTTCTTCAAAAGATTCAAAACAGAACTATCACACGATCCCCGAGTCCCACTGTTTGGTGTATGTGCACCCAAGAAGCACACGTTGAATAACCAAGGGACTTAAGAAAGTTGTTTTCTTCCTGGGGACTGAATATGCTTTAACAATGTTAAGAAAACACGGCCCAGTCCCGAACAGCAGCTCTGCAGCCACAGCGAGCTTTCAAAACCAAGCTCTGGTTGAAAAGCCCCCAAAAGGACCCTGTCTCTTCTACTACAGGAAAATCGTCACAGCCAAGCCCCAGACTCCTTCCCAGATCCGTGTCAATCACTTCTCACACACCTGACCCCTGTGCAGATCACAGCCAACTGACCACAGTCACTGCTGGTCCCTGTGCCTTGTCCTGCTGCTGGTAAATCCTCCCGTTTGCTTTCTCCTTATTTGGCAAATTTCTCATTCCAAGATCTGGCTTAAAATTCACCCCCACTCAGCAGCTTTGCTAAACTATCTACCCAATCCCCAGTCAGAAGAAAAAATGGCTTTCACAGGTATTCTCCCCCAAGTCTACATACACACAAATGTCGTATTAGTGAGCACATCAGATACAGTATTTGCTTGTAAGCTGGCCTTAGGTAAATCTTCACTGATTCACATGCTGATTTGTCATTTCAGGTTGCTCAGTATCCAAACACCTTCCCTGTTTGGGTGAGGGTTGCTACATTTTGAAAAACTGAGACACCCAGAGGCTGTTGTTGTGGTCCAGCAATTTAAGCCAAGCCCACAATACCAGCATCCCACATGGGTGCCGGTTTCAATTCCAGCTGTGCCACTTCAAGTGGTGGAAGACGGCCCAAGTGCCTGGGCCCCTGTCACCCGCGTGGGAGACCTGGATGAAACTCCTTTCTCCTGGCTTCAGCGGGGCCCAGCCCTAGTCGTGGGGACAATTTGGGGAGTGAACCAGTGGATAGAAGAGCTCTCTGTCTCTCCCTAACACTGTCCTTCAAATAAATCAACAAATCATTTTTTTTAAAAAATGACACCAGTTAAATATGAACAAATACATTTAAGAATTCATCTTTAATAATCTAAAATTCACGTGCTGGCCTGCGTCTTATCTTGCAGATCTACCTGGAGAAAAGCTCAGGATTACTGGGTGTTACCCTTTCACTAGAAATGGCACAGGGGAGCACATGGTCTTTCTGCAAAGCTCAAGTGTGGACACAGGACCTGGATGCAGCCGTTGCAGGTCTTTGCCCAAGCTGCACTGGCGTCAGCCAACCGCAGGGTCAAGGTGGCCAACACCATCGCCCAGAGTCCCAGATGTCCTCACTGCCAAGTTCACGTTAGCATCCTTCTTCCCAGATTTGTTCCACTATGGTCACGACTGCTCAGCTGCCCGTGATTCCTGCATTTTGTATTCTTCTCATTCATTTCAACTTTCAACATATTCACTGTTCTTAAAAAAGCTATTTGTTGGCCGGCGCCGTGGCTCAACAGGCTAATCCTCCGCCTTGCGGCGCCGGCACACCGGGTTCTAGTCCCGGTCGGGGCACCGGATTCTATCCCGGTTGCCCCTCTTCCAGGCCTGCCCTCTGCTGTGGCCCAGGAGTGCAGTGGAGGATGGCCCAGGTGCTTGGGCCCTGCACCCCATGGGGAGACCAGGAAAAGCACCTAGCACCTGGCTCCTGCCATCGGATGAGCGCGCTGCGCCGGACGCAGCGCGCCGACCGTGGCGGCCATTGGAGGGTGAACCAACGGCAAAAGGAAGACCTTTCTCTCTGTCTCTCTCTCTCACTGTCCACTCTGCCTGTAAAAAAAAAAAAAAAAAAAAAAAGCTATTTGTTTGAGAATCAGAGAGAGAGAGACAAAGGGAAGCAGAAAGACTCTGACTTGATGAGTCATGCCCCAAATGCCCATAGTTGCCATGGTAGGGCCAGGGCTAAATTGGGGAGCCAGGAATGAAATCCAGGTCTCCCACGTGGGAGCTGTCACCACTGTCTCCCAGGGTCTGCATGAGCAAAAAGCTGGAGTCAGGGTCAGAGCCAGCACTCAAACCCACACACGTTGACGTGTACTGTACACAGTGTCTTAGCTGCTAGGCCTAATGCCTGCTCCTTCACTTTCTATCAGTTTTCATCATTCAACGTAGCACAGAAGAGTTTGTTTAATGTCTGCCTTCCCTCTAGCACAAACACACACTTCTAAGCTTCCCCAGATTAGAACTGTACTTGGTTTCCTGCTCTTTCCTGACAGCACATGGTAGCTCCATGCATCTGGTAAACAGGAAATAAACATCTTCCAAACACCCGTTTCCATCTAAGTTTAATGAGAATTTCGTTTGAAACAAGCTTTCTCAGTACATTTGATGTTTGGTTTGAGAAAAAATGCACAGATAATTTAAAGCCATATCATGACCACCATGCCAAAAATAAATTGCACAATTGATTACAATAAGACAGTCCAGGGGAGTCCACAAATGTTACCACACAGACCAGGCCAGTCCCTATGAATCCAGACAACACAGAGCATCCTTGTGCCCCAATACCCACATGGCATTGCTTTTATTTTGTGCACTTTTATGCTTTAGAAAAGAGCACCTTAGGGAAGGCGGAAATCAAGGTTCTTTTTACTTAAAATCACTATTTACAGTGGATGAGAATGTTGCTTCTCCTTAATTATCTTTCTTTTGCAATACTGAGTTCACTTTACAAAATACAGTACAATTGCTGTGATCTGGGTACTTGCCTCCCGCCCAAATCCATGTTAAAACAACCCCTGGTGCAATGGCACGAAGTAGGACCTCTAGGAGGTGATTAAGTTTCCAGGCTCAACCCTGGCAAGGGATTCATGCTTCAGCAGAGACTAGAAGGGCCGGGTTAGTGCTGTCTGCTCTTCCTCCACATGTGGATCCAACTAGAGGCGCCATCTCTGACGAACATCCTTCAACAGATGCGGAATCTGCTAGTACCTGGGTCTTGAATCCCTTCCACCCCCCAAATCCTGCAAGTCGCCTCCCATAACAAGTCCTCCCTCACCCGCAGCTCCCTCTATCCATCCTATTCTTTCTGTGTTACTGAAGAGCCCTGAAGCCACCCTATTCGATTAAACTTCACTTACATGCCTAATAAAGTGGTCAAAAGTGTAGATATTTCTTTGGCTCAGCTCTTGACAATGTAATGCAGAAATACTCATTTACCAACTGTTTTCTTAGGAAAGCAAGTAGCTCTATGAAATTAGAGTTTGATAACATATTCTCCATCTATGATAGTGACTCAAAATTAGTTTATTCATCATTACACAGAATTACACGCAGAACTTGCATGCATTTTTCCCACAATCACCACTCAGACGGTCTCACACTCTCTTGCACTCAGCCCAAACACACACACATGCATTGTTCTAGGAGAGGAAAGTGACATTCCATCCAACAGGCAACCAACTCAAGGAAGAGCAATAAAAGGTAAACAAGGCCTATTTGGATTTTGTGCCTGTAGACCAGAATATCAATGTTGGATACCCCAAGAAGCTTAAGACTGCTTGTCTTCACTCTTCACAAGAGACACGCCCCACCATGTGACAGTTCAAATGCTGTTAAATATACCTATGTCCACCGTCCTTGGTCCACATCTGCTAGAATTCAGAGACTAAGTTGCCCATGCATCACTTTTAGGACCCATATCCAGTGCTTTGTTGACAGGGCTACACAGACTAGAGGACTTGAGCAACAACTCAGCACGCTGAAGTCTATGCAGCATTTCTCTCCTTGCTGACCTTGACTTCTCGGGAGACTTCCAGGGCTCTGACATCCTCCTCGGGCACTTCCTTCCTTCAAATCCATTACATCACATCCTGCTCGTTGCCCGCTTACCTTACTCTGTTTTTCTTGGTCTCCCCTGAATTGTAGATGCTGAAATTCTCAACCATTTTCTCCAGGCTGTCCTCTCTGCACACCCTCCCCTTTTTCCCATGGGTAAACTTGATTCCTGGGTCTATGTGAGGTCACAGCTACATACACATGATGCCATTCCTCTCACTATGTGATGCCAGAGTTACTATGTCCAGCTCCGACAGCTCCACTAAGCACTGGAAATTTACATCCAATTGCCAAGTTCAAATCCCAGCTCCCCAGGCCCTGATTTTACACAAGCAAAACCCAATTTATGATACTTTTCCCAATACGCTCTTCATCTCCATGGCTTTATTCAGTCAACTGCAGTCACCAAGGGTGCATCACTGGCTGTGGCTCAGACACTGGCTCTACCCTGACCTCAGACACTCAGTTCTCTATTGACCACTTAACCTGTCTTCAAAAGTGATCATCATTATTGATGATTAATAATCCATTGAAAAAAATGAATCTAGAACTAGCATCCAAGTGCACTGCTCCTCAATTCTTTTTTTTAATTTATTTGACAGCTAGAGTTTGACAGTGAGAGAGAGACAGAGAGAAAGGTCTTCCTTCTGTTGGTTCACTCCCCAAATGGCTGCCATGGCCAGAGCTACACCGATCCGAAGCCAGGAGCCAGGTGCTTCTCCTGGTCTCCCATGCAGGTGCAGGGCCCAAGCACTTGGGCCATCCTCCACTGCCTTCCCAGGCCACAGCAGAGAGCTGGACTCAAAGAGGAGCAACCGGGACTGGAACCTGGCGCCCATATGGGATGCCAGCACTGCAGGCAGAGGATTAACCTAGTGAGCCACTTCCCCACTTTCTCAGTTCTTACTGAGCACCCCCCACTGGTGCTTTCTCTATACCTTGTTTCCTCTATCACATCTGCCCTCACCAACAGAACTCTGAATACAAAACAACCTGAGCATCTGACTCCCTCCTCTTCTATCTCAACTTTGGTGTTAGAAGCCATGGGTTTTTATCTCAAGACTTCAGGTTCTCATCTATTATTTTCCGAAGCATTCCCCTACTTAAATATTTCTCAAAGATGTTATCTACCAAGCCCTTTCTGCTTATTTAAACTTATTTCAAGTAAACATTACTTGTTATGATTTTAAATTATAAAAACAAAGCATATACAAAATTTATTATTTTTATCAATCTCTTGTCAATGCTGGAAATCTGATATATGTGAAATTCCAGCCACAGCTATGGTTTGGGTACACAACTGTGTTGATGTATTTTTTCATTGTGCTGAAAAACATCCAGAGGCAGCACATTTAGACAGTTTCATCTAAAAAGTGAAACACCCATTCAAAATGTATGAGGAAATTTCACATCAAAGCCCATTTTCAGTGCTCCTGCGTAACATACATTGGCAACCAAACCATTTCAAAACTGTCTCCTGTGGCATTAGATTTAGTGATGAGCAATCATGAAGTCACCAGGAACTTCTCTTGTATTTTCATGTACACTCGCCATGAACACTTTTCTTCCGTTGCAATCCATGTGTCCATTTTGTCCCTGCCAAGTATTTCCACGGCAGCACTTAGATATCAACGCAAAATGTAACTACGAATATTACTGATTTTTCATAATGAACAAAATCATCAGGTAACAAGTAAGATCAAATTCATCTCAGATCCTAGTATATTTTAATCAGCCAAATGTGTAAGTTGCAAGTCGACGCCCTCCGAGATTTGCACTTATCAGTAAGATTCATCGTTTGAAAGCAACTGAAATGATCGGCATAATTAGCACCAAGAAGCACTTTCTATCAACTTCACATCAGGAAAGAGTATTTACTTCCCGCTGAAATCCAGAGTAGCTCGCTTAAAACTCAGTCATGTACGTGTTGTCCCCTTCTCAAAATATACCAAAGTACAAACACTGACAATAATTTCACTGTACTCATAATTATTGCTATTTCATTAGAGGGAAATTCTTCCCAGTCAAATGTTGATTGTGAAGACAGTGGTTTGCTCCTGGTGTGCAGGGCCATCTCTTTGATCTACCCAGCCACTGCCGTTTCTTCCTGTACAGTGGGGCTCTGCACCCTGGACATGGCTGTAGCAATCTCAGTGCACCTTGTATGCTTTACCATACTCCACGATACAGCTGTAGCTCATTGACAAGCACTAGCAATGCTTTTCAATACTCACTCATGCGGCACCAGATTCAATGATGACAAAATACACTGTCATCGAGCAAAGTTCTCTCGGATTTTACCTGCACATTTACCATCAATGCATTCAGACTCAGTACCTCACTAGTTCTGCCTACGCTAAGCTGCGAAGTATTTAGTTATCACATGATGACTGCATTCCTAAATCATGTATCCTTGCTATTAGGCAACATTCAACAGTGTTATTAAAAAATCTCAACTTCCATATAACTTTTTATTTTTCTTTAACGTGAATTATGGGAGTTTATAAACTGCTTGGAAAAATCAGTGCTTGCACCTTGTTAAGGACTGTAATCTTAAAATATTCCATAGTAATTTTTCTATTTTTTTATTTAAAAATAAGATGTGGTAATTCCTTATGGGAAGCATAATTTATTCTTGTTTTTCTTTTCTGGGAAAAAAAAAAAAAAACGGATTCAACTGATTGATTCATGTACTACTAGCATCCTAAGAAACACAGCTGGGCTCGCCTTTGGCCTGAAGATACTGAGATGATGCCTGCATCCCATATTGGAGTACCGGAGTTTAATACCTGGTCCCAGTTGCTAACTCCAGCTTCTTGCTAATGTATACCCTCAGAGGTAGTGATCCTGCCTCAAGTGACAACTAGGAGGAGTAGACTGAGTGTCTGGCTCCTGGCATCAGCATGTGTGAGCTCCAAGCATTGCAGGCATTTAGGGAATGAACCCACAGAAGGTTATCCCCCTCCCTCCCTATCTTTCTCTCTTCCTCTCTCTTGTTCCTTCTCTTGAATATAAATAATTCTAAAGAAATAAATACAATGATTTGCCTATATTTGACAAAGTTTTATGAACAACTAAGTTGTCTAGCCTAGAAAATTTAAAATTTATCTGAATATTCCATTCCATTACTTGGAGTTTTTCCTTCACTGGCTACCTGTATGAAGTTATTACTCTATATTAATTATTTTTCTGAGACAATAAGGATTTATTTCCTATCTTTCTGTTGTTTTGAGATGCTTTTACTTTATCATTCTTATCACCATATTATGATTTTTATAAAGCATTTTATTCTATGTTTTTCCAAAAAAGTGTTAAAGTGTAAAGCAAATTTAAAAATGTTAATTTGGGAAGCTGAAGAAATAACCAAATAATGTACAAATCCTTTAGTCAAAAAAACGATTCCTTGAAAATCAACTTGAGTCAACATGAATTGACCAATTTACTACTTGAAGAGCACAAAATAGTAAAGGAAAATATAATTTCAGAAGATTCAATAATTAATCTTTTATTTTAATGTTAGGAAATACATATCAACAAAAGCTATCTTTCCTTTTTTCACTGTAAGTATCAAAGCACTGGAAGGGTCCACTGATGCAACCAGGTATTTAAGAACTGCACCTTAAAACATCCGTCCCCTGCACTGAGTACAAGAGAGCTTCCAGAAGCTCACGGAAAAACTGAATTTAAAGATCATTTTAGTCCTCAACATGAATTCCATCAAAGTCAAGGTATTTCTCAAAGTGATAGCACAGCCACGTAGTTCATTCCTAAAGAATGGAAGGTCTTGAGAATTTAAACTTATAGGTCCAATTTTTTTTTGCCACTACCTGAAGAAAAATGATTTTCCTTTACACATTTAGAAGATTATGAAAGAAAAAGTCAGAAGTCACCAAACAAGTACTGGAAAGTGGATGCCTTATGATTTCCCATCAAAATGTCTGCTAAGATACCACACGTTTTTCTGGTAAAGCTTTGGTGGACTCCCTTGAAACACTCCCATCGTGAGCAGATGATATTGTTCCTTGGCCCTCTGTAAATTTAACAAGGGAAGTGCCTTCAGCACCTCAGAAGACCAGGGTCTTGCCTCTTGAACAGTCCGTTTTTGTTTTGGTCGGATGACTTCCACCTTTGGGTAGCCATTGCTTTGAGAGTGTTTTGTCTTCAAGTTGCCGTTGGTAAATCCAGGTTTCCTTTCCTGTTAGAATCCTTTCTAGAAATGCTTCAAGATCTTGCTCTCGTTTGTTTTAACTTTGCGTTGAAAACTTCTCTTGTGTACAGTTGACCTGGGCTCGACAGTTTTGGTATCCATCAAGAAAAAACGTTGCTCCGTGTTAGTTTTCAGTCAAAATTGTGTGAGCTATGCCAAACGAGAGGTCTATGGTAGTGACTTTTGTTTCTGATGTTAATTTCAGTTTGCTTCCATTAAGGCATGAACAAGATTATTTTTTCCTTGCAAACTGTGTGAATGATCTGCCCTGTAACCTTCATTAACATCATCTTTTCTCATCTTAAAACAAGTCATCGGTTTGTAAACTACCAATTTCTTTGGTGCCCTGTCCTCATAAATTAACATCCACAATCTCACCATTCTCACACTCAAGCTTCACCATAATTATTATGTTTGTTCTTGCTTCAATTTGACCAGAATTCCTAACACTCTGTTAGGCGATCTTCTCACACTGATGTCTCATCCTTCTTAATGCCTCAAACTTGATCTCATTCAGTAATTTTATAATTATTATCAGTTTATTTCAATGCAAAAATGCTTGAAATATAAGCAACATTTTTTATAATACAAAATTCCTGTTCATTTCTTTTCTGTGAGCATTTAAGAAAAAAAAAATCATGTCTCTGGAAAAAGCTTCCATGGTCAAAAATCATTGAAAAATCTGGGCTAAATGAAGTCCACTAGATTTCTTCCCTGACCTTCTACAAGAGCAAAAATTAAGGAGGTAACACATCTGATGTTCAGCACCGTCTTCTCTCCTTTTAACAAAGTTTCCCTTGGGACATGGTCTGGAAGCTCATTTTTATTTGTTCCTTCAGTCTCAGATGGAATTAGCTGATTAGTAGGTTCAGTATGTCCAAGCCTATGTCATTGATGGGTTAGATCTGTGCCTGAGAAAACAAATCAGCTCCTGCATGGGTGGGCATGTGAATGAACCTTTCTCTGGATTCCTCAATTCAAAGACATTGCCACCATTAATTGTGAAGAGTATTTATCTTAAATGCTAATTTTTATTCATCATATCTACTTCTTACATCATTGGGATTTCATGAAGTCTGGTTTTTCCATCTTCTCATAAAAGCAGAGCCTCATGTTCTAGACCTGCAGACTATCTCTTAGATGCAGAATTACTGAATTTACATTCCTTTCTCTCACTCTGGTTTGCCACATTCATGCACTCACCCATTGCATCATCCTAACACTTATTTCCTTTAACCTTCAAAAAATCTTATTTTTTCCTCTACCTCAATTCTTGGACTATTTCTTCCATATTTATAAACACATTTAACACTCTTACAAGTAGCAAATCATAATATAAAAGAATCTACTGTTCTACAAGCAAGGTGAAGTTATTTGTTATGATTAGTTATAGTCCTGGAGAAAGAAACTGACAGAGTGGGAAAGGTGACACCATTCCAAGTACAAATACTGCAACTTACTAGCAAGTAAAATTTCCAAATTTATAAAAGTGTCTTAACCTTATTGACTTATTTTTTCTCACCTATGAAACAGATATAATAATAAATGAATGAGTTGTAGAGTATAAAATGTATAATCTCCTGTAAAATAGCAAATATTCGACATATGTGAATTACCCTCACCCTGTTCCCTTAGGAAACACTTCTGGAGCCCTGACAAACTACTTTGGTCTATTTACCTCACCCACCCAAAGCAAGAGGTTCAATCAGGTGATGCCAAAGACCCTTGCATTTCTGGCACTCTGTGCTCGTTTGCGGGCTGAAGGAATCTTCTTTTCACCCTCCCCTCCAGAAACCCAACCAACGTGCCACTGCGCAGAGCCAGGAGATCTTCTGCAGAAAGCAAAACATGCGCCTTGGAGGTCCCCAGAGCAACTCCCACGGTGCCTCTATTTGGTGTCTCGTGATGAATTGCAGCCTTCTGCAGGCTTCCCTAAGAACTCCTTGTACAGCCAGTCCAGAAATGGTTCCTTGTGTTTTCTTATTTCTCCAACGCTGCATCTGCAGCCCAGAAGCCCAGGGATTTCTGAGGTTTTATTAACAACTCACACGTTCCAGCAGATTTCAGCGGTTAGTTCCTGTGAATACTGGTCAATGAGCCTCTGGGAACCCATGAGGAGAAGCTCTTCTGTTTCCAACCAGGGGGGTTGTACCACGTTCCACTCCACTTCAGTGTGGGACCATCTCTCTCCATTAAGGTACTGAGAATGAAAGCTATGTGTATACATCATCACAATAAAACGAACTTCATTAGGGTTGTTGGTTTTTACTAATATCCCCTGGAAGATCTCCCACTGTAACAGGAAAATAAAACCCAAGACTGTATTTACTATTCTGCTCTGAAGCCACTGTCCACAATGGTAACTCATAAGCGTAAAGTAACTGTGGTAGTCCCTGGCATCCACGTGAAAGCTATTGTCTGTTTAATACTGACTTGAGAATTACATGGGAAATTAAACCAATCCAACTAAGATATATTAATATAACATTATATCTCACCAATTCACTCAAGCTAAAAATAATTAGCGTTAAATCAGTAAGTCCAAGCTATTCACATAATTGGCCCAATCTTTCAGAAGTCTGCTTTACCACTCCCTTCTTACTGTTTTTTCCACAACACATATCACAGTCAATCAATTCTTAATTAATTTGCCAGCAATGCTTCTACAAGAAGATTGGATACTGCCTATTAACCATATCTAACATCTGAAGATGCTTCCTTGTTCATATAGACTTGTAATTGTATCTTCTCATTAGGATCCTTTGACAACTAACTCTCATATTCAAAGTAGATGATATTCAGAGTGGTTGGGTGGCTTGTTCAAGATCATGCAGCAAATTAAAGGAAAAACTTCAAAGCCCAGGCCCTCCGGTTCCCATGTTTCTGTTGTCATTTTTTAATGCTCCATAGCCTCTCAAAGGGCTCTATACCATAGCCACTGAAATTAACATTTACAATATTTGCAATGCACTTCTATTATTCACACTATGTTGTTCAACATTTTTTAATTCCTTGGAAAATGTGAACCAAAAGAACTTTAGGAAATCTAATCCCCTAGCTTATTGATAAGTGAAAGGGCACAATTTATTTATCCTTTATCTGTTTCATGCCCATCTGTCCTTGATGGTGTAACATTTGTCTCCCTTTTATATAGAGAAGCCAATCACGTGTGTGATGACATCTGCAAGGCTCCCTAGTCCAGAGTATCATTTGCACTGAGTATTGTGTACTTATCAGAAAATAACCTCGTATAATGCAGCCATCCTAAGACATGGCACACACCTGACGAATCTTAGGTGACATTTGGGGAAAGGAAGATAGCAGACACAGAACTGGCAAATCTTGTGGGATCTCAAGACCAAACAGAAACTGGGGTTGGGGTCTACCCCGCTGGGTTTCTGTGCATTTGTAGAGGGCGGGCAAAGGTGTGGTGCCTTATTTGGACACTGGAGGAAGAAAAGATAGCATTCCGTTCAAGAACCTCAAGGCTGAGTATCAAAGGCCCTTACTTCATTATTTGCTTGGAAGCAGTATTTGCTGGGCTGCTCTGGATTAAGTTCATCTTACAGGGCGCTAACCCGATTAGATGACCGTGAGAAATCTTGAGGCTCCTTGCCCTTTAACCTCACCCCACCAAATGCACTAATTCAATATCCTGAGCCGCTCTCTTTGACCTTCCTCTTTCTGTGAAAGCCGGAGTTCTCACGACGTCAAACAAGGCCCCGGATACTAGGGAAAACCTTTGTAACTGGTCAGTATGCACTTGTCCCAGGAAAGTGCTCAAGGCACTCAACTCTGCTGCCCCTTGATCTCAAAGACAGCAGGGCCTGGATTTTGCCTAAGCTCTTCAAGTGAGTGACCAATACATGACAATTTCAGCTCGGTTTTGAGCCCGGCGTATAGCAGAGATGCGGAATTTTTTTCCTCTTTTCAACAAATACATGACAAATGATGGAATTTCCAGCATGAAGTTTGCCATTGGGCCGCCATCGTTCTTGATGATTTAGTATCAGGCCCTGCTATGCTTCAAGTCATAAATAAAAACACAACTTTCATCTGCATTTCAAGCTCTGAGATGAAAGCGTAGAAATTAAACATTTTCATTTCATTCTGGCTATCATTCACTGCCTGTGTGCTCTGAAAACAGCAAGACACGCGTCCTGCTGGCTTTCTTCGGAGGGATTTCTTGGAAAAGCCAAAAGCAAAGTCTACCATGTTATTAGCACATCTGCAACACATGTAATTCTCAGCTCTGCTACCTGTTCAGCATGGAAATGGATCTCCCATTCAGCTTCGAAAAATAGGACCAAATTTCCTGTGACAGCTACAATCAAACAGGTCAAATCAAAAAACCACCAGCCACTCCCAACACATCAAGAAAACAACCTCTATTTCTACTAGAATCTGAAAGATTCAGCTATTGAAAAATAAGCATTCTGGAAGAACGTGACCATGAAAACACATACAAGAGTACTTTAAAAATTCAAAATGTTTTTGCACCACTATAAACATACCATAGGGGTCAGGCATTGTAATGCCGCAGGTTAAACCGTCTCTTGGGATGCACACATCTCACATGGGATGTTTGGAGTGGAGCCCTGGCTTTCCACTTCCCATCCTGGTTCTTCCTAATGTGCCTAGAAGACAGCAGATGTTGCCAGTGCTTGGGAGACCCAAATGCAGTTCCAACGCTGGTGCTGCCGGTGTACCGGGACTGCACCAAAAGATGGAGATCGATCGATCTCTCGTCATCTCTCCCACTCTGTCATTCTGCCTTTCAAATAAATACATCTTTTACCAAAAAAAAAATCTGTTAATTCCAATTTCTATAAAGATTTTGCACCATTTAGTAATTCTCGTTTCTCCCAGTGTAAAGGGAAAATGGATCAAAGCAAAAATGCTTAGAATTTTTTTTAATATTTTAATAAAAGACAGTTATTGATTTGTAAGAAAGTACCTCCAGTCTGGTCTGGAAACTGTTGGTTGCCTGTGTTTGTGTATTGTATGTTGAGTGAGGGTGTGTGTGTATAGGGGTGAGGGTGCATATCAGGTTTCTTGTTTGGAATTTAACTTTAGGGAAAAAAAAATACTCAGATCCTGCTGGGTAGCCAAATGAATCAACCTGTCTAAACGTTTTTTATTTTTGTTACAAGAACTCTATCTACATTCCAGCATCTTGAAACTATTGTAGAAACACAGACTACAAAAATTAAATTAATCCCCAGTGGACTCTGAAGGTTGCCGTTAATAACGCTCCTGTGAACCTAAGGCGTCAAGAGTTGCACGTCTGTCAAATAAAAGAGACGGATGGCGCGGAGGCAGCGCGGGGACAGGCCAGAGACGCAGGGTGCACGCTCAGCTTCAACAGGTACAAACTGCAAACGGGAACTTGACTCGTTCAAATAAATGATTTCCTGCTCTCCCATAATTTTTCACAATCTGTGCGGCAAAGACTTCAGTGCGGCATCGGCCCACGATTTCCACCATGTGTGGTGACCGACTGTGGTCCCTGGTGGATGGAGCAACTCTCCAAATAACCAAACACCAGATCCTGCACAGCGCCAAGATGCCTTCCGCTTTCCCGAGTGCACAGTGGAGTCAGAGAAACGGAACTGCTCCGCACGCGGCATTTATTTAACAAGGTGGTTACACAGGGCGCGAGCGTTTATGGAGTCTCTTCAAATTTCCAAAGTTCTGGCTCCATTTATGCCAAAACACATTCTGCAGTTCTCCTCCAGGAGAACACCTCGCACACACGATTGCTCCCGGGTCTCTGAGCACAAACACACCCACGCACACATCCTCTCCTCCTCTCCGCCCCTCCTCCCTCTCAAAGGAAAGCTGTCACACCTCTTCGTTGTTGTTATTTTCATTCCAAGTAGTGACAAGGAGAGTAAAAAGCCATTTGCTGCTGGCCAAACGGTCGATGTCCAAACATGGGAGGGCAGCATGAAATCACACTGAAGCATAGCCATTAACAACCAACCAACCCACCACCAAAAACAGCTGCACTGTGCACCCTGTGTAGCCAGGAGGGAAGACATCACACCCTGGGGCTCAGATTGTAGATGGAAAACAGCACCCACGAGGAGAACTCTGGAAGATGATGCTACACAGACACAGCACAAGCCCGAAAGAACAAGGCAGACAGAGGTGTGAAATATGACCAGTAAGAGCACAGAGGGGCCTGGAGTAGGCCAGTCAGCTCATGGTCACAAGAAGCTCTTGGGCACCAGGGTCACTTAACAGTACTAAACAGCAGAGCTGGCAGAGAGGCCAAGGAGTGGTCCCTGGACTCCTTGTGTTTGTTAATGTCGAGGGGATCCACAGTCAGTGTTAACTGACTTCTTCAGGGTTAAGTAGGAGATGCCTTACAGCACCCCGGGAGCCTCAGGCCCCTGGTGACAGCAGCGTGCAGCTCTGAGTATGCCCGAGGCTGCTCTGCCCAGTGGGTTCGATCGCAGCTTCCTAAGAACAGTGTCCTGGCCCTGGGAACATGCACCTTACAATCAGCACCGGGTTTTACACAAAACGATCACTCAACTATGCTCAAAAGGAAGGCGATTCCAGGACAAGGTGCTTACTCGTTTTCCTCAAGAAGAAAAGAATGGGGCTGGAGTCCTGATGCAGTTGGTTCGGCTGCCACTTGGACCACCAGCATCACGCATAGGAGCGCCAATTCAAGTCCCAGCTGCTCAGCTTCCAATGCATCTCCCTGCTAATTAGCTGGGGAAGGCAGCAGACAATGGCTTGGGTCCCTGCCACCCACGTGTGAGACCTGGATGGAGTTCCAGACTCCTAGGTTTTGGCCTAGCCCAGATCTGGCTGTTGTAGCCATTAGGGGAGTAGGCCAGTGAATGGAAGGTTGCACCCTCTTGCGCTGTCTCAGTTGCTTTGCCTTTCAAATAATAATTATTTTTTTTTTGGAACAACAAACATTTGAACAGCAGAGCATTTCTGTCCAACAATCAAACAGGTGGAAAACTGCACACAGTAACCTATCTTTCTCGAATCTACCTTCCTACCTCCCTCACCCCAGTTCGACTAGGAAGACCCCGGAGAACTTTGATATGCGAGAAAGTGAGAGGGAAATGCTACTCACTCAGGTGTCCAGCTCAAGGTGACCTTGTCAGGAAGATTTTGAGAAAAACTGAAAGCAAGCAATGCCCTTTTACCATTAACCCCGCTGACAGAACAAAAGCACGTGCCTGGCCCCCGAGGAAACCTGACGCACCCTCACCGTTCAGCCGTCGCACAGGAGAGCCTTGAAAAACTAGGGGATCCCCCCCCCCCCACGCTGCACATCAAGCAAGCATGTGCTGGCCCTGTGGACGGACTGTCACATCCCCGGCAGACGCTGTCACGGGCTGCAGGACGTTATCCAAGTGGCTGACAGCCGGCCTAGGGGGACCAGCAGAGGTCAGAGTCCTCGCCTAGAGTTGAGATCTTTCTTCAGGACTAACAGCCTCCACTGTCAGCGATCTGAATTCATTTGCCACAGGTCAAGATCTTTTTTTCTTTTTTTCCCCAATAAGTGGTTTCTTATTTCTAGGGCTAAAAAGGACCTGGTTTTCTAAGAAGTGTCTTCTTCCAGCAACCTTTATCTTTTCCACAAAAGTTAGAGAGACTTGAATATCCAGATCAATGGCGTTCTTGAAGACCGTCAAGTACACAAGGCAGGAGGTCAGAGCCAGCCTGGACCTCTTTCCCCAGTATCCTGCAGAGTAGAGGGGCTTGGGGCGATAGGGCGCGGGGCTTGTCTGCATCACAGTGTTAGCCACACAAAGACACTTTACGAAATAACGAAAGACCTCAGTGAAACAAGAGCCATGACAAGAAATTCTACTGTTTCAACATCCAAGTTAATTTCAGTTTATTTCCTCAACACGACTAGGAAATTGGGAAACAAATCCCAATTTTAAGAACGTGTGCTATGCCAACAAGAAATAGACAGGAAGCATGAACAGGCTTCACCTCATTTATTTATCCCTCCTCAGGAGGACACTTCCACGTTCCGTGACCTGGGTTGGAGAGCAGAACTGAGTCTAACAATGTGCATAATACCCTGGTGTAGCTAACTTAGCAAAGGCCTGGCATGGCGATTTAAGGTCAGCGAGGGATTGCTCCCATGACCAAGGTCAGCGCCACCACAGCAAATACCATCACAGCTTCAACAACATTTTGCAATAGAATTTTCTCAAATAATTTCTTTGAAGTCTAATATCCCCCCCCAAAAAAAAAAATTGGAAGACTTCGGTTTTCTGCTTTTTGTTATTTTGTATCGTTTGTTTTCTTGGTTAATTTCTTTTTCATCTGTATAAAAATATTTTCAAGATTTACTGATTGTGAAGGCGGAGTTACAGAGACAGACAGTGAGACAGAGAGAGCTCTTCCACTCACTGGTTCATTCCCTCAAGGGCTGCAGCAGCAGGGCTGCAGTGGGGCTACTTTTTGCTGGTTTTCCTTATGGGCCTTAAGTAGACAGCAAGGGGTTACCGGGTCATCTGTGTGTGGCCCTCCTTCACATATCTCACAATGGCTTTTAAATCCCATTTCTAGGCTGATTTGGCTTTCAGAAACGATGGCTTTCTCAGCTAACACTGGAAGTCCTGAGAGGAGAACCAGCGTCCAAAAGCGAGCACTGGTGGCACTGACCCCCTCTAGGGTAGGAATGCCCAGTGTCCAAGTAAGAATGCAGGGTGCCATGTCCCACAGCCTCACCGTTGTGTTAATGTAACTACACACCGCGAAAGATTTGCTATATACTTACATTAAAAACCATTCACTCTCAGAAACGGAAAGTCAACTGACTGCTCTGAATTTATCTGGCAACTCTAATTTTGGGTTTCAGAAAATCAGAGACAGCAACACATAACTGAGTCCTCCTGGTTTCCCTCTGACAAAGCACAAAGGGACTCTCTTCTATGATACCCACCAGCCCAGTTGTGTCAAACACAGCCTAATGTCAAGTATCCAAGGCACAAAAGAGAACTAGAAAGTCTAAGTTAAACCTTCTCCACTTCCAAAATGTTTTCCTACGTAACTCATAATGTGCCTCTTGCAACAGCTCAAAACTAACAATGAATAAAAAAACTTATTACTCTCATATTCACACCTATAGGATTCTGTTTTCCGATTCAAAATCTTTTCAAATTTAATTTGAGGAGTTGTTCAAATCACTTATTAAATGTGAAATAAACATACAAATACATATGGGGGGGGGGAACCTCTATGTTGTACACATTAAAAAAAAAAAATCAGTCAAAAGCTAACCTAACCTCATCAACTCCCAAGTCAGATCAAATCATTAGGTTTAGGACTTGTAACCCTAAAGTAACCTTGTGGAAATAATGGACAGTAATAAATTAAATATTCTTGACAAACATCATGCCAGAACAGCTAAAGCCTCAATTTCACTACTACTCTATACAAGGAAAAATTCCAAATGGAACCTCATACTAATTGCAGGGAGAGAAAGTGATTTTACTTAGGCAGAGAAACAATAAAAAAAAACCTTTTGGAATGGAAGGTCCCAACTTGCACCCACAGGGCCAACTCTGAAAGACTGAATGTCGACACCGTCCCTTCTCCAAGCAGACAATCCCATACCTCGCCTGATTTACTACCACAAACAAGGCTAAGGAGGGACAAATGGCACAGTCTAGATCTCCCAATGTCAGGATGACAAATGTTATTTTCCTATTTCAAAGGACAAATCATCGATGCAGAGAATAACAAAATCCCCGAGCACTCTGCCATGGCATCTTGAAAGGAAATTAAAGCAAAACAGTAAATCGTCTCTGGAGGTGCCTGCCTCACAGCCCTGACCCTGAGAGCCAGAATGAAGCCAGCAGGACAGGCAGTGGGAGGTGTCCTGCGCAGCCTCTGAGCCTTGATGTGGAGTGCACACCTACGGAGGGAGGTGAATTAGAGCCGTGGTTGGAGTTGAGAGGCAGAACTTTGCTAGAATGAGGTCATTATTTTACAAATTGTAACACACTGCTTTCGCATCATGTGACTTTAATCTCTGACAAGCTCACTTTCCTTTGCCTCCATTTTTTAACCTTCAGGAGAGGATAATAATATTCCCTTCATAGTGGAGCTGTTACAGGGGCTAAATGTCTAAGGTGCATGCTGTAGTGCCTAGCACACTTTTTCTGCTAAAAAACGTTGACTGTTTCAGGAAGTCTTGGACATAAGAACACCACACAGGGGCCAGCACTGTAGAACAGTGGATTAAGCCACTGCTTGTAATGCTGGCCTCCCAAATGAGCACCAGTTCAAGGTCTGGCTGTGCCACTTCTGATCTAGCTCCCAGCTAATGGCCTAGGAAAGATGGCCCAAGTGTTTGGGCCTTTATATCCCAGCGGCCAACTCTGGATGAAGCTTCTGGCTCCTGGCTTCAGCCTGGCTCGGCTCTGGCTGTAGCAGATGGACATTATCTCTCTCTCTCTCTCTCTCTCTCTCTCTCTCTTTCTGGCTGCCTTCAAATTAAATAAATAAATCTTAAAAACAAATACAAACCATGGAATCTGCATTTGTAGTTATTAATAATGAAAACATCCACTGCATAAGTTAAATGCATGGTTTAGCACTTCACAGAGTATTTTACAGGTATTACTTCATTTAATCACCTGATCTCCCTAGAGACACAGAGTCCTGATCCCACCGTATCAAGTAACATGGTCTTCCCAAGGGCTTGTGCCCAACACATGTCAACCATGGGCAGCGGCAGCAGCTGGGTAGCTTTAAACTTTGACTCATCTTTGCATGCACTTTGAATGGTAGCTGACCAAAGTTCCACACTCTTGCCTGATCCACTCTTTACTCCTTACCGGTGCTGTAGGATATGGACAGGTAAAAGAAAAGGAAAAGGAAGATGGCCTTAGAGATGCCAACTTTCAGCATCAACTTTGGCAGAGTCGCAAGACCAGAACTGTCGGGGCACTTATCTGAATTACTTCAAGTAACAGAAATAGTTCAATCTTCCTCGCTGTCACTCATTTTTCCACTCAGCATAATTGCAAGGTTTCCTCCTCTGAATACCGTTTTTTAAAATAATTTATGCAACTGTGTACAGCTCAACTGTGAGTTTAAATGAAAATTTTGATAAATGCAAGAAATTGATGTCAATTTACATATTTCCCAATGATTACCATTGGTTTAAGGTACAGTCTGATATCACCTGCGGCATCGTAAATCAGCAGAGGTGACAGTGTCTACAGGAAAATGGTTAAAAGGTCAATTCAGGACAGGGACAAACAGTCCAGGTAGAACTAAGACATGGTTGGCACAGGTTTTGTGTGGTCTAAAGAACTCCATCATGGTAAGCAAGTTAGCAAAAGTTCTGGGCAATTCATTTCTGTTGACATTAGGTTAACAACTGTTATTGTGTATTCACATGCAAGTCTTAATTACCCTGCCCCATATGTGCCAGGCACTGCAGTTAGCAATTCAGATTAAGCGGGGAGAAAATAAAGATCTGGCAGTGCTCCATGGGATTGGATCTTGGTTGGAGAGCACATAAAGTAACTCTGGACAATACAAAGTTGCACCGAGTTAAAAATAACAGGGATTGTAGAACACAAGGGGAAGTTGTTTTTCAAACAGCTAGTGGCACAGGGATGGAAGGTAGTTGAAGAAGGCACATGTGGAAGCCTCATGATAGATGAGGCTGGGGGGAGCAGGCACAAGAGTAGTCGTGGCAAATAAATCACACTAATGACTTCCTTCTTAATTTTCAGAGCATGGAGGAGAGGGAGGCTAACCAAAAGCAGAAGAAGGAGTGGGCTAAGGTAGCATTGCCAGCCAGAAACTGAACAGATAAAGCACAAGGTTATTGCAGTAGAGTATGTGAGAGATGATGACAGCTTGGGGTACAATGGATGTCAAGAAGAGAGCAGGTTACGCACAGAAGGTGAAATTGACAGGACTGGGTGACGGATTGGATATGGACTTACTTTATCAAGTGTCTCTGGCACTAAGAATGGTGTGTGGTGCATAACAGCACTTATGTATGTGGGGACGAGATGTTGAATGAGTAAGTACAAGGATGAGGGAAATGAGGTATCAAGAATAACTCCTGAGACCCTTGATGGTCCATCTCAGATGCACAGTGATGCCATGCAGAGACGAAACACTCAAGAAGAGGGTCAGCTGTGCAGAAAGGAGTCACGAGCTTAATTTTAATTGTACTGATCTTGAGATGTCTTTAAGCTATCTGATAGAGTGGTCAAGAAAGTGCAGAGAACAGATAACATGGCACTGAGAAGAGAGGTCTCACCTAAAGTCAGTGACTCACATGAAGGAACTGAAGCCCTAAACGTCAATGTTATCGCCTAGGCAGAGACTACAGCGGGAGACGAGTAGATCCTAAACCAGGCTGGGAGAAGCTCCACGCCCAGAGAAACAGTGCCGAGAAGCACAAGCAGAGAAGGGTGGGGGCCAGCGGCAAAGGTTTTTATCGCAGAGAGCACATTAATCCCTGATGCCAAAGGCCAGGCACTGGCCCACAGCAAGATCTCTATAAGAAGCTCTTTGAGTGGATAGATGGGGCCAACGGTCAGGCTCACTTAGGTAATTGGGTGAGTGATAACAGGAAATACAGACAAAGAAAATAGGCAAATAGAAAAGAAAAAGTTTGCTGGCTTAATGGGAAAAGGGTAGGGGGCCAGATGGCCAAGAGAAAGGCCAGACACTTTAGCTCGTGGGGAGAGGCTGACTATGCAACAGAGAATAGATAACAACATGTGAGAGTTTCCAAAGAAAGCCACCTTGGCCATGTCAGTGCTAGAACCATCGTCAGCACAGCCGTCTAGGACATACAGTTTATCGAGACACGGAGGTGGACAAATAACCAAGAAGGGACCTTGGAAGCAGCCAAATACCCTGTCCTTGGAAAATGAGGGGCAGATTAGACATTTCATACTAAAGAAAAAACTTTGAAACTTTCTAAAAATTTGTAAGAGTCTGTCTATCTCTCTCACACACACACACCCCTCCGTAAGCTTATAGACTATTCCATTTGCTGACACTTTCATCCGAGTAGAGAGCAGGAATTGGGTTGCCACACTGGGCAGATGAATCAAAAATCTACTGCCTACAGTTCTGCAGGCAAGGAAGTCCAAGATCAAGACGTCGGCAAGGCAGGTTGTGTTTCGAGGCATTTTCCTACGGCCTGTAGGAAGCTACCACATCTTCACCTGATCATAGAACATCTTTGCACACACATATGGAGAGAAAGCAAGTCCCCTGTTCTCCTGTGCTGTTAGGCCCTTACTCTATCTGATCAGGATCCTCCCCTGACGACCTCATGCCACTCTCATGACTTCCACACAGACCCTCACCCCATAGTCACAACAGAGCTAGGACTTCATACATGAAGGTAATGCAGGGAGCATAAACAGCCCACTACAAATGAGAATATTTCTTTAAACTGTGCCATGTAGTCCATATACAGATGAAAAACCAAGTGATTCTGCAATTAGGAAATACAGGGTCTTTGTATAAATTTATTTAATCCAGTGACCTTTGTATATCACCACCTGTCCTGCAACTGATTAAAACATGTGTTCAAAAATATACTTGCAATTGCTCAATTAATTGCTGAACATGTGACTGCTCATTATGCCAACAGCGGAAAGGACATCAGCACCAGGACTCTCAGAAGAGGAAACACAGAAGCCACCGCTTCCCGCCTCTTTCTCCTCAAGACTGGAGGTATAGATGAATGGGCTGACCGTGGAAAACCAATCCACAGGTAGAGGCTGCACATTTGCACTAGAACTTGACGTGTCTTTAATTATAGCCAAATGACAGAAGAGACCTTTCTGAATAGTTTGAGAGCTTTGCCTTTGCAGGGGTACAGCTGCCAATATTCCCACCACTGTAGACGCCACAACAGTACTCGTAACTTCAGCTGCCTCATCTTCGTTCTCCCATCAGAAGCCACTCCCCGAGAGCTCACAAGCCCGTGGCTCCCACACGTCTCAGGAACCAGCCTCAGCCTTCACGCCATGGCCCTCAGAAGCATCCACACAGCAAATCCCAGACTGACAGATACTGGGTTTATGACTTAAGCACACAACGACTTTGTCAATTAAATTTCCCAGGACCCTAAACCCCTTTCTCTGCCTCTTGGATCCCTAGACCTTAGAAAAGTTGAAAATGAAGGGCTGATAACGAGAATCTACAACGAAATCAAGAAACGACACAACATTAAAACAAACAACCCACTTAAGAAATGGGCTAAGGACCTCAATAGACATTTTTCCAGAGAGGAAATCCAAATGGCCAACAGACACATGAAAAAATGCTCAAGATCACTGGCAATCAGGGAAATGCAAATCAAGACCACAATGAGGTTTCACCTCACCCCGGTCAGAATGGCTCACATCCAAAAATCTACCAACAATAGATGCTGGAGAGGATGTGGGGAAAAAGGGACACTAATCCACTGTTGGTGGGAATGCAAACTGGTTAAACCACTATGGAAGTCAGTCTGGAGACTCCTTAGAAACATGAATATAACCCTACCATACAACCCAGCCATCCCACTCCTTGGAATTTACCCAAAGGAAATTAAATTGGAAAACCAAAAAGCCGTCTGCACACTAATGTTTATTGCAGCTCAGTTCACAATAGCTAAGACCTGGAACCAACCCAAATGCCCATCAACAGTAGACTGGATTAGGAAATTATGGGACATGTACTCTACAGAATACTATACAGCAGTCAAAAACAATGAAATCCGATCATTTGCAACAAAATGGAGGGATCTGGAAAACATCATGCTGAGTGAATTAAGCCAGTCCCAAAGAGACAAATATCATTTGTTTTCCATGATTGGTGATGATTAACTGAGCACCAAAGAGGAAACCTGCTGAAACGAAATGAACACTATGAGAAAATAAGACATGATCAGCTCCTGTCTGAACTGTTGATGTATTACTGACGCCATAAACAAGAGTGTCAAATTGTTATTCAACTTCAGGAGTCACTGTGTACTTACTTCTCATCAGGGATCTGTCCTTAATGTGTTATCCAATGTGAAATAATGCTAATACGAGTAATGAAACAGTATTTTTTCACTTTGTGTTTCTGTGTGGGAGCAAACTGATGAAATCTTCACGTACTATAATATTAAATCAATCTTCTGTGTATAAAGATAATTGCAAATGATTAAAAACTCCAGGTGTTAAATTGGAAAATGCATAGATAATTAATCAATTCTTTAAAAAAAAAAAAAGCATGTAGGATCTCTGTCTTTAATGTACTGTACATTGTGAATCAATACTATAACTAGTACTCCAACAATAATTTCAGTTTGTGCCTCTATGTGAGGGCAAACTGTTAAAATCTTTACATAATATGTTATAAACTGATCTGCTGTGTATAAAGAGAATTGAAAATAAATCTTGATGTGAACAGAAGGGGAGAGGGAGCGGGAGAGGGGAGGGTGGCGGGAGGGAGGGAAGTTGTGGGGGGGAGGAGCCATTGGAATCCACAAGCTGTACCTTGGAAATTTATATTCTTTAAATAAAAGCAAAAAAAAAAAAAGTTGAAAATGAAAGGCTACTACTTCTTCATCTTTCCCTGGTCTGTGAACAACTCCCTTTAGGGGACCATTTCCATGAGTAACAACACTGTGTTCAAAGTGGTTGAGTTCCCCAAGTTTCCCTGATCCTTGAGAGCCACCTCTTCCCATCCAGGCAGGCAGTAAAGGTGACAGAGTCTCTCCCTGTCGCATCCCAGACACTCCTCTCCCTTGATTCACTGATGTCACTGGATGCTCTCATGTCTGTGCCCCTCCTATGCCAGCCTTCTGATGGTGGCATTAGAGTTTAGTCTTGATGACATTAGAACACATGGCCTCCCAGCCTCCAGCCTCAGCCTCTTGCTACAGTCTGGCTTTGCCGAGAACTTGAGGACACCAGGGGGCTCTCCTTGCTCCTGTCACTGACCACTGTGCATCCATCTTTATCAGTGCCTCCTAAGGAGTCATCACTTTGCTCAGCACTGCAGACCCCTTGGGCTAATACCAATGAGGTTCAGTCTCCTAGCAATAGCTAAGATTTTAATTTAGAGTTTTAAATATTTTAATGATAAAAGGGAAGTGAAATATGTTCAAGTCACAGAAATGGAGTGTCAGCATAATAAGGAAATGGATCTAGAATTATTGTCACCTTCGATGAATTAGTTCAAAGGAAAGACACTGTAAACTGCAAGTTCCTTGATCATGAAAAATGTAACTGCTCTATAATGGACCCCCAAACTTACTGCTCTATCTCCTGCCCTTTGAACTAATTGCAAGAAAATCAAGGGCAGCAGGCCTGCGGTTGATTTCCAAGTCATTTTGTGGTAATTTAAAGTAATTGGGATTTTTTTACGACAGTTGCTATAAAGAAGAATATATAGCTTTGCTATTCCTTGTGACAGTTCTTTGAATTACACCTACAGAATAAGAAGTATGAGACACGGCTGTTAATTTATAGCGATACACCCATTCCACCATCATGGGCTGGCATTACAAATGAGCAAAGGAATGAAACAGCCTCCGGATAAAAATCAGAAGGGCCTGTGAGGGCTCTTACCCAGTGCAGCCTGCTTTTGCCCAACCACACATCTACACAGTCTCCAGTAGAGCCCCTCTGAAGCCAATCTGTGCCTTGGAGCCAAATGGCAACTCATCTGGAATCCTGAGTGCTAAGTGCAATACTCTACACATGCAAGAGTCGTGATTAGTAAAGGACGAGGGGGGAAAAAATAAGTGCTCTATTAATTATTAGACAAAATCGAAGCATGATGACGAACGCTCTCCCTGCCTGTCTCTGAGATGCTTGCTGGGTACAGCTTGTCAGTTGCTTCCTCCTTAGCACAAATTGCATTTGATCTCAGGAAGGGCTCTTAAGAGCAAAAGAGTATAAAGATGTTTTCAGTATCTCCTCTCCCCTTCAGGGTCCCCGCTGTGCAGGCCCCAGCATAATTAGATGCTGGCTTTTAGTGGGATGCTTTGAGTGTTCAATTAGGTTTCTTTCTTCCTAGTAGCCCTGTTACGATATGAATGCACACAAAGGCAATTATCTTTGAGAAACAGGCTTTGAGTTGCATTGACAGTCTTCCTACGTGTTTGACAACAATCACCCTGAGACACTGCCCCTAATTCAGATGTAGAGGGGAGAAAGAAAGCAGTGACATAAATTTCTGCTTGACTCTAACAGAAATCGCGATGCCTCTCGCATTCTCGACAGTGAGTCACCACAGCCTTGCGGTTCAAAGTGTGTGCTCAGGGACAGCAGCGTCAGCATTACCTGGGAGCTCTTCACAAACGTAGAATCTGGGCCCCACCTCGCAAGGACTGAACCAGAATCCACGCCTATACAAGACCCCGGTGGCATGAAAGCGTGACAAGCATTGAGTTAGCATCAAAGGATCTGCAGTGATACCTACTGTTTGGGGGAAAAACACCTTCTGGAAGAGAGGAGGAAAAAAGACAAAAACCAGCATGCTTGTTAGGTCTCCTTGCCAAAGCGAAGAACAACAACAACAACAAAAAAGTTGGGTTTGAGCACTATTTAAACAAAGAATGCAGATTTTTACTTTTGGGATTGACACCAATGAGGGCTAGAATAGGACTTGAGTTCTCCTGTCGTTTCCCTGCCTCCGTGACAGTGAGTGTGGCTGGGTGGCTGGCTTGGCTAATGGAATGTGAGGGGAAGGGGCACGAGATACACTCACAAGAATTTAGGAGCAGGTGTAAATACCATCCCAGAGGCATTGCATGATGTAAGGGTGTCACTGGATGATTCTCTTCCCAGAGACATTGAATATGCCCGTACCAGCAGATAAAATCCAGTTAGACTGGATGTCACTGGTTTTTCCATCATTACCACTTCTTAACTTTCAGAAAAGACAGAAGTGCATCTGCAGCTAATCCTCATCTTTCAAAGCACTAAATGGCATTGTACTGTGGTGAGGAACACCAAACGACCTCTGATTACGTCACTGGATATCCCTGGACTCGATAAATCTAGTCTAGACTCCAAGATGTTTATTTCAAGCACAGGAACAGTTATTAGGCAGCTACTGATATTATGCTGGGAGGAATTTAAACATGCCAGTTTTGCAATCTTTCCCAATGATTTGTAGCAAGATGATGTCATACTCCATATTGGACAGTTTGCAGGGGCCAGCACTGTGGCATAGTGGGTAAAGCCACACTCTGAGATGCTAGCATCCCCTATAGGTGTTGGTTCACGTCCTGGCTGCTCCATTTCCCATCTGGTTTCCTGCTAATGTCCTGGAATAAACAGGGGAAGATGGCCAAAGTGCTTGGGCCCTTACCACCCATGGGGGAGACCTGGGTGACGCTCCTGGCTTTGGCCTGGCCCAGCAATGGCCTTTGCGGTCATCTGGGGAGTAAACCAAATAAAAGATCTCTCTGTAATGCTTTCAAAATCAATCTTAAACACACATACCTACACACACACACACACACACACACACACACACACCACTTATGCATAAACAGAGAAGAGCCTGTCCAGATATCTGTTCCATCAAAGTTATTTGATGGAAAAATATTGATAGAAATTAGAGCAATAATAATGGAATAATAAGACAGAGGAACAAAAACCTTGTCATGAATGTGAGTTATGTTTGCCCAAGAAAATGTATGGTGCTCATTTGTGATTACACACAATGGAAACTTCAGTCAAGGGAATTCAGATCTTGTGTTCCACACAACAGAAAATTATTAGACAGCAATCCAGGAAATCTGTTCCAGGTATGACAATGACATTCCAATTACATGTTTAAAGAAAGACTTATCTTTTACAGCTACAGTAACATTTCAAAATGAAATAATTATCATGACTGGGTTTTGTTTAAGCATCTCCTGAGTGGAAGGTGGTGGAATGAGCATGTGTGCAGATCAGACTGGCCAATTACGCTCATTGTTGAAGCTGGGTGGTGAGCACGTCAGATCCACACTATTCTACTTCTGTGGATATCTGAAATTCCCACAATAAAAATTTTTAAAGAGATTAGAAGACAAATGCACCAACCAAACTATGCGAAGGAAGGAACAGCCTCCAGGCCAAGCCCAGTGCCCAGCACATCTCAGCAGGTCTGGAATGACGAAGTGAGTGCAATGAACCCACTTTACCTGCCTCCCCTGCACACACTGATCAGACTGAACCAACTACACTAAGGCACATTTCATAGGTGGCCACTCCTGGAACATGTCAAAGGAATACCCATCTCCAAGGAGTTTTCAAGTGACTGTTTTTTTCCTTGTTTCTCTGAGTAGCCTCATCCCCTCTACCCTTCTCCTGGACCCCAGTGGCAAAAACAGCTCTCAATTTGGGTGTTTTTCACTTTTTAAATTCCAAATAAGAAATTACCCTTTCCTTCTTTAAATTTAGTTGGCATGTATTTCAAGTCTAATCTTCCAAATGGCTGCATATTTATTCCAATTTCCTTGGGCTTCCAAGGGTGAATTAGCTATAGGTAAAAATTTCTCTTTATCATGCTTCTTTATGAAACATCAAATCTCATGCCTCCTTGGCACTTTCTTCCATTCTCTTTCTCTCACAGGAATTTACAGAATAGCTATTGCACTAGCCAGAAGACTCCATACAGTTCACAGACAAGGATTTGGCCAATTTTGATCTCAGAAAACTTGAGCCAGGGCAGCCAAGCGGATGCTATGCTTCTTCTAGTAACTGTGTTTTCTAAAACAAATGTAACAAAGAAACTGGACACAGAATTATTAGTAATAAAACTAAGCTGAGAAAAGTAAAACTGTCATAGGAATTGCTTATTCAACAGCCAAGCTCATGTTCCTCATTGGGTGAAACCTAAAGTTAGGTGCTATATAAAATAATGACTTGGGGCATTTGGCTTAGCCATGAAGACAGTCGCATCTCCCACGGCAGTTCCTGGCTTTAGAACCCAGGTTCCAGCCTCCTATTCCAGCTTCCAGCTGATACACACCCTGCAAGGCAGTGGTGATGCCTCAGGTCACTGGGTCCCAGCCACCCACACTGTAGACCTAGACTGAATTCCTGGCTCCCAGTTTCAGGCTGGTCCAGCCCGAGCCATTGCAGGCATTTGGGGAGTGACCCGGTACATGAGTTCTCTCTTCCTTATCCTAAACATTTAATTATTTTTATAAATTATACATGAGAGGGAGATGAAGAAAAATATTTCCTCATTTACCAAGCATTTTCTCACCATCTAAACATCATCTCCATGGGAGTGTCAAGTAGTACAACTACTTCAGAAAACTCAAGCAGAAACAGAAATCCTATCTTTCCACCAATAACTTCTACTCTTAAATATATACACAACAGAAATGAGCACACTCCTTCCCAAGAACACACGTGCTGATAACTCAGTGTAACTCTTTCATGACAGCCCCAAGCCAGACTCAAAAGGCCAAAACCAGCAGAAAACCTAAATGAACAGGAATACTCCCGGCATCGAGAGCAAAGCCCTCCGGGGGAAGTCACAGCCCCATTTCAGTGAAAAACTTGCTGACAAGCTGGTGGCAACCTCGGTGACCCCTGACCCATGATGACAGAGCAATACTCCGCATCCATGTGCCATGGAAGGACACATCTTAACCTATCAGGACAGAAAGATAAGCCTAGGCCTTTTGGCATTAGTCCTCACAGCACACCCAGTTAGTGCATTTTAAACCATTGCAGATTGCCTCCTGAAATGAATACCATGGAAGATCATTTTGGGGCTAATGCTAATGAAATCAGTGGCAACACAGGAGAGTTTAATATTTGATTCCAGACAGACAAGCAGAGGAGAAGGTGTGGAATCCATGGGACATGGGATTATCTCCAGGGAACAGGAAACACTCTGGCCCTGGGGCAGATCACCCAGTGTGGCTGCAAAGCAATCCTAACCCAGATCTATCACTTGTGCAGCCTGGAGGCCTGCAGATGCAAAGTCCACACATGGAGCCTCCACTCCTAGATTTGGTTTAGCTTCCTAGAAGCTTCTTCTGTAAGCCCATTCTATATCCACAACAAATGTTCACAATTCCCTTTAATGACCTTAGATGTATACAAATATAAATGCACGTGCTTATATGTATAAGCCCAAGTTTTATGTCAGCCAGAACCATATTCGCCGACCAGGTCACTGACAATTCTACTACCAATCCTATGATAGACAAATCAAACTTCTCTTCTAGGAATGTGCAGAAATTTCTACTTTTCTCAAACATTTGCACAGGTATAGAAAAGATATTTGATTCCTTTTTAAGTTATTTTGATGTTTTTATCCAAATGAACATGGCTTTAATATCTTTATTAAGGTAACAGAAAAAGGAATTTTCACTTTATTTTGGTATAAAATTTTAAACACATGCATGGTTTTTTGTAATATGCATTTTCACAAACTTGAGCAAGGTTCCCCTCCTCTCTGCCTGGATTTCAGCTATTTTTTGCATAAAAAGAATCTTTTAATTCCATATTCATGACGGTTTTGAAGCATCATTGCTTGTATTGTCAAACACACATATATACAAAGATATAAAACACTCTTTAAAAAGATTTTATTTATTTATTTGAGAGGTAGAATTACAGATAGAGTGGTAGAGATGAAGGTCTTCCATCTGCTGGTTCACTTCCCAGACGGACGCAACAGCTGGAGCAGGCGCAATCCGAACCCAGGAGCTTTTCTTCTGGGTTTCCCATGTGAGTGCAGGGCCCAAGCACTTGAGCCATCTTCTATGCCATAGCAGAGAGCTAGATCAGAAAGGGAGCGGCAAGGATACAAACCAGCACCCACATGGGATGCCAAGGACACAGGCGGAAGTTTAGCCCACTATACCACAGTGCCAGCCCTGTAAGACAACTTTGAAAATGTCACTCACGTTCAAGAGTGTCCTACTGCAGTGCCTGGTTCCAAGTCTCTGATCCACCTTCCTGTTAACGCACACTTCGGAAGGCAGCAGATGATTCATTCCTGCCACCCGCTTGGGAGACCCATATGGATTTTCTGCACTTGGGTGAAGCCTGCCCCAACCCCAGATACTAAGGGTATTTGGACTGTGAATGAGCCGTTGGAAGATTCCTCTGTTTGTCCTTCTCCTTCCTTCTCCGTCACTCTGCCTTTCTCATACATAAATTATTTTTAACAAAGAAATTTCTTTCTCTCAAAACCCCACTGAAACTAAAGCAAAAGGATTATTTTTAAAGACATGATCCCATAATGACTTGCTAAGGAAAGGACAGAACCAAAGTCAGATGCTGCAGAGTTGTTCTTGCGTGGAAAATAAGCCGAATTCCAAGCTAACAGAAGAGAACAGTGTGAAACAAGCTTGCTGACAGCAGGGAACCCCTACGAGCTCGGGATGTGGTATCTGCTCTTCACCCTCCCTGGCTCTGGGGGAGGGGAGGAATTGAGAAAAGAGGACCACAGTCTAAAGGAATGCAGGACACTAGTAGCTGTTTGGTAACTGGGTGCCATCTTGCATGTTGCTGGGCAACCTCCCTTCCTCCACCTGAGTCCAAGTCTGTGGATGCAGTCCAAGGCTGGCAGGATGCTACGCACACTTTCAAGCGTGGGGGCCGAGCAATCATTTCTGACCACCTGTCTGCATCCCCTATCTGGACAGCACAACGGCAACCTCACTTTGATCCTCAAAGCAGGACATCAGAAGGCTCTTTTCTTGACAATCTCAACAGCTTAAAAGGAAAACCCAGGGTCACTATCAGCAGAGCCTGCCCTACAAAAAGCCCACTTGTCACCCTACTGCAAATCCTATCCACGAGCCCAACTCATGGTGACAGGAGGAAGAAATCATGTTCCTCACAAGCATACAGGCAAGGGAGACCTGACATCTGAGGAGGAGCTCTATCCTGGCTGGTGGAGACCAAACAAACTCACATATGAAACAAAGTAGGAAACTGACAAGAGAAAAAACATTTTTCTGAGCATTCTCAAAGAAAACAAAGATGATGGCAACACACACAGCATTGCAAAAAAACAGCAACCAGAATACAAATACGGATTCATGAAATTTAAAAGCCATCCTGGTAAAAATGAAAAGCCTGATGGAAGTATCCATAGGATAAGAGGAAATTTTTCTAGAAAGTACCAAAAAAAGTAGAAAGGCAGTATTTGAGGGGAAAAGGGCAAATAAAATCATTGACCCCGAATTTCCACAGTGAAATTATACACTGAGTGTCCAGCAAGCAGATCAAAAAAAAAAAAAATCCTTATACTGAGACAGAGCTTGTTTATTCAGAACATCAGAGGCAAAGACAAATTCCTACATGCTTCTGGCAGACAGAGGTTGAATGAAAAAGCAATCAAAGCAATCTACTTCACACAGAAAATATAAGCAGTCCCAATGGCTCTAGTGTTCTCAACAGTGACCCTAGAAATATAACAGTGAAGAAATGATTCAGCAGTACGCAACAGTTTTCCTAATTAGAAATCTATACCCAGCCCAACTATCAAGCAAACATGGCAGTAAAATAAATGCATTTTCAGACTTGGAATACTTTCAAAACATGCATATTCTTCCTACAGTCAGAAAGCCAGAGGATATAAGCTAATGAAATGATCGCTAAGGTGGGGGTTGTAGCCCAGTGCAGTCAGCTCTTTGCTGCAGCACTGGCACCTGGTATAGGTGCTCGTTCCTGTCACAGCTGCACCACTTCTGAACCAGCTCCCTACTCAAGTGCCCAGGAGAGCAGCAGAAGTTTGTCCAAGTCCTTGGGTTCCAGCACCCATCAGGAAGACCTGGATGGAGTTCCAGGCTGCTAGCTTCAACCTGGCCCAGCCTCAGCTGTTGTGGTCATCTGGAGAGTGAACCAGCAGATGGAAGCTGTATCTAAGTGTCTCACCATCTTTCCTCTCTACGTCTACCTTTCAAACCAACTCCTTAAAAATTATTAAACAAGCTAACCAAATAGGACTCTGTGTGCATGTGCGCTTCTCACTGTTTAACGTAGCAATCACATGACCTAGTGAATACAGCACTGGCATCCCACATCAGAACTGCTCCACCTCCTGCTCCACAGCTGGACCCTAGCTTCCTGCTATCACAGACCCTCAAAAGTAGCACTAATGGCCAAAGTAGCTGGGTCCCTACCACCCACGTGGAAGAACTGGATTGAGTTCCCAGCTGCTCCCTTCTGCCTTGCCCAGATCCACCCATTTCAGGTGTTTGGAGAGTAAATCAGTCGATGAGACAAAAAGGTGGAAGGAATTCTCCACCTAAAATTTATCCCAGGTCCTAGGTGTCAGCCACACACAGGTAGTTCCAGCAAACAGCCCACGCTGGAAAAATGCCACTCAAGAGACAGATCCAAGGGTCATTGGCTTCTAGGTCTGCTCACTTGAGGACAGATGCCTGAACACGTTCAGCACAGATTCTCAAACTCATGCCTTGGTCATCTGCAGTTGTGCTGATGAAGTTCCTGCTTTCCTGCAATTGCCCTTGATTCTGAGCAGCCAACCTTGCAGGTTTCACTCCACACAATCTGTCTTTGGATAACCTTCAAAGTAGGCCATGATGGCCTTAAAAGACAACAGAAGGCAGTCCACCCCCTGACTCCATTTCCAATGGGTCTTCAACATCAGCCTGGGTGAACACCCTGCACAGCAAGTGAGCCCCGTTTTCCAGGGACCTGAACTCCTGCAAACTCAAGATTCTGCAGACAATGAATCAGGAACTGTCACTGAAGTTAACAGATTTGTGTTTGCTATCCAGTTTCTCCAAACCAAGCAACGCATTGTTGAGAGAAAAAAAATATAGCAAGAAATCATCTCCTAAAGCAAACCAACGAGCCAGGCAAAAGGCCGATAGTGGTTACTGGGCAGAGGGGACAGGATGTAAGCAGGTGCACTTGGAGCTAGGACGTGATGGGGACCTTTGAGGATACTGGTAGTGTGGGGGGTGCATAAGGCCTATCTTAAGTCAAGTATCTATGTGGTATGTGAGCATCTCTGCACATGTATGTATGCTATACTACCCTGTAGGCTAAATTTCTCTCCTGTATATGAAAAATCACTGTAAGCCAAGCAGAGATAGACTATTTTCTCACAACAGTGCTTTCAGAAGAAGTATTTGTACCTACTACTTTTTTGGAAGACTTATTTAAAAGACAGAGTCACAGAGAAGTGGGGGGGGGTCTTCGACCCACTGGTTCATTCCCCAGATGCCCACAACCACCAGAACTGGGCTGATCAGAATCCAGGAGACAAGAGCTTCATCTGGGTCTCCTGCATGGGTTCAGGGGCCCAAGCACTTGGGTCATCTGCTGCTGCTATCCCAGGCACATCAGCAGGGAGCTGGATCAGAAGTGGAGCAGCTGGGTCTCCAATCAGTGCCCATATGGTTGGCACCACAAATGGCGTCTTTACCTTCTACACCACAGCCCTGGCCCCATATTTAACATTTTTTAACCCATTCTTTTCTACCCATTGTTTGATAAGAAAAAAAGAAGTATCTCAATGCATATTGTATGTGTTCCAAAATTTATCCAACTATCACAGTGCGCTGTTTTCCATCTTGAAATTTCTGCCTCCTACAGTGGGAGCACTTATTCAAGCTCCCTTCCCTGTGCTCAGAAACACAGTAATAACCCAAACAAGACTGCTAAGCACCTCGAGCCCACTGAAATGCAAGCTCTCTCTAGCTGGCTCCATGTCGCACACTGGGAGGGTGACTCTCCGCATCAGTTTCTTTGGAACTGTGGTTTCATGTCCATGCACTTTAAACAGTCCAAGGTGTTTAATCCCAATAATAAACTTGCTGCTTCTTCTTGGGAAATCGAAAGCCTCTTTTCAATTATCTTTGGGTAACCAAATAAGGAACAGTGCCTACATAAAGCTTAAGGTCTTCCAGCCTCCAGCACCACCAGGATTCCTGGACACCCCCGCTACCACTGTGCTCACAAGGAAGTGTGATAATAGCTCCCTCTGCACCCCCCTTCCCCACATTTCTCTACGCGGCCTTCTCTTTCAGCGAAGAAAAACTGCTTACAATACAGACTACTCCACACAGCCTCTCTGGAGGCTCCTGAGTGTGGGAGATAATAAGAAAGCCGATGGCAGCTGACACTGTTGGAGAGAAAACAGACTGTCTAATGGTCTTGTGCTTAGAAGCACTCATGATTCTTTTCGCTCCCCTTTATGTATCAATCTACCCAAATCACCATGCAACTGTGCAGTTTTCTGTTAACAGATCCACAGGGCCCAATTCCATTGACAGAGACTGTTTGAATTCGTTCCGGAAATCTTCCACAAGCGACCCCCTTGAACCAGCTCCGACTCCAGAATCCTGGGAACCAAGTGCCTTCCAAGACTATACAGAGGAAGTGGCAACTCCCACCAACTCCCATGCCTCTGCTGGCTTCAAATCAAACGGTCTCTTCAGGCTCCCGGATACCTTTAACTGGCCACCAGGGCCTGTTACAAAGCACAGCATTCACAGGAAGACATCCATCTGACTCGCTGCCAGGACAGCACAGCGTCTGTCTTGAGCGCTGGCTGAACAGGCACTGAGAAAATGCTTGGAGCACAGAATCGTGTCTGCAACCCCAGTTCAAACTCTTCCCACCCCACGCTGTTTGTCCTCCTGTTGCCCCCATTCTTCCTGCCCTTTAATAAAAGAGGTTAATAGTTGACACAAAGTAGAGAACCAAAACCAGCTAGGCCCCAAAATCTTGCCCCACTACATGAGAATAGGCTGGGTCCGAGATTCCAGGCATCCATCAGGACCGGACATACGGTGACCAGGTTGAATCCGAGGGCTTGTCTTGCCTTTCGTAGCCCATGGCTCCATAAACTCCAGTTGTAGAGGACCCGACGATAAGGTCACTTCCTAAATCCTAATGCATTCAGTGTTTGAAAACTTGGACAGTGAACAGAATGAGGAAAAAAAATTACCCTGACGCTGGAACTTGACAAATGAAGACCCGAATGCATAACCAAGAAAATAAAATGTCATTAGTATGCATTTTCAGCAATTCAATGGAAATAGCCATTTTAAAGAATTTCAAACATTTGTTACTGTTTTAATCTGATGCACTTTGTTTTCTTTCTCTAACATCAGAGTGTTGTCCCAGGGTTTAGTGATTCCTATGAATAGATAATTATTTCTAGTGCTGCCTCCGATTTGTTGAATGTTACCACTTTAGTATCTTCGGTACCATGTGAAATATGAAGCTATTAACAAATAATCAGGTGAGAAGAGACCTCAAATTTTCTTCTTTCTTATACAAGTTCTTTTTTTTCAGAGACTATATTCATTGATTAATAGTACCCAGTCTTTGCCATCATGCTATGAAGGTGAATACATCACATTGCTTATCAGGGGTTGGTTATCCTCAATTTTGTTTTTAAATCGAATAAATGAAGTGAAACATGAATTTCAACCAACATTTCCAAAAGAAGCTTTCTGTAGAAACCACGCAAAACACGTCAGAGCCATTATAATTCCATCACTTTTAACCACCTTCCAGGCCACATTGTCAGTACCTTGCACAGTCCTTGGCACACACCAGGTAGCTAATAATTATGTGACAGATGAATAAAATTAAACAAATGATTGAACAGTAAAGATATGGTGACAAGAGATGCAACTGGCAGTCGTTATGTGAAGGGAAACAAACCAAGCACAGAAAGCAAGTATTACGTGATACCAAAATGCAGCCATAAAAAACAAAAAAGGTGACCCATAGAAGTTTTCAGTATACTGGGGATTATCAGAGACTAGGGAAGGAGAAGGGAGATGGGGAGAGGCTGTACAATGGCTACTGAGGTATAGACTGGAGTAAGAAATTCTGGGGTTCTGCTCGCAGCAGGGTGATGACAGATCATGTTCATGTATTACAATTCTCTTAAAAAAGATAGTAAATGCCTTCACCATAAAGAAATGTATATTACACAATGCATACATACCAAAATATCACCTGTCACTTCATATTTATATACAGTTTTATATCTATCCAAAATTCTAATAAAAAAAGATACCATGAAAACTGCAAATGTAGCCTTTTTTATATTCGAGTCAGAACTGAATCCACCTTTGGTAGGATGTGGATATTCGAGTCACTGTAATGTTTCACGGACTCCTAATGCATTTATTAATCCATCTACTCATTCATTTCTTATGAAGGGAGTATTTTTCTGCAAACAAGGAGACAGCAGTTGTCTTTCCCTTCTACACAAACAATAATTCATATCTGTAAGAAATAGTCTCTGTATTTTCCTTTTGCTGTGGCACAAAGAGTACAACCAGAAAAGGTTGATAATCCACTTCAATGTCAGAAAAGAAGGACAAGACAGCCCCTGCTTACTCCAGAGTCTTGTAAATAAGCCAACTAGGAAATTGCCAATATATGCACTGGAAGAGGCCAAGCCCATCGGAATATCCAAGCATTTTGGTTGGTAACCAACATACAGATTTGGTGCCTCCTTCAGGAGGAAGGCAGGCGAGTCAATGAGTGCTATGTTATCATTACTCATCAAGCATTTCCAAGGTGTAGAGGGGCCCAGCCCAGAGGTTTAGTGGCCTTAGGACTCAAAGTCTTCCCAGCAGGGCTGAGCCTTGAAGCTGGGTGCAGAGCACAAGAGCAAGGTCAGCGGCAGCAGAGTGTGAGATGGGATAAAGGAAAAGCCTTGAGCGTGGGGAACTGCGAGCTGCTCAGGAGACTGCGCCAGAGGGGGAGCCTGGCAGGGTTACACCAGTGAGGTTGCTCAGGGCCAGACACACTGGGTCCTGACCTAGACACCAAGGAGGGCCGTCTACCCTGTAGGTCCAAATGGACCAATAAGGGATTCCAGGTAAGAATACGGTACAATCAATTTTCTTCTGAGTGCAAAATTTATGTCAGGAACCTATTGAAGAGGGCAGGTGTGGACACAGCAATTAGTTCAGGAGATTATCATAGCTACATGAATTCTAATACAAATATCTACTGTTAACATACAATTAACTCTAAAAACACTCATCCTTTCTTTTTGAATGGCATTTACCTCAATTCCTTTTCTCTCTTCTGCTTAGGAGAACTGATATATTTGACCACAATGTACGATATGCACAGTGAACTGCTACTTCCTAAGCTACTCAAGTACCTAAGAGAGCACTAGCCAGGCACAGGTTTGTGTGTATGCACAGAATCACTCTGAAGTCTAATCAGTCTCACCTGCAAAACCACAGCGTGGTCACCATGGTCATGTTCACCTTTCTACAGCAATCTCATTATCATCTATTCCAAACTGTATTTCACAGCAGACACTTGATATGATTAGAAAGCATCAGGTACTATTGGATGTGAGAATATGAAATAGTAATTTTGTTGAACTCTTTCTGGCATTACAAGTCACTGACTTTAGAAATGCCCCAGCAGAAAATAAAAACACATAATTCAATTTACACACAATCATAAAAGTAATTGATTTTATATAATAAATACTTAATCATTTAACATTTGAGTAAACCTGCACATTAAATTATACCAATGACTATATATGTTCTGCATTTCATTTCTACAGTTATTGTCTTCTGACACAGGAAAGTTTTTTGGATATCAAATTAAAAATCAATTAAAAGGCAAATAATGATTTCAAGGCATTCCACTGCATATATAAACTCTCAGTGAACACAAAATAAGATGGTACATCAAACAACCAGTACAAAGTAACAACCACACAGGCCCAGCTGTTAGCTACTTCCTCATTGTGATGACTACACAATCCCGAGAAAACAGCAAAAACTAAGGTAAAAAAACACTATCAGAAACATCTGTTATGTCCTTTATTTGAATACTTTTTTACTACTTTAAACAACTTTAATTTTTAAAATCTGTGTCTTCCCCATTCTGTCCTAAAGGAGAGCCTCCATTTTTCCGTTTCACATAATCAGAGTGAAAAATGGAGACTTATTCTCAAACATCAAAGTTTATTGCATTTTAAGCCAAGAACTAAGGAACTTAACCTCTCAATGGAATTACTGCATCAGTTAATGGGGCCCCCGGAAGTGTGGTCACCACACATGGAATCAAAAGTAATCACCGCTGTTCTGAAACACACAAGGCCTTGCTGTTTTCATTCCTCTCAAAGAAATTTAGAGTGATCTGTGATATTCATCCGTTCATAAAATCCTTAACAGAGGGAAAGGAGTAATAGAGAATACAAAAGAGAATGCCCTAGAAGGTCAATGACTTCCTAGTTGTGCTGCCTGGGCTAAAAGTCAAACACATTAGAAGAGCAGTCGACAGTACAGAGTAAAGCTGCCACGGCCTAGGATGATCATTGCTACAGAAGGGAAGAAATTTAGAACTTCTGAGTCCTACTTGAAGAGTTTAAAACTGAATGAGGGGCCAGCACCATGGCTCAACAGGCTAATCCTCCACCTTGCGGCGCCGGCACACCGGGTTCTAGTCTCAGTCGGGGCACCGGATTCTGTCCTGGTTGCCCCTCTTCCAGGCCAGCTCTCTGCTGTGGCCCGGGAGTGCGGTGGAGGATGGCCCAAGTGCTTGGGCCCTGCACCCCATGGGAGACCAGGAGATGAATGTGGCTCCTGCCATCGGATCAGCAGCCACGGCAGCCATTGGAGGGTGAACCAACGGCAAAGGAAGACCTTTCTCTCTGTCTCTCTCTCTCTCTCTATCCACTCTGCCTGTCAAAAAATAAAATAAAATAAAAACACTGAATAAGGAGAACGGAGACACAAAAATCAATTTAAAAAATTAAAGGAGAAGCACCAGAGTTTATTATGAGATGAAAAAAGGGGAAAAATGCAATTCCCAGAAAGTCCAACAGATAGTAGCATTTTCTTCCCTACACAGCTCAACATGTGCTAAATACAAGTGTTTGTTACTGCTAGCTTTTTCCAAGAGTGAAGTCAGCGTGTAAAACACAAATCATTCTGCCTTAGCTGTATTCCAACAAGATTTGCAAATAGTAATACATGTAAAATCTGTTTAGGAACAAATCATAAGCCATTTAAAATAGGATGAGAAAACGCATGAAGAACATGCTTCCACCCTTAAACCATGCATAGCACATATGTGTTACATGACAAAACCACTACCCCAAAACATCATCACAATTTCCCCTCTTATGTCTGACATATTCAAGAATAAGAGTGTCAATTGTTAAATGAACAACAGGAGCCACTGTGCACCTGCTTCCCGTGTAGGACCTCTGTCCTTAATGCATTGTACTATAACAATTAATGGTACAACTACTACTTAAACAGTACTCTATCTTTTGTGGCTATGTGGGCGCAGTCTATTGAAATCTTTATTTAGTATATACTAAATTGATCTTGTTCTCTGTCTCTCTCACTGTCCACTCTGTCAAAAAAAAAAAGAAAAAAAATGATCTTCTGTATATAAAGATAATTGACAATGAATCATGAAGAATGGAATGGGAGAGGGAGATGGGATGGTTGCAGGTGGGAGGGAGGTTAAGGGGGGAAAAGCTGCTTTAATTCTAAAGTTGTACTTGGGAAATTTATATTAAATAGAAGTTTAAAAGGAAAAAAGAATATTTAACTGGGTATCCTATAAACACAAATAAACACTGTCAATTATTTGAAGCATAGAATGATTTTCATGATTTGAGAAGCACCAATTATCAATCAATACAGAAAAATGAAAAATTGAATTGTCGTCAAAGTTTTCTGAACTACAATACATTCCAACAAGTTGGCAACAGCCTACTTTTGCAACCTGCTTCTCATCTCTCTAGAAAATAAATCGCTCCTGCACGGCTTCTGCATAAACAATATTTCAGTAACTGACAGAGTTGGCAGCGAGGCTGAAGACAGTAGGGATATCAGCAGCCATGACTGATAGCAAAATTGGAGGTTGCAGAAAGAGGAGAAAGTATACATTCAAATTTAAGGAATGGCTGCTGTGCTTCATATTCCTTTCAAAAATGCAGGATGACATATTCAGGTCACTATTGATTAAAAAACAAATCCACAAGGCACTCTCTCAGCTCCGAAATCTGCAGAGAAACCACCTGGGGATGCACGGCCCCGCCCTTCCCGCCAGAAGCACCAGGTAAAGACCCAGTGGCCTACCCCTTCCCAAAGATGAACCGCCCTCTCCCATCCATGTCCATCAATCTACGCAAGGCTCCCTTTGGGTGTGGAGAAGAGAAAATTAGAGAAGGATCCATCAGCAACAAGATGCTGATTGGTCTCTCAAAAACCGATGGTGACCTACCACTGTTCCCAGACATCTAGAAAAGTGTGCAGTATCTGAGTCAAGAACCTGTAGCCCTTCTCATCAGTACAAAGATGCTGGAAACCTCCGGATGAGCAATGACCTTCCAGGACCAGCAAGGTCACTGAGAGAGTTCATCCACTGAGTGGGTCCTACAGGTCCAAGGGGACAAAAAAGCAGCAGACAAGTGGTAGCCCAGCAAGGACCTTCCAAACAAGAACTGGGCACCTTGTTGGCGAACTCTCTTGCGGCAGCACCCAGGCACCCGACAGAAAGATGGGTATGACACCCATGCCAGCAAGGTCAGGTGGCAGAGTCAGGTGAACTCGCCCCAGTGGCAGCAGCCCTGTGGCACCACTGGAAGCCTTCTGAAACACTCAACTCAGAAGAGGAGAGGGCAATGCCAACCACAGGACCATCTCCTGCCAGAACAGAAGAGTAGCTCAGAACAGAGAAGGAGCTCACTTGTCAAAGGGCAAGAGATGTGCCCACCCATTTCTCATGAATGATGGCTATCTCAGTTGTTTTGTTATTTTTTCTCGAATACCAGGGAAGGAAACGGTTTATTCTGGTGGATGGTTTGCAGGTAGACAGTTCAGGACCAGGTGGCCCCTTCTGTCTGGAGAGTGGAGGAGGCTGGCAATGGTGGAACAGGTGCACAGAGGTGATGACAAGGAAGCAGAGACAAGTCTCCCAAGAGGTCCACTTCCCAGCTCCCTTCCTCAGCTCAACTCTCACCCTCAACCCACCCAACATCACCATGGGGCCTCAGAGGTTAAGTCTGCATGACTTTGGGAAGCCAAGACCCTTTCAATTCATAACAGAGGACAGCAGTCCAGCACCTAACACCTCTGCAATCTCCAGCCCACAGACATAGAAAAATGCAAAGAGGCTGGTACTACATCTGGTACCACAGACGGAGAAGAAGTTACTGTTAACATGGAACACAGATAGAAATCCTAGTTGTCTTATTTAACTAATATGACAAAAATCTACTTAAGAAATGACTCTTCTTAATTTCTTTATTTCTTTAGTGAAATATTATTGATTAGATTTTCCACATGGGCATTTTCTCTAAATCAAATTAAATGGGGGAAAAGTGAATTAAATGATTTAATAAATTAAATACCCAGAATCAAGTTAGAAGTTATAATAAACCCAAAATTAAGTTAAACGAGAGTAAATGAAAATGAAATAAAAGATGATGAAAATTAAAATTATCTTTAAAAACTAAATGCCTACTTTTAATTAAATGGTTTCTGTTAGTTTAATTACTAGTACTGCAATAATGGTGTTTTATATGCTTAATATTTCCACAGCACTTATAATCAAAGCTCAAGAAATAATGCAGAAGCTGCCATCTATAACATTTTATTGTAAACTATACTTCCTGGGCCAAACTAGGTTGCCAAGTAACTCTGAGGAAATTAAAAAGTGGAATTGGGATGGGAGGAAGATGAGGTGACAGAGGGCTGAAGGTAAGGAAAACGGAAGGGAAGATTTTGGCCATTTGAACGTGGCCAGAGAGAAAGCCAGTCTCAGCGATCTGTCCCAGTTTCCTTCGTCGCTGCTAACTGGAGCTGCCCCAGACTGGGTGCATGCCCAGTTCCGACGTGTCCCAACTCCGCGATGCAGAGGGAGGCAGACGAGGGTTCCCACCGAGACCAGCAGGGCTGCGGGCACTTGAGGCCCAGGGAAGGAGACTGGACGGCAATTGCTTCCCGAAGGATGTGTTCAGAATGCAGCCCTGGGGGAGGTTTCCACGGGCTGTCCCCCGTGCGGCAGGTGCTCCTCCAGGTGCTCCTCGTTACTGCCTCACTCCTGTACCCTAGGGCACACTCCACCCCATTCTGCTGCAGCAATCGATAGGGGCGTGGCCAGGCCTCTTTTTTAATCACTGAAGATGATTGTTTTAAAACCTGAGCACTTAAAAATGACCAACATTACAAGTAAAATCCATTGATTTCAAATCTGTTCCATTCACTGGCCCTCAATAAAAACTAGCATCAATTAAATCAATTACTCTTTTTCCTCCAGGGGGCTGAAATTTGTATTAAGTACTTATTCTCAGTACAAAAAAGGGTATTAACGTAACAATGAAAATCTTGTTTGGAATTATTTCATGTTATTTTTATTATGAAATCACATTTTTCTTCCAATAGATTATATGATTTGCATTTAGTGATTTTATTAATTCAAAGTAAAAGGTTCTGATACAAATAGTGAATTTAACTCATATGGGTATTTTTCACTGAATTCAAAGTATGCTTGGCTTATGTTGCCCAAAAGACATCATCTAAGAGAAACATGTTGTCTTTATCACAGTCTCCCAAGCAATTGCACCATGGATTTTTTGGGAGAAAGCAGCATATTAAGAAGTGCTTCAAAACAGAAAACTCCAATACAGCAGACAAATCATTCACAAAGAAATACTTAATGATTAAATCCCCAGGAATTCTGAAAAGAAAATTTCCCCATCTGTTTTCTCAGCCAGACAAGTTATGGAAGAAGTACTCGGAACAACTTCGTTCAAGACCTGCGAACACTCTGGATGCCCGGAGAGGCAGGTTAGATCGAGCCATAGGAAACTGCCCGTCAAGTACTACATTTACGGCAGTTTCCTATGGCTCAATATAATAATTACCTTGTCAAACACAAAAACAGGGGCACTTGACAAAAAAGAATTCCAGCATTTTGAATTTCCCTAGTAACAACACTCACCTCAAAGACCTGTTCCTGACCGCTAAAGCACGCCTAGTGATGACCAGATTCATGTCACCAGAAGCCTTCTCTCTAGAACCGTCAAGAGCATGCAGAGAAGCTACTCGAGGGAAGAAACTGAGCACTCGTGATGTCAATACAACACTTCTGTGCAGCCCCCACCTTAGGGCATCCAACATTTCCCTAAGGAAAAGGCGTCACTGCAGAATGCCTGCACCCCAGAAGCAGCACATCAGGACTCAGCCTGAGGGAAGCAGAAGCTTCCTGGGAGGAAAATGAAAATAATGATCCTGAAGGGAGAGAGAGAGAGAGATAGGGAGGGAGGGAGGGAAGGAGACAGAGGTAAAGAGGGGCAGACAATCTGAAGCCAAAGCATCTCGACTCTCCTTCCCCAGAGCCTCCGTCTGGTCCCACCCATCACAGTGTGATGCACTCCAGCCATCCCGTCTACACTCTCCTGCTGCTCCCGTCTCTCTATTCCAGGGCCGTTTGGAGAAACCCATCAACACCAGCGCTCTGTGGGGCCTCTCGCTCCCGGCTCTGCGGTGTGGGCAGTGACAGGGCCTCTGCCCTGAGCTGCCCAGGTTAGCACTGTGCACGCTGCCGCTCACAGCTTCTGGGTGGCCGAGTTGGCTGTGCCGAGATGAGCATTTCAAAGCCCCAGGGAGTTCTGTTCCTAGGGCACAGGATCTAGGAGCATGAATCCTCCAAAGCCTCAGGCAATGACTGACTCTGCCCCAATTTTGAATTAGCAAATGCTTCTCAGAGCCAGGAGATTATGAGACACACATCATCCCAAGTCTTCCCACGGATCCCTCTTTAAAATGTATTCTGCACTCGCTTGCCTTTTTAAATTGTTAAATGGTAGTAGATGGCCAGGGACTTAAAAGTCTCAGGATGGTAGACAAGCGTGAATTAGAATCAAATCATCCTAGCTGTGCAATTCTAAGGACATTACTTAATATCTCACAGCCTCAGTTTTCTATACTGCTAAGCACATACTGCTGGTGTTGAGAGGCCCATATGGAGTCACGTATCCAAAGTAGAAACCAGGACCAAGAACCTAATTTCCCAGCAAATGTTACTCTCGTTCCTTCTCCCCTAACCCGACCCAACTGCTGTGTGTGCCTACTACATTAACACCTTGACAGTAGGGACTCCAATTTAGAGCACCCGAGACTCTATCTTGACAAAGCACCCAAATCCGGAGACTATGGTCTGAGACTAACTGGTCTAAATTTAAATAGCAACAGTACACTGCGTCCCACTCAGAACATAGAAACTCATAGCACGACTGCTCAAGCTTAAAACACATAGGCCTGCACCTGGATTAATGTCAAGATTTTAACTGATATTGTTTTCCCATAGGCCTTAGGTCAGCTTGACCCTAGAAAAATGTATTCCTCTTCCACTCCTTGTGGTTTTGGTTTTTTTTCTCAAAGAAACCCTGTTGCTTTGAGGTAGAGAGTTCTTCAGGGCATGACTCTGCTCTCCGGCAATAAAGGACCATCCAATTTTATCCACGTGTTTTGCTCCGCTGTTTGCACTCACTCAGCCACAACATCACGCAGTCCCCAACCCAGGGCAACTGTGAAGCTGCACCAGCCAACTGCTGCCCAAGCACTTGTGACGGGAGGCGTTTCTCCAAGCCCCTCCATTGCACCCACTTCCCCAGACCTTCCTCTATGTCTCCGGCTTTCTAACCCACCGTCTCAGGGTCTCCAGCAGTGTGTTCCTCATGCAGACCCCACTTTTCCAACCCAATTATACAACATAAAGGATTTGGGCTGGGTAAAAATAAAAGACAACAACAAACTCTGTATCCACAATCCTTAAGTACCTAGAAATCTTACGTCTCTCATAACCCTAAGTTCAGAGGTGTGGGAGATCTTAGAGGCATTGGGTTGCCCCAGGCTCACCCTCCCTCCTATTAAAGCTCGGTACAGCACAGACTTCACACCTCCACACTATCCTACCTTGGCCCCAGGAGGGTTTTCCAAAGCTATCCCAGCTGCAGTCTTCTTGTCACATCCAAACAGAGAAGGAGAAACCTTCTTGGTCATATATAAGCGAGCGTCAGTTGAGAATGATTGGCTTCAGTTAGGTCACATGGATATACTTTACTAAGGAAAGCCACCTGGGAAATGCAACGATTGACTTCAATTAAGATTATTGAAAAGACACAGCAACCAGAACGGAATCAGCATGATTGGATTAAGCTGATTCAGTTCTGTTCCCGGGTTGGGGATTCTGTTCGAGTTCCCGGAGCTCTCTGGGAAAGGACGGACACCCCACCACAGGTGGGCTGCAGGACAGCATGTAAGGCAGACCAGCAGCCAAGGCCTGCTGCATGTCAGCTGTGGGGAAAGGCCGCCTTAGCCTGGCTCAGCCTCAAAACCAACTCTTCACGGGGAAACAGGGATGTTCTAAAAATGCTCAACTCATCAGAGTTTCACTCCATGAAAAGCCTTTCTCTCTGCAGTTACCCATCCATTGATCCAAGAACATCGATCTTCCACAACAAGGGCTGAACCCAGGGTAGAATTAGAAGTTCTGTGTTTCTAGACCAGGTGTATTCTGGTGTGTTCTAGAACGTGAAGTTGTGTTTCTGCTTACACTGACATGGATTACGTAGCCAGCTAAGAACAGGGTCCTCTCAGTCCCCACAGCGTCACTCCATGTGTCAGTAGCAAAGAGGCCTGAGCTTAAGGTTTTACCAGGAATCATGATATAGGGAAGAAGACGATAGAAAATTAAAACAGAACCACTTTCCACCCTACGTAAAAAGTCCTTTTAGGACTTGGGAGAACAGAGAGAAAGAAGGGAAGTAAATGTCAAGTGGTTTGCCTGGCTTCCCACACCCACTGCCATATTCCAAGTTTAAAATCCTGCGTGATGAAAATTCTGGAACAAATTCCCAAGCGGTTTATATCTTACAGGAATAACTTACAAAAACTCTGAATGCCTTAGGAAAGGCTCACAACAAAACAGAAAAGCAGTCCAGCCGTGAGGTAGATACTGCTGTAGGACATAATTAAGCAAAGGGGACTTGAGAAATGGCATCTACATCACAACTTGAGGTCGGTTGTTCCTGCACACTCTGAACAAAGAGTGGCTGAGAGCTCCCCAGGGGACAGACAGCAGACAGCGGGAAGGGTAGGGAGGGAGAGTAGGCATTCAAGGACAAGGTGAAGGACAGGAGGCCACCAGGCAGAACGTCCAGGACAACGGTAAAATGGGAGCCGGCCAGGCCTCAGACAAACTCTCCGCAGCACCACTCCCAGGCAGTGAGGATCCAGCCCACCAGAGGCAAGGTAATGGCAGTGGTGACAGCTGAGAGCTGGAGGCAGGAGTGAGTGTGCGGGTTCAGATCGGTCAGGAAAGTCAAATAACTCACCTGTGTTTAGCCCGCTCCAACATTCTAGAAATCTCCACATGGCTGGGCCACACCTGCGTCTACACCTGCACGCTGTGGGCTCTCCCTCTCAACACCCGGTCCCCCCACACTGGTCCCCTTTCTCTCTCCAACTTACCCCTGAATGCATGGAACACTCACCCGACCGCGGTGGGGCTGGCTTCTTCCACTGTCCAGAATTCAGTTTCTTGTAGGTTTGGGTGTTTTTGTTTGTTTTGCTTTTTCTTTTTTTGTAAAGATGCATTTCAAGACAAGCCATCATGCTTGATGGTGAACTATTGCAGGAAATCCCATTAACATTCAGGAAGAATAACGATGCCCACTATCACTGTTTTTATTTCACTTTTTTCTAAAATGATTAGCCTGTGCAATTGCCAAGAGAAATAAAACATAAATATTGGCAAGATACAGTCGAGATTGTGATAAGCATTTGATATAATTATACATTTAGAAAACCCAGGAAAATTGACAGAAACACTATCAGACTGATAACATCACGGACAGCGGCTGGATTATAGAACAAAAGTGTTCACAGACCACATACAAGTGGGAACTGAACAGAGCATATGGGGAGTTCTTGGTTAAGATTACAGATTGAATAAATACCTTATTTTGATCTCTCCTAAACTCCATCAGAACTATAACAAAGGGAATTTTTTAAGGGCCTAAACTCAACATCAAATACGGAACAGAGCAGAAAACACCGATGTGAGTGTGAAAGCCGTAATGCAGATGGACAAATGATAACCTAAAGATAGGATCAACGGGCAAAACTGAGAGCTCACCCACCTTACACAGCAGAGTCCTAAAAAGGTACAGAATACAGAGCAGTTCCCTTCTAGTCAGATCTCTGCTGAACCTGGTGGTTCGTTGTGTTTAATTTTTTATTGATTGATTGATTCGAGAGGTAGGGGAAAGATAAAGGGGAAATAAAAGACCTCCCATCCACTGGTTCACATTCCAAGTTCCCTCAATGGCTAGGGCTGGGCCAAGGCCAAAGCCAGGAAACAGGATTCTGACCAGGTCTCCCATGTAAGCGGAAGGAACACAAACACTTGAACCATCATCACAACCCTTGGGGTCTGCACCAGCAGGAAACTGGAGACAGGAGCTGCAGCCAGGAATCAAAGCCAGGTTCTCCATGTAGGGTCTGGACTGGCATCCTAACTGCTGGGCTAACTGCCTGCCTTGGGAGAGGTGTGGCTGCTCTGCAGTCCAGTGATATATAATTTACATAGCAAAAAGGTCACCTGATTAATATACAATTCAATCGCTTTTCAGTATATTCAGAGTAGTGTAGCCATCACCACAGTCTAAATGTAGAACACTGTCATAATTGTGGGTCTCGGTTTAAATGACACCTCCCTCCAGATGCCCTCTCTGACGACTAGTTTTTATTTCCTGCTTTTTCCTTCCAGCAATGACGACTTCCATTGAGTTATTTCTCTTCATTATCACTTTCTGCTTTTGTTGTCTGCCTCTCCCACCGGAATGTAACCTCCATACAGGAAGATCACATTTTTCTTGATCTTCTTTGCAATCCAGCTGATAGCCCAGAACAGAACCCAGCATTGGATACACGACCACAGAAACCACTTGCTTAGTGAATGAATGATGACAGACGCTGGGCTCTCTGGACCACTGAGGAACCCGCAGACGAGAGCAGTGCCCGATGACACCCAGGAGAAACTGCAAGCGGGAGGGTGCTGAGAAGTGCCCATCTCTTCCCCAGGTGTTCGCAAGATGAACCAACCCTGAGCAGACGGGGAGAGAGCAGGTGGCGGCAGGCAGACCTCAAGAAACAGCACTGCTGATATGACCGACCGGGAGGCTCTCAGACCACTGACTATAAAATGAAACAGATATGATCTAAAATGCGGCTTTCACTGGATGACCTCCCGGTTGGCTGCAGTAACATGAAAACACACAAACAAATGTTCCTTCTGCATCACCCCCATAGCTGGGGCTGTAGCTTAAATGCAGGGTGGTTCCACAGCATGTTGCATGGTGCCCGAGCTAGAAAGCCTCGATTCTGCCATTTCCCAGTTGTGCAACTCCAGGCAAGTTACTTGCTGCTTTGTCTTTGATTTGTACCTTTATAAAACAGGTGTAAGGATTACTCCTGTATCGTAAGAGCTGTTGTATTAGATTACAAATGATCAGAACAGTGCCCATCACATACCGAGTGCCCTAGGTTACCCGGTAGCTGTAGAAGCAGTGGTGCTAGTGGTTGGAGGACCAGTGGGCAGTAGTGGGCACTAGTGTGGCGATAAAAGCCCAGTTCATCCTGATTGTTGTACATGACACAGAAGGGAGATGGGGCTCAGTGTTGAGTCCTGTGAAATATAAACTACTAAATGAATATTGAATTGACTTGCACTCACAATGCTTCCTATCACGTCCTTTGAGACGATGTGACAGAATTGATTCTTCTTCCAAAACTGCCGAGTCAGCACATGTGTAGTTCTTGTCGTTGGCAAGCTGACACCAAATGGCTCCTCTCAACCCCGGCTCCCGGCGAGTGTCAGGAGGAAGCCGGGTTCCTTATTAAATGACTGTGTCAGTGCATGTGGAAGGAGTGATGATCATTATTTTGTGGCTCTGCTGCAAGCAACACATGCATTCTTTCAGGAAACGAGGTGAAAATAGCAGATCATTCGGAAAAACAAGACCTAGTATTCACGAACCAAGAAGCATTTCTGTAGAGGACAGTCAATGCTTCCTCTTCAAAGAAGAGACCATCATTTAGCATCTTTGCTGACTTTCAATGGATTCATCCAGGGGCTTTCTGAATTATCCAGTGGGAGCGGGAAGTAGTGGGGAGAAGTGTTCTTTTCTCATGGTCAACATTACACCTGGCTGCAGAATCAGGGTTGGCCTCCAGGTCCAAAGGCAGGAAGTGAGACCAGTTACTGAATTACCCAAGGGGAACTGGGACAAAGTGCTACAAAAGGAAAGGTACTCAGCACAAACAAGACTAAGTGAACTGTCTTCAAGCTTGAAAAGAATGTGCTATCTTCAAAAACAGCCTAAAGCATTATTTCCCATCTATGAAATAAAACACACATCTGCTGAGCATTCTGCCATATGCTAAGTAGAATAAGTTGCACACCCAAGGCAAGCTCAGAACAGGACTCACAACTCACACTGAGAGAAGACAAGTAGTGAAGAAGAAATGCTGCCCACCTCACGCTGTAAGGCGTCTGACTCCTCCACTTCCAGCTCTTCCTAAAATAAAAAGAAAAACTCTGACATGCAGAGAAGACTGTGCCTCCTTCTGAGTGGCAGTCACAAAGAAACAGTATTTTGGGGGTTCAACACATACAAATTAAGTTCCATTATGGATAAGCATAGTTCTAGAAGCAACAACTAATTACATTAAGTTCATTTTTTTAAAAAATGAAATACAGATATATTTATGTTTTGGGTAGTTCTTCCCTAATTAATCAAACAGTGGTTCAATGTCCCATTATGCCCAAGCTTTAATTTGTAAAGGTAACTGAGTGATGACACAAGGACACTGATGCCTTTTTTTATTTTTTTAAAAGATTTATTTATTTATTTGAGAGGCAGAGTTACAGACAGAAAGAAAGAGAGGTCTTCCATCCTCTAGTTCATTCCCCAAATAGCCACAATGGCCAAAACTGGGCCAACCTGAAGCCAGGAGCCAAGACTTGCTTCCGGGTCCATCACATGGGTACAGGGGTCCAAGCACTTGGGCCATCTTCCACTGCCTTCCCAGGCCATTAGCAGAGAGGTGGAATGGAAGAGGAACAGCCGGTACACAAACTAGTGCCCATATGGGATCCTGGCGTTGTAAGCAGAGGTAAATTAAACTACTATGCCACAGTGCCAGCCCTAAGACTGATGCCATCTGAAGACTTCTAATACCCAATTTCCCTGGAATCAAGATGTACACCATGCCACACAGCATCACATGGGAAAGATCCCAAGGTGGGCAGGAGGAGACAGCCCCAGTCCTCATGGGGTCTCCCTGGGAAAGATGAGACAGGGTAGGGTGACCAATGAAGACTGGCTGAAATGAATAGTTTCAGTAGGGTCTGGGCTTTTACAGGGTGGCCCCTAATGTCCTGGCAGTTGACCCTGGGATAGATATGACAGAGGATCATTGCATCCAGAGGGTCTGAGTCTGGGCTGGTTAGTTCATGCACTAACAATGTGCTCTTGGCCGGACCCTTTGCTCTTATCTTTAAGAAATGGTAGGCCAGCATTGTGGCATATGAGGTAAAGCCACCACCTGCAAAGCTGGCATCCCATAATAGCACTGTTCATGTCCCAACTGCTCCACTTCTGATTGAGCTCCCTGCTAATGGCCTTGGAAAGCAGTGCAAGGTGGCTCAAGTTCTTGGGCCCCTGCACCCATGTGAGAAACCTGGAAGAAGCTCCTAGCTCCTGGTGTCAGCTTAGCCCACCCTCACTGTTGCAGCCATCTGGAGAGTGAACCAGGGACGGAAGATCTCTCACTTTCTCTCTCCCTCTCTCTGTAATGCTCTGTAACTTTCAAATGAATTCTTTTAAAAATCTTAAAAAAAAAAAAAAGAGTTGGCAAGCCCTCTTTGAATTGGACACAGTGTCTACTTAGCCAGAAAGGCTCTTTAAGATGTCAAAACATCGGAACAAATAAAAATATAAAAAAAAAAATTTCTCAAAATAAAAAATACAAATGGCCAACAAATATATGAAAAGAATTTTTCCATCACTAGCCATCAAAGGAAATGCAAATAAAAACCACAATGAGGTATCAAGTCACCCTAGTCAGAATTGCTAAAATCCAAAACACAGAGTAACAAATGCTGGGGAAGATGTGGACAAAGGGAAACACGTACACTGTTGGTGGGAATGTAAATTATCACAGTCACTGTGGAAAACAGCAGGGAGATTTCTCAAAAAACTAGAAACAGTCTCACCATACCATCTACCAATCCCACTACTGGGTATGTACTCAAAACACTTGAACACAATGTATCAAAGAGATACCTGCACCACCAGGTTTATTACAGCACTGTTCACAAGAACCAAAACTTGGGAATCAGTGAAGGTGCCATCAACAGAAGAATAGTTAAAACAAATGTGGTATATATACACAATGGAATATTATTCAGCTATAAAAAAGAATGAAATTCTACCATTTGCAGCAAAATGGACACACCTGGAGGACATCACGTTGAGTGAAATAAGCTGGACTAGAAAGACAAATACCACATGTTCTCTCTTGTATGGGGGAGCCAAAATTTAAAAAACCAACAAAAAAGAAGAAAGAAATGTCTGTGTGCATTAGCCTTGCTGAAATACAGTTTTGTAAAACTTTGCATTATACCTTTTTGAAACTGATGGTTAAGAATGTTATACTACTATAGTTTTAGTGATCTGTGATGACTTTAAAATTCACTGTTCATGGGTGAGATGGTCATTTGCCATCAATCATTGTTCACAGCCATTGTCTAGATTCCTGTAAATTAGGGACGTTTTGCCTTTTACTAGCTAAACTTCTTATTCGGTGAAGTAGTAAGCCTTCTTACTGTAATGTAAGTTTAAAATATGTTATCTCAAAAGCCAATATAGAGATGGAAAGAAAGGAAAAAGGAAGCAGGGTGGGAGGGAGGGGGTAGACGAGGGGGAGGGTGGGGGAGAGGAAGGGAATATCATTATGTTCTTAGAATTTTATCTACAAAGCACACTGAATCTGTTAAAAAAAACTAATTACAAATTAAAATTTTGAATTTTAACACGGGCCTAATGCTTCATGTTGTACCCAGTGTCTTAGTAATCATGGCAACTTGGTTTCTTTCACCCCAATACCTTCACATAGAAATAAAAATATGCATCTGCATTTTGCAGCAATGGAAATATTATGGGTGGGAAAATGAATATCAGTTTCTGACCTAACAATCCTGGAGAGACAAAAAGCCCAAAAGCTCCCGCAAGAGCTAATGGGCCGCATCAGGAACAGCTGCAAGTGAGGGTAAAAGACAAAGCAGAAACGTCTTCCGGAAGGAATGCAACACGAAGGACCTGGAAATTGGCTTTGGGGATGCAGACGGTGCCAAGAACGCACAGGCACCCTTGCGTGATTAAATTCTGCTATTACTTCCAAAATAGACCGAAGGATTTCATAGAGTTGACAGAGGACTTTAAAAGGAGGTTGGACCGTATGGCACCATATGGGAAGGGCAGGGCAGAATGATCACCGTTCTGAAAGCCAAAACCTAGTTTAAATTCAGTCTCCACCACTTCATAGCTGTGTGACACCACATCAATGTCAGTTTCCTAATCTTTTAAATGGGAACAATGATAGAATTTAACAGGTAACCTACAGAGTGGTTGTTATCACAAAATGACATCACCGTGTAGAGCACCAAGGATAGTACTTGGCCTACATGTTCTAGTGGTAACAAAACAACAGTCAACAGCTAAAGAAACAGTAGAACGTTCAGGAAGGGTTCACTGCCAGCATGCAGAAAAATCAGCACTGGTGCTAGTGGGAGCCAGGGCCGAGGTAGGGGAAATGGTAGATGAGATGGGAAAGAACATAGGTGCCAAACAATGAGAGCTCTCTTGGCGATGATAACGGCTTTGGAGAAATCAGGTGTGGGGGACCCAGTTAGAAACCAAAAAACTCATGTTGGTTACCATCATACGAGGGACGGATTGCATGGAATGAAGAATGAGAGTGAGACAGCCCGACTGGGGAGTATTGAGATGACTCGTAAGAAACACTAAGTTGGACTGGGGTTGGCTAAATGGATGTGATAAGAGTGATTGGATTCAGGATATCTTTTGACATTGGACCTGGCAGGTGTTGTTGAATGTGGCATGTAGCAGAGTGGTGACTCCAGAATAATGATGAATGTTGCTGTCATATAATGAGAGGGGGCTGATGGAGGAGTGAGGAAAAAAGAGAACTGAAGGTACAAATTAAGAATGCTGGTTGGGGCTTAGTGTTGAAAGACATGGCAGAGGTCTAAGTGGAGAGGTAAAGAGGCAGTGAGTGTGGAGTTCCGAGGAGAGGTAAGGGATAGATAAGTACGTGGGAATCGTGAGGAAGAAATGGCTGAGAACCCTGAGGGAGTGAATGGAGCTGGAGAGAAAGACCTGAGGTTGCGCTTGGAGGCACCGCCCCATCTGCAGGTAGGAAGCCATGACGGCAGGGGGCGCTGTGCCAGTTAAACCACAGGACAAGTGCACAAATTCTTTCCAAAGGAAGGAAGGCAGCAGGAGGGTGGGGAAGATGAGGACTGAGACAGCCAGGAGAGGTTGTTGGGGACCTTACAGAGCCGTTTGGGTGCGGGCATGGAGATTAAAGCCCAGCTGGAGTAGGAGCTGGCACCCAGTGATGAGAGACAACTCCACGGCAGTCTCCCTCTACAGGGAAGCAGAAAAAGAGCTTGAGGGGGATGAGGACAGGTCAGAGTTCACTGCATCCTTGCACAAAAGACCCTGCAGACAGGGGGAGGGGAGGGTGCTGGGGAGAGGGAACTGGCAGAAGCCAAGTGCTCCACTGGCTCACTTTGCCTGCCACAGAGGTGACAGGAGTCACCCCGGTCACAAGAAAGAAGCCAACTGTGTGAGTCTAGTCACAGCCCCATTGCTGGATTCCGTCCTAATGAAATGGTTCTATTCAGTTTCCTTCTCTTTTGCCAATGGAATGAGCAGCAAGGCTAACCAGCAAGTGTTGGGGATTCAAGGTGTGAAATCATAAATAAGATGCAATGGGATGACTGAGCAGCACTGAGAGGCCACTTGAGATCTGTGGTCACCAATTCGCACTGAGACTGGCCAGTATTCAAGTGTGGTTTTCTCCTACCATGTTTGCAGGCTCAGGTTCGGCTGCACAGCTAACCAAGAGGCAGGGTTGGATCTGAAGAGGAACACGTGTGTCCTGGACATCGCTAGTGGCCACCAGGCAACTCCAAGGGGACAAGCTTTGCTCGCCCAGTGTCAGGACCAAAGATACAAGGTGCACCTGGTGAGAAAGAGAAACAACCTCTGCCCTGGATCAAACCATTCCTGAAATCGCACCTGCTGGACCTGGTTACAGGAGTAACACATTCCCTTTCTTGTTTGCCAATTAAAATTAATAACTTTTGTTATTCATTTTTCTGTTATACGTTATTTATTAAAATTATTTCAGATTTTTCTGTTACCAACATGGAAGGCACCCTAGAGATCCTTATTGACCTCAGTGGTCTCTGAAGCACAGAAGCCCAAATGGCACTGTACCAACCCATCAGCTTCATTCACACTGACACTGTCTACCTCCACCTCCCTCTTAGAGGGCTTAGTTTAGGAGACTCACTCCCCATTGTAAATGGTTTCTTAGTCCCCTGGAGATGCAAATATTTTTATGCTGATTTGAAACCCAGGAATGTCTTCCTCTGGTTGCTGGGAGCCATCGTTCTGATAGGGAACCACAGAAGGTGACGGCACCCCCACATGGCCTGTTCTCAGAGGAAGGTAGGAACCTAACTCCACAATAAGCAAACACAGAGGGTCCAATCAGGCTCACCAACCTGCCCTCTCACGTCCTCTAGTCCTTTCCAACAGCTCATCCCAGAGCTACAAATTCTTCCTGCTTTTGAGTTGGGTTCAGTTCCTACTCTATTGCAAACCTCCCTTGCCTGTTTAAGTGTAGCAGGTGCATCTTTTGCTCACTTCTCAGGGTTCGCCTTCTCTACCCTCTGCTTAGAAAATGATGCGACGCAAAATACTCAAAACTCCCCTAATACCGTGTTATGTCAGTGCGCCCTTCGTCTGACACCTCCCTGAGACGCAGTCTCCGCTTGTCCCCACCAGGTGAGCAGTCCCAGCTCCCTCCTGAAGAGTCAGCATCCCCAGAACCAGCAACACCAGCAGGCCTTGCCCTGCACCTGGTTTGAGTTTTTTGCAGTTCACTTGATTTTTTTCTGTGCAAGTCCCATCTTCCAGCTTTATCCCATGCCGTTTGCTCATAGCCCCAAAGCTCACCACTCCCCTCTCCCCCACCACCCAGAGCCAGGCTTTCCTTCCAAGTCAGACTACCTGAAGGTCTTTCCCTTGTTAAAAGATGATCAACTTCATCCCTACCCTGTGTGGGCAACAGGAAACGTCTCCTGAGCCGTTTGCTAAGGCAGCCCAATTTAATTGCGCGGAAAGTGTGCCCAGAGGTCAAACTCTTTGGTCTCTTTCAATCTGAAGTATTTGTCCTGGGAGGGCACAAGGCTCTGGGTGGAAAGATCAGATGAAAAAGTCCTTTTTGGGGCAGAGCAGACTTTTTTTTAATTATTTTACAGTACTAGCATATAACCAAGTAACAGAAATCAATCTTTTGATTTCAGTTTGGCTACAGTGACATTGGCAAGCCCGCCCGCTAAACATGAGTCCTGAAATGGGATCAGAAAAGTAATATTTCACTCCCTTGTCTCCCCAGGCCACATCCTCCCACCCAGTTAGCTGTGTGTTCTGTTTCTATTTGGACCCCTGTAGTTATTTCAAGCTCCCATACATCGTTTCTAAACTTCCTCGAAGAAATCATCAGGCAAAAGCAGAAGACAGATTCTCATCCTCAGATCGAAGGAGCTCATATCGGGATGGTGCATGGATTGGGAACCTTCCTCCACTTCCCTCCTGGGGATCCCATAGTGGCTCAGCTCCATCACCCTAGTACTGGAGAGAGCTCAGCCCTCTCCCAGCTCTAAGGGGAAGCGGCTAGCGGGTTTTAGGAACCAGAGTCTCAAGTTACGTTGCGGCTAAGGAATAGTGTTGGCTGCACTACAGACAGGACTAGCAGGAGAGGAGGAAACCCAGCTGCCAGTGAAAGAAGTCAGGGTGGGAATGGCACAAAGGTGCAGAAAACAAAGGGCCCCGCCCGTAATGCGGACCAGGTCTTAGCCTCCTTGGGACGCCGGCCTGAGCTGGATTAGCAAGTGTGATGAGAAAAGAGACATACAGAACTGCACTGAGGAGTCAGGGGACAAGCAGGTGCTGGTGTCAAGGTCACCCAGAAAGCCAGGTGGCTGCGACCAGTCTCAGGAGCATGGTAAAGACAAGCAGCTCTCCCTTAGCTGGCCCCAAAATAGAACCTTCTCCTCTGTCCTACAAAAGTCACAACCAAATGGGAGGAATGGGAGCAGAGAAGCCCGGAAGAGTTCACTATGCAAGAAACACTTTCTTAAAGGACCCTGCACAAACTTTCCACTGGGTATAAAACCCCCAGATCAGCGGCTTTTCCCTCTGAAGAAGCTCCTCCCAGCTGCTTTCCCCCACTTTCAGTCTTTCTCTGCTTTTTTCAGTAGAAGATTTCTGCAAAAAAATTGTCTTCTCGTTTGTTCATCTGCTTCAAACCTCCTCACAAATAAAACAAGTTCCCTGGTTCAAATCAGCAGAAACATCTTGGCCAGGAATTCTGCCCTCTGCCATCAGCTCTAACACTGGGATGATGTTCAGTCCACATACGGGGTGGAGTCTGCAGTAACAGCCATGGTGGTCGACAAGTAGATTTTCAAAATATCCAACTAGAAAAATCACTAGAACTTGGCCATCAGTTCAGTGTACATGGAATGGGTGGAGTTGGAGAGGCCAAGTTTCTTACTGGAACCAAAAGCCTGCAAATAAAAGTTGGCATTCCTTGACACTTTCTATATGTCTAACACTGTTCTCAGCCCACTATGGACTGTCTCAGTCATGCAACAAAAGTTTTACTGCTTTTGGTGCAAAAAGATAATAGAACCCTATGCATATAAAGGATCTTCAAAAATTTAGCATAAATGTATATTATTACAATAAACTATATGGGGTTGGCATTGTGGCTTAAGTCATCACCTGCAATGCTAGCATCCCATATCTGCTCTGGGTTTAAGTCACAGCTGCTCCACTTCTGATCCACTCCTTGCTAATGCACCTGAGAAAGGAAGCGAAGGTAGCCCAAGTTATTGGGCTCCTACCACCCACATGGGAGACTTGAATACTTAAATGGAGTTCCAGGCCCTTGGCTTCAGCCTGGCCCAACCCTAATTGTTGCAGCCATTTGAGGAGTAAACTAACAGATGGAAAATAGATATAGATATAGGTATAGATATAGATATAGATCTTGCTCTCTCTCACTCTCAATCCTTATCTCTATATAACTCTTTCTAATAAATACAATAAATCTTTTGAAGACACTATGCTTGGATTTCAGAAAATTTTTCCACCACAATAAACTTGTCTTTTAATTCCATTTTTTCCATCAACTTTTTGAATTACCCTTATACAAGTTACTACCCTCAGACACAGAAGATAAATCATTTGCTTCACATGACACAGCCAGTGAGGGGAGCCAGAATGTGATCCAGCCACATGCTCTAGAACCCATTCTCTTACCTTCCCTGACAGTCACTGAAGAGAGTGCTTCAAGGAGAAGTTTAGTTAAGTTCTTTAAGAAAATGTCTGCTGGTCCATTTTCTTTTTTAAAAATATTTATTTGAAAGGTGACAGAGAGAGGGAGAGAGAGAGGGAGACAGAGGTTTTCCATCTGCTGGTTCACACTCCAAATGGCCACAACAGCTGGGCCTGGGCCAGGCTGAAGCCAGGAGCCAAGAACTTCTTCCAGTCCTCTCGCGTGGGGGCAAAGGCACAAGAATGTGGGCCATCCATCACTGCTTTCCCAGCACATTAGCAAGGAGCTGGATCAGAAGTGGCACAACCAGGACTGGAACCAGCGCCCATATGGGATGCAGGCACTGCAGGCAGTGGGCTCCACCCACTACACCACAACATTGGCCCTTATTGTCCATTTTCAACACAGCATGGAAAATTACTGTTAGCTGACTTGCAGATGCGGCAAGACTCCCCAGGAAACCAGGATGCTATGGAGAAGCCAACCGACAAGGGGAAATTAAAGTACCTTTGTAACACAGGGGGTGTCCAGGAAGGCTGTACACCCCACAGTGCTCATCTGATGAGGAAGCAGGGGAGGGACCACGTGCTAGGATATAAACTGCTTGCTGTAACTGCTCCAGGCAGGTCTGCTCATCAGACACCCAGTCTTGCAAGAGGGATGATAAAGTCTCTCTTTCACTGCACTTCCCAAGTCCAGTCCACCTCTTGAGCGGATCCCACAGCTTCAAACAGGCCATGAGTTCAAGCACTATGGGAACATCCTAAGGATATGTTGCGTATGTCACTAAAATATACAGGATGCCAACCCAGGTGACAGCTGGTGGGAACATACAGGATCCAGACACCAGCATGTAGATTGTAAGTAGAAGCAAGCGGTCGGTGAGACTGATTGCCCAAGGACAGTGCTGAAGCACAGAGGCCAGGCTCCAAGACTGAGCCCTGAGGATCACCAGTGGTGAACGTTGTGGTGGGAGAGCAGGGGACAGAGTGGGTGAGGGGGGCTTTCTGAGAGGTGGGAAGAAAAGTCTGAGAGTGTGACATCATGAAAAGCACAGACAGCGATGGGCAGCGACAAGTGCTCCTGGAGCAGGAGGAGAGTTTAAACGTGTCCATTGTCCTCACCACGAGGGAACTGACACTGTGCAAGGCTACAGGCAGTGTAGCCAATAGAGGAGGCCCGTGCGAGGTCCAGCAACAAGGGAGGATCCGCAGCCCAGGCCCAGGGCCGTGTGCTCTGCAGGGGCTGGCTTCAGGGCTCAGGCAGAGGAAGTGCCCGAGAGGAGCGGCCACTTCATCCCTTCAAGGAAGAGGGGAAGGAGGACTGAACGGGGCCAGGTGAGAGATTACCCATTCCGTGGCAGATATTTTGGCCTGAATGTTTCTGTTTCTTCTATAAAGGAGAAAGGGTCCTCAGTACCAGCTCATGACAATGCCCCTTGATTTTCCACAACTGCGTTGTCATACATTTCTGTTACAGAGGATAGCAAAGAGCTTCTAGATACAGAACTGATACCAATGTATATGTGCTGTTTAAGAGATTAAAATGGAGACATTTTAAAGTATTTATTGCTTTGTTTAAACTTACAAGAGCAAATCTGCTACATCGTAATATAAAACCATTGTATGAAGAATTACCTGTTTGCCTAACAAAAAATTATTAAGTGGCAATAGGGAGTTTGTTTTACCTTTTTTCTTTAATATTGGCTGAATAAAAGACAGCTGAATGCTCCTATGGCTTTGGCATTCAATCTATCACTGCTTTGGTTGAAGCGTATGACAGAGACCCAGTCTTAGATATATAGTTGGGAAAGAAGTATTTTCACTAGTCTTGCAGCCAATCTTGGATGTTGTTGTTTGCTATAAGCAAAACTGGACAAATGGTGAAGTTGCAATGGGGAATCTGAAGTCACATCAATGTATTTTTTATTACTCCATTATAGGAAAACTCATGGATCAGGTGGGCATTTGGAATAGTGGTTTGTACCACTTACAATGCCCTCATTTCAGTATTGGTGTGCCTGGGTTTGAGTCTCAGCTCTGCTCCTGATTCCAGCTTCCTGCTGAGGCAACAGGTGATGACTTAAGTAGTTGTGTCCTGCAAACCACACAGGAGACCTGGATTGAGCTGCTGGGTCCTGGCTGTGGCCAGTCAGGCCTCAGCTACTTAGCCTTTGTGGTCATTTGGGGAGTAAATCAGTGGATGAAACTCTCTCTCAATCTCTCTCTGTCTCTGTCTCTGTCTGTCTCTCTCTCTCTCTCTCCATATATATATATACATATATATATGTGATATATATATCCCTTCCAAATAAATTGAACTGGACAATTCTGAACAAAATTCAGTGCTCTATCTTGCATTCAGTCCTGTTAGATTTTGTAAAGACAAGAAAAGACTTAACTAAATAGTTACACTTGGATCATGACTGTCCAATTGATTGTGAAATTGGAGACGCTGGCAGAGATACAGCCAATGTACCAGTCAATAATAGCAGAAATTAGAGGTAGCAGAACCAAGTAAGTGTTTTGAGATAAGGATGAACAATACATCCTGCATATCTTACACGCTGAATTATGTCCCTCTAACATCACGCTAAAGCTCTGGACCTGGTACTTATGGATGTGTCTTATTTAGAAATGGGTTCTGCAAGGGTGGAATCGGGTTCAGATGAGGTCACAGTGGAGCAGGTGAGCCTCTAATCCCAGCACGGCAGGTGTCCTTGTGAGAAGAGGAAAGCAGCCTATGAAGGACACAAGCAGGGAACACCCCGTGACGACAGGTAGAGACACGAGTGACGCAGCTGCAAGCCAAGGAAGGCTCAGGGGCAATGGATGCCAGTAGGAGCTTAGAAGAGGTAAAGAATTCTACCCACAGTCCAGAGGGAACACAACCCTGACCCCCTTCTGAGTTCCAGCATGCAGAATTACGAGAGGGTGCATTTCTGTTGTGCTAAGTTTGTGGTATTTTGATAGGAGGGCCAAGGAAGCTCATCAAGATGGATTGACAGAATGTCTTAGGCTTCTGATTGGCCTCTTTTCCATGGAAGGGATCCCACCCTCACCACCTATTGCCATGTGACTTTCAGCGCCTATGAGAAGCAACAGACTTCAGGGCCCCACTGTGGCTGAGTTTGACCATGTGGTCGGCTTCCACTAAAACTATGCGAAAACAAGTGCTGTAGGCTACACCCTAGCAGACGCACTAAGAGCCACTGAGTGTTTCTGTCAGTCCTTTCCTTCTGCCAGACTCAGAGAGACACCACTCCATTAGCCTGGGGCTGTTCACGTGGCCCACGTGTAGCAGAGACACAACCAACCCACTTGCCTCACCAATAAAATTTGGGAAGTATTTGTTACTACAACAAAACCCAACAAGAGCCGAAGTCTCTGATCCATCCAGATAAATGAATTCTTCTCCACCAGGACTAATGTTTTTGATGCCAGATGGACATAATAATAATTCTACATGGCTACTGTAGACACTGGCATAAAAGGTCCCTCCATAACGCTCTATTACTGCTTACTGCAAATTATGCCGTTCTTTATTGCATACCATAAGCCCAGCTAGCAGTTTGTTAAACTTATCAGTTCCCTATATATACTGTGATCCTTTTTCTTACACAGAGGGAAGCCAGGACAGTATTCCCTGCCCTAGCTATGAGTGAGGGATGTTGTTCATAGAGGTGACAGGTGAGAGCATGGAGGACCACAGGATAGCCATAATTTTTCAACCTCCCAGAACCTGAGTTCTAAAATATGTTTTTAAATCATTATTTAATTTCATTTGTTTGAAGTGGCAGTGGGAGAGATCTGCCATTCTCTGATTCTCTCCCCAACTGCCTGCAATACCAGGGGCTGACCATACTAAACTCAGCCCAGCTCAACATGGGTGGCAGGGACCCGGATATGTGAGCCATCCCCTGCTACCTCCCAGGGTAGCCATTAGCAGGAAGCTGAAACCAGAAGCAGAGCCAGGACTTGAACCCCAGTCGTCAGACACTGAACGTGGGTTTCCCAAGTGGCGTCTTAACTGTTACACCAAATGCCTGCCCCATAAGTTCTCAGATTTCTAACAGAAAGCTAATATGTTTCATATTACATAAGAAGCACTCAGGGCTGAATGGTTAGAGGTAGATATATTTAACATTAAGTCTAACCCTAATGAACCAAGAGAGTAAACAGTATGGCAATGAACCTTCAAGTACGCACAAGAAGATGGATCAAAATGTACTGTATATGACTTTGAATCATCCAGCAAATATTTACTGAGAACCCGCTACGTGCATGGAGATACAGCTGAGAACCATACAAATTAACTCCCCTGTTTTAATGCTCATATCCTGAACTATAGTTTATTTCTTTCTAAATTTATCTTGTCAGGAAATCTGGCGTGCAGTTGCTATTCTTGTTAATTGATATTGCTACTTTCTTTAAAGTACATATATGCTGTCATTTCTAATGTAATTCCAAGGCTCTCCTCTTACCCAATTTTTCAATAGTATAATAACTGTAATTGGTATCAATACCAATTTAGAATTACATTAGTAGCACTGATTTTACAGTCCCCAAATGGATATAATCAGCAAAGGAAAAATGTTTACTAAACATTAGTTAGTCTGGAGACATAGCTGATCCTTTACCATTCGTGTAATGATAGACTTTACTTACACAGGATTTGAAAGAAATGTCACTCTCTCCACTCAAATGCTACAATAACGCAATTAAAACAAGACATTTGTCTTTGGATGTGTCTTCCCTATCACTGCTAATGCACTTGGTCATTAGCTCCAGCACTTTGACTAGGTTCCCACTACCTCATTCAATTTAATTAGTACACCTGATAATACGTAACAGCACACTTTGGGCTGCAGCTAATAGAAGATAATGGCTTTTAAAAACAGAGAGCAATTGCTTATTCTGTGACAGCTACACAGGAAAAACAAATTGTGTGTGTATGTGTATATATATATACACACACACATACATACATATATACATACAAAGTTGTATATATATATACATAGTTGTATATATACATACATAGCTGTATATGTATATATATATATATATTTATACACACACAGGCATGCACAGATACACTTGGCATCATTGGAAGATATCAAAATAGCTCTCTGACGAAGAGCAAAGGTCACCATCTTCTCTCTAGAAGTTGAGGATAACCTCAAAACATGATAAACCATCGCCACATACATAGAACAAATAGATCAAAAGGATCTTCCCTCTTCTCTTTTTTCCCTCCTCTCCTCTTCTTTTCTCTTTCTTTTCTTCTCTTCTCTCAGTTCAATCACAGTAAACAGACATAGGATGCCATGAGTTGCCCTGATGATCATGTCATACTTTAAAAAAAAAAAAGATTTTGGCCGGCGCCGTGGCTCAACAGACTAATCCTCCGCCTTGCAGCGCCGGCACACCGGGTTCTAGTCCCAGTTGGGGTGCCGGATTCTGTCCCGGTTGCCCCTCTTCCAGGCCAGCTCTCTGCTGTGGCCCGGGAGTGCAGTGGAGGATAGCCCAAGTGCTTGGGCCCTGCACCCCATGGGAGACCAGGAGAAGCACCTGGCTCCTGCCATCAAATGAGCGTGGTGCGCTGGCCGCAGCGCGCCGACCGCGGCGGCCATTGGAGGGTGAACCAACGGCAAACGGAAGACCTTTCTCTCTGTCTCTCTCTCACTGTCCACTCTGCCTGTCAAAAATAAAAAAATAAATAAATAAATTAATTAATTAATTAAAAAGATTTATTTATTTATTTATTTGAAGGGCAGAGTTAGAGAGAGAGAGAGAGAGAGAGGGAGAGAGGGAGAGAGAGAGTGTCTTTTCCAACTGCTGGTTCACTCCCAAAATGTCTGCAACACCCAGAACTAGGCCCATCTGAAGTGAGGAGCCAGGAGCTTCTTCCAGGTCTCCCATGAGGGTGCAGGACCCAAGGACTTGGGCCACCTTCTACTGGTTTTCCAGGCACATCAGCAGAGAGCTGGATCAGAAGTAGGGCAGCCAGACTAGAACCAGTACCCATATGGAATGTTGGCACTGCAGGCAGTGGCTTTACCTGCTATGCCACAGTGCCAGTCCCCATCTCATTCTTTTTGACAGAGTGTTCAAATTCAAATGCTCTATGAATATACTCTATGATGTTTTCTTATCATGTATGATGATATCTGTCACTTTACTCTCAGGTTTGAAACTGAATCAATATGAAATCACATGCTTCACACAAACGTGAAGGTGCGTTTCTCACAGTGATGATGCTAGTCCTACACATTCAGGATTTGTGCTAACTCTCTTGTGAATTCACTGGAACCTTATACCCGTCTTCAGTCTGCAACCACAGGCAGTCACGAAAGAAACAGATACGGTAAGGCTACCCCAGGAAGCAGAGTTTTCACATTCAGTCAGGCTCAACTAAGTACCAGGCATGTGTCAGACACACTTCCAGCACTAGGGAACTAAGATTCCACCAGGCCTCAAGTTGCCGGGATGTAGCAGTAGATAGAAAGCTGGGGTGTTGTGAAGAGCCAGGAGAGAGTTCAACCAGCGAACTCTTGGGCTTTGAAGTCAGCACCATGCCTCACGTTTGTAGGATGATGTGAATGCTCAACCAGCAAGTGCTGGATCAGATGGGAAATTCACGAACAGCTTTCAGGCCAGAAATACATGACTGACTTAAAGTATTGTAAGAGAATCAAAGTCTTCATGTCTGGGATTAGGTTAGCATGACATTAATGGTGCTGTTTAATTACGTTCTCAGGCATTTGGGGGGAGAGGTTGATTTTGGATGTGCCAAAATCTGCCATCCTTGAACAGGCTCTGTGTTAGGCAGTCTCATTCAATTTAGGTTTAGATATTAAGGTACATAAAGCAGACACACCCAGAGGAGTACAGAATGGAGGACAACCCTGCCCAGGGTAAGAGCCAGGAGAAGATCAGAAACAAGAGAATCCCTCTGCCGACATCCAGAGCCCAGGAGGTCCCAGAGCCTGGGCTCCCATCTCCAACTCCACAGGGTGATACAGAGGTTTATTTTGGAAAAGAACTCCAAAGAGATAGATTGGTGCTGGCAAGGACTGATTTGTACTTCCACCACACGGCTGCGTAGAGAGAGAACTTTCACATTCAGTAAACTCTGCTAAGTACCAGTCTATGGAATCAGAAGTCAAGCTGACTTCCATCTGGCCAGTTGTGTGTGGAGCCACGTGCAGAACGCTCGGTTGGCTGGGACCACACTTCTGGTTTATTCCAAAGCTGCCGAGGCTTGGCACTGTGGCCAGCCGTCTGACTAATCTGCCTGTGCTCCAGCTCTGCCTACAGGGAGGAAAAACCAACTGGCCAGGCGGTTACAAATATCTGATTTTCATGACAGCTTACATTTCCAATTTTAAGCTAATAAGCTGGTGTTTTGGATTTTAGATCAGTGGCAGCACCTTCACTTCTGTCCATTCTGGGACCCCAGGGTACGGCAGACTTCTAGATCCTACAAAGCCAATGACGGAAGCCCCTGCCTGGAAGCATTAGCCTACAGAATGCACGGTGGTGAGGCCCTGTTTTGAACATCATGACTCCTAACGTCTCTGGCCATATGTGATTGGACCAAGGATTGATGCCCAAAGCATAAGTGAGCTCCAGAAGCCTAAGGACAAGAAGGGTGGGGACAGGAAAAAATCTGGAATCAGAATTTTCTCGGAGAATGCTGACATAATTTCTGATAGAGTCAACAGGGCGCCGAAGCTGTGGTGAAGTAGACTAAGCCTCTGTCTGCAGCGCCGGCATCCCGTATGGCTACCAGTTCAGGTCCTGGCTGCTCCACTTCCACTCCTACTCCCTGCTAATGCGCCTGAGAAGCCAGAAGATGGCACAAGTGCTTGGGCCCCTGGGCGCATGTGGGAGACCTGGAGGAAGCGCTGGCCATAGTGGCCATTTGGGGAGTGAACCAGCAGATGGAAACATCTATCACCATCTCTCTCTTTCTCTCCCTTTCTCCCTGTAACTCTGCCTCTCAAATAAATAAATAAACCTTAAAAAGAAGAAGTCAACAGACATCACGATCCATAGCAGTGGAAAGATACAGAGAGAATGCGGTAGACTGAAGCCAGGAAGCAAGAGAGACAAACCAGGAGCAGAAGCCCTTAGCAAGTGCAGTGTGGAGGGTGGAGAGGGGCGTGGGAGAGCCTTCAGGTGTGCCCGGTGCAGAGACAGCAGCAAAGGCTCCATCACACAGGAAAGGACCCGGCAGCTGTCGCCTACAGGGAAGCCCAGGTCTCCTGTGAGCCCGGTTCAGCTGCACAAACAAGCTGTTTCCTCTTTTTCTTCTGTCTCTGTCCTTTCAAGTGACTCAGCTGAACGTGGTTTCCTTCCAACAGGAAAGAGCCTAACACAGGTTTTGAAACATTGAAAACACAGTCCTCATTGGCACAACTTTTTGCTTTCCACATGGCTGTTTTTTAAAAAACTAATAAAAATGGTGTCTTATGTTCACGTGGTAAGGTTTTAATCAAGAGAAACCTTGTTTTGAATGGAAACCCTTGAATATTTTTCAACTAAGCCAGTAAACATATTTTTACAAATGAACAGCCAGATGAATCAAAAAGTTCGGAAGTGACTATCTCATGAACAGAAAATTATTACTTGTCATGTGTCCCCAAAACAAAGAAAAATAATTCAATTGATTCATTTTCTAATCCATGAGATAGATGATACATGATGCATTTGTCACTGTTGATTTAATATAATTTGTATTTTTCCCTGAGTTTCAGTAATTTGATTCATGTATCATCATTTAGCTCAATCTATTCATGTCCTTACAGAAAAGTCCTTGGTTCTCATTTCTGTCACCAATTGAATCTCTTATCTCTGGCTGAAGAATTCACTGTGTCTGAAATAACAAATAAACATCTAATCTCTTCTTAGTCCTGTATGAACCCCATTGTCGCAACTTTACAATGTAGAAACAGAAGGTGCAGAAATCAAAAGAACATTGGGGAGAAAAGCTGAGAACAGCTAAGGAGGTGGACAACGGAAGATACAGAATACGCTGTGTGGTCACAGATAGTACTCAGAATGTTGGTGGCTACTACTCAAGCTCAAGACACATCATGGCGATGCTGGTTATCTACGTGGATGAGAAGAAGTGGGATGAGGAGGAAACAGCCGTGGGTGGTTTGACTGGGAAATCCGTTGATGGTTATGAGTGTTGGGCTAGGCTGTGCCTCACAGTTGGGATCATAGTAGTAGAACAAAGGAGAGCCCATCTCAAACCACGGGACACGTAGCTGGGAAGAGATTTTATCCAGCTCCACGGGGTCAGAGCGGACGGAGAATGAAATCAAAGCAAGCTTGGCCTTGGGGGTTGTTAGTGCAGGATCTAGACTAGAAGGCTCACCTGTTTGAGCCTTCTAAGACTGTGGATTTAAGCAGGAAATTGTCCCAATAAGAGTGGTTTCAGGAGCCGGCGCTGTGGCTCACTAGGCTAATCCTCCACCTGCGGCGCCAGCACACCGGGTTCTAGTCCCGGTCGGGGCGCTGGATTCTGTCCTGGTTGCCCCTCTTCCAGGCCAGCTCTCTGCTGTGGCCAGGGAGTGCAGTGGAGGATGGCCCAAGTGCTTGGGCCCTGCACCCGCATGGGAGACCAGGAGAAGCACCTGGCTCCTGCCTTCAGATCAGCGTGGTGTGCCGGCAGCAGTGCACCGCCTGCGGCGGCCATTGGAGGGTGAACCAATGGCAAAATGAAGACCTTTCTGCCTCTCTCTCTCACTGTCCACTCTGCCTGTCAAAAAAAAAAAAAAAGTGGTTTCAGGATGGGAGATGCCTCCAGCAGTGGGACCTGCTAGGAGACCGTGAAATACTCTAAGTGTAGCATGATAAGCTACCCAGAGTACAGCAAGGGAAAGCAAGTGACACATCATAAATGAATGACTGAGTTAGTTGATTAGGGGATACAAGTGAAAGATTTAAAATTAAAGGCTAACCAAACTCTTAAGTCTATGACATCAGAGTTTGAAAAAATGAGGGTGAGTTGTAGCGGAGACACAGCCTTTTGCTGGGGAAAATGGAAGTTTGCAACCCAAGAGCAAGTGCGGTGGGACTGGCCTTAGGAGAGAACAGTGAGCATTCGGTCCTGCCTGCCTCACACATGGGGACCACAGGAATTCAGAGCAGTGTTGAAATCTCCCTCACTGCCTGCCTGTAAACGCCTCGGTTGTTCAGCAAACCAGGAAGACACAAGTTCGCATTTATGTGATGAAATGGTAGAGTAGCAGGTAGCACAGATCCAGAGAGTGGGGGAAAACATGCATGACAAAGTCATGCCACACATGACACTGCAGTGTGCTAGCAAGATAAGAGAGACACACATCTTCCACACAGCGGGCACCAGTAGCATAGAAAGCTGTGCTCAAAACAAGGTCCTCTGAACAGCTCTTTCTAGCATTTACCATTGCTCATGTCATGACCCTCATTCATGTCAGGGCCAACAGCAGAGGACGTTCTCCCTCTGAGCAGTGCCGCACCTGTCCCCACACCTGAACCTACATGGCGGTGCAGGGATGAACAGCCTCTCCACGGAGGCATCAAAGCAGCATCCCAGCACTTCAGAGGGAGAGGACTGCCAGTTGGGCTCTGTCCCCAGCCCGGTCACTCCTGGGAACCAAAGGAAGGTCCACGAGGTTAGCATTTAAGCCTTGGGAAGCTTCCCTGTGGCTGCTTCTCCTTGCTGACATCCCCACCCCCTCACCATCAGCTTCCCGTCTGTCTGTAAGCACCGGTCTCCTGGCCAGGTCCCGCCTCCCTCCTCCAGACAATCCCACCACCTTCCGCTATCTGAGTCATGCCAACACCCTACTCCTAATGGTTGCCTGCAGATTCTGATGGCTTCCACCCCAGCTGGAAGTCCATGTTCCATCCTGCCTGGAGCTCCTGCTGCCTCCAAGAGGCTGGATGAGTTCTGGCTCCATAACTGTGTGAAAGGAAACACGTGCACTCCTGTTTGAATTCATTCTCCCCTAATGAAGTGAGAAACTGAATGCAATGTACGCATGTATAGAGACATCACATGCACATGGTACCCCATAAATAGGCACAATTTTTATGTGTCAGCTAACTTTCTGTGTTTGATCATGTAAGGGGAGAATGTGCAGCCTAGCAGGTAAGATGCCAGTGAGGATGCCTATGTCCCATGGTGGAGCGCCTGGGTCTAAATCCCAGCTCCACTCTTGATTCCAGCTGCCTGCTAGTGCACAGGCTGAGGCACAGGTGAAGGCTCACATAGCTGGGCCCCTGCCATTCCCATGGGAGATCTGTACAGAGCTCCAAGTTCCCAGCTTTGGCATGGCCTAGCTCCAGCAGCTGCAGGCATTTGGAGAGTGAACCAGTACATCAGAGCTCTCTCCTTCTTCTGTCTTCCTCCATTTCTGTCTCTGTCTCTCTATCAAATATTTTTTTTAAAAAATGCTGAAAACAAGTTTTTTATAATACAACTACCTCCAATAATCACTATTATAAGTTCAGATCAACTGCATTTTCTAACCTTGACATATGAAAGAAAACATGTAATGTTTCTGCATCTGAATTCTCTCTCCTATTGTTAAATCACCTGTTTCATTCATTTTGCTGCAATTGTCCAGAATTTATTTTTTTTAAAAAAAGATTTATTTATTTATTGGAAAGGTAAAGTTACAGAGAGAGGAAAAGAGACACATAGAGAAAATGTCCTTAGATCCCCTGGTTCACCCCTGAAATGGCCCCAGCAACCAGGGTTGGGCAGGCTGAATCCAAGAGCCAGGAGCTTCATCCGAGTCTCCCACATGCGTGCAGGGGCCCAGTACTTGGGCCATCTTCTGCTGCCTTCCCAGACACATTAACATGGAGCTGGATCAGAAGGGGAGCATTAGGGATTTGAACCGGCACTCATTCAGGATGCCAGTTTTACAGGTGGGAGCTCAACTTGCTGTGCCACGATTCTGACCTCAGGCTTTCATTCATTTTTATGGATAAATAATATTCCATCGTATATATGTACCACATCTTCTTTGTCCATTCATCCACTGATGGGTCGCTAGACTGATTCCTTATCTTGGCTCATGTTATCAGAGCTGCAATGAACATGGGGTGCAGTTACCTCATTCGAGTGCTGGCATCATTTCCTTGTATAAAGACCCAGAACTGGGAGACCTGGGTCATGTGGTAGATCTGTTTTTAGTTTTCCTGAGGAATCCACATACTGTTATCCACAGTACCTATTTGCATTCCAGCAACAGTGTATCTCTACAGCCAAGCAATTCTCAACAAAAGTACAAAAAATACACCCTGGAGAAAACACATCTCTTCAACAAATTGTGCTGAGAAAACTAGATATCCATAAGCGGAAGGTCCACATTCACCCCAGCTCTTAGCCTACAACACAAAATGGATCAAAGATCTAATGAGACCTGAAACTGTGAAACCACTAGAAAAAAACAAAGGGGAAACTCTTCAGGACACTGGAAGAAGCCACAGTTTTTTGGATGAGATCCACAAAGCAAGGCAAGAAAAGCCAAAGTGGACCAATGGGCTTAGATCAAATTCAGTGGCTTCTGCACAGCGAAGGAAAGGGGTGGAGTGAAGATGCCCCACTTACACTGAGCTGCCTACAGCATCCCAGACCTCCAGCCTCCGGCCAGTGAGCTGCCCACAGCATCCCAGGCCTATGGCTCTGGCCAGTGAACTGTCTGCAATGTCCCAGGCCTCCAGCCTACAGCCAGTGAGCTGCCCACAGCGTCCCAGACCTCCAGCCCCCGGCCAGTGAGCTACCTATAGCGTCCCAGGCCCATGGCCTCTGGCCAGTGAGCTGCCTGCGGCGTCCCAGGCCCACGCCTCCGGCTGGGCACCCCAGCAGCCTTCCCTGTTCTCTCCACAAAGCTTTCCTTCCCCGCTGCCTGCCTGTGGAGTCTGTGCCAACACACAAGTGATGGCAGCTGCCTCCTTCCTACAGCATCAGCCTCGGCATGTTGATCTGGTCACCTTCATTGATGTGCAAGAAGGCTGGAGATAAGTTTCTCCCTCCCTAAGCGCACGCACATCTCATCCTAGTGGTTTATTAATGAATCAGTTCCCCTAGAGAGGCCCTGTCTACTATCCACCCTTAAAGAAACATGCTGTCACATGCGGATGGTTTTAAAGTGAGTTCTTCCTTGAGCACTTTCAGGAATAACTGGTGTCGTGGGCTGAAGGGGCACTTGACTTCGCCGTGTTCCCGCTTTCACTACCAAGAACCACACCTTCACTGAGAAGGGCTCTGAGTCAACAGATGGATGGCAGAGGCTCGTAGATTACGTAGGATCTGAAGGGGGAGGAGATGGTTTCAATGACTCTCACTTTTCACTTACTTGTGTCTAGTAAAAGAGCAAAAAGACTCATTGAAGACACGCAGAAGTCAGCTGGTGCCACGGCTCAACAGGCTAATCTTCCGCCTGCAGCGCCGGCACCCCAGGTTCTAGTCCCAGTCAGGGCGCCGGATTCTGTCCTGGTTGCCCCTCTTCCAGGCCAGCTCTCTGCTGTGGCCCGGGAGTGCAGTGGAGGATGGCCCAAGTGCTTGGGCCCTGCACCCCATGGGAGACCAGGAGAAGCACCTGGCTCCTGCCATCGGATCAGTGTGGTGCACCAGCCGCGGCGGCCATTGGGGGTGAACCAAAGGAAAAAGGAAGACCTTTCTCTCTGTCTCTCTCTCTCACTGTCCACTCTGCCTGTCAAAAAAAAAAAAAAAGACATGCAGAAGTCATACAAGCCAGTTAAAAAAGGAGAGAAATATAAAAACCCATTCTTGAAAAAGCAAGAGAAGGAAGAGAAAAATCTTTAGTCTTTACCCAAAAGAAACTCTCACACAAAATATTGCTTCTAATTAATTACTTTGGCTATTAAGGAATGGAGGTGCAGGGGAAAGGTTCAAGTATTTCAAGGGTTTCTGTAATGTTTTAAACCACTTGGCAACCTAAGAAACAAGCGGCTAAGAGATTTACAGAGGATCGCTTAGTACATTAACAGAACTAAAGAGAACACTGTAAATCTGTAAATTATTTAAATTATATGTGGAGGACCAAGCTCTAGCTTAAGCATAAATTTTACTACCACTGTGATAGCATCTGGAAACTGGTTGGAAGGGGCTATACATTACGCATCTGTATAAGGAGTGAGGGGCTTCCCACAGGCCATCCCCCTAGCAAGCCTCCTGGAAGAGAAAGTACAGGTCACAGGCCGGAACCGGGGGCACAACGCCAGTCACTGGAGCAGCAGCAACAGGTGGGCTGTGGGTCTGACAGAGTCATATTTGCCCTGCCATAGCCCAGACTACAGGAGCAGCAAGTTAATACTGAGCAAGTTAGCACACGCAAAAACCCCTTGGCGACTGAACAAGAGGCAGGACTAGGATCCTGGGGAGACAGAGCATGCCATTCCCACATGCCCAGTGTAGGCTCTGCATGGTCCATCAGGAATGCAGCCACGACACAGACAGGACAGGGAGCAGCCCCCGGGAAGGCATCGTCCTCCCAGTTGGCAGCCGTGGGTTCCCTGTGAACCTTGCACCCAGTCAGCTCTCAGGCGACTGCAGGCAGCAACCCTGGATTGGGCATCATCTCCTGCGTGGCCACACCCTCGCACCCTCGGTGGTGACACCCATGACTGGGGTGCAGGGCTCGCCAGGCAACAGAGGCATGGAGGAGAACTGGCCGCAAGCTCACTACTTAGCACGAGGAACAGTCAAAGGAATAAACACGGAGCACTCTGAGTGGGTCTGGAGCCCCCAAAGATGTCGACGAGAAGCAGAACAAGAGCTCACACTCCTCTTCAAGGGCTCCCTTCAAGGGCCATTCCCAGTGGAGGTGGGGCACTCGTTACAGGCAAACAATTTTGTTTTCAAGGAAGCGATTTTGAAACAGTTGAAGCAATGGCAGTTTTCTTCCCCTCGTCCTCTACCATCTTGAATCAGGACGTCTGCAAGCCCCTCTGCCATTGTCGCATCCCAGAGAGAGCACCGCCAGCCTGGGAGAAGAAGGAGACCACCTAAGGGAGGAAGCAGGTGCAGGGGAAGCCACAGGCACTCGCTCCGCTTCCCAGCGCAGGGGAAGTCCTGTGGGAGGGCAGTGGCGAGGAGGGGGTGAGGGCAAGCACAGCAGGAGGTGGAAAGCACCCCTGGTAGCCCAGCAGCGACTCCAGGGCCCTGAGCGAGGCAGCCCCCATGGGCAGGTGAGCCTCAGGTCCTCACCCAGCCTTCCTCCTCCTTCCCGCATGCCTGGGGGAGAGCAGGTGGAGATGCTACAAGAACTCCTGCGTGAGCAGCAACAGACCCAGGACAGCTGCAAGTAGGGACCTCCTGATCCGAAACCAAAGGGCAGCGTCGCAAAGCTCAGCAAGTCTCCAGCAGTCCAGGTGGTGTGAGGCGGTCTCCGTGTACCGCTAGCCAATGGGAACACTGAGGATCCACAGGAGCCTGGTGGGCACAGAGGCCCCCTGCCCCAGCCACCAGATGGCACAGGCCCTCCTTCTGTACGGGGCAACAGCTGTTGGACAAAGGCACTGGGGGAGGGAGAAAACCCTGAGGGAAGAGCATTTACCAGAAGAAGAGAGGAGATAGAGAGGGAGAGATACAAGAGATGGCTAGAGACAGAGGATGGTTTTTGGAACTCCGGAGCTGCTCCCCCGGGGCCAGCCCCAACACTGTGCAGACACCCAAGGGACCAAGTGTCAAGAGGAAATGATGTCACCTTCTTCAGGAAAAGCAGAGCTACATTGTATCTTCACGATGGAGTTGACCCCAGACCTCTGTAGGCTAAGATTGTGTCCACATTGATATACAGGGCGGCACTTGGAAAGGCACACAGGAACACGAGGAGAAAGGAAGATGTGCATTTCCCAAGAGCTTCGGAACACCCATCACGTGTGTGCGTGCATGTGTGTTTGCACCCACATCTAACAACCCAGACATCACCCCCGTTTAGAGAGAAAACGCAATTGACAAGAGAAAGGAAGTTCATGTGACCAAGAGAGAGCGAGTGAGCGACAACAGTGCCTGAGAACTGGCCATCGGACATGGTGGAAAGTGGAAGGCGGGAGCATGTGGGGACACCAGAGACGGCCACACAAAGGGGGTGGACCCCGTCCAGCACGTCAGCGAGCCGAGGGGTGTGAGTGAAGACAGCACTGGCCGACGCAGCCCAGAGAGCCAATTATGAGCAATCTCCATCCAAGGGAGAGGCTGGCGTTTCCAAAATGCATCTCCCAACAGTGATGACTTTGCCCCATGCCTTCGGGTGACAGCATGAGCAATGGGGAGGCATTTGCTCCCATACGCTGCAGACTAACTTTGAAATGCAGGATTATTTCAGAATCGTATGTTATTGACTCCGTGGAGTCTGAGGTACATGAGTTGTATAAAAATACAGAATCATGACAGAAAGATCATTCTGATTCTGAGTTATTACAGGTGCTGCTCAGATATTTACAATAAAAAGGCACTTGCTTCCAGTAAGAGCTGGAGTTTGCACATGCCATCTTTCACAGCACTGCGCTGGCTTGGGTGCCAGATGGAGGAGAAATAAAAGCACTTGGTCTTTGGGTTTCTGGAAGCCCTCTCTGAATACTGTGCCCAAGTCCAGAAGGTCATACTATTGCTGCCTTATTCTTAAGTGTTGATGTTTCTGAACATTCTCATTTAGACTTCCGCTGAGTCTGTTCTGTGCTGGGCAGCAGCCCTCAGTGTCCCTAAGAAAGGGATGTGCAGGCCGGCGCCGTGGCTCAACAGGCTAATCCTCCGCCTTGCGGCACCGGCACACCGGGTTCTAGTCCCGGTCGGGGCACCGGATTCTGTCCCAGTTGCCCCTCTTCCTGTCCAGCTCTCTGCTCTGGCCCGGGAGTGCAGTGGAGGATGGCCCAAGTGCTTGGGCCCTGCACCCCATGGGAGACCAGGAAAAAGCACCTAGCACCTGGCTCCTGCCATCGGATGAGCGCGGTGCGCCGGCCGCAGCGTGCCGACCGCGGCAGCCATTGGAGGGTGAACCAACGGCAAAGGAAGACCTTTCTCTCTGTCTCTCTCTCTCACTGTCCACTCTGCCTGTCAAAAAAAAAAAAAAAAAAGGGATGTGCAGCACTCTGCAGAGGGATTTGCACACAGACCTACCCAGAGGAGCGTGAGGTGGCCAGTGCCACAGCACCTGGCACAGGACTGGGGATTCTGAGCTCAGCCTGAGGTCACGTGTGCTTGTGGGATTAATTACTCAGGAGAGGGAGAGGATTTTGCAGGAGCAGCGACGCAAGCGGGGAGATCGACATGACAACGCCAGAGCTCAGATTTTTCCTCCTCATGTGCCCCATGCTAAGGTGAGTTCAGGGCAGCTGAGAACACAGATTACACGGCTGTCCAAGGCAGATTCTCACGATCCTCTCCAGAGCCCCAGCAACTCTTAACTCAGGGTCCCAAACCCCCAAACAACCCACACAACTTTTTAGGGACTCAACATCATTGAGTTTTTATGAGTCATTCCACAAATGCATACACTCTGTGTGTTGTCTTGATGGAAATTCCTCTCGGGAAAGTGTTCTTAATTTTTACCAGATTATCAAAAGGTATGTGACTCTCCAAAAAAAAAAAAAAAAAAAGCTAGGAACCAGGAATGTTTCTCGCTGTAACCCCAAATATACATCTCATTCCTCATGACTCACGGAGATGGGGAATGTCAGTTTTTGTCCACCCTGAGAGCTCTGGACTTGATTTCAAAGGCTAGGATCACAGGTCTGTTGGATCTTCAGAATCTTTGCCCCAGTAATGCCAAAAACTCTCATCCCAGTACTGGGGTCATATTTTCTCTCCTTCAACCCTCAAATGGAGAAGAGCTCTGACTCATGCTCCGTCCACCCCCAAAGAATCTCAATGAATTCCAGAAGATAACCAATGCGGTGGCGAGAGCACTGCCCATCTGCACATCATGTCTGAGCCATTCACGAGAGCTCTCAATCCACTCAAAATGGGGGAAATGGGAGTGGAGAGAAGGCTTTGAAATCAGGTTCTGTGCCTGATTTTCTCTGACCAAGAAACATGTCTGTACAGAGAGATCTGGCACCCAACCTGCCCTCTTGGGCATGGATTCTCGGCAAGGAGACAGAAGGGGATGTTTGTGTTTTGTGTTCACGTCAGCTCTGGCTGACAGCACAATGGCAGGGAAGCATCCGTTCTCTTTTTGACACAGGTGGGAACTTTACATGTGCCTAGGAACAGCAAAGCAAAGAGGGGCAGGCATCTGACAGAGCAGACAAGACGCCCACACCCCATAGCCAGTGCCTGCATTGCTGCCTCAGCTCCACTCCCAATTCTGGGCCCCTGCTAGTGCACATCCTGGGGGAGGCAACAGGCGAGAGCCCAAGTAGTTGGGTCCCTGCCACCCACGAGGGAGACCTGGCTCAAGCCAGAGCTCTGGCTTTGACCTGGCCCAACCTCAGCTGTTACAGGTATTTGGGGAGTCACTCAACCTCAACCGAGAGCTCTTCTCTCACATTTTCCTCTCAGTCTCATTCTGCCTTTTAAATAAATTACCCAAGTCTTATTTTAAAAAAGAAAGGAGAAAATGCATAAGGCACAGTTAAATAGCAAATGAATAACAAAGTTTGTTTCTCTTTATTTAATGGCTGCAGTCCATTTTCAACACTGTTGAGTAGGAATTTTATAATGATAAATCCAATCAGTTATGCGCCAGTTACCAGCATGTGACTTTAACCCAACATCATTGGCTGTGTTGGTATTTCAGTTCCATAGAGATAATGCCAGGAGAACAAACTATAAATATAGGCCATTATTACTGTAAGCAAAATCCACTGCCAAAGCAGCTAATTCAGAGATAAATTAGCTAAGGAATTCAGAAATTCCCTCAGGTCTTCGCATTGTGTTCACTAGTCAAAATTCTAACATGAGCACTCCAACAAGAAATTCTAGTTTCCGGGGATTCGTTCCTCAGAACTTTAAACAATGCCTTTAAAAAATGCATTTAACAATACACATTAAAACCTATTCTGTAGACAGAGATAAAAGTCTAGTATCTTTGAAAAAGAAGAAAACAAAATGGCCCACTTTAAAAATTATTGCCCTGGGAGCTATAGTATTGGGATAATTCAGCAAATTTTGTGGCATACTAGGACAGAAGCATACTGAAAAGGGAAGCTGTCAAAGGCTGTTTGCTTTGTTTAGGCTCTGTTTTAAAATCACAATGATTACTTATTCTGGAGACATTCAACCACTTAATGATGGAATAATCTCCAGATGGAGGTGCACATCCTTAGCCAAAATTAATCAATCTGTCTGATTTCCACTAAGAGAAGAAGGAAAAAAATCTCTGAAGACCGTACTTTCTTATGAGGTTGTAAGTTTAAGGCAGCAGGATAATTGGAAAGAAATTTATTAAGGGGCTGGAAATGATCCTCAAATTAAAACACTTACAGCCTAAAGCTGTAATTAGGGCAAAGGTAAAGGTAGGAGCCGCTTCTGTGGGCCCTGGGAGGCTGCTTTGCTAACTGGTTATCTGGCTTCCATTGTTAATTGTGGGGTCCCCAAGGCTTGATAATGGCTTTTTGCTTCCTTCCCTTCCCTTCCCCAGTGTTTTTATTCGCTAACTTCCATGACTGAAACAATGCAGCTGCAGATCAAGCTAACTCTGACGCCTTCTGAACACTAGCTCTGTGCTGGGCATTCCGGCATCAAGGGCAAAGAGGGTGTGCCCAGCTGCCCGGATCATTCTGCTCCATCAAGAATCGGTCCAAGATGTGGTGCAGCAGGAAGACACCAGGAGGCAAGGCTGGGTGCTTATCTCAGCAAGTCACTCAGCTGTCCTAGTGCCAGTAACACAGACCCTGAACTGGATCAGTAATTGCAAACTGGGGGTCCCCTGGGCAAATGCAACCTGCACACCTAGTTGCTTGATTTGCACGATGATTTAAAAACGCAGAAGATTATGTACAAAGTCTGAATGTGTGTATTGAAAAATATCTAAGCTGGATCCCTGATGTCAGTGACTGACTGTGGCCAGATGGCAGTCCCCCCGTAGGACAGGCCAGTGTTCTCTTGTTCCCTATACCACAGCATCCCTGTTCTGTGACAAGTGCTCCTGTGACTTTACGTGACTTCAGTCAGACGGCCAGCCCCAGCCCCAAAACACATCAGTTTGACTTCTAAATGGAGCTCATACTTATTGTATTTCAGACTTGCCCCCCACTCTAATCTAGTATCATAAGCACCCTTTGCAATTTATCCCAGATTTCTCAATATTCAATAAATTTGTCTCTTTCACTACGGGACATTCATGCCTTTATAAACTCTGTTTGACAATTGCTGTCACAGACGAATCCCTAAGACTTCAACATCGTGCTTTTATTTCTGTCCATACTTTACTCCCAAGCGAATTCTACATACCCTTTCTCAGAAATTACAGTTTCATACACAGGCCTTTATACACAAGCGAAAATCATTGCTAAGATTCTCCCTGACCAATTTATGCATTGGGATTAAGAACAATCATATTCCTTATAATCCTGTAAAGCTTTTACCTGCCTAAAGTAATGATGGATTTCAAGGATTTGATTTTCACAACAGGGACTACAAATTCTATCCAACAGCCACTGTCTCCTGCTTTCCTTAGTTAGAAATCCAGCTTTTAATCGGAGCGTCAAGGCAACCACCTGAAAGACTACATTTCCCAAAAACCCTTGCAGCTAGCTGTGTGCATGTAACCAAGCTCTGGCCAATGAGAGCAGCTTCGAAGAGCAACAAAGAAAACCAAGTCAACAGGGAGAAAGCCTCACGGCCTCACCCTTGCCTCTCTTCCTTCTTTGTGACTACAACACAGATGTTGCGGCCAGAGCTTCCAGGGTATTAACAGAGCAGAATGACAGAACCCTGGGTTTCTGGTGTCAGCTAGCACTGTACTGGTGTTTAACGCAAAACAGAGAATTCTTTTATCAAGAAGAAAGAAGTCTGACGTCCCTGTTGGCAGCTGAATCTAATGCTAAGGAACAGAAGTCTACTCTTTCCTCATAATCCCTTTCATTTTCTCTACTCCAATCATCCTGATATTCCTTTTCTAAAAACTGCTTGTATCTTACTTTGTCAATGAAGGCTTTCCAGATTATAGCATCAAGCCCTTAACACCCCCCTCCAACCCCCGCATCCCCCAGGAATCTCCCCTACTGCTGTCCTAGCTTCTGTCTTAGGACTAAGGCTGAAACGTTTTGCATAACAGTTCAGAATCAAAATGCAGGAGAGGGCCTTGGGATCAGGGCAGATAAGTGAGTTGGAGGCAGTTCAGGACAGAGCAGGCCAGGGCATGCAGAGGACTTCAGCTGCTTCTCAATGTCTGTGAGGTGTTACCATTTTGCTTTGCTTTGCTTCAACCCATGCAGATCCATAGTCATGCCTTTGCCCATCTTAAGCCCAGAATCCTAACCTATATGGCTGTTGAAATCCCACTTTTCGGGTCACCTTTGGTTTCTCAGAAAACCACAGAGTGAGCATCTGCAGGCAGTGCGAACCATGGGACACCTTGCCTCTAACTCCGGTTCCCCACTCACCGGCATTCCGATCCCATTAGAGTAAAACCTATTAGAGAAATCGCTTTCATCATATTTTCCCTTGACAAGTTATTCTGCTGCCTGCCAACCAAGCAGAAGGTCACACAGGTCACTATCGAAAACAGGAAAAAGGTACAAGGAGCTCCCCTGCAGAAACAGAATTAATGAGCCCCTGAACTTCAAGAATTTATGTATCCCAGGGTCAGTTCTATGAAATTCCTTGAAGCCTCCCCACTCTGAGTTACTGAAGAGACAATCTATTTGTGGAGTCATTAAGCCTGCCTAAAATACTCATCAGGAAAACATGGCTTCTGTAGCTTGGGATTTTACCCAGAATAAAAAAAGAGCCTTAGGGTTCACCAGGATGTCCCAACAGGTGTAAATCCAGGAACGAAAACATGAAAATGGGTAGAGACAGGCAGAGACCTGTGTCAGGCTGTCAGCTGGCAGGCAGGCCCAATCGTTAGACTGAAATTCTCAGCCAAAACGCTCATCACTGTCAGGGTACATTAGTTAAAGCTTTAAAAAAAAAACCTATGGTGTAGTGGGCTCCACCTCCACCTGCATGCGGCTCTGGAATCGCATATGGGTGCAGGTTCCTGTCCCAGTTGGTCGTTTTCTGATCCAGCTCTCCATTATGTCCTGGGAATTCAGTAGATAATGGCTCAAGCGCTTGGTCCATCCTCCACTGCTTTCCCAGGACACTAGCAGGGAGCTGGATCAGAAGCGGAGCAGCCAGGACACACACTCACAGCCACATGGGATGCCGACATCACAGGCGGTGGCCTAACCTGCTACGCCACAACACCAGCCCCTCAGCTTCCTTTTTTAACAGTCACCTTCATGCACCATCTGTGGTGTAGACCATGCACCTTCTTCAATCTCTTGTTTGATTCTACAAAAGCAATCTCCGTCTTACTCTGAGGGAACCTGCTTGGGTCACCGGCCTGACCTTGAACCAGCAGCAAGGGCTTGTAAGTCATGGGCGCTGGAGCCAGGTCCTGCATGCCTCACGCCTGCAAGCAGGGGAGGCACAAAAAAAAAAAAAAGGCAAACCGCAGGGGGGATAGCTACAGACACCCTGGACTCTGACTCTGGAGAGTGAGTGCCTGGATAAGAAACAAAGACAGGGCACCCCAAAGAGCAGGAGACAGACATTGTTTCTCCAAAATTTTTAACAGTTATCAAAATGAGGCTGTAAAGTTAGCCAGCAGAGCAAGAGCAAGGAGAGATGGGGGTAAAAACCCCATAGCCTTTCCAGGGGAGGCCAGGACTTGTCTTAGTTTCAGCTCAGGCTATGTTCATGTCACTGTACCCAGGGCAGGAGCCACTCCTGGGCAGGACCAGAGGCAGGTATTGAGCCTCCTTTGGCGAAGACCGGAGCTGTGTCCACAGAGAGAGACTGGCTGGATGCAGCGTCTTAAACCTCGGGTCTGTGCATTTCCTGGCCAGTAATGAGTAGGAGGATAAAGTGCTCAGCTGTCCAGCTTTCATCACCCACGAATAATCCTTCTAAATACATCAAAAGTCCCATCCAAGGTCATGAAACGGTCAAAAGCATGCAACCTTTGCCCAAACTACAAAATAATGAGCAGAGGAATTAGGCCAAGTGGGTAAGAGGGAAATTGAATGGCTCAGTTAGGATTCTGAATGTGTTTCCTATCTCCATGTTTACCAAGAGACGCAATTCAAAAGCCTGAGAGAGAAGGGCACTCCATGAGGAGGCCTGTGAGTCAGCTGGGGGCCACCTAATAGATGGAGACAGCCTGAGGAGTTCCTGGAGGGCATCGCGACAGGTCTGGAATCTTCAGCTGCCATGGGCCGGGTTCCTAAGCTTCTATTGCCATGTGTGGACAAAACAGGCTCATTCAAGCAGGCAGCACGCTAAGCCCCCAATTGGCAATGGAACGGAGCAGGGGAGGGGTGAACACTGTTCTGATCCTGATTCCCACATGAGCTCAAATCTTGCGTCAGCAAGCACACACCTCCTGCCAGGGGGCTTTAAAGCGAACGTCCAGCAAGTCCCGTGTCCAGGCGCTTCCATCTGGACCTGCTGTCCTTGCTGGAACAGATCCTCCAGTTCTCCCTGGGACAAGGCGGATCCTTGTTCCAACTGTCACTGCCGTCTGCACCTCGTCTCACTTTTCTACATGGAAGCCTGAATTCCATTCCAACAAGCTTATTTTAGATGGGGTGTCCTCGTTCTAGCTAGATTTCTGCTCCTAGATTGGTTTGAAGACCAGACTGATCTTTTACTCGATGTAAGTATATGCCATTGCAGAATGCACTAGTATTCCTTGTTGAAATATTAATTTCCTGCCATGCTTAGAGTGGGATGTTTCCAAAATCCTTTGTACATTCAAGTTGTTCAGTACAGACGTTGATTACAACATTAAAGCACGCATTGACATCCAATCTAAATGCATTTATATGTAACACCTCCACAACACGTTCACTAGAGACAGAAGAGATGATTCAATATGTGGGCACCTGTGCAGAACTTGGAGCAGCACCAGTGAGTGTTCTTACTCCTCCCCTGAGGCCACATGGCCAACATCTGCAATATCTGCCCAATTCTGAATTCTGGAGTCAGTCGGCTTGTCCAACTATCATGATACACTGAGTTTGATCAAGTGATGCTTGTGGCTGTCCCTCCTCCACTCAATCCAGTAAGCAGGATTCTGAGAACCACACCAGGCTTAATCGCACACCCCCATCGGTTCCCCAGACTGAAGCCCCTGGTTCATGTTACACCTTTCACCTTGGGTCCTTTAGACCAGAGGTTCTTCTCTCTGCTTGCCAACCTCTTCCCCAGCTCTTGTGGACTCTGGTTGTCTACTAGCTACAAGACCTACTTGATGCCCTCCAATACATCCTCCTCCAGCCTCACTGTTCTGCTCCACCTGCCAGTCACCTGCATCCTTTTTATAACTTCTGCACCAGGCTGAAGCCCCTGACTGTATCCCACCGTCAATCACAATGCGCTATAGTATATCATCTTCTATCCACCTGCTGGACCTTTCTCACTCCCTAGAAAGTTGGCCAGGACCTGCTCTACCTATGGCCGTGAATCCAGCCTTTCTTGGAAACTTCACTATGCACAGTTCTGTCTTTTACACAGCAGGGACCCAATAATGGTACACATCTCTTTTGTTTGTATATCCTCAAATAATTCAAAACTGGATATTGGCCATTTTACTGAGAGCCTGGATGTAGAGTATTTCTAAATCCCTGAAGCCAAGCCTTATTCTTCTTTTCAGACCATAAAAGAACATACTCATTTATTTCTTCTACAAGCACTAATTTCTCCAACCTGCAGGTCAGCATTCTCAGTTTGCCCACTGAGAAAGAGAACAGTAAATGCCACACAGAGCAGACAGACTCTCTTCCCTACACACTGAAAAGGCCTTCGAACTCTTATCACATACCTTAAAAAATAAATAAAAGGATAGTTTCTATATAGCATGTATATTATATAGACATCTGCACCTGAAAATATTGAACTGTTTTTCATCAAGCCAATGTGAAGCCACTTCAAGAATGTGAATTAAGGAGGAGGCAGGGCAAGATGGGGCTGAGTACGATGTCTCTGCGATCTCGGAGCAGAGACAAAATCTCGAGCAGCTATTCACACATCAAGCTGCCTCCACAAAAGCCAAGGATGCCAGGTTAGAGACCACAGCACCTGGTTTAGTATAAACAATAGAAAAGACACTTTGAAGAAGGCAGGAAGGAAAGAGTTGCCACTCACCCCTTCCCAGTTTCAAGTAAGTCGGCGTGGAGAGACACTTCCTGCTTGGGGGAAGGAAAAGGACTAGGACCACCTTAGATCTGGAATCCAGTTCCAGGCCAGTTGCAGTGACACCTAGAGTCAAAAAGGGTCCCCTAGTTCCCATTCCCAGCTAGTACCCTGCGGGCATGGTGTATAACCTAGAAAAGGGACAGGAACGTTCCAGTATGATATTCTAAGGGGACTTCAACACCTCATTTTCATCAATGAACAGCTCATCCAAACAAAAATTAAACCAGGAAACATCAGACCTAAGCTACATTTTAGACATCTACAGAACAAAGCATCTAACAGGTGCAGGATACACATTCTTTTCATCAGCACATGGAACATTCTATAGGACAGGGCATATATTAGACCACACAGAAGTTTAAAAAAATTCAGAAAAAAAATCAAAATAATGGCATGTGTTTTTTCTGACCACAATGCAATACAGTTACAAATCAACAACATAACAAACTATACAAATACATGGAAACTGAGCACCACGCTCCTGCATGAACAATTGGTCATGGACAAAGTCAAAAGGGAAATTTAAAAATTCCTTGAAACAAATGAAAATAGAAACATAACAAACCATAATTTATGGGATGCAGAAAAAGTAGTACTAACAGAAAAGTTTATACCAGAAAGCGCCTACACCAAAAATAGGAAGATACCAAGTAAACCACCTAGCAATGCATCGAAGACCTAGAAATACCAGAATAAAATGAACCCAGTTTGTACAAGAAAAGATAGAAGAAATAGCAGAGGAAAATAAATGATATAGACACTAACAAAACAAAATGATTAATGAAATAAAGTGCGTTTTCTGAAAACATAAATAAGAAAACCTAAGTAAACTGCAAGGTTAAAAAACCTAAACTAAGCAAAAAGACTCAAGTAAATAAAACCAGAAATGACAAAGGAATGATCACAACTGATACCACAGAATACGAAGCATCACAGGGACTGTTATTACCAGTTACAGGCCAGCAATTTGGAAAACCGAGAAGAAAGAGATACATTTGTGGATACACATAACTTCACAAAATGGGACAGAAAGAAAGCCTAACTAGACCAATAGTGAGTAACATTATTGAATCAGTAACCAAAAGTCTCCTAACAAATGAAACCACAGGACCAGATGGCTTCTGTATTGAATTCTACCAAACTTAAGGGAGAAGTGGCATCAATTCTTTTCAAACTATTCCAAAAAATTGAAAGCAGGGAGAACCCTTCCAAACTAATTCTACAAGGCCAGCATTACCTAGACTCCAAAACCAGACAAGGGCATAACAGAACTATAGACTCAGAACTATAGAACTATAGACTCTTATTTCTGATGAACATAAATGCAAAACTTCTCAACAAAATACAAATGAATAGAATCCAACAGTACATCAAAAATACCATTAATCATCATCTAATAGGATTTATCCCAGGGATGCCATTATGGTCCAACACAGGCAAACCAACAAACATAATGTGACACAATGGGGCAGGCTGCAGGCACAGCAGTTAAGATGCCATTTGGGGTGCCCACATTCCATACTGGAATGTCTGGGTTCCAGTCCTGACTCTGCTTCTGAGTCTGGATTCCCGTTAACAGGCATCCCAGCAGACAGCCAAGTAGTTGGGTCCTTGTCACCCATATGGCAGACAGGGATTGAGTTCCCAGCTCCCCAGCCTTCTAGGTATGTATCTGAAGGAAATAAAGCTTCCAAATAAAAGAGAAATCTGCACACCTATTTTCATTTCTGCACTGTTCTCAATGACCGAGGAATAAAGTCAACCTAGATCTCCATCTGTATATGAAAAAACATTTTTATATTTATTTATTATATGAAAAATATTTATTTTAAAAATATATACAATAGAATACTATTCAGCCATAAAATTGATAGAATCCTGACTTTCATGTAAGGTTTGCTGGAACTGGAGAACTCTGTGTTAAGTGAAATGAGACAGACACAGAAAGACAGATAGCACAGGTTTTCTCTCGAAGAATGTAAACAACAGTAGGCGATCTGAGCTTAGAATGGCGATTACTGGGCACTGGAAAGAATGCAGAGAGGAGGGAGAAACAGAGGCAGGCTAATGGGTACCACAACACAGAGAGAAGTAACAACTCCTAGTGTTTCACAGCTAGGGTTAACAGCGTGTACAACATGCTGATCAAAGACCTGAAGAACATGAGTTGGAACGAAATAAAAATGGAAGAAATGCAAAGGCCCAAGGCTGGGTTGATTAATTTATGTTGTATGTATTGTTCAGATATTGCACTGTGCCCCATAAAAACGAACAAGTGGTGCATGTTAATTGAAAATTGTTAAAAAAAATTTATAAAGAATGTAGGTCCCGTTTATTCTGCGGTTACATACATCCTTTATATACATTCCTGTTCCCCAAGTTTATATTCATGCCCCAGTTGGATAATACATGTAGGGAAAGATTTATATTCTTTTCAGAAGAAAATCCTGTGATTTATTGGATTGAACATAAATATGACTGACAGAGTCCACCTCATTTTGCTTCTTTAAAAAACTCCTTATTTAATCTTTCTCCATTTTCCCATGAAATAGGGGAGTTATATTTCCCCAAGAATGTTGTGAAGTTGAAAAGCTTTCTTTTGATAAAGTTTCTAAAGGAAAAATGGCAATTTCCAGCTACCCCAAATGAAATACATGACATGATTTTTATTCCTAACTTTACTAAAAATGAATTAAAGCCATGTACTAACTGTGGACCCGCATCTGTATCTGTAACTGGTAATAATAATATCAATCCAAACTTTTTATTTATTTAATTATTTTTGCTGTTTCATCTCTGGTTCCTACCTCCCAGAGGGTAACAGAGTTAAGCACTCGTATTTAATCTGAAAGCTAACTGTTGACTTAGAAGAAGATACTTTTGGTACCCATCAATTAGGACAATTTTATAAATGTTACTTTAATGAGAAATTGATGAATCCTTACATGGAAGACAAAACAAACGCTAACTGATCTGGGAGTACAGTCCTTTGTAATCTATAAGCTGTATTTTGGAAATTTATATTCTTTAAATAAAAGCATTATAAAAAAAATGAAACCAAAAAAAGAAAATGAAAAGGCAGCTTTTATTACACAACAAATCTTTACAACATAGTAGCAGGAAAACAACATGGTGGGCATGGTCTGACAGCTGATCTCACAGTTCCAGGACTTAGCCTTGGAGACCCCTTTCTTCCTTGTCGGCTGCACCACGTCCTCACGTACTGGGCACAGCTGCTCTGCAGGCAATTCTGATACTGAGAACCTGAATATCTGACTTGGGGCATTTAGATGTGTGGCTCCATCTTCTCTTATTGCTTCCATTCTATGTCCATCCATTGTAAGAAACAGCAGTGTAACAGTGCTCTTTGGGGAAATGAATACACAGCTACATTAATGAGTAATCCTTTATTCTTCATAATGAAAACTGGTTTGAACACAAGTGCTCTTCCCATCCAGAAGTCAAGAGATGCTTTGGTATCACTTTTGGCCATAGTTTTCCTAAGATTGTGAAGTCACACTTTCAAATCTTTTCCTACTTAGCAGCTCTCATAGTCATAGTGTAATTTCAAGTGTTTGATCTGTCCTTCCCATTTAATTGTGTTGGATTCCTGAATTACTTATTAAATTACTCATTTAAAGCAAAAAAAAATTCTCCCAAATATCACCTAGAAAATGGTAAAAGTGGCAGATTCCCAGCAAGAGGGCCTTCATGACACATGAATTATTCTTGCCAGTGTGCTCTGGCTTGGAAAAAAAAATAAAATAAACAAGAAAGCTCTATCTAACAGTGACAATTTCTGCTACACAATTCTGCTGCCTGGAATTTGACAATCATCTGCATTCACATTCTTATTCAATGCTGCACCTCGGAACATTCTCCAAAGCATTTACATAGCACACAACACCACCAGCACCAGCAACGCAGCCTGATGACCATGAGGTAAACCAACACCCAAGTGCACATGAAACTCATCCCGAGTCTCAGTCTCATTATTGGCATCTAGGTGTTTCTTTTGATCTTAATCAAACAGAATGTGTCAATTCTAGAAAAGACTCTATAGCATGGGCCTAAGGGAAACTCATCCCTCTATCACACAAACTGGAAACGTTTTGTCCTTGGACGGCTAGCCATAATACCCTCTACAGAACACTGACCACCTTCAGGAAATATGTAGATAGGATTTCTAAGATGGCCTCCTCACAAAGCTCCCTTGGGTGGGTGTTGAGCTGCAGCGGGCTGAGCTGTCACTTGGATGCCTGCAGCCCAACTTGTATCAGAGTACCAGCCTCTCTGCTTGCAACCCAGCTTTCTGAAAAGCCATGCTTGAAGGCACCAGGTGTCAGCTAACAGGTGTGCACCCCTGCCACCTGTTATGGCTGCTGGCTACAAGCTGGCCCAGCCTTAACTATTAAGGGTACTTGGGGAGTGAATCAGTGGATGGAAGCTTCTGATCCAGCTCTCTGCTATGGCCTGGGAAAGCAGCAGAAGATGGCTCAAGTCCTTGGGCCCCAAACCCATGGGAGAGACCCAGAGAAAGCTCCTGGCTCTTGGCTTTGGATTGATACAGCTCCAGCTGCTGTGGCCAACTGGGGAGTGAACCAACCAATAGAAGACCCTTCTCTCTCTCTCTCTCTCTCTCTCTCTCTCTCTAACCCCCATCTCTTTCACTCTAATTTTAAAATAGATAAATATTTTTAAAAAGGTAGCCTGCTATAGTCCTTATACGTTTGTTTTATGACCAAAGGAACCTTGTAGAGGCAATTAAGGCTAATAGTCTTTTCATTTCAAGATGAGTAGGCTACCCTGGGTTATCATAACTGGCTTAATGTCGTCACTCAAGCCCTTAGAATAGGGAGCGTTTTTTTAGCTGGTGTCTGAAGAAGGCAAAGGTGGGGTCTGAGAAGCTCAGAGATTTGAGGAAGAAAGGGTCAGTATGTGTTACCAACTTAAAGACAGAAGATGCCACGAAAGAAAGAATGTCTGGGGTCCTTGGAGCAGAGGGTAAACGGTAGATAAATGGGGGCAGGGGTCCTCAGTCTTACATCACTAAACACTGGATTCTGTTGACAACATGAGTGAGACAAGGGATGGATTCTTCGCCAGAGTACTGGATAGGAGCCCAGTCTGCCATGCAGAAGTTTCTCAGCTTGATGTAATCCCATTTTTCAATTTTGGCTTTGCTTGCTTGTGCTTCTGGGGTCTTTTCCAAGAAGGCTTTGCTTATGCCAATGTCTTGCAGAGTTTCCCCAATGTCCTCTAGTAATTGGATGATATCAGGCCAGAGATTTAGATCCTTGACCCATTTTTGAGTGGATTTTTGTTTAAGGTGTAAGGTAAGTTTCGTGTTTCATATTTCTGCATGTGGAGACCCAGTTTTCCCAGCATTATTTGTTTAAGAGACTGTCCTTGCTCCAGGGATTGATTTTAGCTCATTTATCAAAGATATGTTGATTGTAGAGGTGTGGACTGATTTCTGGAGTTTCTATTCTGTTCTATTGGTCTACATGTCTATTATTATTTTTGGCAGTACCAGACTGTATTGATTATAACTGTCCTGTAGTATGTGTTGAAATCTGATATTCTGATCCTTCCAGCTTTGTTTCTGTTGTGTAAGATTGCTTTAGCTATTCAGGGTCTCTTGTGTTTCCATACGAATTTTAACATTGTTATTTCTAGATCTGAGAACAAGGTCATTGGTATTTTAATTGGGATCACATTGAATCTGTAAAGTGTTTTCTGTAGTATGGACATTTTGATGGTATTAATTCTTCCAATCCATGAACATGGAAGGTTTTTTTTCCATTTCTTTGTGTCTTTTTCTAATTCTTTCTTTAATGCTTTATAATTTTCATTTTATATACCTTTGACATTCTTGGTTAAATTTGTTCCAAAGTATTTGATTATTTTGGTAGCTATTGTGAATGAGATTGATCTTAGAAGTTGTTTCTCAGACATGGCATTGTCTGTGTATACAAAGGCTATTGACTTTTCCATGTTGATTTTACACCCTGTCATTTTTTCAAACACTTCTGTGAGTTCCAAAGTCTCTCAGTGAAGTCTTTTCGTTCCCCTACATATAGAATTCTGCAAAAAGGGCTAGTTTGACTTCCTCCTTTCCAATTTGTATCCTTTTGATTTCTTGTTATGGCCTAATGGCTCTGGCTAAAACTTGCAGGACTGTATTGAATAGTAACGGTGAGAGTGGGCATCCTTTTCTGGTTCTGGATCTTAATGAGAATGTTTCAAACTTGTCCCCATTCATTAAGATGATGGCTGTGGGTTTTTCATAAGTTGCCTTGATTGTGTTGAGGAATGTTCCTTCTATACTCAATTTGCTAAAAGTTATCATAAAAGGATGTTGTATTTTATCAAATGCTTTCTCTGCATCTATTGAGATAATCATATGGTTTTTGTTCTTCAGTTTGTTAATGTGATATATCACATTTATTGATTTACAAATGTTGAACCATCCTTGCTTACCAGGGGTAAATCCCACTTGGTCAAGGTGAATGATCTTTCTGATATGTTGTTGGATTAGATTAACTAGCATTTTTGAGGATTCTTGCATCTATTTTCATCAGGGATATTGATTTGTAGTTTTCTTTCTCTGTTGTATCTTTTCCTGGTTTAGGAATTACCCTTGTCTCGACTATTGAGAAACAGTGTTTTGTTTTGTTTTTTCCTTCATATTACTTTTTGGACTCTTTATTTAGTGTAGGGTTAATCTGATTAGTATAATGTAAACTGAAAATATATCTTTATAAAAATGAAGAGTGGCAATAGGAGAGGGAGGAGGAAGAAGGGTGGGAGTGTGGGTGAGAGTCATGGTAGGATGGAAAGTATCACTATGCTCCTGAATCTGTATAAAGGAAATACATAAAATTTGTATATCTTAAATATATTTTCTAAAAAGAACCCAGGTGCCCTGTACCTTAAATTTGGCTTTGAGACCTGGAACAGAGAACCTAAGTGAACCTACAAAGACTTCTGACCTACACAATACCAGATGATCTTGAGGCCAGTGTGTTTGTGATAATTTGCTATATGAGCAATGAAAAACTAACCCAAGCAGACTACACATGGAGCAGGAAGACAGGATGGGAATTCTGGTCCAGCAGCCGGAAGACACAGGGAGGCCCAGATGAACAAGAGGTGACAGATGTCCTGGCTTTTGCACTTACTAAAGGTAGAGGGAACAATACAGCCAATGAGCTATGTGCATGGAACATTGGGTAGGGCAACTGGTACATAATGATTCAGGTTTTATCTTATAGAAAAGAAATAGATGAGAAATTTTTCTAAACCTGAATTTATAAATGACTATATATAAATATATATTTCATAACTATTCCTGGTGCAGCACTTATGAAGTAAAATGCCCTTAAGATATACATCAATGGGGTTTTGTTTAAGGATGTGTTCTTTGCTAGTTCTGCATATGAAAAACTCAACGTAACACACACACTGGGAGTGTTTTCCCAATTTCTCTGTGTTTATGTGAATTTAGTTTACTAATATCCCCTCCTTTAACCCAAAAAAACCAGCTACTCCCCCTTCAAGAAGGGCAGACATTTGACGTGATTCATCCAGCATAGACTGAAAGACCCTTATTAGGTGTCAAAAATTGTGCTAAAAACTGATGGTGATCAAAAATGAGCACGATCTCATCCCTCCTCTCAAGAAGATTCGAGAGATGCAGTAAGGAGGGCCCAAAACAAGAAAATATTCACTCACTGAGCTGTCACGAGTCCACAGAAGCGACGAGACCCTGGAAACTAGAAGATAAATCGCTTGTTGAGATCCAGAGAGTCACAGCACAGAGAGAGAATGTGACTCTGCCACAGCCTTCATGAGAGACACTGCATATTTCATCTTTCCGTTCACTTTTGAAACAGACCTCTAGATCCCAAAATGGTACGGCAGCGTGAGGAATAAACTTAATAAGTGAAAAACCCCGAAAGGAAAACAACAGAGGTGTTACAAATTTCATCTGCACACAGCTTAGTCCAATCAAGAGAAAATCAATCAGAAGGCAGTGGATCTGTGTTTTCTTGATGCTGCTCATTCTATAGCCAATCCAGCATGCCAGGAGCTGGAGTTTGTTTTTCTCACTCCTGTTATTAATTTATTAGAGTAAATTTACACCTGTCAACACAGATTTACAGCAGGGGAACTACCTACCACGAGTATGAAGGCCTTCAAGGACACGCAGTTACGAAGTCGAAACACTTAAATTGCCTTAACACTTGCTAATGCATTTCAGTTCCATCTATAGGAAAAGATAAATGGCCAGAGCTCTGCCAGCAAGAATTATTTCACTAATACTTCAGATTTTTTTCCTCTTTGCTCACAAATCCTGAAGTGATTTGCATCTGAGAAAGCCAACTATGCCAACCAATGACGGTGAAGATGACGCTGTCCACACCGGGACTGGCAGGAGACAGGCTCTCTCTCATCATCCACTGCCCAGCTGTCCTCCCACCTACTTATTCCAGTATGTCTCAAAGAAGGCCTCTGCCATACAGGATCTTAAACCAAATGCTGCTTTGAATTATACTGCACCCCGACTCTGGGACATTCGATGTCACGGGAAACAATGAAGAAAATTCAAGCTCAGTACAACATTGAAGAAGTCCAGGCCCTGCCCTCTGCCACCTGTCTCTCGAGCTTCCTTCCCGGATCTCCCCTCACCCTGCCATTTTAATGCTGGGTCCAACCACCCCGAGCTACTCCCCAGGGTGCCGCTCACTTGCCAGGGCTTTCTTGTTGTCTGCAATACTTTCCCATTTTTACCTCTGCCCAGGCCCCCCGGCCCTGACCAAGTCTTCCTACTTGCTGAGAAATACCTGCTCACCCGTCAGAATCAAAAGATCATCTCTCTGCAAATCTCTCCTGCTCCCAGCTACCCATACCCCAAGGTGCACAGGGAGAAGAGAATACCTCCATGCTGCTCCAGGTCCTCTGTAGTCCCCCTGAGCTCCCGTGATGGGCTAGGAGATGTCTCTCTCCTCACTCTGTCACTCTGTACCAAGGCAAAGATGACGGAGGCCACGGGGCTTTCTCTGTCTTTTCCAGGGCTACCTTCAAGGGTGTTACAACATCGCCAGACACGGAGAACCCACACAGGAAGCCACTGCAAGAATCAAGCCGCGGTGTACCAGAGGAAGTGTTCAGGTCGCTGTCTCCTGCCGTGAATTCACTGAAAGTTCTATGACGTCAGAGAGCATAGGGGAAAGACCTGTAACGTCACCCGGCCCCAAATTCACATGCTGACCCTTCTGTGTGTGAGCGCTCGTACCTCAGGCCGCTCCCACAGCGTCTACCTTGTGGGCTAGTGCTGTAGTCGTCAGATGAGATATGTGAGAATCTAACTCAGGCGCTGCTAAGAAGACATGCAATTTGTCTCTGGTCTCTGAGTGACCACATGTGCTCAACTTCTCGTGTGCAGCTTCCTAAAGGAGGCAAAACGCGAGCTTGACCTTGACTGCATGAGGAATCTGGGCAGAGTCTGACACAAGGCACCATCCATATGGAGAACTAGCCTGAGAAGAGGCAGCTGACCCACTTAGAACTGTGCCCACCTGCACCTAAGTTCCAGCCTCCTGGGGCTGCCTTATCCCCAACCTGATGCCAAAGGGAGAACAATGATGCAGGAACACAGCCCAGCTTCGAAACCCGGGACTGCTGCAAATCAGAGAGCAGACAGAGAACAGTCAGAGCAGTAGTTAGGAAAGGTTCATTCTTTAGTGAGGAATGTTCCCCAAAAGGCCAGGGAGGGGCACGTGGGGCTGCTAGCTTGTTTGCCCAGAAGCAGGAACTGCACTCAGAGAGCAGAGCTGGCACAGTAACGTCTCCCACACAGTAGGTAACAACTTCCATGTGTGGATGGCTCCGTCTTAACAGAGCATCTAAAGCAATCTCATTTACTTTTATGGCTAAGTATTCAGGAGGCATCTTTTTTTTTTTTTAACATCTGAATGTCTCCATGGCTGAAGACAGGCCAAGAGACCCTGGAAAACAGTTTACAGTGATGTGTAAAGTAGTTACATCTCTCAACAAGTCTGGTTGCTCAATTATTCCACCCCTATTAATCGCCCTTAGTGACACTGGGTGGCTAATAGTCCCAATCCAATCACCCGCCTCAGCTGGCGGACAGCAGGTCGGTCCACGTGGAAAAAAGCCCACGTCAGAAGCCTACTGCACCCTCAGGTCTCGGTCTAGCAGCAGCTGTCACTGGGTCACTCGTCACTGGAACCAGCTTCATTTCCTTCCAGACAGCCAGAGAGGTTTGTGTTATCAGAAAACCGAAGCAATTGATTCCCTTCTAGTTCTGTTGAGATAAGTGGAACAATGTGTAATTGGGTTTCCTTGTGAAGAAAACAAACCTAGGTGGTAGGAAAAGGCTGAAAGGAAGAGGGAAAGACACCCAAGGCAGTTTTCACAAACCTTGAACAGAGCAGTTATTTACTAAGAGTAAAGAGAATCATAAATGCAATACAACTCCGAAGAAGGCAAAGTTACTGAAATACACAGTTTCGATGCCAACCATGTTGGTTTTTCATTTGTGGGTGATTGCAAATGACTCTGAATAGGGATCCCTGTCTCCTGCCATCTGCACACCTCATCCACAGTCGTCTTTAAAATATTGAGTCCCATCCCATCACTTCTCTGCTCAAAATCTCCTAGTGGCTCTCCTATCAAGCTCCTTCCGAATAGAGTCGAGATTGTTCAGCGTGGCCTGCAGGCCTCTCCTGGACAAGCCAGCCTCACGCGCTGCCCACCTGGTGCTTCTTCCAACTCCAGACACTCGGAGCTTCTCACCCAGTGCCCAGCTCCTGCCTCAGTTTGCACCTGCTGCCCCCTACTCCATCCCGCCCTGTAAGTCTGTGCTGACACGTCACCTGCTCAGCGAGGTCTCCCCTGACCACCACCTCCACATGTAACGCAGACGCCCCATCACTGCTTACCCCACTGTCCTGTTGCACTGTTCCTCTTAGCAGCCCTCAGTCCATCACATCATCGGCCTGTTTATCAGCGTCTCTGTCTTTCCCATTCGAATATTAGCCACAGCTGGGGAATGCTGTGCCTCAGAAGCAGGGAGCAGATTCTCCAGCAGTGTGGCATAAAGGAGGGAGGGGATTCCTCCTAGGACTCACATGTTCCTCTCTGCTCCCTGAATACCTGGAGGTGGGAACGGGTTGGAGAGCAACTACTCTTCCCTGACCCACCTACCAGGGACGGAGGAGCAGGGAGGGAGCAGGACTCTACAACCAGAGAGAACGGACATCACATCTCCACCATCAAGGAGGCTCCGACCTTCACACCTGCTAACACTGCAAGCACCCGGAAGTGTTGGGCTAAGCACTGGGTAGACCTAAGGAGAATCACGGTGAGAGGAATAGTCTCTACTTCCCATCAGAATAATAATAAATATTTCCTCTCTGCCCTCTACCCTCCTCCACCGAAAGCTTCCAGCAGTCCTACACGCCCAAAAAAATGCACCAAGGACAAGCGAAACAAGGAAGGGGGGGCTGTGAGTCTAGGGCAACCAGTAACAAGCAACCGGAAGAAGGCAGGTGACAGCATGTTTAAGATAGAAGTACAGGGGCTAGTGCTGTGGCACAGCAGGTTAACGCCCTGGCCTGAAGCGCTGGCATCCCATATGGGTGCCGGTTCAAGACCCAGCAGCTCCACTTCCAATCCAGCTCTCTGCTATGGCCTAGGAAAGCAGTAGAAGATGGGCCAAGTGCTTGGGCCCATGCACCCATGTGGGAGACCAGGAGGAAGTGCCTGGCTCATGCTTCAGATCGGCGCAGCTCTGGCCATTGCAGTCAGTCGGAGAGTGAACCATCAGATGGAAGACCTCTCTCTCTCTCTCTCTCTCTCTCTCTCTAACTCTTTCAAATAAATAAGTAAATCTTAAAGGCGGCAGCACAGTACACAATGCACCGGCTCAGTCATCCCTGCTGTAGACACTCAGGACAGAGCCGGGTTTCCGAGTCTTGAACATCGAATGACGTCACTCGGCCTGAGGACAGTCCAGGTAACCAAGGACTCCAGGACGCAGAAAAATCCAGGAGAAGACGAACCTCGGAGAAGAGGAGAAGGAGTTGCCAGAGGTGAGACTGTGGCTGAGCAGGTGCAGGTACCTGTGTCAGGGTGCTGACTGGCGCTGGGCACCAGGCAGGGCCCCATTGGGACCACAGTAGCTAGAGCTGCCCTCTACGTAAGAGAAGAGATACAAGCAGGCCACACCACACAGGGGCCACGGCTTCTCCATGACCATCTTTCATGCTTCCACGGGGCCAGGATCAAACCACAGAACAGTGGGATGGATGATCGACAGAGGGGGGTAAAATGCATGCAATAGGAGAAGCCCATTATTGTCCCTGAATGGCCTCCCTCAAGGGCACAGTGGTACACAGAAGGGAACCAACACTTCTCTGAGCTCCTGCCTCTACACGGAGCCCAGCCTCTACAGGGTTGTGAACGTCCCATCTGTTTGTATGTAGCAAATACAAGAGATGTCTTGCTTCCTTTGTTTTAGAGTTGGGACCACTTCTGGCTTAAGAAAGATTTCAGAAGTTTCCAGAATCTTAGGTAGACTGTGGCTTGATTCTTGTGGCTGTTTCCTGTGTGGGTTCTCTGTGTCTAGCTTTGCTTTAACACCCTTGAAGGAAGCCCTGGAAAAGACAAAGACCCCAGCACAGCACAGCTCCAGCGCCGGCAGGGAAACATGTGGCTTCAGATTCCCCACGTTCAAGCACACACAGCCCACTCCCATGGAGGGTCTGTCTTGCTGTCCATCTTCTATTTCCTGGTCTCCCTGACACTGCAGAACAAGGGACTCGGCTCACTTCCACTGCAGGAGTTGCCTCTCCAGGACAAAGGAGACGGAGATGGATTGGGTGGATCTGAGACTGAGAAAAACTCCTATCTGTATCTCGTAACTTCTACTTTACCTACAGAGTTGCGGCTCCCTGCAGCGGGGAGAAACTGGGATAGGCGGCTCGGCTGCGCTCAGGCTCAGAGGCAGTTGCTCGTTAACCTTGGACAACACGACATCTGATTCTGCCTTAACGAAGCGACAGATCACCTCTCCTATCAGGCACCTGCCCCACAAGCCTTCAAACTATTTTAAGCCTGGCACCGTGTCCCAGAAATCACTCCGAATGTTTTCAGTGGTGATCCTGAAGAATTCAAGAACAGTGGGTCAAAGAAGGGAATTCAAATTATATTCCACATTGAGAGTCTTTAAGAGACCTCTTTTCTGGAAAACAGAGAAAAACAATCTAAAATCGAGAATGCTTGGCTTCAGCCTGACAGCCAGGTTTTGCTGGTGCTTATTGCACTGGAGAGGACAAGAGGAAGCCAGAGAAGACGTGGATGAGAGCGGGACAGGAGCCTGGGGCAGAAGAGAAGCCAGCGTAATGGATCAGGTCTGGGGCAGCAGGGGCCGTGGTCTGAGCACGCCATGACACTGGATCCCCGAGCCCACTGTGGGTTTTCGCAAACCTGATGCTTCAGACGAAGCTCCCATCTCGAGAGCACTCCCAGCAAGACATGCACCCCCCTGAGAGTGTGGGCAGCTCCAGTTCTCCACCAGCAGGGATCCACTGCAAGCTGCCCACACAGGTGGCTTCAGCACACCGCCGGTACCTGCAGCCATGACCTTCTCAAAGCCCTGTGGCTGCAGCCACACAGGCCTCCCACCACGACGCGTGCCTCCCACCTGCCTGACCTACCATGCATCAAGCCTCTCTCTTCTCTCACAAGTGGTTTCCGCACCTTCACCTGGAAGGCAGGGTGGCTCCCCTGCTTATTACCCCCAGCTCGCTGGCGACATTCAACCTGTCTCCTCCCTCTTCTCTGCCCCACCCCCATATGCACAGCACAGCATAGCTGGGCAAGAACTCCCGTCTCCCCAGTCACCCACGGTGTAGGCAGTGCTACTGTTCCCCTGTGCTCCCTGTCTCTAGCTTCCCCCACTCTAGTTCACCCTTCAAACTCTGCCCAGACTATTAAGAAATAAGCTACCCTTCACTCCAACCCTGGAGAGGGTGAGTGGTACCTACTGCGTTAGTGGTCCCAGGTCCTCCTGCATCCATGTTCTCTGCCATGTTCATCTTCAGTTCCCTTCCACACTGACTCTGGGCTTGACCAAAGGCTAGCTTGACCACTAAAATGCTTGCTTGAAATTGGCACCACTGAACTCACTTGCTCTGCTCGTCTGTAAGGGTCATGAGCACACGCATGGCCTGGCCAGCTAGGGGAGAGACACTTGAAGGGCAGGATGGCCCCAGGCATCCCAGCAAGCGCAATCTTTGACCAGCCAAAAGCAGAGCACCAGACATACGAATTAGCCCTGCTGAGACCAAAATAACTTCTGTATGTCCAACCTAAATCACCAAGCCACAGTCTAAATAAACGCCTATTTGCTTTCAGCCGCTGGTTTGTGGGGTGGTTTGTGACGAGGCACCATTGTGACAACACTGAACCAGTGCAGCAATGCACAGCGCAAGTCGTTCCAAGGGACACCCTGCCCTTGTTGGTGAGAAGGGAAGATTTCCCTCCAGGTCACCCTCTCTCCAGGCCCTGAGTCTCCCACCCTCCTGCCTGGAGGGTTGACATGCCCCTGGGTAGCAGACAGAACAGGCCATTTCTGGAAAGGCCTTTTCCATAGACAGGCACAGCTCCACGGTGGCGGAGCAGAGACGATTCTGGATGACTGGCGAGGTTCGGCACCGGAACTGAGAGCAGTAAGTCGGCACCGACTGTCTCCTGAGCACTGGTGATAGGAGGTGCTGGCTTCAGTAATGGCTGAGGTTCTACAGTGTAGAGTCTCCATTTAGGAGGATGAATGCCGGAAGTCTGAATGAGAGTCTTTCCCCACACTGATCAACACAGTGGCCAAGCTTTTGCATAGTATTTTCCAATCGGCCTTGCTCCCCTGTAGGGGCTCCAGGAAAGACAGCAAGGGCCACAGAAATCCTAGAGATACACTGAGGGACTGGCAAGGAACACAGCAAAGGAAAAGAAACGAGTTGGTACTTCGAGATGCTGTCCAACAACTTATCTGTACTTCCTCTCCCTACCTGAAGACAAATTCTCCACCAATCCCCTTCAGCAATGGCATCAGAGGCCCTACAAAAGAAAGCCGTATTTAACAGCATGAACTCTGTGATGAGAGCCAATGACTTGGTTTCTATTTTCTGGGAGTAGACAGCAGTCACCCTATTGCTCCATGTCAGCCAAGAAGAGAGGTACAGGACAGACTGGTGAGAGACAGGGCACCGCCTCTTCCCAACGGTCAGCCTGTCGGCACCTCAGCCCTTTATTCTCTCCTGGGACTACACTTTTATTTCCTCATGGCACTTCATTATCATCCACTAATATATGTGTGTATATATGTGTGTGTGTGTGTGTGTGTGTGTGTGTGTATTATATGTCTGTTTTCTATTCGCCCCCAACTCACATATAAGCAAGCCCCATGAGGGCTCACTGGGAGAGGAGGACTCTGTGAGATTTCCCTAACTATCTCCAGCCCTCAGAGATGTTTAGCTATGTAGTAGGCTAAGAAGGAGGGAGAGATGGGTGGTATGAGTCATGGACCCTTTACATCCAGGAGCATCTAACTTTCTGTTAGTAAGATCCAGCCCATCAAAGAGCCTGCATTTGTGAGGGGTACACATGGATTTATATAAAGAATCTCAGTTCAGTAAAAGAAAAGCAGTAATATCTTCTGTGCAATGTAAAAAAACTATTTGGTAGTCACAGAACTTTTTCAACCCAAAGATTTCTGTGTTCTCTGTCTCATAATTAATTTATTCTCTAGATTTCCATGAGTTTGGCAATTCTTCTTATAGATACAACATAGAAAGTCAATCAAAGCTTAAAAAAATAAGCCATTTAATGCTTCTAAGCATATTTTTGTGTGAATAATTAAAGAGTTGGACAACATGATTTTTAAGGTTGTTTTTTAAATTCTATAAGTTAATACTAATTAGGAAAACTACTATATCTGGCTTCAGGTTCTCTTCCAAGAAACTATAATCTCCGCCAAGCATATTCTCAAACTTGAGTAACTACAGAGAAGTGCAGGGGCTGGTTCTTTGAGGTATTCTGTCTATGTGTCTAGGCTTGCAGCAGGTCAGCCGGAATGGCAAAATCCTGATTTTAAAACACCCATCTGCCAACATCAATTTTGGATGTGTGAATTAGATGCCTTTGGCCAGGGCCTCCTATGGCCAGGGGTCTCAACCCCCACAAAGGCAGGCCCAGCCACGAGCTGTAGCCACAGCCTAGAGCCCAAGATGCTCTGGGCCCTCAGAATCATCAGGTTGCCCGGAGTGAGGCATGGGTGAGGATGCAAGGGGATGCTGACAGGGTCTCCTCCCCATCCTTCTAATTCATTCCCATCACAGCCGGTGTCTTAGTCTTGGCAGCTGTTTTATTTGCAACTAACAGGAATCCTCTGAGCAAAGCTAGGTGGACAAAAAGTACTTTTTTCTCATAAACATCCAATGTTATCTTTGGGACCTGGGGCAAGATTGGGTCTGGGTCCCTATACGATAACAAATGTTGACCGTAAGCCAACAGGACCGAGGCAGCCAGCTTCTTGGTCTTTCTTTGTTCTGTGCATCTGCCTCAGATTCCTCTCCCTATAGACGTCATGGTTACTTTCTCCTGGCCTACAGCCACCATCTAGCCCAGTTTCCACCCTCTCAAATTAAGCCCGGTACAGACATTGAAACTAACCACTCCCATGGCCGGTGCTGTGGCTCACTGGGCTAATCCTCCACCTACGGCACCGGTACTCCAGGTTCTAGTGCCGGTTGTGACACCGGGTACTAGTCCCAGTTGCTCCTCTTCCAGTCCATCTCTCTGCGGTGGCCCAGGAAGGCAGTGGAGGATGGCCCAAGTGCTTGGGTCCTGCATCTGCATGGGAGACCAGGAGGAAGCACCTGGCTCCTGGCTTCGGATCACTACCTGTTGTGGCGGCCATTAGGGGTGTGAACCAATGGAAGGAAGACATTTCTCTCTGTCTCTCTCTCTCACTGTCTAACTCTGCCTGTCAAAAAATTTAAAAAAAAAGAAACTAACCACTCCCCCAACCTAGTCTAAACCCCTAGGACACAGATTCTGGTGGTCCCAGATCGGGCCATGTAACATCCTCTGTTGAAGTCAACTCTGGCCAAGCGGGCCATCCTACAGGGCAAATCTGACTGTGAGGAGTTCTGTGCACGAAGACAGGTGGCCCTGGGGAAACAAGGTAATGGTGAGGGCGCTCCAAAGTGGGTGCTCACAGCCTGTCTTTTAAAGGACCCTGTTGGGGGGGAGGCTCTTACCATGAGCACAAGCCAGAGCTGCTGCCCGGAGCCTCTGCAAACAAATGCAGCAAAACCACTAAGAGCTGAGCCACTGTTCACAACCCAGACTCCAACACAGACAAGATGATGAGACTCCCAGCCCTTGCAAGATGAATGCCTCTGCCAAAGCAGGACCACACGGCGCATTGGTCGTTCCAGGGGTAGAGAGGGAGAGAGGGGAAATCAGACTTTTCTCTGAGGCTACAGCTGCTGTGACAAATTTCCATACACTTAGGGGCTTAAGAAAACACAGATTTATTACCTTACCATTCTGTAGACCAAAAGTGCGACAGAGGTCTCGCTGAGCTATACATGGGGTGTCAGCAGGATTGTGGCCATTCCCTGAGGCTCCATGAGAGAGTCTGTTTCCTTGCCCTCTCCAGGGTCTAAGCTGCCCACATTCTTTGGCTCACAGCCCCTCCTCCATCTTCAAAGCCAACAAGGTTGCATCTCCCCAACTGTTCCTCCACCATCATACATCTGTCTTTGCCCATAGTCTGAAAGGGTCTCTGATTTTCAGTGCCTATGTGAATGGACTGCAGCCAATAAGATAATCCAGGATAATCTTCACATCCCAAGGGCCTTGTTTTAATCATATCTGCGAAGTCCCTTTTGCTATAAAGGGCAACATATTTCTAGATTCTGGTCATGAGGATGTATGGACATCTTTGAAAAGTGAATATTCTGACTATCACAGAAGGTTCCTTGGAATTGCAACATTTTTATAACTTTCTCTTTTAGATCTTTTTATCATTTGCCTAAATCTCATATTTTTTTCCTAAATTTTCTTCAAGTAATTAATTTCTAATGAAGATACACAATCTACCACATACAAAATTGTGACATTTTTAACATTCCCTACCAAAGCCTTATTAACATTTGATTTGACTAGTATCAGATCTCTTCAATCACCAATCATCATATCTGTAAAGAGCAAAGCACCAAGTACTGAACCTCCGCTCAAGCAACTTCCCAAGCATTTTCTATCAATGTCTCATTAAACCTTCACAAACATCCTGCAAAAGGGAGTGGTGCGATCCCCACCTTACAGATGAATAAAACACTGATACATAAATTGTCCATAGTGAGACAGACAGAAGTGGGGACAAGAACTCAATTCAGAGCCACGTCCAGCACCAGAGTTCCTACTCTTGCCTTCCTCCTAAAGAGCCACCAAAGAGGCAAATCATATTCCTAGGGTGCTTACTGGGCTCTGCCTTCCCACAGTCGGAAGTAGCAGACACCACATTAGCACAGCAGTCGCTCCATTAATACCCAGACACCAGGAATGTAGGTTTGGAGACAGACGCCGACTCACTGCTGGGCAGAGCAGTGGTAGGGGCTGATTAGGTGCTCAGAAAGACCAGGACCTTGCACGACAGATGCTGCCATGACAGTCTTGCTTTCTAACTCCTCCCGGCCAGCACTGTGGCTCACTAGGCTAATCCTCCGCCTGCGGTGCTGGCACACCGGGTTCTAGTCCCAGTCGGGGCGCCAGATTCTATCCCAGTTGCCCCTCTTCCAGGCCAGCTCTCTACTGTGGCCAGGGAGTGCAGTGGAGGATGACCCAAGTGCTTGGGGCCCTGCACCCCATGGGAGACCAGGAGAAGCACCTGGCTCCTGTCTTCGGATCAGCCTGGTGCGCCGGCCGCAGCAGCCTTGGAGGGTGAACCAACAGCAAAGGAAGACCTTTCTCTCTGTCTCTCTCTCTCACTGTCCACTCTGCCTGTCAAAAAATAAAAATAAATAAATAAAAATAAATAACTCCTCCCAATTTCCTTGTGGACAGATGAACAGATAGTGAGAGATAGATAGATAGATAGATAGATATAAGCAAAAGGAAGACAAAGAGAATTGTGCCTCCATCCCCATCCACAAAAACAGACAAAACCAAAGAATCCTAACTAACCTCAAGTAACTACTTAGAAACTATATAACATCACCAGAAACATCATCACCCTGACCACGACTGCCCCATCGCCACCATCACCAAGATTTCAGACTAAAGGCACGTAGCCAGCGTCCCCGAGTGTGATTGGAGAAATCCCTGCCTGGCGTTTCTAGTCTTCTCTGGCCTCAAATACATGCATCAGAAAGACAACACACACTCTTCTGGAGAATGTTTATTGCTTGCTTACAATTATACAATTTTACTCCTGAACGCTATTTCCTGCTCTTGAAAATCGAAGGAAATCCAGTCCCCCAGCCCATCCATTTTATCTGCATAATTTCTCTGACCAAAGTCATGTGAGGAACATTCTAGAAATATACTCCTGCCTTCTTTGTAAGCAGGTACAAAACCCATGATGTCACGGAAACTCTCGCTTGAGTATTTTATGAGAAGTGGAATCGGCACGCTGTTCTCACCTGCAGTATGCTTCAGCCCCCACCTCCTCCCCTCTCTGCCAGGCGCTCTCTTCGACTTTCACTTGCACCTCACATGTGTTCTTTGAACATTCTGTTTGTGCTTTTATTTTGTTTCCCTCATCGCCTCCCACTGTCTTCAATTTTTCCTGATTTTTCTTTTACACGTAGGGCCAACTGTTCCCATTCCTTCGCTTGGGCTCCCCATCTCTCTGCTCCATCCTGCCCTCTCCTCTCACGCTGACTCCCTCTGTTCCTTCTTGCTCCAGATGCCGCTCCCCCCCTTCCCTTAAGCGCTAGACAGTAAGAGTTCGGCTAAAGCTGTTCATCAGCCTCCTCTTGTCAGCACACAGTTGTTTGCCTAAATAGAGTTGAAACAATTTCAACTCTTCTTTATCCACCAGTATCTCCTGATTTCTATCACCCCACTGTGCTGCTTCCCAATCCCTCCCCCGCAGGGCTCCCATCTCAGCAGAACTGTCTCACTTCCTCTCCATCTCCATTTCATCTCCATCCCTTCAGTGGGAGCAAGCAGTATCTCTTAATACCTGGTTTGCAACAGAATCCTCTCCACTGGGCTTACAATGTAATTAATTTTCTTGCAGCTTGCTATAAGAGCAGAGTAAGTCTTAGACGGTGTACCCTTGAGTACAAAGGTCAAATCTGAACTCTGCAAACATGCAAGGCAGATGTCAAGATCTAGGAAGATGCATGAAAAATGAACAGCACACAGAGCTCCAAGCCAAAAAGCCATGGCTTCAGAAAGACTCTACCGCTAAGACCATGTTAGAATAAAGTGGTTTGATTAACATGGCTGGGCTTGAGTAACTTCCAAATTATGGATTCCTGGTTCCAATGATCTTTGCTGCATAAAAAGGTGACTAATTTTAGTGGCATAAAGCAGCAACCATTTTATTATGCCCATGGGCCAGAAGGGACACAGTGGGGCAGTCCATAACATTCTTGGCCTCCAGGAGGAGATGCAAACAACTGGTTTAGAACAATGGGGGTTGAAAGGTCAATTTCAAGAAGGTGCCTGCATTCATCTGTATGAAGACCTCTCCTGTGGCCTGGGCTTCTCCACAGCATGGCCATCTCGGGAGAGTGGGATTCCTTCCTTGGTGGCTGGGAACTCCAAAGAGCAATAATCCTGTTTCACGAGTCAGAGCATTTTAGGCTCAAACCTTGGAAGTCCGTAACAACCCATCCACTCTGCTCTACTGTTCAAAGTGGTAACCAGCTCAAGCAGAGTCAGGGATGAGTCAGGTTCATGGGGGCATCAGTGCCAGGGTTCGAGTGTGGTTTGAGTTTCACCCAGAGCTCTATGGTGACTGGAGTCCTGGTTCCTAGACAGCACTACTGGGTAATCTTTAGGGATGGGGCCCAGTGGGGGGGTCTTTAGGTAGCTGCAGGCTTCCTGCTAGCAGGTTCCACCCTTTGAGTGCCCCTGGAGAGCTGTCAGAAGCACAGCCACTCCCATGCTGTAATCACTTGCCTGCCCCGCCCCCGACTCCCCCCACTACTATCTACGCCATGCATTGATGCAGCCAAGGGGCAGCCCGTCCTGATGCTGCCCTATTCCATTTGGTTTTTCAGCCTCTCAAACTGTGAGACAATTAAGCTTTTTTTTTCCTTCCAACGTAGTCTGGTTCACTTTGGGAACAGAAAGCTGACTGATCCCCAGGGGAGTGGCAAGTCCACCCTGCAGAAGAATGGGAGACGGGAGTTTCTCTGGCCTTTCTGGAAAACACAGCATCCCACGTCCCTACATTCCCATCTAGCTCCAAAAATCTGATGTCAAGTTTTACCTGGCTTCTCAGTAGAAAAGATGCAGAAAGTCCTAAGCTCTGCCCAGGCCAGCAACCATCCACAAGAAACAACACACAGCCTGCGGCTACTGTTTCACCACTGAAAGAGGACATTTGCATCCCTCAGCATTTGCCAGGCTCCGTGATGCCTCCCAAATGCAGACTGTCTTGCCTAACTTTCTTGAAAACCACTTGCAGCAGTGGGGCATAAAGAACTGGCTCCTGGTCATTACCATGCAAATGACCATGGTGGCTTAGCCTTGCATATTTACAAAATACTTGACAGTAATGTAGCGGCTACTATTCTTCATCCGCAAAGAGAAAACGGGCAATAACCAGCATGATTTTCATTTGCTAAATGAAGATATAAGGCATTCACAGCACAGAAAGGTATTAATATCATAATTTCAAGTTGGTCATAAAGTCCTTGGAGCCACGCACACTCTTCCTCCACTTCATTCTTTCTAATGATTTTAAATTTGTGGAACATTTATGTGATTCTTTAGAATTTCATAATGCTATGCGATTCTGCCTTCAGTTTGAACTCTAGATTGCAATTTTTAAATTTCTGCTGTTACAGTAAAGAATCCAGAGGGCACTGGAATGCAAGAGAGGAGAGCACAGCCTAAGACACAAGCCATTCTTCCTCCATGCCACAACTTCACCAGGCACTTAGTTTTTGACTGGCCTCACGGAGGAGGGCCCGGAGTACATAGAGGACAAACAACCTATGGAGAAAAAAAATAGGTTAGGGGGGACGGGACCAGAGCCTGCCAGGTGTTTACACTGCATCCAGGCTCTGCTGTTGAGTGAAGAAAGATGCTGCTAGCCATGGCCACAGGCACAAGACCCTGAATGAGCAATAGGGAGGACACACCCACATTTCAATCCAGACCGGGGTGCCACGTCCAATGCTGGGACTGGGGTGGTAGGACCCGTGGACTACGACAGCCTGACAGCCGCTGTGCCTCTTCGTTGACCTGTCCCCCCTTGCCCCTCTAGCAGGTGCACATACCTCTCTAGGTGTAGGGGAATTTGCATTGATGAGTAACTACTTGTCAGCCATAGCCACTTAACACATGGCCCAACAGCAGTGCCTCCTGCCTCTCAGATCTAGGGAGCACGACCCCGAGCAGCTGAAGAGATCCCGACCTCTGCCACAGCACTTCACTGCTCAGCGCCTAGACCAAGGGCATTGCAGCGATAATGCAAGTAAGCCAAGATGCTGTGGCTGCTCCCTTGCATTGACTTTTTACACTGACAGGTACAACCATCCACATTTACTGTGTCCGGTGTGAGGTTTTGAAGCAAATGCACAGGGTAGAAGGCCTAAACCTGGCTCATGAACCCGTGCATTGCCTCATATAATTATCACTTTGGTGACAACAGCAACTTACATTCACTCTCCGCGCATGTTTCAAGAATGCAGTGTTAAAGTCACTGTGTTGTACAATGGATCTCTTGAACTTGCTCCTCTGGTTGAACTGAAATTTTGCACCCATTTCCCAGCGTGTATCTCTCCAGTACCCTCCACTCCAGCCCCTGGAACCACCATCTCTGCTACTAGGAGATGAACGTTTTAGGTTCCACAGAGAAGCAAGATCTTGGAAACACGTGAGTTTCATCAGGCACGTACCTCTTGCTCACTCTATTCGACTTTCACACGCTTCCCTCTCACATGCTCTCCCTCTCTGAAGCTTCACAAAACCTGGAACAAGTACCTACTAATATTTTTCCTATTTCACTGATGAGGAAAGGCAAGGTTCTGAGAGACGCAGTTGGAGTGATACTCCACGCACAGGTATCTTAAACCATGCTCTTAGTTTATGCCAGTTAGTCATACAAGACCCTATAACTCAGGCCATCACTACAGCATAGCGGGTTAAGCATCCCACATGGGCACTGGTTTGAGATCCAGCTGCTCCACTTCCCATGCAGCTCCCTGCTAATGCACCTGGGAAAGCAGCAGAGGTTGGCCCAAGTCCTCAGGAACCTGCACCCACGTGGGAGACCCAGAAGAGGCTCCCAGCTCTTTGCTTTGGCCTGACCCAGCCTCGGCATATGGGGCCATTTGGGGAGTAAACCAGCATATGGTAGACCTCTCTCTCTCTCTCTCTGTCTCTCTCTCTCTCTCTCTCTGTAACTCCAACTTTCAAATACATAAATCTTAAAAAAAAAATTATAGCCATTTGCTAAGACAAGAGTTGGGTTATCCAGAAAAAGCCAAAAATCAAATGAAGAACACAGCTGACTGATTTTTCAATGCAAGGTATTGTCAAGACGAGCTACCCATACAAACTGAGGTAAATAGCAGGATAAACACGGTGCCACTGAATATGAGAGAAACAAAATCTACCCAGGAATGCAGATTCATAAATTCCCTCTCAGTGTGCATGGATTTGCTTCCTACCTGGGCAGACCACAGACCCTCCCCCCACCCATCCCTGATCAGCAGACAGAGCTTCCTTAGTCACTGGGTGACCCACTCTGCTCAGAAAAACTCAAATTCAGGCCTCTGCACAGTCATCAACCCTAACAGGCCATGGGTGACCTTAGACGTTAAAAAGACCTGTGGATGATAAGCCAGCGATTTCCATGGTTTCGTGCGCGTGTCCATGACAGAATGAGAGGGACACCTCATCCGTGGCAGGAGCACAGAGATGACCCGGCACCCACAGCCACCCTCTCCAGAATGACTCTCCCCTGCTTGTGACCATCTGATGCCCACACCCGCCCCAGAGGCTGAAGCACATCCCTCCAGACACTTCCTTGCTTGTCAGATTCAGGGCTCTTCATCAAAGCGGCTCTGGGCTCCGTCAACCCACACGCCAAGCGTTTCACACCTTTCACCAAGGCCGGGCAGAGGGAGATGAGTTACTGTTAATTACAGATGCTTTCTGTCAGAATGGGCCAGATTTTCCAAAGAGACTCAACAGCAAAGCTCCCAAATGCCAGACACCAACCTGGTAATGGGCCATGCAAATTGAGTACTTAGTGGATCCGTGTGCATTCCGTTCCAGGCACTGCCTTTGCAAACGGAGCCCCATAACTCCAATGCACTTGTAGCATCCTCATCTGTCATCATTAGCAACAATGCTCGACTTGGCGCTCAACATTCTTATTAACCACGCGATCATGAATGCAGACAATGTTTAATCACTTTTACCAAAATACAGCTGTGTTGTCGGAAGCTGTCATTTACTGCTCATTAATGATTGATTTTTTTAACCATCTAGACTGTTTTCATTGGAACAGCAGATTAGCTACAAAGAATTCATTGTTGGTCATTGTGAGACATTGAAATGGAAAACCTTTTCAAGCACAGTGCTGTCTTGATGCAGTCACATGTCTGCAATAGGGGGAATAAATAAAAAATTACTCCTCCAGACCTCTGGCAAGGAGATTAGACTGAGGGGAGGTGGGGTGCAGAAAGAAATTAGGACAAAACATCTCTTTTTGCTGTAATAAGACATTGATCACCTTTTCCAGTAGCGATAATTTACCTCGAATAATTACTTCAGCTGTTGTCCAGCTTGTTTAAGGGCTGACTGAGCGGTGGGTAGCAATCGATCGGGTGCAGATTGCTAATAATGGGCTATTTTGAAAACTTATAGCTGTTTCTCCAAACCGCCCACATGCTGGAAGACACTAATTCCTTTTCCATGTTGCACACTTAATCAAACACAGGCCAGGGCATTGTTTTATGGCCACATTTTCCTAAACCTTAGATGCAGAGAGCAGGTGTGTCTGCTCCACTGAATGACTCCTGCGCTCACTGTGATGATATGCACGTACCCGCTGCCTGCGTGCAAGGAGATCAAGTTTCAGACCCTGTCTAGACATTGCAAGAACCCATTGCTCCCTCCCTGGTCTCCAGTTCTGATGCTGGCTGTGCCCATGCCTGGGCCATTCTGTTTGCTTGCAAGCTGAGGGGCCCAGATCTCCCAGAGAAGCTTTGTAAAACAAAAGCCCCTCATTCTTTTCCTCTTGCCTGCCCTTAACCCAGGTCTTCTCTGAAATGTCTGCCTTCATTCTTTCTGAAAGCATTTTCCTTTTGTTTCGGATCACAAATGAAGTATGTATCTGCTTTAGAAAATATGGAAAACCACATAGATAGAGCCATCCACAGTTTCGATATAAGCACTGCTAACGTTCAGATCTGCTTCCAGTATTTCTCCTATGAGCATTTGTTGATGGTTGCACGACCTTGGTGAGTTACCTGTCTTCCCTATGTTCAGGCACCTTCTCTATGAAACAGAGAAATAATGCACTCATGCAAAAGGAGACTGTAGAGATTAAATAAGTCAATACTTGCAAAGCATATGGAGGACTGCCCAACACAGATCAAGACAGAGTATTAGGGTCACTCAAAAGGAAAGAAAGGCAGCATGCTTAGCCAGGAACACCTCAAACATGCTGATGCTGCAGGCCCAGGGACCCACCCAGGGAACCCTGGCTCTGCTGCATAATCACAGTGAGAAAAACTCCCCACAGGGAGAGCAAACAAGACGGGGAAGAGGGAGCATTTGGTGCAGGTAGGCAGGATGTAAAGGGGACACTATGTTACCAAGCATGTGGGGCTGGGTGGAAATGGCAGCTTCCACTGAGCCAAGGCACTGTCAGCTGTAACTGCTCCAGTCGACCTTGGTCTTGTCATCGTCAGGTAGTAAATCCTTCAGTCACAATGCCATGGTGTCCCACTCAGGACATTCCAGCAAGAAACCCTAGACCACCTGTGACCTGGAAGCACTGGGAAACCAAGCCCACCTGCTGCCCTCCCACCTTTGCCATCATCCAGAACACCCAGGGATGGGGAAGAAGAGAGAATATGAGTGTTTATGTGCTTCAGAAAGCATCACATTACCGCCATCCCTGTAAGTAAGTCTGATGAGCACTCTCCCATTTGTTCTGAAAAACTTCAACATACTTTGTAATATTGATGTGTTTGTACACACAGGAAATGCCACAGCTGAGGAAGAACTTCTAAGATCAATCCCATTCACAGTAGCCACAAAAACAATCAAATACCTTGGAATAAACTTAACCAAGGACGTCAAAGAACTCTATGATGAAAATTACAAAACCTTAAAGAAAGAAATAGAAGAGGATACCAAAAAATGGAAAAATCTTCCATGCTCATGGATTCGAAGAATCGATATCATCAAAATGTCCATTCTCCCAAAAGCAATTTATACATTCAATGCAATACCAATCAAGATACTGAAGACCTTCTTCTCAGATCTGGAAAAAATCATGCTGAAATTCATATGGAGATGCAGGAGACCTCAAATAGCTAAAGCAATCTTGTACAACAAAAACAAAGCCAGAGGCATCACAATACCAGATTTCAGGACATACTACAGGGCAGTTGTTATCAAAACAGCATGGTACTGGTACAGAAACAGATGGATAGACCAATGGAACAGAATAGAAACATCAGAAATCAATCCAAACATCTACAGCCAACTTATATTTGATCAAGGATCCAAAACGAATCCCTGGACTAAGGACAGTCTATTCAATAAATGGTGCTGGGAAAATTGAATTTCCACGTGCAGAATCATGAAGCAAGACCCATACCTTTCACCTTACACAAAAATCCACTCAACATGGATTAAAGACTTAAAATTATGACCCGACACCATCAAATTATTAGAGAGCACTGGAGAAACCCAGCAAGATATAGGTACTGGCAAAGACTTCTTGGAAAAGACCCCAGAAGCACAGGCAGTCAAAGCCAAAATTAACTATTGGGATCACATCAAACTGAGAAGTTTCTGTACCTCAAAAGAAATAGTCAGGAAAGTGAAGAGGCAACCAACAGAATGGGAAAAAAATATTTGCAAACTATGCAACAGATAAAGGGTTGATAACCAGAATCTACAAAGAAATCAAGAAACTCCACAACATCAAAACAAACAACCCACTTAAGAGATGGGCCAAGGACCTCAATAGACACTTTTCCAAAGAGGAAATCCAAATGGCCAACAGACACATGAAAAAATGTTCAAGATCCCTAGCAATCAGGGAAATGCAAATCAAAACCACAATGAGGTTTCACCTCACCCCGGTGAGAATGGCTCACATTCAGAAATGTATCAACAATAGATGCTGGAGAGTATATGGGGAAAAAGGGACACTAACCCACTGTTGGTGGGAATGCAAACTGGTAAAGCCACTATGGAAGTCAGTCTGGAGATTCCTCAGAAACCTGAATATAACCCTACCATTCAACCCAGCCATCCCACTCCTTGGAATTTACCCAAAGGAAATTAAATTGGCAAACAAAAAAGCCGTCTGCACACTAATGTTTATTGCAGCTCAATTCACAATAGCTAAGACCTGGAACCAACCCAAATGCCCATCAACAGTAGACTGGATAAAGAAATTATGGGACATGTACTCTATAGAATACTATACAGCAGTCAAAAACAATGAAATCCGGTCATTTGCAATAAAATGGAGGAATCGGGGAAACATCATGCTGAGTGAATTAAGCCAGCCCCAAAGGGACAAATATCATATGTTCTCCCTGATCAGTGATAACTAACTGAGCACCAAAGAGGAAACTTGTTGAAGTGAAATGGACACTATGAGAAACAGTGACTTGATCAGCTCTTGTCCTGACTGTTGATGTACAATGTAATACTTTATCCATTTTAGTATTCTTTTTGTTTTAGTACTATTGGTTGAACTCTGTAATTAACACACAATTATTCTTAGGTGTTTAAATTTTAACTGAAAAGTGATCCCTGTTAGGAATTTGGAAAACATTATGCTGAGTGAAATAAGCCAGTCTCAAAGGGACAAATATCATATGTTCTCCCTGATCGGTGACAACTAACCAAGCACCAAAAAGGAAACCTGTTAAAGTGAAATGAACACTATGAGAAATGGTGACTTGATCAGCCCGTGCCCTGACTGTTGATAAACAACTTAATACGTTATCCCTCTTAGTACTTTTTTTGTTTGTTCTACTTAATACTTTTGGTTGAATACTGTAATCAATACACAGTTATTCTTAAGTGTTGAAACTTAACTGAAAAGTGATCCCTGTTAAATATAAGAGTGGGAATAAGAGAGGGAAGAGATGTGCAATTTGGGACATGCTCAAGCTGACTTACCCCAAACGGTAGAGTTAGAAACATACCAGGGGATTCCAATTCAATCCCATCAAGGTGTCATGTACCAATGCCATCTCAGTAGTCCCAGTGATCAATTTCTATTCACAATTGATCATAATGATAGGACTAAGAGCCAAAGGGATCACATAAACAAAACTAGTGTCTGAAAATACTAGCCTATAGAATAAATAAGGGAGAGAACGATCCAACATGGGAAGCGAGATACACAGCAGACTCATAGAATGGCAGATGTCCTAAATAGCACTCTGGCCTCAGAATCAGCCCTTAAGGCATGCGGATCCACCTGAAAAGCCCATGAGAGTATTTCAGGCATGGAAAGCCAAGACATTCTGGCCAAAAAAAAACAAAAAAATACCTAAATGAAAGATCTCCGCAAATGAGATCCCAGTGGAAAGAACAGGTCATCAAAGAAGGAGGTACCTTTCTCTGAAAGGAGGAGAGAACTTCCACTTTGACTACGACCTTGTCTAAATATGATCAGAGTCGGTGAACTCGAAAGGCTTCCATAGCCTTGGCAACTCATGACAAGAGCCTAGGGGGATTACTGACACCAATGTCAATTTGTTAAGTCAACAACAGGAGTCACTGTGCACTTACTCCTCATGTAGGATCTCTGTCCTTAATATGCTGTATATTGTGATTTAATGCTATAACTAGTACTCAAACAGTATTTTTCACTTTGTGTTTCTATGTGGGTGCAAACTGTTGAAATCTTTACTTAATATATGCTAAACTGATCTTCTGTATACAAAGAGAATTGAAAATGAATCTTGATGTGAATGGAAGGGGAGAGGGAGCGGGAAAGGGGAGGTTTGCGGGTGGGAGGAAAGTTATGGGGGGGGGCATTGTAATCCATAAACTGTACTTTGGAAATTTATATTCATTAAATAAAAGTTTTTAAAAAAAGAGTAATAGGGAAAAAATATTGTTGTGTTTGTTTATGAGACTGTTCTGGTACCTGATATGTAAAAAGATAAATCACTAAATGGTTAAATATCAAAATAGTCAGATATTAGCACAAGCAGAAGTCAGTCACATTGGTTAAGTCTCAGCAGCAGAACAATGTAACGACCTCATCTCCTTGGGTAATGCAGACATTACTGGAGTTTCACTTTCACCATTTACTGTCGTCAGGTTCATCACAACGTACTACGCTAGAGTCAGTCCCCAGAGGGGTGAACAGACCACCTGAGTGGGAACATCACTTTGGACCAAGGATTCTAATTGCTCAGGGAGCCTTTTAAGAGGAAGCCTGCTAGAAGTATCTGGAGAGCTATGGAAAACTGTCAATCCCAAGTCTCACCCAGGACAGTCGGAGCCCAGGGGAGGGAGAGGAGGCAGGAAGGACACATCAGTAGTTCATTCCTATCAGCGGTTCATTCAGGGTCCTCGGTGGCCACAGCTGAAGGACCCTGCTTTCGAAGGTGCAGCTAAACCACCTAACAGCAACCTCAGAAAGTCCTGCAGGCATTTCTCAGCTGTGCAAGATGGATTCATAGTTCCTTCAGGCATTGATTAGCTCTGTCTGTGCTGGAAGCAGTACACTTCTCCAGAGGCTTTATGTAAATCTGGCCAAGTTGCAAACCTGTGGAATAATTTGGCAAAGAGGGAAGACATGCCAAATGAGGATGATCGGTGGATAACCCTGACACTCACAGGTCATGGGATACACTGAAAGCACAGTGTCAGTTCTTTGGGATTTTCAGTGTAAGTACTTTTAAGAGTAAGTACTAAATTGGAAGGGAAACATTTGGACTCAAATTGATCGTGCACTTAAGTGGTTAGAATATTTCTTTTCAGCTTCTTTGGCCCCATTATCTGTGAGGATTCTGTGAAACACATTGAGCCTCATCCTGCAGAAAGCTACCAGCCTGGAAGGTTGTTGGATCACCCTACTGAGAGGCAACTAACTGGCAGTCACAACTGAGTAACAAAGCTATAAAACTCTGCTGAGTGAGCAATCCAATGACCGCATTTACTATATTCTACATACAAGTAAATATATACATAATTTTACATAGATATTTAAATAAACACATGTTATTCTAACATGCACTTATATCATATGTATGTATTCCACTTACCAACTTTGGAAGCTATCTGTAGAAAAGCCGTATTTTGGACCTAAGTAGTTCCATATTTCAAGGGTAAACATTTTTCACCACTCACGCTAAATAATTATTGAATGAATATTTAGAGTATTAGTCTGAAGGGACACCACACAGAGCTTGCCTGAGACATCCACGTGAGTCGGTCTACCCCGAGCCACTGCCAAACGCTGTCTTATGAATGAACGCAGGTACTATTCACATCACGCACAGTTGCCCAATTCCTGAGTCTCTCAGCTGGTCTCTATCTGCTGTCCTCAGAGTGGACTGTGAGCACGTTGACGGAGGAAAGTGACCCTGCCAAAGCCATGCTTCCTCTCCCTAATACAGGGTGGGACTGAGAAGCAGCGACCCGGAGAAAAGCACCACTCCTGACCCTGGGAGCCCCGACTCCTGCCTGCCATGGGATGTGATGAGGGTGACAGGAGCTCTGCCCGCCCACTCTTCCCACAATAACACAGAGACACTGAAGCCATGCTGGGGGTGACGGGGCCACAGGATGGAAAGAGACATGGTTCCTAATCCCCACGGGGTGGGTGAAGGCTACCCACAGCCAAGACTCTAGTGGATGAGAAACACCCCCGTGCCACCCCCCAGCCCTGGCTTCTGAGCTCTCACAGTGAGAGGAGGTCCTCATAAATGCCGTAACAGAAGTGCGGTACGCCTGCCCCACGACAGCTGGTGTAGAAGCTCCTTAGTGACGCTTTTCTAGAACTCGGCTGTGAGTGCGCGGACGCTTGTGCAGCCCCTGTGACTTCAGGTGCGAGACTTAGCGAGAGTGTGTACCCTGTGACAGCTGACATTCAAAAACAGACACAGCTTAAAAATTAAAATGTTTCTCTCTCAGATTGTTTAAATTTCCAGAAAAAGTAAATTTGGACCTTAGTAGTCAGGGCTGACAGTTTCAAAAGTGAACATTTCGTTTCCTGTCCTCCATTGGCTGGAGCAGGTGTGATGGGCGACCCCTCCTGGCAGGGGCTGTCCTGGGCTGTCCCAGAGGACAGCATTTATTTTATGAGACATGAGTGATTCAGGATCTAGTGTCCCTCACCAAGAGAAAACCTTCCTTTATAGGAAAATCGACACAGAGAAGGCAACACACCTGCAGGGCTCCACCCGAGGGGAACCTCCCACGCCAGGATCCAGGAAACCCAGCAGCAGGTGTAAAGCCTCTCTGACGGCTCCCAGAGCTCTCAAAGCCACTAGAAATTTCCCCAACAATCAAGAAGGCAGGTACGCAGTCAGTAGGAAGAAGTGTGGCTTGGCAGCTGGCTCCTTCTTCAGCATCTTTTTTGCTAACTACATCCTCGACCCTAGACCAGTATACAGCCTCTTGTGGTCTCTTTTGGTTTCCTCCTTTGTAACTCATAAATAAGGATGAAGCAAAACTTCTGGAAAAGTTTCATCATTTCCCTAGAAACGACCTTTGCGAGGCACGGGTTCTCAGAAGATGGAAAACTCCAAGGACTGCACAAGCCTATTGGATAGCCAGTGATCCCCGGGCAGCCACAATGGCCACAGCCTTTCGGTGGTACCTGGGATAGGACAATGTTGTGAATTCAGGGACCTAGGAACATGACGTAACCCACAGAGCTGTCATATGGCAAGCAAGGTTTTCAGAAACATAGTTGTTGCAGCAGGAGCTAAAGAACGTGTTGGAAAATGTCTCATGGACTTTGGTTCAGAAACTGACCAATGGGGACACTTCACTCAGCACTACTTCACATAGTTCATTAAGTCCTTCCGGAAACCTCATTATTCTTTGGAGGACAGACATTGGAATGAACCTAATACTTAAATGGCAGAAGATGAATTGCCTAAGATCTGCTCTCAGTGTATCCAAGACACACCTGCAAATGTAGGAAAACCAATAGGTAAAGGATTGAAGTCATCGTCCCCAGTACATCGCCCCTATCCTTTCACAGCACCGACACTGGGTGTTGTTCTGAAAATGAATAAGGGCACAGTGGTGCATCCGCAAACAGCCCTGCATTTCTTTAGCTTCATTAAATCTTTGACTTTTTTAACGTTTCATGAGGTTTTTGTTTACTTTTGCCAACATGTAATCATTGCACATGTGTATGGGTACTGTGGGATGTTTGAGGATATTTATAAACACTGCTCAATTCACAACAATCCGCATTCCTAGCTCCTTACCATCTCTTTCTGGGGTGGGTGCTCCAGGTCCTCTCTTCCTGGAATATATGATCATGAGCTGTAGTCACCCCACCATGCTGGCTAACACTACAACTCACCTCTTCCACCTAACGCTGCCGTGGTTAGTGCAGCCATTGTGGAGAACAGGACGGATGTTCCTCAAGAATCTAAAAGCAGATTCTACCATAGGACCCAGCTAGCTCACTACGGGGTAGGCATTCAGAGGCAATGAAAGAGACCAGCCTAGCCAGGAGCGAGCTGCCCTTCCTTGTTATTTGTGCCACTCTTCACAATAGCCCAGACTGGGAATCAACCACAAACAGATGAATGGATAAAGAAAATGTGGTATATATCTATTACAATAAATTACTCAGTCCTGGGGTTCAAAGGCCTTGGGAAAAAAGTCTCTTAAATATACACGTGGCTTTGAAATAAACATTTAAGCCATGTCTGCAGACAGCAGAGTTCATAACAGAAGCAGTGACAGACCTTTAACAATAAGAACATTGTAACAACGCTGTAAATCATTTCTAAATAACATCATTGATAAGGCAAGCTTTTCAAAACCACCCAGGACACCTCTTTAGCTAATTAAAACAAGACAGCGGATGCGGCTCTTTCATCATTCACAGTATTATAGCCCAGATCATCACACAGTGAGTGGTTTTACTTCAGTCATAACCCCGATCCGGCATTCAGTTAGCAATTACCTCATCAGATTGTACCAACTAATAACAACCGGTTCGGAAGATACTGCCATGCATGCATGAATTTCCCCGTGCTAATAAAGGTCCCTGTTGTAAAATGCAGAAGCATATTAACCTGTCTAATACAATACGAGAAACATATATATCTTTCTTGCAAAATGGTGATACACCAGCGTTTCATTTCTATCTACAAACGTAAGTGGGTAAAGTATATTAAAAGAACAGAAAGTAACAAGCCATAATGTGCAGGGAACAAAATAACCTAAGTAAGCACTAGCAAATTGTCCTGTGAGTAATAGTAGCTACTGCAACTTGCACACGTGCTCTGTGTGTGCATAACAACAGGAGACCGCTCATTGCTGAATGCTGAGCCCTGGTATGGAGAAGCAGAGGCATCCTGTCGTTTCTACAGGATCTAGGTGGCCACGCTGACTCCAGGACACTTCCTTGGAGCAGCCAGCTCATGTGGACTGCTGGAAACCCTTAGCAAAGATGTGACGGATGGTGACAGCCAGAGTCCCTGAAACACCAGCCTTGCACAGAGGACACGCGATCTACAACAATCTGTTGAACGGAGGAGGGGAGGAGCTCTATTATCCTGCCCAGGAGTGAGAAGCTTTCTATCCCTGGCTCGGGCTCTGGCCTGGAGATACGTTTCCCTCTCACCCTCCGCTTCAGCTGCAGGGCTTGTCCAAGCTCCGTCTCCATCTCTGAGGGAGGGGTCTGAAGCTGGGGTGCTCGCAGGCCCTTTGATCAGCACCTCTTACCCACTAGACACGTACGGTATAGAGTGATTTCACGCCACTCCCTTCTTACTCCAGGGTCCCCACCAGCTTGCTGCTGTTCCAGCATTGTAAACATGAAGATGTTACAGTGGCTAAAATCTCAGTGCAAAAATGAATCATGGGATTCAAACAAACATATAGGACGCTTTTCTCTCCTGTCGCCAAGGACTCCTTCAGAGGTGTCAGCTCTTGATTAAAGCAATAGCTTGCAATCTGCGGAAGGAGCTTCCCTCACAGGTCCTGCCATCCGGGGCTCGTTGCCCTCAAGTGAAAGTAAAAAAAGCGTTGTGGCTCAACTTAGCCCCAAGCAAAACCAGAGTGTTGCCACCTTCTGTAGTTAAAACAGAGTCCTTGTAATGGCCAGGACCAGGGCAACTGAGCATATCTGGCCAAAAAGGGCCCAGGCTGTGGCCTGGGACACGGATCAGAGGAGCCATTGTACAAGCTGGAGCTCACTGGTATTCAGAATCCGCAGGTCTGTCCACACCTCCCAGACAGGAGTGCTCAGCTGTCTCTCCGGGAATGTGGCATTCACACCTACGACATGGTCCTAGCTGGAGGCCTGGGGAACAGTCATGGAATGGGCAAGATTTATAGACTGAAAACACACACAGACAGCAGGAAACATGTGTGCTGTGACCACACTGGTGGGCCCCCAGAGCCTGGCAAAACCTCTAGTGAGAACCCAGTGTGTATGTGCACAGACTGGAGCTGCAGACCGGGTAACAAACACTGCTTTGTAGCCATATGTACGGGGTAGAAACAGAGGCTCTTTTAAGACGGCAATGCAGGAAAGAGGCAGGCCATTTGCAAAGCTGACCCTCGCCCAGAACGGTTTCTGGGCTTCCAGATGGTGCCCAGGACAAGCCATAGCTGGGCTCCTAGTTCTGTCCCAAGGGGCAGCTGTGTCCACAGAGTGGCGCCATCCTCACAGAGTGACACCTGTGAGGTGGAACGTACTCACTTGAGGACAATATCCTATTCAGTACAAAAATGCTTGCCAAGGATAATCTCTTTAAAATTTGTCACACTGGCTCATCCAGATCTAGTTTGTCTGTTTTGTTCATTTTTTCTACTCTTGGTCAGTTGCAGGGTGACACTGGGACTCAGAGGAGAGGCAGAGCCCAGCAGAAACCCCACCGAGGACACTCTGCAAATGCAAGACCCCTGACTTAGGTACTTGACCCCACGTACTCAGCCTGTGCATCCGGCTTTCACAGCACTTTCATCCTGGAACCCAATTCCAGAGTTTGTGGCCCCCCAAGATTTATGGTCCTGAACAAGCAGGCTTTCTCCACCCATTACCACACATTACAGATCTTGCAGCAAGAACAATGGTTCTTGTGAGAGGCAAGCATGCCTTATGTGAGGCACACATAGCTTGGATGGAAACTTTTCCTCGGGTTTGGAGAAGACTCCCGCCCTGTTTTTTGCTATATGTCCATGTGATGAATCAAAAATGACTCTAACATTTGTACCTGTCTGTTCTACTGAGTTTGAAGACAGAGGGAGAGATAAAAGCACTCCAGCAGTAATCTTCGTTTCAAACACAGTCCTCTAGTGCCTGGCTTGTGACTGGTGAAGACATGATGGACCTGCAAGTACAGCCCATGAACAGTTTATTTGCTTAAAGGTGATGCTACAGTGACAGCAGACAAAAGAGCCAATGTAACAACAAAAGGACTCTGGTAGACTGTTCCAGAACCCAAATGCTCAGTTATTTTATTTCCCATTATTCCTCTTTTCAAGTGCACTTCCCTGATTCACCATCTAAACACTCAGTCCGTCATTAAAGAGGAATTTTGGCAATCCAGGAACACAAACACTGTCACCCTGACTTCACCCTTCAGAACTGTCTGTCAGCTAGCATTGTGCGCCACAGATTAAGCCACCACCTTGCAGGCACAAGGCCAATGCCAGCGCTCCAAGTCAGCGCTGCTCCAAGGCCCTGCTGCTGCACTTGCGAACCAGCTCCCTGCTAACGCTCTCAGGAAGGCAGCAGACGATGGCCCACGTACCTGGGCCTCTACCACCCACGTGGGAGACCTGGCTGGAGTTCCAGCCCCAGCTGTTGAAAACGTTTACGAAGTGAACTGGGAAATGCAAGGTCTCTCTCCTTTCTCTCTCTCTCCTTTGTCTCACTCTCTCTCCTTCCCTCCCTCCCTCCCTCCCTTCTTTCTAACTCTGCCTTTCAAATAAATAAATAAACAAATCTTTTAAAAAATATGTTTGTCAATTAAAGTCACTTCCAAGACTCAGCTAGGAAGAGAGGGCAAATGCCACAGATTCTCCCTGTCTTTCCCAGAGAGAGTGGAACAATCATTTTCTAATTTTACTCTTTGCATTTGGCCACATAGTGTAGGCACAATGGTTAGAACTCATATATTAGAATTTGCCTATTAAACAAAAAAAAACCCTTAAGTTTAAATGCTCAGATGGCCAGTAATAGATTAGGCAAATGCTGAGACATGAGAGCCTTCTGGTATCTTATAGAAGATAAACTGTGAGACAAGCAGAGTAAAGGAACACCTTTTCCAGTGAGTGGTATTCTCTTGCCTTCCTCTGCTTCCTGAGTCAACTCTACCAAATTGTAAGGACAGGACACCTCCTACAGATCACCAGTGCTGCCCCACACAAGTACAAGGGCATGCAAAAGGTCTGTGAACAACACAATTAAAAGATCAGTCGACTTGAATGCAGACCATCTCGGAAATCCCTGAATGCTTTTTGCACAATGCACATCTTCCATGTGCTTCTCATACACATACGTGTGATGTGGGAGTAGCATTGCCTTCCTGCTCTTCTCTGCAAGGGTCGTGCATGTGTTCTACAGTGACTGTTTTAACAACCGCGGAAAGACAGCAGCCATGACCACGATGGCAAGTATTCCCCGTGTTCTCGTAACGCACCAGGTACCATACTAAGCAGTTTTCAATGTGTGCAATCTCACTTAATCCTCCAGACACCTCTAGAGGAAGTGGGCACTATTTTTACCACCATTTTACAGCGAAGTCAACTGCAATGTATGCCAATATCATGGGGTGTCCAGAGGTGCAAACTCATGTCTTTCAGGTACCAATACCCAGGCTACTAACCGCTATTTGTAGAACCTAGAGATAGGACTAAAAGTCTCAGCTTTGACTCAACAGCAATAACAGCAACAAGAAAAGTGCACAGCATAAATGTGTATATCATCAGTACAATATACTCATCTAGACTACAAAAATACCTTCAAACTCCATAAGTTTTCTACTTTTCTGCATTAAGAGAATTTCAAAGAGTTCATAGGAAAAAAAATAAAAGGTAAGTCTTTTAAAATGAAAATAAAAGATTTATTTGCTTATTATTTCTTTGAAGGTAGAGTAATAGAGAGAAACCAAGAGACAGAAAGAGACCCTCTCTCTACCAGTTCACCCTTCAAATGGCCACAACAGCTACTGTTGCCCAGACCAAAGCCAGGAGTCAGGAACCCCATCTGAGTTTCTCGGGTGGATGGCAGAGGCCCAAGCACTTGGCCATCATCTGCTGCCTTCCCAGGTGCATTAGCAGGAAGCTGGATTGGAGGGGGAGCAGCCAAGACTTGAACCGGCACATTGACAGAGGAGCCAGGCAGCACAAGCCGTAGCTCAACCTGCTGCACCACAAGACAGCCCCGAGAAGTTTATTTTGATGCAACAAAATCGGAAAAAAATCTGAAACCCATGCATCGTATTTTTCAATAGTATGCATGTCCAGTGGTCTTTTTTATGTTTTTGACAAGCAGAGTGGACAGTGAGAGAGAGAGACAGAGAGAAAGGTCTTCCTTTGCCATTGGTTCACCTTCCAATGGCCACCACGGCTGGCACGCTGTTGCCGGCGCACCGCGCTGATCCAAAGCCAGGAGCCAGGTGCTTCCTCCTGGTCTCCCATGTGGGTGCAGGGCCCAGCACTTGGGCCATCCTCCACTGCACTCCTGGGCCACAGCAGAGAGCTGGCCTGGAAGAGGGGCAACTGGGACAGAATCCGGTGCCTCGAGCGGGACTAGAACCCAGTGTGCTGGCACCACAAGGTGGAGGATTAGCCTATTGAGCCGCAGCGCCAGCCACCAGTGGCCTTTTACAAGATGCCCTTTATGTATGGATTTCAAAAATTGTAGCACCAAAAAAATCACTCATCTTTTAATTACATTGTTTTTGAACATTTTGAAGTCCACACCTGTGTGGACTGAGCACACCACTATTGGCAAATGACAAAATACTCACAATTGCCTTCACTCAGCCTCCGTTCTGTTAACCAGGGGCGGGGATGAGGGGGTGCTTAGGCACTCTTGTTCCCGCAGTTAAGGGCAGCGTGCTTCCTAAGGCCAAGGTTCTTCTAACTCCGACAAAATTACTGCTCACCCTCTGGTTATAAAGGCCGCAGCTGGTAAGGGATCAGAGTCCTTCCCTCCCCACTTTGGGCACCGTGGCTGGACATCCCTGGTTGGAACCTGTGCAGGGTTTGATGGTCCTGCCAACAGCAGCTACATGATGCCTAATAAACAATCCACTACGTGCCAAGTCTCAACTTGGTGCCGTGACAGGGAAGGAAACAGTCTACTTCCCAAGGGGCTGTCAGATAATCCCAGGCAGCGCAGTGTGCAGAGATCTCAGGAGGGAAAGGGGCTTGGTTCCCTCACACAGTCCCAAATGGTCTCTGAAAGTGACAGCACGAAATGAGACGAACCCAGCCCTGAGCCCTGTCAGCCCCTTCCCATCAGGAAGAGCAGGGTGCCCAGGCTTCCATCTGGGCAGGAAGAAGGAAACAGAGGGAAGAGGAAACGTGATGAAAGCCGGAACCAGCTGCCTAAACCCTCGCAAAGAAGAGACAGAGGGAATGTGTCTGGGGGGGGGGGGGGGATGTAGACCTAAAGCCACTGTTTCAGTAATTTTTAATGATTTATTTATTATTTATTTGAAAGGAAGAGTTATAGAGAGAGGGAGAGAGGGAGAGAGAGAGGGAGAGGGGAAGGGAGGGGGGGAGGGGAGGGAGGGAGATTGAGAGATCGAGAGAGAGAGAGAGAGAGAGTGAGCACGCGAGAGAGAAATCCTTCCTCTACCAGTTCACTCCCCAAATGGCTGCAATGGCCGGGGCTGAGCCAGACTGGACCAGGCTGAATCCAGGAAACCAGAATTGTTCTTTCTCAGGCACATTAGCAGGGTGCTCAATCGGAAGTGCAGCAGCCAGGAACCGAACTGGAGCCTCTATGGGATGCCAGCATCATAGGTAGCAGTTTACCCACTGCCAGACCCTGGCTTACTAATTTTTAACTGCTCTGTTTCATCCAGAACACCTTCTCCAAGTCCAGAAGAGAAAACACGCTTCCAGGTTGTGCTCAGGAAATGGTTCTCCTCCAGCCCTGAGGAAAACATCAGCTATGAGAAGGGAGTGCTGTGGCAGGTGCCATACCCATGGCTTTTGTCTGGAAGGTCAAAGAAAATGCTTAAAACCTCTGCATGGCTTTCAAAAAATGGGAGCATCATCTGCCTTGCGGCGCCGGCACACTGGGTTCTAGTCCCGGTTGGGGTGCCGGATTCTGTCCGGGTTGCCCCTCTTCCAGGCCAGCTCTCTGCTGTGGCCAGGGAGTGCAGTGGAGGATGGCCCAAGTGCCTGGCCCCTGCATCCCATGGGAGACCAGGAGAAGCACCTGGCACCTGGCTCCTGCCATCAGATGAGCGTGGTGCGCCGGCCGCAGCGCGCCGGCCGCGGCAGCCATTGGAGGGTGAACCAACGGCAAAGGAAGACCTTTCTCTCTGTCTCTCTCTCTCTCACTGTCCACTCTGCCTGTCAAAAAAAAAAAAATGGGAGCATCAGAATGAATGTATCTTTTAATTCAAATTGTCCATGTGCTTCTTCAAGTCTTCCCATAGCTCCCTCCCTGCCTGGATCCAAACACTGCCAGGGACCTTGGATGTCACTGGGTCCAGTCCCGACATATCACACACAGTGAGCTTAAAACTGTGAAATGACTGCTCCAGGTCATTCTTGGAGTACGGCTCTGCCTATTGGCTGAATAACAAATGGTAAATGGACAAAAGCAAATGAGAGCATAATCTAAAATACCCAAAGACTTCCTAAACAGAAAATGCGGATCATAGTTCCTGAACCCTCTTGTTGACCAAAGTATGCTATCAGAAACCCAAGAAACAGGGACAGGTGTCAGGTTGCAGTGGGTAAAACAGCCACTTGGGATGTCCACATCTCTTATCAAAGTGCTCACTGAACTCCTGGCTGCTCTGCTTCCATCCAGTTCCCTACTCACGCACCTGAGAAGCAATCAATAATGGCTCAAGTGCTTGAGGTCATACCACCCATTCGGGAGACCCAGATGGTATCCCTGTCTCCCAGTCCAATCCAACAGCTGTAATTATTTGGGGGTGACCCAGAAGATGGAAAATCCCTCTCCCTCCCCCTCTCTCCTCTTGATCCATCTTTCTCTACCTCTCTATCTCTGCCTTGCTCTGTCACTTTCTTTCAAATAAATATTTTTAAAAAGAAGAAATCCAAGGAATATATATATATATATATATATATATATATATATATATTAAATACAATATTTCCCATGGCAAAGATTAATTTTTTAAACTATTCATTTATTTATTTGAAACACAGAGAGCTAGAGAGAGGCAGAGAAAGAGAAAGAGAGAGAGAGAAGTCTTCAATCCACTGGTTCACTCCCCAAATGGTCGCAAAGGACAGAGCTGAAGCCCAGGTGTGCAGAAGAGAAAGGGGAGTGTATTCCAGTCTCTACACTCCACCGTCTCATCCCAGGAGCTCAAAATGACCTACAGTTTTGTGGTGAAAGCAGATGTCATTTGGCTTCTCATTCGCCCAGAACCTGGGCCACATCCGTAAGTTCCAGATGGCATCTGTTCAGTCAAGGTCACCTACTCCAGCTGATAAGGTGCTCTGCCCAAGGTCATTCCAACCAGGAAGTCCCCCGGATGATGGCATGGACTCCAAACAGACCAGGAGCTGTTCGTGAGCCCTTTGAAGTCTCAGATTATACTCAAGTTGCACTAAAGTGGGCATTCAACATGCAAAAAGATTCCTCCTGGCCTAAGTTCCCCCTGTCTCTCCCAGGACCATAACTTACCCATAAAACCACCAGTGTTTGGGGCTAAGGTCACCATAACCTGGGACCCATGATCATTCATGATTGTGGTCCAATGACAACCATTACTTTTACAAGTATCCCATTTACTCATGTTTTCCAAAACCAAAGTCTGAAGTTACTGTCAGCCTTGCCTTGTCCGAAAGCCTCCATCCCCATCTTGACTCTTACAGAATCCTGCCTGCAACAGGACCCTCCCTGAGAGGTACAGCTCTGAGACAAACCAAATCTTTTCTCCTCTGTTTCCCCAGTCCAGTTTGTTCTTCATTTCATGTGGATAACTGCATGTGGGAAGAACAGGAGCAGACAGGAATGTCCAGGGAAGAGCACCCCAGGGTGTCTATGTGGGTGGGGATGATGGGTCATGGGTGAGGAAGCCTCCAACCTCTGCTGGTCCCAGCAGCTGAAACACCTCCCTCTCTCTTCAAATAGTAGGCTCCCGTAGCTCACCAGCATTGATCGACAGGAAGACCCTTCAAAGCAGAGGCCATAGATCACGCCTGGTTCTCATGGGCATGACTGAGGGAAAACACCATCTCCCTCTCACCTGGTCTGAGTCACCCAACATATTCTGGGCCTGATTATGCATTTGGCTCCAGAGTACAGCCCAGATCCTATGGACACCTAAGAATGAGTAAAATCCAAACTGCCCCTCCCCGCCCCCAACTGTGAATGGTACAATCTAGAACAAAATACTGGATGTATGACCAGATTCATAAGCAATGCAATGCCAACCTAACGTCCAAAAGGCAGCCATAAAATGGGATGGGATTTTTTTTCTTGTAAATAAATATTCCCAATGAGCATTATTTCTTCAAAACACCACAGTGAGGAGAAGCCATTCCAATTTACATTTCACTGACTTACAAGTTTTGAAAACTCTCTTTGTAACTGCTTTCAGGGCAGTGGCATCAGGAGAGGGGTGCAGTGAGATTCGGGAAGGGAGACGTAGTCTGTCTTCATTTGATTCACAATGGCAGATTCACAGGAGCCCATGTCCCAGCTGGTTCTATTATTTGCAAATATTCTACAGACAACGCACCTTCTCAGAGTTCCTGGGCAAAGTGCCTCCATCCCCAATGGTCCTACTCAGCCTTTCTGTGTCATTGCTTCTGACAGCCACGCTCAGTCCCACAGGCTCAGTCTTCCCCATAGCAGGTGCAGAGTTAAGTCTAGACGACGAAACGGAAGATCGAGGCTGCCAATGCTGCTCCAGGGCAGAGAGTGAGTGTGACTCTGCTCTGTGGCTGTGTGTGTAACATGCTCCCCTGAAAGCAACTCCATCGAAGAGCCACAGAACTGTCAGAATGTGTGTGCAACCTCCTACGTGAATTAGTCCAGCAGAGCACAAACCATCAACAGCATGACCTCAGCGGGCCATGCAAGGAAGTCAGCTTCTCACACACATGTTCAGCGTGCATTTGCAGAGGGAACCTGCTCCCTGTAGTATCCCCCCAGCTGAGGCTGATGCCAGCCATCTCAACATTTGCTTCCACAACTATAGGGGCATCGAGGGTAGAGTCTGTTAGTCTCCTTCTAGAAGTGTCATAGGTCACTTCTGAGCCATTTCAGTAGCCAGAATGAGTCACAGTGAGTGAGGGGAGGAGAACGTGTCATGCTCAAACACCTGGCCCACAGCCTGTGAGTCCCAGCCCTCTCATGTGTCATCACTCTTGAAAGACGACAGGACTCACCTGGACAGAGCTGGTTCCTCTCTTTCCACTGCACAGCCACCACTCAGCTGACCCCACCTTGATGCTAGTGGTAACGTGGCAGGGGCAAGTGGGTGTGCGAATGGCATCTGTGAGACTGGGGAAGTCATGTGACCTAAAGGAAGTGGGAAGCAGGCTGCCCTGCCAGGTAGACTCAGGTGTCAGGCACAGCACAGAAGCACTATGCATGGTATCTCACTTACTCAACCCAATGGCCCTCCAAGCAGGTGTCACGGCCCTCATTTAACAAGTGAGGGGAAAAAGACTGAACTAAAACCACACCATGACAACCAATGTCGTGCGTTGAGTAAAGGTTTAAGCTCAGATCTGCCTGATTCCAGAACTCTCATAGTAAAGGGGGCTGAAATTACATTTAAATTAAAAGGGTCAGTGTTTTTTATTTATTTGAAAGACAGAAAGATAAATGATACAGAGAGGTAGATACATAGATACCCCATGTACTGATACACACCCCGAATGCCCACAACAGCCAGGACCAGGTTAAAGCCAGGAGCCCAGAACTCAACCCAGGTCTTCCATGTGGGTGGCAGGGAACCCCCTATGAGCCACCACATGCTGCCTCCCAGAGTGCACTGGTAGGAAGCTGGAATAGGAGTGGAGCCAGAACCGGAAGCGAGGCGGGCACTGTGATACGGGACACAGGTATCCAAGTGGCCTCTCAATCTGCTCTGCTACCCCAAGGCAATTTAGTTTTGCTTGGGAATATACTAGGCTGCTTAAGGACAGGACTTCAGCTTTGCTTAACTCTGACTGGTGATGACGAGCAGTAGATGCTCAAGAAGGCCTGGCTGTTAAATGATGCTGAAAGCCAAGACTAGTCCCCAAAGCCATAGCCCTTTAACATTCTCCTGCACAGCACATGAACAGAGACTGACGAGAGCAAATGCATTCTGAGAGTTCACGAGACAGGGAAGGCTGTCAACATTTCCTCTTATCAAGAGCATTCTCTGAGCCACAAAATACAGAGCAGCTGCCATGACATAGCCCCACTGAGAAGCCAGAGGTCAGCATGGCTCACCAGCAGCCCAAACCCCACTCCCAGCAAATGCTGGCCTGGCAAGGGCACAGCTGCTGGGACCACAGAGAGAACTCAGTCTGCATGGACACCACACACACGGCACAGTCCTGTACGCCAAGTGATCCCAGAGACAAATTCACACGTTGTCCCACTCCACTGCGGAGTCTTCTTTTGTAGTTGCTGTCTTTTGCCGGCCATTTGATGCATCTCCAGTAATTCATCTCTATCTCTCCCTCTCTCATACACACACAGAGTAGGAGAAAGAGAGACAGGCACACAACGTCTCAGTCTTTCAAAGGTACCATTCCCTTTGCCTCTCCTGGAGGCCACATCATTCCGTCTCTTCGTGGTGTCCCAGGGATCTCTGTCATGGTGAGGGATGCTGCTCCTTCCAGAATCCTTTCTGAGCCGCTGTTTTCCAAGCAGGGGAGCTGAGCTTTTAACAGGACTTTCATTAGAGAAGAAGGAGGCACAGAAGAAAGCCGAACAGTCGGGAGTCATTGGCTGGAGGACGTCATGGCCGTCACCAGCTCCCGAGCCCTGATCAAGTATGGTTCCAATTTCCCTTCCCAACCATGGGTAAGGAAACGCCGACAATGCATACTTGTCCCTGTCACAGCATTTCACTTCCTCAGCCAGCTGTAGACAGCTTGAGTGTTGCATCACCCGCGAGCGGTGCTGGAGCGCCCTTCCTGTTACTTTAAAACTACAGTGTCATGTGCCTCACGAGGGGGCCACAATGCAGGCCAAGGTCCAAGTTGAAGAGAAAAACACTAGCAGAGCGAGCATGCCAAGGGGGCATGGTGAACTGCAGGTCTCCGTGTTGAGCCTCAGAGAAAGAAGGTCTGATCCCATCCCAGCTCATCACAAGGTCCCTGTCCCCCTGCCCCTGGATTCTGGTCTCTCGGGAGGTCACTCAGGGAATTCCATGACCCCTGAGCTCAGCTCAAGGAGGGATCTTCGGCTCCCATTTAAGAAACATTTCCTACTATGGGACCTAACTGAATGCTTCTTTTGGGCAGGGTGGGGAGGGGGCACATTGAGACTTGTATCCAAGCACGGGAGAAGGGCTGGCCCAGTGCACCTGCCTTCCACAGCACGGTAGATGCTCATGGATTCACTGCTCAGGCTCCCATAGGAAAACGTTCACCATGGTATCATCATCTCCAAATGGCCCCATTTCCAAGGACAAAAACTGAGAAGAAATAATGCTTAGGGGATGGAAATGCAGTCATGGCCTCGGGCCTTGGGCGTCCATGGCAGGGCATCCAGGCCACGTCACTGGCGGGAAGCAAATGCTGACACAGAACGGAAACCCTCAAGACCAGAGAACACTTTCCAGGCCAAGGTACACATTCAGGGGGTCCACTGTTAAATGGCCAGCGTGCCTATAAAGCATGCTACCAGCAATCACGGGCTCACCGACGGGCAGCCTAGCAGTCCCCAGGCTCTCGGCACGGCAGGGCCTTCGCCAAACTCTGCCGATTGGCTAGCTTAGCAAAACTGCTCTGACCTCCTATTACCTACCACCAGCCCTCTATCTCTGCATCTCCTGCTGGGTTTTCTAAACTTTTTTTCATCCATTTGCGAAAGGTCAACCAGGTCGTGTGCTGACTTACAGGAACAGAGTAAGCGCCTTGGCTGGAATCCCTGATGAGGCTGCTCTGCTGTGGACCACAGAAGCGGGCCGTTTATCTCTCTTGTAAGGCCCCTTGATTTGTCAAGTTGGTACCAGCTGTTATCTCTTTCACAGAGATGGCTGTATAATTTCAAAATATCTTATTCTCTCTAAAATGATCAGAACTGCCTGGAACTTGGAAATGTGCTTCAGGCTGCTCTTCTCTGCATGGATTAATGAACTTCACCACCACCCTGTTCAGGTAGGCTACCTCCCAGGCATCGAGCCCCATGGAAGCACCTGCCTTCCCTGCTCCTGCAGGTGCAAACAGGGATGGCCAAGGTGGGACATGGTGGGATACCCTGAGCTTTTTGTTCTCTCTCTCTCTCAAGAGGAGGAACAACCAGGGAGTAACGACCTGGTGGTGTAGAAGCTCATTCCAGCGGTCTGAGGTGTCTCGGGCACTTCATGGCAGAGGTAAAGTGAGTTAAGGCAGAAGAGTGGAAAGGGGCAGATGACAAGTCGATTTGCCCCTTGCTATTCCTGGGGGATTGGTTCCAAGACCTCCCGAAGGTACCAAGAGCCACCGATGTTCAAGTCCCATATATAAAATGGTGTATATTCACATAAAGTCCAAACACACCCTCCTGCATGCTCTAAATCATCTCGAAATTACTTGTAACGCCTAGCACAACGTAAATGCTATGTAAATAGCTGTTACACAGTATTGCCTAGAGAATAATGAAGAGAGAAAAACCCACACCTGTTCAGTGCAGATACAATTTCTTTTGAAAACTTATGATCCACAGTGGGTGGAATCTACAGATGCAGAGCTCGGATGGCTGGCCACACATAAAAAGTCATCAATAAATGTTTCAGGAAAAGGTGTTGAAAGAACCTCTTTCCTTGCCCTTCCCTCAACACATGCATCTGCCTCTGCTACAGCCCTAAGAAGCACTTTCTTTTTTTTTTTTTTAAGATTTATTTGAAAGACAGAGTTACAGAGAAAGGGACAGACAGAGAGAGTGGTCTTCCATCTGCTGGTTCACTCTCCAGTTGGCTGCAACAGCCGGAGCCGTTCCAATCTGCAGCCAGGAGCCAGGAGCTTCTTCCGCATCTCCCATGTGGGTGCAGGGGCCCAAGGACTTGGGCCATTCTTCACTGCTATCCCAGGCCATAGCAGAGAACTGGATCGGAAGTGGAGAAGAAGCACTCTCTAATTCCAAAAATGCAAGTCATCCTAGTGGGCACCCCACTAACACTATCCAAGCTGTGCAGTCACAGCCACTGAATCCCATGATCTATTGTGCCAAGGTCAGAGTTCATGGCCACAGCATTTACGTCCTTGGCTTCCTGGAGCTTGAGAAGCAACTTTTAGAAAGAAACTAAGGGCCCAGCGCTGTGGCACAGCAGGTTAACACCCTGGCCTGAAGTGCCTGCATGCAATAAGGGTGTCTGTTCTAGTCCCGGCTGCTCCTCTTCGGATCCAGCTCTCTGCTCTGGCCTGGGAAAGCAGTAGAAGATGGCCCAAGTCCTTGGGCTCCTGCACCCATGTGGAAGACCTTGAAGAAGCTCCTGGCTCCTGGCTCCAGATCGGCGCAGCTCCAGCCATTGCGGCCTGTTGGGGAATGAACCAGCGGATGGAGGATCTCTCTCTCTCTCTGCCTCTCTTCTCTCTGTGCAACTCTTTCAAATAAATAAATCAATCTTTAAAAAAAAGAAAAAGGAAATTAAATTAACCTGACAATAAAAAGGCTGAATGCTTGAGACAGAACACCACTCACGCCACCGTGGGTGCCCTAGGTGTCCAAAGACAGAGGGCTTCCCACAGTGCAGCTCCACCGGGCTGCAGCCTGGGGAACAGAGGCTGCTTTGGTTTCTGCATGCTCCACAGCCTCGTCTGGAACACAGCCAATTGCCTCCAGAACATGTGGGCTCTGGTTTACTCCAATTCTACTCAAAACATTTGAGAAAAACCATGAGAAGACAGGTGCAGATGACAACAAGAACGGATGGAAAGATGATGGTCAGTCTGGAGCTTTGACAATGTGGATGGTTTTAATCCCAAATATCTTGCACGTCAAATGAGGACTTCTGCGTATGCCAGGGAACTTATTAAAAAACAAGTCAATTCTCTGTCACAGAGAAAAAAATCACAGACCCATGAAGAGGCTTAGAATAAGCTACACTGGGCCCCAGTTGGCGGCTCTTGAGTATTGCAAGCTGGGGTCACTACGACTCACCCACCTCTTTCAATTCTTCCAGTGGTCAACTGCATGCCTCTCTCTAAGAATATGGTACACTTGGGTCCAGGTAGATAAACCAAAGCCAGCATTTCTTGAACACAGTGACTCACCAAGCTGATGTTCAGCTCTTTGCCTTGACTGTGAGCAGGGGATGGGGGCTGTAGTTCTCACTAAGACCCCTGAAGGCTGGCGGCGCCTACAGCAGCACATATCAAAGGACCAAGAAATCAGGAGGACTGTGAAAGAGAAGACATCCTCAAATGGGCACCAGGTCCAATTTCAGGCCTCTGTGCTCCCAGTCCTGATGGGCATCTGTGGGCTGTCCCACCTACCGGGGGGAGGAACCAGGTCAGGCACTCCGCACATCCAAGGCATCGGGCAGTGACTGAGCAACCAAATAAGATCTCGCCTCTTGGGATATCTAAACATGACACACCAAGAGAATAAGGGGATCAGCACAGAGTAGGGGATATCAGCAGAGGGGAAGGGATTGTGTGGGTTCGGAAGGAGGAAGTCACAGCAAACACAAGAGAGGGGCTGAGCGCCAAAGGCAAGACCTTTGGGCAAAGAGGAGTGCACGCCTAGGTTTCTGTTACACCCAAACCCCATTCCCTTCCAGGCCTTCTGGGAACAGCTGAGCCAGCTTTGCCTTCTCCCTCACCCCGAGGCCCTGAATAACTCAGGGATGCCCCCCTTCAGTGCAGGAACAACAGTCACTCACAGCACGGGGGCTGGGGGAGAACTTCAAAGCCTGAACTGGGTTCCCTTGAATAGCCGTGTGGTAAACCAAAATCTTCCCTGTAAGGCAGGGGTGGGGAACGTCTGGCCCATGGGCTGTATAAAGCTCACAGAATCACTGGGTTGGGCCCTCCCAGGGCAACCACAGGAAGGACTCAAGATTCAATAAATCTACAGTAGGCTCGTTTTCAAGTTGCTAATTTTGCATGGCCCACAAATGATGCTATAAATACCCACACGGCCCTTGGCAGGAGAAAGCTTCCCTACCTCAGCTAAGGAAAGTTTTGAATTTTGAGCACTGAGGAGGAAAAATTCAGAGTCAAACCTGGAGAAGAGGTAGAGGATCCAATTCAAGAATCTTTCCAAGAAAGCAGACGAGACCATGAACATATGAGTCCATAGAGAATAATCCAACAGCAAACATTTTAGACTTTCAAGGCTATGGTCTCTGAAAACTACTCAGCTCTACTCAGCCACCCCAGACCTTATGTAAACAGATAAACACTGCTGTGTTCCACATCAGTATTACTTAGGAACACCGAAAGTTGAATTTCACGCAATTATCATGTATCATGATATAGTATTCTGCTTTTGGTGGTTTTTTCAATCATTTAAAAATCATTCTTAGCTCTGGGCAATGTCAAGCAGGCAGTAGGCTGGACTTGATGCACGGACCAGATTTGCTGACCCCTGCCTATGGAAACAAAGGTGACGAGGAGGGTACGTGTGTGTGCACATGGGTGCACAAGTGGGTACAACTGACTCAGAAGATGGTCCCAAAGAAGAGGTTCCTGAGTGTGTGGCAGGAGTGGTCTCACTGGGGAAACCATGGCTCCCCACAGTATCACACTGAAGGGCAAGCACTGTTACAATGCACCAGCTCCGTAGGAGCAGACACTGCCTTGAGCATTTTTTGTTTCCCTCATTTGCCTCACAAATAGTTCACCTTCAATTTATTTTTTTTGTCAATTGAGTGCGTTTTAATGAGTTTGTTAAAAGCCATCTCATTATGTGATAGCCATCCCTTGAATACTAACTAATGATTCAAAGATTCCTGAACCGTTAGATCAATACATTTGTTAACAGAGTATTAAAATATTACCCATTACTCCCGGTTGCCCCTCTTCCAGGCCAGCCCTCTGCTGTGACCCGGGAGTGCAGTGGAGGATGGCCCAAGTGCTTGGGCCCTGCACCCCATGGGAGACCAGGAAAAAGCACCTAGCACCTGGCTCCTGCCATCGGATGAGCGCGGTGCGCCGGCCGCAGCGCGCCATCCGCGGCAGCCATTGGAGGGTGAACCAACGGCAAAGGAAGACCTTTCTCTCTGTCTCTCTCTCTCACTGTCCACTCTGCCTGTCCAAAAAAAAAAAAAAAAATATTACCCATTACTGACATTTGGTCTCTCCTAGGAATTTCACATCAGGAATCCATAACCTGTTTTCAAAAAATCTTTTTTCTTAAAGATTTATTTATTTGAAAGTCAGAGTTACACAGAGAGAGAAGGAAAGGCAGAGAGAGAGAGAGAGAGAGAGAGAGAGAGAGAGAGAGAGAGTCTTCCATCCCATCCGCTGGTTCACTCCCCAACTGGCTGCAACAGCTGGAACTATGCCACTCCAAAACAGGATCCAGGAGCTTCTTCTGGGACTTACACACAGGTGCAGGGGTCCAAGTACTTGTTCCATCTTCTACTTCTTTCTCAGGCCACAAGGAGCTAGATTGGAAGTGGAGCAGACAGAACTGGAACCAGAGTCCATAGGGGATGCTGGCACAGCAGGCAGTGGTTTTACCCGCTACAGTGCCAGCCCCCAAAAATATCATCTTAAAATTACCAAAAAACTGGAGCCAGTGCTGTGGTGCAGTAGATTAATCCTCTGCCTGCAGTGCCAACAGCCCATGAGGGTGCCAGTTCTAGTCCTGGCTGCTGCTCCTCCAATCCAGCTCTCTGCCATGGCCTGGGAATGCAACAGAAGATGCCCCAAGAGCTTGGGCCACTGCACCTGAGTGGGTGACCCAGAAGAGCTCTGGCTCCTGACTTCAGAGCGGCTCAGCTCCAGCTGTTACAGCCATTTGGGTAGGGAACCAGCTGGTGGAAGACTTTTCTTGTTGTCTCCCCTTCTCCTTGTCTGTAACTCTACCTCTGAAATAAATAAATAAAATCTTTTAAACAATTTTGTAAATTACCAAAGGGACCAGCACTGTGGCGTAGCAGATAAAGCCGCCTCCAGCAGTGCTGGCATCCCATATGGGTGCTAGTTCGAGACCCGGCTGCTCCACTTCTGATCCAGCTGGCCCAAGTCCTTGGACTCCTGTACCCATGCGAGAGACCCAGAAGAACGACGTGGCTCCTGGCTTCAGATCGGCGCAGCTCTGGCCACTGCGGCCATCTGGGGAGTGAAACAGCAGATGGAAGACCTCTCTCTACCTCTCCTTCTCTCTGTGTGTAATTCTGAATTTCAAATTAATAAATAAATCTTTAAAAAATTACCAAAAATCTAGTCATTCATTCCTTTCCCTACCAAGCCATTAAAATTCTCATAAATAATACAAATGCACCATAGAAACTTGAAACACATTTAAAATCAAGTCGAAAGTGAAATGGGTGTTTGAGTCAGCATACACACGTTACAACAGCTGGATGGGAAGACCCTCACTGAGTGTCAGAACTATAGCCAGCATCAGAGAGTGTACCCAGTGTTACAATGCCTCACACGGATAAGCTCAACTCAAGCAACACAAAGGAAAGGAAATTTTGGGCTTATTTTTCACTTTCAGGAGTTCCACCTTTATCCTCATTCTGGGCAGGGCACACCTTACAGCATTTCCTATAAGCATTGGAAGATAAGCTGGGCTTATCAAAATATTGCCAAAATTCCTCATTTTTCCTCTTCTTTTTCCCTCTCTTGCCCTACCCATTCTCTGCACACACACACAGTACACACATGTGTATATATACATGCAAACACATAAATAGACACTTTTTTCCTGGGGTAACCTACGTATTGGTAAGCTTTCTCAGAAAAATCTCTCTGGATCAAACCTCCTTTCAGCAAAGTGCCGTGCAGAGAGATCAGACCAGAGGCGTGGCCCAGACGATGCTGTTGCTATGAAGGAAGTGATAGCCAGGCATGGACATGACCAAGCACCTCCACAGAGCTCCCCTCCCCCACGATGCCACACACACACACGCACACACACACGCACACGCACACACAACCATCTGGGCTGGTTGCACACAGACAGTCCTGCCACCATTCAGTTTTAGACCAAAGCAAAAGCTAGAAGCCATGCTGTGGTTGCCATCCTGCATACGTGTGTGACCACGCCTACCCCACGCCACGCCTGCTACACCATGCAATGACCCTGGATGGCCCAGAACGCACGTGTAGTCCTGAGGAACAGTGGCCATGGAGGGCCAGGAGCCAGTCTACAGTGTCTGAGCTCTACCCAGGTGGAGAATGAGTGGCAGCCCCAGATCACTGCCTGCGTCTCTGTACAGGGCGGCACACCTCCAGTCTGACAAGGAGACATGGATGTCCTCCTCAAAACGGACATCAGAACACATCACTCCCTGTCACAGTCCCCCAACAGCCCGTCACTGTTCCCATGACTCAACTCCAAAGTGACGGCAGGATGAGCTGGGCTCTTCTCCACATCTGTCGGCCTGCAGCAGTGGGCTCCCCAACTCCCTGCTCCTGGCTCGTTTGGACAATGGGAGGCACTTGTGGGGGCTGCAGAGCATGGCAGAGAATGACCCAGAATCCTCACTGGGTCCCGGGGTTGGCCACATCCGTCCAGTCAGGAGCTGACCCCTCCTCTCTTTTTCCACCCTTCTCCAGCCCCAGGTACTGTACTAAACCTGCTGTTTTTCCCGAACACTAACTGCACTCGAAGTCTCTCCAAACCACCCAATTTGATAGTGTCTGGTTTCCTGCCTGCACTCTGGGCAGAGCGTGTAGCCTCTAAGGACTTGCAAGTGATCTGCTGGTCTCTGCCTCTGATCCAAGCTTTCTCTGTTAACCCACTGCCATTCATCTCACCCCACCCAGCCCCGCCTTCCCTCTACTCCTCAAATGTCCCAAATGTCCTTCCCTGGGTCTTCTCCTTCCCACCCACTTCCTACCTGGCTCCTTTTCTCAAACCACTCCCCTGAGATCTCTCACCACAAGTCTCTGATCTGCAAAACATCGTCCTCCCATCTTTATCCAGCACGTACTGTTATCTGCAATAGTATTTATTCTGCTGCTTGTTTAATCTTTGCTATGTGCATCCTGGAACAATAAAAATCTTGCCTCTGGTCTTGAGCACTCTGGACTCAGAACCCAGCACCCTTCCTGATACATACAAAGGATAATGCAAAATCATTTCCTGTCAAATGGACACAGAGCTTCTCCTATGTTCAATCCACCAGAGAAGAAGTAGATAACTACTGAGGCCAAACAGGAGGCAGCAACCAAGCTATCCTGAAATTTCAGTCTCTCTAGCAGGTCTTTATTACTGCTTCAACTATCAATAATTCGCTGTTCAGTCAGTAAGTGCCAGTCATTGGGAAGACATCAATAAGCAAGACAAACCCCCACCTTCACAAGGCTTCCAGAGACTTGCAAAAGGGATAGAACTCAATGAGAGTCCAGGGATTTGAAACTCCCACTGGGACATACAAGCTGACTTACAGTACCAGGGCTTCATTTTATCTTGGGAGAGTGGTGGGGAATCACAACGTAGAGACCTGAAGACTGAGCAGAGCCAAGGGACCAGTGGGCACGGGGCAGAAGGAATGAAGGCTTCGTAGACAAACCTTGTGCCCCGTGTTCCAAAGAGGCCCTCTGCCAACTGGTATACCTCCCCGTCTTCACCCAGACCCTCCACACCTGAGGGCCTCAAATGTATTGATCATGAGCCTCCTGTGTTTGTTATCCAACTCCTTCTTGTACATGCAAGCGTACTTCAAAAAGTTCATAAAACATAGTACCAAAAGTTGATTTTGACTGCCAAAATATTTTGAAACCTCTGCATAGTTTCTCAAAACATCTATCTTCTGAGAACTTCCAAGACCTCTTCTCTGCATGGATTTCAAAATTCTTTGCACTAAAATCAACTTATCTTTAACACCATTCTCCTCGAACCTTCTGAAGTACTCTCATATGTCTTATCTCCAACTATTAACAGCGATCCTGTCTTATCACTCTCCACATGCCATCCAATCCCACACAGTAAAGAGGCAAAGAGACTCCCCTCGCCCACCTCCGTCCAAAGCCATAGCATGACTGAGGCCGACAAAGCAGACATCGGCAGGGCCAGACACAGGCACAGCTTTGAACAGGGGCAGGCATTCGCCATAGCAGTTAGGATGCTGTCTAAGATGCCCGCATCTCACGTCACGGAGCCTTGGCTCAGCCTCTGGCTCCAGCTTCCTGCTAACACACACACACACCCTGGGAGGCAGCAGGTCACGGCTGCCACTCACACGGCAGACCTGGACTGAGTTCCCAGCTCTTCATTCTGGCCTGACCCAAGAAGCTGTTGGAAGCATTTGGAGAGTGAGCCAGTGGGTGCTTCGAGCCCCACCATGGGCCTTGCTCTGCAATGTTGCCAACAAGCCTTGGTGGCCAAGCTGGTGTGACTGCTAGGGTCTGGCCTGGGCCTCTGAGGATGCCCCCAGCCTCAGCACCCTCGCTCTCACCACCAATGGATCACACAAAGTGCATGCACATTCTGTATTCAAAGACCTAGATCTTGTTTTGTAGTTGAAACAGATCGTGAGCTTCTTGTCTCTAACATTTCAACATAATGTTATCACATTCCTCTCAATTTTTTTAAAAAGGTCACCTCTTATTTAGTGAGAGAGAGAGAGAGAACAGGGAGACCCCCTCCTGTGGGGCCGCCTTCCCTTCCTTCCTGTGGCTCCTTGAGCACCGCCGAGCTGCCACCGCTGCTCAAGCCCCTGGCGCTTTGAGTGCAGCGCCTGTGGCAAGAAAGTGGGCTCGGCTGCTCAGCTGCAGGCACATGAGCCCGGACAGGTCCTGGCAAGGCTTTCCGTCAGCGTGCCCACCTGAAAGACCACCAGCGCCTGCACGCAGGTGAGCGGCCGTCTGCCTGTGAAGTGTGCATGGCGAGGCCTTTGCCATCTCCAGGCGCCCAGCACAGCACTGCCTCCTCCACGCGGTGAACGGCTTTTCTCCTGCTCTGACTGTGGCAAGAGCTGCCGCTCCTTCTCCAACCGCTGGAAGACTCACCGGCGGCAGCACCAGCGGCAGCTGGCGCTCTCTGTACAGACCGTGCTCCAGTGCCTCCCCTGCCCACTGCCATGCACACCCTGTAACTGTCTTGATGCTCTCTTCCGAGGAGGGTGCGCTGGGGCCCCTGATAAACATCAAGGTGCCCCCTACACCTGCTGGCACTGGTGACTCCAGAGTGAAGCAGACTAATAAAGACCGAGTTGGACACTGAAAAAAGAAGAGAAGAGCACCTGTAACCACAGCACTTAGCTCAAGGCCGCCTCAGCTTCTGGCTCCCTTCTGTCAGTTTCTAACCGAGGCAGCTACAGATCCACCAGGTTAAGGACTGGCCACAGCCGCACGATAGCAAGCAGGGAGCCGGGGTCATCTCCACTCTTCGTCACCCAACAGCTCTGGTGAGCAGGGAAAACAATCTCTCATCAGCCACCTCTCCTCTCCAGTCTGCACCCGCACGCCTTGGTTAAATTGGATCACGGAGCCTGCCCGGGCGTGGTTGTCCCCTTGTCTGAACAGCATGAGCCGATTCTCAGTAAAGGAAAACAAATGAGGAGTTTCTGGCTCGGTGCTGAGCTAAGCTGCAGCTCACTGGGCCCTCAGCATTTCGGAACGGCCAGTGTACCCTTTTGAACGGTGGCTGCTTCAACAAGCATTGCTGAACTGCATGAAGTTGGACCGATCCATCGCACGGCTCCCGGGCGACACACACGGGCTGCAGTGAATTTCAGAAATGACTCACTAAGCCCACTTTTTTCTCTCAAATTGCATCTTGAGAACACAGGGTCTGTCTTTTGCTGAGGTGCACCTGCAGCTGGAGCCAGCTACAGAGCCCCCTTTTGGCCTGACCACCTCTTGCAATTGTCCCCAGAGTCTCCCTTCTTTCTATCTCTAAGAGCTCCCATGGTGATGAGAAGCGGAACTGGAAATGTGACGTCCGACCCCCTACCGATTCTCACTGCAGTCCTTGCTGTCCTGCCCAGAGAACACTTCAGGCAAGGACGGGCAGGGAGCACAGAGAGTGAGGAGTAGAAGTGATGTTTGTGGAATTTAGCCTTGAACATGCATGTATCTATCCAGGTCCTGAGTGTGCACTCCAGCCAACCAGAAGGAAAGAGGTCAGAGGCAGGCTTGGGGGTGGGTGGGGAAGCTGGGCTGGAGCACCTCTGCTCGTGTGTGTGTGTGTGTGTGTGTGTGTGTGTGTCTTCCTCTCTCTCTCTCACATACACACACACACACACACACACACACACACAGCTTAATGAAGTCTACCTGGCAGCAGAGCAGGGGGAAGGAAGTCTGGTTGGGGCACTGCAATATTTTCTAATGCAGCCAGAGACTTGGTGCCCTCAAGCGGCACACACTGATTCTGCTTGCACTCTGGGGATCAGAACTCCCTCCAAAGGCTCTGGGAAAAACCACCTTCCCAATGTCTTCCAGCTTCAACAACACCATAGTCCTAGGACCATGGCCCCTTTTCCTAGCCTCAAAGCCAGGAGCCTAACGTCCCCCAGCAGGCGTCACACTGCCTCTGTCTTTCTGGTCAAATCTTTGTCTTTTGCAGACACCACTGATCATATTCAGAATACGCATGGATAAAGCCAGATATCCTCCCCATTGAATCCCAGCCACAAAGTCCCTCTGGCCATACAGGGGCTACAGGATTCCAAGGCAGGCCCTGGGATCAGCACCCAGGTACATTTGGGGCCATTATTCTTCCTGCCACAGGGAATAATAGCAATCAAAAAAAAAAAAAAAAAAAGATATCATCTTCCCAGCCTCACTCACGATCAGGTAAGAGAGCCACCCAGAAGGCCACTGACCATGGAGGACCTCGTGGACTCAATCACCCACAACCAGCCCAGACCAGCACTGTTTGGCCAGTTCTTCTGTAGAGGTGACAAAAGCTAAATATTCACTGTACCAGCTGCCTGCAGAGTCAGCGACAGCAGGAGGCACAGCTCAGCCATGGGAATCTGAGGTCTGGAGGGTAGACTGTGACAGCTGTAGGTACAGCAACCACCTTGGAAGGAAAGCTGGGGAAGCCGGCGGAGTTGCTGCCTTGATGTGTCTGAGTCATTAATTCCAAGAACCAACTGCATCAGACAGGCAGAGGGCTCAGCGGTGAGAATACAGGCTGAGGGGGCCAGGCTGGCGGAGCAGAGCCAGCTCCATCTCCCAACAACTGAGTGACCTTGGGCAAATCACTTGCCCTCTGTTTCTGAGAATGAAATGGGGTCATGCAAGCAAGACCAGCACACCACAGGCACTCAGTAACCCCTAGTTGGGATTCTTTCAATCTCAGCCCTTTAGAAGTTTGTGTCAACTCCTTATTGAGAGAGGAATTCTGTACTAACGTGATCCTCTGCCAAAACGGCTGATGCAGAAACTGATAATCCTACAGGCAAGAGAGTGGAAGAGCAACTGCCATTGTGGAATTCCAGCAGCTGACAGGAAGGGCACGGTGCAGCTGAGCTCAGGGCCTGGACCCCCACAGGCCCCTCTGCCCACAGTCAGGCCTGACCTCCTCCCTCTCCCTACCGCTACAAGTCACATACTCCCGGGAATGGTGTGGGGACTCCTCCGAGACAGGAGCTCGCCTCGCTGCCTTGTATCCATGAACATCTTGCCCAGCTCAGAACAGGAGTGCTCTCACAAAATATCATTTTTAAATTTGAACCAGAAAAGAACACAAGGGCCCAGGTGTTAAGGGCCCTTGGAAGAATGCATGTCATCAAAAGTTCTGTCTGATTACGAATTGTCATGAATGGGCTGCATGGATGGTAGGATGTGATTTTTTTTTTTTTTTTTTTGACAGGCAGAGATAGACAGTGAGAGAGAGAAACAGAGAGAAAAGTCTTCCTTTAGTTGGTTCACACCCCTCCCCAAATGGCCGCTACAAAGCCAGGAGCCAGGTGCTTCCTCCTGGTCTCCCATGCAGGTGCAAGGCCCAAGCACCTGGGCCATCATCCACTGCACTCCCGGGCCACAGCAGAGAGCTGGACTGGAAGAGGGGCAACTGGGACAGAATCCGGCGCCCCAACTGGGACTAGAACCCGGGGTGCCGGTGCCGCAGGTGGAGGATTAGCCTAGTAAGCTGTGCCAGCCGGTAGGATGTGATTTTGAAGACAGGACAAGCACTCACAGAGATGAATGGAAAACCCAATTCTGGTCCTGCTTTTGCATCTCATTCCTGTACCTCTTGGTAAGATTCATCCGAACTCTCTAGATTTTTCTCCCCTGATATCCTGAAAGGCACGAAGTATTGCTGAGTCGGTAGCTTGATGGAAAATGCCAACTCTGGTCTGTCACCTGCAGTGGGCAAAGGGCACTCAATCTAAACAGCTGAGGGATCAAGGGACAGGAAGTGGGGTCTGAACAGAAGCTCAGAGCAGAGAAGAGCAAGGCCAGCAAGCACCCTGGAGGAGAGGACAGCCTGGCGAGAACAGAGCTGGTGTCCAGTGACACAAGGCTGAACAGATGGAGAGAGCCAGATGAAGGCAAGCGGTGACACGGGGTCACTGAGGTTGCTGACATTTTGCTGCAAGTCTAAACGCGTGGTCAGAGTTGTCATTTGGCGAGTGTATCGGGAAAGTTCCCGCAATGCCCGACAGGCAGAGTTTCAGCAAGGGCAGAGCACTGTTACTCTGCAATGAGTGCATCTCACAGCCACCCAGGGGCCCGGCGTGGCCCAGACTGCTGTTTCTGGTACAGAAAAGCTGTGCTCTTCCCACCGGGAGCACACTCACCACGCGCTCACTGCACCTGCTTCTGTCGCTGGGAAGGGCAAGAGTACCTCAGGCAAGAGAATCCTAATGGGCGCTCCTAATGGGGACGCCCATGGAGGAGCAGCGTGTACCGGGGCCTCGGCTGATTTATGTTCACCATTAGCCTGGAGGAAAAGAGCCAACGGGGAGAACGAACTGCATCGGGTGTAATGTTGGCTTCAAAGAACGCTTTGGCTCATTTTCTTGCTGCCGTACCTGCTGCAAACGAGAAGGCATCAGGCTGACAACTTCCCTTCTGATTTACAGGGAAGGTCATCGCATCCCAGGCAAGCGTTTTGCAAACTATAAAGCCTTCCACCCACTGCACACTTTCCCTACCCCTTTACGTGCTCTCCCTAGAACCCAAGACTGAACCCGGAGCAAGAGCAACTGGAAAAATCCCGTGACTGCTGCTCCAGATGACTTTCAGGCGAGAATACGTGAAATAATGACTCTTATAGTTAGTCTGAATATAAATATGATGACGCTGTACGTTTGTCATCCATGTGGCCAGAATGTTCGTGGAGGGAATTAGCATATACTATTTGTCAGTGATATTTTCATCCAATATTTACAGTGTTGCTAAAAAAAAAAAAAAAAAAAAAAAAAAAAAAAAAAAAAAAACAACACTTGGGGTCTGCCATTTACAACAATTCTAGTAAAGAGATAAAACTCCTGGTTAATTTCTGAGATTATACTATTTTTATTTAACCTTGGCTCAAGTTTGAAAAATAGCACCAAGAATTACCACCAAGAATTCCTACATTGTTCAAAGTATATCCCTTTAAATGTAAACAATGGCCTGTTTTCCTACTTAATGACCTCAGTTGCAATTACAGAAGACCCCACCCCACCCCCCAGGGTAGAAAACAACAGTCTCAAGGCAATCATGTTCTTTAGAAGTAGAACAGGGACAACAAAACGCACCACCAGCAGTGGGATCAGAAAGTAAATGAACAGCAGAGATATTTACGTTCTTCAATAAGGATGCATCGTCAGGAAGCCAGCACGTAAATAAAGCAGAGAAACCTGTGTGCTTGCCCTCAGAACATTCTACTGCAGTGTCCGGAACCTCAGACTCTGTAACCCTCTCTTTATTAAAACAGTACATCACACTTGCCAAGACACCAAGGTGAACCTGGAAGGTCACTTGAGATCTTTGCCGTGGTTACTCTTAGCCCAGTAGCAACACCACTGAAGACAAGATCCTGCCACTGGGACCTGGCAGAAGAGGCCTGGCACAGTGGTCCAGCAGGGGCACCTGTCACTGTCTCAGGTGGACACGAGAAAAGAACAAGCAAACCCAAGCTTGCCACCGACTCTCAGGAGAACGCCAGACCGCCCGCAGCTCAGCCTGGCGCTGCGATTCCTCCGTGGGTTCTAAAGGCTCATTTTAAATTCAAGCAACTGTTCTCAAAATTAAACGGAACCCAGTTCGGAAGCCAAATTTCATGAGACTGCATTCCACGACAGTGCCTCACCCTGGACATATGTCTTCCCTCTCCTGACTTCTCCTGGTCCAATTCCATCAGTGAAGCTTGGCCCTGCACTTCTATGAAGACCACTATTTGTCATATCCACTTGGCTTGTACATTAGCTAACCTGGGGTGCGGGGTGGGGAGCCTGCCCTGCCTTTGGTAATGAATCCTTTTGGTTTTCTCTTTGATATCTACTGATATTTCGTTCATTTGGACCTCATAGGACCCTGTGAATTCCGGGGTCATTTCATCCTTCCTAATTACACAGCCGCTGAATATCAAATTAAAAATATGCTGTTTTCATATTCACTGATTTATGCTAATTCCCCGAGCACCTGAGAATTTTAGGTGTTTAACTTACACTTCAGTTATTTTCCATGATGGAAAAAAACATATGAGTTTACTCCTCCAGCTATGCCCAAATCATCATTTGATGCCAAGTTTCTGTATGTCACAAAATATAGTACAGGCTCCCAAGCAGGCCTCCACCCCATCAGTATCAGTTTCTCCCAAGGGTGAGCCTGAAACTGGCCAACAGGTCCTGCACCTTACCCTGCACCCAGTGACTGTGGTCTTCAGATGGGGCTGCCACCTCGGAGAGAGAAACACAAAGACGTCTGCATGTGAGGCCATTGTTGAGGGCCTCAATTCTCAGTGTTCACACTTCCCCATGCCTGGTTATCCTGAGACTGACCTGGCCTACACTGGGCCCTCACCCCCTTCCGTCATCCAACAACAATGAAAATACATAGCAAATCTTCCTCTGGTGCATTGTCCCTGTGGGCTGCACTGTTTAGGCAGACAAAATTAGACAAGATGAACCCTCTTGTGAGCAGGGTGTCTTAACACCTTCTCAGTCCAATTTATTATGGAATTCATTCCCAATAAAGTTTTACTTGTATGTGTAATTATCGAACAACTGATCACAATATGTCATAAATATATGTTGTTTTACCCACTGTTTATGAAAAAATAATTATAATTTTAATAGGTTGGCAACTCAATCTAGAAGAAAAATATTCATATGTTATAATGATAAGGTCATCGAAAAATTTTAAAAATTCAAATTTACATAGTACTTATTTTTTTTCTAGAGAAGTATGATGAGGTGGAAAACTGTAAAATATAACACTATAACACATTAGAATGCAGTTCTCTCTAGAAGTGAAATAGAAATACAATTGCTAAGGCAAGAAGAGATGATATAAGATTTCCTTCTGTTAAAAAGTTTCTTCATCAATATCATCAAAATGTCCATTCTCCCAAAAGCAATTTACAGATTCAACGCAATACCAATCAAGATACCGAGGACATTCTTCTCAGATCTGGAAAAAATGATGCTGAAATTCATATGGAGACACAGGAGACCTCGAATAGCTAAAGCAATCTTGTACAACAAAAACAAAGCCGGAGGCATCACAATACCAGATTTCAGGACATACTACAGGGCAGTTGTTATCAAAACAGCATGGTACTGGTACAGAAACAGATGGATAGACCAATGGAACAGAATAGAAACACCAGAAATCAATCCAAACACCTACAGCCAACTTATATTTGATCAACGATCCAAAACCAGTCCCTGGAGTAAGGTCAGTCTGTTTAATAAATGGTGCTGGGAAAACTGGATTTCCACGTGCAGAACCATGAAGCAAGACCCCTACCTTTCACCTTACACAAAAATTCATTCAACATGGATTAAAAATTTAAACCTACGACCCGACACCATCAAATTACTGGAGAGCATAGGAGAAACCCTGCAAGACATAGGTACTGGCAAAGACTTCTTGGAAAAGACCCCAGAAGCACAGGCACTGAAAACCAAAATTAACTACTGGGATTGCATCAAATTGAAAAGTTTCTGTACTGCAAAAGAAACAGTCAGGAAAGTGAATAGGAAACCGACAGAATGGGAAAATATATTTGCAAACTATGCAACAGATAAAGGGTTGATAACCAGAATCTACAAAGAAATTAAGAAACTCCACAACATCAAAACAAACAACCCACTTAAGAGATGGGCCAAGGACCTCAACAGACATTTTTCCAAAGAGGAAATCCAAATGGCCAACAGACACATGAAAAAATGTTCAAGATCCCTAGCAATCAGGGAAATGCAAATCAAAACCACAATGAGGTTTCACCTCACCCCGGTGAGAATGGCTCACATTCAGAAATCCACCAACAATAGATGCTGGAGAGGATGTGGGGAAAAAGGGACACTAATCCACTGTTGGTGGGAATGCAAACTGGTGAAGCCACTATGGAAGTCAGTCTGGAGATTCCTCAGAAACCTGAATATAACCCTACCATTCAACCCAGCCATCCCACTCCTTGGAATTTACCCAAAGGAAATTAAATTGGCAAACAAAAAAGCCGTCTGCACAGCAATGTTTATTGCGGCTCAATTCACAATAGCTAAGACTTGGAACCAACCCAAATGCCCTTCAACAGTAGACTGGATTAGGAAATTATGGGACATGTACTCTACAGAATACTATACAGCAGTCAAAAACAATGAAATCCGGTCACTTGCAACAAAATGGAGGAATCTGGAAAACATCATGCTGAGTGAATTAAGTCAGTCCCAAAGAGACAAATATCATTTGTTTCCCTTGATTGGCGATGACTAACTGAGCACCAAAGGGGAAACCTGTAGAAGTGAAATGGACACTATGAGAAACAGTGACTCGATCAGCTCTTGTGCTGACTGTTGTTGTACAATGTAATACTTTATCCATGGTAGTATTTTTTTTTCTTTATCCTAGTACTAGTGGTTGAACTCTGTAATTAACACACAATTATTCTTAGGTGTTTAAATTTTAACTGAAAAGTGATCTCTGTGAAATATAAGAGTGGGAATAAGAGAGGGAGGAGATGTAAAATTTGGGACATGCTCAATCGGAACGGCCCCAAATGATGGAGTTAGAATTGTGCCAGGGGTTTCCAATACAATCCCATCAAGGTGGCATGTACCAAGGCCATCTCATTAGTCCAAATGATCAATTTCAGCTCACAATTGATCACACTGATAGGTCTAAGAGTCAAAGAGATCACACAAACAAGACTAGTGTCTGCTAATACTAACTGATAGAATCAAAAAGGGAGAGAATGATCCAACATGGGAAGTGAGATACACAGCAGACTCATAGAATGGCAGATGTCCTAAATAGCACTCTGGCCTCAGAATCAGCCCTTAAGGCATTCGGATCTGGCTCAAGAGCCCATGAGAATATTTTAGGCATGGAAAGCTAAGACACTCTGGAAAAAACAGAAGACCTAAATGAAAGATCTCTGCGAGTGAGATCCCAGTGGAAAGAACGGGGCCATCAAAGAAGGAGGTACCTTTCTCTGAAGGGAGGAGGGAACTTCCACTTTGACTATGGCCCTGTGGGAATAAGATCGAAGTCGGCGAACCCTAAAGGCTTCCATAGCCTTGGCAACTCATGACCAGAGCCTAGGGAGATTACTGACGCCATAAACAAGAGTGTCAAATTGTTAAATCAACATCAGGAGTCACTGTGTACTTACGTCTCATGAGGGATCTGTCCTTAATGTGTTATCCAATGTGAAGTGATGCTATTACTAGTACTGAAACAGTATTTTTACACTTTGTGTTTCTGAGTGGGTGCAAACTGATGAAATCCTTACATAGTATATATTGAATCGATCTTCTTTATATAAAGATAATTGCAAATGATTAAAAAATCTTGGTGTTAAACTGGAAATTGCATAGACAATTAATCAATTTTTTTAAAAAAAAATCATGTAGGATCTCTGTCCTTAATGTGCTGTACATTGTGAATTAATACTATAACTAGTACTCCAACAGTATTATCATTTTGTGTCTCTATGCGAGGGCAAACCGTTGAAATCTTTACGTAATATGTACTAAATTGATCTTCTGTGTATAAAGAGAATTGAAAATGAATCTTGATGTGAACAGAAGGGGAGAGGGAGCGGGAAAGGGGAGGGTGGGGGGAGGGAGGGAAGTTGTGTGGGGGGGGAGCCATTGTGGTCCATGAGCTGTTCTTTGGAAATTTATATTCTTTAAATAAAAGCTTTATAAAAAAAAAAAAAAAGTTTCTTCATGCATTTTTGAAGCAAATGTTAGTGAGAATCAAATTATTGTGGAATTCATATTAGTCAGATACATGTAAAAGAGTAATCTAAAATTTTAAGATGTTGATATTTACCACACTAGACTTCTAACCACTGTAACAATTAAGTACACAATGAAAATTTATAAGTAACTGCTCAAAAATATGGAAGAAAATATTTTAAATGAAGACTATGCTATGTAAAATCAAATATTTGTTAGTGAGAAAAAAAGAGAAAGAAATGGGGAGGGGGCAGACTGCAAGCATCCACGCCTGAAGGTGCCTGTTGAGTACTTGGACATCCAAGGGAGGTCAAGGCACTCTAGCCTTTTGGTCTAGAAGGATCAAATAATTTTACCTTAGATATTTGTATGATGAACAATTCAATATAAGAACAAACCATTTGCACAAGCCAGCCACATAGGGCATCAAGTCAGAAGACCCAATGTGACTCAGTTCATTGTCAGCTCACAGTTCAGACCCTGCAGTTGGACAGTGCCTTTGAAAGGTGCCATGAGCAGATCAAAGCGCAAGGAGCAGCAAACTTACAAAGGAGAAGTACAGCTATGGACATTTGCACAAAGTGTCTTTGAAAATGCCAAGACAGAATAGTTGCTCTACAGCAGGCTTGAATCCAACAGTCTCACTTCCTTTATTTCTCAACGTCTCACCTTAGCTCCTGCTCCTGGATATCTGACAGTCAATTCAGTGAAACGCGGCCATTCCCCAAGACACGGCCTGCCTCCCTACACATGCAGTCCTTGTCCCCTCTCACCACTCCTCATCCTCCTCATCCCTTTCTCCCTGGAGATGATTTGTGGTCTGCATCAAGGATGACTGTGACGGGACATTGGGAGGAATGAGTCACCTTGTCCACAGAAAGCCTCTGTCCAAGCTGACCTCCACTGGGATGTAATTTGCCTTGCTGTGTCTCCACATCCCAGAGTGAGATCCGGTGCTGAGTTGACAGTCCTGCTGTAGCCTCAAACTCCCTAGACATGCCCTCTGTGTCCTTCCCAGCTAAACCACACAACATATGGAGCCCAGCTGTCTCCCCTCAGCTGGACTATGCCCCATATGGGGGCACTTGGGCTCTTTTATGGTCTGAACTGTGTTTCTCCATATTGGGTATGTTGAGTCTAACCCATAGTACTTCAAGATGGGACCATATTTAGGTATTATGCCTTTAGAGAAACAGTAGAGGTAAACTGATGTCATATGGTGAGCCCTAATCCAGTTATGACTGACACCCTCCTAAGAAAAGGACACTGAGGTGCTAACAGATGGAAAAGGAAGATTATGTAAAGACATGGGGGGAAATACATACAAGCCAAGGAAAGAGACCTCAGAGGAAACTGGCCTTGGTGATGCCTTGATCATGGGCATGCAGCCCCCAGAACTATCAGCAAATGCATCTCTGTTCTCTTATCCACCCAGTCTGCAGCACTTGATAACCATCAGCCCAGAAAACCAACAGGGCACTTTCAACTGCTCTCCTCATGTCAAGGGGAAGCCTGGCCACACAGGCTGCTGTCTCAAAGGACAACGCCTCAGTCAGCACCAGCTCACCGCTGAACAGCTCATGTAGATGTGACTGCTCTCGGAGGCCAGCGCTGGCCGTGGATGTGCCGGCACAAACAAAGTCCTTGGCAAGTCTGCTCTCTGAAAACCAACAAATTTGATCTCAGGTTTCTATTACTTCCCTCCCCATCCCCAAAATGTCTGGACAGTTTCAGCCCAGGAGAAAACAGGTCATAAAATCCTTCACCGAGACCATGGCCAATGACTCATTCCATTCCTCTCACTTCCATTAGACTTTGTCCTCCTCTCACTGGAAGATTTGACCTTCTTTCTGAAATGCAGGAAGGGCTTGAGAGTTTTCCAACCCTATTGTTCATGCAGGACTTGGATTCTTGTTTCTCAGTAGGCCTCTTCTCCCACTACAGTCCTCCCCATCCCACATTTACAATAATATATTTTAGAAGTTCAAAAGCCAAGAACTGGACTCTAGGAGTCTTTATTCTTCATGCTGTAGCTTCCACAAAGGCAGTGTAAGTAGCATTCTACTGCTGCACACCGAAGAATAGGAGTTCAAGTCTTTCATTCATGGATTCACCTGTTTCTTCCACAAATATTTACTGAGACCCTCCTTCAGGCCAGGGGCTATTTCAGACCCAGATGCAAACAAAGTTCAGTCATTACCTATATGGACCTGAGAGCCCAAGGTGGTGATGATGACAATGAAGACGAAAATAAACAGATACAGGAGCATGTTAACTGCAGATGCCTAGAGCAGGGTGAGCGACCAGAGTATAAGGCAGGTCTCTGGTGGTCAGGACATGCTAAGGAGGTAACCATTTGTGTAGAGACCTGAAGGGATGGAGAAAGCAAATGGCAGGAGAAACTGAAAGAGCAAAACCCCGGGCATGGAGGGAGCACAGACGGGGCAGGCATGGCTGAAGTGTGAATGATCAGAGGACTGTAGCAGACACTGGATCTGGGCAACAGGTGGAGCAAAAAGAGCCTGAAGAACTGAAAGTAGGGGATGAAAATGCCAGTGATTTCATTATTTTTCAAAGATAGATGGATAGCTATATTTATTTATTCGGTCATTCATTCACTCAAAAGGCAGAGAGATAGGGAGTGAGAAGAGAGAGAGAGGCCTTCCGCTGCTGGTTCACTCCTCAAATGCCAGCAACAACCAGAGTTGGCCCATGTCAAAGACAAGAGCTAGGAAATCCACCCAGGTCTCCCCCATAGAAAACAGTGGGCCACCTTCCACTGCTTTCCCAGGCCTATCAGCAGTGTGTTGAATCCCAAGCAGAGCTGCTGGGACTTGATTGGGTGCTAAGATATGGGAAGCTGGCATTGCAAGAGGTAGTTTAACCACAATGCCATAACAATGGCCCCTTGTGATTTCACTATTCACCTGTTGAGTTTACACATTTCTGAGGGATGGCAAATGCTACTTGCTTGCTTGGGAGAAGAAAAAAAAAGGAGGGGAGTAACAGTGCTTCCAGTGAAAAGAAACAAGGATGCATTATAAATTCAGAAAAGTAAGACCTAACAAACCAGAATGTGGCTGAACACAATTACAAAACAACAAGATTCCTTTCAAATAAGAATGGGGCAGGATCAAGGCCACCAAGATTGTGCAGTGGGCTGTGACCTGGTCAGGGTGCCTGGACAAGGAGGGGAGTGGGGCTGACATGCACTCTGCCCTCAGTGGGAACACCGGAGCTGCGTCATTCATGCCCAGATGCCACACAGGCCAGGGCAGCATTAGGTGAATCACGTATAGCTAAGGATCAGAAAATCTACCTTTTCCATAAATCTATTCAGTAATGTGCATTGCAAGCCTTTATGTATTGTGCACTTTTTGATCTAGAATCCAAATATCAGAAAGTTCTGTCTGCGTCCTTTTGCCTGAGCATCATTTCTGTTTCCTACAAATTGGTAGTCTTTTTTTTTTTTTTTAATTTGACAGGTAGAGTTATAGACAGTGAGAAAGAGACAGAGAGAAAGGTCTTCCTTTCGTTGGTTCACTCCCCAAATGGCCGCTATGGCTGGCGCTGTGCTGATCCGAAGCCAGGAGCCAGGTGCTTCCTCCTGGTCTCCCATGTGGGTGCAGGGCCCAAGCACTTGGGCCATCCTCCACTGCCCTCCCAGGCCACAGCAGAGAGCTGGACTGGAAGAGGAACAGCCGGGACTAGAACCCAGTGCCCTTATGGGATGCCGGTGCCACTGGAAGAGGATTAACCAAGTGAGCCACAGCACCGGCCCCAAGTTGGTAGTTTTTGACATCTAGTTGGTGGTTGCTCTTGGCACATCCTTCAGCCCGTCTCTGGCTAGCCTGACACAGATGCTATATGTAGGTTCTGGCATCATCCTAGCTAAAGAAGCTGAGGAGACATGTATTTTATGGTAGAAACAAAGACCCAAAATGGTCCGATCTAGAATGAACTCCAAAGACTGCACACAGGGTTAGAGATAAGGCGAGCTGGGTTGGACAAGCATGCAGAAAGGCCGAAAATCCAAACGAGAGATGCCCCAGGAAACAGCGGGCAAGGGTATCCAGGGTCCAGACGAGCTTCTGTTGGCCGGCAGGCTCTGCTCTCCTACCTGTGATCCGCACTGAGCACTTAGGGTGGTACCCCGAGGATAAACCAGAGAGGTGGTGAGTGTGTCCCATTCCCCAGTCACTGCAGTCCTGTGGGAATGGCTCTCGGCAGCCCCACTACTGCTAACAACCACCAGCAAAATACGCTCCACCTGGCCTCCTGCTTGGCGGTTCCCAGAGATGACTCGGCGTGGAGCGTGGGCTGCTGTGTGGGTGGGCCTGCCCTACTGACAGCCTCAAGATTTCCCAAGGGAATTTTCTCCCATTTGGGAAGGGAGAGGTGGGGACGGCAAGGGGGCACGGGCAAACTCAAGTCAGCGATCACCAGAGCAAAAACTGGATGTGGCTTAGACCCGTGAGGTGGGAGTACAGCAACCATCCTTTCGTTTCTCTAAATTGAAACTTCAGCATTTACAAGATGACTTAGAATTGCTACCAAACGCTGGCTCACCTGAAAACATCTGGAGACTTTAGACATGCATTTCACCAGGGAGCCACTTTCAAACATGGCTAAACCGACGAATCCTAGGCCCACCAATCCTGCCCTGCCGGCTACTTCCCACAAAAGCCACGACAAACGTGCTGGCCTATAAAATCTTTCTGCTCCACCAAGGATCCTGGCACTTCACCTGAGCGGCTGCGCGTGTCATGCTATGTTCCCCCCCAGGGAACCTGAGTTACAACAAGACTGCAAAACCCTGCCTAGTTCTCTCTCTGGAGCTCTGTCCAGCCTCATCACGCCTCACCCAGGACAATGAGCAAAGCAGGGATGGAGTCAGCCTTCCTGGAGTCCCGTGGCTGTGGGGGTAGAGATGTAAAACTGTTAGGTAGGAAGTTAGTTATGAGCTTATGTGTGTGTGACATAAAGGCCTAAGGAAAAGACATCTATGTCCAGCATATGCATCTGCACCTCAGAGTCATCCAGGCAGCATTCCAGGGGCAGTCAGGCCTCCGCATCCTACCCTGCCCCCTTCTACCTGATAACCTGCCTGGTGGGGGTCCCTGCCCCTTCTCCCAGGTACAGCCCAGTATCTGCATTTCAAACACCCTGCTCTGGATCCCCACTCTCCAGGAGGTCTTGCTCACCCTTCCTCCAAACCCAGGATGGTGCCAGCTAGCCTTCCTCCTGTCTGATACCTTCAGGGAAAAACTCAGATAGGAGTTTTTCTATTTACATCCAAAAAGCCCTTTGTTCCAAGAGGAGCAGAGGTGGAAAGCAAGACCCATCTCCTTAAAAACCCCCGGCCTCAACTGGACTGCGCGCTTAGCCCTCTGCCTGTCTGCTGAGCCGCCCGCCTGACCTGGTCAGGTGTACTCTCTCTCCACTGCCCTCCCCCCCACACTCTCTCTCAGGCTCTGTCTGGAGAGGTGCCCATCCATTTTCACGGATGTCCCTTCCCTAATAAACTTTGCTATACTCACCTCCCACTATTGTCTGTCTCACGCCTGAATTCTTTCTTGCGGGAAGACAAGAACCCTGCAAATTTCTCCGGTAACAAAACAAATGGATCTTCTATTAACAAAGAGCCCGGGTGGGGGAGGCTGGCGCAGACGCCAACTTGGTGAGCACCACGCCCAGCGCCAGTAGCAGGACCTTGAAGCAGAGATCAGTGCAATATCCCTTACAATCTTGTTAGGAAGACAAAATAAAAGGCTGGTCACCAAAAATTAGTGAAAAGAAACAGGTAAATTAAGCAAATTGGCCATTTAGTGAATTGTCTTTCAGCAAATTAACCCAGAACGGACATAATTGGTAATAAAGGAGGAATGGAATTTAACAAAGATTTAGTAATTGTCCCTGGGGTGACCTAACAATTGCAAATGTTGGCTGTGGTGGTAAACAAGCCTTTTAAAGTTTAACGATTGCTTTTAAAGCCACATGGTGAGTGGTCAGAGCGTGGGGAACATATGTACATACCCACAGGACAAATGGACGGAAAAGAAGAGAAGCTGCCCCAATGTTCCACAAATGGGTTCCAGCAGCTTGGGATAAATTTCCAGTGACAGCATCATGCATGATTCAGGATGGTGTGGTGCCTCCAACCACCGAGACGGAAGCGAAGGTGACACCTCTCACAGAACCGCATTAGAGACCTTGCAGAGTGGTGCAGCCACCACCAAGATGCGGTGTCAGATACGAGTGAGGAGGGCAGGCACAGAACCAGAGTGGACACACGCATGGGAAATTCACATGACTTTGCCTAGTGCCTATTAAACACACAGCACCTCTGAATTAAACACCGTAACTAGCGCCTCCAGTGTTTCCTCTGTAGCTCTTACAGCTGGCTGATTCAAGTTGGGGAAAAAAAAAGTTTCCATCTTCCTCTGGACAAAAGAGAAGACCCCAGTCTCTGTAGTTGGAGGCACACTGCAAGCATCAGTGGGAAAGAATCATCCTTGTGAGCCCAGCGGACAAGGCACGCAGCCTGACCCTGGCAGCTGCGAAGCTGATCAGAAGGCTGCGTGAGGGCTGGTAAAACACGAGACTGCTAAGGAAAGAGGAGAGGAAGGCGCGCGCAAGGCCAGTGTCCTGAGGAAGGAAGGCAGAGCTGGGAGCTGAAGGCAGGCTGCCGCCGAGGCCAGCAAAGCGAGATGAGGCTGGAGACTGGCATAAAGACTGGATGCCAATCTTTTTATCTTCGGCTGAGAGTGGAAGGAAGGAATGGAGAGGCGCTTACTGCAGTAGTCCACACCAGGGACAGTAACGTCTCAACAGACAACGGCCAGGACCCGCAGGCCACGGTGAGGACTGCATCAGCTTGGGGTCAACAGCTTTGTTCTGCTAACGTGTCATGGGAGCCACTGAAGCGTCTCAAGAGTCACAGTGAGATAACCCCTTGCCTTGCACTGTTAAACAGCCATCTAGCTGCCAGAAGGCAGGCCAAAGGGCAAAAGGTTATAAAGGGAGTCAAACGGAAGGCATTCCCCTGGTCCTGCCCACAGCCAGGGCCTTGGTCCATGAAGACCAGCCCAGGCACCGATGAGAGGGAGGGAGGGAGGGAGAGAGGATGCCTGGCGGGTTCTGCATCACCAGTGTCGGGGTGCATCTCACTGGGACAGGATACACTGATGAGAAGCAGCTCAGGGCGCAGACAATCACGAGACTGCGGTGAGTGAGGCCTCCTTCCGTGGTACCTGTCTTCCCACGGCAAACGGACAGCAGCCTGTTAACATCCTGCCTCCGGTAGGCATGGAAACGTCGGCGCTGTACACGCTGCACAAACAAGGGAAAATTCCAGGACACCTGGTAGATTCACCCACATTTGCTCCGTGGGAGGTGGCGTTCAGGACAATTTTCACCTCCTGTTTTGGAAGAAGGGAGGTTATTACCAGTGTGTGGAGGGAAACCTTGCAATCACGGCTGTGTTATGGGGCGTTGCTGGAAAACCGTACGTCAAGAAGCTGACCCTGGAATCGGCAAAGAAACTGACAGATTAAATCACGGAGCCCATCAGACAGGGCCCTCCTTGTACTCCGGAGAAGCCGAGCAGAAGAGAAGGCTGGTTTTCCTATAGAACTCTAGCAGCAGAGAAAACTCTGCTGCTCATTACCCGTCCTGCTGGCCTGTCCTATGGTTCAGCATTTCTCCTTAATTAAGGAGTCTGCAGGATGGAGCCTTGGTGACAGATGGAGAGGGCCTTGTCCCCAGCAATGTGGCCCGAGGGCCTCCAGCCAGCACTGACCGGGTGGACGCGTGCACAAGCTCCCTCTCCCCTCCAGCACGTGTCACTCCAGAGGTGCCGAGAAGACGACTCTGGATGACCGAAGACCCAGGCAAACAGCCCACGGGAGGAGAGACGGACAGGGTGCGTCTCTGGCACATTCGGCAGAGAATCGAGCACCCTGGGCACCTCCCCTAATGCACGTCTAGTCTGACAGTCGAGGGAGTCACCAGGGATACATCTGGCTGCCTCTGCCTGAGTTATTTGTATTGAACAGAGTGCTACAGGGTGTTTTTCTCTGGTCTCATTATGTGTGTGTAATGCCAATTGAACAACAGGAATGGAAATTAAAGAAGAACATATCTGCCCCTGCTGGTTTCATCTCATTAGTGCAAAGCCAAATGATGAGCCCTGAAAGGTGCACCAACAGGCCACCGAGCTGGCACTGAGGGTCCAAGGATCTTTTGTATTGCTCTGAGAAAATGCATCTGAATCACTCGCTGGGCAGAAGTCACCAGAACCATTCCGATAATGAGGCCAGGTTTCGGCTTGGGTAGCATTAAGTGTCTACCTAAATAAACAGCAAGGGGACCGCAGTGACAGATTGCAGGCTTCAAATCCATAGCGTAGGACTACCGTGTCAGACCCTTAAGGCCAAGTTCATGCTCCGCGGGGTTGATTGGGAAATCTGGCAGAGCTGCCAAGCAATGCTGGATGGCTTACATAATCCTGAAGCCTCAGCCTCTCTCTCAAATTAATCAGACCAAGGCCAGCTATAAATTTGCGACCAAGACTGGGCAGCTCGCAGACAAAATGCAAACTGGAACAGTCTGCCGCATTGAAGCCTCACAGGCCATGTAGAAGAGACGGCTTGTGCAGCCTGTGAGGACAGAGCAGGGGCTGGTCCTCAGCAGAGCCTCCAGTGCAATATCAAATCTGTCCTTTATTCAGATGGGCTGAGGACTGTCAGCCGCAGCCACAGGCCTTTCCCAGGGAAGACTGGGAACAGCCACTGACACAGAATCAGCACAGCCTCTGAGGCCCAGGGACCCACTGACCTGTGCGCTGTGAGCTTCCACTTTCAAAAGGCTGCAAACCCCGATCCCTCTTTACCTTTACCCCGAAAATCTGAAAAGCACGGATTGGGCCACAAAAATAGGAGGCCAGGAAGTTGAGGCACAGATGAGAACCACCTCTAGATAACTGTCCCATGAAGAACAAGGAACCCCCCCCCACACACAAAGTGTCCATCTAGAAGGATCTGCATCTGGCACGGCGTGTGGACACCATGCTCTTACAGGGTGCTCTCAAACAGATACGACTTGGCCTTCCCAGAATAAAGAAAATGGGACATGTCCCCAGGACTGACCCAGGATCTTCCAGATTGCACATGGGGGTTGTGCATGTGTGGAGGGGGTTGGAAGAGGTTGTGTACTTGTGTGTGTAAATTGCACATGGGGGTTGTGCATGTGGGGGGGTTGGAAGGGGTTGTGCACTTGTGTGTAAATTGCACATGGGGGCTGTGCATGTGTGGAGAGGTTGTGCATGTAGAAGAGTTGTACACTTGTGTGTGTAAATTGCACATGGGGGTTGTGCATGTGGGGGGGTTGGAGGGGGTTGTGCACTTGTGTGTGTAAATTGTACATGGGGGCTGTGCATGTGTGGAGAGGTTGTGCATGTAGAAGAGTTGTACACTTATGTGTGTAAATTGCACATGGGGGTTGTGCATGTGGGGGGGTTGGAGGGGGTTGGGCACTTGTGTGTAAATTGTACATGGGGGCTGTGCATGTGTGGAGAGGTTGGGCATGTAGAAGAGTTGTACACTTGTGTGTGTAAATTGCACATGGGGGTTGTGCATGTGGGGGGGTTGGAGGGGGTTGTGCACTTGTGTGTGTAAATTGTACATGGGGGCTGTGCATGTGTGGAGAGGTTGTGCATGTAGAAGAGTTGTACACTTATGTGTGTAAATTGCACATGGGGGCTGTGTATGTGTGGAGAGGTTGTGCATGTAGAAGAGTTGTACACTTGTGTGTGTAAATTATACATGGGGGTTGTGCATTGTGGAGGGGGTTGTGCATGTGTGCATGCGGGTTGTACATGTGCAGGCTTCTATTTGTATAATGGTGGTTGTACGTGTGTGTGAATCATGCAAGTGGGAGGAGTTATGCATGTGAGGGGACACTGTACATGTCTGCGGGGGTTGTATATACTGTGTGCAGGTTGTGGCTGTGTGTGTGTGTGTGTGTGTGTGTACATGAATTCCTTAGAGAGGCTGTGTAACTCTCAGATCTTCCACCTCTATGGCTTGTACAAAGTGAGAAACCCCAGTCTCCACGGATGAAGGGACTCCACCCTTGTTTTGAGAGGCTGAGAAGAAAGCCAGAGCCGAGTGTGGAATTAGGAAAAGTGAAGACAGAGAGCTTGATGAGGCACCAAGATGCTGCTCTTCAAAGCCAGAACATAATCCACTCTTCAAAGTGATGCAGATGCCAAGAGGCAGGACACAGACGGCAGGAAGGCTCGGAAAGAGCAGAGCACAGGTCTCAACTCAGACAGAGCTGGCTACCGCTCACCACGAGACCGTGGCCGACAGAGCTGGCTACCACTCACCACGAGACCGTGGCCGACAGAGCTGGCTACCACTCACCACGAGACCGTGGCCGACAGAGCTGGCTACCGCTCACCACGAGACCGTGGCCGACAGAGCTGGCTACCGCTCACCATGAGACCGTGGCCGAGATATTTAACGTTATGCTGCTTTACTCACTCCACGCAAGGAAAAACTGCAAGTTCTAATGTTCAGGGTAGTACTGAGGCCCTGGGGACGTGGTGCAGGTCAAGTTCCCAGCCAATGGAACACCCTCATAAATCGTTGATTCACTTCCCGATGTGACAGGCTTGAGAAGTGTTATGACCGGAAAAGACCCCACCTGGCCTGGACAGACCATAAAGAACAAAGAGAGGAGGGTTAGCAGGTGGCCTGAGAAGAAAACAGAGAGGACACATGCAGAGGACAGGGCCTCAGACACCCCGGGACCACCCCGGAAGTCAGGACCTCCGACAGGAGCACTCAACCCCAAACTTTGGGCGTCTCAGTCCAGCACTTTTCCCATTGTGCCCTCCTAAACCCTGCTCCCTGATGCCTGTCACTGCTCGTTTGCATTCTCATTCTGCTGTTCCCCATTTAATTATAGGATAAAAATAGTTTGCAATTAAATGAGCAGATCTAGGGACAGTAAACACATAATGTCCCTGTATGAGATAATACCCACGTCGTAAGCCAACTGTCAGAGCAAAATGAATGGGCCAGCAAAGAAGCTCTGTCCCCGTCAACAACGCCACATAGCAGTGCCGGTGCTCAGTGCGTGAAGCACCAGGAGTGGAGGACTCCATGCTAAAATGACACACGACACATAGCCCTCCTCACCACACCAGCTTTGGCTGGCAGGATCTAACCCAGCATGATTCAGAACCTTCTCTATTGTCTCAGATCACCCTAGCAGTTCTGACGGGGAGAGACACGGTGCCACAGTCCCCTTGGATTCCTTGCCAGAGCACTGGAGGGGAGAAGGACCTTGACTATGGGGCTCACAGCTGAAGGTCACAAGGCTGCTCCCTGGGTGGGTCTGGCCATGACAAAGTCTCCTTTTGGCCAGGGCAGGCATGAAGACCCAGGGCATGAACAGTACCCAGGCTTCAGGGCTGCCAAAGAACGAACACTCAGGTAAGATGTAGGTCAAGTCACACACAAGTCCCCAGAGGCCCTGGGGAGAGTCACCTTTCCTTCTGCAGGTCCCCAACACAATGATGTAGTTTATAAAGCATTTTTTAAAGGTAAAGGGACAGTTCTCCCCTCCCCTTGCTCTTTCCACATTCCGAGAGCACTGTGTTTGAGCTCACGCACGCACGCACACTTTCACCTCATCTATGCACCTCTTTAAGTGTTCCTTCCTGGAAGCAGCCAATGACCTGCAGTTGAATGACAAGCTGAGCACACATTACATGCATGTGTGTTACATGAGGATATATACATGCACATGTATGTACAAGGAGACTTCAAAACATGCATGGAAAATGCATCTTATAAAAAACTATTCATGGATTTCAAAATGCTTTGCACCAAAACAATCAAATCCTTTAATTCCACTATTCCACGAATGGCTTGAAATCCTCTTATGTGTGTGTGTGTGTGTGTGTGTGTGTGTGTAATACACACTTTCATTACTCTTATTATAGAGTGAGATATATATATATTAACATGTGGTCTGACAATAAGGAGGAAATAGACTTACTATACTTATTACATATACAAAATAGTGATAAAAGTTTTGTGTTTATATTTATTATATGCAATACATATGAGTGATACATAAATAAATTAAAAATACCTGAAGTCTCATAACCTGACGTATTGGCTCAGGTGCCCAGACTGATTAGAAGCATAGTGAGTTACTCACAATCTTTCCTAAATGTTTACTGATCCTTTCCCCTCTCAGCTCATACAAATGCATGGACACGTGCCCACCCTGAAATTAAAGTGACCCGGAGGTGGCCCGTGTGAGAGCAACACTGCTCGTTTCTCTGGTGACTGTCAGAGGTGGGAGACGGCAGAGGGACAAAGCCTAATGAGGTTTGGATTGACTGGAGAACAAGAAGCCGGGAAGCCTTGGATTTCTCAAGAACTGGGGTGGAGCTGAAGGCAGAATGGACGGCGGCGCAGCCCCATCTCTCCCACAGGTGCAAAGATGGACAGCGGCGCAGCCCCATCTCTCCCACAGGTGCAAAGCTGACAGCTTCCTTCCGTTTTTCAGGTGCTCACTGGGTAATACAGGCCTGGGGGCATGTGAGGCAGTTCTTGTGTCGGAACGCTGGAACCAGTACAAGTACCATCCGCACGAGGCCCAGGGGACTCCTCTTAAACCTGTGGTGGGTACTTCAATGAAAATCCCACCCTGAGCAAACCCAACCTGGATTCGCCTCCGACGAGAAAGCGACCACAGCATTTCGCTGTGCCACAGCAGACACCAGTGAGGTCTCTCCCTAGACACAGCAGGAAAACCACCACTCAGCAACCGCAGGTGCCCCTGCAGGTCTCAGGCCTCCCATCACATGCTGAATTATCTTTCGGAAGTGGAGAGTGAGTGCTACACTCCCTGTATGAAGGAAAACTGAGCCAGCACGCGGCCCTGGGGACAGCATGTCACAGGATGAGCCTAGGCCTCCTTGTAAGGAACCAGAACTGTCAACACATTACTGGAGGCACGAAATCCAGCAGGCACGGCCAGACACAGGAATCCGGCGGCCCCCCTGGAGGAAACACCACCAAACGGTGAGAGTTTACCATAATCGACATCACAACCCCAAGCACCTTCTGAGCTCTTGACCTGGGTCAGGAATACTGGGAATATTCAACACATGTTCAACATGTAACGGACACACACTGGAGAGACAACGTGAATTGTTATTAACTTACTGAATTCCCACAACAACTCTAAGTGGCAGATGTAACTTTCAAGGCACAGAGAGGTTCAGGAAGTTGTCCAAGATCACACCAGCAAGCGTCAGAGCTGGTCTGATCCTAGAAGCAACCTTCTATGGGTTCTCTGCCCTGGGGGGGGGGGGGGGTCACGTGCTAATAGCAAACCTTTGTTGGGGCCCCCTTAGCACACTGAAGTCCTTTCAAAGAATAAACTCTGAGTAACTGCAAAGTAACTACTTTAAAAAAAAAATCTTGTTTCCTAGTCCACGTTATTCTTCCCTTGAGCACCATCTTCCAGAAGAGAAACATTGAAAATAACCGTCAATCAGACACCTGCTGCAATGGCCTTAGAATATCACACTGTTAACGAGCCTCAAGGTGGGTTGATGCTCACCATTTAGGGTTTCAGCACCGGCGACTGCAGCCTTGGTATGACCTGCTCAGGAGGTATCAAGAACATTCGGAGTATTATGTTTAATATGTATCGAACACGACCCCATCTTCTTCCCCATTTCTCTCATCTGCAGCAATCACCTTGAAACACAGAATGCACATGCTCACTGGGGAACTGCAGGAAATTAATTCCCAGCAAATTTTGTCAATGACTGTCACTCACGTTCTCACTTAAAGGAGACACATCATTACGTGCTGCTGTGAACGGAGACAGATAACCACTGCTGTTTCGCAGGACACAGTGTTAAGGGAAATCAGATCTCGCTTGGTATCATCAGAGTGGTGTAACGGCCTTTAAATCCAGCTGTGCATCGCATTCCTACGCGCGGCTACGTGGGACCCTCGTCTTCCCTGCGCTGGATTCGTGAACACCCTCTCCTCGGCCTCAGTTAGGCGAGAGCTGTTCACAGGCTCTGCTCTTCTCCAGTTTCAGTGCATCGGCTTCCCAGACCACACCACTCCTGGTCATCTCCTTCAGTTCACTTCACGTATTTCATGTTGCTATGCAAACAGTACACACTTGATAATCAATGACTGGAACAATAAAGGATTTAATTGTCCCACAGACGGATCGATAACCTACTGTTTCTTCCCCAGAGCCCATGGCACTGCTGCAAATCTGTGTTTTGCTGATTCACTGTGGCCCTGTGTTTCTCTTGTGCCATGCTCCCTTGCCCAGCACCAAACAAGGAGCATCGAGGGTCTTATTTCTGCCCACCACAGGACAGTTACCTAAAAACATTATCCGGGAGCAGATGAGAAAAGACAGCCATCTGATTAGCTAAGTGGTTTTATAATAACCACTTTGAGTTTTCCAAGCCAGTCATGATGGCTGTAGCCCACGAGATGTGAGCTCAGCTTCCACTCAGGTCAGACAATCCCCCACTGAGCAGACAAGGACAACTCATCACTGAGAACTGAACTCTCCGTGTGGACTGACCGTCTCGGCTACCAAGCTCAGGAGATAAATCCTGGCTGCCAAGGTTTCCAGGAACCCAAGAGGGCGCACTGAGGCAGACAGAACACCAAGGCAGGGTGTGAAGGAAGGACACCCGGCATGTACAAAACACACGGACCTGGACACTGTCCACCCCTCCGGTCCATTCCACCGGACAAGGGCAAGTGCGAGGTTCAGCCTAACCACGGTAAATCCAGAGCCTGTGAACATCACAAAGGGAACATCTAAGGGTTAGGCTGTTTCATTAAGAATAACAGGGCCAGGACAAGGCAGGGATTCTGATGCAATCGCAGAGGATGGTCGCTGTGCCTCTCGCTCAGTTATTAACTGATCCTCTACAAAGTTCACAATTATTATCATTATCCTGAAAACCTATTACACTGAAGCTATAAACGCAAATAGAAAGCCGGCCAGTTCCATCTGCCTGAGAGCAGAACAGGCACCTGGGGAGTTGGGTCTCAGAAATTTTATGCTGAAAGTCTGAACACTACACAGACATCGCTGCGAGATTAGACTTCATGTGCCCAATAAACTACTGAGGTGTAATCTCTGCTTCCCGGGATTCAGGAAATGGTGACTATGAACTACTGTTTCAGGCCGACCTCGCCCAGCAAATGTACCAATCTCATTCAGGAAATATAACGGGATGTTATAAAAGCCCATCTGCATTGCACCACACGAGTCGCCCACACCATGGGTCGTAATCCAAGTGTTAAGCACCCGACCTCTGAGGCGTCTCCGTTCCCCACTCCCAGGACCATCACAACACAGGGAAAGCCACCCACAACAGCACCTCCATGGGAGCCGCAGCCCTTAGGGTGCAGCCACAGAGGAACCTCGATCCCAGAGTCCGGCTGGTGGGAGCAGTAACTCACCTCAGTATCACTGAGCAGTTAATTACCAGGATGGCTTCTGAACCTAAGGGGAATCTTAATAGACAGAACTAATTAAAATCAATACTCACATGGTACTTGTGAGAAGGAAAAGGAGGCTCCAGGTAAATCTGAAACTGGAGAGAAGTGAGTAGCCCCTGTTGCGCCGACCTCGCTCACCAGCTCTGCACCTCCTTGGGGAGACCTGGGCACCTGGAGGACGGAGCACACAGGAAGCCCACCTTAGCCGCTCCCTGAGGCTCTCAGGAGTGGGCTCACTGCAGGGGGTCAGAGGCTCACACCCACGTCCAGAGCTCTGATGCCCAGAACGTTCGATTTCCCTTCTGGCTCTATGACCCATGGGATTTATTTAATCTCTCTGAGCCTGAGTTTTCAATCTGTAAGACAAAAAACCAAGCTGAGCTTGAAGGGCCATTCCATGATGTGTTTCTGGATTTGGATCACGTCTCAGAGACGTAGACAGAGGCTAGATACAGCCTCAGACAGCGAGGGACAGTAATGGGCATCGCATTTTAGAAATAGGGTCTCATCCTGTCTCCCTTTGTCACAACAGGAGGTGTCAGCTGTCTTCTTCATTAGTAGCTCTTCTGGCTTCATGCCAATGAGTGACCACCAAGAGAAACTGGGAGTTTGGTTTTGTTTCAAAATATCTTTTGCAAAGTGATAAAAGGAAACTTAAATTATCCTGCAAACTTGATAATCACTGCATTCTATTTTCTCTCCAGATTGCTACAACGTCCATTACAGGGCCAAATCTGTTGGAAGGGAAATCTTGCCAATGTGGAGAAAATTGTCCCAGTGCAAGAGTCACATGTGGCTGGCTTGGCATCTCAGTTCTGCCCTCTGCAACAGTCACATGCGCTGTGCCAACCAGGGGTCGCTCTCTGTGACCATGTAACAGGATAATAAGAAAGGAATTCGGCACACGGTGGCTGTGGTTGATGGAGGAAAATTGTATTTTACAGCAATGTTTATTTTTTTAATTTGTTCACCCATACTCATGGGAAAACATGTAACTAGTACTAAAAGAAACCAGTGAAGAGTTAAGTCTTCTTCCCACTTCTGTCCCCTAAAATCCCTCCCAGGAAGCCACTAACATTGATTTATTTATTTATTTGGCAGAGAGACAAGGAGGGAGACAAAGACAGAGATCTTCCATCTACTGCTTCACTCCCCCACACGCCCACAACATCCAGGTCTGGGGCAGGCTGAAGCCAGAAGCCGGGAAGGACATCCAGGTCTCCCACATGGGCGGCAGGGGCCCAAACACTTGGAACATCTTCCACTGCACTCCCAGGCCATTACCAGGGAGCTTGATGGCAAGTTGGGTGAGTGAGAGGCGAACTGGAGCTCTGATATGGGTGCGAGTGGGTGTTGATCGGCTGTGCCACAATGCCAAGTCCCTGACGATGGTTTCTCACATGGCCCCCCAGAGGCACCCTGCGCGTGGACGAGTCTTGTGTGTACAGCATTCCCTCTCTTCCAAAATCACAGATGTCAGCACACTTCACACATTATTCTTTTTCTCTGTTCACTTAAACACACACCCAAGCGAGCGTCCTCATCACTCCCTTCTTCACTGTTTTAAAGGCATGCATTTAAGTTTATTGATGCACAAAACTTCCATACTCAGTGTTTTATTAGTGAGCACTTAAGCTGTCTCCAATCTTTCCCAAGCGCTGCTTACATAAACACCTTGCGACACAGTGCTCTGAACGTGTGAGGGTATCCTGAGGGACACAATGGAAAAGACAGAGAAGCTGGGCGAGAGACGTATGCATCAGTGATCTTGAGAGACACAGAGAAGTGACTTCTGGAAAAGCTCCACCCAATCACGTCCTCATAACTGAAGGGTGAGCGTGCTGTCCTTCCTATCTCTACCAACAGAGTGCAACATCAGTATTTTTCATCTTTTACCTCTATGTGTAAGGGGCAAGAGAAAAAAAGATTCCTTGTCACAGTTTTTATTTGAAACTCCATTTATTAAGAGGTCAAGAGAGATCTTCCATCCACTGCTTCACTCCCCAGATGTCCCCAGCAGGTGCACAGTTGTCCATCTCGTCGTGTGTCTCATAGCAGGTGCACAGTTGTCCATCTCGTCATGTGTTTCATACCAGTGTTAAAGACAACAGCAGAGACCATAAGATTATGCCTTGTAGACCTCTGACCACAGGGGTTTCAGTGACCAGGGCTGCAGACAGGCCAACTCCCAGGAGACACTATATTTCTCCAGGGTGACACTGGCTCAAGACTTCTCCCAAAACCTCACACAGGTTTCCGTAGACCACACTGTGTGCTCTCACTCCACCTTTCTTCTCTCTTTCCTTCATTAGGGTCAGTCCTGCGCCATGGTCTGACCACCTGCCTAGCTTCTACCGGCTTCTTCACCCTCTCCTCGAAAAGGCATTTCCCCTTGAAATTCAAACCACGATTGATAGCTACTTCTCACCAGACCCAGACGCACACCTTGTCTGTCCACACCCTCCACTCATCATCTGCTTGTTCTTCTAGACTTTCCTTAACTGATGTACATGCACTCCTACTACAACAATGGCTCCAGGAGTGGGGAACCTTTCTCCTGCCATGAGCCATTGGGAGCTTTAGAACATCAAAATAATCAACATAAAAATTAGCATGCTATCCAGATTCACGGAATTTTGAGCCTGCCTACAGTTGCCTTGGCAGGGCCAGAACAAATGATTTCACAGACCCTGTATGGCCACTGGCCAGACACTCCCCACCCCAGCCCCTTTCCATCACCCATCCTGCAATCCCCTTTCCTGGTTCATCTCAGATCTTTAACTCAGCAACCACTGAGGGCCCTGGGCTCTCACATCCAGAGGCTTTTCCTCTGCCATCCTCTTCAACGGGGATCTCTAACATGGATGTTGAACATGACCTCCAAGAGGGCTGAGCAGCTTTGCCCACTTCCAATGAAAAATTGTTTCAGTCTCTGTTTCTCTTAGTTCAAGCTAGTAGGTCCTTAAGAAAACCTAACTCTTCTAAAAACTCAGCATCGTTCCTACTTGAGGTCTGTCTGCTCCTTGCATCAACAGCTGTGCCCCGTGGCTCTCTTCTGGACACACCGTGCAGATTCGCTGTATTTCTCTGCTTCTCCTTCTACCTCCGTTGCTTCTTTCTTAACTGCACACACCTGAGGTCTGTCAGACGACAGAGTGAGAACCACACCTCCGGCCTCTTTTCCCTAAGGCAGGTATAAGGACTTTGGGGGCTCTACCTCACCAGACAGACTTCTATTCCAAGACCCCTTTAAAACCACCACACTCTGCATGCTGTCTGCGGCCAGCCTATGTTGCCAGACTGCTCTCTGATGGTTAGGTCTGAGGAGCAGCTGCCTCTTCTGAGCCCACAAACCTCCAAGTCTCTGGATGCCCTCCCTCCCCTTCTCTTTCACTCCGCTTGCCCCAGTGAGTTCTTTCCTGAGCTGGCCAATCACGATCAACACCCACCTACGCAGGCCACTGGGATTCTGTTTTCCAACTTCTTTTCCCAAATGGCAAATGTACATGGTCCACATCTTGCCTTCAAAGTTACTGCAACCAACGTTCTCAGAGACGCTCTGCTGCTGCGTTGTGGGAATCACTGCCCATCCAGGCTCTGGCAAGTTCCTTCGCCACTCTCTGCCCAGCTTCTGGACAATGCTACCTGTGTACTACCTTTGCTTTGCGCTCCTTTGCTGTATCAGATGGGATGTTAGGTGACCCTATGAGGACAAAATGTGAATATCTGGACAAAAGTTTACTTCCTGGATCAGAGGACACGTCCAGTGACTGCTGGCAGGGGGACGCTGCTCCTCAGTGTCACTCAGGGATCAAGCCAATAGGAATTCCCTGCACCAGGTGCTTCCACAGCTACAGCACAAAGAGGAAACTGGCTGCTGTGGGTCTTTGCCTTTCTGCCTGGATGTGGCCCAGATCATATTCAGTCATGCTGTATTTGCCAAGCAAGCCACAAGTCCTGCCTAACACAAGAAAAGGAAGGGGGCTGGCGCTGTCACACAGTGGGTTAAAGCCCTGGCCTGCAGCACCGGCATCCCATATGGGTGCCAGGCTCAAGTCCCTGCTGTTCCACTTCCAATTCAGCTCTCTGCTGTGGCCTGGGAAAGCAGTGGAGGATGGTCCAAGTCCTTGGGCCCCTGCACCCATGGGGGAGACCTGGAAGAAGCTCCCGGCTCCCGGCTTCAGATCAGCTCAGCTCTGGCTGTTGCAGTCATTTGGGGAGTGAACCAGAGGACAGAAGACCTCTTTCTCTCTCTGGCTCCACCTCTTTGTATAACTATGCCTTTCAAATAAATACAATAAATTAAAAAAAAGAGGAGGAAGGAGCAAAATCCCCCTTTTTCATAGACACGGGAGCTAGAAATACTCAGTGAACTCTCGTAACTACGACTTATGGGAGCTCTCTGCTCCACTCCTCCCCCCCTCCCTCCTCATGTTCCCCCTCCACTTCCTCTTCCCCAGCCTCCTCCTCCCCTCCTTGCTAACCATGTCCCTCAGTGTTCTCACCAACAGTCGTGAGTGGACTTCGACATCACCTCCAGCTTCCCTTTCTGTGTCAGTGCCAACTGCCCTCTTCCACTAGTCACCAGCAAATGGCCTTGCACTTCAGTGCTGAACCCAAGCTCCTTGGAGGTTAGTAAGAGATATCAGGGGTAAAGATGGACAGGTCGGCATCCCACCAAATGAAAACCTGCCCTCCACCCCGCCCCTCTGATGGTTCGGTCACATTCCTGCAGGGCAAACACCCATGGTTAGGCACGGAGTCCATTGGAGGGGCCGAGACAGGTGCTTCCTCCCTGTGCAGGATTCACACCCCTACCCCACACAAAAGCCAGGGCTCTCAGGGCTGCCCCGGCAGCTCCAACGCTAGGACTCGGGACACACTGACACATCTCAGGGTCCACACAAACTCCACGTGAGCCAATGACAAGCTGCCAGGGTGCCTCCCTCACAGCTTTCGGCCAAGGACAGTGAGGCCTCAACACACCCTGATTCGCTCTGGCAGAAATGCTACCGTGTTTCAGACCAACTGCCGGACTCACTGACAAAAACTGTCCACTTAACCTTGAGAAGAATGGCCCACTTTGTTTCTTAGACGCGTTTGTTTTTTAACATTGATCCAAAGTCCTGTTAAAATATTCCCTTTAAATACGTAGGCGCTTGAAACCTTTGTCATCAGATTCACGGTTGTGCAGCAAGAGGCCGGCTTACTTTCCTGTCTGAGCCGGTTAGCCCACAGCAGGCTACAACTGTCTCAGTCGTAGGACAGCACCAAGGGCAACGACAAACAACTCGGTCTTTGTGGTGAGGTTTTTGGAAAGCGAATTTCTCTAGGATACGATGCCCACAACAGCCAAGGATATCGGATGGACCGGGTGGCGGGTAGGATGCACCTCAGGTTAATGGTCTGTGACTCACTCGCTCCCCCGTGAGAACCCAATACCCACAATTTAACATTCCCATCAATCTCAGCCCAAATTGGGCCACAAATATGTCAAAGTTGAACCATTTTAAAGCGACCTTGACTCAGTCAAAACAACCATTTCAAAGGCTTCCTACTACGATCTGTTTTCAGAAAGCAAAAGCCACCACTATCATCTGCTCGCTCATTTGTGCCCCTCTCATCGCTTCTACTTTGCCACTGAACCAATTTAGCCTTGAACTTGCAAACTAATCAAGCAGATTCAGCATTGTACAACCATCTCTTCCTTGATTCCCCCGCGTCTGGGCTGCCAGCCAGGGAGACAGCAAGAACCAGGAAGGGTCATTTCCTGAGGCCGAGGCGCACAGGCTTTTCAAAGGGACCGTGGGCGGCTCGAGCCGCCTCGGCCTCCAACCCACTTTTCCTGTGTTCATGCTGGCCTCTGTGCAGCCCCAGCCAGCGTGGGAGAGAACCACAGTTCCTGCAGCGGCCTGTGCTGCCCCAGCCTCTCCCAGAGCCTTCCGAGGGCGGCAAACAGCTTCCGAGGGCGCCCCTCACTTTCCAAAATCACTGTCACCAGTTTCAAATCTCGGGGGCACCAGAACCCCCTTGCTACCCCCATCAGCCACCGTGCACACAGAAATAGACACGCGCGTCCCGGACAGCAGGCCTCTCCTGCAACACCTTCACGGAGGACCTACGGAAATCCATCGTTAAAGCTGTCTCTGTTCTGTCGGTTTTCTCTAGATTTGGGGGCTTGGGTAATCACGGCTCCCCACCTGGTCCTTCCATCTGCATGAATCCTTCCCCGCCACAGGGGCCCACGCGGGTTCTCGATCTACGGATCAGAGGCAGGAGACTCCGCACCCAAGAGCTTCTCCATTTCGCCTAGGTCCTCGGCCTTTTGCTGGGGTGTGCAGCTATCACAAAGGGGAGGCGAGTGTGGCTGTGGCATTGTAACGTGTGCATTCCGTCCTCCATAGGCGGAGTGAATTCAACAGGAGGAGAGGGGAGGCCAGGGCACACTCTGCTCCTCAGCAGTCCTCGGTACTAAGCCCACCAAACTGAGTTCCTGGCTCTAGCCTGACCCAGGTCCAGCCATCACGGGCACCTGGAGAGTGAACCAGAGGATTCGACATCTCTGTGTGTGCGTGTCTCTCTTCCTGCCTCTCAAATTAATTAACTAATTAATTTGAAAATACAGACAGAAAGGAAAACTCACTAACTCACAATTCACCCTAAATGCAGTTTTTAACCCCTTCCGGGCAGAATGAGAGCCTAGGTGTCCCTGTCCCATACCAGGGGCTGCTGGCGTGAGGCAGGTGAGCTGGCTTCTTGGTGCGCATGGAGCCCGGATGGGAAACACGCTGTTAGGAGCTTCCCCGTCAACCCCAGGCCGCACACCGCATGTGTAGGAAGCAGGAGTTTGCAGCCATGGTCAGGGGTCCCTCCTGAGCACGAGGAGATGCGTGTCTGAAACTGTGGGCCACGCCAAGCCACACAAGGCCACGGCAAAGGGCCTGTGAACCATGGAATTAAAAGGTAAGTACACCTCGCTGCCCCAAGTTCTGAAATCCGTACATGCTTAGTTTTTTCATAACATGCATTTTCACAATGCTCATTTTGGTGCATAAAGGATTGAAAGCCATAGCTTTTTCATAGTAACAATTTTACATGAACTATTTCAAGATCTCTTTTATATACACTATACTAATCATTTTCCTATGGAGTATATACATATCTTTGATGGAGTTAGATTTATAAATTTATAAATTAGGTATAGTAAGAGATTAACAATAAATAATAATAAAGTAGAAAAATTATAATAAATGTGTGAATATGAGCTCTCTATCTCTATTTCGCTCTCTCTATTTCGTTCTCTCTCTCTTTCTGTCTGTCTCTCAAAATATCTGACCCTTGCATGCACACCCTTTATACCACAGGTAACTGGGACCTGGGAAGCAGCGGGGACCGGGAGGGACCACCATGCTACGTCTCCGTAGTCACTAACGTGAGCTCTCACGACCTCCAATTTATAAGCACAGGCAGGCATTTCCATTTCTTTCATTTTCGCTACTTGTAGCTAGAGCATGCTCCTTCTCTAGTTTGGATTGAGCAGACCCTTACCCAACACTCAAACACAGGATTAGATACACAGCAGCCTTCTCAGAGAGTTTGGGATTTTAAAGCAAGCTTTGCACAAAGCCTGACCTTTAAAAACAGAGGGCATCATGAACCGGAAGTCTCAACAGCAGTACGCTGGCCTCGCCACCACACAGAGTCCCTGAGCCTGTGCCGCTACCTCCAGATGCCACTGGGAAGTATTTCATTATTTCCCCCAACAGTCCCCAGGGTCTTCCTTGTCCCCCACCCTGCTCCTCCCAGACACCAGTCAATCTGAGAACAAGCAAGACTCAGCCCTGTCCTCTTGCAGACAGCTTTCCCTGAGGGACGCAGGAGGCACGAGCGTGCAGGCAGAGCCTCCCTTTCTGTACCGCCAGCTGGGACGGAATGCCAGTCTGCCTGATGCTGGGGTTCCACACGGACCGGACCATTTTGCTAACTGTATATAATATACAGTCTTATTTTGTGATATTTCAATCTCACACTTTCTGGTTTTTCCCAACTTGTCCCAAACCTACACATGGGACATGGCTTGCTTTGCTTCATGTGTTTTGTTTTTCACAGAGGCCCAAACTTACATGATGTAACCTGTAACAAGGAATTGAAAGGAAAACATACACGTGCATTAATAGGCTCAAAGACATAACAGGTGCCAGGAAGTAAAATGCATTGTCAAATTTTGATGGCAGAGCCGGCACCACGGCATAGTAGGCTAAGCCTCCGCCTGAGGTATTGGCATCCCATATGGGCCCCGGTTCCTGTCCCAGCTGTTCCTCTTCAGATGCAGCTCTCTGCTAGGGCCTGGGAAAGCAGTAGAAAATGGGCCAAGTCCTGGGGTCCCTGTATCCCCGTGGGAGACCCGGAAGAAGTTCCAGGCTCCTGGCTTTGGATAGGCCCAGCTCCAGATGTTGTGGCCATTTGGGGAGTGAGCCAATGGATGGAAGACTTTTCTCTCTGTCTTTCCCTCTTTCTGTCTGTAATTCTACCTCTCAAATAAATAAAATCTTCAAAAATTTTTGATGGCTAGAAGCATTCACCTGCAAGAAAACTGTCAATAAGTTTTAAGTCATACACCAGACGTAATTCTTGTTCAGCGTGTTGCAAACCCAATAGCTCCACACAGATGATCTTTTCTTCAACCACCGCACATAACAGAAAACCAGGACTCAAAAGAACCAACTTAAAACACAGCGTACTTTCCCATAGATATTTTAGAGTGCAGGTTGCAGTCCTGACCTAGAATGTAGTGTCAGACAAATCAGAGGATCTGTTCAACAAACATCCATTCAAGTATTAACTCAAAAGAAACACTGGGTAAAAAGGTTCTTTGGAGCTATGGTTCCCAAGCGCATTTCCTGAGACATGACATGTGTCCATAAGGCGCCTCGTTCAATATGAACTATGCCTCAGTCAATGCAGCGTGGGGTGCACATGAAGCTCACAGCAGGCACCACACAATAAAGGCTCCAAAAGGCCCTGCTTAGCCCGGCTCAACCCACTTCACACAGAACAGTGTTTGCAGGTAGCACCAGCTGTTCCCTGGAACACACTAGGAAAAGAGGTACAAGAGATCCAGTGGACAGCCGCAGCTTGTCTCGTCTCTGCACACAGGGGCTACCAGGACACGTGGGGGTGACAATCACTCCACAGTTTCACTGGTAAGCTTCAGGTGGCAGAAAAACACAAATGAGAGGCCTTCCAACAGCTCACGAGAATGCTGGTTTGAAAAAGCTAATTTTCAGGAGATGTACAATTTGGGACATGCTCAATCAGACTTGCCCCAAATGGTAGAGTTAGAAATGTGCCAGGGGATTCCAATACAATCCCATCAAGGTGGCATGTACCAATGCCATCTCACTAGTCCAAGCGATCAATTTCAGTTCACATTGATCACACAAACAAGACTAGTGTCTGCGAATACTAACTGATAGAATCAAAAAGGGAGAGAATGATCCAACATGGGAAGCAAGATACACAGCAGACTCATAGAATGGCAGATGTCCTGAACAGCACTCTGGCCTCAGAATCAGCCCTTAAGGCACTAGGATCTGGCTGAAGAGCCCATGAGAGTATTTTAGGTATAGAAAGCCAAGACACTCTGGAAAAAAAAAAAAAAAACCCTAAAGGAAAGGTCTCTGCAAGTGAGATCTCAATAGAAAGAACGGGCCATCAAAGAAGGAGGTACCTTTCTCTGAAGGGAGGAGAGAACTTCCACTTTGACTATGACCTTGTCTAAATAAGATCGAAGTCAGAGAACTCAAGAGGCTTCCATAGCCTTGGGAACTCATGACTAGAGCCTAGGGAGGTTTCTGATGCCATAAACAAGAGTGTCAAATTGTTAAGTCAACAACAGGAGTCACTGTGTACTTACTCCTTATGTGAGATTTGTCCTTAATGTGTTGTCCAATGTGAATTAACACTATAACTAGTACTCAAACAGTATTTTACACTTTATGTTCTGTGTGGGTGCAAACTGATGAATCTTTACTTAATATACTAAATCGATCTTCTGTATATAAAGATAATCAAAAATGAATCTTGATGTGAATGGAATAGGAGAGGGAGTGGGAGATGGGAGGGGTGTGGGTGGGAGGGAAGTTATAGGGAAAAAAGCCATTGTTATCCATAAACTGTACTTTGGAAATTTATATTTACTAAATAAAAGTTTTTAAAAAAGAAAAAGAAAAAAGCTAATTTTGGAGTTTAAAATATTGGCAGTAAATTTTTCTTGTGCCTCCATTTGCATGAACTGTTTGAAGTCCTCTCAGCTAACGCATGCATCGGCCTTTCATTGTGAAACTCTGGGCACTCCACACATGTCAAACCCATCAACCCGCCAGCAGGAACCAAGGCGGCACGCCTTGGAACGAGCCCCACTGCCTTCCCGAGCCCTGAGCCCTTCCCTGTCCTCCTCAGTTAGAATAGCCAAGTGTTCCCTCTCAGCCCCTTCCCGAGAGAGCCATCTTCTTGCCTCCCTACTACTATCGCACCTGCTGTCCCGGTCACTCAGATGGCGAGTTCTCGACTTCGCACCATCTGGATAAAGACAGGCCACGCAGAAGTCGTCAGCTGCCCCGGTAACTCTCTGCTTCGGTGGGGATTTCTCTAAATTCCACTTGAGCTTATCTAACGTTAGAGTCGTGGCTCCCAATCTGATTGCCAAGGTGCCCCTATGCCCCAATAATCTAACAGATAATCTAAATTGTTGAGGGAAATGTTAGGATATCTGACATCCTTCAGAGGAAGCATAAACTCCTAGCTCCTGAGAGCTCACAGTTTCAGTGTTAGATCACACTATATCCCTTTGGGTATATATTCACATTTTTGTAAAGCTAGGTTCTAAGCAGTCGTGGGAAAACATAAGTAACATGAAAATCATGTGGAACAAATGTGGGGGAGGTCCAGCCTGACTCCAAGGTTCAAGCAGCCAGGCAGTGTCCGTCAGACACACGGTCCCCTTTGTAAGCAACTAGACTGATTCAAAAATCAAGTATTTTCTACCCAGGCATATGAATTGCCTTTTCATAGATCTATTAAGTTGTTGAGTATAAATATCTCAGCTGATTGGATGTAAATACTTACCAAAGAGAACTGTTAGATCTTTCTCTGAGCACAGGGACACTGTAGAAAATGTCACCAGGGGCCGGTGCTGTGGCATAGCAAGCAAAGCCGCCGCCTGCCGTGCCTGCATCCCATACAGACGCTGGTTTGCATCTCAGCTGCTCCACTTCCGATCCAACTCTCTGCTATAACCTGGAAAAGCAACAGAAGATGGCTCCAGTCCTTGGGCCCCTGCACCCTCATGGGAGACCTGGAAGAAGCTCCTGGCTCCTGGCTTCGGATCAGCACAGCTATGGTGGTTGCAGCCATCTAGGGAGTGAGCCAGTGGATGGAGGACCTCTCTCTCTCTCTCTCTCTCTCTCTCTCTCTCTACCTCTCTCTCTACCTTTCTACCTCCCCTTGTCTTTGTGTGTAACTCTGACTTTCAAATAAATAAATAAATCTTAAAAATAAAAAAAGGAAAATGTCTCCCAACACTGCTGGCACCACACTCTGAGAAAGTTTGAGAACCGCATCTTCAAAGGTTTGGAGTAAAGGAGATATAAAAGAGTTTGCATTCTAAGTAAGGAACAGCCCTCTATAAATGTCAGTCTCCATTTTATTAAAAGGGGAAAAAATAGCATGTCAATGCTAAGAATCCAAAAAGTGAGTATTATATACCAAAACAGAACTCTCTACTGATATATTGAAACCAGACTACAAAGAATGAGAATATATATATATTCTTTAAAAATTTATAAAACTTCTATCTCTAGGAGAAAGTAATTACATACATTCTCCATTTTGAGTCTGATGAATAAACCCATGAGAGATTAATGCCAACTTTTAGTGCTTTACAGAAGAGAAACCAGTGAGCAAACACTTCGACTCTGAAGCAGACACAGGAAGCCACAGTGCGGCAGCTGGAGCCGAATCTGTCTCCTGAGGCCTGGTCCTCCTCCTGAGTTCCCTTCAAGGTCACAGCGTCATGTCACTCAGGAAGCCATAACCATGATCCCCGAGGAGTGATCAGATCTCCTCGCTCCAAGCTGCATTCCTCCCCAGGAATCTATGCCCGAATCTGTCAAAGTCTCTATCCTGGAGCCAACTACAGGGCACCAGGGAGCTAAGAAATCATTTCAGCCACTGTGTCTTTTTCTTTTAGCCAGGTACCCAATGCAGAGCTTTCTATTCTTTAAGCTCTCAAAGTCAGGGGCTCCAATAACCTAAGGAGAACAGAAAAGAGCTGTAAATTACTGAGTTTGCCTACAAAAACCATTCAGCAAATCCACCCAAGGAGCAAGATTTCCAAAACCCTTCTCCACTGCCACCACAGTGAGACCTGGTTCTGTCCTCCAGCAGCCGCCATCTTGTTTCTGTTCTCTCCCCTACTGTCTATCCTCTCTTGACCACTGGTCACTCCCACTCCAAAGGCTACCTCAGAACCCTCTCTCCTGTGCCTCTGTCAATCCATAAATCCTGGTGCTATGTGACACACTTGCTTCACATGTTTAACCTCGTTCTTCGCAAGGCATTCAAATTCATCAAGTTGAGTTCTCCATCCTAGAGAAACTGTCAGCGGTGTTTGACACCATCAGGTCATTCAACCGCTTGAGGCTTCTGGTGATGGGAAAGAGAGTAATGTAGTAAACAGCATGCCTGGATTCTCATAGGTTCACACAGATTTGGGGAAATCTAAGTGTCTCTACTTTTCCCAAGTGTATCTACTTTTTCCATTTTGCTATAGCACACGGCACACTTTTTCAAAGTGTAAAACAAGCAGAAATGTATACTAAACATTAGTATGACATAGGGATCAATTCACTACTGTGAAAACTCAGAGTTCTTAAGGGGGTTCAACCCAGCTCCATGCCACTCCACCCCTGAGTGGTCAGGACTTGCCCATCCTACCCTAACCCTTCCAGGTCTTACAGAGGCAATGGAGAATGGAGAGAGAGAGGGAGAGAGGGAGAGAGAGATATGTCTACATGCACGGGGTCTGACCTTTCTGGGTAGGAGGAGATAATAGCAAATAAAAACCCTCCCAGGGTGTCCACAGGAAGGAGAGCCAGGGTTATCTTTAGGCACAGATGTAGGCAGTGCGCCCTCTAGTGACAGTTGCCCAAAGTGCAGGTCAAGATTCAAGAACCACAAAGATGGTAGGGGCTGGAACACTATTGATGGTCCCTAGATGTTTCCATAAAGGAAGTCTTTCAGTTAGGAATCTTGCACAAAAGGGCTTGGGGTCCCAGAAACACTAACCCTCCAGTTCTCTTGAGGTTGTGCTTCTAGGAGGTGTAACCTAACACCATTCTCCTGGGACCTGTGGTCCCTCACACCAACTTAGGGGGTCTTGCAGAAACCTGGAACATTCTTCCCCCTCTTGTTTACCTAAAGCTTAATTTCCATGTCTATCAATTCCCTCTTCCTTAATAGAACAAAGTGAGCACAAAGGGCCTGACACAGGAAGCACTCAGCAAACGTGAGTTGTCTTCTTCCTCCTAAGCCGCTCACAACAGTCCTTGACAGCAAGTACTTCAACCAAAAACACAATATTACTATTTGATGCTAACTGAACACTGACTGTATTCACATGTTGCCCTAATGGCTTCATATGCAGTAATTCACTTAATTTCCACATCTACCCAAGATGGGTATAACTTTCACCCCCTTTCTTATAGATTAGGATGCCGTAGTGCAGAACAACGGGATAATTGGTCCAAGGCCGCTGGGCTAATAAGTACTGGAGGTGGGATTTTTTTATTTCATCCGTCTGCAGAGCTCATGCCCTGAATTATCCTGATAAACAAATTTTCTAATGCACTTTCCCGTGCAGGCAGAGAGAACTTGTACTGTAAACCTCCTCATTAGTGAGGCAAAGATGAGAGAACAACAAAATGGCTATGCTGGATGTTAAAAGGCCGCTCTTACTGATGCGGATACCTGAATGATATGAGGAGCCCAAAGGACTACAGCATACAAACTGTACAAGTCTACCTAGCCACGAGTTTGCTAAGTATGAGTTACTAGTTATAATGAACACTGAGCTAACAGCTGATTAACAATCATTTTCTTGCCTTCCTCGAATTTACACAGTATTATAGAGTTCACCTTTTCATGTTTTAAATGCACAGTGCTACAAATAAACAAACAGTAGTAATGTGTCGTTTTGTCCAAACCGTTCAACTTCTCCACTTTTCCTAAAAGAAAAGCAAGATGTGCAATCATTTCCCAGTGCATATTTACCAGAAAGAGTCTCATGCTTAAATGATATAATCCAGCATGTACAGTCATTACATTGAGAAAAATATTGATTGGAGCTGCAAATGCTTAGCATTAGAAACATTAATAAGGGCTTAAAATGTATTCGTTTTACTCCATCATGATCTGATTAACCACGGATTTAAAAAAAAAAAAAAACTCAATTGTATATATTTTAATTCATGAAACCCGAGTCTCCCATTAGACCTAGGGAAGTATGTATAATTCAGAAATAGCTGTCAGCTTGGATAGACGTGGACTACCTCCTCCTGACATTTCCTACTGGCAAGTTGTCAGAATAAGGCCTATTCAGGGGCTCAGAGCCCCAGCAAGTGTGTGTGCAGCAGGCAGCAGTGCCACCAGGCATGCGTGTCCCGCACCTCAGTTCTCCTGGAATTGCAGACTCGCAACAGGCAGCATATGCTGATGCGGCACATCCTACACTGAGGGCACCCCTTCCCCCCACACTCATCAGCCTGCATCCCTCTGTCAACAGTGGCACGCATGGCCCACGGCAGAAACCTGCCAGGTACATGCCCGCCTCCCTATCAGCCGGCAGGAAGCCCAGCGAAGCAGAGCTCACATGTCACCCACTCCTAACAGTCATTCCTCCCCACCAGCCCCCGACACAGGCCCCCATCCTGACCTCACGTCCTGGAGGTTTCCACGGGAACACCACAAAGACCACTTCGTGTTGCTGACTCCAGCCTTATGCCAACTGGCACAAAAGCAAGGATTCTTTTCACTGGGGATGTAATGAAACATAACAGGTGCACAAGACTGAAAAAGACAAATTTGTATGGCACAGCTGATGCCTGAGGAAAAGTGAGTTTCCTACTCACCACACCTGAGCCCACTTCTCTGTGGCCATTTCTTCATATCCATCCAGAAATTTCCCTTATGCCTTTTCTTTCTAATACAGATGCAAGCAAACATTGACTTGGCCATCAGGCATCAGCCACTCTTCCACAGGAGGGAGGGCTGTCCGTACAAGGGCACACCCCCTGGGCAGACAGGCTGTTCCTCTGCACTGCACTTCTGGGGCGGCTTGTCTCTGCTCACGACTCTTGCAAAGGCCATCCTGCTCCAGGACGTGCGACATCTCTGCAGCAGCATGGATGGGCCCTTTCCTTCTGGTTTTAAAAGAACAATGAGTGGGTCTCGTGGTCTTGATGAGAGAGAAACTTGCATGGCGGTGAGGTGCATGTGCTACAGAGCCAGACAACTAAGCTTTGAGTCCTGGCTGTATCACTAACCCACTGTATGATCTTCAGCAAGTTACATGACCCCTCAGGGCTCCCGCTCCTTGTCTGTAAACTAGGAATGATAGCAATAAGATGTAGCTCACAGAGTTGATATGACGATTTAATGATCTAGTAAGTCTACTGTGCTCACACCAGTGTCTAGTAGATTCTAAGACTCACTGAAACACCTGTTGGAGTGGGCGTTGTGCCACAGCCTGGGTTAAGCTGCTGCTTAGGGTGCCCATATTCTACATCACAGTGCTGGGATCAAGTCCAGCCTCCACTTCTGATCCAGGTTCCTGCCGATGCACGCACTAGTCGGCTGCAGGTCATGGAGCAGGTCCCTCAGGCCCCTCCCATCCGTGTGCGAACCCAGATGGAATTTCTGGCTCCTAGCTTCGGCCTGACGCAGCCCGTTGCAAGCATTTGAGAAGTGAACTGACTGGTGGATCAAAACTCTCTCCCTTTCTCTCTCTCTCCTTGCCTTCCTCCCTCCCTCCCTCTCAAAATCCCTGTCATTCTGCCTTTCAAATTACAAAGTAAGGAAAGGCACTCTAAACCCCTATTAAATAAGTAAAAGTGGCCCACGGCCGTTGTTATATAAATGCATGCCCTGAGTCAGCTTTGCGTACACTCACCCTCCTCACCCTGTCTTTGTGAGCACCGGATCCACACAGAGAGACGTAGCTTGCCAAACTGATCACTTCATTGTTCGGGTCAAATTTCACTTTAAAACTTCACTATTTGGATTTCAAATTAAGTGTATGTTCCAGCATTAATGGTGTGATGATAGTTAGCCTTAAAATGGGAAATAGCTTTACAAAGAACTCCTTTTTCCTTTTGAGGCAGTGAAAACTTATTTATTATGTATTACATTTTTTGCTGCTGCAACACAATGGCAGCTTGATGAGCTGTTGGGAGCTGAATCATTCTCCAGGTTGAAAGACGCCTTTGGTTGTCTTCGTAATCCATCCCCAAGCTGCGGTGGACACAGGCGAGCCCTGACTCCGATGGTCCCTGGCCCAGCACAGCCCAGCACAGCCCTGGCCAGCGCACTCCTTGTGCAAGCAAATTCCTTCCCTCCAAAGTGGAACAAACCAAAATTCCCCTCCCCGGGCTGTCTTCATCCATCCTGCACTCTCCTTCAGGTTCCTGACAACCATGTTGAGATGGAAGCTTCAAATGTCATCTTCAACCAAATAAAGCCGTCCTGTCACTCTGAGAAACCCTCATGTTTTATAGATCGAGAATCCCTAGTCTGAAAACAAATTCCAAAATGCTCCAAAACCCACAACTTTTGGGGAGCTGAAGTGACAGCGCTAGTGGAAAACCCCGCCACCTCACCTGCTGCAACAGGTCACAGAATGCAGGAGCCCCAGAAATGTTGTATTACGCCACCTCCAGTCTAGGAGCTAAACCACACAGGAAACAAGTGAGTTGTGTCTTCAGACTTGGGTCCCCTGCTCAGGATATGTCACTACGTATAAGCAAATATTTCAAAATTCTAAAAAAAAAAAAAAAAAAACCTTCCAGAACCCAGAACCCAAAACATTTCTGGTCCCAAACATTTCAGATAAGGGATCTTCCACCTGTCTGCCCACACTCCTGACCTCCCTGGGCTGCTGGTACTTCCGTTTCCCTCACCTCCTCCTCACTGTCTTCCATGCTCACTTAGAGTAGGTGTTGTCATCACCCTTCTCTTGTTAGTTCAATCAAAGTGGCATCAACACACTCCAGTTGGTACTCAACAGTTTTCAAAGGCAAATGACACTCAGGCGTGGAAACTGATGCAGCACCAGGCAAAGCCTTAGGTTGCAAAACAAGGCAGATGTGGTGTGTACCCTGACACAGTTCGTGTACATCTGGGAGGGACAAAGGAAAACAAGTCCCCAGGCCATGGCAATATGCTCACGAATTAAATGATGAGACCAAATAAAGTCTAAAGAGAAAAGCACAACCCCAGACTAGAGGTTCTCAAGTTTGGCTAGGATCATCAGCTGGGGAGCTTTGAAACACTCCAATTCATACCGCGGGTCAACTGAAGAATATCTGGGTGTGGGATCAGGCACAAGATTTTAAAGTTCCCTGAGTAATTCTAAAATACTGCACAGATTGAAAATCAAGGTTTTACAGAAAAAAAAAGTTACAGGATCACACCATTTAAGCACAATTTAGTTATTTTCTTGATCACATTTAACTTCTTGTGAATACTATGTGGGTGACCTTGAGCAAGCTCCGTAACCTCTGTATACTTTAACTTTCTCATCCGTAAACTGAGTGTAATAATATCATCACCTTTCTGTGACGACCGTGTTAAACCGAGTTGTGGCAAATGCTTGTCACAGTCACCAGCGCACCAGGGATCAGTATTATCGGTCGCTGTTGCCACCTGCGTTCGTTTTCGTTGTTAGTGCTACTTGCTCCACTGGAGAGGATGGAAATTTCCTTGGGGTCTCAGGCTGGGACAGAGGCACCAGCAGCTCCACCGGCTCCTCCCCATGCCTCTTAGTGCCCCATTGCCAATGCATCTATCTGTCCTTTGCTGCGCAAGTTTCTGCTTTTCTTCCTGGCCGCCCCAAGGAACCTTGGAGAAAAAGCAGCAGGTGTTTTTCCGGGCATGCAGTTTATACACACATAAAGTGACAACATGCACTATTTCCACATGACACCCAACTCACTCATCTACAGAAGGAGAACAATGACAAGAATGGGCAGGTCTTTATGAGAACATTACAACCCTTGGTAGAGGTAAAATACCAGCACACACGAAAATGCATCTCTATGACAAAACCATGAACCTGTCCCAACTGATGAAATAATTAGTTTTAGCAACAGCAGATACAAGAAAATTATGTTCCTATGAAAGAATGATTATGGACACACATTGGATCTCACTGGGATACAGTTTCCCAGAGGAGCTGGGATGGGTTCAGATCAACTCCCCACTGCAGCCCAAGGCCAAGTGCGTGATAGGTGATTAGCATTCCTTTTCAATCATGTCTCTTGGCTCTACACATAGGGACAGGGATCCACTATGGTTAGCAGGGTAGAGTAGAATAAACAACCAGTAAGTGAAACTGATGCAACTAGAGGTTGTATCCACACAGCTGTGATAGCCCAAAATGCACGCCCAGCAGACAATTCAGAAATGCTTGTTACTGAGCAATGAGAGGGCCAAGCCAAGCAGTGCTTTCCAACGTGATCATAAAGATGGAAAGAAAACCATAATAGGGCTGTACTGGTTGGTGATCGCTTACAGACGCACAGCTCAACACAGACCCCCTGAGAGCAGCTGGCACATCCACACGCAGACTCAGGAAATCCAGAGACACAGAACATTTTTCTTCTCCTTCCTCTCTCTCTCCTGGATTTCTCTCCTTCTAAGAACAATGCTCAGCATTCCCCGATCACCACCTCCTAAAGATACGACATCTCATTCAACCGCCTGACATACGCTGGGTGGGAACATCAGCCCGGCACTGACCCTAAGACCTTCACTTCAGTTGGCAAACTCAACAAGACCGGCAAGAGCAAAGCAAACAAGTACACAAATACAGTGAAAGCCTGATGACATTCTCCAAATCTCAACAAAATGTCAACTGCACCTCAGGATGAGAATTTAGCCTTTGCACTGACCATTTAAGTATTTGCCGCAAAACAAAAGCAAAATATGGCATTCTCTACCTTATCGATTTTAGTTTCTCTTCTTTAAATGATTATAAAATAACAGATCTATTTTTGAAAAAGCAATATGACAAACGGAACAGGTGCTGGAGGACGGCAGCCCAGTGGTCAGTGCACATTGTCACGAGGGAAGAGGCAACGTGTTTGCGGCGTGCACTTCAGGCCCTTCCACAGCCGCACTGATTTCTGTTTGGAGCATGAGCCCAGCACACAGCTGCCTCTGGGCACATATCACACAGTCCGATGGGAAGAGGCAGTGCCTGCCAAAAGACTGATAAGCCTCAGGAAGAAGATTGGCATCTCACACTCACACGCTGGTTAGCATGCATAAGCACATGGCCTAACTGTGCAAAGCGGATTTCATATTCCAGGAACTCAGGCCCTGTTGAGTGAAGCATCCATGGCTGCATATAAGGGAGGTTGCTCAGCCAAGAGACGTTGGGGTCATTTTCTACTAATATCCATTGCTTACAAACTCTCAGCAGGAAATGGGCGGCATGCTAGCAATTTCAGCAAAGATTCTGGTTCCCCCTGAGCCTGGGCACCAGGGTATGCCCAAGGACAGGCACAGATCCTTGGGAAAGATGCTGATAGCTGGATCGTGTTGCTTCAAAATGGAATGCCCCTTCTCACGGGGCAGGCCTGGGGGAAATTGCATGCCTATCGCAGGTCCAAACACAAGTGCTTCTGAATGCTCTAAGCATGTGCTTTGAGCCTTGGCTTCAGAGAGAATGTGGAGCGCAGGATTCTGACGTGGTCTTGGTGAATCCTACAGATGACACAGTGACAATATCCCAGGGAAATAACTAAGTGGAGGTTGCCAACAACACGGAGTTGATAAAGCTCACGGAGCCACCCTCCCCGCCGTGCACAGCTGCAGGGTCGCTAATTGACACGGAGCTGGAGGGGCAGGTACCCTCCACACATACAGTAAGAACGCAGCCTGCAGAGCCAACGAGGGGCAGCCGCATGCCTCTGCCAAGCTCCACTGTAGCACTTCAGAGTAGGGTTTTCAGCTACGTGTTCAGGAAAGTCTGTACACGCTAGTCCAGGTTTCTCTGGGAGAAATCACGTTGACTTAGAAAGCTGTGCTTCCTCTACCCATGGGTGCTTTCTGTGCTCAGGAGGAGTGAATACACTGTGCACATGCGTGTGCCACACCACGGGACCGGCCAAGCAACCGGGCACACGTCATTGCAAGGAGTCATGAACACAACAGTCTCACTGGAGAACAAGACCAGGAGAGGAGAGGGCTCCCTGAGCGTGAGAGGGGCCGTAAGCACCTGTGTATAAAACCAGGCCCCCAACCGCGAGCTTCATGATCCTGGCGTACCAGGACCCTGCTCTCCAAAACAGCACAACTCGGGGTGGGGGGGCGCTCTCCCAGCCGCCGTCCATCAAAACCATTAAAACGCCATCATTCGGGGTTAAGCTGAGCACTGGCCTGTGCCAGACTCCAGCATCGACAAGCAGCAATGGGAGGCAAAGACAGAGAAAAACTTAAATCCCTCTCGCTTAACTAAGTCTTCCGGAGAAAACACGAGACTCACTTCCACAGGAGCAGTTCAGAGCCAGGAGGTGAGTGGGGGTCTCAGACACCGGCTCCGCGGCGGCCCCTGCCCTGCAGCAGCTCCACCCCAAGGTCAGTTCTTCCTCCCACCAGCCTCGGCTCCCCTCCGCTCAGCAACCCCATGGGTGAGCCACCCTTCAGAGGGACAGGAAAAGCTCAGGCAGCTGACAGGTGTGGGGATGTCCCCGCTCGGATGTCAGGGCCCACAGCTGCTCAGGGGAGGCTGCAGCATTGCTGTGAACTGTGTGCCTGAAGTCGTTCCGAAGCCGATCTGCTCGATTTTTCTGCTCGTCCTTGGCTCCTACAATCATGACCGTACCCCTACGAGCCATCCAAAGCTGGGCAGCAAACCACCAGCACCAGATCCTTTGAGCTCAAGCCACTGCAGTCCCCCACGGGTAAGGCCTCTGCCCACTTCCTGCCGCCGACTCTCCTCTCACTTTCTCAGTGTCATTCACTGAGAGCTCCCTATCCCAAGATGAGAGGACAGGGAACAGCGCAGTGGGGTGACGTTCAGGGTTGTAAGGGGGCTCCCCCTGGTCCAGCACCCAGTGAGTAAGGAGGAAGAGAGGGAGGGGAAGCGGGCAAGGGAGAGGCCTGGCACCATCTGGGTGCAGATGCCAACAAGGGGAGTAAACACATCCAGCATTCCCAAAGAAACAAGGCAGGAAGCCTGGAGCAGAATCTGTTGAACACGCACCCATGCAAAGCCGTCCACTCAGTTGAACACCACCGGGAACAGCTGTGAAACCGGAAACAGCTTCTGGCACGTGCATAAAGTCAGTATCCTGAGAATCCACGGCGTCCATGTCTGTAGCACACATTCTCCTTCCTGCTGTCAGGCAGAGGGGCACCTGACGGCTCAGCCAAACGAGGTCTGCAATTGCGAGCAGGGGTCAGCGCTGTGGTGTAGCTGGCTAAGCCACCACCTGCAGCGCCAGCATTCCTCAGGAGTGCTGGTCCCAGTCCCGGCTGCTCCACTTCTGATCCAGCTCCCTGCTACTGCCCCTGGGACAGCCATGGAGGAGGCCCAAGTGGAGTTCCAGGCTCCTGGCTTCAGCCTGGCCCGAGCCTGGCCATTACTGCCATTCATTCCCTCTCCTTCCATAAATAACTGAGCTGACCACACACCTATTTCAAAAACAAATCTCTGCTCTTCCTCAGCTGCACAGCGGGCTGGACTGCTACTCACCCTGGGACTCCAGCCCATGAAAGGGGTCTACAGGTAGGTGGAAATATCTCCATTTATTACTGTGACTTTGTTTTAAAGAACTGTATTTATTTGAAAAACAGAGTTATAGAGAGATGGAGAGAGAGAGAGAAAGAGAGAGAGAGAGAAAGGTGTCTTCCATCTGCTGGTTCACTCCCCAGATGACCGCAATGGCTGGAGATGCACCGATCCAATACGAGGAGACAGGAGCTTCTTCCAGGTCTCCCATGTAGGTGCAGGAGCCCAAAGACCTCAGCCATCTTGCACTGATTTCTCAGGCCATACCAGAGAGCTCAGTCAGAAGTGGAGCAGCGAGGACTCGAACTGGCACCCATATGGGATGCCAGAACTTCAGGCTGGGGCTTTAACCTGCTGTGCCACAGTGCCGGCTCACTGTGACTTTCTTAAATGGCCCTAAAGTTGGGTTATGAGAGCACATCAACAAGAAAGATCATCTTCAGTTAACAGGTACATTCTCCCAGCAGCTGCCTTCTTGGGCGTATGTCCTAGATGAGAACTTACTACAGAAGGGACAACCTCCCCGGGGCACACAGGGACAACACCTTCATTGAGGATGCGGAATGAAGAGCCACTGTTCAGATGAGGTTAAAGGGGGTGAACCAGGTAAAGGGAGGAGGGAGTTGCGTGCAACTCTGCTAAGATGTAATTCACGGTGCTCCCATAATATGGGCAGGTCGGGTGTTCACAAGCTGCTTCCTGTGGCTGCAGGGGTTAATGAAATCACCCAGAGAGGAGACACCAGTCTAAGCACGCTGAACGTCCACCCCAGCAAACAAAGGAGGCGCTGGCACAGGGCCGTGCAGGGTCAGCCAGCCTGCTGGCCACGCTGTCAGAGAGGCCAGGCTCAGCAGCCAAGACAGAGCTTAATTATCGAGGCTTCGTCATTAGAACGGGGCCTGAACAGCAGGAGGCGTGCGCGGAGCACCGATTAGCTCAGTTGGGAGGTCACGCAGCGTACGATCCGAAGTGGAGGTGAGGCTCGGCCTGCAGCGCGGAGAACATCAAAGGTGCTCAGGGCCATCAGGAGGTTCCCTGCCCTACTGGGGACCAGGCCATTCCCATGACCTAAGTCTGGGGTGGGTCTTCTGGCCTTGTCTGTCAGGGAAGGATGTCATGACCCGCCATGCCCACTGCACTGCAGCCAGGCCAAGTCTGACGTTCCACTGCACATGGACTTCTACTGCCGAAAGCGGTTATCGCTGCAATACCCTAGGTAAGAAGGCCATGCTGGCTGTCATCACTGGCCACACCATGAATGACGTGTCAGGCAGGAAACCCTCCTCCTGGCTCTGACTCCAGCTGCCAGCACAGAGATACCCCCGCCCACCAGGGACGCACGCCCCTGAGCACAGGAGCCCGATCATCCAGTGCACCAGCCCTGCTCTGTGGCCCCGCTCGCCAACCCCCGTGGAGAACTGGGCTGCGACGGAACTGCAGAGATTCTTAGCTGCTCGGAGATGAAGAGGATCTTGTTTTTCACTATGGTATTCACTAGAGGCACTAGTTGACCAAATACTCTACACCTGAAATGCATTAACAAGACCCCAAATCCACAAACCTCAGACCTGAAATATACAAAGGATCATAAGCGATAACAACCCCAGAACCTTACATTCTACACGTGCTAAGATACTTGTACTTGAAACATGTTTTTGGTCATAAATTAGGATAGCAGGATGTTCATTATCTGCCTCACATTAAATATCTTTTAAATAATTTTGAAAATTTCTGCCGTAAACTTCTGGAAATATATTAGCAACATTTTTACACTACACTCAATGCTTTTAAGAATATAGATGTTAATGACCTCACTAGCATTAACATAGATGCCTTTATTTCTGCTTTTACACTCCAGAGTTAGGACTTCATACTTCAGATCCACGGCCATGGGCTTTGGTGCTGTGGCTCTGTTGTGGAATAGACTCTGTGTTTAAATACATGTGTAAACATCTGCGTGTTTATGTATGACCTTTCCTTTCTTGTGAGTTATTTCACTGTTGGTTTGAGGAGGAAGATAAATCCTTGTTGTTACCGCCAGGTTCACTGGTGGCACAGGGTATGGCTAAGAACAAACTCTCGTAACTTCTCCTTTATTAAAACGCCTCACTTTGGTGTGTGTTGTGGTTGGGATGGAGGAGGGTGGCTCTGTCTCACAACAGCTTTCCTTCCAAACAGAGAATGAGCAGGCACGAGACAGCCCGACCAGGACAATGGCCCAGGATAATGCATGCCACTTGCTGGATTGACAGACAATATTTCTCCATCTTTGCTTGGAATACAAGTGAAAATAGTCTTGTCTCATGGAAACCGGCCTCTCAGCTCGGGCTGAGGAGCTATTTAACACCTTGCATGCTATGGGTTTTGCTTTTCTGATTTTATTACTTGGGGAATAAGCTGGACAGTTGGAGCACTGGGCACAAGAGTCATTCCACTGGCTGAGCACATATGAATGTTCTCCCTGTACACGAAAGTCCCGGCAGGTGACAAGGTACAGCTTCCCCAGCGCGCGCACGTGCGCACACACACACACACACCCCCCTATACCACATCGATAGAGTAGTTCTCGTTCCTCCAATAAAAGCACGTTCCCAAGGCCTCCCAACGAATGCCTGCACCTTGTATATACTGTGGTTTCTTTCCCTGCAAATACACACCTCTGATACAATTAAAGTTATAAGTTAGGCACCATAATAGTAATAAAGTACAACAACATACTGTAATAAAATTGTCAGCCTCTCTACTCGTGCTTTGGAGCCACTACTGAGCAAATAAGGGTTCCTTGAACCAGGATGGCAAGAGATTGCACTGTGCTGTGCGGAATGGTACACAATTTAAAACTTACGAGTTGTTGGTTTTGCCGGCGCCGTGGCTCAACAGGCTAATCCTCCGCCTTGCGGCACCGGCACACCGGGTTCTAGTCCCGGTCGGGGCGCCGGATTCTGTCCCAGTTGCCCCTCTTCCAGGCTAGCTCTCTGCTGTGGCCCGGGAGTGCAGTGGAGGATGGCCCAAGTGCTTGGGCCCTGCACCCCATGGGAGGCCAGGGAAAAGCACCTAGCACCTGGCTCCTGCCATCTGATGAGCGCGGTGCGCCGGCCGCAGTGCGCCGACCGCGGCAGCCATTGGAGGGTGAACCAACGGCAAAGGAAGACCTTTCTCTCTGTCTCTCTCTCTCTCACTGTCCACTCTGCCTGTCACAAAAAAAAAAAAAAAGAGTTGTTGGTTTCTCTTCCATGTAATAGCTTTGGGCTGAAAGGCAGACGTCTCACTTGGTGGTTAAGACGCCACACGGGACCGGGATGTTGAATCCCGTATCAGGATATGGGTTCCAATCCCAGCCCTGTTCCTTCCAACTCCAACTTCCTGTTGATGTGCACCTTGGGAGGCGGCAGGTGAAGGATCACATGGTCAGGTCCCTGCCAGCCACACAGGAGGCCCAGACTGAGTTCCCACCCCTAGCTTTAGCCTGGCCCAGCCTTAACTGTTCTGGGCACTTGGGAAGTGAACCAGTAAATGTAGGCGCTCTCTCGCTCGCTCTCTCTCAAATAAAATTAAAATAAGTAATTTCTAAAAAATATTGAAGCAATATTAACCACAGTTAATTGAAATCCATGGAAAATAAGTTAAACTACCATATAACATTTTTTTAAAGATTTATTTATTTATTTGAAAGGCAAGGTTACAGAGAGGGGGAGAGAGAAGGAGAGAGAGTGAGTGAGTGCTAGGTCTTCCATCTGCTGGTCCACTCCCCAGATGGTCACAATAGCCAGAGCTGAGCAGATCTGAAGCCAGGAGCCAGGAGCTTCCTCCAGGTCTCCTACACAGGCAGGGGCCCAAGGACTCGGGCCATACTTCCAGTCCATACTAAATCCACTTGTGTGTGTACACACGTACTTTGCCTAATAGCAATTTCATGTTTCCAATGCCATGTGCATGTGTTCTGCCTGCATCCCCATGGAAGCCTGGCCAGGGTGAGGACTGCGGTGCACACCCACAGGAGCAGAACAGAAGTCTGGGGACTGTCCTAGTTAATCTGGAGAGAAAACATTCTGTTGTAGAAAGCCAAGCCGGGTGTCTTTGCTTAACTACATCAGTAGAGAGAATCCTTTGTAGTCCCTGGAGACCGGGCTGAGGTTCCCAAATGCATATTAACTCTTGCTAGACTGATGAGTTTACTTTAATCTCTGCTGCTGTTGATTAGCAAAGCCTACTGGAATGCAAAAACACCCCCTCCAGCCTTGGTTCTTACACTTTGCCTTGCACTGCCCCAGTGACCTCTGCGGAACACCGTGACAGTACTGCAATACCTGAATGATTTTGTTAAAATAAAATGCTAGTTTCTCATGAAATAAAATAAAAATGTTATTCATGCTACCTGAAAAGAAGAGAGGCTTTTTAAAGGCCTTCGTAAAAGGATATGGGCAGAGTGCCAAAAGGAAAGATGTTTAAGACCAAATAAAAATTGAATTCCTATAATCACACAGCAAGAATGAAACTTAAGGCTCCAGGCTCTCAGGACCTACCCGGAGGAAAAGCTTGAGTGTTTCAAGGTGAAATCCCACTTGTGAAGCCATTCAGCTAACCCTTGTAACCATCTGGATAAAAACGCAACCTGAGAAGCCCATCAAAGGGCAGAAGTCAACTACTCCTTACTCCTGGTCTTGCACACACATGTGTGCATTCATTCTCTCTCTCTCTCTCTCTCTCTCTCTCTCTCTCTCTCTCTCTCTCTCTCTCCTCCCTCCCTCTCTCTCCCTCTCTCTCCCTCTCTCCCTGTCTCTCCCTCTCTTTCCCTCCTTCCCCCCTTCACTGGCCCCAAATGCACTTAGGAGCCCTGCTCTGAATCATGCACCATTTTACCTAGTCCTTAGATCTAAAGAAACAAGAAAAACATTGAAACTCTGTGACTCCAGGATTACAGACAAATGCTGAGAAAAGTCCATCTGTAGTCAACAACAGGACTTTAAACCTAACTATTATGTTTTCCTCAAAAACTCGATTTTTAAAGCTAGAATTTTGGCAAGAACCATAGAAGCTCGTTCAAAGCTTACTGGGATAGGACATTTTAATTTGAAAAGGGGAATAACCCAAGAGAATCTGCTGAAAAACTGTTAAAATCAATTTTTCTAAAGGCTCCATAAAAACGTCTAGTTACAAGCTACATTTTTTTTTAAAAAGCACCTTTCCTAACCCAACAACAACCAGCTAGAAAATGTATTGGAATAATAGCTCATATTTATAATAACAATAGAAACAGCATCCTTAGCAATAATCTAGAGAACAAATAGATATAATTTGTACAAAGAAAAACACAAAGCTTACTAAGAAATGGAAAAAATGAAGATAAAAATGAAGAGAGATGATTCTTCAGGAAAATAATCTGGTCTTGCAAAGATGTCAATTCTTTCAAAATCAATTTAAAACTTTGTGTGATTTCAACCGGACCCAGAGAGGGATTTAATTTTCTTGGAACCCTGCAAAAATGTTTACAGTACACGGAAGAATACACAGGCAAAAATAAATAAGAGACAGTCTGATAAACAGTAGAAATGAAACTACTTCAGCCAGATCTGAAAACATAAAGCTAGAATCACTAAATCTGCAAAGAGCACAGAATCAATAGCACAGAAATAAACCCTAATACATAAGAGTGGAACTGTCCAAAAGAAATGGAATATGAGACATTCCTAATATAAAATTTTCTAATAACAGCATTTTAAAAAGCAAAAAAGCTGGAACTAATTTTAATAATATATTCATTGTTTATGTGTCACTTTATATATTATATATTATATATATTATATATTATACTTTATATATTATACACTAATATATATACTTTATTATATATACATATTATCATTTTTTAAAGATTTGAATGGAAGAGCAACAACACATATACACCAAGGACAGAAAAGCAGAGACTGAGTGAGAGAGACTTTCCATCCACTGAATGACCACAACCAGAATGACCACAACCACCAGGTCCAGGCCAAGGCCAGGAACCCATAGCTCTATCTGGTCTCCCACGTGGGTGGCAGGGGCCCAACTACTTGGGCCACCTTCTGCTGCTTTTCTAGGCACATTAGCAGGGAGCTGGATCAGAAGGAGAGCATGTGTTGTGATATGGAAAGCCAGCATGGCAAGCTGTGGCTTAGCTCCCTATGCAACAATGCTGACACCCAATATCAGCATTTTAACATGTCATAAATACCCAAAAAACCCATGGGATGATTTGCATTCTTTTATGGTGGTTGTTTAAAGTATCTGAAAGCTAGCACTATACTCTCAATGTGGCCTAGGCACATTTCAGGCGCTCAGCAGCTACGCACATCCAGTGATTGCTGTCTTGGAAGACACAGATATGATAAAACAGGTACCACCAATTCAATAAATGGCATTACAACCACTTTTCATTTGATTAAAATAAAAATTTAACTTACACACTAGAACAACATTAACTCTAAAGAAATAAAAGTTAAATTCTTTGAAAAGTTGAAATTTAGTTCTCTCTCTTCCTCTCCATCTCCTGACCTTTGTCTCTGTTTCTCTCCGTTATGCTCTCCTTCTCCCTCTTTTCCTTCTTTGCCCCCTCCCTCCAGTCTATCGGGTTTCCTCCAATAAACTCCTTCCCTTAAAAAAATTAGAAAGTTTAACCTTAATAGCAATATTAAATCTTGCCAAACTGGAAAGAAAAATTCTCAAAACTTAAAGGCAACATAAGAATTCCCAAAACATGTGGTCAACAGATTTAGTTATACAAAATTTCAAACCTTGGGCTGTCATTATGGCACAGAAGGTTAAGCTACCACAACAGCACCTCATGGCAAAGCGTCAGTTCGAGTCCTAGCTAGTCCACTTCCCATCCACCTGCCTGCTAATATGCCTGGGAAGGTGGTAGATGGTGGCCTTAGTACTTGGGGCCCTGCCACCTATGTGGGAAACTCCAAGGGAGTTCCTGGCTCCTGGATTTGGCCTGGCTCATCCCAGCTGTTACAGCCATTTGGGGTGTGAACCAGCAGACTGCACATCTCTCTCTCTCTCTCTCTCTCTCTCTCTCTCTCTCTCTCTCTCTCCTTCCCTTCCTCCTTCCCTCCCTCCACCTCTGCCTCAGCTTCTCTTTCTGCCTTTCAAATAAAAAAATCTTCAAAAACAATTTCAAACTTTGTTCTTATCTCTAATCAAAAGACAACTGGTAGAAATAAATATATGCTTCACATATAACCAACAGTGTTTCAACAACTTTGCAGAGTTCACACAAAGAAGGAAAACTAACACATACAGGGATAAGGCTACAGGAACAGAAAACTTAGAAAACAAAGCCAGCAACAAATGAACAAGCAAATGAGGAGAGCGGCCCACTGCACAGTTACCAGGAAATCAAAACGAAGCAGGACTGTTGGCATTCCTCCCCCCTCCTCCATTGTAATCCCAGAGTCCTTCTCGGGTCTTGTAACTTTGCCCATCGTAGCTACAACCATTGCAGCCATGACTACCATCATCTCTTCTACCACTTGGAAAATTCTGTACATAGACAGGTTTGAAAATGACTGCAATCATGGTAATGCCTGAATTATTCAATGCTCAAGGAATTTTGAAAGGGAGGGGTGGGAGAAGGGAGGAAGGGCAGGAGGGAGGGAGGGAGGGAATCAGAATTGTAGCGCACCAGAGCAGGAAGGAGCTTTGACATCTGAAATACAGGGAAGGAATGAAAACAAACCAGCTACACAAAGGCAAGGTAGTTCTGTTTTCTAAACCCTCACAACCACGAATATCAGAGGTGACCTCAAGTGTTCAGCTGCTACAATGGCATATAACAAAAAAAATACAAAGAATAATGATCCAAGAGATCATTTTGAACAACTACATTTGCAACACTGAAAGAAAAAGCATTGATTAAGACATGAAAACTCAGCCCACACAATCATAATGAATGTAGAAAATGCTGACAACAGTACCTTTGTGCCTGGTACTGGTCCAGTCTAATCCTTACCATAAATCTATAATGTAAAAATTGTCAATATTCCCATTCTACAGACCGCATCTGAGGAACACAGGGGTAAGCAACTTTTTTAGAAACACATGATTAGTAAGAAGTTATTAATTATTATCCCTTCCATAGGAAACTCACCACATTCTATAAAACAGGCCAAATTTCAGCTAATTGAATATTTAATGCATGCTTATCACGTTAGCACACTGACTTTATAGAGGTCCAATTTATGATAGCATTGAGTTTCATTTTATATGCAGAAGTGAAATCTGTTATACTGTAGAATTCTTTACGTATGCCAAGATATATGCAAAGTGCATTAAGATGACTGTATGAAACGTCAAACAAGCCTTGCTAAGTACGTTTCTGTGGAAGGTCATGGTTGTTCTACTTCTCCTCAAGGGTCATGGTGCTTTGTAGCTGAGTGGCCAAGCCTTTGATCAGAAACACAAGCTCCCATCACTGGTACCATTGGAATAATCAGTGACTTCCACTCCAATCTTTGCTCTAGAGAAAGGAGACAGAGAAGATCATGCCACTGAGGGAGAGAACATTAAGTGGAGAACGTCCCATGAAACAAGAAGATGTGAAAAGAAGGGGGAGTGTCCTCCCCAGCCCCCGGACTTGGAGAGGGTAAGGGGAGGCAGAGAAGGAAGCAGGGAGACCAAACTTTCCTGACCACATCCTCCACTCGGTCCCAGAGAAGACTTGATCTTCATTAGGTTGAGCAGAAAACTCAGAGCAGAGAGGAGCAGCGGCCACATGCCCATCTGCAATGGAGACAGCAGACTGCCCCGTGGAGTACATGGAGCACACACCTTTAGGCATCCACGCCAACCTGCTGCTCCAGACAGGGAGCAGTGGCTCAGAGCAGAAGGGGAGGGAAAACATCACAACTGGGCTCCCAGCCACCCCCTGATCTCCATGTGGAATGGAAAGGTCTAGACACTCACAGGTATCCAGGGATTGGAGGGTGGAGATCAACGATGGTCTATCTCAGGAGCATCTCCCAGAGTTTGTCCTGATGGGAGGATGGGACCCCATGGCTCAGGGCTGTAGAGCAGGACAATCAGCTGGGGGACTCGGTTAGTGCCAGGCCAGAGGGCAACTGATGAAGCTGGGGACGGAGTCCACTAGGAGTCCACCAGCCAGGGTTGGGAGGATCCACATTACACCTGGCACACAAGGGCAACCCCAGAAACCAGGGCCCCAGAGGCAAAGCCAAAGCCTCTTCCCCAGCACTAGAAGTGACTGAGTCCCACCCTGAACACCATGTCCCCAGACTCCATCCTGGAGACAGGTATGCAAGGAGAAGAAAATCTAAAGGGATTTAGCATTTAAATGAAAGAGACCAGCTTGACTGAATTTACCACTGATTTAAATTCTCCACGCTGGACTAAGTGTTGTCTTCCGATGTTCAGATGTTCAGTAGGGCTTGACTCAGGAGGAAGAGGAGGTGAAAACCCAACTCCCTTCTTCTCTGCCTCTTTCTGCATCTGCACCCAGCACAGCAGCCGCAGAGGCAGCCTCCTCACCCATGCATTCTGCACACTTGGATTAAGAAAAAAGTTTTTACAACCATCTGCACTTTTTTCTTGTCCTTATTCCCTGGACAACACAGTAACAACTATTTATAGGGCATTCCATGTATCAGGTGTTGTAAGTAATCTGGAGGTGACGTAAAGGACCCAGGAGGATATGCCTAAGCTATATGCAAATACTACTCCAGTTTATAGAAAGGACTTGAGCATCCAAGGATTTTGTTATCCACAGAGGTCCTGGAACCGATCTCCACGGATACCAAGGTACAGCTGTGCTTTCCAATATACACTTTTGCTGCTAAAAACCAGCACACGGAAGCAATCTCTCTCTCCCTCTCCTGCTCCCTCCCCCTAATAAATAAGTAAAAATAAAATAATTTAAAATAACAAAAATACATTTTACAAATTAATGACTCCAAACCATGGAAATCCAAGTAAGAAAGACAGACAGGTCATAGAGCAGATGCAGCTCTCGCCTCCCTGGAAGACTCTTCATTTTCAGGACTACTTCATTTCCCAGGTCAGGAGCAATGGTCTTAGTAAAATGTCTTAAGAAGCCCAGAGTAAATAAAAATGAAAAATGCTAACCTTCATGGTCTCTCTTCCAGCCCTAAGCATTCGCATTTTTCCCCAAGGCCTCACTTTCTCAAGGCCCAGAGGGGTTTAACTAATGAGCCAAGGAAAACAGGAGGTAATGGGTCCTGATAAATGTCCTGAACGGGAGGAACAAGAAAAAAATGTCAAAATGAAATACAATGGTGAATGTCTCCATGGTTGCCACTGGAGAGGGTTAAGAAGACAGAAAACCACTCCCAACAGCACCAGCACCAAGCAGGGCAGTGAGGGGCAGTCAGCGCGTTCTGCCTTATCCCCACACATCATTCAGAGACCCGGAGTCTGAACGTCAGACTCAGAAGGGCCACGATGAGTGTTGGGAAGACAGCTGTCCCCATCACAGGGGCCATCAGGTTTTGCTACAAGTACATGGGTTCTTGGATTCACAGGGTTATTTGTTTTCTGGTCACTGTCTGGCCTGGCGACGAGAAATGTGTTTTCATTTTTCCTCAACACAAAAGGATGTTGAACCTAGAAACTGGACCAGAGAGCAAAATCGGATCTCTCCTTGGCCCCCTGAGTGTTCCCACAGCTTCCTTCTCTTTCTTCCAGCCGCCGTCCCGGCCAGTCCTCCGCTCCCACACTCTGGAACCAGATCCCTAGCTGCCGGTTTCTTCCTACCTTTCTGAGACAGTGGAAAATAAAATTGCTCAACACACGGAACAGTTTCTCTCAATTTCCACAGCACCCCTTCACGGCTGAACCTCCTCGGCTCTGTTCTCTGGACGCTCTCATGCTCAAAATCTGTCACTGATGCTTCAGACCTGGGGTACCTGTCAGTCTTCACTTCTTATTTCCCTCTGGCATTGTGGCTTTGTTGTTTTTTGTTGCTGTTTATTTGTTTTACACACAGAGGGCCCCTGGCACTCACTAATGGGCAGCACTTAAGAAACTCAATAAATCAAGTCAAACTGTCCACTGTTTACATGAAAACGAGTCTGCTGTGCAAAGGGTCAGAGAATAATCATGCCTTTGGTTCCCTTTCAGAACAAGGCTGACATCAGAGGCATGCAAAGCCACCCTTTTTCATTCTGGTACATCTTCTATGTTTGGAATTATCACTACGGAGGCTGGCACTGTGATGAGCCGGTAAAGCTGCCGCCTGCAGTGCCAGCATCCCATTTGGGTGCCGGTTTGAAACCCGGCTGCTCCATTTCCGATCCAGCTCTCTGCTGTGACCTGGGAAAGCAGAAGATGGCCCAAGTCCTTGGCCCCCTGCACCCATGTCGGAGACCCTGACGAGTCTCCTGGCTTCTGCTTCGGGTCGGCACAGCTCTAGCCATTGTGGCCATGTGGGGAGTGAACCAGCGGATGGAAGATTCTCTCTCCCTCTCTCTCTCTCTCTCTCTCTGCCTCAGCCTCTGCCTCTGCCTCTCTGTAACTATACCTTTCAAATAAATAACCAAATCTTTTTTAAAAATTATCACTATGAAGTCTATAATACTGAGTCATTGTCCTGTGATAATTTTTATTTGGAGAAGTAAAAAATAATAATAGGTGATATTTATTTGGCAACAGATCTGAAATGACTAACATTATAAATTCTATTTTTGTTTCGACAAAGCAAATAGTTCTCTTGCTGTGTGTTTTGATACTGCCCATACTCAGAGGACAAACATGCTTGTGCTGAACCCACTGATGTCATCTAAGCTGGTCTGTCTGATCCTTTCGTATGTGTCTTTGGGTCAGAGAAAGTGATATCTGGTACTCCAGCTGTCTAAGCTCCATTTTCCTAACACACCAAAGAATAGCAACTTAGAAGAGCAAAGCCTGCCACAGTGTCTTACTAATGAAGAGGTTTTGGTTGTTTCCAGAATGTTCCTCACAATGAGACACATCAGGGAAAGTATGCTATTTCACAATAAACACAAAAATTACAGCTTGGTCTTATTGATGCCAAAAAAGCAGCAACACAATCTTGCTATTTCCCTCTTCCAGTGTTCAGTGGCGCTGTGTACATATCTGTCCTTTCATGAGGCCAATTTCCTGCCTATTCATTAACCTCAACACCAATTAGGTTATTTGAGATCTACTTGTAGAGTTTACAGAAAATAACTACATATCCATTATGTCAGCAATCAAAGCCAAACAAGACTGGGATGAGGCCAGTAATCAAAGCTCATCAGTGAGATTCAGGGGTGAGGAGAAAAGGGTGTTCTGGCTTCAAAAGACTTTGCTTGCTAGTGGTAGCGATCATTAATTTATTTTTAGGAGCCACTGCAGGAGGACTTAGCTAAAAAAATAAACTGAAGGAGGGAGCTTCAGCCACCAGCCTGTGCTGCCTCATCCTTCAATCTATTCACCTTACCCTCCTCCCAAATTGTTGAGTCCGGAGACAGGTGGAATTGTCTGACCTGCCAGAAATACCCCCAATTTGTCCAGACAAGAAAATTAAAAAGATGACTGATGCTCACTTTACCTCAGCCCTGAAAATCAATGTGGGCAGCCCTCTCAGAAAGCCTCTCCCTCGGTGAGACGTGAAACATTGATGTCCAGGCAGGTATACATCGTCCACCAGGTTGAGAGCACTCCGTCCTGCGTCCACCCACTGTTCTTTCCCAGTGTCGGGTGCCAGGGGGTAGAGAACTACTGCAACTCACTTTCAAATTCCATCCTCTTCGGACCCTTTGCAAAAGACCTCACCAGCCACTCCCAAGCATCAAGGTTGTCAACTTCAAGTACTTGCATACCATGGAGCTAAGTTCCAACAGGCAAAGAGGAAGGGCGTAAAACACAGTGGCTACTGGTCCTGAATGGGAAGATAGTGATTATGGGGGGTCGAGGAGAGTGTGCATACCCATGCTATACTGTACCCTTGACGCTGGCCTGCCCTTGCTCTGATTTCTAATATACCTGGAACTATTCCTTCCAAAATGCCTCCTCTATCATCATCTAGACACAACATATACAAGTCAGATGAACAGAGTAAGGGAATTTCAGAAACAAATCACCTTCCAATGAGGCACCAGAACACTTACATCTTCACATTGTACGGTCAGCACACTCGGGTTTAATTAAAGCACTCAATTGTGCCATGGCCGTTTCTGGTGACGGTTCAGGTATAAATATATGGAGCAGGCACTGCTTGTCAGCTCTCTCCTTAAATGCCCTTTTGTCTTCTCTCTTCCCAAAACTCTGAATTTTTAGTTTATACATGATTAGCAGCCCTACGCTTCCCCCTCTGAAGTCCAAGTTAAATTACTATCTTTAGACTTCTTCTGGATTCCTCAGTTTAATTCCCTTCCGTGGAACCATAATTACTCCCTATTAATTTTAATCAAAACTGCAGTGACATCCCAACCTTGTTCCTCACAGCTCCCCTCTAACTTCTCCTGTCCCTGGCAGACAGAAGCTTCTCCCTCCGCAAACCCCGGATGCTGCATGTCATTTTCTCCATGCCACGCTCTTCGGTTTTACAGTTTCTTACCCCAGTCTCAATCCCTGTGCTGCTCTACTTTCTCTATTGTCTTTTAGAAAGAAATTTTAAAAAGATTTTACTTATTGAGTGCCAACTATGTGCCAGGAACCCTCTGGGGACTTGAGGTACTTCTGCAAACAGAACAAAGCCCCTTAATGTTCCAAGGTTTACATTGTAACAGGTAGAGACAAATACCTCTCACAGGAGACTTACTAGATGGTGGTTAACACTTCAGAAAACAGGAGGGACAGAAAGGTAGCGCAGGTAGATGAGGATTTGCTGAGGGCTACGTGGACATCTTGGAGGTGAGCAACTCAGAGGAAAAAACACCCAGTTCCACAAGACTCCCAGGCTTCAGGGAGGCTGGCCTTGTCTAGAACATTCACCAATAGGAAGGGGGCCAAAGGGACAGAGCAGCATGAGGGGAAAATCATGGATTCACTGGCTAATGTCAGGAATCACCTGTGTTCTCGACCTGTTGATGCACTCCAGGTCTCCCACTCAAAGCAGAATCACATCCCTTTAAAATCTCAGCATGTATCCGTGTCTGGGTAGTTTCACACATTTTAAGAAGTAGATGCCAACTGGTGGGAATATAAATTGGTACAGCCATTATGGTAGGCAGTATGGATATTCCTCAAAAAATTAAAAATAGAACTACCTGTGAATCCCACTTCCAAGTACATATCTAAAGGAAACAAAATCAACATCTCAGAGCTTTCTGCACGCCCATGGTCACTGCAACATCGTTCACAACAGATAAGATGTGGTACCAACCTAAGCATCCATCACTGGATGAACAGATAAAGAAAATAGGGCGCGCACACACACATACTATTCAGCAGTACAAAGAAGGAAACTCCGCTGTTTCTGAGAGCACAGATAGGCTGGAGGGTGCTATGCAATGTGAAACAAGCCAGACACAGGACAGATACCGCACGATCTCACATGGGAAATGGACAAAGCTGAATTCACAGAAACGGAGAGGAGAAGGGCAGTTGCCAGGGGCATAGGGTGGGGGAAATGGGAGATGGCAGTCAAAGGACACAAATTTGCAGCCACAAGATGAGTACGTCCTGGCGATCTCGGCACAGCACAGTGAGTACAATTCATACCTGTGTAGACTTGACAGTGACTGGGAGAGCACCAACATACATGTCCTTACCACAATCCCCCAAAGATAACTGTGACAGATGTGTATATTAATTTGCTTATGGTAATCATTTCACAAACCAAATCATACCATATACCTTATCTACATGCATTGTATGTCTCAAATACACCTTGATAAAGCTGGGAAAAGGTACAAATAAAAAAGTAGCTGCCCACATTTCAAAAAAGAAATACTGATACAGACTCCTTTGTATTACCTCCTCGGCAAGTGAGTCACCTTCCAACGTGTGACACGCACTTGCCTGGGGACTGTGGGGTCGTCCCTGCTCTGAACAGAACACACCGTATGTGCCTCAGGGTCCCTAGGAGAATGCAGGTGCCATCATGGAGTGCACAGGAAGGAAAAGTCCAGAAGGAAATGGCATGGAGAGCTGGGGCAGGTTTACTCTCCACTGAAGTGAATTGGCCCCTCTCCACACCTACTCCTGATGCCCCTAACCAGTGTGTAAGGGCTCACAGCCCCGACGAAGACAGCAGCCATACTGTAGTAGACAGAGTGGAGCAGAACTGGACAGGCAAGAGGGGTTTTGTCACGTGTTCTTTCATGCAGAGAACCACTACCTATCACACATGTCACACACATGTGACAAGGAAAAGCAAAACATGGTCCTGAACCCCAGGAAGGGACAGCCGCTAGAGGTTGAGAAATACACACAAAAACAGAATTCAGTGTGATAAATCCACTTAGTTTGCAAGATGGGGGTTCTAACTCAGAGACGCCCTATGGATTTCATCTCTGGAGACATCTTTAAACATACACATTGGATGCCATCCTGGGACCTCCAACCCAGGGGTTGCAAGCTTGACTGCACACAGGAATCACCCGAGACCCACTCTTCTGAGATGCAGCCTGGGCAAGAGAACACTGAAGCTCCCCAAGTGACCAAGATTCGCTCATGGCTAGAAACCATCCTGGTGGGCTGAACACTGGCCTCCAAGGTGACCATGTCCCAGTCCCCCAAACTGTGACTAGTTTACCTGCCCTGGGAAAAGGATTTTGCAAATGATTCCACTGAGGAACTTAAAATGAGATTACCACAGAAACCCAGCGAGCCTACCAGGACTACTGGCAATCTTTTTAAGAGGAAGGCAGGGGGCTCAGAGCCAACAGAGAGAGAAGGAAGAGGTAGGAGCGATGAGAGGAAGGGACCATGAGCAGAGGAAAGGAACCAGCCTTTATACAAAGGCAGGGAAAGAGGTTCTCCCCGGAAGCTTCCAGGGGAGCAAAGCCTTGCCAACACCTCCAGTGTAGACTCTGACCTTCCCAACTGTAAGGAGAAAGATTTGTGCTGCCTTAAGTCACTAGGCTTCTAAAAAACTCTCAGACCTGCAATGATAAGTAATCACAGCTTAACAAATTAAAGTTTTGGGTGGAACCCAGGCACAGGAGAACTGTGCATATGTATGTGTTTTAAGTTCCCCAGGTTAAGTCAAAATGCATGCCCTCACTTGGCTACAGAGGAAAACAAACAAAAAGGCTTCCCAGCTTCTCACTGCCCCCAGCAGTGGCAAGGAAAACAACTGCTCTCCCAGCCCAGGGGTGACCAGGAGCATGGGAGGTGAGCAGCTTGGATGGATAGAGTCTACCTAGTTGTGTGACATGAAGAGTCCCTCCATGGCCACTTTCAACAAGTTCAACAACTTGAGAAGTCCCAGAAAGACAACACTGATCTCTCAGGAACTAGAACAAGCTGGCTCCAGCACACTCCTGGTGGGGCACTGGGGAAAGACAGACTCATGTCTGCTTTGATCTGCTGCTGTCCAGGGCCCCTCCACAGCAGGTGCCTGGCTCACAGAGGCTCTCTGCAGTTCAAGGTCAAAGCCAAGCCAATGATCCAGAGCTACTTCGACTCACCCAACAGGTTTTCAGCTCCCATTCTCCATTCAGCCGGGCAATGCATGCTCACTGGAACATCTCTGCGTTTGCACTAGCCTAAGCCACAGGGAGGGAGGGGAGTGTAGTATTAGAAACATTCATTTACATATTGGTTTTACATGTATTTAAGCCAGCTTCATGGAGTTTTATTGTAGTGGACACAGATGCTTCTTAGCAACCAACAAGTAAACTGTCAGAACATCAGACGGTGTCCAGCTAGGTGGCCATGAAGCAGGGAAGAGATGTAGTGGGAAGGTGGTGGTTAGGATTGTCAACAGGGAAAAAGCATCAACTGCATAGTGACCTAAAGACAGGCATGGAGCAAGCCCTGAAGTAAAACTTGTTCTAGAATGGGAACAGCATACAGAAAGGTAACAGGGGAAAACAGACTTGAGAACTCCACTGCCGGGTAGAATACTTCAAAGCAAGAGTGACAACAGGTGGAGTCAGAGAGGCAGCAGGGGAGAGACCACAGCATGCCCAGCCTTGAAGAAAGAGAATGGATCTTATTCCGAGTCACACAGAAAGCCACTGCCAGGCCTTAACACACCCAAGTCTTCCTCCGCAAAGTGGGTTTCTTATAGACAACATACAGTTAGGCCATGTTCTTTTTGTTTTTTATCCACTCAGACAATCTCCATTATATTGATATATTAGGCCATTTAAAGTGATGATTATATTATTGATCTAATAACTACCACATTTGTAATTATTTTCTAATCATCACATTTGTTCTTTCTCCTGTTTTTCCTGACATCTCTGGTTTTAACTGAGCATTTATATGATCCCAGTTTATTTCTTCTCATAGAGTGTCAATTATACTTCTTTAAAAAAGCTTTAATATTTTCAATAAAGCTTGCAATACACAGTTTTAGCTAATCAATGTCCATCATCAAATAATACTACTCTGCTCCACATGTAGTGCAGGTAAAAAGAGTACTCACAATTCTTCATTTCTACTCCTGTGACAGTAACATCATTCATTTCACTTGTTCATATACTATAATCAACCAATTCTCTCTTTTTACTATCACTTTTTAGGGATTTTTTTAAAGGACAAATCTGTAGAGCAGTTTTAGGTTTACAACAAAACTGAGAAGCCTGGAAGCTCTCTGCTGTGGCCAGGGAGGGCAGTGGAGGATGGCCCAAGTGCTTGGGGCCTGCACCCCATGGGAGACTAGGAGAGGCACCTGGCTCCTGCCATCGGATCAGCACAGTGCACTGGCCGCAGCGCGCTGGCCACGGCAGCCATTGGAGGATGAACCAATGGCAAAAGGAAGACCTTTCTCTCTGTCTCTCTCTCTCTCACTGTCCACTCTGCCTGTCAAAAATAAAAAAAAAAATTAAAAAAAAAAACTGAGAAGCAAGTGCAGTTATTTTCATGTTTAGACAATAGTCCTTCATTACATGTCTTTTGCAAATATCTTCCCCTAGTCTGTGGCTTGTCCTCTCGTCTTCTTGCCATGGTCTTTCACAGAGCAGAATTATTTCATTTTCAGTAAACCCAGCCTATTAATCATTTCTTTCTTGGATCTTGCTTTTGTTGTCTAAAAAATATCATTGCCAAACCTAGGGTCAACTTGATTTTTCTCGTATGTTTTCTTTTAAGAGATTGATAGTTCTGAATTTTACCTTTAGACCTGTGACACATTTGAGTTAATATTTCTGAAAGGTATCAAGTCTTGTGCTTGGTTTCTTCCAGGAAAAAAAAAAAAGTTGGTCCAGAACCTTTGAAGAGACCACCCCCCACCCCTCTGTATTTCTCTTGTTCTGCTGTCTAATGTCAGTTGACTATAATTTTGTGAGTCTATGTCTGGACCTTCCATTCCAATGATATTTGTCAATAATATGAGTCTATTTCTGGATCCTCGACTCAATTCCACTGATGTTTGTCAATTCTTTTTTCCAGTGCCATATGATCTCAATTACTGTAGCTTAAAGCATACATGAAAAGTGTCTTTCCTCAAATTCTGTCCTACTGCAATATTACGTTGGGAATCTGGACGTTTTGATTCTGCACAGCAACTTTAGAATCAGTTTGTCAACATGCACAAAATAACTTGCTGAAATTTGTACTGAGATTACGTTGAATCAATAGAGCAGATGGGGTTAGAACTAATTGAGTCTTTCTATTCATGAATATGGGTAGAAATTATCCACTAACCTGGTATCCTGCAACATTTCCTGGTAACACAGCATTAACCTGGTATCCTGCAACATTTCTTTGCTCCTGATCCTGGTGAGACAGTTTCTTTCTCTTCATTGAGTCTGTTGTTACTTGTAGAGTTTTTGCAGGTACGCAGTCTCAATTTGGGAAAGTTCCCTCTGTTTATGGTTTACTGAGAATTTTGATTATGTACAGGTGCGGGATGTTGTCAAATGCTCTCTTGGCACCCATTGATATAACCACATGGTTTTTCTTCTTGAGCTTGCTGATGTACTGGATTACATTAATTGATTTTCATGTGTGCAACCAGCCTTGCATACTTGTTTATGGTGTATATCCCACTTGTTTATAGTGAATAATTCTTTTTATATGTTGTTGAGTCAATCTGCCAACTTTTTTGAGAATTTTTGCATCTAAATTCCTTAAATGAGTTGTTTTCTTTTTTTTGTAATGGCTTTTTCTGGTTTTGATATTAGGATAATGCTCTCCTCAGAATGAGTTAAGAAGTATCCTTTTCCTTTATACTCTGACAGATTATAGAACTTCAGAGGAATGTGAATTCTTCCATTTTTAGATGAAAAAAAAGTGTAGATTTCAAATACACCCAATTTAATAATGGTGGTGCTGACTTCAACTATGTCTTTATTGATTTTCTGCTCACTGTACCTGTCCATTTCTGATAGAAGGATGTAGAAAAGTCTCTTTTCATAATAGATTCATCTGTTTCTCCTTGAAATTCTACCGGTTTTTCATCTTGCATACGTTGATGCTCCGTTAGGCGGATACACATTAAGTAGTGTTATGTTTTCTTGTGGATTTCACTCAATAATCACTATACAGACCCTCTCTTTATCCCTGATGACGTTCTTTGCTTTTAAGTCTGCTGCCTGTGAGACGAATATAGGTATTCCTCCATTTTTCCTCTTTACTTTTAATCTATGTGTGTCTTTAAAGTGGGTTTCTTATTGAAAACGTACAGTTGATCTTGGTTTGGGGGCCCATTCTGACCATCTACAGCTTTTAATTAGTATATTTGGACCTTTGACATCCAAAGGAGTTATTTATATATTTCGATGAATATGAGTAATAGTCACTACTGTTTTCTGTTGGTCGCCACTGTTATTTGTTCCTATTTCTGCTCAATTTTTTTATTTCAGAGTAGGGGTGGGTGGGCAGGGAGAATGACACACTTCCACCTACTGGTTCACTCCCCAAACCCCTGCAATGGCCAGGGCAGGACTGGGATCAGATCCAGAAGCTGAGAATTCAATTCTGGCCTCCCACAGAGGCATCAGTAACCTACCTATTTGAGCCATCATCAGGGTCTCAGGGTCTGCTTTGGTGGGAAGCTGGGGTCGGGATCCAGAGCAGAAATTAAAGCCAGGCGCTCCAGTGTGGGACACAAGCATCTTGACCAGTAGGATAAATCCTACTCACATGCTGGGTGCTAACAAGCATTTCCCAGGATTCTATTCTCTCGTTTCTTATCACATAATGGGGTTATCCTGTTTTATATATTTTTTAAAATATTGCCCTTGTGTTTTCAGTACACATTTGAAACTAATCCAAATCCATTTTCAAATAATACTATGGGGACTGGGGCTGTGGCAAAGTAGGTTAAGCCTGTGCCTGCCACACCAGCATCCCGTGCAGGTGCCAGTTCAAGTCCCGGCTGCTCCACTTCTGATCCAGCTCCTGTTAATAGCCTGGGAAGATGATCGAAGTGCTTGGGCCCCTGCACCCACATGGGAGACCTGGAAAAGGCTCCTGGCTCCTGACTCCAGATCAACGCAGCTGTGGCTGCTGCAGCCATTTGGGGAGTGAACGCAGCGGATGGAAGACCTTTCTATCTCTCCCTCTCTCTGTCTGTAACTTTGCCTCTCAAATAAAATAAGTACATCTTTAAAAAAAAATACTATGCTTCATCATAAGTGGTACAAATGCTTTATAAAAATAAAATCCTAATCTCTTGCCCAACAATTTGTTCACTGCTGTCATCAACTTCACTCATACATGTAAGCAAATATGAACATAAAATCCACATATAAGCAATCCAATGTCAAACACACTGATGCTACTATTATTTTTAACAGTTATGTTATATAATTAATAAGAAAAATAAAAATTTTTATCTGATATTCACTTATTCCTTCTTCAATGCTTATCTTTTCTTTACGTAGATTCGCTTTTCTGACCACTATCATTCTCCTTCTGAGAACATCTTTGAACATTTACCATAGGGCAGAACTGCTGGCAGTATCTGTTCTTGTTTGTATGACAAATTCTTCTAATTACGAAGGATAATTTAATAAAAACTAAATTATAAATTAAATATAAAATATGCATTAATATATAATACAGCATGTGATAATTATATGTAATTATATTAGCTTATATTATACATTATATATAGACTATAATTATATAAATTAACATGGAATACTAATACAATTTATTAAAGTAACAAAATATATTAGTAGGCTTTCTACCACAACCTGTTAAATATTTAACTGTTATATTCCTGTTTCTATGAGAGATCTACTGCACATCTTCTATCATAAAATGTTTTGGGGGGTTTTGGAGTTTTGTGTTTAGCTCCAGCTAAAAATTTTCTCTTTTTCGTGGTTTTACCTAACTTGAATATAATGTGCAAAGACAAGTGGTTTTTTTTTTTTTTGAAGGGGAGAATGGAGAGTTTGAACATTTGTTCTGTTTATTTTATTTGGTATTTCTGAACTTCCGAGATGTGTAGTTTGTTGTCTGCCATTAATTTGGAAATATTCTCAGCCACGTTGCTTAAAGCATCTCTTTTTCTTTCTCTCCTGTTTTTCTTTCTGGAACTCCAGTTGCCTTTGTTATATCTGTATATACCTGTAACTGTCCACAGTTCCTAATGTCGTGTTCTTTTTCCATTGACTGGAGTTTATGCCTGCTGGCTATCAACTCCTCACTTTCCCTCCGCCCAGCCCACTCCATTCTTTGATTCTATGACCCTGGCCATTTCTGATGCCTCGTACAGGTGGAATCACATAGCGTTTGCCTTTCTCGACAGCCTCATTTCAATTACCATAATGTCTTCAATGTGCTGAGAACGGGAGTTAGGGAAGAAAAATAGATAAATTTTGTTTTTAAAGTCTTCTGGGTTCCTCCACGTTGTCAGTGATTACAGAACTTCCTGCTTTTTAAAAGCTGATTGGTTCCCCAATGCATGTACTCACCACATGTTAAAAGTCCATTCACCTGTTGACAGACATTCCAGTAGTTTCCACATCCTGGCAATTGTGAAGAGCGCTACAATGAACACAGAGTGCTATGACTTGAATATGGTCTGTCCCCCAGAGTGCATGCAGGCACTGCATCGTCAAAGCCTGATGGTAACAGTTAAGAGAGTGGAAACTTAATCCCACTCTGGCACATAGCAGTGGGGCCTTTAGAAAGGGACTGGATTAAATTAGGACACTAGGGTGAGATCCCCTTACTGGAACCTTGCTGGCTTTCTAGGTACGGAGAGAGAAACCACACAGACACTGCACGGGCACACCTGAGCCACAATGGGATGCACCCAGAGGGCCATCACCAAATCCTGTGTTACTCTGTTTGAACTTTTAGCCTCCATAACCATGAACAAAAGTAAATGCCTTTTCCTAATAACGTAGGCTATCTCAGATGCTTGGCTACAGTAGTGACAACCTGCTAACGCAGAAAATTGGCGACACAGTGTGACTGTTGGTCTAACTATACTTAAAGACGTGGAAGCAGCTTTGGAATTGGGTTTCTGGTAGAGACTGGAGGGGTTTGCAGGAGGAATCTTCCCAAAAAAAGCCTGGAATCCTGGAAGTGCAGCATTATGAGCAGTTCTGGTGTGGGCTCACAAGACCTGAAGACTGGGGAAGAGCTCCGCTGGCTTGCTGACCGGCTGGGAGGATGCGACCAGAAGGCTGATGGTCCCAGGTACAGCAAAGACATTGGCTGGTGCAGAGCAGGAATGCCTTCTTACTGTAGCAAAGAACTCCGCTGCATGGAGCCCACGCCTAAGATGTTGTCGAAGGCTACATTTAAAAGCGAAGGACCGGCTTCTGTGGAAGAGGGCCTTTCAAAGCAGCAAAGCATTCCTGCCTACGCTGTAACTATTTCAAATGAAGAACTGTTCTATAGTTAGCCTGACTCAGGTATTTCATTATAGTAATGAAAAGCCAGATGATACAAGCAGTGGTGACAATTTCAGTTCTTCTGGGTAAATACTCAGAAATGGAATTACTGCATCGGATGGTCGTTCTTTTCCTGATTTCTGAGGAGCCACAGGAGCTGCAGTGCTTTGCATTAGCACCAATATCGTGTGAGATTTCTAATTGCTGTGCAACCTTGTCAACGTCTCTGTTTTTGGTATCAGCCATCCAGAAAAGTTGAGGTAGCATCTCATTAGGATTTTATTTATTTTTTTTTTATTTATTTATTTTTTTTTTTGACAGGCAGAGTGGACAGTGAGAGAGAGAGACAGAGAGAAAGGTCTTCCTTTGCCGTTGGTTCACCCTCCAATGGCTGCCGCGGTCGGCGCGCTGCGGCCGGTGCACCGCGCTCATCCAATGGCAGGAGCCAGGTGCTAGGTGCTTCTCCTGGTCTCCCATGGGGTGCAGGGCCCAAGCACTTGGGCCATCCTCCACTGCACTCCTGGGCCACAGCAGAGGGCTGGCCTGGAAGAGGGGCAACCGGAACAGAATCCGGTGCCCCGACCAGGACTAGAACCCGGTGTGCCGGCACTGCAAGGCGGAGGATTAGCCTGTTGAGCCACGGCGCCAGCCCTCATTAGGATTTTGATGTCCATTGCTCTGATGATTAGTGACTGTGAACATTTTCTTATGTTCTATTGGCCATGTGCACATCTATTTTGAAGAAATATCTATTCACATCCTTAACTCCATTTACAAATAATGTTATTAGGTTTTGTTTCAGCTTTTTTTTTTTTTACTAGTTAGTTGTTGGATGGAGTTCTTTTAATATAGTTTAGCAATTAACCCTTCTTTAGATGCATGGTTTGCAAAATCCATTTCCCCATTCTGTAGATTGCCTTTCCACACCACTGATGGTTTCACTTGCTCACAACAAACTTTGTAGTTTTATGTAGATTCATTTTTATTTTGACTTTTGTTCATTGTCCTTTTTTAATATACTCATTTATTTTAAATTTTATTTAAGTTATACAACTTTCATGTATTGTATATATACAGATTCAGGAACATAGTGACTCTTCCCACCCACTCTCCAACACGCCCACCTCTTCCCTCTCACATTAAGAGTTCACTGTCTTGAAGATTTAAATGACACTATAGCCCAAATGGATCTACCAGATATCTACAGAACTTTCCATCCTACAGATAAAGAATTTACATTCTTCTCAGCAGTACATGGAACCTTCTCTAGGATTGACCACATACTAGGCCATAAAGCAAGTCTCAGCAAATTCAAAAGAATTAGAATCATACGATGCAGCTTCTCAGACCATAAAGGAATGAAGGTGGAAATTAGCAACTCAGGAATCCCTAGAGCATATGCAAACACATGCAGACTGAACAATATGCTCCTGAATGAACAATGGGTCATAGAAGAAATTAAAAGAGAAATCAAAAATTTCCTGGAAGTAAATGAGGATAACAGCACATCATACCAAAATCTATGGGATACAGCAAAAGCAGTGTTAAGAGGAAAGTTTATAGCAATAGGTGCCTACATCAAGAAACTGGAAAGGCACCAAATAGATGAGCTCACAGTACATCTCATGGATCTAGAAAATCGGCAGCAAACCAGACCCAAAGCTAGTAGGAGAAGAGAAATAATTAAAATCAGAGAAGAAATTAACAGGATTGAATCCAAAAAAAAATTACAAAAAATCAGCCAAACGAGGAGCTGGTTTTTTGAAAAAATAAACAAAATTGACACCCCATTGGCCCAGCTAACAAAAAAAAAAAGACCCAAATCAATAAAATCAGAGATGAAAAAGGAAACGTAACAACAGACACCACAGAAATCAAAAGAATCCTCAGAAATTACTACAAGGACTTGTATGCCAGCAAACAGGGAAATCTATCAGAAATGAACAGATTCCTGGACACATACAACCTACCTAAATTGAACCAGGAAGACACTGAAAACCTAAATAGACCCATAACTGAGACAGAAATTGAAACAGTAATAAAGGCCCTCCCAACAAAGAAAAGCCCAGGACCAGATGGATTCACTGCTGAATTCTATCAGACATGTAAAGAAGAACTAACTCCAATCCTTCTCAAACTATTCAGAACAACTGAAAAAGAGGGAATCCTCCAAATTCTTTCTATGAAGCCAGCATCACCTTAATTCCTAAGCCAGAAAAAGATGCAGTATTGAAAGAGAATTACAGACCAATATCCCTGATGAACATAGATGCAAAAATCCTCAATAAAATTCTGGCCAATAGAATGCAACAACACATCAGAAAGATTATTCACCCAGACCAAGTGGGATTTAACCCTGATTTATTTATCACGTTGATTTGTTCGCAAAACAATCAACATGATACACCATATTAACAGACTACAGAAGAAAAACCATATGATTATTTCAATTGACGCAGAGAAAGCATTTAATAAAATACAACACCCTTTCATGATAAAAACCCTAAGCAAACTGGGTATAGAAGGCACATTCCTCAATATAATCAAAGCAATCTATGAAAAACCCACGGCCAGTATCCTATTGAATGGGGAAAAGCTGGAAGCATTTCCACTGAGGTCTGGTCCCAGACAGGGATGCCCACTCTCACCACTGCTATTCAATATAGTGCTGGAAGTCTTAGCCAGAGCTATTAGGCAAGAAAAAGAAATTAAAGGGATACAAATTGGGAAGGAAGAACTCAAACTATCCCTCTTTGCAGATGATATGATTCTTTATTTAGGGGATCCAAAGAACTCTACTAAGAGACTATTGGAACTCATAGAAGAGTTTGGCAAAGTAGCAGGATATAAAATCAATGCACAAAAATCAATAGCCTTTGTATACACAAGCAATGTCACGGCTGAGGAAGAACTTCTAAGATCAATCCCATTCACAGTAGCTACAAAAACAATCAAATACCTTGGAATAAACTTAACCAAGGACATTAAAGATCTCTACAATGAAAATTACAAAACCTTAAAGAAAGAAATAGAAGAGGATACCAAAAAATGGAAACATCTTCCACGCTCATGGATTGGAAGAATCAATATCATCAAAATGTCCATTCTGCCAAAAGCAATTTACAGATTCAATGCAATACCAATCAAGATACCGAGGACATTCTTCTCAGATCTGGAAAAAATGATGCTGAAATTCATATGGAGACACAGGAGACCTCGAATAGCTAAAGCAATCTTGTACAACAAAAACAAAGCCAGAGGCATCACAATACCAGATTTCAGGGCATACTACAGGGCAGTTGTTATCAAAACAGCATGGTACTGGTACAGAAACAGATGGATAGACCAATGGAACAGAATAGAAACACCAGAAATCAATCCAAACATCTACAGCCAACTTATATTTGATCAAGGATCCAAAACTAATCCCTGGAGTAAGGACAGTCTATTTAATAAATGGTGATAGGAAAACTGGATTTCCACGTGCAGAATCATGAAGCAAGATCCATACCTTTCACCTTACACAAAAATTCACTCAACATGGATTAAAAACTTAAACCTACGACCTGACACCATCAAATTATTAGAGAGCATTGGAGAAACCCTGCTAGATATAGGTACTGGCAAAGACTTCTTGGAAAAGATCCCAGAAGCACAGGCAGTCAAAGCCAAAATTAACTATTGGGATCACATCAAACTGAGAAGTTTCTGTACCTCAAAAGAAACAGTCAGGAAAGTGAAGAGGCAACCAACAGAATGGGAAAAAATATTTGCAAACTATGCAATAGATAAAGGCTTGATAACCAGAATCTACAAAGAAATCAAGAAAAGCCACAACATCAAAACAAACAACCACTTAAGAGATGGGCCAAGGACCTCAAGAGACATTTTTCAAAGGAGGAAATCCAAATGGCCAACAGACACATGAAAAAATGTTCAAGATCACTAGCAATCAGGGAAATGCAAATCAAAACCACAATGAGGTTTCACCTCACCCTGGTTAGAATGGCTCACATTCAGAAATCTACCAACAATAGATGCTGGAGAGGATGTGGGGAAAAAGGGACACTAACCCACTGTTGGTGGGAATGCAAACTGGTTAAACCACTATGGAAGTCAGTCTGGAGATTCCTCAGAAACCTGAATATAACCCTACCATACAACCCAGCCATCCCACTCCTTGGAATTTACCCAAAGGAAATTAAATTGGCAAACCAAAAAGCCGTCTGCACACTAATGTTTATTGCAGCTCAAGTCACAATAGCTAAGACCTGGAACCAACTCAAATGCCCATCAACAATAGACTGGATAAAGAAATTATGGGACATGTACTCTACAGAATACTATACAGCAGTCAAAAACAATGAAATCCGGTCATTTGCAACAAAATGGAGGAATCTGGAAAACATCATGCTGAATGAATTAAGTCAGTCCCAAAGAGACAAATATCATTTGTTTTCCCTGCTTGGCGACAACTAACTGAGCACCAAAGGGGAAACCTGTTGAAGTGAGATGAACACTATGAGAAACTATGACTGGATCAGCTCTTGTCTAGACTGTTGATATACAATGTAAATCTTTTCCCATTTTAGTATTTCTTTTTGTTGTTTGTTTTTGTTCTAGTACTATTGGTTGAACTCTGCAATTAACAAACAATTATTCTTAGGTATTTAAATTTCAACTGAAAAGTGATCCCTGTTAATTATAAGAGAGGGAAAAAGAAAGGGAGGGTATGTACAATTTGGGCAAGCTCAATCGGACTTGCCCCAAATGATGGAAATGTGCTAGGGGATCCCAATACAATCCCATCAAGGTGGCATGTACCAAGCCATCTCACTGGTCCAAGTGATAAATTTCAGTTCACAATTGATCACTCTGATAGGTCTAAGAGTCAAAGGGATCACACAAACAAGACTAGTGTCTGCTAATACTAACAGATAGAACCAAAAACGGAGAGAATGATCCAACATGGGAAGTGGGATATACAGCAGACTCAGAATGGCAGATGTCCTAAATAACACTCTGGCCTCAGAATCAACCCTTAAGGCATTCGGATCTGGCTCAAGAACCCATGAGAGTATTTTAGGCATGGAAAGCCAAGACACTCTGGAAAAAAAAAAAAAAGAGAAGAAGACCTAAATGAAAGATCTCTGTGAGTGAGATCCCAGTGGAAGGAACAGGGCCACCAAAGAAGGAGGTACCTTTCTCTGAAGGGAGGAGAGAACCCCCACTTTGACTATGACCCTGTCGGAATAACATCAAAGTCAGCGAACTCTAAAGGCTTCCATAGCCTCAGCAACTCATGACTAGAGCCTAGGGAGATTACTGACGCCATAAACAAGAGTGTCAAATTGTTAAATCAACAACAGGAGTCACTGTGTACTTACGTCCCATGTGGGATCTCTACTTAATGTGTTGTCCAATGTGAGGTAATGTAATAACTAGTACTGAAACAGTATTTTTACACCTTGTGTCTCTGTGTGGGTGCAAACTGATGGAATCTTTACATAGTATATACTGAATCGATCTTCTGTATATAAAGATAATTGAAAATGAAAAAAAAAAAGAAAACTCAGTGTTAATTTGGAAGTTGCATAAAAAAATTAATCAATTTAAAAGAATATATATTGGCCGGCGCCGTGGCTCAACAGGCTAATCCTCCGCCTTGCGGCGCCGGCACACCGGGTTCTAGTCCCGGTCGGGGCGCCGGATTCTGTCCCGGTTGCCCCTCTTCCAGGCCAGCCCTCTGCTGTGGCCCGGGAGTGCAGTGGAGGATGGCCCAGGTGCTTGGGCCCTGCACCCCATGGGGAGACCAGGAAAAGCACCTGGCTCCTGGCTCCTGCCATCGGACGAGCGCGGTGCGCCGGCCGCAGCGCACCAACCGCGGCGGCCATTGGAGGGTGAACCAACGGCAAAAGGAAGACCTTTCTCTCTGTCTCTCTCTCACTGTCCACTCTGCCTGTAAAAAAAAAAAAAAAAAAAAAATATCATGTAGGATCTCTGTCCTTAAAGTGTTGTACAATGTGATTTAATGCTATAACTAGTACTCAAAGAGTATATTTCACTTTGTGTTGCTATGTGAGGGCAAATGGTTAAAATCTTTACTTAACACATACTAAACTGAGCTCCTGTATACAAAGAGAATTGAAAATGAATCTGGATCAAATGAAAGGGGAGAGGGAGTGGGTAAGGGGGGAGGGTAGCGGGGGGGGAGGGAAGGTGTGGGAGGGGAAGCCATTGTAATCCATAAATTGTACCTTGGAAATTTATATTCTAAATAAAAGTTTAAAAAAAAAAAAGTTCACTGTCTTTTGAGGTCAGGTCCAAGAAAACATTGTCAAGATCAATTCCATGAAGTTTTCCCCTAAGGTTTATTTTAACTGGCATAATTAACTATATATATTTATGGAGTATAATGTGACGCCTGGATACATATTTACATTGTAAGATAGTAATATCAGAATAATTAACATCCATCACAATGCATACTTATCATTTCTTTGTGCTAAGAACATTTAAAATCTACCCTTAGCAAGTTTAAAATACACAACAACATCATTAGTTCTCATTACTAGGCTGTGCCCCAGAACCCACACCTTCTCAAACTTTGTAAGCTTTGTCCAAGACTGCCCCTTTCCCCGTTCAAGGTCCTCCCCCACCACCCCACTCCCTATTTCCGTGAGTTTAACTCTTAGATCCCACATATGGGACTATGCTAGTTGTTCTGTGCCTGGTTTATTTCACTTAACAGAATGTCTCCTTCACTCATCCATGTTGGCACCAATGATAGAACTTTCTTCTTTTTTAAACTGAATACTGTTCTACTCTATATAAATATATATTTAATCCATTCATCCTTTGATGGCACTTTGGTTGTTTCACGTCTCAGCTATTGTAAATAAGGCTACAATCAACCTGGCAGCACAGACATCTCTTTAACTTACTGACTTCATTTCCCTTAGATATACACCAGTGGTGGATTACTAGATGAAACAGAAATTCTGGTTTTAGTTTTTTGAGTAATTTCAATAATGGTTTTCATAATAACCATACTAATTTACATTTTCAGCGTTCACTGGTATTCTATTCTTGACATCCCATCTTTCATCCTTTTGGTTAAATTCATTCCAACAGGCATAAGGTGATAATCCATTGTGAGTCTGATTTATATCTCCCTGATGATTAGTGAGGCTGAACAGTTTTTCTTCTATTTGATGGACATATGTATGTTTTTGAGAGAATCTCAACATTGCCTTAGCTACTGGGGAACTTCTGTGGGTCCCATACAAATTTGAAGACAGTATTCCTTATTTCTATGAAAAATGTCATTGAAATTTCGATAGTGATCGCATTAAATACGTACATTGCTTTGAATAGTATGAACATTTTAACAATATTAATTCTTCTAATCTATTAACATTACAAATCCTTCCATTTATTAGAGCCTTCTTTAAATTTTACATCAATGTTCCGTAGTACTCAGTGTACAGATCTTACACCTTCTTGGTTAAACTTCTTCCTAAGTATTTTTGTTTGTAGTTACTGTGAATGGGACCATTTTCTGGATTGCGTTTTCAGCTGGGCCGCCATTTCTGGACAATATTATTGGAGCTGTAAAGCATCCAAGGAAAAGACCTTTCCCTCAGCTGGAAAGTTGACTGTCTCTTGCCTCTTCACTTTGTCGATCAGTTCTAAGTTTTTCTCTTGGAATCATCTGTGATTGCCACAGATGAGGTCAGGTGGTCAGCAGTGACAGCTCCACCACATCCTTCCCTCGTCAGACGTCTGCCATTTCTTCCTCCAGCTCCGACGCGACTCCGGTGCTATGCTGAATGCCAGAGCAGAAACTGTGCATCTTTGCCTCATTCCCTGATCTTGGAGAAAAGCTTTCAACCTTTCACTCCTGAGCACGTGGCTGTGAGCTTGTCATGCGTGGCTGGTATTCTGTTGAGGTAAATTGAATGTGTGCTGTAGCTATAGGTTCCAGGGGCTTCAAGGTCCTCTAATGTCCTTGCTTTTTGTTTTTGACTTAGCTTCACTCAGTGTGTTTCTCACTTCCAAATTAGTCTACACCCAGCTGCTATTAACTCATTAAAATTACCATGTAAGTGTTCCTAGTAGTTGATGGTTCCAGCAACTTACCCTGGAGGTAAACAAATCTTGGCTCTCCGTTTATGATGAGATTGTTCTGAGACCTCAGCTCTCTGATGGGCTCAAGAAAAGTCACTGGCTTTCAGCATACCCACCTTTTTCTGGTTGTGAGGATGAGCATGATGACCTGAGGTTCTCACATACCAGAGTGAAGGTGCAAGCCTACCAGGATCAAGCACTAGAGTGATGCTACATGACTTGCCTCCTGTTTTCAAAAGAACATTCTACAAATTCTATCTCCCTTTGGGACCACAAAAGGAAGTAGATCGAGCTACTTCAGGTTTCATAAACAAGTATCATATTAATTGCAATCCAACTCTTGTAAAACAACAGGGGAGGAACATTTGCAAGGGACATTCTGATTGCATCTTGGAACATCAGAATTGCTCCACAGAGGAGGGAATCTCGAGGAGTGCGGATCCATCCTGCTCCCACTTGCTGGCAACATCTTCTAAACAGCTGGTCCACGTTGGCCAGGGCCTCAAGTCTAAGCATCTTCCTGGTGGTGTGCTACAGCAATGTGGCTTGTGCCACCCACTTCCCCTGCTCACAACATGATTGATGCCACCTCTACTCATTTCCCTCTGTTAATTTCTCCCATCCTCCTGTTAGAATTGCGCTTACTTTGGGGCCGGCACTGTGGCACAGCGGGTTAAAGCCCTGACCTGAAGTGCCGGCATCCCATATGGCCGCCAGTTCTAGTCCCGGCTGCTCTTCTTCCGATCCAGCTCTCTGCTCTGCTTTGGGAAAGCAGTAGAGGGTGGTCCAAGTCTTTGAGTCTGTGCACCCACGTGGGAGACCCAGAAGTAGCTCCGGGCACCTGGCTGCGGATCGGCACAGCTCTGGCCATTGCAGCCATCTGGGGAGTGAACCAGCGGATGGAGGAACTCTCTCTGTGTGTCTCTGCCTCTCTCTCTGTAACTCTGCCTTTCAAATAAATAAAATAAAATTTTAAAAAAAGAATTGCCCTTACCTTGCTCAACCTTCAGCAATCCATGTATCACACGCCCAATGAAGCCTTCTCTAACTGGAACTACTTTTTGTTTTCTCCTCCTTAAATCCATATTGTGTGCAGAGTTAATACCAGGGCATGCAGCACTGGTTTGTTCTTTACAAATTTCACACTTCTTCAATTACCCTTGACTTTCTGAAACAGTGTGAACACATATTGAAAGCGCGATAACCATTAACTGAGGCAAAGAGCCACAGTTGTTGGCTCTGATGAGCTACTTGTTTCACACGCTGTTGAAATGTGTAACATGGTCACAGACAGTTGGCCCTAATGGGATGAAAATTTACCTGCAAGATTCAGTTCAGTTACTAATAAGAATAACATTCTTTCAGTGTTTGTATGTGTGTGTGTACATAACTGCATAACATATGAGAGTACCTCAAAAACCACACAAGTGGAATTAAAAGGTTTATTTAGGTGCAACAAAAAGTTTGAAATCCACGCATAGCTTTTCCATAATGTGCATTTTCCACAAATTTTTAAAGACCCCTTACATGCATGGTTTTCAAAAAAGATTGCACCAAAATAAATTTACAACATGTAATTTTCTATGGACATTTTAAATAGCTTTACATACATGCAAAGAAAGCTTTTTATTAAAAAAAATGGTAAGCATTATGTCTTTGTCCTGTGTCACCTATTTCACACCTTAATTTACGTGATTAGCTCTGAACCGTTCTAAGGATGGCAGCCTAGTCCTAAGGTAGCAGCATATAAACCATAGAACAGAATCTGAGGGCTAGAAAGGGATGCCCAAGTCCATCAGGTCCAATCATCTTATTCCCAAAAAGGAGTCCACAGTTGGCATTGTGGTCCAGCAGACTTAACAGCTACCTGCAATGCTGGTGTCCCACCTAAGAGCACTGGTTCCAGTCCCAGCTAATCTGCTACGATCCAGCTCCCTGTTAAGATATCTGGGAAAGCAGAAGACGGCCCACGTACTTGGGCCCTTGCCACCCATGTGGGAGACCTGGCTGGAGCTCTGGGCTTCTGACTTCAGAATGGACCAGCCCCAGCCATTGCAGCCATTTGGGGAGTGAACCAGCATGTAGAAGATCTAATTGTATCTCTTTAAAATAAATACATATTTTTAAAAGAAGGAAATGAATGTCCAAAAGATATCAAGAGGCTCATCCATTACCATAGTGCTATGGTCTAGGACCCAAGTTGTCTGGAGCCCACTCCAGCTGCAATTCCCCATCAGCAGGTGCAAGACAGACATGAGGCCTGAGATGGACATGACGCAATTCTTCCATGTGATTGTAAGCCTATTTCTCTGAGTTCCTGTTGAAACGAGACATGGTGGGATTAACTCCCTTCACTGGTTCCAAAGACTAAACGTGTGACCTTTCTCAACTACTTCGACCTGCCCAGAAAATGTTTGTACACCACTTGGCGTTCCTACAGTTCCGGTGTTAATTCCTTGTAGAAGCATCTGCAGCATCAAAGGGGTTAGGCTACACAGTTGTCCTAAGAGATCTCCTGAAGTGGGAAGGGTTTTGTCTTTCATTTTCATTTATTTGAACAAAACACTAACTAGCATCGATACCTGCACTCAGGAACCCACTGATTAGCATGCTGAGAAGCCAGCACCAATTAAAGGAACAACAGGCCTGAAAACCCACAGCCAGGAAGGCGAGTGGCAAGGTACCCCGGGCTCTGGCTCCAAGGAACCGCAATGTTCGGATCCACCAGCACTGGTTTTGTTACTTTTTTTTATTAAGCTCTTTATTTTTTAATTTTTCTAAAGATATATCTATTTATTTGAAAGGCAGAGTTACAAAGACAGAGGGAGAGGCAGAGAGAAAGAGAGAGAGAGAGAACAGAACGAACGAGTGTGAGAGAGATCTTCCATTCACTAGTTCATTCCCCAAATGTCGGCAACAGCCAGAGCTGGACCAGGCCAAAGCCAGAAGCCAGGAGCCAGGAACTTCACCTTGGTCTCCCACATGGGTGCAGAGGCCCAACCACTTATGCCATCCTCTGCTGCTTTCCCAGGCACACCAGAAAGGAGCCTGATTGGAAGTGGAGCATCCCTGATGAAACCGGCACCCGAATGGGATCCTGGCGTCACGGGCGGTGGCTTCACCTGCTATGCCACAGCACCAGCCCCTAACTAAGCTCTTTAAACACACACTTACACCAAACAAATAGAGAATGTGGCAGGGGAAAAAATTCCTGTAATCCTGACTCTTTCACCTTAAGCCATAAGCATAAACAGTGCTTGCAAACCAGAGCGAGTTTCTGATGGATTGTGCAATTGGGCTGCTTTCTGCCAGCCACCTGGGTGCTGTTGAAATCCACTTCATTGATAGCAACCTTATGGCATCTTCTTCCCAGCTTCCTTTTTCTCCCTCATCGGTCACCCAAGTGGTGGACGGGGACTGAGCCGAGGAGGGATGAAGATGACAGTGAGGGAGCAGGGAGACCAGGGAACTGCCCTCCACTTTAGACTTTGGCTGCCCCTGACTTCGCTTCCTTTCCAGCCAATCCTCTTTCATGTGCCAAACAAAGACCTCTTAAAGAATTCTGAAAACGTGTTCCCTTAAGAGTTTTCTTTCAGCATGAAACCTTGCTTTAAACATTTCTTTTGTGCATGCTCCCTGGGATGGCTGGACAATTGCCAATGCTGCCTGGGCTTACAGAGTCGCTGCTACATTTTCTTCCTCACAATATCCACCCCCAACACACCGCAGAGGCGGCTGACACACACAAACCTCTGGTGAGCTGTAGTTTTAAGGAGAGCAGCCATGGGCAGAGCTTTGATTCTTTATCTCCTGACAACAGACAAACAGGTCCACAGAAAGTCACCACCAACCCGGGAATTGCAGGGAACACAAACATCAGACTCAAAGGCATCTTGCACTTTAGAAATGAGTCTTTGCCTTGCTGTTTGTTTTTCTTTCCTTTCTAGTTCCAAGCCCGTGCGCTACCTGCCTTGGCTATCGCAGGGAGGCCTTGGCTATCACATTTCCTGCAAAATGTGTTCCTTGGTCTCAGAAGCAGGAAGCGTTGAAAATCCACTCCTCTGCGCCGACCCACTCCACTCTGGAGTTTATCTGCGCTCGGCCACATCACAAATTTGGACTTCACGGGTCTCGAGGACACTCCTTGCATTTTTCTCCCTTTAAGATTTCCAACTTATTTTTTTTTCCTTCGTTTTCAGACACAACCTGTTTAGTTTCTAAGAGTCAAGTACAGTAGTAGAGGAGATCGGAAAGGATATGGAGACTTGTTCCCATTGGTGCATGCTGTATTGAGGTGACATTCACAGGCCATACAATCCACCTGTCTATTTTTATATTTCGTGTAAAGGAAACCATACAATGTGTGGCCCTCTATGGCTGGCTTCCCTCACTTGGCATATTTCTTTGTTCATCTATTTGTGGCACATATCAGTATGCCATTCCTGTAGACAGCTGAATAATATTCCACTGTATGGATACAGCACACTTTGTTTATTCCCTCATCAGTTGGTGAACATCTAAGTTGCTCCCACTTTAGCTTTTCTGCAGTGTGCGGTTAGGAAGGTAGGTTCTGTTCAAGCTTTTGGTGGATACATGTTTTCATTTCATTAAGTCAACACCTCCAGGCAGAATTGCTGGATAATGTGCTCAGCCCTATAGTTCACCATCCGAAGACCTGCTGGACTGCTTCCCAAAGCATCTACATGGAGTCTAATTTCCACCAGCAATGTAGCTTTGATCATGTCTCCACCTCCTTGCCCAGGGCCCTGGGCCCCAGCTTTTTTATTGCAGCTGTCCTGGTGAATGCTAAGCAGTACCTCACTGTGGCTGGCATTTGAGTATCTTTTCATCTGCTCATTGGTCATTGACTATCCTCTTTTGGAGAAGTGTCCATTCAGAGCCTTTGCCCATTTTTTAACCAGATTAATTGTCTTTCCATTATTATTAAAGAGTCATAATAATTTTTGTGTATGCTCTATATCACACATGACACACAGCAGATGTGTGATTTACAAAGTTTCCTTCCATTCTGTGCACTGTCTTCCCCTCTTGCTTAATGGTCCCTTTCTAGCCAAAAACATTTTTAATGTTGATGATGTCACAGATGCATCTTTGTTCCTAGGCTGTCAATGAACCAAAAGTGCTGTAAGGTCCTAAGATCACCCTCAGACCATTCCTGTGAATCCACATCTTAGCCAAGAATTAGCTCAATGATTGCAAAAAAGCAGAAGTTAAGAAACACCCCAGAGGCTCTCTGAACAAAACTTTATGTCCAGATAATTCCCATCTCGGGAGTGCAGCTTTCTCTCCCTAAAACCTGTGTCTGAAGTTTGCTGATCCCTGGAATCTATCAAAAAGGAGTCCAAATTGAATATTTCAGACATAGCCCATGGTTGGATGCTCACCCAGAAGACCTGCACAGTGTCACCATAGTCATTTTAAAATGTGGATTTTGTTCAGTTTGAAACGGACTTCAAAATGAGAGATGCCATTTGGGGAAAAAATGCTACCAAAATCCAATCAGATAGTTGGATTCAAATGTATTTGTTTTGTGAGGCTAAGTCTGGTGCAGTGTCCTTTAACATAAATCAGTTAAATGAGTTGGTGGATACTAACCAAATAACACAGATTCTCTCAAGCCAGGTAACTGAGACATCTCAGTGAGTAGTACTGTCAGAGCTTTGCCAACAGAGGAGGACCGAAGTGGATTTGACCAGTCTAGGGTATGTGGCAATCCAGGAATGGGTCACTGTGCTCCCAAATGGTCTCTCAATAAACAGATCAATTCTCCCAGCACTTGTTGTGTTAAGGGGAATAACAGTGAAGCCAGCTAGGTCTACCACCAGTGGCTCTGGCACATGGCTACAATCTATTTTTTGTTTTCTCCTTGTCACAGCAGCCTTGATCAAGTAAGAGCCATACCCAGATGCACCCACTCACGGCCTGGCTGGAGGTAGCAGCTGCAGAGCCACAGAGGTTACTGTGCACGTCCTGTGCAAGCATAAACAGACAACTCAATGCTGTCCCTCTTGGGTGGCTTCCTGCTCCCCTCCCCGCTAAATTCCAAACATTTCCAGTAGCCAACATGCCCAAGAAACTATGTCTAACATCAACAAGAAAGCACCTTTAATCAGATGGGAGCTTTGATTTCAGATCCTTTTAGAACAAAAATTCTTCTTTTCTCCCAAACAAGAAGAAAAAATAACAGGAAGGGAGAGAGCAAAGCTACGGGCTCAGTTGTGAAATTCTACCCTCGTTTTCCAAAAGCCTGGCGACCCTTGCAGGCAAAGGAAGCATTGTGAGTGTGACACTGAGAAGCAGCTTTACTTTTCTAACAATACCTTCAGGATCTTCAGAAGATTATGCCTTAACTTCTTGACTGTGTTCACAAGAAAATATCAGGGTTGTCGGCAGAGTAAAAATTGCTACATTATAGTAATAATACCTTGGGCTCTTGCAACTCTGCCAAACATCAAGGATGTTTGAGAATATGTCTTCTGTGCACGCAAGACTCCAAGAGCGAGAAATGATTCCGCTTATTACAAAGACTCAGAACACGAAGCCCAGAATGTCTGAACAGCACAAGTCATTTTTTGACTCTTTTTTCTTTTTTGAGAAAGAGAGGCAGAGAGAGAAGAGACAGAGAGAGATTCACTCCCCCAGTGCCTGCAACACCTAGGCCAAGCTGAAGCCAACAGCTGGGAACTCACTCCAGGTCTCCTGTGTGGGCAGCAGAAACCTAACTACTTGAACAATCATCCCTGACTCCCAGAGTCTGCGTTAGCAGGAGGCTGGAATCAGAACGGAAGCCAGGCACTCTGATAAGGGCTAAGGGGGCCTAACCACCCTAGGTACACCCTACAACAGCTTTATCCCTTGTTTTTCTAGGCTTTCCGACTTCTCCACCTTCTCTTTCCCTGCGTCCCTTCTCTCAGGCCCTCCAGGTGGGAAAACACCCAGGGAGATGAGACAGAGTCTGCCCCACAGACTGGAGGTGCCAACCCCTGAGTGAAGTTTTCCTAGAGCACGAGACTATTTGGTGGAGACCAGGCACTACCTCCTTTAGGCCATCTTGCTCAGAGTCCAGATGAACTCATCTGCCTCTCATCTCTACAGCTGTCAGCCAGAGGTCCCAGGGATCTGCAGTCAATAACCTTTGCATGTGTCTACACACACACACACACTCAATGGCACAGAAATAACTACATCTCTCTGCTTTTTTATATATTATTTAATTTATTAAGTAAATTAATTACAAACAGAGGTATACAGATAGAGAGGATATCTTCCATCCACTCGTTCACTCCCCAAATGGCCACAATGGCCAGGGCTGGGTCAGGCCGAAGCCAGGAGCCAGGAGCTTCATCTAGGTCTCCCACATAGGTGCAGGGGCCCAATGACTTGGGTCATCTTCCACTACTCTCCCAGACACATTAGCAGGGAGCCAGATTGGAAGAGGAACAGTTGGGACTCGAACTGGCACCCATATGTCTTAACCCATCACACCACAATGCTGCCCATCTTCGCCTCTTCTTCTAGGGCCTACCTAGACATCCCTGGAAGTTCCAGCAACCAGATTTCCTTATCACTGGGCCAGCAGGGGGCAGTTTGGAGTCTGTGATGTCCCAGTACTTGCTATGCTATCTCTTACAAAGCAAATCCCTTCACACACAGGCCTATTCTTCCTCTTCAGGCTCAGGACTCAACCCCATTCACACAACCCATGACTGAAAGAGATAAGAACTATGGAGTGAGGCAGGTCTGGGTCTGGGTCCTGGTTCTAGCACGATTCATCATTTAACCTTAATGGGATATTACTCCAAGGATCATTTGTTGGGCACCTGCTGGGTACAAGGTCTCATGCTTCTGGGAAATCCACGATGGAGAAGTCCATTTGCTTTTCTCAAGGAGCTACTGTCTACTCGGAGTCACACATGCAGTTCTGTACAGAGCTGAGACACAAAATACAACCCAAGGGAACATACAGAGCCTCCATAAAAGCCTAGGTCTTCTATAGGCCTTACCCAGTGATTCAAGGACTGACACTCGGGCAAGTCTCGGGCCCAGAAGCAAAGCACAGAAAAGAGGGGGCCCAGGCACTGAACCCTCTGGACAGAGGGGCTGGCAATCCTTGTCCTCTGACAGCCAGCCACTCCCTACTGGACTTCCTGCTTTCTCCCGTGAGTGGATGTGGCCCAGCTTCCAAATGCAGGTGACTGTACATTCAGGTACTTCGGTCTACCTGGGCTCAGAGGGACCATGAGACAGACAGGCAAGGCTGCCTCCCTGTGCAGGCCTCCCTCTTCCCAGGGCTTCAGCCAGTCCCTTGTCCAGGCCTCTGTGGCCCTCAGTCAGTCCCCTGTCCAGGCCTCTGTGGCCCTCTGCAAGAACAGCCAACAAAAGAGGATTCTGCACATTCTCTGCAAAGTTAGGCAACAGAAGAGTGACAAGGTCATGCAAGGCAGACAGCAACGGGGAACATATGGACCCATTCGCCTAACTCAGCCAGGCAGTGAGCGAATCTCGATCGGTGACTGGTTCTGTCCTGCAGAGCTCGGCTCCCTCCCGGCAGCCTCCAAGGGAGTTGGCTCTTCTTTCTCTGCTCCTGCTGAGGCTGCGAATGCCAGCCTCAGTCTGGACAGGAGACACGCCTCAGTGGGCACCAGGTCTGAAGAGGCCATGGACAGCTCCCCTCCGGCCTGCAGAGGGTCCCACAGGGTGGGGGAGGGCACGTTGAGAGAGCAGCTGGCACTCCCTCATTACTCACTCCCACCTCAACTGCCTCGGGGTCTGCACTCCCTGACTACACAGCTGGTGGCCGTCAAGAGCTGGAAGCATCTTCACTGGCTTCACCCTCCAGCCCAGCAGTCTGCAGCAAGCCCAGCCCCCGCCCCACAGCACCTTTTACTCACTGCACCCAAGGACGCTCCTCCAACAACCCCACCTGCTGCACTGCCCTGCCAGATGCTCCTGTTTTTCCACCAAGCCTCCGTGCGAGACCCTAACTGCACAGGTCCAGGGACAATACACTTCACACCTGGCCTTCACCCCATTCCCAAATGCCTCCTGCTGTGCCCCCTTCTCCATGCTGTGGTTTTCATGCTAAACTCCCTCGTTATTCATGAACACGTTATTCAACACCCCCCTCTCCTCCTCGCCCCCCACCATTCCTCCTCCAAGCCCTTGGGCAAATGCTTTCTTCTGAATGTAACATCCCTGAGGCTCTAACTCCTCATCCTCCTGCCCAGAAGACCACCTTCGGGGCTCACTTTAAATGTCACTTCCTCTGGGACTGGCACTGTGGCATAGCAGGTAAATCCACCACCTGTAGTGCCAGCATCCCATATGGGTGCTGGTTCGAGATCCGGCTGCCCCACTTCCGATCCAGCTCTCTGACATGGCCTGGGAATACAGTAGAAAATGGCCCAAGTCCTTGGGCCCCTGCACCCATGTGGGAGACCCAGAGGAAGCTCCTGGCTCCTGGCTTCAGATAGCTCCAGCCAGCTCCAGCCATTGCAGGAGTTTGGGGAGTGAACCAGCAGATGCAAGATCAATCGATCTCTCTCTCTCTCTCTCTTTCTTCTTCTTCTTCTTCTTCTTCTTCTTCTTCTTCTTCTTCTTCCTCTTCCTCTTCCTCTTCCTCTTCCCCTTCCCCTTCCCCTTCCCCTTCCCCTTCCCCTTCCCCTTCCCCTTCCCCTTCTCCTCCTTCTCCTTCTCCTTCTCCTTCTCCTTCTCCTTCTCCTTCTCCTTCTCCTTCTCCTTCTTCTCCTTCTTCTTCTCCTTCTTCTTCTTCTTCTCCTCTCCTCCTCCTCCCCGTCCCCTCTGCCTCTGCCCCTGGCTCTCTGTAACTCTGCCCTTTAAATAAATAAATAAATCCTTAAATATCATCTCCTCCTAAACACAACCATTCTCTGTCCTCACTCTCTAACAATGACAGGCAACAGTGATATGAGTTTCCCAAGCATCCTCTACATCCAATAGATTATCCTGCATTGCACTATATTATGATTGTTATTTAGTTCTCTATATTGATTATTGCTCCCCATATACTCAATATGTCTCACTCCCTGGGAACAAGACTCCATTAGTCACAAGTCACAGCACAGACACGTGCTCTGTCCTATGCGGTACTTGACACAGGGCCACACAGTCTGTACATGTCTTTTGAACGTGAGAATGATGAAGTGAGTCGGATCAGAGACAGATGAAGGACTTCCTACAGCTGAGGCAAAGTCTGGATTAATGACAGGTCTACTACAGCATCAGTTCAACTCTTTGCCTTACAGATCAGGGAATCGGAGCTCAGAGAAGTTATGCAATTGCCTGCTGACAATTAGACTCTGGGCCTGAGTGAAACTCAGACCTTTAAGTTTCCCAGCTCTTACAAACACCAAATCTGTCATGAATGGAAAGTGTGTTCTCTCAGGACAGAATCCGTAATCTGTATCCTGAAATCAGGCAAAATCTCAAGGTCACAGGGACTGTGTTCTCTCCAGGGAAACTCCATCTTGAACCAGCCACGTCATGAACAAACCCACTGTAAGCCTTCCATGCTGCCCATTCAAGTTCTTCTCCCTCGGTGCTCAGAGAAGGGCACGGGCACCGAGATGATGGCATCACTCCAGCAGCCTTCAAACTCCTTCATTGGCTGAGATAATCAGGAACAACGAGATCTCGGCCGTTGCTGTCCTAGTGAGTACGTGTGACATGTTGATGTATGATGGTGCTGTTATCTCGAGGACCATAGCTAACAAACTCATCACACCACATATGCTTCCTGTGAAGATTTATTTCAATGCTATCTTCTACTCCAAACTGCTGCAAATTGGTAAAACTGAATGGAATGGATTTTGCAAATAACTCAACTTCCCGGTTCTTTCCATGCTGCAGTGACCCGAGCACACCGTGGGGCAGCACCTGTGACTACAGGCAGAGGCTGAATAATCAGAGCTTGTGAGGGTAGACACTAGTGGATGAGGGACGCTCCCACTCCTGCCAGGAATAAATCAGATGTATCATTGTGGCCCAGGGGACACAGTAGGAAATCACAAAATCTTAACAGTTACCCAGGATCACTTTGACCTCTGGGATTGACGAGAATGATGGTTAAAATAAATTCCCGTTGTCAAAATAATTTCTATTTAAGACTGTTCCTGAGTTCAACAAAACCTGACTTCCACTTGCAGATCAAAGCTCTCTCGGCCCCATGCTGAGGGCAGCAGCACAGTCCGCTCCACTGGGCACAAGTCCTTGCCTTCCATCTTCCGATTGGCCCTGGCCACAGTGCTGGGAACTCTTAGACATGTCCTGCTCCCCAGCTGAGAAAGAAGCCAACCAACTCTGCCTCCAGAAATACGTGGAGAGCACCGGATGTTTGAGTAGTGATGTCATAGTCAAGGAACTCTCCATTTAGAGAATCCACAGTCACCTCAACTGCTACATTTGTCTGCTATATAGAGAAAATAATAGGATGCAGCTCCTTGGGGCAAAATAAAAAATCACAAACACGTAAGCCTGAGATAAGTCTTAGAAATATAACCAATCATTCCACTTTCTTCTCCTTTATCTAAATTAACCTTTTTACATTCTTCCAAAGAGTACCCTAAACTAACTTCCTTTACAAAAATAGACTTTAAACTAGAGGAATGGCATACTTGGATCTAATTATGGATGATGCAATTCTCTATTCCCCACAGATCTCCCCCAGAAGATCCTGCGTACCGCCCCACTGATCCCACAGTGCTTCTGGGCTGCCCCAAAGCACACCAACCCCACTCCCACGTCCACATCTAGTTCTGCACTGAGGCAGTTCCTGCCATGCCACCCTCACTGCAGAGGTCCCGAGTGCACAGAAGTCACACTGGCTGTCCGGTTCCGTGCGCACGGCCTTGTCTAAGGCCACCCTTGATGCACAAGGCATCCGAGGGAGGAGTCCCGGAGCACTGGTGCATGCTGCACGGGAGATACTACAGACATCGCTTTCCTTCACGGACTTCTTGCACAACAGCAAACAGAAGTTTCTCTTGCATTGACTCCCAGCTCTCCATGCCAATAGAGACAAAGTAGGATTCTGAAACACTACAGCAAGGGAATTCTGAAAGCTGGGGTTCTGTGGTTGGCATGCTTGTCTCTTCAGTGACAGGGCTGCACCCTGTTCAACCCTGTACCACTGTGGGGTCCTCAGGGCTACTGAGCAAACGCCTGCTGAAGGCTGGCTGAATGGCCACGCTTACCAAGGAACAGGCCAGTGCAAGGGATGCTAACAATAATGATTGGTAATTCAGCTGCTCATTCACCCCCCGGAATCCCATACCAAAGAACTGCTTGTAGGACAGCCTGACTTCCTTGTGAATCCCGGTATTAAGAAGTTGATTGACTTCCTGGAGACCACCCTTGCTCTGGATAATCTAACTGCTTACATAGAGTTGAAGGTAGCACCCCCTGAAATTCCCATTTGATTGGCTCTGAAGTGAGTTTGCATTCACACTTTGAAGTCACCTTGGAGGCTCTGCTTGCCTTGCAACTGCTGCAGAAGAACCTCGGCTCCTCTGTTCACCCTAAGAACTCGGATCTGATGAGAGAACACTGGAAAAGGCAACCAAGTACTAAGTATATCCCCCATTTTGGGAGCAACAAAACGAAACTGATGAAAACCTCCCATTGCAAAGGCAAGTGAGCCATTTATTTTGCAAGAACCATGACAGGAGGATACTCTTCCTTATTCTGATCAACAAGTCGTTTAAAAACAGCTAAGCAAGGCTGGCACAGTGACATAGTTGGCTAAGCCTCCACTTGGGGAACCAGCATCCCATATGGGTGCTGGTTTGTGTCCTGGGTTCTTCTCTTCCAATCCGGGTCTCTGCTATGGCCTGGGATAGCAAAAGATGGCCCAAGTTCTTGGGCTTCTGCACCTGCATAGGGGACCCAAAAGAAACTCCTGGATCCTGGCAGCAGATCGGACCAGCTCTGGCCATTGTGGCCATCTGGGGAATGAACCAGCAGATGGAAGACCTTTCTCTCTGTCTCACCCTCTCTCTCTCTCGCTCAGTAACTCTACCTCTCAAGTAAATAAATTTTTAAAATCTTAAAAAATAACAAATCAGATTGCTTGAGATATTTAATAAAATATGGCTGTATTATTTAAAAAGAACACCTACCCATTCATCCTCAAAAATCTTCTGAACGCCTACCAAATGCTAGGTGATGCACAGATCAAACATATAGACAAGGCTTTCAAGAAATTCACACTCTAGTTTTAAAGAAGTGTAACAAAAATACAACTTTGCATGATGAATGCTCTCAAGTCCATAGACACAGAGTTCTACAGAGAAATCTGGAACTCATTCAGCAAGGCTCATGGAATGCTTCCCCCAAGTGGAAATGCTTAACTTGATTCACAGGGTAACAGAGTAAAATACAACCAAATGGAAGGAACATTGAAGAAAAAGGTTACCTTTTGCTGTACTGGAGATCACAGAGACTAGAACCCGCACAGGCTGACAAGAGGTTTGATATGCCTAGAATAGGGGTTGGAATGTGGGACTCAAAAAAAAGTGGAAGCCGGCTCAATAGGCTAATCCTCCACCTTACAGCGCCGGCACACCAGGTTCTAGTCCCGGTCGGGGCGCTGAATTCTGTCCCGGTTGCCCCTCTTCCAGGCCAGCTCTCTGCTGTGGCCAGGGAGTGCAGTGGAGGATGACCCAAGTGCTTGGGCCCTGCACCCCATGGGAGACCAGGAGAAGCACCTGCCTCCTGCCTCTGGATCAGCGCAGTGCGCCGGCTGCAGCACGCCAGTCGCGGCGGCCATTGGAGGGTGAACCAATGGCAAAGGAAGACCTTTCTCTCTGTCTCTCTCTCTCACTGTCCACTCTGCCTGTCAAAAAAAAAAAAAAATTGAAAAAAAAAAAAAAAGTGGAGCTGTGTAGATAGGCAAGGGCTTGACCATGAAAGACCTAACTGAACTTCTACGAAGTTCAGCCTTCATCCTTTTAAAACACAGAGCCCCTGACAACTTTGGGACATGAGGTGGCCACAGGTGTCTGCACTTTGTAAAGATCTCTCTGGTGGCCTGGTAGGAAGTAGACTGGAGAGGGCACCAGTAAGGCAAGGAGAAAATAGGAACCAGATAGGATAATCTAGGCTACAACGAGAGAGTAGCAAGGGCAACAGAAAGAAAGGAATGATTTAGGACCCAGAAAGGAAGGAGACTTGCTGGGACATGGTTACCCTTGAGACATAGGTTGAACAGAAGGGAGGCATCCAAGATTTCTAGGTCACATGACCCAGTGGAGACAGCTACATTAACTCCGCATCTTTTCTTAGCACTGCACGTGGCCCACAAACATCAGAATCACTAGAAGGGATTGCAAGCTGTCAATTCCTTGCTCCCTCTTAGATTAATGAGTGAGGACTCAGCGAACTGAAGTGTGATGCCCACTTCATGCAAGCAGAAAGAGAAGCGGGGGAGAAAGTAGAGAACGTAATGAGCTTAGTAAAGCCTGCTGTTTCTGAGAAACAAAAGGGACATCAAAAGGGACAGGCTCTGTGGGCAGGGCGCAACACAGGTCTGCAGCTCAGGGGATGTGCAGGATCTGAAGGTGCTGTCCTTAGCAGTCAGCAGCTTACACCAGGCAGTTAAAGCTGCAGGCAGTATTTAAGCAAAAGCATCCCGACAGGGCACAGAGGGGAGCAAGAAAAAATAGAAAAGCCCTGAGAGTGACACTGGGCTGTGGAATGTCAGAGGGCAAGTAGCCCACAAGGAGACATGGCAGACAGTAGCACAGGAAGTCCACCGTCAGCTCTGGCTCTCACTAAGCCAACTGAGACGGGACGCGGAGCAGGCATCACGTTCCTGAAGATCAGAGTTAGCACAGGCAGAGCTCCGTGGGTTCCAACCCATTCTGTCTCCAGACAGGGTAAGGAGAGTGAGATGGTCAGTGAGACCTTCTCACACCTTCACCATGACTTGCACACGCTGTTTTCTGCACCATCGTCCCCCAAACAAGAACATGGGGGCCACTCCAAGGGGCACACAGCAGAGAGAAGGCGTGGTCACTTCTCACACTTCAGGTGTATTCCTGTCAAATACATCAACTATTTAATCCAGTCTATACGGACCTCAAACAGCAAGCCCAGGACCATGCTGGAGTTCGAGATTATCCACAACATTTTTGTCAGTATCATTAAAATTTACAATATTTGGAAATTCAACCATCACTTCAAAACTACTTACAGTGATTAGAACTACAAATGACCTGCCTAAACTGTCATCCACAGTCTACTTGCACAAGCAACTCCTTAAGGGGCGTTTCCAGTATTGCCCCTGGAGAACAGCAGAACCCTGACTGGCATAGCCAGACATGAGCTGGGGAAAAGCAGTGGCTATACAAGTCCAATATCCCTGGCAAATTCCCGCCAGGGGTCAGAAAGTTGCAGGGCAGGGGCCTGAGTTGTGATGTAGCAGGCTAAACTAGCATCTACAATGTCAGCATTCCATGTTGGAGAGCTCGTTTGAGGCCCAGCTGCTCTGCTTCCAATTCAGCTCCCTGCTAACATACCTGGGTAAGCAGTGGAAGATGACCCAAGAACTTGGGCCCCTTCCACAGGTGTGGTAGACCCTGACGGAGTCCCAGGATACTGCCTTCAGACTTGGTCATTGTGACCATTTGGGGAAAGAACCAGCAGATGGAAGATTTCTCTACCTCTCATTCTCTCTATAATGATGCCTTTAAATAAATAAATAGATGGAGGAGGAAGAGGAAGGGGAGAAGATAGAGAAAGAGAAGGGAGCTAGCACTGTGGCATGGTAGGTAAAGCCACCACTCTCAAGACCCATATTCCACCAGTCTGTGTCCCAGTTGCCCCACTTCATAGTCAGCTCCTTGCTAATGCACACGGGAAAGCAGAAGATGGTTCAAGTGTCTGGGTCCCTGCGATCCACAGGCAAGACCCAGATGAAACTCCTGGCTCCTGGCTTTGGCCTAGCCCAGCCCGGCTGTTGCAGCCATCTGTGGAATGAGGCAGCAGATGGAAGATCTCTCCATCTCTCTGTCTCCTCTCTCCCTAGAACCCTGACTTTAAAATAAGTAAATCTTTAAAAAAGAAATAAAGGAAGTTGGAAGGCTGAGCTGCCTCGATAATGCTGGTCCTAACCTACTGAGCAGGGGCAGGTTGTACAGAGAACAGCAAGAAATAGGGTATGAATGTAAATTTTGGTTCCCTTAACTTCTCGCTCTAAAAAAAACCTGAGAAAGGTTCCTAGCTCCAAGCCCCATTTCCTTGTTCGTGGAAAGCAGACTTGGAAGGACATTCGTAAGGTTTCAAATGAGATATTATAATAGGACTCAACTGACGGTTCCTCTTCCCCTCTCAGGAGCAGCAGGAAAATGTGTCCCAGAATTCATCATTTCTGCTAAGGTCTGGGTTCGAGAGCGAAAGGGTAGCAGTGGTAATCCACAGTGCTCTCAGAGCAGGAAAACCAGCATTCTTCTTCTCTGCCACTGCATCCAAGCCGAGGCTTCCCAGCAGACTTAGCTCAGGGCTGAATTCAGAAACACAGCACAGCGTCAGAGCCGGGGACCTCCAAATCAGTTATCTACAGGGATGACCCATGGAGCACAACTCAGAGAAGCAGCATGGGGATACCAAGAGCGAGGTGAGGACTGCGACAGATAAGGGTATGCCCTCTCTCAAGTGGGCAGTGGCAACAACTCGGTTCGCTCCATTGTTCTTTATGCAAGAATGCAAACAACACGGAAGAGCAGCCAGAAACCGCTGATGCAATTTTCTGAATTCTACATGTTACCATCAAGTTCCAGTAAGCACACAAGTGTGTGCATGGACACACACACACACGCACACACACTGGGCCAAATGAAACCTCCTTGCACCAAACTCAGTCCGTGGGCCATCAGGCTACTGCTTCTGATGGACACATCACCACTGCCACCAAACAACCCAGAGGCATTTCGGGAAGTGGCCGCCAGGCTGAACCTTGTCTTTCTCACCACCCAGTGCTCTTTTCTTCTCCTCCCCCTCATAGCCAGCAAGATAAGCTGGAAGCAAATTTGGAAAGAACCTGTAAGGGAAGTCAGGTGGCCTGGGCTAATTCTCCCCAGCAGGAGATGGGAGAGCTCCTCCAATGCTTTCTTTGACAAGCTGCAAAGCGTTTCTTTCATATGTTGCTGGACAAAGGACAAAAGAGACAGGTCTGGCTCCACTCAGGAGCCCCCTCCCCCAGGGCGGACAGCTGACCTCCACACAAAGGGTGCTGGGGGCTGCTGGCTCCCCAGCCCATGACATGTGGGAGCACAGGTGCAGCCCAGAGCCCTGGCAGCATGCAGCCAGGCGTTCCCGTGACAAGTCCAGGCCTGAGCAGGACGCCCTGACCATCTGAGCAGGAGGCGGAATCCGTCACTGTCTGAACCCACTGTCTGCGGCAAGTGCTGACACTGACACCAGATGCCTGAATGGGGCCTCAGTCGAGCAGGCATTTGTCACAGAAAACTCCCCCAACTCATATTTCACAGGGCGATCAGAGGCGCTGAGACAGGGACCCAAAGTGACTCATCACCAGAATATTAGCAATGGTGGTTTCCACACAGGGACAGCTGGGCTGCAGCCAGGAGCCCTCTCGGGAGACAACAAATGTTCAGTGCTCCAGGGGGCTGGGACGGGGGAGGGGTGGGGCCAGCCAGACCTCGTGGGTCCCCCTGCATCCGTGCATGGTGCTGCAACACCCCCATGAGGCTCGGAAAGGAAGGAGCGCAGGAGCAGGTGCCGCGCTGGAAAGAAGGGACACACTTGGAGGCGAGCACAGGCCAAAGGCGGACCTTGTCAGGCTTCCCTAAGGTCCAGGCCCCAGGCCTTTGGTTTCAAGACCCTACTGAGTGGAGCCAAACCCGTTGGGACTTATCCTTCCCCAAGAAAACAGTTTGTTGCCCGTCCATCATTGCAGCTCCACCATGCACTCTACGATGCTCGCCTCTTGCTCAGTCTAACTGAATGGAAAGATGAATGGAAGAGGCAGAGCAAACACCGGTAAACTCAGCTCCGTCTCAGAAGCTTCACTAAGAAGTGGGTCCTTTCCAACGATGTCAGCATAATGGCGGCAGGAAGTGGTTTCTGGCAAGTGTGCGACCCGCTGGCTAAGGGGCCGGCACTGCCCTCTCCCAGAGTCCATTCTGCATGGTATGTGACTCAGCTCCTCTGGGAAACTTGAAAACCAAGCAGAAAGCAAGGAGAAGATAAAATCTTTCCCAGGCAAATGTGACTCTTTCAAAAGTCAGATGCTCAGGGCGCATGCTGTGGTGTAGCTGGTAAAGCTGCCGCCTGCAGTGCCAGCGTTCCATGTGGGTGCCGGTTTGAGTCCGGGTTGCTCCACTTCTGACCCATCTCTCTGCTATGGCCTGGGAGAGCAGTGGAAGATGGCCCAACTCTTTGGGCCCCTGCATCCACGTGGGAGACCTTGAAGAAGCTCCTGGATCCTGGCTTCAGAAAGGCACAGCTCCAGCCATTGTGGCCCACCAGCAGAAGGAAGACTTCCCTCTCCCTCTCCCTCCTTCTCTTTCCCTCTCCCTCTCCTTCTCCCTCTCCCTCCTTCTCTCTCTGTGAAACTCTGACTTTAAGTAAATAAAATCTTTAAAAAAAAAAAAAGTCAGATGCTTTTGACATGATGCCCAGATCTACAGTTATACAACTACAGATTGGGCAATATAAAGAACTAGATAATTGTTACACACAAGTATCCAGGTCTGGTGGCAATAATCCCGTTAAGAGAAACCACTAACATTTATTGGACACTTCCCATGTAATCAGCTTCCCTCAAAACACTTACATAGACATGACTGATGCTCACATAACCAGAGAGGAGAGTGGTATTCTGCAATGGGAGCACTATTCTCTACTATCACAGGATTGGAAACCAAGATCCAGGAGGCTTTGGTTAAGTTGCCCAAGTCATATAGCTGCGAAGAGGCTATTGGTTAAGCCCAATTTATACCCGCAGAACTTATGCAGATGTTTAAACTCTGATACCTTAAGCTTTGATGGATTGAAGGGTAGAGACTTGATCTAACTGTGGTAGCTAGGAAGTGGGGCCAGTGGGAGATCCTTAAGTCACTGGAGACAGGACCTCAGAAGGTGGTTCTCACTAGGGGACTAGCTATCTGAGCTCAGATTCTGCTTAAGTGCTCTCTCTGTTTCCTGGCTCACTGTGTGATTGATTGCTCCTCCACACCCACCATGACCAACGTCCATCAACACCAGACTATGGGGCTGCCCAATCCCAAACTATACGCTCCAACTGTAAACTCAAAGCCTTTCCTTTCCCGAGCTCTTCTCAGGAATTTTAGTTAAAGTAGCAGAAAACATACTAGTGGAGAAGCAGACTCTGTATTACAAGCAAACAGTTCCTTACATTCAGCACGAAAATATATACTGATTAGAGTTGCTAAGGGGTATTGGTGAAATAATCCAACTTAAACTCAGAACACCTTGATTTAATCTTTATATGTAAACAACACCTAACAATGAATAAGAAAAAGAATGCCCTAACAGAAAACTAGATCAAAAAAAAAAAAAAAAACACATAAATTTTGACACAGGATCAGAAACACATGGGGGCTGGCGCTGTGCATAGCAGGTAAAGCTGCCGCCTGCTACGCCGCCATCTCATATGGGTGCCAGCTGGAGACCCAGCTGCTCCACTTCCGATCGAGCTCTCTGCTATGGCCTGGGAAAGCAGTAGAAGATGGTCCAAGTGCTTGGGCTCCTACACCCGTGTGGGAGACCTGGAGGATGCTCCTGGCTCCTGGCTGCAGATCAGCACAGCTCCTGCTGTTGCAGCCATGGGGGAATGAACCAGTGGATGGAGGACCTCTCTCTCTCTCTCTCTCTCTCTCTCTCTCTGCCTCTCTTTCAAATAAATAAATCTTTTATAAAAAACACATTTAAAAGCTTACTTGTATGCAAATAATTAAAAATTAGCATGGCATGCTATCCAGTCTTTTTTCCTATAAAATTGACTAATATCTCACCAACTGATAATATCCAGGGTGGCTAAGGGTATACCTTAGTGCTGACTCATACATTTCAGGCGGGTGGGGAAGAGGCGGTCAACTTAGTAATTCTAAAGGTGGCAAGTGTCCTTTCCAGTAGTCTTAAAACATGCTATAGATTCTTTGATAGTCCTTCCAACAAGTGGTAGGGCTCTTCACCCCCTTCCTTTTGGCATCAGGGTGGGACTGTGAATGATTTGACCAGGAGAGTAAGGCAAAGGAGACAGCACTTGACCTCCAGGGCTAAGCCATCATTTCATCACCGTCGTGCTGATAACCAAGAATGTGGCCTGTATGTGTGAGACAGACACACACACTGGGTTCCAGGAAGTGCTTCCCTGTGATAGGAGACCTCATGTTCCCCGTAGGCTTGTCTACCTCTAAAGAAAAGGGAGACGAGAAAGCCTGGGCCCACGATCTCGTTACAAACTCACCAATAAAATTAAGTCATTCTTACACCTCTGGAGAAAAACAAGAGAGGGTGAGAAAGTCCATAGAATTTTGGCCCTCTCTCTGCTGTGACCCTTGAGTGAATGAGAATCTCAAAGTCCTGAAGAGAAAGCTCTGGTGGGGTTGACAACAGCTGAGAGATTTCATCATTGCATCGGGCATTTGATTTTTATGATTTATCTACATTCTAACTGTTCACATATCTGTGAAATGTACACATGTTGCATTTAAGATCAACAATTTAAAATTATTAATTTTCAGTCTGTGTTGCAAACCCAGAACTGAATATTATAGCATTAAATAAACACAGTCCTCTAAAATTCAATACCATTTCTTATTGTAATACAGTCCTGATGGAGACTGTAGGCCCCTGGGAAATACAGGTTCTTCTACTTCATTGCATTCTGTAGGAAATAATGCACATTTAACAGAGCTTTCCCATCAAAGCATGCATGAAAGAAGAAACTTTAAAAAAAATAAATCTCATTGGCTCTTTCACTTGGAACTCAAGGAGAAAAACAATACATGTAGCCAAACTTACAGACCGACAGTTTTAACCATTCATTTATATGTCGGTCTGGGGAGCCAGGAAAAGATTTTTCCATAGGACAAGCTGGGGCATGGCTCAACACTGAGTCACTGCTTGAGATCCCCTCATCCCACACTGGGGTTTCCGGTTTGAGTCCCAGCTTCTATACTTGAGATCCAGCTTCCCACCTATGTGCACCCTTGTGCCAACGATGGCGCAAATCCTTCGGTCCCTGACACACACAGGGGACACCCACGTTGAGTTCCAGGCTCCTGGTTTCTGCCTGGCCCAGCCCTGGTTATTGTGGATGTTGGGAGAGTGAATCAGCAGATGGGAGATGTCTGTCTTTCTGTCTGTATGTGTCCCTCTCTCTCCTTTTTAAATATTGTTTAAAAGGAATGCCCTGAGTTTCCCTTCTGTGTCAGGATGGGGTCCTACATGTAAGGAAAGCAGCCTGGGGGAAGGGAGATGGCGAGGAAAAGCAGGGGAGGGAGACAGGCCAGGGCTTTCATCCATCCTGCCTTCTCTCACCCTTGCTACTGAGGCCAGGCCCCTGCCCCAAGTCACGCCCAGACCCATCGCTAGAGTGGGAAGCCAGGGAAGGGAGCCAGAGGGTGGGAGGAGAGCGCTCTGCCAGGGGGAAAATAAGGGGGAGGAAAGGCCCGGGGGTCCCTGTGGCCAGCGGGGCCGCGGAGGCTGAGACTCTGCGTGAAACTCACTCACTGAGTAAGCCTGGCTGAAGCAGCCCTACTCCCGCGGATCCGGGTATCTGATGCAGTTACTAAACACAGCAAGGTGAGGTTTGGTTCCAAGGCCATCTCACCTCTTCCCATCTGGAAGAGTGTGGGCAAATGTATTCTACCTTCTGGTACACAGTGATCACCCACGTAACATCTGTAATCTCAGCGGAACACTGCAGAAGCACAGGCTCAGAGATGCTGAGTGCAGGACCAGGTGCTGCCCAGACCCCCTGCTCTGCAGGACCCAGCGCCCCACAGGTATCTGGGATATAGCTGGCAGAGAGCCTCCCCTTTGGCATTCCAAGATGCCCCACTGCCCTGCTCAGGTTTGCCCTTTCCATGGCCACCCACTTCCAGTGACTGATCAGTCTGACGATATCACCACCCAGCTTGGGATAACTGCAAATCGTCATTCTAGCTCCCTGCATGGCCACTTGACTTGTCCTCTCCATTCCTGCTTCTGCCTCCTCCCTATCTCAGGTGCTAGGCCAAGGACATTTCCAAACAAGTGACCTATATACTAAACTCAGGCTCCTGGAGAATCCAGCCTAGGCTAGCACTTGCCCCAGGGCCCAAAGACCCACGGTGATGACATAAACCCCAGTGGAATGAAATCAGAGCCTCATCTCCCACCTGCATCTTTCACCAGCCAGCCGCGGCCCTCCCCAGAGGCTCCCGCCACAATCTGCCACACTCCTCCTCTTACCCAGGCTTTGCTTCTCATTAGGAAGATGGCTCAAGTCAACACAGTGGCCCCCAACTGCCACCTACAATTCTAGATTAACAAAGACCAGGCATGCAGGCCTCCTCCCAAGAGAAGCAGACCCCCTATTAACAGAGCCTCTAAGTGCATCTCACCCGCATCTTGCAAAGCACTTTCAGCAGCAGGCCAAGTCAGTGGTGCAGCAAGATGCTTAGTGTTCCTGAGGCCCAGAACCGAAGATCAAAAGGAGAGACACTAAGGGAGTCCACAGAACAAGCTCTTTCCCAGACTGAAACTCCCCGCTGAACACCGCGACCGTTTTTTGCATTTGCTCAGTTTTCCTCACAAGCTCTTCTTCTTTAGCAAGATAGCTGGATTTCTAGAAAATCATTTTCTGTAATGCACAAGCCGAAACATGTTCCGAGGAGTACTCTCTCTCCATCTGTTGCTATCTTCATTTTGAACCGTATGCCTAGGTTCTACAGTGTAAACCAAACTGATGTTGACTTAAACAATGTAGAATTCCCAATACAGCACAGTTCTTTGTTTTGACTGTGCTTCTGATCTGTCCCTACTACGGGATTACAGCCGCCTCTTACACTGCACTGCGTCTTTCACTGACACACACGCCATGCTGTCTAAAATCAGCCTAATTTGGGAGCTCCCGATCCTCAGAGCATCTCCCACCCCTGCCCCAGATCCTGCTCCCAGTTGTTGATGTAAAACCATTTCTAAAAACCAGGAGAGGGTAAGTGGAAACAGATCTTGAGCACAGAGAAACCAGCCATGTCTGCTGCATTTTCTGCCCCTGACTTTGAGTATTTCACCTGTCACTAGCGTGTATACCACATCCCGTGGCAGCCGAGGAGCCCCTGGGCTATCCAACATGTCACCTTTCGTGCCACCTCCTGCTGTGTTGGTAGTCAGGGTGGGGCATTAGGGAGGACCCATCCTATATTCACTTGGGGCTGTCTGTACTCACTGCCGCTCTGTGGAGCACCAACATTCAATCAAAATGCACTGTGTTTTCACACTGCCTCCAGTTGTTCTGCTCATGTCAGAGATACAGCTTTGATGCAGACATTGCACTGGAGAAAAGAGGAAAAAGTAGCAGAAAGGAGGGAGAGGGATTAGCAGCTCAAAAGCTTTGAAAATCTTGATTTCGTTGAAATGAAAATATGCCTTATCTACCTTCTTTAGACATTGCTGATCACATTAATTCCAGATGAAAAGCAAGTCAGTAAGTGTCTTTTTTTTCCCCCATGCTGGTGAAGTTTTTCTACAGGGGTCCTATAAAGGAAAACTGTGTCTCCTAGTGCTTCCAGGCATAGCATTGAAGTACAATCCCACTGAAATCAAAGTGACAGCTAGAAGACACCCCTAATCACCAGCTCTCTCAGTTCCTTCAGGACTTGAATACAACTGTCAATTATTAAGGTCTCTTTGTAGGCCAGAGGAGGAGCAACGAATTCAAGATCTACATCAAACTTGCTGAAGAGACATAGCTACTTTTCACGTCTGATAGCAGTATCCAATGGCAGACCCAAGCAACAAGGCAAACTACAGTCCTGGGGGGGGGGGGGATCAAAGCAATTGCAGAAGAAATCATTAAAGTGGGTTAATAACCTATTATGTTTCACACAAAGTCAGAGGGCCACAGTTATCATATTTTCCAAAATAGAAGTACACATATTCAATATATATTCTTACTATAAAATTTAACTCAATAACTCTAATGGTTGTTGACTGTACACGAGACACTCTGAATGAATTAGTGGACCAAACAGGCAAGGTCCTGCCCTTGTGGAAGTTATATTCTAACAACAAATACATCAAAAATATACTATCCCATCCTCGAACGTGCTGAGAGAGAAAATGATCACCACTCTCCATCTCTCTCATCTCTTCCACCTCCCTCACATCTCCATCATTGAAAAGTAATGCCACGGGCTCAAAACGGAAGCCAGAAGTACTAAGAATTATGAAAGTCTGCCACTGCTTTGGAAGAGGGGTCGTGGGAGGCTGAGAGCTCATTGTCCTCACTGTCATCTCACACTGAAAACTGAGTGACAGGTAACTGTGCATCTAGTTCAGTTTCCTTCAACAAACAGACGACATCTAAACCAGGTAACATCTAATTATTCTATTCTACTTTTGATGTTTCACATGGCAGTATAAGAAGATCGGGTCCCACTGGACAAGAAAGGAGGCCTTAACAAAATCATTTGGATCTACCAATTGAACTGGAGACCAGAGAGAATAAAGGGAGAATGATTAGCCGAGGAGGAATAGAGCTAAGTCTCTTTCCCTCCAGATTTTCAAAGTCAGCAGTTCATTCTGTCACCAAAGGAAAATCAGAAATCACATGAGTTACAAGCTCTTGGAAGAAGATTCCTGGGTAAAACATCTTTGTTAAATGTGGTTCTCAGGCAGCTAGGAGGAGGCAGTAAACTCATATACATGCTTTTGCTACCTTAACCTGTGATATTACTTGTCTGAATTCTATGTTTAATGTTCTTTCTCTCCCTTTCCTATTGGCTGCTGTCATGTGTACTCATAGCAACAGTGTTAACAGGTTGGGATGCTATCTCAGAGTATTGGGCAGAGTGAAGGTAAAAGGAGAACCGATCTTTTCCCTCCTTCTGTATGTATGTATGTATGTATGTGTATGAATGTGTGTATTCTGTAAGCATCTTCTTCATTCACTCTTATGATGTGACCCATCAATGTCTAGCTCCAAATCCCAGTATCCATCTCTCTTGTAGCTGTCATCCCAATTTCTAAAAAGCAACAGATCCAGCACTAGGTTCATGATCTTGCTTATACCCTGAATACCACTTTTCTTCCTCTATCTTTCAGTGGAGGACACCATCAAAATGTTCAAAAATATTCACCAACAAATAAAAACTAAACCATACAAACATACAGCCATTTATAACAAAACTCAAAAACCAAAAAGATGCTGCTGAAAAAATTAAAGGAAACAAAACATTTTCATGGTTTCACAGACATCACATTTTCATAGATTAGAAAATCAGTATTATTAAAATTTCCATACTATTCAAGGAAACATACAGATTTAATGTAATCACTACCAAGGCTTGGATCCATAAAAAAAGAGAAAAGTAAAGAATTGGAAGTCAAATCACTAGAAAAGAACTTTTTTGAAAAAACTTAAAAGATGTGGAATCTTGATTGGAGAAAAGGAAAGGGACAAGAGTGAAAAGCCGGCCACTGGGCTTAGCACACGGCCTCTCCAGTGCTTTCAAACATGAGGATTAAGGGAGTGGATCTCCGCCCTGATTCCTGTTTAAATTCATCCTCTTTCACCATGGTCTTTTTCTCTCTCATTTACAATGACTTTGATATTTGTTATTATGCTCCCAGCTGTCAACGACTCAGCAACGAAAAACATAATAATCAACTCCGTTCTAAGTGATTTATAAATATGTTGGGGAAAATGTGGTTCCCTTCCTTCTACTCCTGAAAGTAAAACCAGCCACAGGGAACTGTGCAGTGTGCAAGGCCGCATCTTTGCCCCACTCCTGGAGGAATGCCACAGAATGGAATACATGTCTACTTCAGGATAAAAACAGGACACACAGAGAGAACAGACTTCCCCTGCTCCGGGAGGGGAAGACATAGAAAACCGCATTGTGTCTCCAGGAGACAAAGGAGAAGCACTGGGCAAGGGGTTCTGCATGAGCAGCAGAGATCTGAAAGGGCTTTCAGAACTTGAGCCGTGAGCCCCCAGGCAACTCTGACCAGAGGAAGGAGTAGGAGGCTTTCAACCAGGGGACTCTGCTTTCATGGAGCTGATTTCTTGTAAGTGACCTTTGCTACTTTGGCTTTTTGTGTGGGCACTCATCCTTTACATGCAAATAACAATTGTGAGGCATTTTCCTCTGTGCATAGTTAGATAATGAATTATTCCTGTTGCAAAGTGACCTCAAGAGCCCAAGACCTCATTTCATTTCAATTTGTGCCAATGACACGCTTGACAAATTCCTCTTTTTGGAGTCATGTGTAACTTTGGGTTTGAGTCTTGAGCATCGCTACTCTTCTGACAAGGACAAAACAGGCTGCAGGATTTGGTCCCTGTCCTTTGCAGAACAGTGATTACAGGACCTGCTGGGGCCGAAGGGTGGGGTGAGCCTTGAGAATTTCTCTGTGATTGATCGTCTTTGAGAACAACCTTTCCAAAACCACGACACACTGGATGGGCTAAAATCCCCAAATGGGAAACAAAGCTTACTTTTAAATGGAAAGGCACACAAAGACCCGTAACATGAACAGAACCATTTTCAAGAGGATTCTTGAACTGTTAGCCTCTCCTTGAGTTCTCCAATGCAAATCACTTCACATTTCTACTCAGTTTTTGTTCTATGAGAGAGCCAAACAGAGCAATGTTTCTGTTTGTGTTCTTGTCAAATACTGAGACTCTCCTGCGAGCATTCTGTCCTCTCTTTTGTGAACTCAGAAGATAAACCAGTTTTGCACATTGTCAGTCTAAAATCCAAGGCTTTAGCCCAAGCATAATGAATTGCATTAGGAGACATGCCCATCAAAACACCACATAGCTGTGCCGGGACTGCTTGGAATAGCTGCCATTTGTTCATCTTGTTTCAGCCTAAAATTATTTAAGCTTCACCTGTTCCCATCTCAAATTATCCTGTAATTGCCTTTCATATTATGAGTATATCAGCAGTGTCAACCACACCAACTGACGCCCAGACACTGGGGACTGGAAACTGGCCATCCCGCCTTCCTCACCTCATATGCTCTGGTCAGCGTTTGCATAATTACTTAGGGAAAGGAAAGTATTTCCTAAATGTAGAAATTTACTAAGGGAGCTATCGAATATTCTTCAAAATTAAGTGCTCCTCAAAGCCACAAAACTTTACTCTAAAAACTACCAAGTTATTTGATGTTGGCAAGATACACCTGCATAATTTGCTTCTCATTTGCCAAGGGGGAATATTAAAACTACCTAATGGCTATTACGCACTGTATTGGAGATTTTTGTCTAAGCTATCTACAAATTAAAAGCTCCTTTCAAACTTAGGAAAATCCACTTGGAAAAATCTCATGCCTTATGCTCAGCTGTTTGTGAATTTCTCTGTGTAGGCTTTAAAATCAAGTTATTAGTGCCCTACACTGCTTTCTTAACTTTCCATATAGAACAACAATTTTTGAATTATGTTAAAAAAAGACCTTTCTATCTGTATATTTATAATGTGCACTCCTTGTAGTTGATGGTTAAAGTTATTTTTTTTAAAAAAGGATTTTATTTATTAATTGATTTGAAAGGCAGAGTTACAGAGAGAAAGAGAGAGGGAGAAAGAGAGAATCAGAGATCTTCCATCTGCTGGTTCACTCCCCAAATGGCTGCAACAGCCAGAGTTGGCTTGGTCCAAAGCCAGGAGCCAGGAGCTTTTTTGGGTCTCCCACACATCTGCTGCTGCTTTCTCTGGCACATTAGCAGGGAGCTAGACCAGAGGTGAAGTAGGTGGGACATGAATGGTACCCACATGGGATGCTGGCACCTCAGCTGGCAGCTTTACCCACTTTGCCAAAGTGCCAGCCCTGGCTGAAGTCTTACAAGGGGTTAGAATTACAAAAACAATGGGTACAGAGTTCTAACCATGCACCTTGATACCTTTAATCCATGGCCTGGGGTGGAATTCGGCCTTTCTGAACTTGGGTATCCTCAGCTTTATAGACAGGAACAAATGAAATTCATTTCCAACAGTATAGTGGAACAGACACAATGAATACCACATCATTAATCACACACAAAATACTGAAATTATGTTTAAAAAAAGCACTTTTAAGACCCATCACTATCTGGAAAAGAAACACGGTCTCTTCAGAAGGGGAGTTGTGAACGCAGAATACATGGCAGTGAGCAGAGCTCTGAGGGAGGTTCTGCTTGGAGGTCACCAGACTCTTAGCTTCTGCTGACAGCTACTCAACACCTAGGGGTAAGGGAAGGGGCCGGGGCTGCTCACAGTCCAGCAGGAGACAACTGCATGAGCTTGGACTGCAAAAGCCTACACAGAGATCTAAGCATGAAACAGAAACAGACATTCCGTTCAGAAGAGGGCAGGAAAGAAACTTTCTCAACATGAGCAAGGCTCTCCTTTGATATTTCATAACTGCCAGCAGCCACATACAGTCCTCTACCTAAGCTCTAACACTAATTTTTTGATTCAAAAAACATCAACCAAATTTAGTTTCCCAGGTCAAATATCACCATACATCTATCAAAAGCAAGCATATGTTTTATTTGGAGGAATACATCGTGTTCCCTATATTAGCAAAACTCTATCAAATGCTTTCTGAAGAATATAAATTCACACTTTTTCGAACAGTATCATAAAACACATCCCAAAGCAAGAATCTTGAGAAAAAAAAACTGACTATACAGATCAGACCTATAATGATTTTATCCACTGAAATTATAAATCTCAGATTATAAATATACTTAAAGCTCAAAGTTAAAAACCATGGAAAAGGCATTTATCTTAGTGGTAAAGACACCTACATCCCCCTCGGAGTACAGAGTATGATTCCCAGTTGTCATTCCTGACTCCCATTTCTAGCTAACGCAAATTCTGGGAGGCCGTGGTGATGGCTCAACTAATTGGGTTCCTGCCACACGTGGGAGACCTCTGCTGCATTCCCAGCTGCCTGCTTTAGATCTGGCCCATCCCTGGCTATTGTGAGCATTTGGGAAGTGATCCAGCCTATAAGAGCTCTCCTCATATCTATCTCCCTCTCTTTTGCATATATATATATATATATATATATATATATATACACACACACAATGTGTGTGTGCATGTGTGACATAGAGGAAGGGGGCGTCTGGCTCTTAAACACGAAAAAGAGAATACTTAAATACAATAAAGAATGCAACTAAAAATACATGAAGAAAATTTGAAAGAACAAAACTCTAACAAAAAAAAAATGAAACATTTATATCTAGATGTGAGGTCAATGGCAGATTAGACACAACTGAAGAGAATTTCTAAGAAAGAAGACAGAACTGAAGAGATCATGCAAGGCTGGATCCAAGATGGCTGAACAGGGTATAGCCACACTAACTTAAGCCGCTCTAGAGTATAAAAATAACAAAGGAAAGACTACATTTGCAGGGGTCTGACTGACAGAAATATTCGCCAAAGTGGAAAAAAACAACAATGAAGACTCCTTGGTACAAGGGGACAGAAGACAGATACCGCTGCAGCCACCCACACAGTGCAGCCAGCTGCCGCTGTGAGCTGCCATCTGACCACGTCAAGGTAGAAAGGAATTGCCACACCTTGCAGCTGCAGCTTGAGCTCAGCGAGAACTCCACAGTCACCGTCCACTTTCACCGCAGCCTGGAGAGCTGACTGGGGTCTGAGCAACCGCCGGCTGGCAGCAGGGAAGCCACTTTCATTTCTTCCCCCACCTTACTCTTGCCAAACACCACACTTGGCAGTGAAAACTCATACCCCGCATTGTAGTCAGAATCAGGGCAATGTGTGGGGCAAAGAACAGATCACCTGCATCCTGCAACTGTGGGAGATTTGGAGCTATGCAAAGCTATGTTCCTGCACTCTTCATGAGCAGAGGGGATTCACCTTACTTCTGGGAGCTAACACCAGAAGCAGCCCATAAAAAAACCCACTCCAACCCTGGAGGAATTGCCTATTGATCTCACTATACCTGCAAGACCAGGACTGTAAAATGTCATTCTAAATTTGCCGGTGCCATGGGAATCTAGCTGGTGGACATAGGGAAGAACCTACCTGCATTCCACCTCTCTAGACATTCCCTTCAGAGTAAAATCTTTGTAACTTGCAGCCACCCTATAGTGCTGGAGCAGGGTCCAGTTCACACCCCCTAGTCCCAGGGATACGGCTGTTGGTATTGTAAGTCACAGCACCAGTTGGACTCTCCCAGCAGGACCTCAAGCAGGGTCCATCCATGTCACATGGTCTCAGAGCCACAGCAATCGGTGTCACAAGCCCCAGCATCACTCAGACCTGAGAGTAGCACAAAGGGGCAGCCACCCTCGTCTCCTTCACACCAAGAACAAGGCCCTGGCTATACATTCTCCAGGGAGACACACACTGATTCTCTGTGGACCAAAGATACACAGCCAAAGGACCCCTTATTCATTTCAAAGCCACACTTCTCTCCCTACGAGCTGCAGCAGACTCGTCTATTGTGTCACTTACAGACACAATCCGACGTTGATTAAGACAAAAGAAATCACTCAGAGACCACACTCCTGGTCTCACCCAAATCCAAAGCAACAAGCCAAGTGACACCCTGCATTCCAACTAAACCGTAAACTCTTTTCTCATAAAACCTACTCCATAAAGAAAAAGGGACGAGTCCACCAGATGTGCAGAAGTCAACACAGGAACAGGAGACGTGAGTAAGTAAGCTATCAGGAAGCCTTCCAAAGAACACAACATCCTCCAGAACTAGATCCTGAACTGAAGACAATCTATGAAAACACAGATACTGAACTCAAAATACTGATTGTAAGGAAACAGAGGGAGATGCAGGAGACAAGGAAGTCAGTGAGTGACATGAGTGAAAATATTACTAAGGAGCTAGAACTCAGAACAAAATATTGAAGATAAAATCTTCAATCTGTGAAATAAAGAATATGACTGAGAGCTTCAACAGCAGAATAAACCAAGTGGAAGAAATTATTTCTGACCTCAGGGACAAGAATTTTGAAATAACCCAATTGGACAAAAATAAAAAGAATTGCAAAGAACGAAGAAAATCTATGTGAAATATGGAATACCATCAAACAACCAAATATTCATAGTATATGTGTTCCGGAATGAGAAGAAACAGAAGAAGGTATCAAGAAATAATAGTTTGGGCCCACACTGTGGAGCAGTAGGCCAAGCCTTCACCTGGGGTGGCAGTAATCCCATATATCCTGGCTGCTCCTCTTCCAATCCAGCTCCCTGCTAAGGGCCTGGGGAAGCAGTGGAAGATGGCCCAGGTCCTTGGGCCCCTGCACCCATGTGAGAGATCTGGAAGAAGCTCTTGGCTTCTGGCTTTGAATCAGCCCAGCTCTGGCCATTGCAGCCATTTGGCGAGTGAACCAGCAGACTGAAGACCTTTTTTCTCTACCTCTCCCTCTCTCTGCCTATAACTCTGCCTCTCAAATAAATAAAATCAGAAAGGGGGGGGGGGAGGAAGGGAGAGGGAGGAAGGAAGAAATAGAGGGAGGGAGGGAGGGAGGAGAGTTGAAAATTCCCCAGGTCTTGAAAGACTCATAGACATCCAGATACAAGAAATTCAAAGAACCCCAAGGTGACTCCACCACAAAATGTCTTCTCCAAGGCATACTGTCATCATATTGTCAAAAGTTAAAGACAAGGAAAGACTCCCAAACACACTAAAAGTATCGAGTTACATTGAAAGGAAAATCAAGTAGATTAACATCAGACTTATCAGCAGAAGTCCTACAGGCCAGGAAAGAGTGGGATGATATATTCAAGGTCTCAGAAGAAAAAAATCTTCCAGTCAAGAATATTATATATATATATATATATATATATATATACACACACACACACACACACACACACACATATATATATATATATATATATATATATATCACTATTAAAGCTATCCTTTAATAGTGAAGGAGACATAAATTATTTTCCAGATAAGCGAACACTGAGAGAATTCATCACCACCAGACCAGCCTTACATGAAATTCTGAAGGGTGGGCCGGTGCCGTGGCTCAACAAGCTAATCCTCCACCTTGCGGCGCCAGCACACCGGGTTCTAGTCCTGGTTGCCCCTCTTCCAGGCCAGCTCTCTGCTGTGGCCCAGGAGTGCAGTGGAGGATGGCCCAAGTGCTTGGGCCCTGCACCCCATGGGAGACCAGGAAAAAGCACCTAGCACCTGGCTCCTACCATCGGATGAGCGCGGTGCGCCGGCCGCAGTGCACCGTCCACGGCAGCCATTGGAGGGTGAACCAACGGCAAAGGAAGACCTTTCTCTCTGTCTCTCTCTCTCACTGTCCACTTTGCCTGTCAAAAAAAAAAAAAAAAAGAAGAAAAAAAAAGAAATTCTGAAGGGTGTTCTGTGTTAGAATGAATATGAAAACATACGACACTACCAAATTCACTAACAGAGTAGGCAGAATCAGTATCTAGTCAACAAAGATGACAAGTCTTAGTTTTCATTTTTGAATACTAATCTTGAATGTCAATGGATTAAATTCCCCAACCAAAAGACTTATATTGACTGAATGGATAAAAATCTACAACCCCACAATATCCTGCCTACAAGAAACACACGTCACCAACAAAGATACAGAGCAAAAGTGAAAAGTTGGGAAAAGATAAACCAGGCCAATGGAAACCAAAAGCAAGCAGGCATAGCTACACTGATATCAGATAAAAACAAACTTTAAACCAAAAACTATGAAAAGATTTAAAAAGGAAATTATATTTTGATAAAAGGTTCAATTCAATAAGAAGACATAACAATCATAAAAGCATATGCACCCAAGACAAGACCACCCACATATATACAGCAATTACTGTTAGACATAAAGGGAGAGAGAGACTCCAATACAATAATAATGAGTGACTTCAACATCCCACTCTCATCAATGGACAGATCATTCAGACAAAAAAAATCAATAAAGATACATGGGAACTGAAACACGCTATGGAGCAAATGGACCTAGCAGACATTTATAGGACTTTTCACCCAACAGCTACAGAACACATATTCTTCTCATCAGCACATGGAATATTTTCTAGAACACACCACATATTAGACCACAAATGAAGTCTCAACAAACTTTAAGACTGAAATCATACTATGCATGTTCTCAGAACTTAAAGGAATAAAATGGGAAACCAACAAGAAGAACAATAGAACACTCATGGATACTTGGAAACTGCACAACATGCTACCAAATGATCAATGGGTCACTGAAGAAATTAAAAAGGAAATCAAAAACTTTCTTAAAATAAATTAAAATACAACATATCAAAACCTGTGCGATACAGCAAAAGCAGATTTAACAGGGATATTTATAGCATTGAGTGTTTACATTTTAAAAAGAGGAATGTCTCACATTAAAGATCTAATAACACATCTTGAAAACTTAGAAATACAAGAACGAACCAAACCCAAAATCGGCGGGAGGTAAGAAATAATGAGGATCAGCAGAAATACGTGAAATTCAAACTAAAAAAATACAAAAGATCAACAAAACAAAAGGTACGTTTTTGGAAAGATAAACAACATAGATAAACCTCTAGTCAGACTAACAAAGAAAATTCAAATAAATAAAATTAGAGATGAAAAAGAAAACATTAAAATTAACACCACTGAAATACAAAGGATCATAAGAAACTCTATGAGGAACTGTATGCTAATAAACTGGAAAACACAAAGAAATGGATAAATTCCTGTTTTCATATAATCCACCAAGATTAAATGAAGAAGACAGAGACATTCAAAAAGGAAGTAACTCCAATACTTTTTTTTAAAAGATCCATTCGTTTATTTGAGAGGCAGAGTTACAGAGAGAGAGACAGGGAGAGAGAGATCTTCCATTCACTGGCTCACTCCCCAAGTGACCATAATAGCCAAATTCAAATACTATTCGAACTGTTGAACAAGATAGAACTCTGTCAAATTCTTTTTATGAGGCTAGCATTACTTTGATACAAAAACAAAAGAAATTTATGACATTAAAAGAAAACTATAGACCAATATCCTTAATGAAAACAGACACAAAGATTCCCAACAAATACTAGCAAATTGAATCTAAAACCACATCAAAAATATCATATACCATGACCAAGTGGGATTTATCCCAGACATGCAAGGTATTTAAACATTTGCAAATCAATAAACATCATAAATCACATCAATAGAACAAAGAACAAAAACCATATGGTCATCTCAATAGATGCAGAGAAAGCATTTAATAAGATTTAACACCTCTTCATGATAAAAATCCTCCAAAAATTAGGTGTAGAAGGAACATTTCTCAAAATTATAAAGGCTGTGTATCACAAACCAACAGCCAACATCATACTGAGTGGGGAAAACAAAGCATTTCCCCTCAGAGCTGGAACATGACAAGGACATCCACTTTCACCATTCTCATTCAATACAGTACTGGAAGTTTTAGCAAGAGCAGTTAGAGAGAAGAAAGAAACAAAGGGCATCGATATTGGAAAAGAGGAAGTCAAATTATCCCTGTTTACAGATGACATGATGTCGTACATGGAAAAACCTCAAAACTACACCAAAAAGCCGACAGAACTGATAAACCAATTCAGTAAAGTTGCAGGTTACAAAAAAACATATAAAATAATGTCTTTTTTGTATGCTAATAATGAATTAACAGAAAAAGAGAAATCAAGAGAGAAATATGATTCATAATAGCTACCAAAAAAATAAATATTTAGGAATAAATTTAACCAAAGAAATGAAAGATTTCCACAATGAAAATTATCAAACATTAATGAAAGAAATCAAGGACACAAAAAATGGAAAAATATTTCTCAATCATGTATTGGAAGAACCAATATCATTAAAATGTATACCTAAAGCAATCTGCAGATTCAATGCAATCCCTATCAAAACACCAATGACATTTATTTACATAATTAGAAGAAACACTCCTAAAATTCATATGAAGTCAAAAAAGGCCCACAATAGCCAAAGCGATCCTGAGCAAGAAAACTCAAGTTGGAAGAATCACAATACCTAACGTCAAAGAATACTACAAAGCTATAGCAATTTAAACAGCATGGCACTAGCATAAAAACTGATACACAGATCAGCGGAAGAGACAACCCATAAATTAACTCATGTACACACAGCCAACTGATTTTTGAAAAAAGTGCCCTGACCACACAGTGAGGTAAGGATACTCTCATTAACAACTGATACAAATGGTGCTGGCAAACCTGGATATACATGTAGAAGAATGACTAGACCCACACCTCTCACTATATACAAAAATCAACAGAATACACATGAAAGACCTAAATTTAAGACTTGAGAAACTGAATTTGCTGGAAGGAAACAGAGGGAGGGGCTGGTACTGTGGCATAGCAGGTAAAGCTGCTGCCTGAAGTGCCAGCATCCCATATGGCCACTGGTTCAAGTCCCATCTGCTCCACTTCCAACCCAGCTCTCTACTATGGCCTGGGAAAGCAGAGGAAGATGACCCAAGTCCTTGGGCCCCTGCACCCATGTGGGAGACCCAGAAAAAACTCCTGGCTCCTGGCTTCAGATCAGCATAGCTATGGCCATTGTGGACAGTTGGGGAGTGAACCAACAGATGGAAGACCTCTCTCTCTCTCTCTCTGCCTCTCCTTCTCTCTTTGTGTAACTCTTTCAAATAAATAAATCTTAAAAAGAGAGAGAGAGAGAAAGAAAGAAAGAGAGAGAGAACTTAGGGAAAAAAACAAGACATTGGTGTAGGGGATGACTTCTTGGACAAGACCCCTGAAGCACCCCTTGACTTCTTTTAAAAATCACTTTGACTATTGTGGGCCTTTTTTGACTTCATATAAATTTTAGGAGTGTTTTTTCTAATTCTGTAAAGATATGTCATTGTCATTTTGATAGGGATTACATTGAATCTGCAAACAAAACAAAAACAAAAATAAAACTAAAAAAAATGGGACTGTATCAAACTCAGAAGATTTTGCACAGCAAAGGAAATGATCAAGAGAGTGAAGAGATCCAACAGACTGAGGAAAAATATTTGCAAACCACCTGGCTGACAAAGGATTAACATCTCGAACATGATAGCAACTTTAAAAACTCAACAACAAAACGACTAACCCAGCTGAGAAATGGACAAAGGACTTCAACAGACACTTCTCGAAAGAAGAACTATAGATGGCCAACAAATGTGTGAAAGAATGCTTCACATCACTAGCATCAGAGAAATGCAAATCCTAACCACAGTGAAATATCACCTCATCCCTTCAGAACGGCGAAGATCCGAAACACGGAGAGTAACAAATGCTGGCGAGGATGTGGACAAGGGAGAACGCTTACACACTGCTGGTGGGAATGTGTATTAGTGCAGCCACTGTAGAAAACAGTGTGGAGATTTCTTAAAAAACTAGAAATAGACGTACTACAGGATCCAGCAATCCCACTACTTGGAAAACATTCAAAAGTCGTGAACCTAATGTATCAAAGAGATACCTGCCCCACCATGTTTACAGCAGCACTGTTCATAATAGTCAAAATTTGGAATCAACAAAGATGTCTATCATGAGAAGAATGGATAAAGAAAATGTGGCAATTATACAAATGAAATATTATTCAGCTATAAAAAGGATGAAATTATACCATTTAAAGCAAAATGGGCACAAATGGAAGATATGTTGAATGAAATAAGCTGGCCCAGAAAGACAAATACTGCATATTCTCCCTTATATGTGGGAGCTAAAATTAAAAAAAAAAAAAAAAAAAGAAAGAAAGAAAGAAAGGAACATCTGTGTGCATCAGCATTGCTGCATCAGTATCGTTTAATACCTCTGTCAAACCAATGATTAAGAATGTTATAGGGCCAGTGCCGCGGCTCAACAGGCTAATCCTCCGCCTTGCGGCGCCGGCACACCGGGTTCTAGTCCCAGTCGGGGCACCGGATTCTGTTCCGGTTGCCCCTGTTCCAGGCCAGCCCTCTGCTGTGGCCAGGGAGTGCAGTGGAGGATGGCCCAAGTGCTTGGGCCCTGCACCCGCATGGGAGACCAGGAGAAGCGCCTGGCTCCTGCCTTCGGATCAGCGCGGTGTGCCGGCCACAGTGCGCCAGCCGTGGCGGCCATTGGAGGGTGAACCAACGGCAAAGGAAGACCTTTCTCTCTGTCTCTCTCTCGCTCGCTGTCCACTCTGGCTGTCAAAAAAAAAAAAAAAAAGAATTATACTGCAAGGCTGGTGCTGTGGCGCAGTGGGTTAAGTTTCAGGCTGCAGTGCCAGCATCCCATATGGGCACTGGTTCGAGTCTCCACTGCTCCACTTCTGATCCAGTTCTCTGCTGTGGCCTGGGAAAGCAGGAGAAGATAGTCCAGTTGGTTGGGCCCATGCAACCATGTTGGAGACCCAGAAGAAGCTCCTGGCTACTGGCTTCAGATTGGCACAGCTCTGGCCATTGTGGCCATCAGGGGAGTGAACCAGTGGAAGGAAGACCTTTCTCTCCGTCTCTCCCTCTCACTGTAACTCAACCTTACAAATAAATAAATAAAATCTTTTAAAAAAAGAAATGTTATACACTTTTAATGTTTTAATGATCTGTTTTTATGATCTGTAAAATAGTTTTAATGATCTGTGATTACTTTAAAATGTACTGTATATGGGTGAAATGGTCAACTACTGTTTACAGTCATTGTTTATATTCCCACTAAACTAGGGGCTTTTTGCTTTTTACTTGTTAAGCTTCTTATTCAGGGGTGTATTATGCCTTTCTAGTGTAGTGTCAATTCAAAAGATTTTATCTCAAAAACTAAAAAACAAAAAAAAAAGAAAGGGAGAAGGAGGGAGATGGGGGGAGGAGGAAGCAAAGAAGGAAATATCATTATGTTAGAATTATATCTGCAAATTACAGTGAATCTGTTAAAAAATAATTAAAATTTAAATTAAAACTGTTTTTAAATAAAAATAAGTAAGAAAATTCAGGTTCAAGAAGCCAACTAAGGATAACGATTTTTTAAGCCTACATTGAGACACATCACAAAGAAATTTGAGGACAGTGGAGACAAAGAATTTATTGAAATATGAGAGGGGAGAAGCACATATTATTTACAAATGATCTACAATTAACCTGACTGTGGACCTCTCAATACCAACAATGGAGACAGAATACAGTAGAACACATCTTTGAAATTCTGAGAATAGATTTTTCAAATGAAATTTGTGTACCTATTCAAATGCTTTTCAGACAATCACGGGTAAAATATAAAACACAAACAAAAACTGAGTTTGCCAACACAGATTCTAACTCTCATCAGTATGCTTGAATCAGAAAGAAAAAGATAAGGCAATAGGAATATCAGAAATGTGAAACTGAATAGTGCAGAAAGAACAGGCATCGTGGTATGGCAGGCTAAGCCATCACCTACTGGAATACCAATATTCCATACCCAAGTGCTAGTACAAGTTCCCACTACTCCACTTCAAATGCAGCCTCCTGCTCATGTTCCCAGGAAGGCAGCAGATAATGGCTAAAGTACGTAGGTCCCTACTACCCACATAGGAGACCCAGATGGAGTTCATGCTCTTGATTTCTTCTGAAAAAGGAACATGGCACAAATGGGGGCAAATCTAAACTACATAAAACAATAATTATCTGAATTGAAGGTTTAAAAATAAAAAGACACTAAAATACAACACAGCAGTAGAGAATAAGATGAGAGGTAGCCAAAATTAAAGTATCCTCATACTCAAGTATTATTATGGGGAACAGTGGGTATTCATTTTATTTTTTTAAAGATTTATTTATTCATTTGAAAGTCAGAGTTACACAGAGAGAGAAGGAGAAGCAGAAAGACAGAGAGAGAGAGAGAGAGAGAGAGAGAGACAGAGAGAGAGAGACAGAGAGAGAGACAGAGAGAGGTCTTCTATCTGCTGGTTCACTCCCCAATCGGCCACAATGGCTGGAGCTGTGCTGATCCGAAGCCAGGAACCAGGAGCTTCTTTTGGGTCTCCCATGTGAGCACAGGAGCCCAATGACTTGGGCCATCCTCTACTGCTTTCTCAGGCTATAGTAGAGAGCTGCTTCAGAAGTGCAGCAGCAAGGACTCAAACCGGCACCCACACAGGATGCCAGCACTGCAGGTGGCAGCTCCCTCTATGCCACAGCGCCGGACTTGGGTATTCATTTTAGACTATTCTAGGCTCCCTACTAAAACAACTGTAATGTATAATTTCCAAATATGAAGGAGGAAAATGAAAGAAAGAAAAAGTGAATCATTCCCCAGAAAAAGTAACAACAGTAGGGAAAAAAGAAAAGCACATAAAAGGTAAGATGAGCAACAGGAACAAAACAGGGTTAGAAATAAAACCAGGGCGTTGACTACCACAAAGGTTTCACACAGCATTTCTCTGAGTACAATGTGATTACATTAGATATTAACAACAGAGTGATAAACAGAAAAGGTGCAGCATCACAATATTAAATAATAAAATATTCATACCAAAGTACATGTGATATACCCAGACAGCGCTTAAAAGGAAGTATATATCCCTGAGGACTTCTGTTAGAAAGAAGAATAAGCTGAAAATTAATTAGCTAAGCACCTCACCTAAGAATTTAATAAAAAGAACTCCAACCACACCCAACAAATTAAAGGAAATAAAATAGATCAGAAATTAACAAAATAGAAAATAAAATCAATACAGCCAAAGGTGATTTATAGAAAAGATGCAAAAGAGGCGCCGGCGCTGTGGCATAGCAGGTAAAGCCATGGCCTGCAGCGCCGGCATCCCATAAGGGAGCAGGTTCGTGTCCCTGCTGCTCCACTTCCAATCCAGCTCTCTGCTATGGCCTGGGAAAGCAGTAGAGGATGGCCCAGGTTCTTGGGCCCCTGCACCTGTGTGAGAAAAACTCCTGGCTCCTGGCTCTGGATCAGCTCAGCTCTGGCCATTGCAGTCATTTGAGGAGTATACCAGCAGATAGAAGTCCAGTCCTCTTCTCTCCCCTCCTCTCCCCTCCCCTCCCTCTTCCCCTCCCCTTCCACTCCTTCTTCCCCTCCCCCTCCCTCTCCGTAACTCTTTCAAATAAAATAAAATAAATCTTTAAAAAAAAGAAAGAAAAGATATAAAAGATAAACCTAAGGTTTACTCTGAAAAAGAAAAGAAATAACAGTATTCTGAAAGAAAAGGAATATCTAACTCTTAAAGTATAAACCGAATAAAAGAACACTATGAAAAAAAGTTCATGCTCACAATTATGCAAACAGAAAACATGGCTAACTTCCTAGAAAACCATAGAACACACCAAACTGGCTAAAAAATATATGGTAAGTCAGATCGTGCTGTAACAATTAAGTAAGTTGCATCAACAGATTAAAGTCTTCCAAGAACAGTTAACCAACACCTGGTATCAAGGATGGAGGAGAGAGGCCAGCAGTCCCACCAGAGCTGGATCCCAGACTTGGCAGATGCACTGCCCACATTCCATGAGCCCATGCTGAGATGATGGCACACCTTCAGCTCACTCACCCAGAGACTTTCAGGAACACGACAAGTAAGTCCCTGTAGGACGCTCCCTTTCCAGCCCCAGACAACTGCCTGGGATAACCACACAGGAGAGTTGCCTGTAACCTAATCTTAGTTGAGCAGCTCAGGGAAGTTTTTCCAGATTCTTAGTCTGGCTTGAATCAGGTCAAAGAGGACAACTAGGGAAAGTTTGACTTTTGCAGGACTCATTAATTTTTAAAGAGATTTCATAAAGTACACTAAATTATCACAATTTAAAACGCAATTTAAGAAAACACAGGCTCATCGAGTTTATGGGTAAATTATTCTTTAAAAATATATTCTAACATAAACTCTGCCAGAGTTAAGTGAGAGAAAAAAAAAAACCCAACTTCTTTAATGAATCTAACAAAAATCATGATGAGAAGAGCAAAAAAGGAGAGAATATATATAAGACCTGTATATTTCATGTATACAGAAAAGTATACAAGAAATGTTTATTTCATAATTGCTGGAATATGTTTACTAATTATTGCTATTTCAGATTCTTAGCATCAAAAATCAGATTTTACTCATAATTATACATGCTAAAAATCTAAAATAGTAATAATTAGCAAACACATTCCAGCAATTATGAAATGATAGAAAAGGAAAAAGCTGTCTCTCACAGAAATGCAAGGTTAGTTCAGTCTCAGAACAATGAGTTAACAGAACACATTACCTTAGTAGAGTCAAGGGGGAAAACGCCGTCACAGGTCAAGTTCCCTGAAAAGCAGCGCGTGAGATGCAGTTTGGGGAGTGAGATGGTTATCAGAAATCAACGCCCGTGAAAGGACAGGGCAAAACCAGGACAGAGCAGAGGGAGAAGTCAAATCACAACACAGACCAAACAGCCCCGCTGGCGTCATCCCAAGTCAGGCAGACCCGGGAGGCACCTCCCGCTCACCTGTTCAGTCACTGGACGCACAGCACTCCAGGGAGGATGTGGCCTGGGACAGGCGGGCCCTCACTGCCCGCACATCCCTCTGCTTCCCTGAAATGGAGCCGGCGGCGAGTCTCCGAGTCTCCCACAATCACAACAGACTAAGGAAAGTGCCCTCCATCTAAGCCAACCTTTCTGTTGCCAGCCAATTTGAGAAAACTTCTTTAATGAGACAAAAGGAACTTAGGAAAAGTCCACAACAGGTATCATACATTACGATAACGGGGAAACTAAAATCCATCGCATTAAAATCAGGAACGCTACAAAGACAGGCACTAACACCACTACTATTCAACACTGAGCTGCAGGTCTGAGCCAGCACTTACAGTAAGAAAAATAAATAAATGTTACAAGCTCGGGAAAAGAAGAAATACTCTGTCATTCTGTATAGATAACTTAATCTTCTCCGCATAAAACCCAAGAGAATCAGATGAATCATTAGTTTAGCAAGGTAGATAAACATAAATCAATTTTAGATGACAGACTTGAGTTTTTAAAACTATCACTTGCAGTAGCAACAAAAACACAAGGTTCCCAGGAATAAATGTAAGAAGAGATGTGTGAGCACTTGACAGGCATTTTTTTCATAATATGTACCTTTTCATGAGCTTTTTGAAGTCCCAATGTATCTGTGAATTTCAATTTTTTTTGCACCACAATTCATTTATCTTTTGATTCTACTTCCACAGATTCTTGAAATAGTCTTGAATATGTGTGTCCTATGATCCTGCAACTTACTCCTATCCATGCACACAGTTCACTCCCTTGCTGGCTGTACCAAGCGGTCTGTGTAGTCATCCACAGTAATATTATTTGTGATTGTGGGGCAGGGAAGAAAACAATCCCAGTAACTATTACCAACAGAATGAAAGATAAGGTGTGGGATTTTTAGTCAATAAAACATGATACAGAAAGAAAATAATTAACTGCAGGTAGTCCCATCAAACAAGGATTAATCTCAAATAACTACAAATAGCATAATGATAAATGAAAAGGACTACATATGGCTTGCTTATTTATTTATTTATCTCAGAGATACTGGAGATGTTCCTCGTTTTAAACCTAGCAGGACCCCCTGGGTTTGTGCAGGTGCCACTTTTAATGTCTGCCACACACATCTTCTCTGTCCTTCATCAGTATTCAACATCAAATTGCTTTGGATAAGGAGATTTCATAAAGAGATTTGGGATAGTTCCCATCCATATGTAAGGATACCATGGCATTACCTGATGATGCTAGAGAAAATTTTTGAAAACTAAACTCTTAATCATATGCAAAGGTTATGAATATATGAGAGTATTTCAAAAAGTTTGTGGGGAAAATGAAATTAAAAGATAAAGTAATCGTTTCTTGGCCTTTTAGCTAAAATCAAGTGTAAAGATAAATTGAGGGGCAAGTGTTTGGCTTAGTAGTTAAGATGTCCACATCCCGCAGGCGCCGTGGCTCAACAGGCTAATCCTCCGCCTTGCGGCGCCAGCACACCGGGTTCTAGTCCCGGTTGGGGTGCCGGATTCTGTCCCGGTTGCCCCTCTTCCAGGCCAGCTCTCTGCTGTGGCCCGGGAGAGGAGTGGAGGATGGCCCAAGTGCTTGGGCCCTGCACCCCATGGGAGACCAGGAAAAGCACGTGGCACCTGGCTCCTGCCATCGGATGAGCGTGATGCGCTGGCCGCAGCGCGCCGACCGCAGTGGCCATTGGAGGGTGAACTAACGGCAAAGGAAGACCTTTCTGTCTGTCTCTCTCTCTCACTGTCCACTCTGCCTGTCAAAAATAATAATAAAAAAAAAGAAAGAAAGAAAAAAAAAGATGTCCACGTCCCTTCTCAAAGTACCTGGGTTCAAGTCCCAGTTCTACTTTTAATCACAGCTTCCTGGAGGCAGTAGGTGATGATTTAACTGGTTGAATCACTGCCTTCCTAATGGAAGATCTGAATTCATTTCCCAGATGCCAGCTTTGGCCTGACCCTGGCAATTGCAACCAACTGGGGAGTAATCCAGCAAGTGCAAACTTTGTGTCTCCCTATCTGTCTGTCGCTCCCTGCCACATAAATAACAAATTTTTAAAGCTAAGTTGAGTTTTTAAACTTATGCAGTTTTTTCCATAATACACATTCTACATATACTTTTGTGAAGACATGTCATATAAAACATGTATTTCATGTAGATGTCCAATAATATAATAATGTGTCTCAGCATCTATAATGATTGGACCATAAGACAGGAGTACTCTGGTCCGGAAACGGAAGCACGGATTAAAAGGAGAGTGAGCCAGGCCTTGAGCAGTGAAGGCAGCAGAGCACAAGAGATTCAGAGAGGGGCACGTGCTGTGGTGTAGCGGATAAAAGCCGCCACCTGCAGTGCCAGCATCCCATATGGGCACCGGTTCGAGTCCCAGCTGTTCCACTTCCAATCCAGCTCTCTGCTATAGCCTGGGGAAGCAGCAGACGATGGCCCAAGTCCTTGAGCCCCTACACCCATGTGGGAAGACTCAGAAAAGCAGGCTGTGCTATAGGAAGGCAGAGGCTCTGCATTCTGGAGCCAGAAAAGAATGAACTCAGGTGAAAATCCCAGCCATTGCAGGAAATGCCAGGAAGGGGTCCAAGGAGCAGCTTGGTCTGTGGCCCAGAAACCTTGTAGTCTTGCAAAGAGACAGGGTGTCAGTGTGGGCCACGGAGAGGAGTCCATTAGGAAAGAGATGAGAGGTACACCAGGCTACCCATACAGACAGGCAAGAGGGAAATGTAAGCCAGAACGGGCCAGAAAGCCGTGCAGAGCGCTTGTACGTTAGTAGTTCTTGGAAATTTAAATCACCAACTCCTGTGCAGCCATCAGAGAAAAGAATACAGACAGGAATTAAACAAACGTGTTTATGAAGGCTGGGGTCTGAAGAAAAGCCGTATGCATAGGTTGCGTATCAGAAGCTTTGCCCTGTGTTCTTGGCGTGCGCATAAACACACACACACACACACACACACACACACACACACTCATTCATTCAGATTCCTCACCAACATTTAGAAACCAGATTAGATTTCTGATTGGAGTTGAAATCAGAAGGGCTCGTGGCACAGGACCAGCAACGCCAGGAGCCAAAGGTCCACTGCCCACTGTGGGTTTGGTAGCCTCCTGGTTCACCACAGTTCCCACCCTGGTGGCCCCCCTCACCCATGCTACCTGCTATCCCATCAGTACTGGGCTCTGGTAACCTCCTTTGTACCTTTTGTAGGACAAGAGTTAACTGTGCATACAATAAATCACATTTAGGAGTGGCACCTGGGAGGGGGAGACGTGTGGTCTTTTACCCTAAAGATGGGAGAAGTAGGAGTGAGCCCGTACCATCCAATGCTCCCCGTTTGTTTGAGGGCTTTAATTTTATGTGCATACATTCATCATTTCCAGCCCGATGAGGGCAATAAAAAGAAGCAGTGATTACACACAGTTTCATCTGGAGAAGTTCAATGACCCTTTGCAATGTTTCATTTTTCTTCTTATTGTTTGTATTGACCTTACTAACATCTGACCTGAGCACCTGCTCTATGGAGAGCTGTCATGGGTGATCACAGGCTGGTGACCAGACCCAAGGAGACATGAGCAGCAACAATCCAGTGCAGCTGTGCTAGATCTGGGGACAAAAGGCACTGACAGTCCAGTGTAGCGGGTGGCCAGGAAGAATGAGAGGGCTCTGGAGTTCAGACTCGGGACCCCTCGGGGATCTGTAGAGTGCTGCAGTACTGAGGACAGTGGACATCCAAGCAGAGCTGCAGGAAGCAAGGTGCAGAAGAGGGAGTGGTTTTCCGGATGCACAAACACGCACAGCACCCACCATGCCTGGAGCCAGAGACAAGCTGGCCCCTAAAATGATACCAAAAGATACCAACCCATCTGAGGAAGTATCAGAGCCAGAAGAAAGGGCAGTGAGGAGAAGCAGGGACAAGCTTTCAGGCTGTGATGGAGACACCAGCTTGTTGACATTGTGCATCAGTACAGGCACACTTTGGGGGTGACCCGGAACCCCAGGGAGGGGGTACTGATCAAGTATTTGCATCTCTGTACAAGGGTCCCTCTTGCTGATAGGATCTCAATGCTGTTTTCCTATACAGAACAAATCTACTCTAAGCGGTCCAGCAGACTAATGCTGTAAAACATGAAACAAGCAGCCCACCCTAGGCCAGAGCTGAAATTCTCTGAGGTTCTGTATGCGGAACCTGTAGAGAGTCTGCACACGTCAGTAGTCATTAATTACACTGACGGGAGAAAGTATTTGCAGCATCTCAAGGTAGTCTGTGCGGCATGCCTGCCTTTCCCTGCCCTCACTAAGAGGCTGGGAGCGGAACAGAGAGGGCCTGGCATGGCACGGTGGTGTGGTCAGCCCAGCAACCCTGTGTCCACAAGGCTGGGGTGGGCACAGAGCACAACACCACCAAACTCCTTCTTCTCCTTTTTACTTTTAAAACCACCACGAAATTTTTGATTTTCCATAACTGTCTATATTTCTGGGGTGCAGTATGACATTTCAATATGCACTCACAGTGTGTATTGATCAAATCAGAGCACGCAACACCAGCCTCTCTCCGCATCACCTCTGTATGATTGGACTCTCATAGCTGCTCTCCCCGACTTGCTCAGAAAAGAAATGTATTACACATCACTGTGGCCTGCAGTCATCCCACTGTGCTGTGTAACAGTGAGAACGCCCTCCATCCATCCAGCTCTGGTGTGGACCCACTACCCAACCTCCTTCTACCTACTCACTCTTGCCAGGATCCAGTAATTACTGTTCTATGAAGACGGAGCTGTTCGGGCTTCCCCACTGGAGACTGAACAAGCGGTGTTTGTCTTTCCTGTCTGGATTACTCCACATGACATAATGTCCTTAGCTCCATTCATTTTGCTGCAAGAGATGTGTTAAAAAAAAATCTCCAAGGGATCTTGGCAAGTCTCCTCACCTCTCCGAACCTCGTCAATCATGCACAGATGAGAAAAAGAAAGACTGGACGAAGTTGCTACGGGGAATGATGGAGGAGCCAGTGAAAAGGAGCATGAGAAGACATGTTGCAGTCTGGACAATGCTTCTCACACGTTAGCAGGTGAATGTCAGTGGGAAGTCTCACAGGACGCTGTGCACCTCTGTCAAGTCTTCCGCAGCACGAGAGCCAGCAGCCTGCTATGCTGCCTGGACTTTCAACCTCCAGAACAGTGAGCCAAGTCAAGCTCTTTCCTTCCTCAGTTACCCAGCACCTGGTACGTCATTATAGTAGGAGAGAAAAAACACTCACAGCGGTACACGGTCTCGGGCGAGCTGGAAGAAAGCAGAGCAGAACAGGAGCTCGCTCTACACCTGGCATGGCTGCACTTGGCTGGCGCTGCCTCCCCACAGCACTGGCCAGAGCCAGAAGGGTCCCTGCCCATTTCCCGTTTCCCACCACTTGAAATCCCAGAACTACACATCTGCTACACATCATGAAAAGCATTTACAAAATGAATCATTGGTTCTAACTCTGATCTCCCAGGTTCTGAAAACTGCAACACCCAGTTTGGGGGTAGAGGCTGGAGTCTGTCAGGGAGCATTTCACAAGGGCCCAAGATCCACTGTGACTCCTGCAACAGAGCCACACAATGCAGCCCCGAGACAGATCACGCTCTGTAAGGACCACTCAACAAAAAAACAAAACGAATCTTGGAAAGGTGTCTCCTCTTTGGATGCTGGCTTTCAAGGTGTGATATACTTTTAGCCAAGTTATTCTATGTGCTCTGTTTATATTACCAACACACATGAAAATTTTAAACAATCCCCATTCTCAAGAGTCTGGTGCATCCAGTCACTTGATATTTTTAAATATTCTATTGATGAGTGTTTGAAACATGTAATATTAAGGAGTATAATCATGAAAGAAATATACACAAACCCACTGACTTGGGGCTGGATAGTGGCCCAGTAGTTGAAGCCACTGCCTGCCATCCCAGCCTCCCTTATGGGCACTGAGTCTCAGTGGCTCTTCTTCCAGTCCAGCTCACTCTCAGGTGCTTGGGAAAGCAGTGGAAGAGACTCAGGTGCTTGGGCCCTGTACCCACATGGGAGACCCAGATGAAGACCCTGGTTCCTGACTTCAGCCTGGCCCCGCCCCAAACATTGCAACCTTTTGGGTAGTTAACCAATGCATTGAAGACCTCTCTTTCTTTTTTCTCTTTCCCTCTCAGTCCATAACTCTGCCTTTGAAATAAATAAATCTTTAAAAAAAGAAACCCACTAACTTAAAATCTGGAATAGCTTTAGAAATGGAAGTAGAAAGAACAGAGCTCCTTGAGGATCTTGCAGTGCCTGAAGGCCATCATTCCAAAATAAGGATGCAGTACAAGCTGTCAACCAAAGGACATTTTCTCTCACACCCTCTTTTCTTTTCTTTACCCCTTTCTGGGGCATGTGAATTTTAAAATAAAAACATTTGGACAAAGAAAAGTTTAAATAAAAGGAACAGCTCTCTGTTGGAGGCCTTGCGAAACTTCTGATGGGCTGGTTGGTGAGTTATCTTTGGACAGGAAGTCACCTTGTACATAGCAACTGCCTCCTTTGTACATTAGGAAAACAAACTAAAACCTCACGGGAATCCTAATTCTAAGATCCAGGTAGCTTCAAGTTGAAACAGGACAAACTGAGAGGCAAGCTAAAAATACACAGCTCAAACCCTGTCTTCTACCATTTTGATTCATCAGCTGCTCTCCTTGAGACAAAGCCACATTGGCATCACGCTTCAGCAGTGGCAGAGGTAACACTGGGGCCCGAGCCTAACTCTGGTCTTAACTCATTGGCAGCCCGTGTGCTACATCCTGGGTGGGTCTTGGGGTCAAGTCTGTGGATCCTATGTCCTGCTCTGAGCTCCTCTGCCCCTCGTCCTGCTCCACCAGACATGGCTGTCCCGGAAGACCCAGCACAACACCCCGCTTTGGCCTCCTGGGTACAAAGAGCTGGGGAAGAATAGGATCTTGCGCTCCCACTGCAGAACTCGAGCCGTGGGACGCTGAGGAGATTCATCACCTTTCTGGGTTTTCAGCTTCCTCACAGAATCGTGAGACAACCGGACTAGATAAATCCTCAAGTCCCCCAGCCCTAGGATCCTGAAACTGCCTTTGATTCTAGTATTCCATTTAAATTCAGGATTGCAGGGGACCCTGCAATCGCAGAGGGAAGCCGCCTCTGGCACCTGCCTTCCGGCCTCTTCTCGTTGGATCCTTGGCTCATCTCAGCACCCGGGTGTCTGTGGATTCTCTTCAAGGTGAGCAACAAAGGCTCCTGCAGCCTGAACCAATACTACCACAGAAAGGGGCGGGGCAAAAACGATTTCTCCAGAAAGCTGACCTCTACGCCCCTGACAAATGCCCACCCAGGCAGCATCTCCCCTGAAGCTTGGCTGTGTGCCGAGCCCTATGTGAAAAGCTGACCCTTCCATTTTACGTACTTTTAACTGTACTAAGAGAAAGTGTTTCTTATGAGTCTATTCTCAGAAATGTCAAACCTGTTTGACAACGAAAACCTTTCAATGTATTTTGAATAATACAACACAACTTTAAGACAATTTATGCAGAAGGTTGAAATAACGGACGTTAAGCCCTTCCTCCCTCCCCTTCCTTCTCCATCTCAACTAAGTTCAAACAAATCACAGGGTGCAGGTGTTCCCAAGGGAGCCTCCGTCCCAGGTGTGTGAGGACAGAGATCCAGGTAACTACAAGGATCTCCTACTCAACGTTCCCATATATGTATCTTGGAAGAACTTCTCCCCTAATCACAAAACATATCCATTCAGTCCACATAAATGTTGGACCACTTGTGTTAATAATAAATAGAAAAAGAATGATAACAGTATAAAAGTAGGTCCCTTCATAGCCCACCATGGTACCAAAATCGGGAGGGGGGGAATCAAATCTAAAATCCACAGAAGCTTTAAAGGCAATTTAAATAATTAAATCATTCCCTTGAAAAATGCCACAGGATCAGGGCCAGCACTGTGGTGCAGTGGGTTAAAGCCTTGGCCTGAAGCACCAGCATCCCATATGGGCAATGGTTCGAAACCCAGCTGCCTACTTCCAACCCAGCTCTCTGCTATGGCCTGGGAAAGCAGTGGAAGATGGTCCAAGACCTTGGGCTCCTGCACCCACTTGGGAGACCTTGAGGAAGCTCCTGGCTCCTGGCTTCAGATCGGCGCAGCTCCAGCCTTTGCAACCAACTGGGGAGTGAACCAGTGAATGGAAGACCTCTCCTTCTGTGTCTTCCTTTCTATGTAATTCTTTCAAATAAATAAAATAAATCTTTAAAAAAAAATAAAATGTCACGAGACCACTGTGTGGAAGGATGACCGCGTGGGATGCTCCCTTCACCCTGTTTACAACGCGCACCCCTCACCACAGCAGGCAGTTGCAGCCGGCCCCATCTCACCTCCCTGCCCCACACCCTTCCCCAGGATGCAGCCGAGCAGTCTTCTCCTCCCACTGCTCAGGATTTCTGAGGGAAGCCTCCCTCCCAGGGTTCGCACTCCCCTCTCCAGTGTCCGTGGAGTATAAGCCCAGCTCCTCTACATCCACAGCTCTGTCCACCTTCAACCAGGCCCAGCCCAACCTCCTGATGGATCCTTTCTATTCAGAATGAGAGGAGAACGCTCTGAATGCTCACAAATCAGTATTTTTACGCAGACCATGAGGGCGCTAAGTGGCTGAGTCCGGTTCATGAACACTCAGCATGAGCTGGCACTTCTTTTTGTGAACTTTGCTGTGTAGCCAGGGTGTGGGTGCAAACTGATTATTCCAAAGAGAGGCACCAACAGCAGGTTGGGGAATAAGGAAGGGCCCATCTTCCAGCTGCTGCTGCCCTTGTCAAAGGGTTTGTGGACAGATCCAGCATTCCAGGGAACATGGGGGCAGCAGAAGCCAGCACCAGTGTCCTAACCTGGTGTTATAGTCACAGTCTGAACCCCAAAGACCACCGGACAAGTGGTACCCTTGCTCCTGCAATCCCTTTGAGCATCTGCATCCCTTCTATTGAAATACTGAGAGTGGCTTCTGTGTCCCACCCTGAAACAACTGATGTAAGCAGGCGTGAAAGAAAGAAAACAAAATAAGAGGCAAACAAAGAAGGGTAGATAACTTCCCTGCTGGCACCTTTGGGGCTGACAGTGAAAAGTGTAGTGAGACAAATTTCACATTTGCAGAAAGAATAGGTCATCAAAGAAGGAGGTACCTTTGTCTGAAGGGAGGAGAGAACTTCCACTTTGACTATGACCTTGTCTAAATATGATCAGAGTCAGTGAACTCAAAAGGCCTACATAGCCTTGGCAACTCATGACAAGAGCCTAGGGGGATTACTGACGCCATAAACAAGAGTGTCAATGTGTTAAGTCAACAACAGGAGTCACTGTGCACTTACTCTTCATGCAGGATCTCTGTCCTTAATGTGCTGTATATTGTGATTTAATGCTATAACTAGTACTCAAACAGTATTTTTCACTTTGTGTTTCTATATGGGTGCAAACTGTTGAAATCTTTACTTAATACATGCTAAACTGATCTTCTGTATATAAAGAGAATTGAAAATGAATCTTGATGTGAATGGAAGGGGAGAGGGAGCAGGAAAGGGGAGGGTTGCGGGTGGGAGGGAAGTTATGGGGGGGGGGCATTGTAATCCATAAGCTGTAATTTGGAAAATTATATTCATTAATAAAAGTTAAAAAAATGAAAAAAGGTAATAATTACTATAGATTAAGAACTGCATATCCAATAAAAATACCCTGTGATATGAATTAAATGCTTGTATTTTATAAAAAAAATCACAAATCAATACCTTTTTACATTCATTGGATAACGATAATTTCTGTAAAAATAGACACTTAACAGGTACTGATGGGGACGTGGGGAAAATGTAAGCCTTGGACACTGGGAACGTGAATGTAAAGTGGTGCAGCCGCTTATAAAAAAGTTGTGCAGCTCCCCAAAGTATGCACAGAATTACCTTAGGGCTCAACCATTCCATTCCTAGATGTATACTCAAGAGAAGCAAAAACATTTACACAAAAATATGCACAAAAATATTCACAGCTGCATTATTAATTATAGTTTTTAAAAAGTGGAAATACTTCAGTTTTCCCTCAAATGCAAACTGGAGAAATAAAACGTAGTGTACCTACACAATGGAATCCTATCCAGGCAGTGTTATGAGTAGGGGGAGATGAGGCAGCTAGGAACCCTGGTACTTGGACAAGGTCAAGTCCAGATCTGGCTCCAGCTTCCACACTCCTAATCACAATGCCAACTCCCAACTTACAGAATCCTTAGGTTATAGGAATAGGCAGATTAATAGCCACTATTAATTTTAAAAAATCACCCAAACATTAACAATATTGAATTCTGGGAAACAGGAATAGCAGTGATATGTTTTTTTCTTGCCTGTTTTTTCTAAGTTTTCTATGAAAAGCATGAAAAGATACTGGTTTTTATAACCATTCTTTATATTCCTTCTCTATGTGTAGGTAATCAGATAAGCATTCTAAAAACCACCTGGTTATCATCTGAATGTCGACAGAAGGGCCACTCAGAGAAAACCCACAAGTCTCATGTAGCTGTTCCCTAATCGTAAACACAAGGACGTCCTCCACGATGGCTGCTGGCGTGCAGGGTTCTCTCTCCTGCCGGAGGAGCCTTGGAGGAAGGGCTGCTTGGGGAGTGAGCAGGAAGCAGAGTCTTACACAGTCGTGAGCTGTTGAATATGTTGTCTCCTGCAGGAGTGTTTTTTATTTATTCACTCATGTAAAACTTAAATTTAGAAGTTTAGAAATTGTATTAAAATCAAAATGGATCAAACGGCCAGATGTTGTAGGCAGGATGACTAATCAAACAGAGCCTGAGTAATGCGCTCCATGCCTTGCTCGATGGGAAGTAATTACTCTCACATTAGCTCTACAGTGTTTAAACAACCATTTCATTATATTTTTCTAAACTGATTAAATGTTCTCGGTATTTCTAATGCATCATTACGTCTGCCTTGCATTTAGATAATGCATGGCATTGCTGCCCATTAAAACATCCCTATTCTCTTGCATCACCTTAATAAATCTGATTTGGCTTTATTTGCCTACAGTTGGACAAAGAGTTATTCATTCTCTTACGAACAGCACACCTTGGTTGGAAACATCCCTTCTACTACCTGGCTAAAAACAATTGTTTACAGAGGTATAAGTGGACCCACAAGCTAGACACTAAAAGTGCTTGTGGTATAAGAAAATGCATAGTGGAAGTGGCATTGTACAGCTACAATCTGTGCTCTCCAAGACTGCTGAGGGGTGGACCTGTGAACCATTGAGCCATCTAAGTACTTTGTTTCTTGTCCGGAAATATATGGCGTGTGGAATTTTAACAGAGAACAACAACGTCGAGAATAGTAAACTTGGATTCCAGCCTTCTGCCTCAATATTCGCATTCGCCCTCCACACACAGAGACTCAGGACATTGTAGCCCTTGCCCAAGGAAATGGACTGTAAAATAATCTCGGGAAGAGATTAGCCAAGATGGAAAGCCCTGCCAGGGTATCAGATATGCCAGCAATCACTTACAGAAACTCATACTGGGCTAAGTTCGGGGGGGGGGGGCTTTTTAAGCATTGCAAAGAAATGGATTGTGCTGGTGGACTTAGGGTTCTGATATCTGAAACCCAAAACCACTAGACAAGTGCCCTTGGAATTCAGAAGAGAGCGTAAAGTCCTAAAGGGGATGAGGTATCAACTGAAGCCAAGGTGCATACTCTGCATTTTCAAGAAAGACTGATACTGGGATACAGTAGAGACAGCGACCCCTCACTTCATTCTGTGATAGAATAAAGCATTTAAACAACACAGTCCACCGATCTGCAACTCTCCCCTTAGAACCCAGGGAATCACATCCTATGCTGCTTTTCATTCTCCCAAACATAAGCCACCAATTTTACTTCCACAGTGGGAAAAAAATATTGTGTATCTTAAATTTTTTTAAGTCTGATTTATCAAAGCCCTCTGCCTTCCCTTCCTACATCTCTCTCCCTTCCAACCCTCCCTCTCCACTGCTTCCCAGATTCCTGAACACCCATGGGAGTCTCTGTCTGCAGCTGACTCTGGAGTCCCCTCTACCTGTTCCACATCAGCCATTCAAACTCAACAGTGGGGACTACAGTCCTGGCGCTTGCTAGGCTGGTGTTCTGTGATGGGCAAGGTAGTTGAAGACAAGTTGTGTGTTCTTAGAACAGAACACCTGCAGCATGGAGAGTCGCTTGGCTCTAACACTAACCAGCCAGGTAACAAAGAATCTTAAAAGTATGAAAAGCCGAGGCCAGTGCTATGGCCTGGTGTGTAAATCCACCACCTACAGTGCCGACATGCCATATGGGCTCTGGTTTGAGACCCAGCTGCTCCACTTCCAATCCAGCTCCCTGCTAACGCACCTGGAAAAGCAGCAAAGGCTGGCCCAAGTGCTCAGGTCCCTGCACCCATGTGGAAGACCTGGAAGAAGCTCCTGGCTTCTGGCTGTGAATCTGCCCAGCTCTGGCCATTGTGGCCATTTGGGGAGTGAGCCATTACGTGGAAGAAATCTCTCTCTTTCCCTCTCCTCCTCCCTCTCTCACTCTCCCTCTCTCCCTGTAACTCTACATTTAAAATAAGTAAATAGGGGCCATCGCTGTGGCACATTAGGCTAATCCTCTGCAGGCGGCACCAAGATCCCATATGGGTGCCAGTTCAAGTCCCAGTTGCTCCTCTTCCAGTCCAGCGCTCTACTGTGGCCTGGGAAGGCAGTAGAAGATGGCCCAAGCCCTTGGGCCCCTGCACCTGTGTGGGAGAACAGGAAGAAGCACCTGGCTCCTGGCTTCAGATCAGCGTAGCTCCAGCCATGGCGGCCATTTGAAGAGTAAACCAACAGAAGGAAGACCTTTCTCTCTGTCTCTCTCTCTCTCACTGTCTTTAACTCTACCTGTCAAATAAATAAAAAAATTTTAAGTAAATAATCTTTTATTATTATTATTATTTTTGACAGGTGGAGTGGACAGTGAGAGAGAGAAAGACAGAGAGAAAGATCTTCCTTTGCCGTTGGTTCACCCTCCAGTGGCCGCCACGGCCGGCATGGCGCACTGCGCTGATCTGAAGGCAGGAGCCAGGTGCTTCTCCTGGTCTCCCCATGGGGTGCAGGGCCCAAGCACTTGGGCCATCCTCCACTGCACTCCCGGGCCACAGCAGAGAGCTGGCCTGGAAGAGGGGCAACCGGGACAGAATCTGGAGCCCCGACCAGGACTAGAACCCGGTGTGCCGGCACCGCAAGGCAGAGGATTAGCCTAGTGAGCCACAGCACCCGCTAAAAAGTAAATAATCTTTTAAAAAGTGATGAAAAGCCTAAAAATGTTGAGGGTGATACGGTGATTTTCCCTGCTATGACAATAGTTCCAGACGAGAAGAGTGAGAACTGCTACCTGCTCACCCTGGCTGATGCCCCCCAGCCCCAAGACTTCCGTCTCGTCGGGACATGTGATCATGGGTTCTGACTCCAGGTGCGTCATATTCTCAGCTCTCTTCTTTTACAAGTTGTCATCTTCCGTTTTAATTTTTTTTACTTCAACCTACTAGAGTAATAGGCTCTGTTATTTGTTCTTGCACACATTATCCAGAGATCAAAACCTTCATTTCAACATGATTGATTTCATCTACCAGTGAAGAGGAAAGAAATAGAATTGATCAATACACCCAGAGGAGGGACTGACTGATGGCTGGATGAATGTGACTCCTTTTAAGAAAGGGTAGCACTCCATCAGCTCTCAATCTGTGTAACCGTGTACCATCAAACCTCTTTCCTGGATGTAGCCAAGTTTTCAGACCTATCTGCAGACACACAGGAAGCAGCCCTATTTCTTCCTCCTAGATTTACAATGCCTTTGACTCCGAGTCCTACTGCAGGCAGAGATGAAAAAAGAAACAGAAACAGCTCAAGAAAATTACAAAGAGCATAAATTCAATTTTTATTCATTTTTTTAAAAATATATGATGATTTTGAATAAATAATAGATAAAATTCCGTTGGGCTAGCATTTGGCACTAGGCAATAAAACGTTGTGGAAGTCTTCAGAATATTCCAATCCATTGGTCTCAAAGTGTGGTTCCCTCCCCAGCAGTACCAGCATCACTTGAGAAGTTGCCAAATTCTCTGACTGCATCCCAGGCTGACACAATCTAAAAACCTGCAATTTAACAGCCCTTCAGATGACTGGGACACAGATCAAAAGCTGAGAACCACTGTTGTAGACCAACCAGTCTTCATACTGTCATTGTTTACTCAGGAGTTTCTTTAAAAGTTATTGATCACTGAGGGACTGGAAAACAGAACCCCAGCTATGTGCACTGATTAGCACAGGGCCTAGGAGCTCATGGAAGAGAATGAGGACACAGCTCCCAAGCGGGTGTCAGGCCAAAAGGGTTTGAAAACGGGCTCTTCAGAGAACATCACCAGAGGAGGAGGCCAGCGGCTTGGGTCAGACTGAGCAACAGACCTGAATGTAAGTGGAACTTGTGGCTCCTGCCTATGTGTGTCTATGTGTCTGTAAGCTCACCTGGGACCCTGCATTTCATGTGGATGGAAACCAAAGGGGGTTTCTGATTGTGGCCACAGTGTCATAGGGTCGTTTTGTCTAGTAGGCCCACAGGACACAAGCAGGAGGGGGCCAGCCAACCAGGAGCTGTGGAATGAGAGCAGAGAGGCTGCATGCCTCCTAGAAGTTCTACATTCCAGGGGTCCTGGGGGTGAGAAACTAGGGAGTCAACTGCAAAGAACACAGCCCACTTCTTAGCCAGGACACTGTGCGCTCAGTACAGATTCCACAGTTTTACCGTACACATGGCGACTTCATTTGATCAAGAGGTGAAGCCCAGGCAGGAACTTAAAATGTATTTATTAGTGTACATATATCTAATACAAACACTCACTTGGAGCTCATGGTCTAGATTTTGAATAACTCCCTTGAAAGTGGGTTTAGAAGGAACATTCCTCAATTCAATCAAGGCAAACCCACAGCCAGCATCGTATTGAATGGGCAAAAGTTGGAAGCATTCCCACTGAGATCTGGTACTGGACAGGAATGCCCACTCTCACCATTGCTATTCAATAGAGTGCTGGAAGTTTTAGCCACAGCCAGTAGGCAAGAAAAAGCATTAGAAGGGATACAAATCAGGAAAGAGGAAGTCAAAGGAAAGAGGAGCCGCCAGGAAAAGGAGATGACTTCAGCCCTGTGTCTCTCTGCTAAGTTCCCAACACATGGGTTTTGGTTCTTCCGAGTCGAAGTTTTAATTCTGTAAATTTTTAATTTCTTTGAAAGGCAGAGAGAGAAAGACAGAGACAGCATTGCTATCTAGTAGTTTACTACCCAAATGCCTGCAGCATGCACCAAGCCAAAGCCAGGAGTTAGGAACTTAATCCAGGTCTCTCATATGGGTGGCAGGGACCCAACTATTTGAGCCAGCACCTGCTGTCTCCCGTGGGGTACAACGGTCGGCAGCTGGAATCGGGAGCAGAGGAGCAGAGGAGCTGGAACTCAAACCCAAGCATCCCAACCAGCATCTCAACTGCTGCCTGGGCCAAGTGCCTACCCCGAGATGAAACTACACACATACACATTGCAATATGTCACCATTTTCTGACCAAATGTTCATATTTTTAATTTGAATCTTTTAAGTGAAGTTGTCATTATAGCAAACACAACCAGGCAAACAAAAACTATTTATTACCTGGCCTTTGTTCTGACTTCAATTCTGTTGGACATGTACCAGGAGATCCCTTTCATTGCAGCGGGAATGTGGGTGAATAGAATTGATTCCACCCAGAATAAAGAGGCGCTCCTACAAAGCCAGAAACGTAAGCCACTAAGCCTAGAAAAACATCCATTTTTTCAATACTGAAGGAAAGGATTGTCAACCCCAGTTTTTCACATCTCAGAATAAAAGCACTTGGTCTCCCAGGCTCAAAGCTAAGCTCCAGTTGGAATCCAGGAACACTTACAGCACAGAGACCTTGGATTTCACAGCTGTGGTTAAAAGTAGTTTCTATGGTTGTTGTGCTTAGTTTTTGGGTTTTTTCTATAGATTTTTAAAATCTGGGCTAAAAAGTGGGCTTTAAATGATAGATTAATTTTTTTCAAGCAAGATGGATGCCACTGGGAAGAAGGGAGAGAGGAAGTGGGTAGGGGAGAGTGAGATACTCATACTGTGTCACCTGACTCTCCCATCCATGCTGATTTCTCTGATTATTTTATTCCCCTTTCTTTGTAACTTATTTTTTGGCACTGATTTTATTGACATTCAAGCCCCATATCATACAATTCACTCATTTAAAATAAGATAAGGGATTTAGTATATCCACAGTTGTACAACCATCACAATTTTTAGGAACATTTTTTTTTCCCACAAAAATGAAGCCCATTACACATTAACAGTCATTCCCTTTGTAAGTATTTTTTACCTGTACAGATACATTGGATGTGATCTGTCTCCACATATATGTCAAACACCATATAGTTTTTTAGAACGATGATTCTAAACAAATGCAGTACAATATAAACAAGTCAATAACACTAAATGCTAACTAGATACCGCCCCGCTGCAGGCCCTGGGCTGCCCCTGCCTCTCTGAGGAGCTATAATTGTGCTGGAGATAAAATGCTTGAGTGGCTCCAACAGAACCTTCCTCCTTGACGTCACCCAAGAAATTAAAAAGAATCATAATAGTTCTGATTTACTCTGTTCTCAAGGTTTGTTTTCATCTCCTTGAAAGGCAGAGTTAGAAAGATCTTCCACCTTCTGGTCCTTTCTCCAAATGGCCATTACGGTCCAGGCTGGGCCCAGGTGGCCCACAGTTACTTCAAACCTTTTCTTATTCAGACTCATAAAGACCATGGTGCAGGGGACCTGATGGAAAATGATAACTTCCCAAGAATTCATTTTTAATTCACGTACCCAGTCTTGAGACAGTCTCTCCTACTAACGATCATGTCAAAAAATAAGGGGCATGCGCATGAAGATTCAGAGGCCAACTACCCAGCTGCGGTGTCTCATGGAAGCTCACGTGAAACCTCAACCTACACTGATGGTGCTTGTTTATATGAAATGACTTGCAAATTAGCATTTTCTCATTTCAAAGACAAATCCTAATTTAACCTTTCCTTTGTAATTTCAAAACCAAATTCCAATTTAACTTTTTCTTTGAAATTTCCAAAGAGAATAGACGCTCCTCAGAATTAAAAAAACTATCAATAGGAGCGTTGGGGCAGAGCCCAGGACAACGGCAGCCATTTAAGAGGGTGGGGCACAGGATCTAGGCTCTCCTTCTTTAAACCCTTCCTTTGTCCCTAGGTCACTCTCTACTTTTGTATGTGTCCCTTCTATGAAAAAAACAAAAGCAACAGCTGATAAGAAATTTAGCCCAAGACAGGTAATGAAACGGACACCAAAGTTGTGTTGCTTTCTACTATGTATTAATGAGCTTTGATAATGCAATGCATACTTGAAACAAATACTCATATTTAAGTTACTCTGTAGACATTTACAACTGTCACATCACAGTTGACATTTGAATGACACAAGGGAGTCAGAAGTGTGATAGATCATTGCAATATATACCTGAGCTACAAAAACAATGTAAACATGAGTTTATTAACATGTGCAGTGTCTCACTGCACATGTTTTAGAGGACAATACTATTTCCAAGCAATAAGCAGAGAGCTGGATCGCAAGAGGAGTGTCAGGACACAAATAAGTGCTCATATGGGATACCAGCCTGCAATGCAGAGGCTGAGCTTACTATACCACAGCACTTTTGTACCACAATGCAACACCACCAACTAATGTCACAATACAGCACTTAGTAGATTTGGCCAGTGAATCTCTGCTTACACTCTTCAAAATTCTATCTTTTCCCATGTGTGCTGGCTGAAGAAGAGTTAGAAAGCAGAACTATTAGCAAATCAAGCCCTAAAAGAGATGGGTGGGAAGGGCTTGCTAAGTGGCACATTTTCTGAATGTGAGCTCAGAAGTGATCTCAAAAAACTAAAACTCTGAGGGTGACTGTGACCCACATTTCACTTCTGGTGGTATGAAATATATGAAATATTGGGTGTGTTTTATCAACTGCCTGCCCAGGTAAGTTTTCCAAATTTGAGGGCTTTTAATTATCTAGCTAACAGAGTTGTATGTTTTTCTATCTACAGAAAAAGAGCCATAATTTGCCTCTAGTGTTTCTTTCCCTGATCCCACTCTGGTCTATAGCTTTTTACCTTTTTTAAGGTTTGCCTAACAAAATGCATGCATCAGAACAACTCAGTCCAGGCTGGTAACTAGGAAAAGTCAGCACTTGAGCCTCAATGGTTCCAACGGGCACAGCAATCTTGTGGGCAGGACAATCAGGGTTCCTTGAGAATCCTGAATTCTGAAAGGAGCAGCCCTCTGTCTTTCCTATGTCAGTGTGGGAAGGACCCCTTCAGCTGTTTTTATGTCTTTTATAGAAGAAGATCCATTCAGAAGAGAAGTGTTGGCCAAGGATCAAAGGAAAATAACAAGACCCACAGTCTTGATTTCTCACACAAGCCACACTTACGAGATCAAAGACAACCATGAGAAAGGCATTTGAGAGAGACTGTGGCATGTTGGAAAGTGCCAGGGGGTGACAGGAAGAGCAGGCAAAACCCAAGTACACAGAGAAGGCCCAGAAGCAGCAGGAAGAACCACGGAGTGACCCTGGTGGAGGCCAGTTCTGGAGAAATGGTACCACTGTCCTCACTTGCCTGGCTAGATTGGTGCATGCTCAGCTTGCCAGGTTCAAGGATAAATGTTCAGAAACTCTGTCTGGGGGAATGGAGCCTGAATCTTACCGTACATCACCTCTCTCAAAAGTAGGCAGCTTTTGTCTACTGAAGAAGAAAGCAAGCGCCAGCACCATGGACAGCAGTTTGAAGTGCAGGACAATCAAATGACAGAGGCGCGAAAAATACTGCATTTTTAAGACCGGCATTAGCACTGGGTCTTGAAGTTCTCCTCACAACCCTGGCAAACCTGTTCAAGAAGAAGTGCCACTGTACTGTGCAATCGTAACATTCTCAAGAGCCATTGGTTCACAGCAGACCCTGGAGCCGATGTCTGGAGTTTTCATTAGTGACAACTACTGATAGAATTGTTATATGCAAATTGCATACATAGGCTAACACTCAGCAAGTGATAAATCAGCCACTGAACAGGTATACCTTTCTCATCACTACCTTCTTCCATCTCTCGCACAGCTGGGTCTGCCCAGACAGGCCCCAGACACTTAGAAGGCACAAGTTTCTCAACGGCCATGTGCTCTTTCCACAGCTGCTGTCACGTCTCAGGACAGGGAGCCCAGCCCAATCCATGTAAGGCCTAACTAGAGGGAAACATTTTGAAGACCCTTCATATAACATATCGCTAATATTTAGCAAACTATCCCAGGGACAGTACTCCCATGCGAAGCTTTGGTTGTTCACAGCCTCACCCACTGCTCTGGGTTGCCACTCATGGAATCCAGAGCAAATCCAAAGGCAGCAAAGGTGATGGGATGGCAACCTCACAGAGAACCCTCCTCTCAGCAGCAGGTGTGCTCAATGCCAGAGACTCAGCCTTCCAAGGGTGTCAATCACAATGTTCAATGCCACTAGAGCCTGCAGGGCCCAGAAGACACGAGTCACACCCTCTAGGGAGAGGCTGAGGGAATTCACACTCAGCAACAAAATGGTCCTCATTTCATTTAACAGAGAGCAGTCACCGACAGCATCCTCTTGGCTGAGACTCTTGGCTGTCGGAGACCAGGAGGATGCAATGGGATGTGTAGGGACTCCCTCCAAAAAATAAAAATAAAAATAAACCATCCTCTCTGTCCTTCTGGTTTCTTTAACAGTCTAAGCAATTAGGCCATTAAAGACAACAAAAATGCTATTCAGGGGGAAAAAAAGAGCTACAGAATACATAGGGATTAGACAGCGCTCGCCCATACCCATTTTTGCTTTAAACGGAAACTGCACCGCACCGCACTGCACCGCGCATCAGCAGGAAGAGCAGTGAGAAGACAGTGTGGACTTCCCATCCTTCCTTGTGAGGATGAGAGACAGCTGACAAGTGCAAAGGGACGGTCTGCCTACACCAAGAGGACCTTCCATCATCGTGGTTTCAAAACCAAACTGCCATTTCCTAGAGACAGAACCAACTCAAACTAACTACCAGCCTTAACTAGAGACAGTCCCCAGATAAATTCCTATCAGATCTGAAAATCACTGTGTCCATTAGCAACCTTCCCCATGCAAATTCCTGCTTCTCAGTCCCCTTCAGTATTCAGAACTAATTCAGTCATCCCCTCCCTCCCTGCCTTCCACACTTCCCACAGCAGTGTGATTTATAAGGGTGTTTATGTCACAAGTGTATTTGTGTCTGCATGACTGAAAGAGGGAAAGAAAGATTTATTGATTGATTTTGAAAATTAATTCAGGTTTATGCTGTAAACTATTGCCTCATACTTTGAAAATAATCCCCGACGGCTTAATGAGAACACAATCCCAAACTTAGAATGATTGAAAAAGAGAGAGACTCTTTCAACTCCAAACTCACCCAACAGATAAATGTGTGCATCTTTGTATTTAAAAGGGGGATTATATACTTTTGAGAAGTCTCACTGCTGGGTTCCTTTAAGTGAAAACTTCCCTCAGAGCATTTAAAATAGATTTACATCTCCAAAAACTCAACTGATAAATAACTTTTCACATAAACAGCTGTTGCACAAAGCAAAGCAAACCTTCACATATGTTTACTTCCAAACCCTGTCATTTAGATTTTAATGCACTAAAAACCTGAGAAATTATCTCTCAGAAGAACAAGCTTATGGCTGGTGTTGTAGCACAGCAGGTTAAGCCACGGCCTGTGAACCAGCATCCCATATTGTGTGCTGGTTCAAGTCCTGGCTGCTCCACTTCTGATTCAGCTCCCCTGCTAATGTGACCGGGAAGGCAGCAGCAGATAGCCCAAGTGCTTGGGCCCCTGCATCCAGGTGGCAGATACGGACTGATTTCTGGCTTCTGGTTTTGGCCTGGCCTACCTCCAGCTGCAGAGGCCATTTAGGGAGTGAACCAGTGGATGGAGAAGTTCTCTGTTCTCTGTGTATGTGTCTCTCTCTATCTCTGTAACTCCGCTTTTCAGATAAATAAATCTTTTGAAGAAAGACAAGGAGGAGGAGGAGGAGCAGAATTAGTAGCAGTAGTATAAGAATAAGAGGAGGAGGAGGAGGGAGCGGAGGAGTTTAGCTGGTGAAAGGATCTTCATCAACTCATGTGCTGCAGGGTAGCAAGGAGCAGCATGAGGATGCTTGATGTCTTCCTATGGCTGAGACAAAGCAATGTCTCTCTCCCTGGGTAGCTGAGGTTCTTTCTGACAGTCTATGGGGAGCACCATGTCTGCTAAGAGCAGACCCAGTGAAATCAATAGATGCGGCTTCAGCAAATCTGTCACTCTTCACAGAGGCCCTAAGGGTGCAAGTAACAAAAGGTAGTGCTTGGGTCCAACAGAGTACAATGCAGTGACAGTACTGTAGACCCTACTGCTCCAGCAGAGGAGTCAGTGGCCTTGTTAGTGTCCCTCACAGCACACCAGGTGAGTAACCAGCGAATCTGGTCAACACAAAGGGCCAGAACTGAATCAAAGATTCAAATGAGAGCAAGCAAATGGCATTAGTAGAAATCTGTCTCCCTGGACTTAGCCTAGGAGTTGAGGTGGAGAAGACAGGAGCTGAGGCACGAACTCACATTGCACCAGTCATGGTACATGAGCATAAAGCAACAGTAAACAAACCATAATACCAATGCCTGGTATGGGTGGCTCTCAGAACAAAGCACAAAAGATGTAACAGCTACAGGATCCGCTTCACACTCCAAGAAATCAGCACCTGCTCTGAAGAAATAGCAGACCTGGGGCACCTAACTTACAGAAGTGAGCAACTAGAACATGGGAGTCCCCAAAGGTAGAGCCCACAACCACACATCTGACATTAGGAGCCCTTAGGAGTCACTGGCTAGAACTTGCTTTTCAAACACAATCTCTGCTTTTCAGTCAAACCCCTTGTGCAGAACGCTCACTCTTGGTGTGATCTCCGGTTGGTGGCCCTTCCCAAGAGGCTGACAGAGGCAGGGTGAAGACCCAGAGGCCTGCACGTCATCTCCAGCCTTGGAGACTAAGGGCTGGGGCTCTCACAGGTTGCCGGCATAAGAAAAGCTCCTTAAATTATTTGTGTGCTGAAAGATCAGGGGCATAAAAGAAGCAACCAACAGGCTGGGATTTTTTTGTTGTTGTTTTAGTCAATATTCAGTTTCACAATCAGGAATCCATGAAGAGAGAACAAACCGTGAAGAAACAATTTGAGAGTGACTGAATTCACACAAGTTCCTGGGTAAGAAAAAAATTTCAGTTTTTAAGGACAAATAAGCTAAAGCTAGCTCAGGCACTGAGAAGAATATAAAAAAAGATACTGCAGCAGACCCAGAGGATGCCATGGGTCTTGAATAACTAAAGTGTGTGTTTCAGGAGGTGGGAGATGTTGTGTTCATATAATGGCCAGTGCCACCCCTCAACAGCCACATCAGCAGTGATGGCGGAAGCTCTTGGGAACAGAGACTTTTGGTCTCCCCTGCTGGACTTCCAGGAAGCATCTATGAACTGTACTTCATGGGGAAATTGTAAAATAAACGCCTACGGAATGGAACAATCTTGGCTAATCCCGTATGATGCCTCACCAAATTAGAAAGCATTGAAACCAAGAAAACTGCTTTCCAGCACCATTAACATACACACAGGCTTCGGACAGCAGCCTCTGACAGGGCAGGGACCGTACTATCAAGCACTTCGTGGGAGAGCCGAACTGAGAATATCTTCAGATCATAAAGCATTTGTGTAGGCAAAAGCAAGCAAGGAAGCACAAGTGCATGCCGGTTTTAAAAAAGAATCAGCTAGACTAGCAAATGTTTGCTACTCTCCGATTTTTAGTTCCACAATCACACAGCCTTTTACAAGGCTTACGTTAGTTATTTTAACCAGGCGGGGCAACATGAAAGGAAAAAATGGTCTACACAGCTCATTGCCCCCATCTGCAAACCTTTCCCAGGAAACACCGCACGTCGTGAGGGGCCAGATCGACTCTCTGCAGAAAGGAATTCGAATTCTACGTGATAGGACTGTTGTCTGCTTGATGAGATGCCTCGACTTTTTTGAAATCTGAATATGCAATGATAACCCTTTTGCATCCTGAATGTGTGATCTTACCACGTAGAACAGAGGCCCCATCTGCTATAGTTGCTGCCAGTTCTCCAACTGCAGGGACAGTTCCTGTTGTCCAGGCAGCTGTGTGTGCAGCCCCATGAAAGCACCAACAGTCCTTCTAGTTCATAAGGGAGAGCCATTGCTTCTGGAGGGTGGGCATCTGTCCTACTTCTGAGGAGACTTGAGGAAGCAGTCTGTCCTGGGACACAGAGACAAACCAAAGGGCAAAGAGCTCTCCCTCCCTGCCCTCTAGACCAGGTGTCTTGTGTCTTCTGGTTAATCAGAGTTGTTTGGGGGAGCCTCGTGGTAAGGAGTGCATCCCAGTCTACTAACAAGAACACGTAGGTCACAGCACAGCGGATCCCTTCCAAAGGGGTGGGGGCGGTGCAGCTGAAGGAAGGAAAAACAATGCTTGCAACAGGCTAATTACTAACAGGGTCCATCTAGCATGGACCTTCTGGTCCATCTAGAGGTGGACCAGAAAGTTATGAAACTGTGGTTTGTAAGCGTTCATTCTCTGCTCTCTGCTCGCTCGCTCGCTCTCGCTCTCTCTCTCTCATACACACACACACACACACACACACACACACACAGGAAAGTGGACAGTAGATGAGGAAGTAACCGACAGAGGAGGCCATGGGAAGCTGAGCCTGGGTCGGCCTCCACAGCCAGAGATAAACAACTGCAGAGACTGGTGTTGGCTGAGGACAGACAGGAGCCACTGCTCAGGCATGGCCCCTGGGGAGGGGGCGGGACCTTCCCAGACCCCCAGTGACCCCAGTCCTCCGCGTTCTCAGATTTACAGGACCTCACGTAAGTGATTCTGATACCCAGACTACTACAGTTTGAGTGGATTTCTGAGCAGCAAAAAATAAAAACAATTCTTCGATCTCTTCGCAACATTGACACTGACCAATCCCCGTCTTCTACAAGTTCCTCCCACCTTACTCCCCCGACAGGAGCTCCTCTGTCTCCTGCCTCTAACTCACCTCTCATGTCCTTAGTCTCCTTGGAGCTCCACTGCCTGTGCCATCCTTTACATGTTAGAGGGGGCCTGGGTTCCCCTGCTAGTCCAGGCCCCCTCTCTCTAGAGGCTGCCCCACAGCCAGGTCCTCTACCCCACTCCAGTAACAAAGTCCCATGACAGTTCTTGCGCCATATGACTAACACATATTTTTTTTGAAAATCACATCTGCCTTTCTTAAAACAGTCACTTGGGTATCTGTCTTAGGACTTTACGTTTTGAATTTCAAGGGCCACTGGTAACACTGTAGTGAAGAGTCTTGGTCAAGCTAAAGAACATTAACACATACAAAAGCTTTTCAACAAACAGCTGATAAAGACATCAGTAGAGGAATCTAAAGCTATAAAATAAAATCCCCTTTAAAAAATAAAAATAAAATAAAATCTTCTGTTTAAATCTGTTCAAAGCATTTTGTTCAGTTATATACAAGAATTTTATAATTTTGTCTTTACTTTTGGACATTTTATTTCAGAACAGTTTTATTTAAAAAATGGTGAGGTAGTTCTACGGAGTTCCCATATGCCTCCTCCCCACTTTCCCTTCACATCTCATACTAGCATCTCTGCCGCAGCTCATGAACCACACCAAGCCACTCCTATTTTTACTCCAAACGCCTTTTACCTTGCCCAGCCTCTAGTTACCCGCATTCTGCGCTCAGATGGAGGTTCTGTTTTGGTTTGTTTTTTCTCTAGCTCCCACACAGTATTTGTCTTTCTCCTCTTTATGTCTTTGGCTTATTTTGCTCAACATGAAGTCCTTTAGTTCCATCCACTTTGCTACAAATAATTCTAATTTTTTAAAGAAAAATGTATAATCCAAGTAATTATTAGGACAAAAACAGCTATGACATACCATAGTAAGACATAGCATATACACTGTACAGGAGCAGGTGTTCAGCCAGCAGCTAATATGCTGCCATCCCGCACTGGGGACCCAGGTGGGCTTCCTGCTACCGCAGAGCCTGGTAGGCAGAGGTGAAGGCACAGTAGCCTTCCTCCCTCCCACATGGGAGAGCTGGGCTACATTCCCAACTCCCAGCTTCAGCCCCCGTCCTTGCAGACATCTGGGGAGTGAACAAGATTAGAGTTCTCCCTCCCTCTGTCCCTCTCTCTCCCACTCTCTCCCTCCCCAACCCCTCTGTGTATGTGTGTGTCACTCTCTGCCTGCGTGTGTATATCTTTCTCTCTCTGCCTCTAAAATTAATCTTATCTATCTATCTATATCTATATATATATATGATATACTATATTCACCAGTATGCATACATCGATACAATAAAAAGGGGTGCATGAATAGATTAGTGTTCTAGAATTATAAGGAAATTTAAGATTATAGTATCCCACTCTCTCATTTTATAGATGAAGCAAAGAAGCCAAGACTTGCCCAAAGGGATGGGGACACAGCCCACTCAGAGCAGGGTGGGGCAGTCAGGAAGACCATGTGACTGCTCCCCCAGCACTCTTCCCAGGACCCCGGGATTCTGCAGAAGACCTCTAGGAACTAAAGAAGATCCAGTCAGAAGGCCCCACCCTCTCCAAGACACCCTTCCCCAGCCCCCTCCTCGGGAGACGCCCCCCCCCCAACTCTGCCCATGGAACGGGGGAAGCAAATGTGCGGAAAGCAAGGGTGTGAGAAAGGGAAACCAACAGCGTCCCTTTGATGAGCGTGCAGAGACTCAAACTGCTCTCTCTCTCTCGAGCAGAAAAGACAACTGCAAAGATGCAGCAGCACTTTGATAGGAGAGCCACAGCCCCAGCTTCCTGCCATCACCCAGGAGGAACGAGGGTAAGCTTTAAATCACATTTGTTAATCCAGGCCTGGGTGTGAAATATATTAAAATTAGAAAACGTCGTGGCAGATAAAAGGTGACCAGAAAATGTGCCAAGCTGCTCCATTAGAAAATTGCTCTGAAGCACCATATTTCAACAGGGAGACTTTTTCAGTGTTTCCAGCGTTTAACTCATTTTTAAAGGTGCGTAGGTGAGTACATATGTGTGCGTATGTGCGAGTGTTTATATACCTGCAACTACGTGTGTATGCATATTTATAGACACAAAGGGAATTTTAAAAGTTCATAGAAAATGGAACTAAAAGACGTTTACGTGAGTGTAAAAATTTTTTAAATCGATATATGTGAGGGATCTTCAAAAAACTCATTGAAAATGGGTATTATGAAAAAATTATGCATGAATTTCAAATATTTTGGTACCAAAGAAATTTATCTTTTAATTCCCTTTTTCCACAGCTTGAAGCTCCTTGTACTGGTATTTACAGAGAGGCAAAGGAGGGAAACTGCTGGAGCTTGAACTGAGAACCTTATTTGAATCCAGAAAAATAAAAGTCCTGTGGTTCAATCACCAGGCATCTGCCACTTAGCGATAACATTTCCAAATTTTAAGTTCAGCTTTTTTAAATGGTAAAATGAATCTATTTGAAAGCACATAAAAGCCTGAAGTTATGAAACACCAAATACTTTTATATGTATCATTATATAACTGTAAATATATAGCTCTAACCATGAACAGTTATATGTAACCCTGTCTGTAACTATACAACTACAGATATATAACCATATTCAGAAACCTCACGTGGAATCACAGTCTTTCAAATCCATTTTTCCACGAACTTTTCAAAGCCCTGTAGCTATAAATAACCACACAACCATGACCACAAATAACACCACAACCTTTGTGGGTTCCAACTGAGCTTCTCAGACATTTTTCCAAAAGGAAAGAGCCCATTTTCTGACTCCTCTGTGGGGGACAACATAGCTGGAAGATGAGGGCTGCACTGAGTGGCTAAGCTGAACCCGAAATCGAGGGATCGTTTGCTGCCCACTCTGTACCAGAGCTGGACATCCTGGGAGACCCACATGCCAGGGAATGTCAACAGTGCCCTTTGGAACAGCACTGCCCACAGGCGAAGTGCAATGTATGCATCTGAAGCCAATTGTTTAACCCTGAGGCACAGGCCGCAGTGCCTTTCACAGCATTATTCACAGGCAGCTTGCAAACCTCAGCTACCTCCAACTTCTCCACGTCCAATCCAGCTTCCTGCGAAAGCACCAGCAAGTGCAGTGCATGGTGACTCAAGGTCTGCACTCACGTGGGAGACCAGGATGGAGTTTTCCTGGCTCCTGGCTTCAGTCTGGCCCAGTCCTAGCAAATAAACTATTAGATCGAAGATTTCTCTCTCCCTCCCTCCCTCCACCCCTTCCTCTGCCCACTGCCTTTGTCTCTGTCTATCCACCTTTCTCTGTCATAGTTTTCAAATAAAATAAATAAACACTTTTTAAGACTTCTTAAAAATTTTCATTTGAAAAGCAGAGTTACAGAGATACCGATATAAAGAGATCATCCATCCACTGGTTCACTCCCCAAATGGCCACAATGGCCAGTGCTGGGACAGACAGAAGCCTGGAACTCTATCTGGGCCACTCACGTGGATGCAGGGGCCCAAGTACTTAAGCCAAGCTCTGCTGCCTTCCCAGGTGCATTAGCAGGGAGCTGGATTGGACATGGAGCAGCCAGGACATGAACCAGTGCCCATATGGGATGTCAGCATTGCAGACTGCGGCTTAACCTCCTATGCCACAATGCTGCCCCCAATAAATATATCATTAAAAAACAAACAATGGCTAGTGCTGTGGTATAGTGGGTAAAGCCACCATCTGCAGTGCCGGCATCCCACCTGGGCACCAGTTCAAGACCTGGCTGCTCCACTTCTAATACAGCTCTCTGCTATAGCCTAAGAAGGCAACAGAAGATTATGCTTGGGTCCAAGTGCTTGGGTCCCTGCACCCACATGGGAAGAAGTTCCTGGAAGAAGCTTCTGGAAAAAGCTCCTGGCTCCAGGCTTATGCCTCACCCAGCTCCAGAAGTTGCAGCCATCTGGGGAGTGAACCAGCAGATGAAAGATTTATCTCTTTTCCTTTGCCTCTCTGTAACTGTGTCTTTTGAGTAAATAAATAAATCTTTAAAAGAAAAAAAAAATTTTACCCAGAGTTACCTCCTCCAATTTCCATGTAAGAAATCCTGATTCGAAGTCTGCCTTGCCCACAGGTAGCCTGAACGCTTTTCCTGGCACGGTCTGCACAGCTCTGGACTCATGAATGGCTTCGCAGCTCTGTTTCCAGATCTGCTATTCAATTCTCTAATTTCCAAGACGGCCAGGGACCCTTAAATCTTGCCCTCTACCCTCACGCTTTTCTAATAGCATGTAATCCTCTACCCCTCAGGGCCCACTCCACAGAGCCACCTGTGGAGACCAACACCCCAAACCCAGCGGATGCCTTCTACAGGAGCCGCCGAGAGCCCCTGCCTGCACAATGACCTACGTGAGAGCCGTGCACAGTAGCATCCCTCCTGGCCTCCCCAGTGAGTGTTCTCAATCCACGCACACGTCAGGATGTTTCTGGTGGCAGGAAACATGTCAGAGTCCAACGGAGATGTCCCTCTGTGCTTGGAGACGCTAACACCCCAAGTTCACCACAGCCCTTAACCTCCAAAAAGCAGCCCATTCATTCTCCACTTCAGGCCTTAATGTCTTTACCTCTTGTCAGGAAACTGGTCTGTTTATGAGCTGCAAAACGTTTGGGATCAGATGTCTGCCCCTGCAATCTGCTACTTTTGCAGGGTTTTTAGTAAATCCTCAGGGCCTGTTTTGGACAATTTCAGGAATCCTCTATGTAAGCTTCCCAAAGGCTTGCTCTACCTCATCAGGCGCATTGTCTCTAACAGACTAATTAGCCTCTCGAGGCTTAGAATAGCCAAGACAAAAAAAAAGGGTGAGTGCCTCTTCCCTGTGAGCTCCTACCACTTCAGCCGCTGGCATGCTGTGCTCGCTGTCTGTCCACACACCAGACGGAGGCCCCATCGAGATCAGGGACTTCCCTTTGAACCTGGACTCACCTCAGTGGTCTGTAATGTGCCGGCACCCAGCACCAAGTATAAGCTCAATAAATAAGTGGTGAATTCATTAAGTCATCTCCTGCCTCAGACGTTTAACCTGAATGATTTGGCACTTACCACGCTGAAACAAGATGCGCATTTGGAATCGACAATCACCTTGTGGGCTTTGAGTGAAGAGTAGGAGAACATTCCGTGCTACGCTAAATGGCATGAATTACTCCATGAGGGGCAGGAAATACAACGTTCCTTTGTGTTCCAAACTAAATCCAGTGTGGCTCCAAATCCCCACAGAAGATGATTCTTTTGAGAAATCCAGTAAAGCTCACCTTCTGGGATCACCTTTCTTTCCATTCTTCCAAACTGGAACTCTAGAGCTCTGAGGTCCAGATAAACGTGACAGGTATTGGGCCCCCTTTGGTCACTGATGCTGGATTACTGGGAAGGAAGAGGCTGCGCGCATGGCTCCCTTCCTCCTGCCCCACGCTCAGCAGGGGATCCTCACTGAGCTCCGCAACAGCAACACGGCGCTGGCCTGGCCATCGCTGCCCGAGACTCCTGCATCCACCATGCCAACGCCTCTAGGGAGGTCAGGTCTCCATGAGCAACAGGACTGTGACTGTTGATTCCGTTCTCAGTCCTCAAGAGTCACCCACTATCCCAGAATTCCCTGCATGTTTCTCTTCCTAAAAAATATTTGAACGGCAGAGTGATAGAGAGAAGAGGAGAGACAGACAGAGATGGAGAGGGAGAGAGATGAGATGAAATCCTCTATCTGCTGGTTTACTCCTTAAATGGCCACAACAGCCAGGCCTCAACCAGGAGCCAGGAACTCCAGCCGGGTCTCACACACAGGTGGCTGGGGTCATCCTCTGCTGCCTGCTCAGCCATTAGCAGGGAGCTGGATCAGAGCACAACAGCTGGGACTCGGACAGGCACTCCGATACAGGACGTCTGTGTTCTGAGAAGCAGCTTCACCTGCTGTACCCCCACGTCAGCCCCTTCATGTCCCTCCCAAGTCTTCTCGCTCTCCCACCATCAAACCAGAAGTCATTCACACCTCCATCACCACCTCCCATAATGGCCTGTTCTGCTACCCAGATGCAGCCCAGACCCTGGAAACACAGAGAGATCCGATTTGTCAGGGAACACATAAAATCGATTTTAAGACATTCTTGATGGTGACAGAGTAACGAGTACAGCTATGATTGGATTTAGCTGCTTGTGACATTAACCCCGAAATAATGATGCCCTGAAAAAAAAGTTTCATTTTTCTCCTTTAACAGTCATCCTGAGCTCTCCCAAAGAGCAGGTTTGCAGACATCCACCTGCACTTTGCACCTTGTGAGCCGGCCGCGCTTGTCCCCAGGCAAATGCTCATGCACTGGCCGTGTGCCAGAATGGAAAAGGGAGGAAGGTCCATGCCAGTGTCTTCCAGGTGTCACTCAAGACCCCTTGGGACTGCCCTATCTTTCATTACAAGTAACTGGCCGGTATATACCCACACAGAGGGACTAGATATAAATGAAGCAGGGAAATGCTGTCTTTATGCCACAGGGCCATAATGGATATTTGAAAGGCAACCACCAGGCTAGGCCACAGAGGGTAAACATTCATTCTGTTCTTTCATGAATCTAACAGGCCATTAAGCGGTATTAAGACCTCAAAAAATAATTCTTTTTTCTTCAAAGTCTAACTCACCCCAAATCTCAGTTGCACTAGATCAAAGTTAGAGATACTTTAAAATTAATACTGTAGCCGCAAAGAGCACTTTCCTGAAAATCACCAGGCCTAGCTCCTATAACTTTTTTTCAATTAAGTAATTTATTAAATTGACAGGCAGAGGGATAGAGAGGGACATAGAGAGCTCCAGCATCTGCTGGATCATGGCTCACGAACGCCATGGCAGGGAAAGGTGGAAGCCAGGAGACAGGAACTCCATCGAGGGCTCCCACATTCCCACACGGCCAGGGCTGCATCCCAGAGTGTGCATTAGCAAGAAGCTGGAAGGAGAGTGCAGCCAGGACTCAAACCCAGGCACGCTGGTATGGGATGTGGACATCTTAACCAGTCTGGACCAGCAATCCAAATGTCCACCCCAAGCCTCAGTACTATAGCCACCACCGCCAGTTCTACACACTGCTTGCATGGCCTCAGTTTCTCCCTGTGGCAAACGGAGATTATAACTCTACCTTTGCCCTCGTCATTCAGGTTTTAGTGATAAGTAAATGTTAATTCCACAGTACTATACAGGACATGCCTTTTTCCTAGCCTTCCCCGACCTTCTGGTAAATACACCAATCAAGGAATCTTAGCAACTTGTGGGATAATTACAAGCAATGGGGTTGTGGGAATCCAGGACAAAGCACAGAGCCAGGCCCCAAGGCAAATGGACAAGCTGCCAATGGAGCTCCCCGAGGCAATAAAAATGATGACCAGAGCAGCAGCCACAAATCACTTCATGAAAGGCATTCCATGGCAGCAGCTAGGCCCTCAGTGCCTTGGCTGGGGGCCTGGTTCACATCTTCTGCAACTGTCAGGATCCTAACAAGGAGCAGAGACATGCTCAGACATCCCCGAACAGCCATGGGTCATCAGGAAACAGGCTATCTGACTGGAGAGGACGCACCAGCCACTGTTCCAACACGCCTGTCACATACATCTTCCTGGGAGGATCCAAAAAAATGCCTTTCGAGCTCTCATAACGTGGTTGGAATTAAAATCCAGACCTTGTGACCAAACTGGGTAGAGAGAGGACTATCTTCACTCTGGACCAGTGATTTATGGGAATATTAAGTGGTATCTCTGGGCCTGTAGAATACAGAACATGGGAGAATTATCAAGTTTAAGAGTCTAGGGAAGTATTTGATCTGAATCAGAAGAATTAAAATTATCAGGTGAAGAGGGAGAGGAAGAGACTTCCAGACAAGGAAAACAGCAGGTGCCCCAGTCTTGTGGTAGGAGAGAGCAGAGCCTACTCATGGAACAGAAAGAAGGGCACTCTAAGCGGACCATGAAGAACCATGAGGAGACTGGTGTTACAAACAAAGCTGGAGAGTTAGAGAACCCACTGGGGTTCTTTGGTTGTGAGCCACAAAAATCAACTTTCTCTCATGTGTCAAAATATGGAGAGTTGGTTTGTGTTTTTCTATTTTCATTTTTTTTTCAACACACTAAAGAACTCAAAGAACTAAAGAACGGTGCCTATTGTGCAATGCAACCTAAGGAACCAGTCATCTTTGAGGCGTAGTTTTGATGGACCCAGCGTGAAAGGGCTTGGGAGTGAGTGTAAAGTGTGGGGGAGGAGAGAGCAGGTAGACTATCTGGGAAGTCTGCATGGCAATGAAGAAGTGGGAGAAAGAGTTGGTCAAGGATTTGATGCAGAATCAAGGGGAGCTCTTTTTAAGAACAAAAAGCCTAAGGAGTACAAACACCAATGGAAGAGGTTGCATATACAAGAGAGAAGGGATGGGCTGGCGCTGCAGCTCAATTGGCTAATCCTCCGCCTTGCGGCGCCGGCAAAATGGGTTCTAGTCCCAGTCGGGGCGCCGGATTCTGTCCTGGTTGCCCCTCTTCCAGGCCAGCTCTCTGCTGTGGCCCGGGAGTGCAGTGGAGGATGGCCCAAGTGCTTGGGTTCCTGCACCCCATGGGAGACCAGGAGAAGCACCTGGTACTGTGGTTGGCGCAGGGTTTGGGGATTCCCAGCACAAAGGGAAGACCTGTTCCGAGCAGGAAGGAGGAGCAGCTCCTCCACTGCAGAGTACGACAAGGTGGGGGTGCAGGTGTAGGGCAATCTATTTAGGGTGGCACTGGAAGAGCTCTGTCCCCACCTGACGGCTTCCATGTTACCTTTTTTTATAGAAAGCTTTTATTTAATAAATATAAATTTCATAGGTACAACTTTTGGATTATAGCGGTTCTTCCCCCCCATAACCACCCTCCCACCCGCAAATCATCCCATCTCTTACTCCCTCTCCCATCCCGTTCTTCATTAAGATTCATTTTTAATTAGGTTTATATACAGAAGATCAACTCTATACTAAGATTTCAACAGTTTGCACCCACACAGACACACAAAGTATAAAGTACTGTTTGAAGACTAGTTTTACCTTAATTCTCATAGTACAACCTACTAAGGACAGAGATCCTACATGGGGAGTAGGTGCACAGTGACTTCTGTTGTTGATTTAACAATTGACACCCGAGGCTCTTGTCATGAGCTGCCAAGGCTATGGAAGCCTCTTGAGTCCACAAACTCTGACCTTATTGAGACAAGGCCACAGTCAAAGTAGAAATTCTCTCCTCCCTTCAGAGAAAGGTACCTCCTTCTTTGATGGCACCTTTTTTCCAACAGGATTTCACTCACAGAGATTTTTCCTATAGGTCATTTTTTGTCACAGTGTCTTGGCTTTCCATGCCTGAAATGCTCTCATGGGCTTTTTAGCCAGATCCAAATGCCTTAAGGGCTAATTCTGAGGCCAGAGTGCTATTTAGGGCATCTGCCATTCTATGAGTCTGCTGTGTGGCCCACTTCCTGCATTGGATGGTTCTCTGCTTTTTGATTCTATCTATTATTTTTAGCCAACACTTGGTCTTATTCTATGTTGGCTTTGAAGTAGGTCATTTTATGAGACAAGTAGAAGGCAATTAAAGAGGGTTAGGAAATTGGAAGAAAGTAGAGAAGGTTTTACAAGGTCACTTTGGACAAGTGGGAGGATAAGGAACAAGGACACACAGCAGAGAAGCCACCAGGCTGGAGGGCCTGATCAGGAGACACACTTGTACTCCTGAATGCTGGGAGTGGGTGGGCCCTCGCCACCCAGGAAGGGTCTTTGAGCCAGCAGCTGTGGTAAACACACAGCAGGTGGTTGTGAGGTTGCTGTCCCTCCTTTACCTGCAGACCGCAGTATTGCTGTGCCTTCCCCATATTGCTATAAGCTCCTCATCCTAGAAACTCAGAAACTTCTACAACAGATAAATCCAGTATTAAGCAATGTGCAGCTAAAACTACAGTCCAATTTTCACAATATGTATAGGTCTTTATATTTGGGTATAGCTTAATGATTTATTTTAAACTGACATTCTAAACTATAGAAAAATTATAATCAAAGGTACTTTTGTAAAATGATGAACTTGGAGGAAATGAAAAGGACTTTTATTTTTTACAAATAGTACATCCTGACCATGTAAAAACTGGAGGAATATTTTATATAGTCTCAAAACAACTACTGTAAACTTAAGCCTCTTATAAGAGAAAACGTAACATGCTCAGTATATTTCACGCTAAAAGATCCCAGTGCTTTCTTTGACTTTGATTTAAGAATCTTTAAATGAGAATTCAGGTGATATAATGGTTAAGACTAGAGATCAGCTCTCCATTTTGTATGCCTCACCCGTGTGAGCTTGCCGGCCGCCCCTATCTTAGGCTGCCTGTTGCTGAGAATGAGACTTCGGGGAGTTACTACGTGGGAAATGCTTACAACAGGAACACAGGAGTGCAGGCAGCGTGGCACGGTGGCTGTGGTGCTGGTGGTTGCTCCCCAGGGCCTTGATCCAAAGGAAGCTGAGCCTGTCTTAGCTGGGTTCCCGGCAAGCACTACCGGAAGCCTAACCCACTGCAGGCACCAATTTAGGTCCAGGGACAATGACTGAAGCTGGGCCTCTGCTTTGAGAACAATCTGGCCTTATCGCAATGAGACAAAGCATACCTTGTTCCGTATTCAAAAGGCAGAACTACAGAACTAGTGATCCCACGTTCATGTGAAGCATGAACTGACCTAGAAGCCAGGGAGGGCATCCTTGGAGGGCTCCAGGGAGGGCGTGGGGAACACTTAGAGGATTCACCAAGAGAAAGCTTGACTAGGCCTTCTCTGCCTAGCTGTCCATGTCTCTTCTGAGCCTTCAGGTGCTTTTCTAGAATCTTCAAAGCAACTTCTAGAAGCAGGTCCCTCCAGCACCATCAGTAAGGCCTTTTCCAGTTCCTCACGAGTCAGACTGATACGCCTGCTTCCTTTGGGCATGTTGGCAGCCGGTGTGATTTACAAGTAAACAACCAGGGTGGCTGTTTGGCCAAGAATGGAGGACAATGGTTAAGACACCAGCACCCCATAGCAGAGTACTGGGTTACAGTCCCAGCTGCGGCTCCCAGTTCCAGCTTCCTGAACTGGGCAGCAGTTCCAGGCCCAGCTGCTCCACTTCTGATCCAACTCCCTGCTCATGTGCCTGGGAAAGCAGTGGAGAATGTCCTATAGTGCTTGGGCCCCTGCACCCACATGGGAGACCTCAAAGAAGCTCCTGGCTCCTGGCTTCAGCCTGGCTCAGCCTCAGAAGTTGTGGCCAGTTCAGGAATGAACCTTGGATGGCAGCTCTCTCTAGATCTGTGTGTGTGTGTGTGTGTGTGTGTGTGTGTGTCTAACCCTACCTTTCAAATAAACAAATCTTAAAAAAAAAAAAAATGAAAAGAAAAGAGAAGAAGAGGAAGTCTTTCCTTTCCCAGGGAAGGCTCTCCCAGCTTCATGGAAAAACTGAAAAGGCAAAATCAAGAAGTACGCTGAGAATTACATGCCTAATTCTATAATTATCCACATATAATTACATATATAATTGTATAATTCTTATGACCTGCACAAGAATTTCATGAGTTAATATTAAAACGTTATCTGTTGTTTGATTTTTTTTTTGACAGGCAGAGTGGACAGTGAGATAAAGAGACAACAGCAGAGAGCTGGACAGGAAGAGGAGCGACTGGGAATAGAACCCAGGGTGCCGGTGCTGCAGGCAGAGGATTAGTCTAATGAGCCACGGCGCCGGCCTCTGTTGTTTGATTTAAACAGGTATACATTTTGTAATAAACAGGTTCTGAAAAGAAATAATTTATTAGGACTTGAAAGTTAATATAGGAACTTTAGAAAGTTTATCTCATGAGAAATTAAGTATTCATCCATAAAGCTATGAATACTTATACAATATGAAAAATTGAGGAGAAAACATAGTTGCACCTTTTTTTAAAACTTATTTATTTGAAAATCAGAGTTAGAGAAAGATCCTCCATCCGCAGATTCAGCCCCAAATGGCCACAATGGCTGGGGTTGGGCCAGGCCAATGCCAGAAGCTTCATCTGGGTCTCCCACGTGGGTGCAGGGGCCCAAACCCTTGGGTCATCTTCCGCTTCCTTTCTAGGCCATAGCAGGGAGCTGGATTGGAAGTGGAGCAACTGGGACTCGAAAGGGCGTTCATGTAGATGCCAGCGCTGCAAGCGGCAGCTTTACCCACTGCACCACACTTGCAGCCCCCATAGTTGTTCTTAAATCAGACTGTTGCTCGAATCTTGTAAGAAAGGCCATGTTTTCTTTTGCAGAGCCTCAGTTACAAAAGGGAAAAAAATTTCCTCAAAAGAGCTAAAATGTCCTCAAAAGAACAAAAGCTTTTCTTAAGAGAGCTAATTTATAGCATTAAAAGTTATGGGGCCGGCGCTGTGGTGCAAGGGGTTAACACCCTGGCCTGAAGCGCCGGCATCCCACCTGGACACCGGTTCTAGTCCTGGCTGCTCCACTTCCAATCCAGCTGCCTGCTAATGCACCTGGGAAAGCAGTGGAAGATGGCCCAGGCCCTTGGGCCCCTGCACCCATGTGGGAGACCTGAAAGAAGCTCCTGGCTCCTGGCTTCAGATCGGCATGGCTCTCCCCCCTTCCTCTCCCCCCTTTACCCCGTCTCCCTCTCCCCCCCCCATCTCCTCTCTCTGTATAACTCTGACTTTTTTTTTTTTTAATTTTTTTTTTGACAGGCAGAGTGGATAGTGAGAGAGAGAGACAGAGAGAAAGGTCTTCCTTTGCCGTTGGTTCACCCTCCAATGGCTGCCACGGATGGCGCGCTGTGGCCGGCGCACCGCGCTCATCTGATGGCAGGAGCCAGGTGCTTCTCCTGGTCTCCCATGGGGTGCAGGGCCCAAGCACTTGGGCCATCCTCCACTGCACTCCTGGGACACAGCAGAGGGCTGGCCTGGAAGAGGGGCAACCGGGACAGAATCCGGCGCCCCGACCAGGACTAGAACCCGGTGTGCCGGCGCCGCAAGGCGGAGGATTAGCCTGTTGAGCCATGGTGCCGGCCAACTCTGGCTTTCAAATAAACAAATCTTAAAAAAAAGAGTTACAGGTTTCTCTCTCTCTGGACATTCCTGAGTTTGCCCTTTAACTTTACACACGTGCTATCAGTCAATTAAATCAAGAGCTCCCATAGACTTCGAGCCACCTTATAAGTGAATTCACTACTTTCTCATCTGAAGTGTCTCTTGAACACACAGTCCAGTTCCTCTCAGGAGGTCCGCCACGGGGGCCACTCCAGTCCCAAGCACCCGTCAGTGAGGCTATGCCTCTGTAAAAGGGAAACACATTCAGGGAGACACAAGCCAAAGTTCCTCCAAGAGGTAGCCTCCAAGGTTCAACCGTCACTGAAGGTGACTTGGCCAAGTTACAGGTGCACCAGCCTTCCTTGCATTCCACATGCCCGTTTGAGACGCTCTTGCTAGCGGTGCGTGTAGGTGATGTGAATCGCTTCCACAAGTGCCTGCTCTTCTCTGCCTTCCTGCTTCTACTGACGCCAAATGACCACTCAGAGGAAAGCCACTGCCTCTCCACCAGGAAAATTGAGCTCCGTGTGCAGCTGAAATGCTGAGCCCAAGTTGTGGGAGCAGCTGATACTCCGACCAATAGGAGGGTTGAATTCCTAATTCTTTATTTACATTCTCACTCAATTACAAATCTTTCCCTAACACAGCTACCATTGAGGCCCCCAGGGTAAACGAGAAGCTATTCCTGAGTGGGCCTCAAGTATGACCATTATTCTATGCTGTGTTCCACAGATTCAGATAAGAAAATGGCTCTCAGCAGTTTCCCCACAGACACTAATGAGCATCAAAAGATGGCCACCAGGTAGCTCTGACTCCTCTTGGGAGGAAGAAGGAGGCACAGTTCACTCCCCGAAACAGCTAAGAATCCTTTCCTCGGCCCAGCAGGATTTTCCCTTGATATTTTCTACCAGTCAAAACCACACGGAGAAATCCACGTCACAGCAACACAGCAGTTTCGCTTCCAAGTCCGTCGGGCTACTTCATTTGGCCCACACCTGTTTGCTTAAATTTGTCAGAATGGGGTGCTTTTTGGACACACCTGCATCAACAACCACGCATCCCTCCCTTCGTTTTGCTGCTTCCCGTCTTTCTGCTGCTCCTTTCACACCAGGACTATGATCACCTGCTAACCACCTCCTCCAAGCAGAACATTCCCTCACCATCTGACCATACTACTGGCAAGACCCCTCCTCTCCAGTCTCTGAACACCAGAGAATCACTGGAGAATTTTACTGAATTCTTGGCGATGATCCTTTAAGAGGTGGACACTGCTTGGACAGAGCGCTTTCTTAAAAAAAGAAGAAAGATTAACTTATTTGAATGGCAAAGGGTCAAGGAGAAGGGGAGAGAGAGAGAGAGACAGAGACAGAGGCCTTCCATCCCCCGAATCACTCCTCTAAATGTCCGCAACAGCCAGGACTAGGTCAAGTGCATCTAGGAGACAGAAATTCCATCCTGATCTCCCACACGGATGGCAGGACCCAAGTGCTCAGGCCGTCAGCTGCTGCCTCCCAGGGTGCGCACGGGCAGGAAAGCTGGACTGGAAGCAAGGCCCGCTGATAGAAGCAGCGGCTTAACGCGCTGTGTCACAACACGCCCCGCAGTGAACCTTTCTTTCCCGAATCCGCATGTTAGACACGTTTGACTAAACAGTTTTCAAACCAATAAAAAGTAGTTTCCTCATATTGTGCAATAAAATCTGGAAGTGAAATAGAATCCTGGTTTATTTGAAAAAGGATGAAAGCTGTGTCGGAATCCAGGAGGAGATGCAAACGCTAGGCCGTTTAGCCCACTTCTGTTTTCCTCGTGCTTTTATATGTATTTATTGTTCGTATGTGAAAGGCTATTAGGTACAAGCTGTACGTGTGTTAGTGTAGATTAATCAACTCAGCAGAAGTGTCTGGATGTTCTGTAAATTATAAGGCAGCCGGACACCATGAACGATACGAGAAAACCTGCTCGTGTTACTTCCTAGGAGGGAAAAGGGTGGCATGGACAACAGAGGCAGTGGTACTCCCTCTGTCTCAGGCTCCCTCTCATCACCATGGGGGAAGAGACATTTCCCTCTGCTCCCTGGAAATGAATCTCCTAGGAACTCTGAGTGTCTACTCTCTGAAAGACTGTGCCAGTTATAAGGAAACCATGTTCCGGGCCTCCAAGGAGGTCTGGCCCAGGGAGACAGCTGCGACAGGAGGACCTGGATTTAGATGACAGAGTTCTGGGGACGGAATGCGGCAGTATGACTGCAGCCGGTTGAGCGGGTATCGTTTGTGCTATGTGTGGCCGATAACACACAAGAAAGAAGGAGCGAGAAGGTCTCCTCTCCTCCTACCAGAGGAAGCGAATGTCAGACTAAGTCACCCGGCACCAGCACCACTCCTTGAGCAAAAGAGAAGGATGAGAAGTGGCATGTGGGTGCTTCCACCAGGATGCTGCCGGGCCTGGGCAGACAGCGAAGATCGGATGGATGCATCAGCTCAGAGGCTCAGAGGCTGCACGGCCGCGGGAGACACCCAGCTGCGCACTCCCTCCTGGAGAGGCCCAACCCCAGCATCTTGGGTGCTGCAAAGTGAGCTCCCTTTGGAGATGACCCAGGCTCAGAGAGACCCCTGGGTTTGACTCGGGGCTCTGCTGTCACCAGCTGGAAACTCTGGACGATTCTTTTAAGGACAGGTCCCACATTATCATTTTACATGAGGCCCAGCCCCCTTCCCTCTGCAGCTAGGTGAAGGCGGAGAAGAAGGGCTGAGACACTGCTGCAGCTGTGAGCAAAATCTCCCACAGAGGGGACAGAGATGTGTGGCCAGACCAAGAAACCTGGAAATGGAGTTGCATAAGAGTGCTCATGGATGCGTGTGTGACTGTGCAGGAGGGTGTTCATGCATGAGTGTGTGTGTATGTCTCAGTGAGTGTGCGGTGTGTGTGGTAGGGTCTGAGTCCAGTCAGGGATACAGGCAGCCTACGCAGATCATAAGCTCGAAATGTCTTCCCTTAGGGAGCACAAAGCAACTTGTGAGTTGACTAGAATTTTGACCTCTATCAAAGGGATCACACAAACAAGACTAGTGTCTGCTAATACTAACTGATAGAATGAAAATGGGAGAGAATGATCCAACATGGGAAGCAGGATACACAGCAGACTCATAGAATGGCAGATGTCCTAAATAGCACTCTGGCCTCAGAATCAGCCCTTAAGGCATTCGGATCTGGCTCAAGAGCCCATGAGAATATTTTAGGCATGGAAAGCTAAGACACTCTGGAAAAAACAGAAGACCTAAATGAAAGATCTCTGCGAGTGAGATCCCAGTGGAAAGAACGGGGCCATCAAAGAAGGAGGTACCTTTCTCTGAAGGGAGGAGGGAACTTCCACTTTGACTATGGCCCTGTGGGAATAAGATCGAAGTCGGCGAACCCTAAAGGCTTCCATAGCCTCGGCAACTCATGACCAGAGCCTAGGGAGATTACTGACGCCATAAACAAGAGTGTCAAATTGTTAAATCAACATCAGGAGTCACTGTGTACTTACGTCTCATGAGGGATCTGTCCTTAATGTGTTATCCAATGTGAAGTGATGCTATTACTAGTACTGAAACAGTATTTTTACACTTTGTGTTTCTGAGTGGGTGCAAACTGATTAAATCCTTACATAGTATATATTGAATCGATCTTCTTTATATAAAGATAATTGCAAATGATTAAAAAATCTTGGTGTTAAACTGGAAATTGCATAGACAATTAATCAATTTTTTTAAAAAAAAATCATGTAGGATCTCTGTCCTTAATGTGCTGTACATTGTGAATTAATACTATAACTAGTACTCCAACAGTATTATCATTTTGTGTCTCTATGCGAGGGCAAACCGTTGAAATCTTTACGTAATATGTACTAAATTGATCTTCTGTGTATAAAGAGAATTGAAAATGAATCTTGATGTGAACAGAAGGGGAGAGGGAGCGGGAAAGGGGAGGGTGGGGGGAGGGAGGGAAGTTGTGGGGGGGGGGAGCCATTGTGGTCCATGAGCTGTTCTTTGGAAATTTATATTCTTTAAATAAAAGCTTTATAAAAAAAAAAAAAAAAAGAAATAAAAGCTTTATAAAAAAAAAAAAATTTGACCTCTATAAACCTTTGCTTAGAGCACTCAACCCTGCAAACAAGAGTTTTATAGATTTCCATTAAAGCGAACCCCATGGGTCTGCTGGCGACCAAGGGGGTCAGCTTGGGCCCTTGCTTCTGAGCTCCTGCATAGCAAGGTGTTGGTCCCGACCCCTCCCCTTAGCCCTTGGCTGCAGGGGGCTCTCTGCAGGAACAGAGACCCCCACTGCAGCATCTGTGCCTGCCAAGCTCCAAACCCCAGGCCTCCCCCACCCCCTAGTGAAGAGTGCCCCCCAAGCAGGAGCACCCAAGGACTCTCAATGGTAGACAGACAAATAGATTACATCATTGTTCTATAATTAGCATCTCTTTTCGCACTGCTTGGAATGTTGATCACGGATATCTGTAGCTGGCTTATTGAGGTCTGTCAACTCCTTGGATATAAACCTTGTTATTTTCTTCGGCCGATTAACTATTCCTAGATGTCTTATATAAATAATGCCCTTCTTAATATCATCTTGACCCAATTCCATAAGTTCTCAGACACTGATTTATACATGCGTCCTTTGCCTCTCTGACACGGGGTCCTCTATCGCTTCTCATTCTGACCTTTTGTGAGCACCTGCACCCTCCCCCACCCCAAGAACAGGCCACAGCCTCCGTGTGGGTGCCGAAGGTGGGGGTGGTCTGCCCTGACTCCCACACTCCTCCCTGCCCCCACTGAGCAGGGAATGAAGGGGCAGGGAAATAACTGGCAGTGGCCTCCTGGCTGGGTGGTCACTGTGGTTCTTCTCCCTGTGTGCACACATGGTGCAGTGGGCAGGCACAGCCCACCGCGGGGAGGCTCACGACTGCGCTCACTTCCCTGGTAGAGCAGACAGGAAGAAAAACATTGGCTTGTGAAACACTGATATTTTCATTTGAACAGGAATTCCTTCAGAGCCTCCACAGAAATGCAAGTGGGGGTCGGCCCCTCTTCTGCACCAACCACGGGCGGTGGGTGGCAGAGCAGGCTTGGGAATCTGTTTCCATCTTGAGCCAGAGGGAGACTCTGGCTTGTTTGCTACATGCATATTATCTTTATTAAAAGCAAAATAGCAGTCCTAATTCTGTATGATCTGGGCAAGGCCCGGGGAGGTGCACACAGAACACTTGATTACATGGCACAGGTACCTCCCAAGCCCCTGTGGAGAAGGTGGCAGCACAGTTTGCTAGAGGAGAGAATGCCACCTCTGGCTGTGGCAATGAGCCTGCTGGGGACAGAGGTAGACGAGGGTTTTCCAATTTTGGCTTCATTGACCTGGAGCCAGAGAATGCCTTGCTGTGGGAAGCTGTCCCAGAGCCTGGTCTCTACACACCCGATGCCAGGAGCACCTCTCCCCAAGTCATGGCAAACACAAGTCTTTCCAGACAGTGACAGCTGGATCTTTGGGGGCAAAATCATCCCTGGTTGAAAACCACTGATAGGACAAGGAGTAGTCCTGACCGGAGGGAGAGGTTGAAGCAGCACGACTCTCCTGAAGACAACAGGCAGGTCCCTGGGACCCCAGTACGAACCACAACCCAGGGAGCCCGACAGTGGAGCATCTGGTGGGAGCTCACGTGTCCTGGAAAGTCATCACCAGGGGGAAGGTCAGTCTCAGAGAAAAGAAGACACAGTCAGATTGACAAGGGCAAGAGGACTTGGGGAGAGAAAGGCTGGCGGCAGGTGCACCACTCAGGAGCTGTGTCAGACGTGGAGGAGTGGCAGAGGGACCAGGAAGAGACTAAAGTGCATGTGTGCAGCCTGGCCGATGCCCCCACAGCCAACAGAAAGAGGATATGGGAGGCAGTCTTTGGTCTTCCTTGGCTGGGAAGAGGGGAAAACTCAGATGTGTTGAGTTATGGGTGCTTTCTTGTCAGTTAAGAGCTTAGTCTATGAACTCCCATTCATCTTGACAGCTTTCTGGATTTTCCAAGAATGGAGTATTCTGAGAACTCAAGTAATAAGGATGCTTATGTGCTGGTCCTCACCACCTTAGGTAACTTGGGTGACACACGAAGCATCATGGACCACCCATACGTGTGTCGTCCATCACAGGGATCCCTTCATTTCACATGTGACATTGTTCCAGTTGCCAAAGTACTGATGAAAAATTGCATGGTTTGGATATTATCTCCAGAAAACATCTGAAGAAACAACATGATGGCGACTGGAGTCTTACCAGGAGGAGGTGGTGGGTTCTTACAGAGCCAGGTCCAGAGGACTCTGCCCAGATCAGCACTTGGTCTTAGAACAGGGCCACAACCTTGCTTCCACGCATTACAAATGACCTGCAATGGAAACCGATGTCTGAAAAGATAAACTTCGGAGAGACACAGAAGTCATGTTGCAGAATTGATGAGCAAACATTATCAGCATCTTAATGTACTACATGGAGTGACTCTCTTAGAAAGAGATTTAGCTCCTAAACAAACTTTCCTTGGAAAGCAGCCCAGGGAGTTGGGCTCCTGTTCATACCCTCTTCTGTACATCCCAGTGGCCTAGACCACTGGAGCTGATGAGCAGTGGCTCAACCCCACAGAAGCTGCTGACACAAAAGGAAGCTAAGGGAGGACAGCAAATGGGCAGAATCCAGTTCAAATGACATAGACCTCTAAATGCAAAGCCAAACCCCAGCACCTGTGGCTGCAAGAGGGCCCCCACTGACACAGAAAGGCACGTGCTGCATTTCTCGAAGCATGTTTTTCATGCATTGAGGTTATAAGAACATAAAACAAATTCCATTTCCTGTGTGTGTCCAGGGAAGACTTGGAGACCCTCCAAACACATAATAAGAAGGCGAAGAAGGAAATGAAAAAGGTAGGGGTGAGGAGGGGAGGGAGGGAGGGAGGGGTAAGAGGGGTGGTTAAGAGCAATTTGCATTTCTCTTTATGTTCCACACTTGTTTAACAGGCTATAATCAATAACATGACTGTTTTTTTTTTCCTCAGCTAAGTTGCAAGCAAGGCTGTTGTGAACACTAGAAAAGAGGTGAGTGTACACGCAGAGTGAGGTGTGTACACGCCTTTAGCATTTGATGGTACCTACACTGCATGCTGCTCAGTTGTCCACTGCAAATGTTTTTTCTTCTCTATGTAACATAAGATCAGTAAAATGGGGACCACTCTGAGTACAGGCTACAAAGGACACCTATTTGACCACTTTAGACAAAACTCTCTAGCAGTACCACTTTAAGCATGGTCCATTAGCTTCACCTAGGAATGCATGCAAAATTCTGAATGACAAGACCCAGCTTAGGCCTATTGGGTGAACCAGATTTTGCATTTTTATGAAATACTCCAGTGATGCTGAGGGCTTCATCGTTAAGCTTCAGCAACTCCATCCTGGAGCCATGTACAAGCTGGGTGTTCCTGGAGCCATGAACATGCTGGGTGTTCCTGGAGCCATGTACAAGCTGGGTGTTCCTGGAGCCATGTACAAGCTAGGTGTTCCTGGTCCACTCCTGGAGCAGGACGGCTTGGGCTGAGAGCTTCTTGTCGTTTGTCCATGGGACCACACCGAAGCACGGAAGCAGTGGAGACTCAGCTCCCTGGACAGCAATGCACCAGGGGGGTTCCAGGCCTCGTGTGGTGAGCTGCAGTTGGACGTGACCCAGCTGCTGCCAGTCACAGACAGCAGAACCACCTGTGGTCACGATGGATTTTAGAAGAGAAGAGGGAAAGGATAATGGGTCCTTCAGCATAGCGCTGGGAAAGCATGGCTCCAAAGGCGCAATCAGCGAACTTCTACAAACCACCAGATAAGAAGTATCTCTAGCTCTGTAGGCCACAGTGTTTCCAGCAACTCAGCTCTGTCACTGTAACACAGCAACAGGTGATACATACACAGAGCGTGACTGTGTCTCACTAACACTTTATTTGACTAAACAGGTGTGGGGCTAGTTGTATCCCACAGTGCTCCTGTGCCAACTTCTATTCTAAAGGATAAAATATAATGCCACCATTAAGATCTGGAAAATTGTGCTGGATCCATCTGAACCAACATAAACCCTTTAAAAATACTTAGTATATAATACCATACATATATTTAATATGTAGTAGTTGTATGTATGAATGGGGTACCACATGACTTTCAAAACATGTGTACGATATGTGATAAAATCAAGGTAACTGGTATACCTAACCTCTCAGACATTCATCATTTCTTTGTGCAGAATCCTCTCTCCTAGGCATTTTGAAATGTACAGTTGTTACCCAGCAGTAGTTGCCCTACTCCTCCTCTCCAGCTACACACCTGCACCCATGAACCACCCTCACCCCATCCTCCCCTACTGCCCCCCTCCCACTGTCCCCAGCCTCTGGTAACCACTGCTCTGCTGTAGTTCTGTGAGATCGGCTGTTTAGCTCCCACATGTACATGAGCAGATGCAGTGGTTGTCCTTCTGTGTCTGCCTTATTTCACTTAACGTGACATCCTCCAAGGCTTATCAGTGTTGCAAATGACAAGACTTCATTCCTTTAATGGCTGAATAATATTCCATATTCTTTATCCATTCGTCTGCAGATGGACACCTGTTTTGACGCTGCTTCTTGGCGTGAATTGTGCTACAATAAACATGGAAGTCTCTGAGTTCCTTTCATTGGATATATACCAGCAGTGAAACTGCTTGGTCATATGGTAGTTCTATTTCTAGTTTTTTAATAGTAGCTTTTAATTCTAATTTTATGTGAAAAGCAGAGACAGACAGAGATCTTCCACCTGGTGGTTCACTCCCCGAGGCCCTAACAGAGCTGGGCCAGTAAAGCAGAACTCAGTCGAGGTCTCCCACGTGTGTGGTAGGAACCAAGTACTTGGACAACTCTTGCTGCCTCCCAGGGTGCACAGTGGCTCAAAGCTGGGATCATACATGGAGTCAGGCCTGGAATCCAGGCGCTCCAATATGAGATGCAAGGGTCTCAAGGGGTGAGTGGACTGCTGCGCCAAACACAGCCACTGCATCCAGTCTTCTGGGTTGGTTTGTTTGTTTTTGCGGAACTTCCGTACTGTCTTCCCTAATGGCTGCACTAAATTACACTCCACCAGGGGAGGAGGGTTTCCCACCTCCACATTCTCACGCACCTTACTTAGGGAGCCAAGCAGGAGATGGGACACACCAGCCACCCTCCCGTACTTCTGTCCTTGACCTCCTCGCCTGTAGCAGCCCCTCCCCTTGAGTTCCCGTGACAGTGGGGAAACCTTCAGGACGACACCAGACCTATCTGGTCAGCGCTCAGCCACCACTGAGGCAAAACAAGAGGATCCGAAGGGAGCATGCACACCGCAGAGAAGCCGCTGTGTCTCCTCCCTCTGCTTCAGGGCTCCGACAACTACAGGCTGTGAGACAAATCCAGCCTCACTCTTGGCAGTAAGATTTTTACGTGGACGAAGCTATGTCCCTTTATATAACAATATTATCTTGGGCTACTTTCAAACCATGCGGGCAGTGTCGGGGTAGCTGCAACTGAGGCCTACGGCCTACACAGCCTAAAATATGGACTCCTGGGGTTCTCCTCCATGTCAGGCAGTCCCTGTCTCAGGAATGCACGACAGCAGGTTTCCAGGTTCTCACGCACAGCACCGCTGCCCCTTGCATCCCCTGGAAACCTCCCTGTGCCAAGCACATGGCACCAGCTCCGGAGCCTTCCTGCCGGGTGTCTCCCCAAGAGTGCTGGGGGCGTTCAAGTTCAGAGTCGCTGGATCTCCACGTAGGCTGTCGGTCATGGAGAGGCAGAGGTAACCTGGGGCCTGTTCAGGTCCAAGTCATACGAAGATCACCCAGAGCCCTGACAAGCCAGGAGGCTGGCAGGGAGGGCACCATCCACCCCGTACCAGGACTCTGAGGCAGCCCCCGCGGGGGCGAAGGGAGAGGGGAGGACAGAGGCCAACCCAGGGGGCCTCTTATTTCCCAGAAAACTGGGGCCTGTTTTGGTAAAGCCTCAAAGAACACAAAGCATCCTAAATTCATGGAGCAAACTTCAACAAACAAAACCTTCCGGCCTTTGAATTCCTTGTAAGTAATGCTCTTCAGGAGGCAGGAAAATGGGCTGCGGTGGTTTGGGTAGAAGCAAGAATCGACAGAAACACAGCTCCGTGTAACACGGTGTTAACAAAACACAGGCTCCTCACTTCAGACAGCTGGAAGGAAGCAAACCCGCATGGTGCACCCACTGCCGCGGTGCCTTGTGCATACTGCCATTGCCACCTGCTGGTCACCCATGCCCACTGCATGCCCCTTGCACAAGGCCTCATGCAGATCCCTGTAAGCCAGGGCCAGGCTGGCTTAGCACTGACTTGTACTGTTGCATGTGTTTCTGGGAGGCCACAATACAGCCAAGGGCACGTCTGACCCTAATCCTTGGCTCTAAAACTTGCTTGAGAACCCTCCGTCAGAATGAGCCATCCCGGTACACTGCTAAGGGCTCACGCTTGTGCCACTAAGACAGCCAACAAAAGCGTAAGCCACTGAGCAAAGCCACTCTGCTGAACAAGGAGGAGAAAAGCCCCTCTCCCCGCCTGGGCTTGGGGTCAGGTTTCTTTAGCCAAGCTGCCATGCCCTCCGCAGGAATACTTGAGGGGCCGGAAGGTTGGGAGGGAACGCAGCTGCTCTGCTGTTTTCTTTCTGGGAGATCGGGGGAGCTCAAGAACACAGAGGAAGCACCCAGCAGCGAGAAGACATCCTCCCAGGTCGAGAGCTCTGCCCTCCCTGGGGCTCACATCCCGGCACACCTGCTGAGACCTCTGAGGGTGCCCCTGGAGGAGCCCACAGCCTGCCAGGGAGCGAGGCCCGGGAGCAACGAGGCTGGGTATCCCCCATAGAACCATGGGCCTGCCCTCCCTGCGCTCAGTCCTCTGCTCTAATTTCAGAATCAGCTGGCTTCTGAGCCATCGCTGCAGGCGAGCCCTTTCCGTCATCCGTCTTGTGTGGGGCCCCCAGTCGATGCCAAGCAGCTGCTAGGGAGGTCTCCCGGCCCTCGTTGGGCCCAGCGAGACAGTGCCAGGAGCCAGCGCAGCCCAGGAGCCCCTAGGGATGTTCGGGGCATCCTCCCGGGCCCTGCCAGGAACAGGGAGCTGCACAGCCCTCCCAGGAGAAAAGCCGTTTGTACCAAAGGAAAATGGCTGCACCAGGGGAGATGTCACACAGGACGAAGCCACTCCCGGTCAGCTGCCACCTCTGCAGTATATGATAGAAAACCAGGATTTGGGCTTACAGAATCCTGCTGTGACCGACAGGCAAATAGAGCCCGTGTGTGCTTAAGTGCGTGGTGTTAGTCAGACAGGCATTTCTTGCCTCTGTTTCACCCACGACGAAACCGAGGGTCAGAGGCACTCCGCCTGGCGGTGAGGAAGCTCGCGTCCCACAGTGCAGTACGGTTCCGTGCCCTGGCTCCTGACGCCAGCGTCCCACCAACAGAGACCCTGGGGGGCAGCAGGGGCTAGCTCAAGTGACTGGGTTCCGGCCACCCATGTGCGGGGCCGGGTTTCTTCCTGCTCCCTGGCTGCAGCCCAGCCCAGCCCTGGCATTTCAGGCATTTGAGGAGTGAACTGATGGGAGGGCGCGCTCACCCTATCTCTGTTTCTCTCTTTCTGCATCTCTGCTTCTCTGACTCTCGAGAAAGTAAAAGCTAATTAAAAAAAAACAAAAAACAAAAACAAAGAAAGTCTGGTGTGGTGGTTATTCCAACAAGAGGGAGTAGTAAGCAATCTATCCAGTGTTGTCTTCGAAACCAGCACTGCTTCCATCCTGAGCCCCAGGCTCCCAGCTGAAAGGAACCAGGGACTTTGGAGCCGGCTTCAGCTCCAGCTCTTCGTGAAGCCAGGGCCACCATAGCTGTGGCCACTCCTGACAAGTGTCTTAGTGCAGGCTGATACGGCAAAGCACCATAGACAGGGTGGTTTAGAAACAATGGAAAGTTACCTCTCACGGCTCTGGAAGCTCTGAGTCTGAGACCAGGCCGCCAGCATGGCCAGGTTCTGCTGCAGGACCACTTCAGGTTCCTGAGAGAGTTCCTGGCGCTCATTTCTGAAGCACATGAGTCCCATCCATCAGAGCTCCGCCCTCATAAACTCATTACTCCCCAAACTCCCACCTCCTAACACATGGGGAGCTAAGATTTCAACATGTGGATTTGAGGAGGGCACACTGGTCCATTGCACCAGACACGCACTGCCCACTCTCAGCCATACCCAGTCACCATCTCATCACCATCTCCCACTTTCCTACCTGTGTGCCACCCAGGTGCACAAAGGGGCTGTGATTTGCAGGAGGTCAGTGTTGTGTTGTACCCTGACCCCTGGGAGAGTTTCAGCAGCCATGGACTTCTATTCCTACAGCAGAAACCAGGAGGGAGCAACGCCTCCACAGGGACCTGCAAAGACCCAAATGAGGATCCGCCATCCCACACTGACCCCCCCCCCTGGGAGGGGCTGCTCCCACAGACACCTGCAGGGCAGAGCTGGGTGCAGAGAGTGGAGGGGCAAGTCTTTGAGATGGAAGATCCTTTTCTGGTGGGCAGCTCGAGCCTTGAGTGTGAGCAGATAGTCATCGTAAAGGCACCTGAGATGACCCAACAGCGGCCAAGTCAGCAAGAAGCCAAGCACTGGCACATTTCAGCTTTGCTTTTCTCTGAAAATGAATGGAACATGGGATTGAGGACAAGCTAGGATTGCTTGTGTGAAAAAAAAAGAATATTACCATTTGCTATGCATTTAAGTTCCATAAACGTGATCCCATGCGAACTGTGTGTTTGTGTGTGTGCTGCATGTCAGATGGCCCCACTTCCCTTCTGTCATGGTGAATCTGGACTCTAGGAAGGCATTTCCTTAAAGTCTCCCGTGATCTCTGTGTGGACGAGATGGAGAAAGGCAGACAGATGAGAAAACACTTAGGTGAACTCTCTTGTGGCCTATATTTCCTATATTTTGTTCCACTGTGGACACCAGATTTTCAGGGAGACATTAACAAAATGGATTTTCCTGTAAGAGAATGACCATGATGATGAAGCAGCTGCTAACCCTATCCTATGAGGGATGGATGTTTTATCTAAGAAAAAATGAGGAGCCTGGGCGAGGGGAGAGAGAACAGGGTACGCCTCTGTGATAAAGTGGAGTGAGTATATCTTGGGGGCAACCAAGGTTCAAATCACAAATCTTCCTGTCCTACAAATGCTTGGTGTCATCCCCACACACTGACACCATTGTTTCCAACAATAGTTACAGTCCGGGGTGGGCAGTGCAGGATGATGACAGGACCAGAGTTACAGAGGCAGGGTAGCAAGCCGGACACGCGGGAGAAGATGCCACAGCTCTTAGTAGTCACCAGGTCACTCGGGATGCCAGATACAGCATCTCTGGCACATGCCCCACTGGAAGCCTACAGGATTCTGTTACACAGGAGCTTCACAATGGCCAAGCATGATGGAGATGGGAGCAAGGCGGTGCCCAGGGCAGCTGGTGCAGGACTTCCTGGCAATGGTTGTAATGAGTCCATGAGGAACACAGCTGGATGCAACACCCAGCCAACCTGCTTATAAGGGAGACTCCCTGGATAAACACCAGGAAGGGATCAGTCTGTCCTGGAGGCAACACACAAAGCTACCCCTTCACAGATCTACTGCACCAGAGGCTGGCCTGAGGTTCCACGTAGGATAAATCACGTCTTAATTTAAATGTGAATGACCCTCAAGTGTTTCTTTTCAGAGTGCCTGCATTCCATAAGACATCAAACCATTTCAGTGCATTAAAGCCTTAGCTACAGTAGGGGCAGCTATGGGCCCTGGGCTGCAAGCCTCAGAATCGACCTTGCTGAGCTGGGACAGCTGGTTGGGAGAGTCAGTGAGAACATGCTACACTGTTCGAGGCTGCAGGGCCCACGCGGGCAGAGCAGGGAGGAGCCCAGAGTGCAGGGCGACCGGACACCCTTGCGTCTCCAGAGGCAAGGATGGGCAGAGCATAAGGCCCAGGAATGGATGTGCAAGGGCCTCCAAGGCAAACCTCATGACATCGCAGCTCACCCGAGAGCCAGGCCCATCACTGTGGCTTTATTTCACATCTCTTTGACAACAGCAAAACGCATGTGTATTCACTCAGTGAATTTCCTCAGTCATTTGAAAAATATTATCCTTAATAGAATCACCAGAAGAAAACTACTTGTTCATTCATAAAACATGAAATCTCCAAGACTGTATCATCTCACCTGAAGCCCTTAGAACTAAACATGGACTCCAGCCTTTTTCAAAGGGCAACAACACACTCTCCCTCCACCTGTTCTTCACAGCCAGAATCCAGAAAACATTTAGAAAATGAAGAGGTGGGGTAAGACACCCAGGAAACCAAACGAAAGCAAGGGCAGCAAAGCCAGGTAGTGGGGTCCTGAGTGAGCCATTCGAGTGGTGCTCACCCCAGAAGCAGCATGTCCCCAGGATGCCCAGGAGTCTCCTAAGGGGAGTTACACTGAGGGCTGTCAGAAATGACAGTTACCGGCTGCATTGTGGTGCAGTGGGTTCAGCCGCTGCCTGCAAAACTGACATCCCAAATGAGCACCAACTCAAGTCCCAGCTGTTCCACTTCTGATCCAGCTCCCTGCTAATGTGCCTGGAAAAAGTAGAAGATGGCCCAAGTGCTTGGGCCCCTGCCACCCACATGAGAGACAAGAATGGAGTTCCAGGGGCTGGCGCCATGGCACACTAGGTTAATCCTCTGCCTATGGTACTGGCATCCAATGTGGGCACCAGTTCTAGTCCTGGTTGCTCCTCTTCTGGTCCAGCTCTCTGCTGTGGGCCAGGAAGCCAGTGGAGGGTTGCCCTAGTGCTTGGGCCCTGCACCCGCATGGGAGACCAGGAGGAGGCACCTGGCTCCTGGCTTCAGATCAGCGCAGCTCCAGCCGTTGCTGTGAACCAGGAGCAGAAACGCCTGTGTTCTCCATCAGCCGCCCAGGTCGTGGTACTCTTGTTATAGCCCCAAGATGGCCTAATACAGAGGAGACCCTGTCACAGGGGACACGCCAGCTCGCAGGACAAACTCTGTGGGAGGTTCACTGGGACTCCCAGCATCAGGGTGGGGAGCAGAAGGATATAAAGGGCACGTCCTACTCCGTGCACCTGATCAGAAACGCCTGTATGTGAAGAATGTGAGCTGTCCCTGGCCTGGTCAGTCAGCATGGACACCTGCAAGAGCTATCAAGCACTGGCATCAGTGAATTTTACTGACCCCACTAGTATCATTACAAAATATTATTTCAGGACCAGCACTGAGGCATAGCGAGTAAAGCCAAGGCCTGCAATGCCAGCACGGCACATTGGCGCTGGTTTGTGTCCCAGCTGCCCGACTTTTAATCCAGCTCCTTGTTAATGTGCCTGGGGAAAGTACCAGAAGATTTCCCAAGTGCTTAGGCTCCTGCACCTATGTGGGAGACCAGATGAAACTCCTGCTCTCTGTAACTCTGCCTTGCTCTTTCAAATAAAAATAAACAAATCTTAAAAAAAAAAATTCAGTACAGAAGCAGCTCACAGGCAAGGACTGGTGAAGTCAGGTATAAATCATCCTACGGAATGGGTGTCCCAAGATCTATCAATATTTACTCTTATTCATATGCCCAAGTATACCTGGTAATGAACTTCAATCAGTGTTTGGGCTTATATTCAATAAATAATAATTAAATGCATATTTTATGCCAAGCATTCTGCTAGATGCTAAATACACACAGTAATGAAGGGGGGAAAATGACTCCCTTTACAAGTTTTACCCTCTAATAAGAAAAGCATGAAAACAGGTAAGTCTATGTCGTAACTCAATACTGAGGAATTTGAGGGAACTGTGCATAGATTCAGATGCAGGTCACTAAAATGGGCCACACGGCCAAGTGCCAAGATGCTCCTCGGGCTTGCCTTGTGATGTTTCCATGTGCATGGCCTGCTCTGTTCCCTAGAAAACGCAGGAGCCAGAGTTTATCAGCACACGGGCCACGAGTCTCTCCCTGGGTCATGACCTTACATTTAAGTGAGCCGACCAACACTAACGCATGATCCAGAACTGTAATTTTCTAGTTTACAGTGAAATTTGCATTTTTATACAGGTCACTGATAGAGGCTTGAGATGACAGCTCACTCTGCTGCAGACAGATCTGGGCACAGGCTCTCAGTAAAGAGACACTCAGAAGAGTATTCCATGAGTACAGAATCAAATCCAGGGGATCTATGAGCATGAGTGTGCAGACTTCAGGCTAGACACCTACTGGACAACTGGACGGTCAAGACAACACACCCTACCCTGGCCAAGGCAACAGCTTGTCTTCCCTGCTGGTCAAACGTCTTCCTCATCAGCTAATCATTTAAGTTTCAGTATAACTAATTTAAATGTGGTACAGATGCCTCTGACTGCAAATTAAGATAAAATTTAAATGACTCACAATCACCTCCTAGATTTTAGAATGTTTTCCCCCAATATTTATCACACGTGTAAAGGAAGATAAACTGCTCAACAGCTTTGAGTGTCAGTGTGTGTGTGTACTTGCATATACACAAGAGGTCTTCGAAAAGTTCATGGGTGGAGCACACTTTTGGCACAAAAGCCACTTGGGATGCCTGCATCCATAGTGGAGCGCCTGGCTTGAGTCCTGGCCACTCCACTTACAGCTTCCAGCTAATGTACACCATCAAACACAGCAGATGGTGGCTGAAGAAATTAGTCCTTGCCACACGGTTAGAAGACACAGAGTTCTGGGCTCCTGGCTTTGGTCTGACCCAGCCTTGGCTGTTGTAGGCATTTGGGGAAAGAATCAGTGGATGAAAAATCTCTCTCTATATATATATATCTATCTATATATCTATCTATTTACCTATCTTTGCCTTTCAGATAAAGGGAAAACAAGTGAATCAATTGTTAAAAAGTTTGTGGCAAATGCCTATTAAGAAAAAACTACGTGTAGATTTCATGATTGAAAGTAATTTACATATTTACAACAAAAAGAAAGAATAATACAGGGCAAGAATATATATAGCATAAATTCTTAAAAGTCTTTTTACCTCATTCAGCTTTTCTCTCAGTCTCTTACCCCTGCAAATCTCTCCCACCAAAAAGTCCTCCCTCCCTCCCCACTCCACCTCTTCAAATCCACAACCTCCCCTGCTCACTCCATTTTCTTCTAGGTGCTTTTGCAGTGTAAAAATGGCTGTGACCCAGTCAGCATCAGCCCTGCCCAGATCTCTCCTCCCCCTCTAAGCTGTGAGCAAAGGGAGACAGCAACTGTGTCTTTCTTCTTTCCCACTGGGAGCCAAGGAGTGTGCTCAGTGCAGGTGCTGATCACTCAACACACACTCACACACACAGTGTTTCATGTGCTCAGTGTAGGTGCTGATCACTTAACACACACTCACAAGCACAGTGCTTCATGTGCTCAATGTAGCTACTGATCACTCAACACACACTCACACGCAGTGTTTCATGTGCTCAATGTAGGTGCTGATCACTCAACACACACTCACACGCACAGTGTTTTATGTGTTCAGTGTAGCTGCTGATCACTTAACACATACTCACATGCACAGTGTTTCATGTGCTCAATGCAGGTGCTGATCACTCAACACACACTCACACGCAGTGTTTCATGTGCTCAATGCAGGTGCTGATCACTCAACACACACTCACACGCAGTGTTTCATGTGCTCAATGTAGGTGCTGATCACTTAACACACACTCACATGCACAGTGTTTCATGTGCTCAATGCAGGTGCTGATCACTTGACACACACTCACACACACACAGTGTTTCATGTGCTCAGTGTAGCTGCTGATCACTTAACACACACTCACACGCACAGTATTTCATATAACGGAGTGACTGCTCTGCAGGGGTCCGAACTACTAACATCCTATATGGTGAGTGATTTTCCAGGTTATTACCATTATTCCTATAGACTACCCCTTGTTGGTCACATTATATCCCATTATACGACTACTGTATAATTTCATCATCACTTTTGTTTGCATAAATAAGCACCATTAAACATTCTTGCATATAACCATCTCTGATTATTCCCTTAAAATTATGTTCTAGAAGTAGCATTGCTGGACTTGGTTCAATAGGAACTTTTCTAAGTCTTAATACAGACGACTACATTGCTTTACAGAATAGTTACTATTTCATTCCCACTGAGCCAAAGAGCGCCTTTCTCCCTGAACTCTTATCAGCCAAAGTTACTAAGGCTTTTCTGTTTTTATCTTTTCAGAATTGAAATCTGAGAAACAATATGTTCTTTTGGATGCATTAGCACCTTCAGAAGCACTGACTTGACCTAAGAGGCAGCATGCATTAAATCCAATATTGTAAGTTACACGGTTAGAGTTTCCAAGGTGACCTTATGTCCCCTATTTCCAAGCCGATGCCTTAAATTCTTTTGGAACAAGAAAGAATATAAGTGAACACATTCTCCAAGTTCTTGATGAGCATCTCAAAGCTGTTCCCAGGGGCCAGAATAGAAGCTCGCCCCATGTGCCATAGAAACATGTAAGAAAAACTCTGCAGAGAATGTCAAAGACTTTTTGGAGAAGAAAAATAACAGAAAAGCGTTAAGGATGAAAATTCTTCAACATCAGACAATGGATGTACTTGTACCATGGTTACATCGGCGGTCTTCAAAGAGCCACGCATCCTGGACATCCATGTCTTTGCACAGTCCTCTCCCCCACTAACTCAGCTTGGCCACATGACCTGCTTCAGTCAAGAGGACATCAGTAAACCCAATGCAGCAGAATCTTTATAAACAACCTCTCCGCTGGGATGCAGCCACTGTCATGTGAAGAAACTCATGGGAAAGACCACACGGCAAAAGGGATTCTTCAGTCATCCTAGTGATTCCAAGTGAGACACCACACACACAGAGTAAGGCCATGTTAGACCAGCTGGTCCCCAACCAAGTCACAGGCATGAGTGAGCTCAAATGAGAATAACACAGAGATGATCCAGACACGTGAGTGCTGCTGCAGCCATGAACATCAGCGGTTCACCAGGTAGCCACTAATAAGTGAGCCAACACCTTCTAGGCACAAGGAATGGCATCCATCCAATGTTACACCCAGATGTTCATAATAACAATAAAAAACCAAACAGGGTGAGAATGGCTGTGATATTTGGTAGGTGGTGGCCCAAAGGAGGAAGCTCCCTACTTCCGGAAGACAGAAGCTTCACGGGAAAGAAAACCTATTAGATTTGTCTTGAAAGATAACCCAGCAGACAAAAGAAGGAAATTCCAACTGGCAGAGGAAACAGTGACGGTGTTGAGGTGAACAAAAATTAAACCTGCAAAAGACTGCATCCAGCGATAACACAGGTGAGATGCTGGAGAGAAACAAGACATAAAACTCACACAGGAATTCTTAAAAGCCCATTTCCCACGTGTCAGATGGGGGAGTAAGTCAGGGCCGTGCAGCCACACTCTTCTGCCCCTCTACAATGTCCAATACACCTCTGAGGCCTCTACATGCATCCGTGGTCTATAAATGTCACATTTCAGTGCGCTAAAGAGTGATGAGGTATTCAGCAGGGGACAGGTATTCAGCACTGTTAGATCCTGTCTCACCTTAGGTATCTCACTCAGCAATAAGTTCATTCCAGTAAATTCCTTAATCCATGTCTGATATCTGATTCATCAGATAATTCAGCAAAAATTTAACAAATTGCTCATATTATTATAGTAGTCAAATCTAGTATGACTTAACCCGTCAAATAAATTTTAACAATTTTGGGGGAAAGGATTTAAAGTTCTGAATGATATCCAACAAATCACATGAAACCAATAGCAACTGCCTTAGAATACTGTACAAGTTGTTTAGACAGAATTGAAGGATTTGATGCAAGGTTGTTGTTTTTAAACAAGCCTCAATTTTTTTGATACTGGAGGTAAAATGAAACAGCAGCAACTAACCCTTAGTGGCAAGAGCAATTTCATTCCTGTTACGTCTACCAACTCCATTTCCACACAAAGCTAGGATTTTACTTTATTAAGAATATAATGTGGGGCAGGCATAGAGGTACAGCATGTTACACCACCACCTGTGATGCCAGCCTCCTGTACAAGCACCGGTTCGAGTCCCAGCAGCTCTGCTTCCAATCCAGCTCCCTGCTAATGCACCTGGGAAAGTAGTGGAAGATGCCCAAGTGCTGGGGCTCCTGTCACTCGTGTGGGAGGCCCACATGGAGTTCCAGCCTCCTGCCTTCAGCCCGGCCCCACCCCAGCTGTTGCAGCCATTTGGAGAGTGAACCAGCAGATCGAAGACCTCTCTCTTTCAGTCTCTTGCTCTCTCTCTGTAATTCTGCCTTTCAAGTAAATAAATAAATTTTTTAATATAAAGTTTGTGGAAAATGTATATTATGAAAATATTGAGAGATCTATCTCTTTAAAATAAATAAATCTTTAAAAATAATATTATAATGCAGAAAATTAAAAAGTCTGAAAACAAACTCAAAATTGAGCTTGTAAACCTCCATGCCGGTACTGACTGCCTAGCCATCTGTGGTACGTGTGAAACACACAAGTACAACCCGAAGCTTGGTCTTGGAAGATGTGCAGGGCAGCAAGGCCCAGACCTGGCCCTCCACACACTGCAAACACTACCTGACCTCAGAGCAGACTGAGCCCCCGTAATCTCATCAGCTGCTGTTAGTTACAGAAGCATCTCTCACACTCCAGATAGGGAATGACAGACTATGCAACAAAGTTAGTGAGGGTCAATAGAACAAGAGTCAGCAGTTAATCGATTACAGAAGGAAACTCCATGAAAGCAGACGAACCCACTTTCTCAAGATAATCAAATCCCTGACTGTGCAGCCTCATGAAATTGACTTGTTTTTTTTCAGGTCTAATTGACTGATGACTGGGTGTTATATAAACCTTAGGTGTGTGTCCTCCAGATAAGACACAGTATGCTAAGAAAGCCAGTCAACTATGTTCATTCCGCATGGAAGGTGTTCCAGGGAGATGGATGGATGGGTGGCTGTCCCACCAAGACAAGCCCTTGCTCGAAGTGTCAAGGGTGCACTACAAGCCCCTGGGAGCAGCACCCTTTATAAGGAAGCCATGCCAATGAGACACAATCGCAGCTCTAAACAGTAAAAATGATGCCACAACTACAAGACACATTGTACTTATAACTACCTAAATTCTGTCTAGGTTTATTTAAGACTTACATTAATATGGGTATTTTTAAAACTTTAGATTTAATTTTAAATCACAGACTGTTAGTCTTGGGAGGGATTGTAAAACTTTTCTAGATCAGTAAATCAACCAAAAGAGAAACCTCATGTACAGTATCTCTGGAGATGAGACGGCATTATGTAGAATGAAAGGAAAGAGGAAAAAGGATTATTAGAGTAAAAGTAAACCTCAGCTCCCCACATTTCATTTTTGAACTGCTTTAATTATAAGAAAATTCGCCTATTAATTGGGGTTAAATCTAAATCTAATTCCTAAAATTTCCACTCAATGGAACCTTCTGGAAATACATGTGAATAATCTAGTCCATTTGGTTTTGTGTGCACACAAAGCTATATTTTTACTCCTGCGACACTTTTAGAATCTCTTAGTCAAGGTCTCATTTTAGCTTCTGTCTTTATATACAAATATTTTTCCAACGTTTAATTGTATAGCCTCTAAATGAGTAGTTTATAGTTGGTTTTTAACCCCAAACCTCCGTCGGTAAATACTTTTAAGCCTGTGTCAAATGCATATGTATTTACATATTTATAAATGATATACAAGTCATTTTGCTGTTAGGCTAGCATATTATAAGATACATATGAAAGTAACAGTAAAAGATTTAGAGAGGACAGGAAACTAAACTCTTACAGCCATGGCAGGGGTGGCAGCTGAAGCCTGGAAGCGACAAGGAGAGTGGCAAGGCAATTCACAGCACAGATTTAGACAGACTTAGGAACTGCAGGCACCATGTAGAAGTTCTGGTGATGCCTCAAAATATGAGGATTGGTGGTGACATCCCTTCTCCACTCCCTAGCTAAACGACTTCCCTCACACAGCATCATAACCTACAGATCTGGCAGAACACAGAAAATTTACTTTCTAGAAAACTGCATGGGGGCCAGCATTGCGGCGTAGTGGTTAAGCTGCCGCGCGCGATGCTGGCATCCCCTATGAGCACAGGGTTCAAGTCCCAGCCGCTCAACTATCAATCCAGATCTCATGTGCTAATGTGCCTGGGAAAGCAGTAAATGATGATCTAAGGAATTGGACCCCTGCCATGCACATGGGAGACCCACATGAAGCTCCTGTCTTCTGGCTTTGGCTTGGCTCAGTCCTCACCATTGCAACCATTTGGGAACTGAACCAGCAGGTGTGTGTGTGTGCATGTGTGTCTGTAACTTTCAAATAAAATAAATAAACCTTGAAAAGAGAACTGCATGACTGAGTACATGAGCTGAATTCCACACTCAGAAAGGTGGCCGCTCCAGCCGCTTTTCCAGCTTCCAGAATAGCAGCAGTCAAGTTCATTCCCTCCTTGTATGGGAACTGAGAATCTCCTCTGGGGATGTGGAACTGCTAGAGACTAGCTGCACTAGGTTGCTATTCCAAAGTGAGAAAACCTGCTCGTTGACTTATTAACTTATCGTGAGTCTTTGATTGATAACCCCCCCCCCCCCGTCATAAACAAAGCAACTTCACCAAGCCCTTAACGGTTTCATTCTCTAGTGTGTACAAAGAATCAAGGGTCCCAGAAATTTGATAAGGGCCTTTGAAATTAAATACACAGATGAAAACTAATAGGGAAAATAAGAGAGAGGGAGGGGAGAGGAGAGGAGAGATGGGGAGGGGAGAGGAGGGAAGGGAGACACACAGAGAGAGAGAGAAAGCGAGAGAGAGAGAGCGAGAGAGAGAGAGAGAGAGAGAGAGAGTGAGCGAGTGAGCGAGCGCACTTCTTTGTTCTGGTTCATTTCCAAACACTTGGAACAGCAGTGCTGGGCCAGGCTGAGGCTGGGAGACAAGAACCCAGTCCATGTTCCCATGTGGGTGGCATGTACCGCTTCCTGAGCCCTCACCTGCTGCCTGCCAGGAAGCCGGAATCCAGGCATTACAGTGTGGGGTACTGACATGTTAACTGCCAGGCCAAATGCCTGTCCCTCGGAAGCTTTTTGCTTTCAGCATCATTGTCCCATTCCTTCCTGGGCTACAAAGTCTCTGCTGAGAATTCCCCTGATAATTTTAGGGGGTTCTCTTGTATGTGATAAGTTGCTTTTCTCTTTCTGTTTCCAAAATTCTCTTTTGTCTTTGAAGATTGCTCAGGAAGGATTTCTTTATAGTTCATGTATTTGACTTTCTTTGGGATTCATGGTTTTGGGTGTTCATTCTTCTCTCCAGGTTTTAGAGGTTTTTGGCCTTGTTTCTTTAAATAACCTTTGTTCCTCTCAGACTCCCACAGTGTGTGTGTGTGTGTGTGTGTGTGTGTGTGTGTATCACTTGATGGTAGTCTGTAAGTCCCAGAGGCTGTCTTCCTCTTCTTCTGACGGTGTGATTGCCATTGATCTCTTAAGCTCTTCACTGCGTTCTTCTGTTTGGTCAGGCCTGCTATTAACTGGGATTTTTCAAATCAGTCACTGTCTCCTTTAGCCCTAGAATTTCTGTTTGGTTCTTATTTCATGGTTTCTATCACTCTGTGGAATTTTTAATCTTGTTCATATCTTGTTTTCCTGATTCTAATTATGAATTACTTTTTAAAAGATTTTTTAAAAAAATTTTTATTTCAAAGGCAGAATTACAGAGAGAGAGGGAAAGACAGAAAGAGAGAGATACCATCCACTGGTACACCCCCCATATGGCCACAATGGCCAGGGCTTGCCAGGTGGAAGCCAGGAGCCAGGAGCCAGGAGCTTTGTCCAGGCCTCCTGTGTGTGTGTCTATCTTTCAATGCAAAAATCTCCCAAGGATACTATTATACGCTACAGCTCTTTGAAAATTAAGGAAAGGGGGCGTAGCTGGTACAGCTGCTATCTTGCAACACCAACACGCATATGTATGCCAGTTTGAGTCCCAGCTACTTCACTTGCGATCCAGCTCCCTGCTAATGTGCCTAGGAAAGCAGAAGATGGCCCAAGTGCTTGGGGCCCTGCCCCCACATGGGAGGCCCAGAAGAAGCTCCTGGCTCCTGGCTTCACACCAGCCCAACTCCAACTGTTGTGGACATTTGGGGAATGAACTGGCAGATGGAAGATTCTCTCTCTCTCTCTCTCTCTCTCTCTCTCTCTCTCTCTCTCTCGGTATCTCCCTTTCTCTAACTCTACCTTTCAAATAAATAAATAAATCTTTTTTAAAAAGTGAATAGATGGTGATCTTAAAAAAAACAAAAACTAAAGAAAGTAAAGGGCTCTCCCAATAAACAAACACTGTGGGAGTTTATGCGATTCCTGCTAAATGGAATTATTGAGGTTTAAATGAAAAAAAAAATTATTCAACAACACGAAAATATATAAATGTATAAAACTCAATATAAAATAAAATATAGTCAAATTCAAAAAACTCAATATAAAATAAAATACAAATTCAGAAAACTCTTAGCCTAAAAGTTAAAAGACAAAAACACTAAAAATAACTGCAGCTGAAATAAACTATTAATGAACACATAATATTAAGAGATGTAAATCTGGAAAGGCATTGTGGTGTCAGAGGTTAGACCACCACATGCCAGAGTGCTGGGTCGAGTACTCTGCTTTCACCCAGCTCCCTACAAAGGAGCCTAGCAAGCAACGGATAACGGCTCAAGTATTTGAGTTTCCCGAAACCCAAATGGAGCTCCCATCTCCCGGTTTCAGCCTGGCCCAGCCTCAGCTGCTATAGCCATTTAGGGAGTGAACCAGCAGATGGATGGTCCCTCTCACTCTGTTTGTTCCTCTGTAACTCTGACTTTCAAAATAAATACATAAATATTTTACAAGTGAGAGAGAGAGAGAATATGATACCAATGACGTGAAATGTGGGGAAAAGGGAAATGAAATTAAATAATAGGGTTTTTATATGTGGTCACAATTATTAGCATAAAATAGACTACTGAGGGAAGCTTATGATGATAAATGCCTACATTTAAAAAAAAGATTTCAAGTAAACAATCGAACTTTATGCCTCAAAGAACAAGAAAAAAAAAAATGAAGCCCAAAGTTAGCAGGAAAAAAAAGGATATAGCAGAAATAAATGAAATCATGACTAAAAAATAAAAAGATCAATGAAACTAAGAGGTTGTATAGAAAAGATAAATTGACAATCCTCTAGCCAGAAGAAGGAAACGGAGAAAATCGAAATAAAAAATTATAAATGAAAAAGGAGCTATCACGACTGGTATTACAGAAATACAAAAGACTGGGGCAAAGGTCCCTGATGCTGGCATTGGCAATGTTTCCTTGGATCTTATAGCTCAGGCTATAAAATAAAAAACTACAACATACTAAAAAGCATCTGTGCCACCAAGCAAACAGTTAGCAAAACGAAGAGGCAACATATGGACTGGGGAAAAATGCTTGTAAGCCGTATCTGATAAAGGGCTAATACACAAAATATGCAGAGTTCCTAGAAGTAGTAACAAAATATAAAGCTTGAATAAAAAATGGGGAAGGGACCTGCATAGCTACTTCTCCAACGACGATCTAAAAAAATGGCTAACAGGTAAATGAAAGTTGCTCAACATCACTAATCAGAAAAAGGCAGATCAAAGCCACTATCAAATACCTCACACTGATTAAAACATCAATTATCCTAAAACAAAAGAAAAAGCAAATGCAAAAACAAGAGACAACAAGTGTCGGTGATGGTGTGGGGTAAAGGGAATCCTGTGCACTGTGGCTGAGAACGTAGACCATCGTGTAGAACAGTAAGGAGGTTGCTAAAGAAATTAGAAATAGAATTATCATACGACCCACAATCCCTCTGGGCATCTACCCACAGTAAATGAAATCACCACTTGATAAAGATCTGTGTGCTTTCATGTTCACTGCAGCATTAACTCACAACAGCCACACTCAGGAAACAACCTAGGTGTCCAGGAATGGATGAAGAAAGAATTGTGAGCCAAGGGTAGGGAAGAGGAGTAAACAGGATATGCAGGTCAAAAACACAGGGGAGCACATACATAGGATAAATAATCTGGAGACAGTGCGACACGAAGACGATATGCAAGGAAACTGTATTGCACGTGGGATTCGTGCCAAAGAGCATTACATTTTAGTTGCTCTTACCACAGAAGTTTTGAAAATGAATAACTATATATGATGGCTATATATATATATATATATATATGCAGACACATACATTATATATCATGTATATAAACTGACTATATATGATGTCTGTGACTTGGCTAACTGCAGTAAACTTTTGACTCTTTTATGAATCCCATTACATCATGTTGTACACTCCAAATATATACACTAAATTTTATTAAACATAAGAATGTATTTATTTTTAAAATGGCTAAAAGAATAGACTTCAAATGTTCTCACCATGAAAACATGATAAAGTGGTAGATTTGTTAATGAGTTTAATTAAATCTTTCTGTAATATGTACATATATCAAAACATCACACAGTATCAATAAACAAACACATTTGTCAATTAAAAATAAAGTGAATGAAACCATGCCTTGTGAAGGAAAAAGATGTTTTTAAACTTCAAGGCAGCCCTCATTAAAACTAGGGATCAAGGAATTTTTAGACAAAGTGGGTGTTGAAAATCTTCTCTCCCTACGTGCCTCTCATCAGGAATCCAGAAAAATGCGAGAGTGAACAAAAAAAGGAAGGCATGAGGTACAGCAAAATGGGAAAGAAACCACAAAGGAAAGAGGCAAAGGAAATTTCAAGAAAGACATGGAAGGAAAGCCATAGGATGGCAGCTACCCCTTTGATCTAGAAAATAAACAACCCATTGCCATAATTACATACACACTGAAGATTAAACAAAATGTTTACACATGCATCCTGACGCCATGGCAGTAAAGACTGACTACGCAGAATACAGGAGCACAAGTCCCTCATCTTTCAGACCAGGAGGTCACTAGATAATGTCTAAAATAGAAACATCAAGGAACAATAGTATGAATGTGCTATTCACAAACATGGGGTAAGTGACAAAACGTTCTCTAGGGGAAAGAAATCAACAGGCAATGGGTCAGATCGGCAAATGCTGGTTTCTTGTTATAAACTTCATTCATTTTTAAGTCCCAAACACAATGTACTTCACACACACACACACACACACACACACACAATGAAATTACAATGGAAGCTAACAATTCTAATATTTTCTTCCAAGAATTCAGAGAACTATACACCAAGCAACGTCTGTACTTCACTGTGGGGATCACCATTTGATACAATAAGACAAATAAAATTCCATTTCAATAGCAAGGCTTCTCAGGAGCCCTGCAAATGAAGACGGGTCACAGAACGCTGCAGAACACTGAGTGAACTCTGGCCTATCTCCAACTGTCCATAAAAGGAATTTCATGTACTAACAGGGAGTCTGCACTGACTAGCTAGAACACGAACAGCACCAATGCCACAGGCAGAGGCTAAGCCTACTACGCCACAGCGCCAGCCCATTAAACACACCTTAAAATAAATAAATAAATAAAAACAGCGCTCTCCACGCCACCCCAGTTAGGAAACCCACCCAGAGCACGCAGTACCAATGCAGACTTCATGTCCTGCAGGCTCCCCAGCTCTCCAGTCAGTAGAACGTACGACACCGAGATCTGGAATCTACATTTTTACAACTGTCTGGTGATTTTGTGTCATTAGAGCTCAGATCTTGAAAAAGAAAGTGAGGACTCTCTTCCTAAATTCCATGCATAAGGCCAGGAGTGGCCATGAGAGTTATTATTTTGGGCTTCAGTGACTGTGCACTCCTTGTGGGAGCTGCTCACTTCAGTACTGCCAGAGCAGCCAGTAAGGACTTATGTGCAAAAATCGATGTGGCTGTGAGCCAAACACGATGTCGCCGCAGACACAGAAATTTGGGTTTTTATGTAACTTGGACGTATTACTAAACATTCTTCTTGATTTTCTCTGCCATTTAAAAATTCGAAAGCCATTTTTAACCTCAGTTGCTGCTTATCTCCGTGAACACAGCTGCGGCCTGATTTGCCATCAGGGTCAAGTCGCCGGCTGACTCCTGGTTCAGAGCTCTTCACAACCACTGAAGGAGCAGTGAGCGCAGGGGCATGCAGGGAGCGGCAGGCTCTAGAAACCAGAGCTAGAAAAGACCCGTGGCTCTGCATAAATGAATCCTGAATCGCTACAGAGCAGACTGCAACATTGGGCCTTGCTCCCTTCGCAGGCACTCTATCAGGAGAATAATTTCTGACTGCCTCATGCCCTGAAGTCTTAGCCCACCTTTTCAGCACTTCTTTTGATGATCATTTTAATCTGATCTCACCCAAGTAAGATTAATTGGCCGGGGGCCAGTATTGTGACACAGCAGGTTCAGATGCTGCCTGCAGTGCTGGCATACCGTAAGAGAGCCCGTTCTGGTCCTGGCTGCTCCACTTCCAATCCAGCTGCCTGCTAATGCACCTGGGAAAGCAATAGAAGCTGGCCCAGGTCCTTGGGCTCCTGCACCAATGTGGGAGACCTGGAAGAAACTCCTGGCTCCTGGTTTCAGCCTGGCTCAACCCTGGCCATTATGACCATTTGGGGAGTGAACCTACAGATGAAAATCAATCTCCCTCGCTCGCTCACTCCCTAACTCCGCCTTTCAAATCTTTTTTTATAAAAAAAAATAAGATATATTAATTTATTTGAAAGGCAGAGATCGAGAGAGGGAGAGACTGTTAAAGACCTTCCATCCACTAGTTTACTCCCCAAAAGGCCACAAAAACCAGAGCTGGGCTGGTCCAAAGCCAGGAACCAGTATCTTCCTCTGGGTCCCCCATGTGGCTTCGGGGCCCAAGCACTTCGGTCGTCCTCTGCTGCTTTCCCAGGTGCATTAGCAGGGAGCTGAGTACAGCAGCTGGGACTGGCACTGGTGCCCATATGGGATGCCAGCACCCCCGGTGGCAGTTTTACCAGCTACACCACAATATCAGTCCCAGTCAATAAATCTTTAGAAAGAAAAAAAGAGTAATCAGAGGGAAAGGTAAAGCACAGAGAGTGTTTCCCCACAAATCTTCTTTTCTCTTAAGATTAGCAATCCCAAGATGGAGCTGCCATCTTAACTTACCACGTGGATTCTGAGGTTGTGTAAGCAATTCAGGGTTTGGGCATCTGGTAACACTCAGAGCTTCAATCTGTCTGAACTGCTATCTACCAAGACACCGAACCAGGGGCTTGGCATCGAGTAAAGGACTCATTCTTCTTGTCACGCTTTGGATGATAGTTACACATGACAACAAAGACTGCAAGGACTGGTAAGCTTCTATCTTCTACTCGAAGCTGGGTTAAGTATGTTGGTCTCTGTAATTGAATTTGGGTTCACAAATATGAGGACTTTTAGGACCGTTTACAGGGTTTCGTAACTGTTCCTTTGACCACAATGTTAGGATGATTCTTTTCTTGGGTCCCAGGCATTCACGAAGATGGGCCGGCAACTGTGAGGGCTTGCCTGTGTGACATTTTTTGTTTTCAAGCTCCCACATGTAGATTAGCAACTATTTCAATAAAGATCAGCCTCCAGAGCTGAGTAAGCTTTCTCCGCATGTGTAGTAAAAATGTACCCAGACAAAGCTGACGAGCAGTGCGCCACACTACTCAGCAGCAGCACGTTCCCACTGTCGCAGACCGCTTGCTGACTACCCCAATAAGGCAATCAGCACTTTCTTTTAACATCTGTGAGTTATACATGGGGATATTTCACAGGAATACAATCAGCTGAGATTATTTCAAAATGGGAATTTGCCAGGCATTTGGGTCAATAGTCGGGACACTACTTTGGACGCCTGGTCAGTACCCCAAGTCCACTACTTCCCAACCAGCTCCCTGGTGATGCATAGCCGGGGAAGCAGCTCGTGTCCCTTCCACCCACTGGGAAACCCAGGCTGAATTCCAGGTTCCTTTCTGCCTGGCCCAGCCCCAGCCATTGCAAGCATTTGTTGAGTGAACTTGTGGATAGAATCGACCTCTCACTCTCTCTCTCTCTCTCTGCGTGCCTGTCAAGTAAAATGAAAATAAGTAGCTTTTTTTAAAAAAAATTAAATATGAATATCAAGAGTTCAAATTATGTATCTTTGATTCCATCATGAAAGGCAACTGATAATTCCAAAATGCAGTACAACTTAATGGTCTGTTAGGAACTGAAAATAAAAAGGAGATGAGCAGTTCTGTGCAGTGTTTGCAGACTTTGGTTGACACTGATATAATCTGACTGCCTTAAAAATGAACTGTCTACAACTCGCTAGCAGCTCTGCCCATTTGCTTCTAAGGTGCCACTTCACATTCAGATCAACAGTTTTCAAAAAGTCAATGGAGCTGATTCTTCCATTCGTTGAGTGATTTTTACTGATTTGATCAATTACCTTACCTCGGAATTCCTCTAAAGACACTCAAAAAAAAAAACGCAAATGTAGCAGCCAGGAGAGCAGATGTGTAAAAATGTAGGTAGGAGGAGGTGGTGTTGGCATGTCAACTGTGCTCAGTTTAATCTCCCAGGGTACTGTTACTTACAATTCAGCCTGAGCTCTTCCCTAACATCATGCATCATACACACACACACAACTGCCTCTCCCCTCCTGCCATCTCCCCAGTCTCTCATTCTCGACCTTTCCTTTCCTGCTTCATACCCCGATGTCGTCCTGACTCTTGATGCTCTCCCCACCCCCCAGAAACACTAGTACTGCTGCAACAGTTCCACATCATCTTCTAAAGTTAGAATACTTCCCCAGATGCTCACTCTGTAATGTGTGCTTTTAACACATTATCTCAACTTAGGAGCAAAAATAAAAATAAAACAAAGCATCAAGAGCTCACATAAAAATGTTTCCAACTTGGAGGAGAGCAAAAGAAACATAGCCACTTTTGCTTTAGTATCTGGCATGGATCTTAACTATCCTCTCCTTGCCCTGAGTTATAAAAAATACTAGGGAGATAAAAAGAACAATGGAAGGTGAGCATGCTCTGAACCAGGGCTCCACAGAGAGTCATTCGCTTGCTGCTTCTCTCTGATGGCTCTGACAGAACCCACCATTCCTAAGTTACTACACATTCCTTGGGGGCTGTTCAAGACAGACGCTATCCCTTCAAAGCAATTTGCTCATCATTCTTACGTACAGACAATCTTCCTCAAGTGCTCTAGTCAGGACCGAAAGCCTGTAAAACATTTCAAGTGCAGAGAGAAGCAGTAGGGTGTGGCCTAAGGAACCCCACTTCCACCATAAGGAACACAGATTCTGAGCCAAGTCACTCAGTTCATATTGAAATATGATCATTTTCCACCAAAAAGACTTGCCCCAATACATCGGGGACTCTTCCACGTCCAGAGCAAAAACTGAAAAACATCTTAGAAACAATATTCTGGTAACTATTCATCAGTTCCACTCCGGCACCGTTCCATCAGACAGACATGGTGAGAGCAATGTGTCAGCAGCTATGCCTACAACGACTTAGCAGGTACAGTTGAGGGCACAGAGATGCCTGTCGCACAGCTACACCCCAAAGGCTTGGGCCGCCACTCCTGGTCATGCCACGGGAAAGGCTGTGGTTTCCCCCAGTAGATATCCTAAGCCTCCCAATGGCTGGGTCCTTTGCAAGGAGCCTTGGCATATTTAGGGCAGTGTTGCAGAGCTGAACGGCAGTGAGGCACTGCTCACCTCCTGCTGCTCCTCCTCCATGCTGAGTTTCTCCAGATGTTTCTGTAGGCTTGGAGGTACGGTCTGGTCACCCAGTCTCAGGAGGCTTTTAAATAAATCTGTGTAAGCTTTTAGGAAGAGGCAAGGAGAACCACATGGTGCAAGTCTAGACTGAAGATGAGAAGGTTTGAGTGCGGTCAAGCTAGCACGCCAGAGCTGAAGGTAAGGAGGCAGGACTGAGGCAGGAATTCACTGAGTCCCAGGGCACTGACTGTGACTTCCCTGAGTCAGAATGCTCATAGTGGAAAACAACACAGGGCTCAGGGCAACACTGACCTGGGAGTCACACTCACCAGTGGGAAGCAAATGCACGCTCTTTATAGAAAAGAAGACTGCTTAAAGCAGGGAATGACGCAACATTCAAACTCCCAACTGGGGCTGGCGCCGTGGTATAGTGGGTAAAGCTGCCGCCTGCAGTGCCAGCATCCCATATGGGTGCTGGTTCGAGGCCCAGATGCTCCACTTCCGATCCCACTCTCTGCTATGGCCTGGGAAAGCAATAGAAGATGGCCCAGGTCCTTGGGCCCCTGCACCTGCGTGGAGACCCAGAAGAAGCTCCTGGCTCCTGCTTTCAGATAGGTGCAGCTCCAGCCACTGCAGTCAACTAGGAAGTGAACCAGCAGATGGAAGACTCCCCCCCCCCCCCCGCCGCCTATCCTTCTCTGTGTAACTCTTTCAAATAAATAAATAAATCTTAAAAAAAAAAAAAAAAAAAACTCCCAGCTATCTCGATATCAGCCAAGACCAGGTAAAGTCTTGTTATTGAAACTGTATACTTCTGCTCTTTCAGGTCAGTACGAAAATGCTGATTATAATTATCAGTCAAGAAAATAATGTTTTCCTTGAAAGTTATTTTTATCTCTTAAAAGAACCTTATACAGATAAAGTTATGTTCAGGAAGAGCTCTTTGGGCTCTTTAAAAGGTTTAAAGTAAGAAGAGAAAACATCTTCAAATTACACATGAATTGGTAAGTCGCCTCATTACCATGGAGTTTTCCACGAAGACTTCAACATGAAGATGTTGAAAAGATAAGACTTAGTTCATTAAGGTACACTGGATTACTGAAGAGTTGAATTTAGTTGAAAACAAAGATGACTGCGAAATAAAATTAACATTTAAAAGTTAAGCAATTACTCTATCACAGACCTTGAGTAAAAGATGAAGATTTTTTTTTCTTTAGCCAAAATATTTAATGTTACAGCAACTATTAATCAGCAGTGGAAACAGAAAAAAAAAAATCACCAGTACCCTGAAGCTTTATAACGTTCGAGAGCCAGCCTCCTAAGTAATGTAAATGTTGACTTTCGAATCAGTGGAATCCTTCATGAAGAATGCATGCTACAGGAGCAGCGAGGCTTGATATACAGAAATGGTGAAGTGTTTGATTTTATTTCTGTTTCTGTTTTTTCTTATTCTTTGAGAGGCGGCGACAATAAGGGACAGGACAGTTCCCATTTGCTAGTTCACTTCCCTAAAGCCCTCAACGGCTGGGACTGGTCCAGTTCTCCATCAGAGTGGCAGGAAGCCATCATTGCCACCTCCCGGGTCCCCACTAGCAATGAGCTGCAGTCGGGAGCCAGAGCTGGGCACTGGGCCCAGGCACTCTGACTATGGGATGCAGCATCCAAGCCAGGCCAAATGCCCTCTTCATGGGTTTCCTTTTTAACTCAAAAGAAACAGACTGAATTTCTTTGCTGCATTTTCATATCAACTAGGTTAATTTCCAATGTCCTCTTATTCTGAGCTAAATGTTTTTGTATACTTCAATAAATCAAAAGCAACAATCAACAGAGAATTTTCTTTTCTTCGAGAATGGAGTAAAAGGGGCCAGCACTGACACACAGTGAGTTAAGTTGTCCAACGCCAGCATCCCACACGAGCGCCGGCTGGGTCCTGGCTGCTGGGCTTCCAATCCAGCTTCCAGCTAATGCACCCGGGAAGGCAGTGGAAGATGGCCCAAGTGCTAGGGCCCCTGCCACCCATGTGGGAGACCCAGATGGAGCTCCTGGCTCCTGGTTTCAGCCTAACCCAGACCCAGCTACTTGGGGAATGAACCAGCAGATCTCTGTTTTCTCTCTCCCTCTCTCTGTAACTTTTCCTTTCAAATAAATAAATATTTAAAAATACATAATGAAGAAAAAATAATGTGATCTCAGTGGTTTCTGGATGCAATTCCAGAAAGATTCCTACAATATTATAAAATTAATGTACAACTTCCAAATTTGTGCACCCTGCTTGGGACACTGCCCCCTTGTGATTTACGTAAGCCGGTGTATTTGTTAAGACATCAACTTAATAATTTTACAAGACATTTTCTCCAATGAGTATTTCATAAAGGAACCTCTGTGCCCCAGTAGGAGCCGGACGCTCTGAGGACTGAAGGCTATCGACGCAGCAGGTTAGGTGGCTAGGTGTACCCTCGGCTGAACTACCTTCGGGCCTCTCGACTTCCCTCCTACCTCCTGTGCAGGAGGAGCTCTGCAGAGAAGTGAATGCTGCTTCCTTTCTAGGTCAGATGTGTTTGCCACAAGCATTTTTTGTCAGGAGCTCCAGAGACACAGGAGGAAACGCTGACATCCAGAAAAGCAACCCTGATGTAGATCACAGAACGTGATCAGCAGGCATAGCGCCCACAGCGCCCACTGTGCCCACGGCGCCCACAGCGCCCACAGCACCCACAGCACCCACAGCACCCACGGCACCCACTGTGCCCACAGCTCCCACAGCACCCACTGTGCCCACAGCTCCCACAGCACCCACTGTGCCCACAGCACCCACAGCTCCCACAGCATCCACTGTGCCCACAGCACCCACTGTGCCCACAGCTCCCACAGCGCCCACTGTGCCCACAGCTCCCACAGCACCCACAGCGCCCACAGCATCCACAGCACCCACAGCATCCACAGCACCCACAGTGCCCACAGAGCCCACAGCGCCCACAGTGCCCACAGCGCCCATAGCACCCACAGTGCCCACAGCACCCACAGTGCCCACAGCACCCACAGCACCCACAGCGCCCACTGTGCCCACAGCACCCACAGCGCCCACTGTGCCCACAGCACCCACAGCACCCACTGTGCCCACAGCACCCACTGTGCCCTTTGCACTGCGAGGATCAGCATCAGCTGTGTGCTGCAGACTCCAGTGTTCTCTTTGTGTGCCATGACTGTCACTGTGACTCTCAAGTGCCCTCCAGGGCTCCTCTTGTGCTAGGCCTGAGTGTTTCATTCTTTAACAGCTCTCCTCAGACCGGGTCGACAACCTGCACTCCACTGCAGCCACAAACCATTAGCTGGTCATCTGCAGCAGGCGCAGCTGGAGACTGTCGTAACACAAGGTCAAGGGGGAGTAGTTGGGGAGGGAACAGTACGGCTCCACGTGTAAAATCCTCAAGCAATAAATGTGCCCCTTCTTTCCAAAGGCGGCATACACATTTTAGAACTCAGCACATGGCAGGGACCAAGGTTTCTCTTTGCTCTTGCTGACTCTGGGGCACATCATACAGCTTGAGAGTACAGTGCTAAATGTTCTGATACAGATTTTGCCATTCACTCCCTACTTTAAAAAGAGTGGGAAGATCCGCCATTGACATTATGTTTGATATGCTGCCACAGATTCTGTCACAGAATTTCGAATTTTTTAAAATATGACAATCAAGAGCTTGGGTTACAGTAAAATCAGGCTAAGTCATTGCATGAATTAAAGACGAAGAACCTTGGGGGATGATTTTCTTGAGTATAAGAGCACACCAGGAGAGACGGGAGAAAGAGATGAGAGATCCATGTGACATTTCTTACTGCACACCACTTCCTAAGATAAAAGGCCAAAAGTCATGTCACCAATGTACAGTGCCCATTAATGAACATTAACTTCAGGAGTCTTCATATACCACCTCATTTTCTTTTCTGTAACAATAAATCTGCGGCTTCTTTATTCCGTCACTGAATTCCAGAAATGGTGTGCTGTATGCTTCTTCAGATGCTTTGGCTTATTCATAAACTCGTAAATAATTAAAGAAGAAAGATCTCAGCATTAGCCTTGAGAAGTGCATTGCTGCTTCTAGTGTGTGTGTTCACGCACTCAAATGTGCATGTGTATGTTGTGTATGGTGCAGTACTCACAACTACACGGTATTTTTTTAGCTTCTCCTTTTGGGGAAATGCTGTATTCACATGGAGTAATGCTGGTACAACTTCAGACAACTAGCACTGAGGCTCCTTCTGGTTCTATTTTCAAAGAGATTGTTTTGACAGCTCTAACTGTGGCATGCAGAAATGCCAGTCAGGTAGCTGAACTTGCATTTCAAAGACTAACCCTCAGGACTAGACTTATTAAATATTAAATATGAGCATTAAGAATATCATACATTTTACATAGAATATTTTTGCACCAACATGATTTCCTCACTGGAATCACTGGTCAGCCCAGTCCCCTGCTACTATCGTTCCTCAATTATGCAGCAAGCCAAGGCATTTTTCTGTTGAAACCAGCAAGTTAACTGGAACAGTCTCTCCGTGGCGAGGCCCTGTCAACATGTATTACACTCTTCTCTCTGAATTACACTCTGATGATAATACAGTGAAGTAGGTTAAGAAAGGAAAGTTAATTTTCTTGATCAGAAACATCTAATGAAACTTTTGTTCACTTCTGATGGGAATTCATCACGTGTTGAAAGCAACATCCTGGGCTCAAAAGTCAGAATCAGGTTCCACTCCCCACTCACTCAGGACGTGTGACATGTTTTCCAAAGTGATGAGCAACTAATGACTAGATCACAAGGACTGAAATAAACACTTGAATCTATCAAGTACATATAAAATACCACTGTTGTATTACAAAGACCCAGCTGGGATTAAAAGATTGACTAAGGACTACTGATGCCTACCACTGTGATTAACTAAAATTAAAGTAAGAGATCACTTGCCTGGGATTAACATTCTATTTATTTCTAGTAGACATTTGTAACTACAAAAATGAGTATTAACTGGATGGTTGGATTGCACAATTTGGCCTTTTCTTTTCAAGAGTAAGATTTCTCTTGAGAACAAATATCAATGCAAAAATATCCCAGCACTGCCAATTTTTCTAGCCTCAAAAGCAAAATATGAAAAAATCCAAAGAGTCAGATTTCAAAAATATGCATAGCTGCAATGATGCTGAAGCTGTGCTCCTTTAGCAGACTCCCAGGAAGGCAGGCTCCCTGGCTGCACTTCCCAGGGACGGGCGGGTAAATCTGCCTCCTCTGAAGACCAGAGGTCTCTAAGTACCTCAGTGACAAAGATGATTCTGGCTTTTTAAGGCCCTACTGCTTTAAAAAAAATCATTTGTAATACAAGAAAAGGTTTATTACTTATTGGAGGATCCCTCGGAAAACTCAACAGAACAGTTTTAATGAATTAGAAAATGAAGAAAGAGGAGACTGGTAGAAATCTCCATTAAGAAAAGCAAAAGAGAGACACAGAGAGAGACAGGGCACTAATTAGACCAGTGTAGCTGCCTTTCTTGAACTTTATCAATAGATTTATAATATCTGTATCCTCTTTTAACTATGCCACGCTTGGTTCTTTGGGGAAGGTATATAGAAAGTGAATACTTGGTCTCAATCAGGGTTATAGCTTTGGTTAGATGATGTGACTCAAAGACGGACACACAATTTCAGCACATGGGCAAGAATCCGTCTGCTTCTTTAATGCTACTATCTCCATGAACAGAACAGTGCCTGACACCTACTAGATGTTGATGATCTATTGCTGGGTTAATGACAAAGTGGATTGAAGCAAGTCAAGGTCTGGTGACGTAAGAGAAAGCACGGGAAGAACAATCTGGAAGCCATGTGATCCAAGACTGACATCAGCGAAACTACCTGGACAAGATGGAAGTGGGCAGGTGCTGAGATACTAACAGGTTGTTTTCAAGTTACAGTATTTACAAGTGACCTGTCAGGATACGGAGATCACTGAGAATGTGCACATAAAGGAGCAGTGAGGGCCATGATATCAAGATCACAACAAAGACTGCAAGCAGCAGGAGGACCGTACACTTGATGCCAAGTCTTATGAAGAAATAGATATTTAACTCATATTTTTATCAAGAAAAAAACTCTTGTCCTGCCTAATTCATATCTGTATTCTTTGTACATCTTCATAAAGTCTACTCAATTTTGATTCAATTCCTTGTATCTTCAGTCTTATGGTCCAGTTACATCTTAGCCAGGATCCATTTTCTTAAATTCAAATAAATACTTGGGTATCCTGGAAATGAGCCAGTAAAGTTAACAGAATTGTACTTCCAGGATTACCAGTGACATAAACAATGACATCATGAATGGTGACAGTACAAATCACTCTATCATACAGCAGTGTTGGAAGTAGAGTATGCTACTGAGTAGGAAGGGCTCAAAGATCCTAAGAGCCCAAATTAAAATGCTGGTTATGCCATCACTTTGCTGCAATTCACAATTTTCTTTAAAATCCACAAAAAAGAAAATAAAGTAAAAAATAAGCCTCAGTCTCATTTGTAAAATACATACAATAAAATAACATACTTCACAAACCTCATCATGAATATTAAATGAAATAAGGAACTTGAAAAGACTTGTAGGACCTAAGCCTATAATAAAAAGTCTTTTTTCACAAATTTTTAAGTATTTTAATGTTTGTTATGTATTTCCACCCACTTGAAAGGCAGGGCAAGACAGCTAAGAGCAAGAAAGCAAGCGACAGAGCGAGAGAAATCTTCATCTTCAAAGAGAAGAAATCTTAGTTTCAAAACAAATGCATTCATTTTTTCTTTCATGCAACATACTTGTGTGTCACACAGAGGACAGCTCAGACTAATGTAATGCCACAAAGATCCTCTCTTACGTTTCTTCTAAAATTTTTATATTTAGGTCTAGGATTAGTTAACTTTGGTATGAAGTATGAGATTTAGATATAGGTTCATTTTATTGCATCTGAGGGTCCAACTATTCCAGCAAGACTTGTTGAAAAGATTATCCTTTCTTTATTGGATTCCATTTGAACTTTTGTGGAATCATCTAAAAAAAAGAAAAAGAAAATCTTAACTTCTAGTAGAACAAGATATCCTAAGTTCACCGACATACTCCTTCTATCTATCTTAGAATTAGCTCTTTCTGGCCGGCGCCGTGGCTCAACAGGCTAATCCTCCGCCTTGCGGCGCCGGCACACCGGGTTCTAGTCCCGGTTGGGGCACCGGATTCTGTCCCGGTTGCCCCTCTTCCAGGCCAGCCCTCTGCTGTGGCCCGGGAGTGCAGTGGAGGATGGCCCAGGTGCTTGGGCCCTGCACCCCATGGGGAGACCAGGAAAAGCACCTGGCTCCTGGCTCCTGCCATCGGACGAGCGCGGTGCGCCGGCCGCAGCGCGCCAACCGCGGCGGCCATTGGAGGGTGAACCAACGGCAAAGGAAGACCTTTCTCTCTGTCTCTCTCTCTCACTGTCCACTCTGCCTGTAAAAAAAAAAAAAAAAAAGAATTAGCTCTTTCTCCAGGGAGTGACAGCTCCTCTCATGGAGAGACATGTATGCCGTCTTTCAGAGCCCTCCTGGGAATCCCACCCAGATGCTTCTTTTATATCTCACTGTCTCCATGCAGAGGCAGAAGTGCTAGAAAAAGTCATCTTTTGATGTGGCCAACTTCCCAGAGTACTGTCGCTACCAAAGAGATGAGCTAGTAAAAGGCAATTTACATATATCTATACACTGAATAATGTCATGGGAATAATTTCTTTAGATCAAAAGGCATAGCTTATATGGAGATACTTTACCACATCACAATTAAATTTACTGTAGACAAATACCATTCTCAAAGTGTATTTGCAATGGGAATATTAAAACATGTTACAGAGGGTCAGTGCCCAGATCAAGAGGAACCACATCTGACAGGTCTCATCCACGTCCAGATTTCATAAAGACCAAAGGTTCTGGACTTTGAACTGATGCCATAATTCAATGTGCCTTTCAAATCACGGGAAGAAATGAGTGCATTCTGAACAAACTCAGCAGACCTCCTAGTCTGCAGTGTACAACACAGGTATGATAGGCATTATGTGGTATAAATTTCAGAATGTGGACTCCGAGAAGCCTGGCAACTTCTTCCATGTTCTTTGGGATCTGAAAGCTTCTGCTTTCACTTTCTTTGGGGCAGGTGGTACCTTCAAGATTGGCCACAAGGAAAGAGAGAGAGAGAGAGAGAGAGAGAGCGAGCAGATGACGCAAGTGCAAATACAAATGAATCTAACTTGGATGATCTAGTCCAGGTCAAGCCTCCATACGACTAGAGTTGCTTGAGCAATCCCAGGACACTGCCTACTCGAGACTGCTGCAGCTGAGCCGATACACGATGATGGCTGACTTAAAGCTTAAGCTGGAGGTGACTTTTGATGAAGCAGCAGATAATTAAACATGAAGGTATCTGTGATCTGTATGAATAATCAATTTCCAGGAACAACTTTAGTAGAGAAGGAGCTTAATAATCAGGTGGACAAAATGACACATTCTGTGTACGTTAGTCTTTCTCCCTGGCCACCACCTAGGCTTTGTACAACGTGACCATGGAGACAGGGATGGAGCTTATACATGGGCTCAGCCATATGGATTTCGATTTGCCAGGGCTGACTGAGCTACAGTCACTGCTGAGTGCCCAAAATGCCATCTAGCAGGGATCAACACTGGGCAATGCACCATTCTCTACCTGGATCCGCCACTTTAGTCCAGGTTGATCATACTGGACTATTTCCATCACAGAAAGGGTAGTGCTTTGTTCTTAGCATAAGAGACGTTCACCATGGACAAGGGTGTCTTCCCTGCCCACAAGACTTCTGCCCAAACTGCTGTCTGTGAAATTACAGAAATCCACACAGTATTGTTCCTGACTAGGGAACTCACTTTACAGCAACTGAGGCCAGCAACCCACACAATGACCACCATTGTATTTCCAATCACTCTGAAGGATCTGGCCTGATGAAATGATGAAATGATCATCTGAAGACTCAGTTATGGCATACTATGGGATAACTAAGGCTTCAATGATGTCCTCTAGGAAATGGTACACACTCAGCAACTAACAGACGGTCTCATTTCTCCCACAGTCAGAATTGAAAGCTCCAGAAATCAGTAGAAATGGGAATGACTCCTGTTTTACCTTAATCATCAACTAGCAAAGTTTTTGTTTCTTGTTCCTAAAAGTGTAGAACAAGCTAGTTTTGATGTCTATGTTTCTAAGGGGATAATGTTTTCACCAGTGACACAACACTAGTTCCATGAAACTGGAGGCTGAGACTTCCACATAGCTATTCGGTTCGTCATGCCAGAAAATCAACTGGCACATAAGAGAGTTGTTATCACTGACTGGGATGACTGTGAAGGGAAACTGAGTTGCTAAATACAAAATGAGGGTGGGTAGGAGTATATCTAAAATGAAGATCTGGTAGTGCATCTCTAGGTTTTCACCTGTTTTAGGATACAAGTCAACAGAAGACTACAAGAATCCAAGAGAAACAGGTCTGCTAATGTCACAGACCCTCTGGGATTAAGGTTAATGTCATCCAATCAAGTAAGGACCCATGACTTGCTGAGTGATTGCTGTGGGCAAATGAAATATCAAAAAGGCAGTGGAAGAAAGTTACAGAATAAAAACCGTGATAATTACAAATATTTCTATGTCTGATGTGTGTGTAAATAAATTATTTTTCTCCCCCCTTCTCTTATACCATAAGGTATGTTACTAGTAGTTGTTTATATATTCTTATACATCAGAATTTAAGTTATAGGATACCAAAGGTGGCATGACATCCAGCTACAAGAGAAATAAACATAACCCCAAAGTAGATAAATGACATGGGACATCACACCCTTTTCCATGTAGAGCTATCATGTTTTCAGTTAACTCATAGATAACCCCATCACACTAGGTAGAAGCATGATTTTTACAACTGCTATTATTGAAAGTTAAATACAGTTGGGTGTTAAATATGAACACCAAGCAAGAAGTGGACAGTGTGTGGTCACTGTTCTACCAACTTGACTAAAGCAGCAACTGCTCCCAGAACTGTTTCCTGCATGCGTTCAGATCAGAGTTGGCCTACAGGAGAAGCCGCTTGGGACCTGGAATGGAAGTAAACAGCAGTCATTGCCCCCCGAGGGTCAGCTGCGGTGCAAACGGCCGCCTCTGTGTTTCCAGCTGGTCCTGACTCTCCCCTGCTCCTCCTCCTGCCTGCCTGCCCACCTGACCAACAGCAGCCCTGGGCCACAGTCAGGTGGTTGGTTACCTGAGAACCCCCGCGACGGCAGGATTCGGAGGAAACACCTCCTCACAGGTTCCTTCCCACAGCTCCACTTCAGCAGCCAGTGCGTGGTTTCTGTTCCTCCTGCCCACCTGCGCCAATGCTGCAGGAGGACTTGCTAGAGACTGCATTTTTTTATTTGACAGGCAGAGTTAGACAGTGAGAGAGACAGAGACAGAGACAGAGAGACAGAGAGAAGGGTCTTTCTTCCGTTGGTTCATCCCGCAAATGGCCGCTACGGCCAGCACCGTGCCAATCCAAAGCCAGGAGCCAGGTGCTTCCTCCTGGTCTCCCATGCGGGTGCAGGGCCCAAGCACTTGGGCCATCCTCCACTGCCTTCCCGGGCCACAGCAGAGCTGGACTGGAAGAGGAGCAACTGGGACTAGAACCCGGTGCTCACATGGGGTGCCGGCAGCCGCAGGCGGAGGATTAGCCAAGTGAGCCATGGCGCCGGGTCTGGAGACTGCATTTCTGATCTCTAGCTCCTCAATTTGAACTTTTTCAGTTTCACTCACAGCTGCAGAAGAGATGATTCCCCTATAAATCCCTTTACCATGATTGTCTTACTGGTTCTGTCTTCCAGACTAACCCCTAGGACAAGGCTAGAAGACTGATCCTGTCTCACTCAGTTTTGCGCTCCTATCAGAGCACTACACACAGAGCCCCCTCAAAGAACAGACATGCTGTCCTCATGGCTCTGAAGGCTGGGAAGCCCAGGGTCAAGGGGCTGTGTCACCCACTGCAGCAGGCAGAAGGAAGGAAGCAGAGGAGGCATCAACTCGCCATTCTCCAACAGCAGCAAGACCACCCTGAGGGCCTCACAGCCCAGTCACCTCAAACAGCTCTGCCCTCGTAACAGCCTTTACGTCCACGACTGTCACTTTGTATAGAGAGCGTCTGGTTCCTCTTATAAACTGCATACTCACTTTTTTCACCCAGTTTGACAAACTCTGCCTTTCAATTAGAAAGCTTAGTCAATTTACATTTAATGCAATTAATACTACCACTGAGTTTAAATCTACCACCCTGGTTTTTGCTATTTGTTTACTTTGGTCTTAATTCAATCTTTCCTGTCTTCCTTAGGGTTAATTATGACTTAGTGTTCCATTCAATCTCCTCTATTGACTTTTTACCTAAGCAACTCTGCATTATTGTTTGATTTTTAGTGGTAGCTCTAGGGAACTGTTATCCAGTAGATCTTCCGCTGGTGACAGAAATATTCTGTACTGGGGCTGGGCTGTGGCACAGAAGGTTAATCTTCCGCCTGCAGCACCAGCATCCCATATGGGCACCAGTTCTAGTCCCAGCTGCTCTTCTGAACCAGCTCTCTGCTATGGCCTGGGAAGGAAGTAGAAGATCGCTCAAGTGCTTGGGCCCCTGCACCCGCATGGGAGATCCGGAAGAAGCTACTGGCTCCTGGCTTCAGGTTGGTTCAGCTCTGGCCATTGCGGCCATTTAGGCAGTGAACCAGCGGATGGAAGACTTTTCTGTCTCTCCCTCTCACTGCCTTAACTGTACTTGTCAAATAAATAAATAAATAAAATCTTTAAAAAGAAATATTCTGTACCTGTACTGTCCAATACCTAGACATTAGTCATACGTAGCTACTGATATTTGAAATGTTCAGTGCAACTGAAGAACCAAAATCGTAAAGCTAATTACAAAATTAATTAAGATAAAAGTTACGTGTGGTTAAAGGTGACCATGTTGACCTGAGCAACTACAGAGATTACAATACGATTCCTCCATGAAATAATATTATTTCACCTTTTTTTTGAAGATTTACTTATTTATTTGAAAGGCAGAATGACAGAGGGAGAGGGAGTTGAGAGGCAAAGAGTGGCAGGGGGAGAGAAATGGAGATCTATCTGCTGGTTCACTCCCTAAATACCTGCAAAAGCTGGGGCTTGAGAACTCAGTTCAAAGTCCATCCAGGACTCCCATGTGGGTGGCAGGAACCCAAGTACTGCCTCCAATCGCATGAGCAGGAAGCTGGACAGAAGCACAGAACAACTGGGACTCACATCAGGTGCTCTGCTATAGGACCTGGTACCCCAAGGCGCAGCTGAACCTATGGCACCCCAATGCTGCCCCATTCTATCACTTTGACATCATAGCTACATTTATACTTGCTTGAATTCTCATGCTGTTATTACACATATTACACATATTTTATGCATATATATATAAGAAACTTAACAGTGCTTAGTACTGTTTTTGCTTCAAGCAATTGCTTTTAAATAATTTTTAAAGAAAGAAAAATTGTCCCTATTATAATATTATATTAAAATAGTGTGTCATATCACTTTAGATGATGGTATTGTAGTACCACTTCTCGTGCTTTTCTATAGTGAAGTGTGGTGCCATTTCTTGTTATAGACCCCAATTTCTATCTTCTATCATTTCCCTTCATTGTTTTTTTTTTTTAAAGATTTATTTCATTTATTTGAAAGACAGAGTTACAGAGAGAGGTAGAAACAGAGAGAGAGGTCTTCCATCTACTGGTTCACTCCCCAAATGGCCGCGACAGCCAGAACTGAGCCAATCCAAAGGCAGGAGCCAGGAGCTTCCTCTGGCTCTCCCACGTGAGTGCAGGAGCCCAAGGACTTAGGTCATCCTCTGCTACTTTTCCAGGTGCATTAACAGGGACCTAGATAGGAAGTGGAGCTGCCAGGACTCGAACTGGCCCCATTTGGGATACTGGTGCTGCAGGCTGGGGCTTTAACCTGCTGCAGCAGAGTGACAGTCCCTCCCTTCATTCTTAAAAATCCCCTTTAGGGCCAGCAAAGAAGGATATATTTTTCTCTGAAGGGAGGCGAGAACTTCCACTTTGTTTATGGCCTTGTCCAAATACTGACATAGTTTGTGCTCACAAAAGGCTTCCATAGCCTTGGCAGCTCATGGCAAGAGCCTCAGGTGATTACTGATGTCATAAATAAGAGTGTCAATTGTGGGGCTGGCACCGTGACTCACTTGGTTAATCCTCCGCCTGAGGCACTGGCATCCCATAAGGGCACCGGGTTCTAGTCCAAGTTGCTCCTCTTCCAGTCCAGCTCTCTGCTGTGGCCCAGGAGGGCAGTGGAGGATGGCCCAAGTACCTGGGCACCTGCACCCACATGGGAAACCAGGAGGAAGCACCTGGTTCCTGGCTTCGGATCGGCACAGTGCCTGCCGTAACGGCCATTTGGGGAGTGAATCAACAGAAGGAAGACCTTTCTCTCTCTCTCTCTCTCTCTCTCTCTCTCTCTCTCTCTCTCTCTCAGTCTATAACTCCACCTGTCAAATAATTTTTTTTTAAAGTGTCAATTGTTAAATTAACACAGAAGTCACTGTGCACTTATTCCCCATGTAGGACCTCTATCCTTAATGAGTTGTACTGAGAATTAACTGCAAAACTTGTTCTCAAACTGTACTTTATACATTGTGTGTGTGGTGGGGTGCAAACTGTTGAAATCTTTACTTAGTATAGAGTTGGTCTTCTGTATATAAAGTTAAATTTAAAATGAATCTTAATGAAGAATGCGATGGGAGAGGGAGTAGGAGGTGGGATGGGAGTGGGGGTGGGAGGATGAGTATTGGGGGAAGAACCAATATATTCCTAAAGTTGTACATATAAAATTTGCATTCATTAAATAAAAGCTTTTATTTAAAAAAAAATCCCCTTTAGCATTTCTGGTTGTGCAGGCCAGGTGTGCTAGACATGAATTCTCTTTAATGTTGTTTAATGTCTTCATTTAACAAAAAAAGTGTCTTATTTTCATCTACTTGAAATGCAGAGAGAGACATATAATCCACTGTTTCACTCCCCAAATACTCAAAACAGGCAGGGCTGGGTCAAGCCAAAGCCAGAAGCCTGGATTTTAATCAGGGTCTCCCATGAGGGTGGCAGTGGTCCAAGCACCTCCCAGGTGCATCAGCAGGATGTTGTTCTGTTCAACCTGCTCAATTTCATCCCATTAATAATCCATTTCAGATACATAACTTTCAGTTCTAAATTTCTACCATATACAGCATATGTTTTTGCCTAATCTCCCTTAAAATGTGCCATCCTTTTGCCTACTACATTCATCCATTCCTATAAACTCTTTAACATATTTATCACAGCTATTTTAAACCTTATCTACTAATTCCAGCATATGAGTCATCAGCAAGTCCCTCTACTGAATTTTCCCTTGCATCCTGTTTCTTCTCAGGTTTAGTTTTTGGCTTTGCTCTTAACTGTACACTGAATAATGAAATACACATTGGAGGGACTCTGGATCTGTATTCTTCCTCATTAGAGAACTGAGCTTTTGTTCCACCAGTCAGATCACCCCACACATGCAGAGATTGGACTTCACTCTCTGTTAGGATGGAGGATGGATCTGTTTCACCCTCAGTCCTACAGCCAATCTCTTAGTCCTGGAATTAAAGCATGTCCCTTCTGGGGTTTCAATGAGATGCCTCAGGTTTACATCAAATCTTTCTTATTTGGTAGGATTCAGACCTCCGAATTCTGTCTCCTCTGTGGCTGGCAACAGCTGACATCTCTGCCCAGCTGGTATGTTCCTTTGGACTTCTTAGCAGTCTCACTCACTCTTGCAGAATTCATAGGTCAGCCAAAAATTTCAGGACAGGTTTTACAGAAATTTTAGAGGTCTCCCTGATCTAAGTCCCAACACACAATACTTGCTTACACATACACACCTCAATTTCTAGTTCACTCTACAACCCCAAGCTCTGTCATTAGTTCTGCTTGGCCCCTGCTACACGGACTGGGAAGCATGCTCAGGATAAAAGCCATGTAAAAGTGCACTCCATTCAATGGAGGGTCTTTTCTTCCAACCACAAAAACCAAAGTTTCTGGTTTTGATGACTCTCAGTGCCCTCACACATTTATTGTTCTGCGTTTGCTTTTTTTTAATATCCTGCCCAGAATTTCTAATTATTATATTTGTGAGAGGATTATTTTGAGACAAATTGCTCTACAAATTTAAAATTTTGCATTTTAAAGTTATGATTGAGGGGCTGGTGCTGTGGCATAGTGGGCTAAGCGTCCTCCTGTGGCAACGGCATTCCATAGGGGGGGCCGGTTGTGTCCTGGCTGCTCCTCTTTCATCCAGCCCCCTGTTCATGGCCTGGAAAAACAGTGGAAGATGGCCCAAGTGCCTGGGTCCCTGCACCTATGTGGGAGACCCAGAAAAAGCTCCTGGCCCTGGCTTTGGATCAATCCAGCTCTGGCCATAGTGGTCATCTGGGAAATGAACCAGCAGATGGAAGACCTTTCTCTCTCGCTCTCCCTCTCTTTGTTTGTAACTGTTTTTCGTAAAATCTTTACAAACAATTCTGATTGACCTCCACTCTTCCACTTCTTGTCCCTGGTTCTTTCACTTTTCCCCATTATCACCACCACCACCTTCCTCCAAGCCATTGTTACCTCCCAGCTGCACTGCAATTGAATCCTAACACACCCTGCTATTTGCACACTTCCCACCAGTTATTTTCCACACAGCATGGGGAACACTTTATCTAAAACAGGTCATGTTGCTCTCTAGCTCTGCAAAAAATGAATTTCACATGATACCAGCCAGATCAGATTCAAGTTTGCCATACCCCCTAGAACCTCCTGAACGGGACTACATCTGTCAGATTCATTTTTTTCAATTCAAACCCATGTGGTTTGACCTAATTACCTTCTTCCTACATCTCTACAGAATTCCCCAATATATGTTCTGTTTTTGAGCCTTTAGCAGGTCACATCATGAAAATAACTTGCCATGTACTTGTTAAAAGCATTTTTAAAACCTTAATTAGCACAAGAGTGCATTAAGTGGGTATAGAAAAACACTCTGAAAAACTTCAGTGCTCTAAATTTATAATATTAATAATAATAAAACCATGAAACTTTTTGGGAAGTAACTGTAAATAAATATTTTAAAAATCAGAGTTTAGACTCCCACATGAAAACTTTCTTCAGATATTCTTTTTTTTTTTTTTTTTACAGGCAGAGTGGACAGTGAGAGAGAGAGACAGAGAGAAAGGTCTTCCTTTGCCGTTGGTTCACCCTCCAATGGCCACCACGGTCGGCGCACTGCGGCCGGCGCACCGCGCTCGTCCGATGGCAGGAGCCAGGAGCCAGGAGCCAGGTGCTTTTCCTGGTCTCCCCATGGGGTGCAGGGCCCAAGCACCTGGGCCATCCTCCACTGCACTCCTGGGCCACAGCAGAGGGCTGGCCTGGAAGAGGGGCAACCGGGACAGAATCCAGTGCCCCGACCGGGACTAGAACCCAGTGTGCCGGCGCCGCAAGGCGGAGGATTAGCCTGGTGAGCCACGGCGCCGGCCTCTTCAGATATTCTTAATAATCATTCATACCTCCAGTCTGTCATGGTCTCCATCATAACCCTTAGGAGTTAAACTCTTCCTGGGTGTTCTGACCTCAGGATGAATCCCAACATACTGTACACATGTAGTCACCTCAATTTAACCAGAAATGCAAACTTCCCAGAATAGTTATCATCTTATGAATCCACCACCAGGCTTTCTCTATATCCCATTTCCTACCCTTCATATCCTAATAAATCCTTCCACTATCTCTTTTAAAATTCATGTCAGCCATCAGTAGTATTACTATGCATTACACTTCTCCAATACGGTATCACTTGAGTGGTTTTTCAGTACTCAAGCAGCCAATAAAGGCGCCCCCACTTGTATAACACATTAGCAAGTCAGCAGTGCATTCTGGCATCTGGACGTCTCCTCACCACCACAGAAACGGGCAGCACTGAGAACCTGGCTTCGCAGCAGTCCTCCCATGCGGCTGCTGAATTTTCTCTCACATCCACATACCTCAAAGTCTGGAGATGGGGTAGGTTTCTCCTCTGCTGGTCACTGACACTTTCTAACTCATGCTCTCTCTGTCACTGAAAACCTGAAGCCTCTTTGAAATCCATCATCAAACTTCATTACACCTTATCCTCCTTGTTAACATTACCTGTTAATCTCCAGTTACCTCCCCTCCCTGGATGTCAAGGTCAGCACCTACTTTTAACCATTACTCTGGTTACTCTTGGTAATTTTCACATCCTAAAAGCATCCTTCCAATTCTCTACCAAACCTCAGCATCATTATTAAGGTCATACCTGAGATATGGCCATCAGTAATAACTGTGCCAAACTGAAATGCAGTTTCAAATCTGTGTTTTCTTTTCCTAACCTTCCAGTTTATTACTCTAGACCAGCGATTCGAGTCCAACAATTCTCTGACTTCAGGAAGGCTGCCAGGCAAGGCAACTCCAATTTTCCCCCATGCACAGTCCACATGCTCTCCTTCCCTCCTCTTGCAGCCTGGGTTCTTTTGTTCAGCATGTTCACACTTCACCCCCAACTCCTACATACCCACACCTTCCCTTTGTGTTTGTCTGACAACACCGAATCCTATTATCTCTTACTCCAGGAGTATGTACCACAGCAGAGTATGTGTGTGCCTACACACACCCCATGCCACCAAGATGGCAGATCCACTTCAGACTTCCAACCGCCCATAAACTATTTTGTGTCCTCTTTAAGTATGTATCATAATATGCCCACTCGATTTTCCTGGTATTTTTGCCACTTTCTTCACAGGAATAAAACTGTAATCTGACTAAAATCACCTCAAGTGTACTGACTGATCACTATCCTCAGTGTCCTGTACTGCTTTTCAAACACGCTCCTTTGACCTCCTCACTGCTTCTCTGAAAGGCCACCTTCTCCAGCAAGGCCTTTCCCAAGCACTGGGGCTGAACGCTCACGGCACTCTGGGCCACAGGACCCCTCCTATCACTTACCAGCATCTGAGATGACTGCACTACGGAGCCTCCAACCACAAGAACGTCGACTCCTCAGACACAGAAATTTTCATCTTCCATGTCACTGTGTTCTCTACTACCTGGCACATGGTAAATGCTACCTAAAATATGTATGGAATAAATTAGTAGTTTATTATTAATATTAATATTTATTAATTATGCTATGAAATACTAGGTATTTCTAGATCTAGGTAAGTCTAGATCTATTAACAGAAATAAAAACAAAATTTCAGAAAATGCTAACGAGTACTGAGCATGATATTTTTATAAATAGTTAAGCCTATTTTACTACTAACATCATTATTTCCATTATCCAAAATAATGGAAGAAGCATGGGAAGATTTATTAATGAACACATTCTGTTCTTTCCTACTAAAGAGTAGGCATAATTAATATATTTCCAACATTGAGAGTTTTCAGGAAAATAAAACCAATCAATTACTTTTAAAATAACTCAAATAACATTTGTAACCAACAAACAACAGCAAAGGCATTATCCAAAATAACTAATATCATTAGTAATTTAATTGCCTTTTAAAATAAAAGGAATTTATTAAATATTACATATTATTAGTCTTACATGTTTAATTCTAAGTAAAAACTATTACTATACCCCATCAACACAGACATTAGCCCAAGACAAGGATCCTAACTCTTAAAAGTAATTAAATCAATTAGTATAATCAAACAGTGGAAGGGGCAAGCATTGGGCCTAGTGGTTAAGTACCTGGGTTCTAGTTCTACCCATGTCTTCATGCCAGCCCACAAACACTCTGGAAGGCAGCAGGTGATGACTCCAAACACTAGGGTCCCTGCCATGCTCTTAGAAGAACCAGACTGAGTTCCTGGCTTCTGGGTTCAGTCTGCCTCAGCTCTGGCTACGGGAGGCATCTGGAGAGGGAACAGCAGATGAAAGCTCACACATTCTTGCTCTCTCTCTCTCTCTCTCTGTTTCCCTCCCTCCCTCCCTCTAACTCTGTCCCTCAAATAAATTAAATGCACATATTTCAAATGAACTCACTTAAAATTTTAATAGGAATAGGTGAGCAGAGAAGCACTGCAGACTAAAGAAGATTAAATTGAATCATCTTGTTAAGAGTTCAGTATAAAAATACAAAAATATGTAAAATGAGTTAAGAGATCAGTAAAATAATTTGGAAAACTATGTCTTTTCTTAAAGAAAATTTTATGCATTTACAAAAACACTAAATTTTAAACTTTTCTAAGTATTCAAAAATGCCCTAATATCTTGCATTTAAAAGACAAAATTGGAAATTGAAAAAGTCAACACAAAGTAAAATTTTGAGATAAAGATGTCATCTTACGTAAGAATTTTCTTTTTTAAAGAATCAGTAGTAAACACTGCAGGAAAATAATGAAATTTAATTTCAAAAATAACAAAAAAAATACTGTGTGATGATTTTCACTCATTTAAGACACCATTATATATTATCATATACTATTTCTTTATTATCCCAAAAAAACTTGATATCAGGCACTTTCAATTATAAATCGAAAAACAAGTCAAAATAGAAAATAGAAATCTAAGGTTTTTAATATCGTACAGTGTTTCCTGCAGAGTTCTTCCCAACACCTTTTAAGAAGGGTCTAATCCGAGTCAACAGCAAATGGGTACGTGAGCATGAAATCTATCAGAAGCAACCACTGAGAGAAGCTTGTGTTCACACACACACAAATGCTCATCAAGCTTACCTTAGAATTCCACATCTAGATTCCTTACAATTTGACATGGGATACAGGAAATTCTAGAAGTCACAAACAAAAACTACATGCAGTCCTCTCCTCTTGACAAAATGTATACATAACTGCAGTAGATTTATGATAGACATACATGTACATTTCGTACATGTCTCCCATTCTGTACAAACTCTCAGTAAATATTTTTCCAACAGAATTGGGGGAATCTGTTCTCTCAAACTGAAGGCTTCACTCACTGAAAAAGATTTAAATAGCCCTAGTTATAGAAATGCATTCTCAAAATGACAGTTGTATTATATTCTACTTCAGTTACTTACATATGACAACTTTAATAAATTAGTTTACCATAGTCAATAAACCTGTTCAACGAATACTGAAAAAATAAAATTTACCCAGACTGACTTCCAATGAAAAAGTATGCTATTTCAATATCATACGTGCCTCTTTAAAAATCAGGGCAATTAATACAACACGAATCACACTGGCTGTGTTCATCCCTAAAGAATATCTAAAGTTCCCTTACTTTATACTATTTTATGAAATAAGTAAGCTGACTCTACACTTGATCATCATCACTGTCCTTTGTAACTTATTTCAAACTATAGAGTTCATGTACAAGATTGCAAATTGATGTGGGAGTGCTCTACTTTTGGTCTACACCTAAGTACCCATAAACATTGATGGAAAAACACTGCTTCAATCAGGCATTTTATAAACAAGAATGTCTAACCCAAGGTCAATAATCAACCATATTTTAAATTTTGGATTTTAAAAATTGTATTTAGAGGCACACTTTTTTAGAAAATACAAATACAGTCTGAAGTCTTGCTTTCCACTGAGTCGGTGACATTGTTTTGCTGCTTTGATGGCTATTTGGTGTATGTCCCTTCTTTTGGACAGGATCAGTAGCAACCCAGAATCTTCTTTAGACAAACACCTAGAAAGCTAAACTAAATGAAAATTTAGCTTGGTAAGGTTATCTGGAAACAAGTAAACAAGCACCATAAGAATGCACTAGATCTTGACACTGTTCATCAGCAGTTCCATTTTCCTGAGCTTGCGCTTGTTCTTGGGCATTGGCTTGGGGTACAGTCCATGCTCCAGGAGGTGCTCCTTGCTGAGGCGAACCTGAGCCCCGTGCTGAAGCTGGAAAGAGCACAGAGCGCGGAGAGGGCGAAGCAGAGCCTGTGAAGGAAACAGAGGCCAGAACACGTGTGGGACGACCGCAACATCTGCTGCTGGTCTGCAGAAGCAGGGGTCCCCAAGCTTCCTTTTACTAAGGCTGGCCCTTAACTAGGAAAAGAAGCGGACCGTCTAATAAATATACAACTACTTCCAAGCAAACAATGTCTTAAAACTCATACCCCACATTCCACTAAGTTATGCAATAAAGAATGCAAAAACTGATTTTCCATTTGGTAATAAAGTATGGATTTAGTTTTATACAATAACTTATTCAAACACCATGAAAACCTCTTGCTTTTATAATAATTTAATAATTCAGTTTCACAAATTAATGCAAGCCTTCTGACACTGTTAACAATTAGATGACTGCAGCAATGGGTGTTTTCTTATTATTTATAACCAGCTTCCATCACTGACAAAATCAAAGCTCCATAGAACTGCAGCAAACATCCAGTTCCAGACATGAGAACAAAGGCTATAAATCCACAGTAGACTTCTTCCTGAACCAAAGAACATTAGATTTCCCCAGAATTAAAGAGTATTCTACTCTTCCCTCAAGATGGAAACTTTAATGGTTCCTTGGTCTTAGGTTGCCTGACTCCAAAATTCTACTTGAATAGAGTAGAAAGTAGAGACTGCACAGAAAGTAAATTTAAACAACAGCCCAGGGAGCCACCGTCCTCTTCAGATAACTGTAAAGAGTATAACTGTTTTTGCTCAAGAATGCTAGGCTGATGGCCGGTTATCTGGGAGCTTGGGACCAAGTTACAGGATATGAAGAAGGGTCGGGAACACTACCTGGTCATTTAGGGTAAGAATCTGGGGTCCCTCGTGAATTTCTTGTTCTCAAAGCAGAGAGAACAGAGAAAGTGAAATTGACGAGTCCCCAAATGAAGTCTACTCACAACCGAACAACCCCAAAAGCCTACTTCTGAAAGCCGGCTTCTTTCTAAAGAAGACTCCACCTCGGATGTGGTCCACAGTTTAGGGGAGGAGAGAAAGAGCAGTTTAGTGCTCTCCTCTGGCACTCTCCACACACGCTGCACTCTTGAAATCACTCTGTCAGCTTTAGGATTAATACCTTGGTAACTAATCCAGGTACTCTGAACTGCACTTTGATACTGAAATCTTCTTCATGGCTAAAGCACACCTCTGTAATAGTAATCGCAGCACACAGTGAGTGAGGAAGCTAGTGGGAAGGCAGGAAGGAATAGTTCACATGTGTGTGTGCAAATGTGTGTGCAAATGTGTGAGCTTGTGTGTGTGGTGTGTGTGTGTGCAAATGTGTGTGCTTGTGTGTGTGTGTGTGTGCAACGAGCTATAGACTCCATCTATAACTATTTTCCTTGAATTACATCTTTCAAAAGTTTTCAATTACTGAGAAACTCTAACAGTTTAAGTATAGCTATTTCTTTGTCTACATACACAAGGTTTCTGTGGTCGGCATTGTGGCACAGTGGGTTAAGCTGCAGGAAGCAGCACTGGCATCCCACGAGCACGGGTTCAAGTCACAGCTACTCCAATTCCAATCCATCTGCCTGCTGAGGCGCCTGGGGAAAGCGGCAGATGACGGACCCCTGTGACTCATGTGGAAGACTCCATAAACTCCTGGCTCCTGGCCTCAGAGCCCCGGCCATGGCAGCCATGTGTGGAGTGAACCAGTGGATACACAATTTCTCTCTCTGTAATTCTTCCTTCCAGATAAATAAATCTTAAAGCATACACACACACACACACACACACACAGGTTTTTAATGTCTCCCCCAAAATTGAAGAGTTAGTAGTTTCACTAAGACACTATTCTTTACTGATGATTACGAATTATATTTGTAATCATTAGACTTTCATGGAAATTAAAGAAAATGATGTCTGTATATTATAACCTTTTCATATTCTCTAGGGATTTTTCTCAAAAAATGTATCTTTTTTTTACACCTAAGTGAGGGTAGATAAGGTAAACTGGAATTTAGCATACCTTCTCAAATAAAAGCACAAATGCTGTAAAACATTGTTACAGAGTTATTTTAATTAAAAAGAAAAATGAAAGAAGTTGAGCATAAGAGAATACAAAATACTAAAAGAGAAAAATACAAAATGAAAAATCTAGCAGAGAAGCCTCCATTTAATACTGTGATACTTAAACGCAATTTAACATACTATAAATGCTGTTTGCACAGCTTGGTATGAGTATTTAAATAATGCAATCTGGAACGCTAAACTAACACAGAAAAACACCAGAGGGGAAAGCAGCTTACAAGAGAACATAAGTTTCTATCACAGATACATTCTACTAGTCACTTGAGTTAGAAATTTAACAAATTAAGCATGTCTAAATTTTCTAAATAAAATCGAATCAAATTCCTACTTTGCTTCCTTCCCAAGACATACCTCTTGTATGTAATTGTTTTTCTCCAGGATAGAAAGAGCAACAGCTGCACACTCCAGTGTAGAAAGGCATCTATTGGTTGGTTGCATCCGAATTACATACTGACTAGAAATGTTGGTTTTTAACTGCACCTGAAACCAAAAACAAAATAACAGAATGTAATTTGGTTTTCAACTTAAAATTATAAAGTCTGTATCTTGAATAGTAATTACTTTCTTCCCCAAATTGCCAGTAGTCTGAGTATCTTTTTTATACAATATGATTTTGTTGTTCTTGTTAAATTGTGAAGCCAGAGGGTGGTTATATATGCACTTAAACAAAAGAAGATATACCCAGAATATACACAAACTCCTGCCTACCCAAAGTAAAAAGACCAGTGCCTCTCTCCCAGTGGGGAAAGATGGAAATGGACACTTCACAGAAGATGACGTAAGAATGACAAACATATATAAGAAAAAAGTGTCTAACAGTGATATGTCACATCCACTAGAGTATCAAAAACCAAAGAGACTAACACAATCAAATGGTGAGCATTAGGAGCAAACCAACTCCCAAACACTGCAGTCAGAGTTGGCATGGTACAATCTTTAGAGAACTGACGACTTTCTCATCATTATGGTTTATCCTCCCATTGTTTTTCAGTATAAACTGGCAGGTGTATTCTATGTGGGTGTCTATAAACAGCATACACACACACAAGTGTGCACATTCCAATGCAGAATGCTATGCACTTTTCTCCCTGGAGACAGTATTTTAGCTGACACTTGAACACTTGAGACTCATCAGACATAAAATGAATGTGTACATTTTGGGCATGTGACTCATATCTTAATTAAATGATATTCAAGCAATCTCACACTTAGAAAGTTAAATTACTATCCCACACTCTAATCAGAATCGCATTAAGGATATGTGGGTTGACCAGAATTCCATTCATAAAATGTGTGAACATGAGGACTGGAGGTAGTGATGCCTAAGTATTAATGTACAGACACTTACTAAAATCAATGCCCTTTCCTGTTTTCCAGTCTCATCAAAGTCCTGCGAGTCTCTCATTCCTTCCACCAACAAAACTTGCCCACCCCAGCATCCTGTCCCTCAGCTCCTCCCCCCACTGCAGCTCATGCAGCCCCCATGACAAAAAATATACTTCTTCCCTCTGTGCTTTCTGTTCAAGAATTATCGTGGACAATGTGGATGCTGTGTTTCTTCAGGGAAGGGGAGGAGTTTAAAGAAATTTAAACTTCTGTAAAGAAGTCTATTATTTCAGGGAGTTTATAATGTATCATGTTAAAAGACTACAGAATATCCTACACAATCAACCCTCTAGGAATGATACAGTGACCAACTGGACACATGAAAGACTGTCACACTAGTAACATCTATTACCAGACAACTAAACATTAATGTGATCTTCTCACAGCTCATTTCATGCTTTTGTACTATTCTACCTTTATCACACTTGATTCAATCAGCAAATGAGCAAGCGCATGATGAAACCTGTTGACACGGCTTCTTGAGAAGTCACAGGCATCATAACATGCAATTTGGGGAAAATGGCTTGTTTTCTTAAACAAAAATTGAAGAAAATCCAAAGCAAAATTATTCTACAAAAGGGGAAAAGAAACATCTGATGTAACTGTGGCATAAAGAAAGAGGAGTTATTGAAAAACCAGCATGAATTTAACCTGACAATAACTAATTTATCTCAGCCAAGTCATTTCTAGTTTCTTAGTTGTCCTCATTTCTTCCTAACACCCATGAAATCACATAGCTGGACCTGATGTTGTCAAAAAACCTATCTTTTACCTATCAATGCTGAGATTGCTGATAAGGGGCTGGCACTGTGGGGTAGCAGGTAAGGCCACCGCCTGCAGTGCTGGCATCTCATATGGACACCAGTTCAAGTCCTGGCTGCTCTGCTTCCGATCCAGCTCTCTGCTATGGCCTGAGAAAGCAGTGGAAGATGGCCCAAGGCCTTGGGCCCTTGCACCCACATGGAAGACCTAGAAAAAGTTCCTGGCTCCTGGCTTTGGGTCAGCCCAGCTGTGGCCATTGTGGCCATTTGGGAAGCGAACTAGCAGATGGGAGAGTGACTTTCTTTCTCTCTCTCTCTCTCTCTCTCTCTCTCTCCCCGTCCCCCTTGCTCTCCCTCCCTCCCTCCCTCCCTCTGCCTCTCTGTATCTCTGCCTTTCAATAAATGAATAAATCTTTAAAAATTGCTAATACACACTATATTTTTTAAATATTTATTTTATATATTATTTGAAAGTCAAAGTCACACAGAGAGAGGAGAGGCAGAGAGGGGTCTTCCATCAGATGGTTCACTCTCCAACTGCCCGCAATGGCTGGAGCTGCGCCGATCCGAAGCCAGGAGCTTCTTCCAGGTCTCCCACGTGGGTGCAGGGGCCCAAGGACTTGGGCCATCTTCCACTGCTTTCCCAGGCCACAGCAGAGAGCTGGATAGGAAGTGGAGCAGCCAGGTCCCGAATCGCCATCCATATGAGATGCCGGCGCTTCAGGCCAGGGCGTTAACTCGCTGTGCCACAGCGCTGGCCCGATACACACTATCTTAATTGGCCAATGTGAGAAGCTGCTGACTCAAAGAACGCTTCAGTGATTCTGATCGTCCTGGAAATTGGCTGTCCACATGTACAGTTTATGTTTCCTTAAAGTAACATCTACGTCAGAAACAGGAAAATCACTGACTGGTTCAGAATCCCACTGGTACTATGTGTGGGCTTGCAACTTCTATTTACAAAGAATCAACTCTTCCAGATATTATTTCTAGACTTGGCTTCAGAACTTTTCCAGCAAATCTTTTACCTGGCTAAAATTTGAATTTCTATAAATTCTTTTGTCTCTACAATACCTTTCTTCTCTTTCACTAGCTTAAAAATAATCTTTAATATATAATCATAACAGATAATGGTTTTGATGGCCATGATCATTGTTCAGTTGCCTTTCAAAAAGAGCTCTGGGCTGGCATTGTGGCATAGCAGGTTTAACCGTTGCCTACAGTGGCAGCATCCCATATGGGCGTCAGTTCAAGTCCCAGCTGCTCCACTTTCAATCTAGCCCCCTTCTAATGCACTTGGGAAAGCAGTGGATGATGGCCCAAGTCCTTGGGGCCCTGTACTCATGTGGGAGACTTGGAAGAACCTATGGGTGCCTGGCTTCACAATCTTTGCCACCAAGGCCATCTGGAGAGTGAACCAACGAATGGAAGACACCTCCTCCTTTTGCCCCCAATCTCTCAGTAACTCTACCTTTCAAATAAATAAATCTTAAAAAAAAAAAAAAACAGGTTTAACTAGCAAGTGTTTAGGCCATCAGTTATGAGGCTCCTATCTCACATCAGTGGCTTGATTCCCAGCTCTGACTCTTGGCACCAGCTTCCTGTTATTGGATACCCCAGGAGGCAGTGGTGATGGCTCAAGTGACTGAATTTCTGACACCCACATGGGAAACCTGGGTGGAGGTCCTGGCGTTAGGCTTCTCCCTGGCCCGGCTCTGCCCAGCCACTGTGAACATTTGTGCAGTAGATGAGGGAAGGAAAGCTCTCCCTCTCTGTATTTGCTCTCTCACCACATCTTTATCTTGTATGCTTCTCAATTACATAAAAAATAGTTTCAAGAGAAGATTTTAAAAATTTCTCCTTCCTAACTGTACATTTAGCTACTTTCATCACCACAAGTAATTTGTGCAATTGTTACATTTGGAAGATAGCACATTCAGTGGTTTAGCAACTGCCTTGGGAGCCAAAACAAACATCCCAGGTACCACGGCTTATATCTCTAAAACACATCAAGATAAATATTTTTAATATTTTATTATAATAATTATTTTGTTAAGCAAAGCTAAAAAGATCTCAAAATTATCCCTGTCACCCACATGGGGAACCTGGATGGAGTTCCGGGCTCCAGTCTGGCCCAGTGTCAGCTGGGACAGCAGAGTGAACAAGCAGAAGACGTGACGCCCTCACTTCTCTCCTCCCCCTCTTTCTCTCCTGTTCCCCTCCTACTTTCCTCTATCCCTTTTCTTCCTTTCCTTCTTCCTCCTCTACCTCTCCTACCGTCCCTTTGCCAACAGAAGCCACTGGGGCCAGGAATAGGACAGCTTGCAGGACAGAGACTGGACTGTCTGTGGGAGTTCTGGGCACTGGCCAAAGACCTGAGAAAGCCGTGGTATACCGCGGGGTGCTCATGCACCTCCCGTCTGATTGCAGACTGAGAGATCCCGGCACACTGGGAACAGCATCTCAGACAGGTCAGAGGATACACTGCAGAGGGGTTCAGCGGTTCTGGGAGCTGAGGTGTGCTGGCATTGTGCGCTCACTTTAGACTGAAAATCAGCTGGCTCACCCCCAGCACAGCGAAGGGCTGGGGCTATGAACACATCAGGCAGCTCCAACACTGCCTCTATCCACTGACTGTGGCCTCAGGTGCTCCACCACACTCATGTGGGTAATAAACTACAGCCAGAGCTCCCTGGCCCCACGTGCCACACAGTTCAGTGAAATAACAGCAGAAAATTGCCCCAATCTAGAGAAAGATATGCATCATCCAAATATACAAAGCACATACAATCCCAAACAGGCATGATCAGAAAAGATTCTCACCACAACACATGGCTGTCAAACTTTCAAAAGTAAAATATAAAGAGAATACCCTAAAATTTGCAAGGCAGAAATGCCAGGTCTACTTAAAAGAAAATCCCAACCCATTGACAGATTTTGCAACAGAAACCCTACAGGCCAGGACACCATGAAGATACATAGTCCTAGTACTAAAAGAAAAATGCCAGAATATTTATCCAGAGACACTCTCCTTCATAGAAAAGGTGAAATAGAGACCTTATAATACAAGCAAAAATTCAAAGAATTTTTCACCATCCAGCCAAACTTACAAATGATACTTAAGGATGTACTATAACATAAAAAGAGGTAGATATATAGATATTCAGCATGAAAAAATGTGGAGGCAGAGACTATCCTAGTGAAAAAAAAACCAAGAGAGATTAAAAAAAAAGGAATATTTATGGGAAAATGGTGGGACTAAGTCATTACTTATCATTAAAAACCTTAAATGTAAATGGACTAAATTCTGCAATTAAAAGAAACAGACTGTCTTTATGGATAAGAAAAATCAAGATCCGTCTATATACTGCCTACAAGAAACACAATTCACCAATAAAGATACACAAAGACTGAAAGTGAAATGGTAGAAAACATTATTCTATACAAATGGTAATCTAAAGTGAGCAGGAGTAGCTATCCTCAAGTCAGACAAAATAGACTTTAAAACAAAAAGTGTTAAAACAGACAAAGAAAATCATTATGTAATGATTAATGAATCAATTAACAAGATTTAGAAGATATAGTAAATGTATATACATACCCAATGCTAAGACACCCAGTTTAATAAAACAAATGTTAATGGATCTAAAGGAAGACAAAACCTCTAATATAGTAATAATGAGGGACTTTAACACATCACTTTCATCAACAGACAGGTCAGACAAAAAAAAATCAATAAAGAAACAACACAACTAATCTATACCACAGACCGAACAGACCTAACAGATACCTATGGAACATTTCATTTCATAGTTGCAAAATGCACACTCTTTTATCAGTGCATGCAGTCCTCTCTAGGATAAAGCATATACTATGTCACAGAACAATTTTAAACAAATTCAAAAAATGAAAAATCATACCATGTATATTTTCTAACCACAGTGGAATGAAACTAGAAACTACCAGCAAAAGAAACTATAAAATACACAAACACATGAGGAGAGAACAGTGGTCTCTGGAAAGAACAGTAGGTCATAGTAGAAATTAAAACGGAACTCAAAAAAATCTCAGAAATGAATGAAAATGAAAATACAACATATTAAAACTTTTTTTTGGAAAGGCAGAGTGGTCAGCGAGAGAGAGAGACAGAGAGAAAGGTCTTCCTTTGCCACTGGTTCACCCTCCAATGGCCGCCGCGGCCGGTGTGCGGTGGCCGGCGCACCGCGCTGATCCGATGGCAGGAGCCAGGTGCTTCTCCTGGTCTCCCATGCAGGTGCAGGGCCCAAGCACTTGGGCCATCCTTCACTGTACTCCCTGGTCATAGCAGAGAGCTGGCCTGGAAGAGGGGCAACCGGGACAGAATCCGGTGCCCCAACCGGGACTAGAACCCGGTGTGCCAGAGCCACAAGGTGGATGATTAGCCTATTGAGCCACGGCGCTGGCCCATATTAAAACTTATGGGATATAGCAAAAGCACTGTTAAGAGCGAAGTTTATAGCAGTTAAGTGCCTACATCAAATCACTAGAAAAGTATCAAATAAAGGATCTAACAATATATCTCAAGAACCTAGAAAAGCAATAAATAAACACTGAATTAGTAGAAAGAAAGAATAAGTGTTAGAGAAGAAATAAAATAGAAATAAAAATACAAAGGAGCACTGAAATTAAGAACCTTTTTAAAAAAAATAAACAAAATCAATAAAACATCAGCTCAACTAACAAAAGAGGGGGAAAGACATAAATTAATAAAATCAGAATTAAAAAATATATGTTACAACTGATAGCCCAGAAATGCAAAGAATCACTGGGAATTATTACAAATAGCTATACACCAAAAAATTAGGAAATCTAGAGGAAATAGATAGTTTTCTGGACATATACAATTTACTAAAATTGAGGCACAAAGACAAAGAAAACTAAAATAGGCCAAAAACAAAGACTGAGACTTAATTATTAATAAAAAGCCTCCAAACAAAGAAAAGTCCAGAACAAGATGACTTCACTGCTGAATTCTTTCAAACTTTTAAGGAATAATTAAAACCAATTATTAAACCATTCAAATCAACTGAAAGGAGGGGACACTTCCAAACTCGTTCTATGAGGCATCAACTCTAAAACCAGAGACAGATACAACAAGAGAGAACTATTGACCAATGTTCCCGAAGATCATAGATGCAAAAATTCTCTAGAAAATGCTAGCAAATTGAATCCAACAACACATTTGAAAGCTCATCCACCATGATGTGAGATTTATCCCAGGGATGTCAGAATTGTCAAATACATGCAAATCAATGAAAATGCTAGATCACATCAACAAAATGAAGGACAAAAATCATGAGTATCTCAATAGAAGTAGGGAAAGCACTTGATAAAATACAACATTCTTTCACAATAAAAAAAAGAAACCTTTAAAAAACTGGGTATAGAAGGAATATACCTCAACACAATTAAGGCAATATATGGCAAACTTGCAGCCAGCATCATTATGCATGGAGAAAGGCTGGCAGTATTTACACTAAGATCTGGAACAAGACAAAGATGCCCACTCTCACCACTATTACTCAATATAGTTCTGTAAGTTCTAGCCAGAGACATTAGGCAAGAAAAAGAAATCAAATGGATACACATTGGAAACGAGGAAGTCAATTATCACTGCTTGCAGATAACATGATCCTTCACACACAGGAATGAAAAGAATCCACTAAGAGATTATTAGAAGTCTTAAAGAGACTTTGACCACGATGCAGGATACAAAAATCAACACATGAAAATCAAGATCATTCTTCTATACCAACAATGTCCTGGCTGAGAAACAACTTGTAACATCAGTCCCGTTCACAATAGTTACCAAAAACGTAAACATCTTGTAATAAATTTAACCAAAAATGTATAAGATCCCTACAAAGAAAATTCTAAGACATTAATGAAAGACATAGAAGAAAACACAAAGAAATGTAAAATCTTCCACATTCATGGATAGGAACAATTAACATCATCAGAACAACTATACTAACCAAATCAATTTACAGATTCAATGACATTCTAATCAAAATACCAAGGACACTCTTCACAGATCTAGAAAAAATAACTCCAAGACTCATATGGAAATATAAGAGCCTCCAAATAGCCAAGGCAACCTTAAACAATAAAAAGAAAGCCAGAGGTATCACAATACCAGACTTGAAGACAAACTACAGGGCTGTTATTACTAAAATAGTAGGCAGGTAGACCAACGGAACAGAAGAGAAACCCCAGAAACTAATCCACACATCTACAACCAACTAATCTTTTTTTTAAGATTCTACTTATTTATTTGAAAGTCAGAGTTAGAGAGAGAGAGAGAGAGGCAGAGAGAGAGAGAGAGAGAGAGAGAGAGAGGTCTTCCATCCACTGGTTTACTCCCCAAATGGCCACAACAGTTGTCAGCTGCACCAATCTGAAGACAGGAGCCAGGAGCTTCTTCTGGGTCTTCCAGGTAGGTGCAGAGGTCCAAGGACTTGGGCCATCTCCCACTGCTCTCCCAGACCAGCAGAGAGCTGAATTGTAAGTGGAGCAGCCGGTACTTGAACTGGCGCCCATATGGGAGGCTAGCACCACAGACGGCAGCTTTACCCACTATGCCACAGCACTGCCCTCCCCAATTAATCTTTGACAGATGAGCTAAAAACCATACCCTGGAGAAAACAAAGTCTCTTAAACAAATGGTTTTGAGAAAACTGGATTTTCAAAAGCAGAAATTTGAAGAAAGACCCCCTAACTTAGGAAACACAACAAAAATAAACTCACAATCGATCAAGAATCTAAACTTAAGGTGTAAAACCATCAAATTATTAGAATCAAACAGGAGAAATGCTGCAAGATATTGGCCTAGGGAAAGATTTCTTAGATAAAACTCCAAAAGCATAGGTAATGGAAGCAAAAATTAACAAAAGGGATGACATCAAGTTAAGAAACTTACACCCAGTAAAGGAAACACTCAAGAAAGTGAAGAGGCAACCAACAGAATGAGCAAACATATTTGCAAAATGTGCATCTGATAGAGGATTAACATCCAGGATACATAAGGAGCTCAAATTCAATAACAAAAAAACTAACAACCCAGTTAAGAAATGGCCAAAGGATATGAACAGGCATTTTTTCAAAGTAAGAAATACAAATGGCCAACAGACACATGAAAAAATTCTCAGGATCACTAGCCATCAGGGAAAAGCAAATTAATGGATGGACTATCATCCAAAAATAAAAAATAACAAATTCTGGTGAGGGTGTAGAGTAAATGGTACCCTAAAACACTGCTGATGGGAATGTGAACTGGCACAACCATTATGAAAGACAGTATGGAGATTCCTCAGAAAACTATAGCTCTATTATATGACCAGCTTTCCACTCCTGAGAAATATATCCATAGGAAATGAAACCAGCATATAAAAGAGTTCCTGTACTCCCATGAATACTGCAGGTCAATGCTCAATAGCTAAGATATGGAACCAACCTAGATGTCAATCAACTCATGACTGGATAAAGAAAATGTGACACATACACACTATTGGATATTTCTCAGCCATAAGAAAAGAATGGCATCTTGATATTTGCAACAAAATGGATGTAACTGCAGAACACTGCTAAGTAAAATAAGCCAGACAGATCCAGACAGACAATTATCATATTTTCTCTTATTTGTAGTAGTTTATACATAGAGTATAAAAATGTGTAGGTGTCATATCATTTGGAATACAGTTTTAAACCATGCTTCACTGAATCATAGCATTTAAATGACAATATACTCTTATTTCACATGTTAAAAAGAAATGGGAGGAGGAATAGCAAAGATCCTTGGGATACTAGTAACGTTCCGTTCTTAATTTGGGTGTTGGTTATCAACGTGATCAGAGGAACAAGAACTCATTTGTCTGTACACTTATGTGCATTTCTTGGTATGCATACTGTATTTCAGTAAAAAGTCTTTTTAAAAAAGTAGCTTTTCCATATAGTCCTTAACAAATTTTAGCATAAAAAGTAGGAATCCCTGGACCAATTCCTATTTATTCACAACAACGGTTTATGAACTCAAGTGTCTTATGAACAATGCTATGGAAACCGATTTTTGCTGAACTCGTCCAACTGGAGTATGTTTACATATTTGCAATTTTGCATATTGAAATTACATCAATTCATACATTTTCTTAGGAAACCTAAGTTAGAAACATAAATATTCAGGATATTAGTAGCTGACTCATTAGTCCTGCCTAAATAATACACAATTTAAAATTCCTTGCTGATTAAACATTTTCTGCCGAAGAGAAATTTCATGTAACAGTTAAAAACTGACTTCAAAAGCTGTCATGGTAGGGCCAGCACTGTAGCACAGAATCAGCATCCCATATGGGCGCTGGTTCAAGTCCCAGCTGCTTCACTTCCGATCCATCTCTCTGCCAAGCCCTGGGAAAGCAGGAGAAAATGGCCCAGGTGCTTGGACTACACGTGGGAGAAGCTCCTGACTCCTGGCTCCTGGCTTCAGATTGGCCCAGCTCTGGCCATTGCAGACATTCGGGGAGTGAACTAGCAGATGGAAAAGCTTTCTCTCTGTCTCTCTTTCTCACTGTCTATAATTCTACCTATCAAATAAATAAATAAAATCTTTTTTAAAAATTACAAGTTAAATTGTATGCTGTTTCATTTAATTAAGAACTTTTGTCTCCTATAACCTTGAATGAAAATAATGTACATGGGGGCCAGCATCCCATATGGCATTGAGTCCTGGCTGCCCGACTTCCAATCCAGCTCCCCGCTAAAGTGCCTGGGAAAGCAGCCCAAGTCCTTGGGCCCCTGCATCCCCACGGGAGACCCAGAACCTCCTGGCTCCTGGCTTCGGATTGGCTCAGCTCTGGCCATTGCGGCCATTTGGGGAGTAAACCAGAGGAAGGAAGACCTTTCTCTTTCTCTTTCTCTCTCTCTCTCTCTCTCTCTCTAGCTCTGCCTCTCAAAAAAAATAAATAAATCTTAAGTATATATATAGTTAAAAAGAAGCTGAAGAAACATAATGGAGGTTCTATGGAATATAAGAGAAGGGGTTAACGCTGCCGGATAAATATTACTAGGGTTAAAGCCTTGGTTTTTTGAAAAAGGCATAAATAATGTCACTAGAGACACAGTTACAGACAAGGAAATTTTCTTTACCCTCTAAGTACAAGCTGTGAGAATCATTTAGGTGTGTAATAATCACAGAAGCAATCAGATCTTACACCTCTATCATTAGGGATATCTTTAAAACATTACCAAGCAACATTATATAACAGAAAAGAGAAAGTAGGAATTAACAAGGATTTTTAAAAATGATTCTGAAAATGAAAACTTACATTTCTTGGATGACTTTGATTAAATGTTTGTTTTCCCTACCTAATGTCTTAAACGAGCCCTTAGCTTCCTCTACCACTGCACAAGGATATCATACTTAATTGATTTTATGAAACTAAAAGTGGCAGAAAGACATCTAAATGTGTTGGTTAACAATAGATTCCTATGTTCCTTTCAACAATACACAGTACAGGACATTTAAATTATAAAAAATTACATGTTGCAAAGAAAAATTATGGGTTGTAGACTATCAAACCTTTTAAAAAAGACTGTGGCTTATTTATACCACAGTTTGACTCTTCATGTAAAACTGAACCAGATACAGAAAATTACAAAATGTTTACATGTCAGTGTCTTAATCATTACAGCTTATATTTTTTAAAATAAATTTTATTTTGTGCACTTAAGATATATAATAGAATGTATGTTTATTTTGATGCAAAACATTTGAAACCAAAGCACTGTTTTTCATAATACACAGTATATATAAAGTTTTTGAAAACTCCTTATATGCATGGGTTTCTAGTGTTTTTCCACAACAGATTAATTAATTACTTTTTGATTCCATTTTCTATGATTTATCTGAAGTATCCCCCATGTACAAATGATAAATGACAGAAGTAACACATCAAAGCAGTACCATAAACAAACAATAAAAGTTGATCATTATCTAACATATACACGAATCAAAACATCACACTGGACCTCATAAATAGATATAAATGCTGTGTCCCATAAAAGCTTTAGATTTTTTTTTCCAGTAAATGGTGCTACGACAACTGGCCAGCCATAAAGGATACAGACTGCAACTTGATCCCTAGCTCATATCAAACACAAAAATCAATTATAGGTAAATTAAAGACAAAGGTAAAAGGTAAAACTCTATAAAGCTTTTAGAAGATAATGTTAGAGAATGAGCTAGTGATAACAAAATATTTCTTAAACAAAACACAGGAATACTACCCAAGGAAAGAAAGACTAAAAATTTATACCACACTAAAAACCAAATGCCATTTACCAAAACACAAGTACAACAATACAAAAGAGTGAAAAGGCAATCAGAGAGGGAAGATGCTGGCAACTGACATAACTCTGAAATGGTTCAGAGCCAGACCACATAAAGAACTAGGAGTCTATAAGAGAATAGGCCAGAAAGCTAAAAGGAACAATGATGAATGAATGGGCACTTTAAAAAGGAGGCAATGCAAATGTCTAACAAACATATAAAAAGGTGTTAATTCTCATCAATAAGCAGGCAATTGAAAATTAAAACCATGTGAGAAATCATCACACACTTAAAAGATAAGCAAGAATTTAAAGCGCCTGATGTCAGAGAGGATAATTTCCATTCATGCTGGTGGAATATTTGTACTTTTAATCACTTTATAACACTTTGTTTACATTTAATAAAACTGAAATGGTACTTAACCCATGACTCATCAGTTTTATTTCTAGGCAAATACCCCCGAGAACTGTGAAACCTGTGCATCAAGATAGATTACAAGAATATTCACAGCAGTACTTTATCATAGCCCTAAGCTGAAAACAGCTGAAATGTCCACCAACAGGAGAATGGATAACATGTCTTAGAGTCACATAACAGGCTTTTACCCAGCAATGTAAATTAACAAAGTACAACCACAAACAATAACATGGATGGATTTTAATGACACAACACTAGAACACCAACTAATGCTATACTAATATAGTCTGATTTATATAAAGTTCCAAACTACTCAAAACTGTATTACTTGGAGACACATACATTTGCAAAAAAAAAATATTACAATAAAAGCCAAGATTCAGTTACCTTGGGGAAAAGGAATAGCAAGGGAGATGTAACATATACCAGATCAGGGGCCTTTGTGGAAATAAATCATCTTTGCAATGTTCCCTTTCTTGAGCTGAATAATGGCCACAAGAATGTTAACTCTTCAAGCATTTCTTACTATATACATATTTTACACATGTCAAAATGAAATGTAGTATTAGAAATTCTCCTATGACCTTATTAGAAGATTTTTCTGCTGCCCAAAATACTACAATCAAATTGGAAAACAGAGGACAGCTGTCAGTAATGAGCTGTGGGGCCCTGGGTAGGTTTCTTACTTTTGAGGGACTTACACCCCTAATATATGAAATAATGGGTTTGAAGCTACCCCTGAGAGTCCATAAAGCTCTAGTCCATGGTTCTCCCTCTGTCCCATCACTCATGTGAACACTGCCAGGACCCTGACTAAATCTCACGCTCTGACCATGTTCTTTCCATCCTCCATTGTACAGTCAAATGGAAAAATGTTGCACATGCAACGTCATGCACATATACATGAAAACATAATATTACACTATAATTTAAAGAAAAATAATCAGTCAGATTGTGATCATGAATTTCAATACTCTGTCAGTCTGACAGAGTGCCAGGGATTTAAATAGACACTGATTGATTACTAAGCTTCAAAAGTCAAACAGACACAAACCATTCTGAGATCTGAAAAGAGAATACACATTATATCTTGTGGAGGTGTAGAATTTCATTTAATCAACACCATTGTCCATCTGAATAGAGTCAACACACTGAAGGGATAGACAACACCTACACATGTTCTGTCAATTATCTTTTTTGTGCTGCAGAAGCGAGCACCTGTCAATTAGACTATTTAAAGATCGGAGTGAAACTGGAAAAAAATCCACAGTTTGGATAACAAAGTTCCACATAATTGTCATCAATGACATGCAACATATTCCTTTCAGAAAGATGGTGTAAACCTATTAACCTTCTAGGATCGGAAAATGTCCATAAATCTCATATATTGAATTTGATCAATGAATTCGTTTTTAGCAAGGCATACAAGGCTGAAGAATCAGCACCCCGCATCTGTTAACCACATGAAGAGTAAATGAATATGGGAAAAGAACACAAAATGGAAAACTTTATCAAAAACAGAACTGTCTTTATATTTGATGGAGAAAAAGCCTCTGATCACAAATTAAAATTGAATTTTCCTAAAGCTCATCATTCATCTTTTCAATGATTTAAATGAGGATTCTATTACCTGGTTAATCAAAACAAGTGGCATGTTAACTCTAACCTTCTTTGCAGAAAGCATTAATTACAATAAAAGTATCATTATGATGATATAATATTTAATAAAGTGTGGTTTACTGTTAGATTTTTTTTACCATCTGATGAATGAATGCTTCCTCTGTAGTTTATCAAACTATCATCTTAATAAGAGTCCCATCACTTCCTTAATCCATAAGAAAGTTGTTTGTGCACACTTAATTTATTGGCAATATCTAGAATTTAATTCCAGCTATATTGACTAGTTCTCTATTAGACAAGGTCAAAATATTAATCCAAAGACAAAAGTATGCAAAGCTTTTTAAAGATTTATTTATTTAGCTGAAAGGTAGAGTTACAGGGCGGAGGGAAACAGAGAGAGAGAACATGCTCCATCCCTTGGTTCACTCCCCAAATGGCCGCGACACCAGAGATGGGCAGGTCTGAAGCCAGGATCCACGAGTTTCCTCTGCATTTCTCACAGTGGGGCAGCTGCCCAAGGAGATGGGCCATGTTCCACTGCTTTCCCAGGCACATTACCAGGGAGCTAGATCAGAAATACAACATATCAAGACCTCAAACTGCCTCCCATAAGGGATGCCAGAATCACAAGTGGCGGCTTCATACCCTGAGCCACAACACCAGCCCCAAGAAACTATCCTATTAACAGTGCTTTTAAGTAACTCCTCCTCCCCAGTGACACTGCACAACTCCAGTCAACATCTCCTCTGCCCCATCTCTGTCGATGCCTACCTAGGCGTCTTGCTTCCACTTCTGTCCTGCTCTCGGAATCAACCAAGTGCTTTTAACAATAAAGCCTATTATGTTATTATCCAGATGAAAATCCTGAAATAGTCTGTGACTAAGGAAAATCCGCACCATAGTCTAAAATCATCCATTTCATCAATATTCCTCTCCCCATCACCTCACGACACACCAGTCAGACCAGTGGGGGTCCCAAAGCTGCTTTCTTTCACCCTTTGCTTGGATAACCACTATTTCTTCTTCAGTTCTCACACGCTAGACAGGTCTTCCTGAATCCCTAACCTAAATAAAGCCTCCATTTTAAAGCATTTATTTCTTAAAATATTTACACATGTTACCTAAATTTGTAATTATATACTAATCTAAGAGACTATTTATTTCCCCACTACATGGAAGCTTCACTGAGACAGGGACTATCTATTTTGCTTGTCACTGCATTCTAGTGTCTAGAACAATCCCCAACACAGTAGCTGGTGCTCAGTAAATCTTGGTCAAAATAAAGAACACTGGAGCCAGCATTGTAGTATAGTGGGTTAAGTCACAGCCTGCAACACTGGAATCCAATATGGGTACTGGTTCAAGTCCCAGCTGCTCCACTTCCAACCCAGATCCCTGCTAATGTGCCTGGAAAGCAGCAGAAGACAGACCAAGTACTGGGGACCCTGCATCTATGTAGGAGACTCAGATGAAGCTCCTGGCTTTGGCCTGGCTCAGCCCTGGCCATCGTAGCCACGTGGGGAGTAAACCGGTAGATGGAAGATACCTTTCCTTCTCTCTCTCTCCCTCCCTCCCTCCCTCTGTAACTCTTTCAAATAAACAAATAAATCTAAAATAAAGTTAAGAAGAAATAACACTGATTATAGTCATTAGCAGATAGACAGCTATAGTTATAAAATACCAAATGCCAAATCCAACCACTAAGACCTAACTTTAGGAGGTTTTGTGGCTGGTGGAGAAGGAAACGTGGGAATGAAGAGTCAAGAAACAGAATATTTAAGGAAGTTGGCAATTTCTCTCTGACTTTAAACTTACAAAGTTGACAAGCAATTCCCTGAGTCAACTATTAATTTTACATAAAAAATGTGGAATTGGGAAACAAATATTAATTTGTCTTCAAGGGACCCTGGTAGTTCTACAAAGTATAGATATTCCACTGGCAACACACAAACTCTGTAATAACTGGGAAAAAAGGTCTTTGGTTCATTTTATTGAAAAAGGAATTCATCTCTATTTAAGCTGAGAAATCTATAAAATGTGCCTAGACTTTACAATCCAAATTTGAACTGTTAATAAGACATTACGGAGCTGGCATTGTGGTATAATGGGTTAAGCCACCACCTGCAAAGCCGGCATCCCATTATTAGTGTCAGTTTGTGTTCTAGATGCCCCACTTCCAATCTAGCTCCCTGCTAATGCATCTGGAAAAGCAGTGGAAGATGGCCCAAGTGCTAGGGGCCCCTGCACCCACACGGCCGACCTGGAAGAAGCTCCTGGCTTCAACCTGGCCCCATCCTGGCCATTCCAAACATTTGAGGAATGAACCAGAGGATGGAAGCTCTCTCTTTCCCTCTATCTGTGACTCTGCCTTTAAATAGGAGATAAGTCATTTAAAAAAAAAAATGTTATGTTTATCCAATCCTTTCCTAGGAATATTAAAGGATTAATTTCTTTTGTTCCATGGAATTCTGAGAGTTTATTAATAATGCAAAAAATATTCTTCAATTTCTTTAAATATATGGAGAAATTCAACAAGAGCAAAACTCATCATGTTACTGAAAACTATATCAAGAATATAAACAAGTTATCTTTTCCAAACATTATGCCCTACTTCGAAGTTAAATTTTTAGAGTTTTCATCTGAAGAAAAAATTCTAGAGGGAATAAATAACAAGCAAATTTTTAATTGTAAAGTCCTACAAGAAAAGTAATGTCACAAAAATCTTTTCAACTACTATTACATTTGTCTAATCACACACATATATATTCCTGCAAAAGTTGAGACAGTAAAATCTTCTAAACTGTCAACCCAACAAGTACACATGAGACCAGTGTTTCATGGTCAATTCTATCATTCTTGCTTCTAAGGTATTTCACATTCTGTATCAGAGTCAGAATATTTTGAAGACTTTAAGTTAATCATAAAAATTGGGGCCAGCCCTGGGGCACAGAAGGTGAAGCCTCCACCTGTGGTGCTGGCATCCCATATGGGTGCCGGTTCTTGTCCTGGCTACTCCTCTACTGATCCAGCTTTCTGCTATATCCAGGGAAAGCAGTGGAAGATGGCCCAAGTGCTTGGGCTTCTGCACTCACATAGGAGACCTTAAAAAAGCTCCTGCATCCTGGCTTCGGATCTGCCAAGTTCTGGACATTGTGGCCATCAGGGGAGTGAAGTGGTGGATGGAAGACCTTTTTCTCTGTCTCTCTCTCTTTTTTGTCTATAACTATACCTCTCAATAAATTTAAAAAAAAATCTTTAAAAAAATTCATCATATAAATTGACAGAATAGGAGAAAATATCTGCAAACTATACAACTGATAAATTATTAATATTCAGGATCTATAAAGAGCTCAAGAAACTCAACAACAAAAAAAACAAACAATCCAGTTAAGAAATGGGCAAAGGACACGAATAGGTATTTTTCAAAGATGAAATTCAAATGACAAATAGACAAATGAAAAGATGCTCAGGATCACTAGCCATCAGGGAAATGCAAATCAAAACCACAATGAGGTTTAGAGTGGATATCATAGAGAAATCAAAAATAAATAAATAAATAATTGCTGGTGAGGATGTGGAGGAAATTGGTACCCTAATACAATGTTGGACGGAATGTAAACTAATACAACCATTATTACAAACAATATGGAGGTTCCTCAGAAATCTGAAAATAGATCTACCATATGACCCAGACAGCCTACTCCTGAGAATTTACCCAAGGGAAATGAAATCTGCATATCAAAGCGTTATCTGTACCCCCATGTTTATTGCAGCTCAATTCACAATAGCTAAGATATGGAATAAACCCATATTTCCATCAACTGATGACTAAATAATGTTACTCAGCCATAAAAAAGAATGAAATCTTATCTTTTGCAACAAAATGGTTACAACTGGAACCCAGTATGCTTAGTGAAATAAGCCAGTCCCAAAATAAAAAAATATCATGTTTTCTCTGATATGTGCCCGTTAATATAGAATATTTTTAAAATGTATAGGAATGAAATGGACATCTTGTGACTTGTGTTTTTTTTTTGAAGATTTTATTTATTGGTCGGCACCGTGGCTCACTAGGCTAATCCTCCACCTGCGGCGCCGGCACACCGGGTTCTAGTCCTGGTTTGGGGCGCCGGATTCTGTCCCGGTTGGTCCTCTTCCAGGCCAGCTCTCTGCTGTGGCCCGGGAGTGCAGTGGAGGATGGCCCAAGTGCTTGGGCCCTGCCCCTGCATGGGAGACCAGGAGGAAGCACCTGGCTCCTGGCTTCGGATTGGCACAATGCGCCAGCCGTAGCGGCCATTTGGGGGGGTGAACCAACAGAAGGAATACCTTTCTCTCTCTCTCTCTCTCTCTCTCTCTCTAACTCTGCCTGTTTAAAAAAAAAAAGATTTTATTTATTTATTTGAGAGGTAGAGTTATAGACAGTGAGAGGGAGAGAGAGAGAAGTATTCCATCCGATGGTTCACCCCCCAGACGGCCGCAATGGCTGAAGCTGCGCCGATCCGAAGCCAAGAGCCAGGTGGTTCTTCTTGATCTCCAACAGTCGTGCAGAGGCCCAAGGACGTGGGCCACCCTCCTCTGCTTTCCCAAGCTATAGCAGAGAGCTGGACTGGAAGATGGGCAGCCAGGACTAGAACCGGTGCCCATATGGGATGCTGGTGCTGCAGGTGGAGGATTAACCTAATGTGCCACGGGCCGGCCCCTTGATTGTTATTAGCCCTTGTTTATACTCCTGTGGAACTGTGGCTTTTCTACTTTTATTTGTTGAGTATTATAGTTAGTGGTGCATTACGACTGTGATGAAGACTGGATTGAAATGTTTTTGTAAACACTGAAGAAAAAAAGAAAGGAAGGAAGGAGGGTGTATTGAGGCAAGGAGTGAGGGAGGGAGGAATGTATAGTTATCTTCCTAGAATTGTACCTATGAAACACATGAAGCCTGTTCTCTTTATATTAATAAAAAAAATTTAAATAAAGTACACTGCACGACTAAAAAAAGGAATAAATTACTACATTATGAGGTCAGCTTGCTACATATTCTCCACAATAAAATTTAAAGAGATGTGATGTTTAAAAAGAACTGTAATAAACTCTACTTTCTCTTAAAATCAGTACTCTAAATATTTTATTAAATTCTCCTCCTTTTAGGTATCTTAAATACAACATTCTTCAGTGTTGCCCATTTTTAAACTTTACAAATGATCTGCACCCTCTCGGTCCTGTCTTTTCACATTGCATTTAAGATCCAGGCATGCTGATTCCTACGGCTACAGCGCATTCATCTGCATTTCTCTCTCACAGAATCTCTGTAAGGAAAATTCCCACAACTGTGTGTTCACTAAAACTCTGGGGCATTTAAAGTTATCCTTGTTATAAACAAAGCAATACAAATTCATGTGCCCTCGTCTGCAAGTACAGGAGTTTCACCAAAAAACACACCTACGAGAAGTGAAATAAGCACTACCTTATGAACATCTGAAACCTCATGAATCAGTGACAAACTGTGTTTCAGAGTAGTTGTATTATATATATCCTTCAGCAGCAAATGAGAGTTCCGTATCATCTCTGACAGCTGGCATTATCAGACATTTTTAAATGTTTCCAACCAAGTGGGTATAAAATAACTCCTTGCTGCTAGCACTTCGCATTTTTCCTTTCCGTTACATTATTCATCATTTCATAGGGCTCTCTTGTATCTCCTACATTTTTACCTTCAATTCAATTAGGCAGAGTAGAGATTTTTAGTGTTCATTTTACAAGCAAATAAATGTTAGTGCCTGCATTTTTTCCTTAAATTTGTTTTAATTTAAGGGACTTCAGCAGTAGTCTACCCTGCCACTAACTTTCCTATTTGTGCATGTGTATGTGCTAAGTGTACACAGATATATAATATCAAGCATACAAGTCTTGATATTTATAGAACTTCATGTATTTTTACAAAGTGAAGACTTTTCCTTTGGCCATATGAGGGATTATTTTGTAGTTCCTTAAAGACAGATGTTGAAATTTCACAATATACTCATTAGCGATACCTTTTTGGTGCAATATCTGTTCAATCTTTTGCCCAATATTTCAATATTTTCTTCCTTTTTACTATAAATTTGTAGAGTTTTTTATATCATGAATTATTAGTATCTCCTCAGACTGTGAGTTACATTTTCACTATAATGTCTTTGAGGACTACAAGTTTTTTCATGAAATATAACCTAGAAATCTTTTTTACTTTATGGTTACTGCAATTCATACTGTGTTTAAGAAAGCTGAAACACAAAGTCACCTACAAGCTAAGCAGTAACAGTGACCGACAGACACAGGCAAAGCACTAGACATGGCTCTATCCACAGCAGCCAGCGAGCACCCCCAGGAGTCACAGAGAACGGAACAGAACGTACAGCAGGGCCCTCCCTCTAGCTGGAGGAGAAGAGGCTCTACTCTGTGTTTGTGCAAGAGGACTTGTATGCTTCCTCTTCCACACCCACAGTCCCTAGGAGAATATGCCTGCTATAGCCTCCTGCAGTCTAAGGGAAGACACAGCGAGGGAAAATCAGTGAGTCACAGGGTTTCCGAGCCAGTCCATGCCAGTTTGAGGAGTATGTCGCCTAGAGGACACTCCGCTGACCGCCCCGTGTACAGACTTAGATGCTGCTAAGATAGTGTGGCTGCTTGTCACACAGCATCACTATGCAGAGGACTGATCCACTGTTAAAACTCATGTAACAAAAAGACCTGACCTTAGTGTGACTGCAGAGCATTGCAATATTTCAAAAGGAGACAGTTATATAACATACATACACGCATGCATGCCTACAAACATACATGCAAGCATGCATCCTTGGATGCAATTTACCAATTTCAAAGACTGGTATTCACACAAGCTACATAATTTCAAGAGCAGATTTTCCCTCTAGGTTACTGGTGGTGGCACACACTTAAGAGAAGTAGCCTGGGAGAACTGGTAACCACAGTCTCTTAGGTGAGAAGTACAGTCAGCTACAAATCTGTTCCTCATTTAGTTTTTAGAATTTTGTATTACTTAACCTTTCAAACATATCCAAAAGAAAAATAATATAATGAACCACCTACGTATACAGTATCCAGATTTCATAATTTTCAATATGGTGCCAGTCCTGCTTGATTTACTCATTGTGTTGATGTGATGATTTATGTTTATTCATTTGTATACAATAAACAATTCCTACATCCCTGGGATAAACTCCACTTGGTCATGGTCAATGACTTTTTTGTCAGGACCCAAACTGAACCTCTTTTCCATCTCAGGGTCATTCAAATGTATTGTTCTGTAAACTATCTAATATCATCTTTTGCATATTCTCCCATAGCATTATTCATCTCTCCAATTTTAGAAATAATTGCATTACATGATATAAACTGTAAATTTTAGCCTGGCTTATCGTTTGTCTTTTGACTTTGTTTAAATCACATCTACTTTTACATAAGCTAAACACAAGTTCTCACCATTTCTCAGTTGAAGTCAGAAACATGAGCAGTCATTTATATGCATGATTTTAATATTTAAATTGAAACTAGGCTTAAAGGACAATTTTCTCTAATTACTAGCTAACTGCTGTTTCAAAATGACTTTAGATTCAAAGAGTCTAATAACAAAATGATGATTACTGATAATGTCTTCTAATAGTTACCTAGATTAGAGCTAACTCACTTAAACAGACACTATACAATGCAGTTTTTATTGGTGGGTAAACCTGGAAGTTTTTTTTAATTGATACAAAATAATTGTACAATTTATAGGGTGCAATATACAACTTGTAATGATTAAATTATGGTGACTAACAGATCCATTGCCTAAAACATTTACTAATTCTTTGTGCTAGAAAAAAAAAGGCCTCTCTTCTAGGTATTTTTGCTATTGACACTAAATTAACCTGTAGTGATAAAGGCTGGAACTCAGCCTGCGGTTTGGTATTCTATTGATAGTGTGGGTTGAGCAAGCACTGGTGAAGTACACTTACAAGTTTTCTAAATCAAAACAGGTTCACTCTCAGGGCCTATTCTGTCCATTCCATCACTGTTGAGAACCAACACAGAAACTGAAAAATTTTCCCAGAAGTTAATTTTGTCCCTGCACAAAGCATTATCCTGATTCACCCTACTTACAGAGGGAGCAAACCTGCTGTTGCAGCAGCTACCACCAGGCACCCTCACCCTTATTCTCGGGCTGATAACCTAATTATGTGCGTCTGTGTCAAGCTGATAAGGAAGTGTAACTTCAAACTCACTATTTCTCAATACGCTTCCCTTCAGTAAGCATTTACTGAGCACCTACTATGTGCCTGGAAGCTTGAGGGAAAATCTGGATAGAGAGAGACTGAAGGGAAGAAGGAAGAGCTCAGCACAAAGAATAGAAAATGAGCAATATTACAATAATACGTATCAGTAAGGAGAAAAGACAGAAAGAAGAAAACAAGTGGGTTCAAAAGTTAGGACAGGACTACAGAGGGCCATTTGGAATGGGTAACCAAGGGGGTAGATTCTGAGGAAATGACACGTGTGCTGAGGCGTGAATCACAAAGAGCCAGCCCCAAATCCTCAGGGCTCTGGGCATTCCAGGCAGTGTAAAGACAGCAACAGGCACGTGCAAGGAAGAGGCAGAAAGCCAGTGTGCCTGAGGCCCAGCAAGTGAAGAGGGGCTTTGGGGAACATATCTGTCTGACAGAAGAAGAAAGAGGCAGACAGAGTAGCCCCCACTCCTCTTGTTCCACCCTTTGTCTTGTGAAAGCTGACCCACAGCCCTGACGTCCCAGCAACAACTCTGAATCACCCTCCTTCCTCTTTCCTTTCTTATTTTTCTTTTAACTTTTGCAATGACATACTTTCAGTTGACTTTACAACCACAAGACTGATCCTCCACTAAATTAAGAATTCAATCAGTAAGCAGAAAGACCACTGTTCCTCAGGAGTACAGATAAGGGCTACAAACAATAATAAAATGTCAAGATGTCAATTCCACTAACAGACATTGTTTTTCTTACTCTGTATATTAGTTAATACAAATCAGAGAAAACACATGATATTTGTCTTCTGGGGAACTGGCTTGTTTCACTAAGCATTATGGTCTCCAAATGCATCCATTATGTCGCCAAAGATGGGATTGCAATCTTCTACAGCTGAGTAGTGTTCCATAGTGTATAATACCACATTTTCTCTATGCAGTCATCAGCTAATGGGTATCTGGGTTGATTCCATATCTTAGCTACTGGGAACTGAGCTTATGCCTAACCTATTTGTGGAAAACCAACTGTTAGAACTAGAAGCATCTTTCAGACTCTTAGCTACAGCCGTACTTTTAAGATCATTAAAGCTGGTATGTATGAAATAACTCCATGTTAAGGCTAACTACCTGTAGAGGCATATTTGGCACAGAGGATAAAACTGCTTGGAATGCCTGTATCCCAAACCAGAGTATCTGGGTTTGAAGCCCTGACTCTACTTCCAATCTAGCTTCTGCTAATACACACCTTGGGAGGTCGTAGGTTAATACCTGAAGTACCTGGGTGTCTGCCAGCCAAAATGAAAGATCTCGGTCTCTCTTTCTCTCTGTCTCTTTCAAATAAAAGTAAATGAATTTAAAAATTTAATGAAATAAATATAATTACTTCAATAACCAATGTGAATGGACACATTCCTTGAAAATATTGTAACATCTCTGTTAAAACATTATTTGAAACAAAAGCTACAAAAAACTTTTTATATCTTACTGATATTTCAGAAATAGTTTATCATTATTTTAAATGGCACCACACTTCTAATAATCCATAATTAAAAGCCATGTAAAATAATATCCACAAACATGATGAGGAAGAACAGAGCTGACCTAAGTAACTCTGGAAAGTGATATTTTAACTGGATAATGTTAGATAATGTTCCCAGGGCTGCCAATTAAGTAAGTATAAAAGTAGTGACATTCCAAGCACTAATGAGTATATCGAGAGTCCATCCCTTGGTTTCTAAATATAATTAATTCAACAATAAAAAACAACCCAGGCTCCTTGGAGAAATGCTGTGTTCAGGGCCAGGACAAGAAAAGCAACAGGAGCTTGAAGCACTATATTGTGTCAAAAAGAAAAGAAAGGCTCAAGAAAAGTGGGGCTGGGAGTGGGGGTGGCACACGAAAAGACCCAAGAGTCAACTGAAAGAGATCACAACAGTCAAAGCTAAAATAATGTGAGCAATAAATAAATAAATAAATAAACAAAGAGAGCACTGGATTATAACTCAAAATAATAAACATCTCTGAGTCAATACTGACACAGAGAAATGATTAAACAAAAATGATGAGGCAGAAGGAAGAATTATCAAGGATATCTTCTGACATGTAATTTTTAATGATGTATTCGGATACTCCTCTTTCAAGGTGAGGAATCTTAACTCTTCTCCCCTTGAATGTGGCCTGCAACGAGTGATTCAATTCCAATGAAGTATTAAGAAAACAGTAACTGGGGCCAGTGCTGTGGCTCACTTGGTTAATCCTCCACCAGCATCCCACATGGGTGCTAAGTTCTAGTCCTGGTTGCTCCTCTTCCAGTCCAGCTCTCTGCTGCAGCCCAGGAGGGCAGTGGAAGATGGCCCAATTGCTTGGGCCCCTGCATGCATATGGGAAACCAGGAGGAGGCACCTGGCTCCTGGCTTCGGATTGGCATAGCCCTGGCCATGGTGGCCATTTGGGGGGTGAACCAGCAGAAGAAAGACTTCTCTCTAACTGCAATGGAGAAAGATGGCACACACGACCCTAAGCAAATAATTCAACTCAGCACCACGAGGACCAAGTCAGACTCATGTCATACACACCGAGGTGAGAAGACAACTTCAAATTCCACTGCATCACCACATGAACCAAATCTGAACACAAAACAAGACTATGAAAATCCATGAAGACAAAACTGCCAAGCTGAAAGAGAAAGGGACATACAAGATGGAATGCTGGACTGGTTCTAAAATAAAGCAAGAACATTGTGGAAAAACTGGTGACTTCTGAATAAAGTCTGCAATTTGGGCTTCATGTCATACAACGTTACTTCACTAATTCTGACAAATGCACCATGGTTATTAAAGGAGCTAACAGTAGGAAAAAACCGGTGAAGGTATACAGGAACTTTCTGCGGCTTGTTTGCAATTTTTACGTAAAATTACTCTAAAATATGCTTTAAAAGATAATCAATAAACCAGACACAGAAAGACAAATACTACCTGTTCTCCCTTACATATTTCAGCTAAAAACTTAGAAAAAAATTAAAAAAAAAAAAAAGAAATGCCTATATGTATCAATACTGCTGCAAGCTCGATTTTGTAAAACTTTGTTTTATACCTTTGTCAAACCAATAGTTAAGAATGTTAAACTAGGAGGCCGGTGCTGTGGCAAAGCAGGTAAAGCCACTGCCTGTGATGCCAACATCCCATATGGGTGCAGCTTCAAGTCCTGGCTGCTCCATTTCCTATCTCGTTCCCTGCTGGTGTGCCTAAGAAAGCAGCAGAGGATCGCCTGAGCACTCGGCCCCCTGCACCCCCTTGGGAGACCAGATGAAGCTCCTGGCTCCTGGCTCCTCCTTCAGATCTGCCCAGCTCTGACCATTGTGAATGGAAGCGCTCTCTCGCTCTCTCTCGCTCTCTCTCTGTACCTCTGTTTTTCTTTTCTTTTCTTTTTTTTTTTTTTTTGACAGGCAGAGTGGACAGTGAGAGAGAGAGACAGAGAGAAAGGTCTTCCTCTGCCATTGGTTCACCCTCCAATGGCTGCCACGGATGGCGCACTGCGGCCGGCGCACCGCGCTCATCCGATGGCAGGAGCCAGGTGCTAGGTGCTTGTCCTGGTCTCCCATGGGGTGCAGGGCCCAACCACTTGAGCCATCCTCCACTGCACTCCTGGGCCACAGCAGAGAGCTGGCCTGGAAGAAGGGCAACCGGGACAGAATCCGGCGCCCCAACCGGGACTAGAACCCGGTGTGCCGGCGCCACAAGGCGGAGGATTAGCCTGTTGAGCCACGGCGCCGGCCCTGTACCTCTGTTTTTCAAATAAATAAATAAATATTTTTTAAAAAGAATCTCTACTTTAAAAAAATAGAAGTGGCAAAAAACACAAACGTATGTCACTTTAAGTATACAAAGACACAACTGTTTTCATCCATTTCCATATTAAAATTCTAGAGGATTTATTGACATGCAAAAATGGTAGATGCTATGTGTGTGTGTGTGTGCACTAGGAAGGAGAATAACTGAGGGTCTTTCTTAGAAGCAAAGTGCATGGGGCCAGCGTTGTGGCGCAGCAGGTTAACACCCTGGCCTGAAGCACCACATCCCATATGGGCACCGGTTCTGGTCCTGGCTGCTCCTCTTCCAATCCAGCTCTCTGCTATGGCCTGGGAAAGCAGTGGGACGACCCAAATCTCTTGGGAGACATGGAGTCACCTCCTAGCTCATGGCTTCAGATCAGCGCAGCTCCAGCCATTGCAGCCATCTGGGGAGTGAGCTAGTGGATGGAAGACCTCTCTCTCTGTTTCTACCTCTCTCTGTGACTCTGTCTTTCAAATAAATAAAATAAATATTTAAAAAAAAAGAAGCAAAGTGCCTTAACATAGAAGGTTCCATTTGAGAATAACCAGGTTGGAAATAATAAATCTAAAAAATGTTAAATTGTTACTTGCCCTTTAAAAACTATTTAAAATTATTTAGCTGTTTAACACTAGACAAGTCATTTAAACTTCCTGAGATTTAGTTTCCTCATAGGTATGGGACAGTACCAGAGATCTTAGTTATAAAATGTTATGAGTCTTTTAAAAAAATCATCAAAAGCATTCAAACCAAACTGCTCCAACAAAGACAGCATAACAGAGATAACAGGATCAGACACACACTATCTCCCAAAAGAGTCATCTGTCAATTACAGTTATAGTGACAGTAATACAAAATTTCTGGAAAATTCACTAACAAATTAGATCCATGAAGTATAAAAACTGGGTTCAAGAGATGGGCAAGATATGTATGAACATTAAAATTCTGCAAGGCAACAAATGATGACATGAAATGAAAGATAAAATTCATATGGAAGGAAAGGAAGGATTTGGTGCTGTAAGGATACATGAATTCTTCATTTAATCTATAAATTGGATTTTAAAGAAATACCAACAAGTACTTGCTATTATTGCTTTTATCATTATAGCTGAAAAATATATGTAGTCCAAAAAAGGCAAATTTTTAAGAAACTATAAAAGAATTTTATAAGACATTAAAATGAACATTTAAAACAAACTTATGTTCGACTGAAAAGCAGATTAAAAGAGATCGAAGGCCATGAGATATGACTCACATACTTTATAAGCAGAATGCAGTAATATCTTAAAATCGACTAACATACAGAAATGAAAAAAAAAAATCACTGTAAAAATCCAGACAGAATTATTCTGAAAGATTTTAAAAAGTTTCCTCACAACTAAAACTCCAGCTAAACGTGTTTCCCAATCAAATATTTACATAACCTTCTTCCTGTACTTTAAGATTTTATTTATTTAGTTGAGAGAATTATAGACAGAAAGAAGAGATACAGAGAAAAGTCTTTCATCCACTGGTTCATTACCCAGATGGCTGCAGTGACTGGAGCCAGTTCTCCCAAGCAGAGGCACAAGCACTTGAGCCATCGTCCACTGCTTTCCTGGATCAGAGTGGAGCAACCAGGATTCAAACCGTTGCCCATATAAGATGCTGGAGCCACAGATGGAAATTTAAGTTACTACATGATGGTGCCGGCCCTCATTGTTCTTTTTCACTGTATAAAAATGACACTTTTGTAATTTTAAATCATTTATTTAGAAAATAAATTTATACACGACTAGAGAAAAAAATCCTAATTTGTTTCCTGGTGGCAAGTGCATTCTCTCTACCTTATCTTTCCAGGTAGTCCTTAAATCAGGTAATATTCAGGAACCTACTTACAAAAGTTTTTTGGGAGTGGATTTGCAACTCTCATTTTCAGAAAGCTCTTTAGTTTCATAGATTTTATTGTTGCCCACACTGTGGCTGGCATAGCAGGTAAAGCTGCTGCCTGCAATGCCAGCATCTCATATGGGTGCCCATTCCAGTCTCAGCTGCTCCATTTCCAATCCACCTCCCTGCTACTGTGCCTGGGAAAGGCAATGGAAGATGGCCCAGGTACTTGAGTTCTTTCACCCACGTGGGACACTCAGAAGAAGCTCCTGGCTTTGGCCTGGCTCGGCTCTGGCTGTTGTGGCCATTTGGAGAATGAACCAGCAGATGGAAGAGATCTCGATCTCTCTCTCTCTTCCCCCCTCCCTCTCTCTCTCCTTATTCCTCTCCCTCTAAACTCTGCCTTTCAAATAAATAAATAAATAAAGCTTTAAAATAAAAGATTCTGCAGTACAGGAAGATGAATAAAAGGCATCACCTGAGAGTTAAGTTTTGGACAAATGAAAATCTAGAATTAAAATCACAAGTGATGTTGTCATTTTAGAGAAATGGTGGAAAGGGAAGATTATGAAACTCCAGACAGCTATGCCAAAATGAATACAGAAAAATATTCATTGTCATTTTGGAAAAATGGTGGAAAGGGAAAGTTATAAAACTTCAGATAGCTATGCCGAAATGAATACAGAAAAATACTCATTTAGATAGGAAAGTGGAGACAACATAGAGGTCCTGGCCTTAAGCTAAATTCAATAAGTCAGACTTTGTTGACTTACAGTAATGCTATATTCTTCTTTATCTGCCCTGTGATTTTTCTTCATATTCCTAAAAGTTTTTACTCTAAAGAAAAAATACAATGAAATTGTTATTTGGTAATTAGACAAATGGATAACATCATCTGCCCATATTTTTATTATGTAAATGTTTTTCAATTTAATAAAATGATCAGTTTTATTTCAAAACTTCTGCATTTTTCTTGCTTCTCAAGTACTTCATTTATTCATATTTTTTATTATTATTATTACAAAATGCTAACAGAATATATTTCACTCAAAAAAAGTCAGGCAACTTAATCAGACTGCTAGTATTTTAACAGTCTCAATGAGTGATCAAAGGTAGTAATTACTCTATGGTATCCAGTTCAACACCTGTATTGAAAAGTGCCACTTTGGGAATTTACCCCAAAGAAACGAAGCCTGCATATTAAAGAGTTATCTGTACTGCCATGTTTACTACAGCTCACTTCACAACAGTTAAGAAATGGAGTCAACCCAGGTGTCCATCAACTAGCTGATGACCAGATAAAGAAACTGTGGTATACAGATAGTATGGAATACTAATCAGCCATAAAAAAGAATGAATTCTGTCTTTTGCTACAAAACGCATGCAACTGGAAACCACTACACTTAGTGAAATAAGCAAATCTTGAAAATACAAATACCATATGTTTCCCCGGATCTGTGGTAACTAATAGAGCTCCAAACATGTGATGCACAGGAGTAAAACTCACATTTTGAGATTCGAAGACTGTTTACAGCTCTTGTCTCTATTGTTGTGCTTCTTTTCTTCTTACTATTTACTGAATTATTTACTCACTGTATGGCTAATCTTAGGAGTAAAAAGTAAACTGAAAGTAGATCACTGAAGACTGAGAGGGCATAAGAGGGAGGAGGAGGAGGGAGCACGGGTGGGAAGTATCAACGTGTTCCTAAATACAAATTACATGAAACTTGTTTACCTTAAGTTTAAAAAAGAACCTTAAAGGTTGGATATTTTTAAATGTGCTAATTTTTCAGTTTTTTAAACATTAAATTTTAAATTTTTTTTTAAAGTTGAGACTAGAATGGTGGAGAGTAGTAGAGAAGGAGGGTTAGGGAAATGCTGATCTGTGGGCATTACGTTACAGGAGAAATATGTTCAGGTGTTCTGTTGCAGAGTGCAGTGACGACAGATAACAATTATGAACTGTTCATTTCCCCCAAAAAAAATGCTAGAAGAAAGTATTTTCAATGTCTTCACCAAAAACATGACAAACATTTGATGAAGGAGATATGTTTTCCTTAATTTGGACATTATACAAAGTATTCATGTATCAAAAATACCATATGGTATACTACAAGTATACTACAAATATATCAGTTCGTGTTAATTTAAAAATATTTTACATAAAAACATCCAATTCTCTAAAACAACACTTAAAAACCACAAAAAGACTTCTGAAAGGAATTAAAGATACCAATAAGCAGAAAAATATTTCATGTTTATGGATTAGTAGACTTGATTGAGGCTGTTGAGATTTCAATATCACCCAATGTAATCTACAGATTCAATGCAATCTCTATCAAAATTCCAATGGTGTTTTTGGCAGAAACAAAAACTCCCACCCAAAATTCATATAGAATTTCAAGGAATCTCAAATAGGTAAACGATCTTGAAAATGAACAAAGTTGTTCTTCCTAATTTCAAAACTTGCTACAAAGCTATAGTAACCAAACAGTGTGGTGCTGGCATGAAGACTGCATTCAGAGCAACGGGACAGAAAAGAAAGCCCAGAAATAAACACTGACATACATGCTCAAACGATTTCTTAGGAGATTTATTTTAGTTGAAAGGCAGAGTTACAAAGACTGGGAGAGACAGATCTTCCATCTGCTGGTTCACTGCTCAAATGGTAGCAGTGACAGAAGCTGGGTCATGCCAAAGCCAGGAGCATGGAACTCCAACCGGGTGTCCCACCTGGGAATCACAGGCCCATGCAATTGGGTCATCTGCTGCTGCTTTCCCAGGCACAATAGCAGGGAGCTGATTGGAAGTGGAGCAGCTGCAACATGAACCATTGTTCATGCGGGATGCTGGCAACATAGGTGGCAGCTTAATGTGCTGTGCCACAACAGTGGATCCAGGTCAAATTATTTTCAATAACGATTCCAAAACCGTTCAACGGGGAGAAAAGGGAAACTTTTCAGAAAATAACACTGGAAATTCTAGATGTTTACTGCAAAAGAATGAAGTCAGGCCCTTAACCTACACCAAATCTAAAACTTCACTCAAAATGAAGACAAGATCTAAACATTAAAACTATAAAACTCTTGGGGAAAAAAGTAAGAGAAAAAAGTTCCATGACACTGGATTTGACAATGACTTCTTGGACATACTTGTGGCGTAGAAAGCTAAGCCTCCTGCTTATGGAAGCCAGTTCAAGTTTCAGCTTCTCTACTTCAGATCCAGTTCCCTATCAGTGCACCTGGGAAAGCACTGGAGAATGGCCCAAGTGCTTGGGCCCTCTCACCCATGTAGGGAACCTGAAGGAAGCTCCCAGCACCTGAGTCTAGCCTGGCCTTGCCCTGGCCACTGCAGCCATTGAGGGAGTCAGACAGTGGATATAACATCGATCTCGATCTCTCAATCAATCAATCAATCAATCTCTCCTCCCCACCTCTTTCTGTATCTCTCTCTTTGAAATATATAAATAAATCTTGAGGCCGGCGCCGTGGCTCAACAGGCTAATCCTCCGCCTTGCGGCGCCGGCACACCTGGTTCTAGTCCCGGTCGGGGCACCGGATTCTGTCCCGGTTGCCCCTCTTCCAGGCCAGCCCTCTACTGTGGCCCGGAGTGCAGTGGAGGATGGCCCAGGTGCTTGGACCCTGCACCCCATGGGAGACTAGGAAAAGCACCTAGTACCTGGCTCCTGCCATCAGATGAGCGCAGTGCGCCGGCCGCAGCGCGCTGTCCGCGGCAGCCATTGGAGGGTGAACCAACGGCAAAGGAAGACCTTTCTCTCTGTCTCTCTCTCTCACTGTCCACTCTGCCTGTCAAAAAAAAAAAAAAAGAAATATATAAATAAATCTTAAAATAAAATGTGATGTTTACTTATTATCCATATATCTGAAAAGTGTTCATGGGGGGTGGGGGAGAGAGAGAGAGAGAGAGAGAGAGAGAGAGAGAGAGATCTTCTATCTGCTGATTTGCTCCCTAAATGCACACAACAGCCAGGAGCCTGGAATTCCATCTGGGTTTCACACGGGCAGCACAGGCCCAAGCACTGGAGCCATCATTTGCTGCCTCCCAGGGTACATAAGCAGGAAGCTGGATGAGAAGCAGAGCAGCTAGGACACAAACCAACACTCCTAAATGGGATGCAGATGTCCAAGCAGAGGCTTGATCCACTGCACCACACATCTGCCCTCGCTGCGCTCTCAGATCTGAGCAGACTCACACTACAAGAAAATGTGTACTAAAATGCATTCAAACAGTGCTTTCTACATAAGTGATACTCATTTTTTGAAAACAAAATGCTAGCTTTCTGACTAGTTATTTCCATGTACACTTAGAAATGGCATTATCTCCCTCATATATTTCATGGTCTTTTTGACGGGCTCGTCTAAAACTGTTCAGTGCAGAAATAACCATCAAAATGTCCTAAACAGCACTCTGGCCTCAGAATCAGCCCTTAAGGCCTTTTGATCTGGCTCAAAAGCCCGTGAGAGTATTTCAGGCATGGAAAGCCAAGACACTCTGTCAAAAAAAAAAAAAAATGACCTAAATGAAAGATCTCTGTGAGTGAGATTCCAGTGGAAAGAATGGGCCATCAAAGAAGGAGGTACCTTTCTCTGAAGGGAGGAGAGAACTTAAACTTTGACTATGACCCTATCTAAATATGATCAGAGTCAGTGAACTCAAAAGGCCTACATAGCCTTGGCAACTCATGACAAGAGCCTAGGGGGATTACTGACGCCATAAACAACAGTGTCAATTTGTTAAGTCAACAACAGGAGTCACTGTGCACTTACTCCTCATGTGGGATCTCTGTCCTTAATGTGCTGTACATTGTGATTTAATGCTATAACTAGTACTCAAACAGTACTTTACACTTTGTGTTTCTGTGTGGGTGCAAACTGTTGAAAGCTTTACTTAATATATGCTAAATTGACATTCTGTATACAAAGAAAATTGAAAATGAACCTTGATCTGAATGGAAAGGGAGAGGGAGCAGGAGAGGGGAGGGTTGTAGGTAGGAGGGAAGTTATGGGGGGAAAAACCATTGTAATCCATAAGCTGTACTTTGGAAATTTATATTCATTAAATAAAAGTTAAAAAAAGAAATAACCATCAAAAGCCACAGTTCAGCTTATATACAAAAAAAGATCTTAAGCTCCCTACTGTAAAAACTGTGTTTTGTGATTTTCTTGAACAATGAAAATTATACTTTTCAGTTTTGTGACACTGCTTGACTGATGTCAATCACCTTGCCCTAATGCAACCAGCAAAAGAAACTCCAAACAATTTCATTATGTTAACTGATTAATTGCCTCAAGCAATAAAAGTAACCTTATAGTTTAATATTACATACTGGACAGGGAATGTACTCTACTATAAATTAATTTGGGGAATTGCTTACTTGAAAGAACAAAGTGTTTTTAATTTCCATACCATTAAGAAATAACATGTTTTAAAATCTTTTTAATAATTTGAAAATATTATTTATTTCTAATGACTACCAGTATTATTTGAAATTCATATTTTTAGAATCTCGATATTTCTTTAAAAGGGGAATAAATACCAAACACTACTAGTCTTAGGGAGTAAACTATTTAAACTATTTCTATGGAGAAGAGACAGGAAATAAATAAAGCTGACAAGAATGACACTTAACGATGGTGGGCGAGGACCTTCATAGATACTTACACCTCAGTAAGTAACGAGTGGAAGAGAGAGAATCGTGTACTTCAGGATTAAACTTCATACTTTTTAATTTATAAGGGCTCTTTTTCTGCAAATACAGTTTGCAGCTTTTAGATGAGAAACGAAGAGAGAAACAGAGAGTACAATGAATATTTTCATTTTGGTTTCATCAAACCTAGAAGCTTCTTCATAAAAGTTTTCTGGAAACATCAATATTTGAGAGAAATATGCACTTGTCACTGCACTAACAGATTTATGTATTTATATACTTATAACACATGTAGCTATTTCATGTTTTACAAAAACTTGTGCACATTTCCTTTGCATGTATATCCAGAAGTGGGACAGCTGGATCATACAGTGTATCTGTCTTTAGAGGTGAGTCCTCTCTAAGGGCTACCCCACTCTACATTCCTACCAACAGTGCAGAAGGGTTCCTTTTTCTCCACATCTCATGGGTCTTTTGTCTTCTTGACAACAGACATTCTATTATCAAAAAGTGAATGAGATGACACCTCATTTCCCTATGAAAGAAGAAAGGTTCATTGCACCACTATCCACAATATAGAGATAGAGAATAAAGAATCAACCTAGCTCTCCATCAACAGATGAATACGGAAAATGTGGTACATACATACAACAGAGTGTTTTCCTGCCATAAAAAATACTGAAATCCTGACAGCTTCAGAAAAATGCATAGAAATGGAGATCATTATGTTAAGTGAAATTAGCCAGGCATGGAAAGGCAAACACTGCATGTTTTCTCTCATATGTGGTAGTCAGAAATAATTTATTACATTTGATCCAGATTTAGATGGATTACTGTAGACTGAGTAAAGGAAGAGGCTAGATATTGGTGACTAAAATACAGTAGAGAAGTTTCCAAGATGCCAGAATAAGGATGGAGCTTACTGCTCTAGTCTAGGGAAAGATAGTTAAAAAAAAAAAAAATGGAGCGACTGCAATCTCAGGGAAGAGTTAGGGAGAAAACTCCACAGGAAACTACAGGCAACTTACAGGGACACTGTAGACCTACCTGGAGGGTGTGGACGTGCACAACTAAGGATCCCAACAGCCAAGAGCCTCAGCACCAGCTTTGGAGTGAGAGAGATCAGACTGAAGTAGCCCAAGAAACTGACAATAAAGCTGCAGGAAGAGCCTGGAGTGAGTTCAGCTTGGAGCCCTCGCAGGAAAGTGTACCTGCCAACCCAGAGAAAAAAGGCGGGGGGGGGGGGGGTGTTTCTTTCTCCCTGACCACCCAGCACTGGTGTACTGTAACTAGCAGAGAGAAGGCAGACGCCATTTTGGATATATGGAACAGCTGTGCCAGCCCGTGTCCATGCACCCCACAACCAGCGGAGAGGAGCAACCTGAATCTGGCTGGGAGAACTGACAAGGTCCTGGGTGCTCATGACTGTGGTAAGCTTGTGTGCTAGGACTGTGAAAACGCTGTAGTCAAACTCTCCCCAGTAAAACATAAAGCAAAGATTCTAAAATGTACACAAGAGAAACACCAGATTACTTTCAGAGGACCTCCAATTATACTCACAGCTGACTTCTCATCAGAAACCATACAGGCTAGTAGAGAATGGCGACATATATTCCATGCCTTAAATGAAAAAAAATTTTCAACCCAGAATACTGTACCCTGCAGAGCTCTCATTTATGAATGAAGGGAAAGAAAGACCTTCTACAACAAACAGAAACTGAAAGAATTTGACACCATTCGTCCAGCCTTACAGAAGATGTTTAAGGATGCTACATACAGAAACACAGAATCATGGTCATGGTCATAGCTATGGAAGAAGGTGAAGGCAGAAAATCTCCCAGTAAAAGTGCAAAGGAAATCCAAAGTAAATAATATGAATATTTATAGGAAAAGGGCATGGCCAAGTCATTACTTTTCAATAGTCACCTTGAATGTAAATGCTCTCAATTCTTCAGTTAAAAGATACAGACTGGCTGATGGATTAAAAAGAAGACGCTAGGAAATGCCTACAAGAAACACATCTCACCAACCAAGATAAATGCAGATGAAAGTGAAACGACAGAAAGATATTCTATGCTAACAGAAACCAAAAAACGGCTGGTGTAGCCATCCTAATATCAGACAAAATAACTTTAACACAAAAACTGTTAAAACAGAAAAAGAAAGGCACTATGTAATGATTAAGGGATCAATTCAACAGAAAGTGCCTATTGTAAACACATATGCACCTAACTACAGGGCACCTGGCTATCTAAAAGAAATGTTAATGGATATAAAGGTAGATATAGCCTCCAATACAATAGTCATGAAGAACTTCAATATCCCACTTTTGGCAAATGGACAGATCAACTAGACAGAAAATCAGAAAGGAAACAACACAGATAATGGACACTACAGACCAAATGGACCTAACGAATATCTACAGAACTTTTCATCCTACAGTTTTGCAGAGTACACATTTTTTCTCACTGGTGCATGGAATTTTCTCTAGGATAGACCACATACTAGGTCCTAAAGTAAGTCTCAGAATATTAAAAAAAAAAAATCAAAATCATACCATGGATCTTCTCTGACCACAATGGAATGAAGCTGGAAATCAACAACTCAAGAATCTCTACAAAATATGCAAACACATAGAGATTGAACAACATGCTCCTGAACAAACAGTGGGTCACTGGAGAAATCAAAATAATTTTTGGATGGGCTAGTGCTGTGGTGTAGCAGGTAAAGTCACTGCCTGCAGGGACAGCATCCCATACAGGTGCCAGTTCAAGTCCTATTTGCTCTATTTCCAATCCAGCTCTCTGTTGTGACCTGGGAAAACAGTAGAAGATGGCCCAAGTCCTTGGGCCCCTGCACCTATGTGGGAGACCCAGAGAAAGCTTCTGGCTCCTGGCTTCGGGTCAGCCAAGCTCCAGCAATTGTGGCCATTTGGGAGTAAACCAGAGGATGGAAAGACCCCTCTCTCTCTCTCTCTCTCTCTGTCTCTCTGTCTCTCATTCTCTGCCTCTGCCTCCATATAACTCTGCCTTTCAAATAAATAAATCAATCTTTAAAAAGAGGGACTATTAGAACTAATAAGAAAATACAATGAAGTTGTGAGAAAAATACAGACACAAAAATTAGTAAAAAAAAAAATGTGAGGAGAGGAAGGAGGAAAAGAGATGAGAGTGTGGAATGGAGGAGGAGCACTGTTTATACAGTTGTATTTATGAAATGCATGAAATTTGCATTCCTTAAATAAAAGTTCTCTGGGGAAGAAATAAAATACATAGAATGAATGGAACAAATATTTTGAAGCATGATGAAGTGACTCTGGTTCATGACAATGTACAATATTTTTAAAGAACTGGAAGAGAGGCATAGGCCCCAAACACACACAAACACACACACACACAAAAGGTAAAAGTAATGGTTGCCTGGTATGATTGTCCTGAACTACTGATTTATGAAATGGTATACTGTACTCCTTAAAAAAGTACAGGTAGACAGGCATTTCTCAAATGGCCAGGTTACCATTCGGGACACTCACAACCTACATTGGAGTGACTGGTTGGATTCCTTTCTCCTTTACTGTTGATTCAGCTTCCTGCCAATGCACACCCTGAGAGGCAACAGGTAATGGCTCAAGTACTTGGGTCCCTGCTGCTCACATGGGAGACTTAGACTGAGTTCTGAGCTCCTGGCTTTACACAGCCCAGCTCTCACTGCTGGGGGCATTTGGGGAATGACTCAGTGGTTGAAAGTGCTCTTTCCACCTTTCTCTCTGCCTCTCTTTTTGTCTCTCTGCATTTCAAATAAAATTAAAATAAACAGAGTTTTCCAGGAAGATTTACTTATTTCAAAGAGTTAGAGAGAGAAGGGAAGAGATAGAGAGAAAGAGATCTTCCACCTACTGGTTTACTCCCCAAATGTCTGCAAAGGCCAGGTCTTGCCAGGCCAAAGCCAGGAGCCAGGAGCTTCATGCAGGTCTCCAACATTGATGCCCACCTTCCCCTGCTTTTTGCAGGCCCTAAGCAGGAAGGTGGATCGTAATTGGAACAGCAGGGACATGGACTGCTATCCACATGGGAGATGTCACAGGCAGTGGATTTACTTGCTACACCACAACACCAGCACCAAATAACTGGGTTTTAATGTGCAAGTAATGCACGTTAATTCACAATGTTAAAAGAAAATATAAAAACTTACCCACAGAACCATAACAATGCTAAATTCTTCATTCTTGTTGGTTATCTCAAGAAACATTATACTTTACTTAATATGAAGTCTAGAAATATAAATTGTGCAACACTGGAGTATTATGAATGTCCTACTATTCTTTAGAAATCAATATCTAGGCTATGAAAAGCAATGACTTGATCAGCTCTTGTCCTGACTGTACAGGAACAGCTTACTATTTTATTTTTTTAGTATTTTCTTTTTCTACTTAATATCATTGGTTGAACTCTTTAATTAACACACAATTATTCTTAGGTGTTTGAATCCAACTGAAAATTGATCCCAGTTAAAAATAAGAGTGGGAATAAGAGAGGGAGAAGATGGACAGTTCAGCATATGCTCCCTCGAAATTACCACAAAGGGTAAAGCTAAAAACTTGCCACGGGAATCCAAATTCCATTAAGTTGGCAGGTATCAATGCTATCTTACTAGTTAAAGTGATCAGTTTAAGTTCATACCTGATAATAAAGATAGGATTAAGTGTCAAAGAGATCACATAAATAAGACAAAGTGTTTGCTAATAATAATTAATAGAATTAAAAAGGAAAGAACCATCCAACATGGGAAGTGGGATACACAGCACATTCATAGAATGATAAATGTTCTAAAGTGCACTCTGGCCTAGGAATCATCCCTTAAGGTATTCAGATCTCGATAAAAAGCACATGAGAGTATTTCAGGCATGGAAAGCCAAGACACTCTGGCAAAAAATGACCTAAATGAAAGATCTCTGTGAGCAAGATCCTGGTGGAAAGAACCTCCATCAAAGAAGGAGGTACCTTTCTCTGAAGGGAGGAGAGAACTTTCACTTTGATTATGGTCTTGTCTAAATAAGGTCAGAGTTTGTAAACTCAAGAGACTTCCATAGCCTTGGCAGCTCAAGACAAGAGCCTTGGTGATCACTTATGTCATAAACAAGACAGTCAATTAACAACAGGAGTCACTGTGCACTGGCTCCCCATGTAGGACCTCTGTCCTTAATGTGTTGTACTATGAGAATTAACGATAAAACTAGCCTTCAAATAGTACTTTATACTTTGCGTCTGTGAGGGTGAAACTGTTGAAATCTTTACTTAGTATAGAGTCGATCTTCTATATATAAAGATAATCAAAAATGAATCTTAATAAAGAATGGGATGGAGAGGGAGTAGGAGATGGGATGGTTTGTGGGTGGAAGGGTGGTTATGGGGGGAAGAACTGCTATAACCCAAAACTTCTACTTTCGAAATGTATATTTATTAAATAAAATTTTTCTATTAAAAAAAGAAAACAGAAATCAATGTCTAGGAATCATCAATAATATTGGAAAATAGCTCCACAGTACATGAATTTGGTTTAACTAAGGTTGAACTAAATTATCAGAGTGCTCAAAGTGTTCATCAAGTATTTTAGCGTCGGGTACTCTATAGTTACTGTTCTAGGGCACTGGAAAACGTCAGTGAAATATCTACCTTGCAGGAGTTTAAATCACTGGAGTTTCAAGACAAAGAACAGAAAATCCATTTCTCAAACATCTCACAGTCTGGAAAGAAATACAGGCAAATAAGTGGATAATTAATACAGCACAAAGTTAAGTCCCTGAGATAAGACTAAGTTGCAGGTGCTATGGGAATAGCTAAAAGAACCTAACCTTGTAGAGGCATATAAAGGATGACAATTACAGGAAATGCAGCTGAAAATGGATCTGGAGCAGGCACTCAACCTAGCAGTTAAGACATTCACATTCCGGGCCTGGTTCTGTGGTGCAGTGGGTTAACACCCTGGCCTGAAGTGCCGACATCCCATATGGGAACCGGTTCTAGTCCCAGTAGCTCCTCTTCCAATCCAACTCTCTGCTATGGCCTGGGAAAGCAGCAGAAGATGACCCAAGTCCTTGGGCCCCTGCACCCACATGGGAGAACCGGAAGAAGCTCCTGGTTCCTGGCTCCTGGCTTTGGATCGGCACAGCTCCCGGCCATAGCAGCCAAATGGGGAGTGAACCATCGGATGGAAGACCTCTCTCTCTCTCTCTCTCTCTACCTCTCCTCTCTGTGTAACTCTGACTTTCAATTAATTAAAAAAAATACATCCACATTCCATAACAGAGTAACTGGGTTACTCTCCTTTTCCTTCTTCCTGACCCTGTCGCGGCTAATGCACAAGACGGTGTGTGTACCTGGGTCCCTGCCAACCACGTGGATGACCCAGATGGAGGTCCTGACACCTGGCTTCAATCTGGTCCAGCCCAGGTTGTTCTGGATATTTGGGGAATGATCAGCACACTGAAGGTCCCTCATAACTCAGTTTTTCAAAAAAGAAAAAAGAACAAGAGCTTTAAGATCAATGTCAAAACTTGGATTAACCACCTACTTAATTAAGAGATCATTTATCGGCCGGCGCCGTGGCTCAACAGGCTAATCCTCTGCCTTGCAGCGCCGGCACACCGAATTCTAGTCCCGGTCAGGGCGCCGGATTCTGTCCCGGTTGCCCCTCTTCCAGGCCAGCCCTCTGCTGTGGCCCGGGAGTGCATTGGAGGATGGCCCAGGTGCTTGGGCCCTGCACCCCATGGGAGACCAGGAAAAGCACCTGGCACCTGGCTCCTGCCATCGGATGAGCGCGGTGCGCCGGCCGCAGCGCGCCGACCGCGGCAGCCATTGGAGGGTGAACCAACGGCAAAGGAAGACCTTTCTCTCTGTCTCTCTCTCACTGCCCACTCTGCCTGTCAAAAAATAAATAAATAAATAAATAAATAAATATAAATAAATAAATAAAAAGAGATAATTTATCCTAAAATTTGTGGTAACAATCTACCCTCTGAAATTTTATGTGAAAAATGAGGTACAGTGCTAAATCCAAATAAACTTGACCCAAGGGGTTACATTGTGATGTGACAGATTTCCACTTAAAGTGGCTCTTATTCTAGATAGCTGGCATTGAGTTCAGAACCGGGTTTTGACAAAAAGGCTAAGGAGTATCAGTGATGACTTTCACATTCAAGAGATTTATACTATCATGATATACACTATCATTTTTAATGAATGCATTTTACACAGATATAACTTTAGGAATACAGTGGTTCTTTCCCTCATGTTCCCCACCCTGTTCCCTTCCCACCTCCCATTCCCTCTCCCATCTCCTTCTTCATTATGGATCATTTTTAGTATATCTTTATATATAGAGGACCATCTCAGTGCTAATCATAGAGTCCAACAATTTGCCCCCATGCCCACCCACAATATATAGAGTACAGTTTGGGGAGAGAATTTGCAGTCAATTCTCATATTGCAATTCAATAGGGACAGAGGTCCTACCTGGGAGCAAGTGCACACTGACTACTGTTGTTCCTTTAACAATTAACACTCTTTTTTATGACATCAGTGATCACCCAAGGCTCTTGTCGTGAACTGCAATTTTTGAAACCAGCATATGAAAGAGTCAGCTGTGCTCTCTTGTTCATTACAGCTCAATTCACAATAGCTAAGATATGGAATCAACCCAAATGTTCATCAACTTCTGACTAGATAAAGAAATTATGGCATATATACAGTAAGGAATGCTACTTAGCAGTAAAAATAAATAAATAAAATCCTCTCTTCTGCAACAAAATGGGTGAAACTGGAAACCATTTAACTTAGTGAAATGAGCCAGTCTCAAAAAGACAAATATCATATGTTTTCCCTGATCTGTGGTAACTAACCAAGTATCAAAATTGTAATGTATAGAAACGTAATTGACTTTTTTTGAGATCTGATGATTGTTTACAGCCCTTATCTACATTGCTAAGGAACAGTATTTTTTTTTTCATACTATTTGTTGAACTCTTTACTTTCTGTAGGGTTAATCTAGATATCTGTAAAAATTAAGAGTGAGAATAGGACAGAAGTAGGAAGAAAGGTGGGATCAGGGTAGGAGGGAGGGTAGGACGGGAAGAATCACTATGTTCCTAAATCTGTATATATGAAATGCATGAAATTTCTAAAACTTAAATAAAATTTAAAAAACAAAAACAAAAAAAAGAAATTTTTCAAAAAAGAATGAGAAATTTTATTCAGCTTCCACTGAAACTGAAAATCCTCTGATTTCAGAGGTAATACTCTATTTTGTTACTATTTGGTAATAATTTTATCCATTATGATAATTTTATACTTACTAAGGACATCTCAGCTAGCCCACAGAAGTAACTATACACCTTTTGATATTAAATCCACAAGTAATTCTAGCACTCAGTGTATGCCAGGAGCTATTCTAAGTGTATTGCGTGTGTTACCTCACCTGAATCTTACAGCCAACCTTCCAGTGAATGCTGATTACTATCACCACCATTTGGCAAACGAGGGAACAGGACAGAGAGGTCATTTGCCACAGGAAATCACAAACAGCTGTAGACAGGTATGAAGGCAAGCCTGGGCTGCTAAACATGATGCAACAGGACCTGTCCCACACATTTCATTACTGCAGCTACCGGAAAGTTCCACACACTTTATGTGCTCTTCTGTAATTCACAATTTATAACCTCAAAGATTCTTAAATTTTAAATTAATTCATTTAACTTTCTATGAAGGTTTGAAACCAGATGGACCATACTTTTAGGCAAAATGCAGTTCTCAGAATGTAAGTCAAAGCCATCAACAAAGTACAAAATTCTGATGTCACAACTTTTGTTGTGACAAATTATGTGATCCATTCTCTAAAATTAAAAGTCAAATAAATGCGAACCCTAAAGGCTTCCACAGCCTCGGCAACTCATGACTAGAGCCTAGGGAGATTACTGACGCCATAAACAAGAGTGTCAAATTGTTAAATCAACATCAGGAGTCACTGTGTACTTACGTCTCATGAGGGATCTGTCCTTAATGTGTTATCCAATGTGAAGTAATGCTATAGCCAGTACTGAAACAGTATTTTTACACTTTGTGTTTCTGTGTGGGTTCAAACCGATGAAATCTTTACATAGTATATACTGAATCGATCTTCTGTATATAAAGATAATTGAAAATGATTTAAAAATCTTGGTGTTAAATTGGAAATTGCATAGATAATTAATCAATTTTTAAAAAAAATCATGTAGGATCTCTGTCCTTAACGTGCTATACATTGTGAATTAATACTTTAACTAGTACTCCAACAGCATTTTCACTTTGTGTCTCTATGTGAGGGCAAACTGTTGAAATCTTTATGTAATATGTACTAAACTGATCTTCTGTGTATAAAGAGAATTGAAAATGAATCTTGATGTGAATGCAAGGGGAGAGGCAGCAGGAAAGGGGAGGGTAGCGGGTAGGAGGGAAGTTATGGGGGGGGGGAGCCATTGTAATCCATAAGCTGTACTTTGGAAATTTATATTCTTTAAATAAAAGCTTTATAAAAAAAGTCAAATAAATGGATAGGTAAAACATGTTTTCTAAGGTGTATATATTTCACTAAAGAGCAGGTTGAAGAACATAGCAGAAATACAGGGAGGGCTGAATGTGAAATTCTACAGCGCCAAAACATGCCTTCACATTCATGTAATAATTTTATCAATTATGAGATTTCATTAGTAATTTCTAGATGCAATTAAAGATGTCTTTAAAATATGTTTCTATGTATTTGAGAGGTAGAGAGAGTGTTCATGTGTGCACACAGCCATTCACTCAATTTGAGCATTCAGTGTGGCTCAATCCTCAAATGCCTCCAGCAGCCAGAACCGGGCTGGGTTGAAGCCAGGAGCAAGGAACTCAATCCAGGCCTCCATGTGGGTGGCAGGAACCCAGTAACTTGAGCCATCACCACTGCCTCTAGGAGCCTGGGCAGTAACTAATCAGGCAAACTGACACAGGACACAGGCATACTAACAAGCTTCTTAACACCAGGCCAAATGCCTGCTCTGAAATATGAGTTCTCGCCTCTGACTAAATTTGCATAAATTTCCTCATTTGCATTAGTTTGTTTTTAAAACTCTGATTCTTTTTTTTAAAAAACTCCTATCATTATTAGTATGGCAAGGCACCAGAAGGTCAAGCCTCTTTTTAGCCATCTGTTCCTACTACGCAGTCGACATCACTTCACAGAGGCAGTTTTCCCACCATGACCTATAACTGAGGCACATAATCAGACCAGCTGCCTAGCTATGCCAAGGATGCCTGCTATGCAAGCAGCTCTTTTCTCTGAATTAATTGTGTCCATTGGACCAATTTAATACAGTGCTTTTCCAGCATTCCCTTTGCCAACTGTGACAGCTGTTGAAAGAAATACTACAGTGCATACACTGCTGCTCACGGCCTACTCTCAATTGTGACTATGCAAGACATCTCTGAATAATTTACTCCTCCAGAAGAACGCAAGCAATTAGAGGTTTAAACACTCTCAGTAAATGATACGGCTCACTGAAACTTACAGTACCTGACTATACAGTCATCTCACAAAACAAGATGCCTTCAGAGACGGCTGCAACCCAGCAAGATCCAGTGGGTCAAGTTACTAATAATAAATAAGATGCACTGTAAACTCTACTAACAGAACAGTAGAAGCAAACAAAAAAACCAAGACGTTACCAGTGACTGAATAAACATACAACTGCCTTTAGCTCAAACTTCTCCTGACAACGAACTTCCAAAAAATACCTACAAACTTTTAGTCAAGAAAATAATCTGGCTTGGTGCTAATAAAAATATGTTGTCAAAACACAAACCATAAAAAAAGATAAACTGGATTTCACTGAAACCAAAACCTTATGCTCTTCAAAATCAACACTAAAAATGCAAAGACAAGACATAGATTAGGATAAAGTATTTGTGATACATACTCATGAATCTGACAAAGAACTTGTCTGCAGAAAATATTTAAAACGTGCATCTCAATAATAAACAACCCCTACCCCAAAAAATAGGAAAGGACACTTCACTAAAGAAGAAATACAGCTGGCAAATAAACCATGAAAAGATGTTCAGCATCACTAATCACAGGGGAAATGTAAATGCAAATTAAAAACACAGTGAGATACCACTACACTGCCATTAAAATGACTAAAACGGAAAAGAATGACAAGAGTCGGCAAGGATACAGAACAGTGCTGACGCCATACTGATGAGGGAAGCAAAATGGTATAACCAGTTTAGACAAGTGCTTGGAAGTTTCTTATAAAGTTAAACAAAACACATGGAACTCCACTCTTAAATATTTATCCAAGATAAATAAAAACATATGACATAAAAAGCCTTGTAAAACAATACTCAAAGCAGCTTCACTCTTCTTCTTTGCTGTCTCAGAAATACAACTATGAGCAAACTCACTCCCTCTCTGCTACTCTATTAAATCTATTAAATCCTTCCGAACAGTTTTCTTACTGCATTAAGTCTCTCCTGTTCAGAAAAAAATAAATAAATAAATAAGCAAAACACTTTCCGCAAACCTCACAATTCCATCCAGCTTCCGCCTCCTTTCACTTCTTCCCAAACTACTCAAAATAGGTTTCTATACTAACTGGACTCATTTCTGCAATTCTATGTGCCTTCCCTTAGCCACAGGCCTAGTTTCTGTCCCCACTGTCCACTAACACAGCTCTTACTAAAATCAACAATGCAACAATGACCATCTTGTCACCAAAGCTGATGGATACTTACAATCCTCATTCTAACTAATCTCACTGGTGTGTTCAACTCTTGCCTTGTTTCCCACATACAAGACTCCCTTTACATCTCTGGCTACACAGTCTGTCTTCCTTGTGGTTTCACCCTTTTCCCCTAATCATCAGGGAATGTAGTCAAGCGGTTAAGACATTCAGCATCCCACACTGGAACTCCTGGTTTTGATTCCAGGTTCCACTCCTGACTCCAGCTTCCTGCCAATGCAGACCCTGGGAGGCAGCAGTGATGGCTCAAGTTTTGAGTTCCTGTTACCCCTAGGGGAGACCTGGATTGAGTGCCCAGCTTGTTCACCACTGTAAGCATTTGGGAGGTGAACCAGCAGATGGGGGTGTTTCACTCTTACATGCACACATTTGCTCTTACTGTTTCTCTTGCTCTTTCAAAAACAGAAATAATTTTTAAAGATTTATTTAATTATTTGAAAAGCTTAGTTACAAAAAGGCAGAGGCAGACAGAGAGAAAGAGAGGTCTTCCATCCACTGGTTCATTCCCCAGATGGCCACAACAGCCGCAGCTGCACAGCTCCAAAGCCAAGAGCTTCCTCCAGGTCTCCCACAATGGTACAGGAGCCCAAGCACTTGGGCTATCTTCTGCTGATTTCCCAGGCCACAGCAAAGAGCTGGATTGGAAGTGGATCAGCCAGGATCAAACCAGTGCCCATACAGGAAGCTACATACAGCACTGGAGGAGGCGGCTTTACCAGCTATGCCATAGCACGAGGCCCAATAAATAATTTTTTAATAAAAATATATATACTAGAAGGCTTTAAGGCCCAATCTTTTTTTAAGATTTATTTATATATATTAAAGACAGAATTACAGAGAGAGGTAGAGACAGAGAGAGAGAGGTCTTCCATCCAATGGTTCACTCCCCAGATGGCCACAACAGCCACAGCTGCACTGATTCGAAGCAAGGAGCCAGGAGCTTCCTCCGGATCTCCCACATGGGTGCAGGGGCCCAAGGACTTGGGCCATCCTCCACTGCTTTCCTAGGCCACAGCAGAGAACTGGATTGGAAGTGGGGCAGCCGGGACTAGAACTGGCACCCATATGGGATGCTGGCACTTCAGGCCAGTAACCCGCTGTGCCACAGCGTCAGTCCCAAAAGGCCCAATCTTAAATACCCTTCTTTCACTCCATATTCTCATCCTAGAAAATATCATTCATAGCCAGCCTTCACTGACCACCTATGTGGGATGACTGACAGACTAGTCACTTCTCTAAACTCCAGATGGAAAACTGGTACTTGGAAGAAATTCTGAATTCTCAGTCATTCAAAGGGGAAGTTCAAGACACAGAAGAAAACCCGGGAAGTCTACCATTTATTAACAGCTTAGTGAAACACTAAGGAAATGGCATACCCTAATAAAGAGAGCACACGAGTCCTAACTACATTCTCCATTACAATATCTGCTAATGTGGAAAAGAAAAGAGGACATATCAGTGAGCCCAGGCTGTGCCGCTACCCCCAAAAAAAGTGTCACCACACACGACAGTACTATAGTGCCAATGATGGGGTTATTAGTAGCCACAGTCTGTCCATCCGATGAACACATAAAGTAAGAACAGTGATACCATAACGACCCTATCTTTGGAACAAGAGCCCAGCCTGGGACTGGAGCTTTCATGATCCAATTTCTAAGAGCAGGAACTAAAAAAAGTGATTTAAGGCAGAAAAATCAAGTTCCAGTGGGAGAAATACAATGTAAAATTGCAGGAAAGTGTTTGGTGCAGTAGTTAAGTCTTTGCCTGGAGCACTAACATCTCTTATCAGAAATGTCTAGTTCAAGTCTTGGCTACTCCACTTACAATCCAGACCTGCTAATGTACACCCTGGGAGGCAGCATATAGCTCAAGTTCTTGGTTCTCTGCCACCCATGTAGGAGACGTGGTTGGAGTTCTGGGTTCACGGCTTCAGCCTAGACCAGTCTCAACTGTTGGGGAGTAAACCAGCAGATGGAACGTCTCTTTCTCTCTTTCTCTCTCTCTCTTTCTCTCTCATTCTCTCTCTCTCTCTTTCTCTCTCTCTCTCTCTCTCTCTGTCTCTCTCTCTCCCTGTGTGCATCTGTGTGTATGTCCCTTAACCTTTCAAATACAATAAAAAATAATAATTAAAAAATTAAGGCTGTAATTTATTCACATTTATTCATGTAGACTGGGCATTTTCAACGAGGAAAAGCAAAAGGAGACTCATTGTGACTGTGAGAGTTCTAGTTCATTCCAACTCAGCAAATGCAAAGCTAAGGGTATCAAAATATTCCAAACTCAGATGCAAGTGAAGTGCCTGCTATCCTGCCTGTCTTGATCAAGATCAACAACAAAAACTAACAACACCAAAAATCTGAATCACAGGACCAAGGGTGAAAACATAGGTGCTCCTAAGACTGAACAGGCATAAGGATGGTAAGGGCTGGCAGTGAGATTTGGAGTTAGAAGATCTCCTTCCAGAACCAATGCTGTGCAGCAGGGTAAGCTGCTGCCTGCAATACTGGCAACCCTTCTGAGTCCCAGTTCGAGACCCAGTTCTTGCACTTCCCACTTAGCTCTCTGCTAAAGAGCCTGGGAAAGGAGCAGAAGATGATCTAAGTACTTGGGCCTCTGACACCTACTTGAGACCAGGCTGTTGTTACTGGATCCTGGCTTCAGTCTGGCCCAGCCCCTGCCACTGTGGCCATTTGGGGAGTGAACCAATAGGTGGGAGATGTCTATCTCCCTCTCCCTCTTTCTCTCTGTTTTTTCTCTAACTCTGCCTTTCAAATAAATAAAAATATTAAAAAAAAAAAAATCTCCTTCCTCATTCTAGTTCTTCTGTTTTCAAGCCTCTGAACTCCCCCTGACCTTCACTTTCTTGTTTCTGACATCGACCACTGACAATACCTATTGAAACTACCTTAAATTCATTTAAGGAATAAAATTATATAATGCTTTAATGCATCAAAAGCATGATTTAGTAATACAGAAAAATAGACACAAATCAGATGGCATAACATTCACTGAGGTGTCCTAAACAAGCTCAAATGTGAAAATATCAAACTGTAAGCTAAAATGTGCTGTAGCCACTAGCGAGATTCAAGGGTTTTTCATACTCATGAAGAAGGTTCCAAGGACTCTTACAAGATACAAGCCAGTGAGCAAACAAGAAACATTTCTAATCACATGTTGGAAATTTTTCCATGTTAATAATAATTCCTAGTCTCAAAAAGCAATTATATTTCTGCAAAGAGAATTTATGCCTCCGTAGTGCTTCAGGAAAAGAATTCTGGTGCATCTGAGCCTGTACATGTAGGTCAGGTTTTTCATTTTCAAATAAAAAAATGACTCTGAAAAAGATTAAGGTAAAAACAACTAGAACACTCTCTAAGGGGACTATGATAAAAACATTAATTCTCTCAGAAATGAGAGAGCCAAGACAGGACAGCACATGTTAATAAAATCACAGGAGCTATGAATAACATGAACACAGAATTATTCAAAGAATGAAAAATTCCTTAACAACTGGAAAACATGGTTCAGGAAAAATGAAAGAAATTAACAACTTTATAAAATATGTGGGGGGCCCCACCGTGGCTCACTTGGCTAATCCTCTGCCTGAGGCGCCGGCATCCCATATGGGAGCCGGGTTCTAGTCCCGGTTGCTCCTCTTTCTGTCCAGCTCTCTGCTGTTGCCCAGGAAGGCAGTGGAGGATGGCCCAAGTGCTTGGGCCCTGCACCCGCATGGGAGACCAGAAAGAAGTACCTGACTCCTGGCTTCGGGCCAGCATAGCACCAGCTGTAGTGGCCATTTAGGGAGTGAACCAACGGAAGGAAGACCTTTCTCTCTGTCTCTCTCACTATAACTCTACCTGTCAAAATTAAAAAAAAAATTTTTTTAATGTGGTAATATAGAGAATCTGTTATCCAGTTAGAGCTACAATTGAAGTACAAGCCATCCAGAAGTGTGAGACAGGCAGGCAGGTGGTCTGTTTCCTGCATTTCCAGGCTCTAGCACTGCAGAGGTCACGTGCAAGGGACAGTCCCAGGCCAGGGAAATCTCCCATCCACCCCTGCCACAGTGTCAGACACATGCACAAAGCTCTGGTCTAGGCCAACCACTAGATGAAATCTCCCATCCACCCCTGCCACAGTGTCTGACACATGCACAAATCTCTGGTCTAGGCCAACCACTAGATGAAATCTCCCATCCACCCCTGCCACAGTGTCAGACACATGCACAAAGCTCTGGTCTAGGCCAACCACTAGATGAAAACCACCAGATGACCAACTCAAACCGACTGAATTCTTGACCGACACATAATAAAATGTCTGTTGCCGTTTGGGAGTTTGTTACACAGTGTTCTGGGGGTTCCCCACAACCACTTACAGGTTCAGTTGTTCACAACAACTCACAGAACTCAGTATCCATTCAGATTTCATGGCTAAGATTTATTATAGCAAAAGGATTCAAGGTAAAAACCAGCAAAGAGAAAAGACACACGACACAGCCCAGAGGAGAGTTCACACAGCTTCCAAGCGTCTTTTCCCCGTGGAATCACACGGGATGCACGTAAACACTCTAGCACTGAATTGTGACAAGCGGGAAGTGTCTACCAGAGGAGCTCATTACAGACACAGTGTCCAAGGCCATAACTGGAGTTGGCCCTGCAGACATCGCGTGCCTGGCACGTACAAGACAGCAGACTCCCAGGGCAACGCTGGGCACAGCACTGCTTGCACAAACAGTTTCACGCAATCAAGCCACTGCTGTCCCTGAGGGAAGTCTCTGTCCGTGCAGGAAGCTCTAGCATCCATCTTCCCAGGTGCCAGCCAAGGTCCACCCTGACCAGCGTGAGAGCAGCCGGAAGTGGAGCAGCCGGGACTAGAACCGGCGCCCATATGGGATGCCGGCACTTCAGGCTAGGGCATTTTGCCGCTGCGCCACAGCACTGGCCCCAAATGTATCTTAAAAAAAGAAAAGAAAGAAGAAAATGAAGGTAAATTTGTGGCATTGAGCTGAATAAAGCACTGTTCATTTTGTAGAAAGGAAAACCTTTCATTCATATGAAAACCATGGTCATCATCCTGACATACATAACAAGTAAACTATTCTGTTTGAAGATGGACTGAATGACAGGTTTACCAGATTAAACAAATTATGGAAAAAGTGCTAAAAATCTTATTTCCTTCTGTTTATTACAAGAGTTTCTCAGTGATAGCTATCCTCAAATCATTATCACTTCTCAAACTAGTACTGAAACAGTATTTTTACACTTTGTGTTTCTGTGTGGGTTCAAACCGATGAAATCTTTACATAGTATATACTGAATCGATCTTCTGTATATAAAGATAATTGAAAATGATTTAAAAATCTTGGTGTTAAATTGGAAATTGCATAGATAATTAATCAATTTTAAAAAAAATCATGTAGGATCTCTGTCCTTAATGTGCTGTACATTGTGAATTAATACTATAACTAGTACTCCAACAGTATTTTCACTTTGTGTCTCCATGTGAGGGCAAACTGTTGAAATCCTTACGTAATATGTACTAAACTGATCTTCTGTGTATAAAGAGAATTGAAAATGAATCTTGATGTGAATGCAAGGGGAGAGGGAGCGGGAAAGGGGAAGGTAGCGGGTGGGAGGGAAGTTATGGGGGGGGGGGAGCCATTGTAATCCATAAGCTGTACTTTGGAAATTTATATTCTTTAAATAAAAGCTTTATAAAAAAAAAGAATTTATGAATTCACATATATTATACATTCTTCAGAATTTAAATTATGTGAGTATAATTAAATATTTAATTATTTATAATAAAGTTTGTTAGAACTTCTAATACCAACCAGCTCATATAATTTCTTTATTTCTAATTTCTATTTTTCTTCACTATTTATTATTTATTTTAGTTGTTTAGAAAGTAAAGGGACAAACAGAGTAAACTGGAGATCTCCCATCGACTGGTACACTCCCCACACACCTGCAACAGCCAGAGCTGAGCCAGGACGAAGCCAGAAGCTGGGAACAAATCCAAATCACTCACCTTGGGTGGCACTCCAGTACTAGAGCCATCCACTGTCACCCTCAGCACGCATGAGCAGAAAGCTGGAACTGGAAGCAAAACCAGGACTGGGACCCAGGTAACCTGATATTGGATGAGGGACAGCCAAATGCTACATCAAATGCCTTCCCCTAGACACTATTTTCTTTTCTTGCATTTTTTGGTAGCCACAATATAATCAACATTGTATTATTTACCCTCAAAGGACAAAATTCAGAAGAGTAATAACAAACAAAAAACATGAAGAGGCAGCTTATAAATGCACACAAATACATATGTCACAAGTATGACTGTCAAGTTAGGAATTCATAAAATATAATAAAAAAAAAAGAGGAGAAGCATTAAAACACTCAAATTTGGAGAAAATCAGACACTACAGTTTCACAATTCTAAACAGTTCAGTTTTAACAATTTGTTGTTCTTTGCTCAGAATCTAATTAAAACAGAGACCAGAATGCCTCTGATAAGGTGGCAAGTAAAGGGGCATATCTCCTGCTGTTGAAAAAAAAATGCTACATGCTAATAAACAGCATATTAGAGTGCTGTGTGCAGGTAAAGCAGCAAGACACACTGGATCTAGCTAAGAAAGCCTCTAGTTAAGTAGCAGCATGGCTAGTGGGTTATGTCTGACACCTGTCAGTGAAATCACAGAAATTCTTTAAAGGTGTCCCAACTACCCGTCATCTGCTTAGACATTGAAAGATTAGAATGACTTCTCTCATTTTGTCCCATCATCCTATAGGACACCTATAAAGACTTAAATTGAGCAATAAATAGACCATTACAGTAATTCTGAAATAAACATTATGCTGTTGAAATATTCACAGAATTGAAAACTCAACTTAGGTGTTAATCAGGAATGTTTATTTTTACCAATGTTAAACTCAATATTAAATTAGATAGTTGTAATCTTAAATTATTTTTAATGATTCGTACTTAATTGCTTATTTTATTTTATTTTTTTGACAGGCAGAGTGGACAGTAAGAGAGAGAGACAGAGAGAAATGTCTTCCTTTTGCCATTGGTTCACCCTCCAATAGCCACTGCAGCTGGCACGCTGCGGCCGGCGCACCGCGCTGATCTGATGGCAGGAGCCAGGTGCTTCTCCTGGTCTCACATGGGGTGCAGGGCCCAAGCACTTCGGCCATCCTCCACTGCACTCCCTGGCCACAGCAGACAGCTGGCCTGGAAGAGGGGCAACCGGGACAGAATCCGGTGCCCCGACCAGGACCTGGTGTGCCGGCGCCGCAAGGCGGAGAATTAGCCTAGTGAGCCGCGGCACCGGCCAAATTGCTTTTTATTGTTCATGAAGTGTGGACAATTTACCATTAATCATATTTAAATAATGTACTACATTATAGTGTAACAGTACCTTTTCTCACCCTATGTTATATCAACATGTATCACTGTTCCTAGTGATTCTCTAAGAAACAAAATAATTTATGGGCCGGCGCCGTGGCTCACTTGGCTAATCCTCTGCCTGTGGCGCTGGCACCCAACGTTCTAGTCCAATTGGGGTGCTGGATTCTGTCCCGGTTGCCCCTCTTCCAGTCCAGCTCTCTGCTGTGGCCCGGGAGTACAGTGGAGGATGGCCCAAGTGCTTGGGCCCTGCACCCCATGGGAGACCAGGAGGAAGCACCTGGCTCCTGGCTTCAGACTGGCACAGTGCACTGGCCATAGCAGCCATTTGGGGGGTGAACCAACGGAAAAGGGAGACATTTCTCTCTGTCTCTCTCTCTCTCTCTCATTGTCTAATTCTGCCTGTCGAAAAAATTTATGAAAATATAACTTCTTAACTTGTTGAGGAACTGAACAGTGGAGAGCTGCAAGAGTGCTCCTGGAAATAGTTTACCAAATACTCAAAAGAAAAAAAAAATGGTCCCTCACGTGTAATAGTACCTGAAATACACAAAGAACGCAATAAATATTTATAGGATTTTTAATTTATCTATAGGATTTTAAATAAATAAATATTTAACAATATATATAAATGACATATAAGTATACCAAGGGAATGCACAGATAAAATTGTAAGACCCAGGAACATATGACAACTATGATCCAGATGTACTTTAAAATGGATGAAACAGGTAGGAATTCTCAACTGGTAGGAATACACAGGTGTCTGTAATCCAAAGAATAGCTTCAGTGAGGCTAACCCGAAATAGTTAAATCGACAATTACATCTACATAGTTATCGTAATTCTTCAACACAATTCTCCATGGGTACACTTACACTTAGAGAATATACACGTGAAAGTTTCTGGTTGATGACAATAAAAGCAAGAAATACATTACACTTTTCCCATCACAATTATCCTGTAAACATCTATTTGGAAAAAGTATGCCTGGTACTTTGTATGGTAATCAACATATTCTGCACAGCAGACATAGCTACTGTGGAATTCCAGAGCAGTTTTGGAGATATCTTCTACCATGTATGCACAAATAAGTGTGCCACATGGTTCTTGAGATACAGGCTACACACAAAGTTGTTAATTCCATAAAAATACTAAGCTTAGTGACTGGTGCTGTGACATAGCAGGTAAAGTTGGCATCCCATGTGGGTGCTAGTTCGAGTCCCGGCTGCTCCACTTCTGATCCAGCTCTCTGCTATGGTCTGAGAAAGCAATGGAAGATGGCCCAAGTCCTTGGACCCCAAATCCACATGGGAGACCTGGAAAAGCTTCCTGGCTCCTGGCTTCAGATCAGCCGAGCTCCAGCCATTGTGGCCATTTGGGGAGTAAACCAGCAGAGGGAAGACACCTCCTCTCTCCCTCTCTTTCTGCCTCTGTCTCTCTGTAACTCTGCCTTTCAAATAAATAAATGAATATTTAACAACATATATAAAAAAGCTACACTTATAAATCATTAAATGATTAATATCCCTTTATACCATACACTGCATGATCTTTTTACATATCTGATATGACACCTTTTTTTTAGTATGTCTATACATTGTATCATAAAATAATCAAAATCAGGTTTTAGTACTAATTAATCACCATGTTTTTAACTTAGTCATGAAAAGTAAACTCAGGGGCAGGTTTCCTGCCTAGTAGTTAAGCCACAGCTTTGGGATGCACACATCGATACCTGGGTTTGAATTCTAGCTCTGTTTCCACCTGTAGGTTCCAGTCATGTGCACACTGGAAGGGAGTGGTGATGGCTCAAGTAGTTTGGTCCCTAACATCCATGTGGGAAAACCAGATCCCATTCCAGGCTACCGGCTTTGGCCCCAATTATAGGCATATGGGGAGTGAACCAGCTGATGAGAGCCCCCCACTGTCTCTCAAATAAATAAATTTCAAGTATATTTTAAATCATTATTTATAATGAAAACAATACATTTTAAAACTCCACAATTCTACCAAAAATTCAATTATTGTTCACTGTGTTAAAGTGATGAAAACTTAACTCAGTATTTCTCAAAAACAGTAACAATATTGTCTAAAAAATTTTGGAAACAAATGAGATAAGCATTAAACAGCTTTAAAAACTATAAATTGCCACACAAATGTTAAGCATTATCAGTATGTTTTCATAAATAAAAAAAAAGTTGATAGTGTTTCTTCTTCTGAAAAGAAGACAGAAATTATGAGAGAAATGGACACAGTACACCAATGGACTTCAGAACCTATCAGAAGTTTCACATCACCGTGTCGGTATTAAATTTAAAGTTACTAAGAGCAGATGATTCAATTGAAATGATTTCAAACAATAATCAGATGCCATCTTATATGATCATATTAGCAAAAAATACCATAATATAATATCCAGGACTGTGTAGATTATGAGACTACAGAATTCTCAGATATAAGTGGAGGCTGTCCCTAAACTTAGAGAAGGATCTGCCAGTATCTTTCTAGATACAAAATACATTTATTTTTAACAGAAAATTTACTACTCTGAATCTAATAGAAATCGTCACATGTTCAAAAAGCTAAGGTGTTCAAGGATATTCACTGGAGGCCAGCATTGTGGTGCAGCAGGGTAAGCTGCCACTGCAACACTGTCATCGATGTGAGTGCTCCTTGCTCCTGCGCCTGGGGAAGCAGAAGGCTCAAGTCCCTGGGTCCCTGCCACCCACCTATGTGGGAGAGCTGCACTGAGTTTCCAGCTCCTGGATTAGGCCTAGCTCAGCCCCAGATTGCACAGCCATTTAGGGAATAAACTAGCAGATGGAACATTCATTCATTCATTCATTCATATTCTCCTTCTCTCTCCCTCCCTCCCTCTCTCTCTGTCTCTCTCCCTCCCTCCCTCTCCTTCTTCTCTCTCCCTCCTTCCTTCTCAATATCTCTCCCTGTGTCAGTCTACCTTTCAAATAAACACATAAATCTTTTTTTTAAAAAAAGGATATTCACTAAAATACAGCAATAACACCCTGAGTGCCTAATAAAAGGAAGAGGAAAGAGGGGAAGATGCTGGTATCAGAAATTACATGCACTATTAGAGGAAATGTAAAAATGATACAGCCAATATGGCACAGTGGCAACCAAAAACTTAAAATCAGAATTACCATGTAATCCAGCAATGCTAAATGTTGTTACATATCCAAAAGAACTGAAAGTGTATCCTAAATATACACTCCATGCTCATGTTCATGGACAGATTATTCATAATAGTCAAGAGGAGATCTCAATCCATGTGTCCATAAACATACTGGATACACAATGTGATATATACGTGGAATGGAATAGTACCCATCCACAGAAACAAAACATCACCTACTAGAACACAAATGAACCTTGCCTATGCTAAATGAAATAATTCAGTCACAAAGGAACAAATACTATATGATTATACCTTTATGTGAAACCTAAAGCAGAAAATCCACAGACAGAAAGTAGAATGGTGGAGTCCAGGGACCAGAGGGAGAAGGAAATGAAGGGTTATTGTTTAATGAGTATTTTGTTTTAGTTTGTTAACATTAGAAAGTTCTGAAAATCTACCTGTACGCTACAATGTGCATATACTTTAACACTACTGAAGTGCACTTAAAAGAGATGATTAAGATGTTATACTTTACATACATATTTTACCACTACAAAAAAACTCAGTAAAAGCTTAAAAATATGATTAATACAGATTTTATTTTGTTTCACATTGCACTAATGATATGTTCCTGAAAATATTTCCTATATGACGATGTCTTTTACTGAAAATCTTTTCACGGTACTTTGAAAAAAAGTGCCTTGGACTTTTTAGAACTGTGAAACCATCTTAAAATGTTTTCAGGATATATGCAGGTGCTGTAACACAGCAGTCAAAACCACTGCTTGGGACACTGACATGCCTTTTGCCTGGGTTTGAATTCCACCTCCACTCTGAATTCCAGCTTCCCGCAAAGGCATACCCTGGGAGGTAACAGATAACGGTTCAGGTACTTGGGTCCCTGCCACCCACATGGGAGAGCTAGCTGGAGCTCTGGGTTCCTGGCTTTCGGCTGGCCAGCCCTGGCTGTTGGCAGGCATTTGGAGAGTAAACGAATGGGTAGAGTATCTTCCCTCTCCTTCCCTCACTGAAGAAATCTGACTAATATACTGTGTATAATCTACAGAGTTCTGAAGTAAAAAAGAGCTCTGTAGGAAGTCAAGTAGCATTTCCTTTGTCACATGAACAAAGAAACTCTTAAAACAAATACATTGAACAAGATTTTGCTAACAATATAATCTAGCCAAGTGCAAAAGTGTACAATCATAGGAAGTCATAAAAACTGGGTTTAGAAAAAGTAGTGAACAATAAAGATGATTTAAATAACTAGTGAACATGATTACAGAACTAAATGTGATTGTAAACTTTCCAAGAAAGCTACATAATATAAAAAATAATAGTTTAATAACTATAAACTTGATGAAAACACAATACCACAAACTGCTGATTAGGCTGGTAATACAGAGGGTTTTTTAATTTTATAAGGAAAAAAGAGCAAAAGAGCATTTTTTTAAAAATCAAAACAAGTATACTTTAGGAGAGCAAATTAAATCGACTAACACACACTAACACATGCCATTTTAATATTTCTATTTTTCTTAATGCTGTACTGCTGTCCTTAGACGGGCCTCATTGTTAAAGTCCACAACAGTTTTGTACCCTGGGTGGTTTCACCTTGCTATGAGTTGAATGTGCTCCCAGAACTCATGTGCTGCCAACTAAAGTCCAATGCAAGAGTAATGGGACTAATGGGAGCTGTCTGGAAGCCTCACAATGGGTGGTAACAGTTACAAAAGAGGCCCAAGGGGGTAAGTCCTCTCTATTACTCTCTTTGCCTCCTCTCCTTCATGACACCACATTGGAATCAGAATTTGCCAAACCTGCTAGTGCCTTTACAATGCACTTCCCAGTCCTGGCCAGAACTAGGAGTCAGTGGATCCCTCTTCATTAAAATGTACACAACCTGTGGTATCTGCAGCAGCAGCACAAATGGGATAAGACACATCTACGTAAATAACATTAATTCTTTAAGTATTTTGAGTATAGGGACAATGCAAAACAAGAAGGCATGGTCTCTGATCTCATGGACCTTACAGGAAAAACACAAAATGAAGTATTAGCAAAGAGAATGTATCTTTATTAAAAAGATAAAATAGGACAAATGAGAATTTCCCTCCAGGAATGTAGGCACAGTTTAGTATCAGGAAACATGTACGTAAATCACCACCTTATTAAATCAAAACAGTAAGTCCATAGGGCTATCATCATACACACTAAATATAGATTTTGTAAAATCCATTACTATCACTGAGTTTGAAAAAAAAACTTAGAAGACAGAAATATATAAATGTTTCTTAATGTAGAAAAAAAATCTATGTCATACTTAGTGGTAAGTTCTTTCAATCAAAATAAGAAATAAAAATAAGGATTCCCCAAACCCAAAAGGCTTCCATAGCTTTGGCAACTCATGACTAGAGCCTAGGGAGATTTCTGACGCCATAAACAAGACTGTCAAACTGTTAAGCCGACAACAGGAGTCACTGTGTACTTACTCCTCATGTGGGATCTGTCCTTAATGTGTTGTCCAATGTGAAGTAATGCTATAACTAGTACTGAAACAGTATTTTTACACTTTGTGTTTCTGTGTGGGTGCAAACTGATGAAATCTTTACTTAATATAGACTGAATCGATCTTCTGTATATAAAGATAATTGAAAATGAATCTTGATGTGAATGGAATGGGAGAGAGAGCGGGAGATGGGAGGGGTGCGAATAGGAGGGAAATAAAGGGGGGGGGAGCCAATGTAATCCATAAACTGTACTTTGGAAATTTATATTTACTAAATAAAAAAAAGAAACAAAAAAAAAAATAAGGATTCCCATGATCTAAAATGAGCTCTCTAAAATATCAATCAAATACCAGCTAAGAGACTAGATTAAGATGGCAGAGCAGGGAGGAAGCTTATGGCTCTAGTCTAGGAGATAGTTTAAAAAGAGAGAGAGAGTGTGCAATCTCAAGGAAGAGTTAGGGAGAAAACGGCAGAGGAAACACAACGCAAATCAGAGGGACACCGTGGACCTAGGTGGAGGGCCTGGATGGCCACAGCTCAGGACCCCAGCAGCCGAGAGCCTCCGTACCAGCTTTGGAGAGTGAGGTGAGACCAGGCTGCAGCAGCCCACGCCACTGGTGATAAAGCTGCAGGAAGAGCCTGGAGGGAAACCGGCTTGGAGCTCTGTTAGAGACAGTGTACCCACCAAACAAGAAGAGAAAAAAGGGGGGCACAAGTTTCTCTTTCCTGATCACCCTGTAACGTCATCCTGTAACAAGCCGATAGACAGCAGGTGCCATTTTGGACATACATAACAGCTGTGCCAGTTCATGTCTGCTCTGCCCAAGCAGCCAAGGGAGACTCCTGAGTCTGGCGGGAAGAACAGACAGGGGCTGGGCGTTCATGCCTGTGGGAGGCTGTGAAAACACTGAAGCTGTGTGGGAGGGCTCAGAGCGCGGCTGGACTCTGGGCAGTCACTGTGGGGTCCACACACTCAGGGCTCCCTGGTTCCCTGGTGAGGAACGTTGCTTACACTGAGGACTATGGTGAAATAATTACAAAAAACTTCTGTAATTTGGAGAAAGAAAGAGCCACTGAAGTACAGGAAGCATACAGAACTCCTAACAGATGTGACCAGAAAAGATCTTCACAATGACTCACTTTAATCAAACTCTCCACAGTAAAACTTGAGGAAAAGATTCTAAAATGTGTACAAGAGAAACACAAGATTACTTTCAGGAGATCTCCAATTAGACTCACAGTGGACTTATCAGAAACCCCGCAGGCTAAGAGAGAATGGAGAGATATATTCCATGTTTTAAGGGGAAAAAAAAAATGTCAACCCAGAATTCTGTACCTAGCAAAGACTTCATTTATGAATGAAGGTGAAATAAAACTGAATTTGCCACCACCTGTCCAGCCTTGCAAAAGATGCTTAAGGATGTGCTGTGCACAGAAACACAGAAACATGGCATCACTACAAAGGAAGGTAAAGGCAGAAAATCTCCCTGTAAAAGTCCAAGGGAAATACAAAGTAAAAAATAGGAATATTTAGGGGAAAATGGGAGGGCAAAGTCATTACTTGAATGTGTTTGGCCTCAACTATGCAGTTAAGACAAAAGACTGCCTGAACAGATTTAAAAAAAAAAAAAACCCATATACTTGCTGCCTACAAGAAACACATCTCACCAACAAAGATAAACACAGATTCAAAGTAAAAGGATGGGAAAAGATATTCCATGCCAACAGAAACCAAAAAAGAACTGGTCTAGCCATCCTAATATCAGACAAAATAGACTTTAACACAAAACTGTTAAAAGATGAAGAGATCAATTCAACAAAAAGATTTACCTATTATAAATGTATATGCACATAATAACAGGGCACCTGGCTATTTAAAAGAAAAAAAAATTTTCTTTTGCCAGAGTGTCTTGGCTTTCCATGCCTAAAATACTCTCGTGGGCACTTCAGCCAGATCCGAATGCCTTAATGGCTAATTCTGAGGCCAGAGAGCTGTTTAGGACATCTGCCATTCTATGAGTCTGCTGTGTATCCCGCTTCCCATGTTGGATCATTATCTCCTTCTTAATTCTATCAGATAGTATTAGCCGACATTAGTCTTGTTTGTGTGATCCCTTTGACTCTTAGACCTATCAGTGTGATCAATTGTGAACTGAAGATGATCAGTTGGACTAGTGAGATGGCATTGGTACATGCCACCTTGATGGGATTGTATTGGAATCCCCTGGCACGTTTCTAACTCTACCATTTGGGGCAAGTCAGATTGAGCATGTCCCAAATTATACATCTCCTCCCTCTCTTACTCCCACTCTTATATTTAACAGAGATCACTTTTCAGGTAAATTTAAACACCTAAGAATAATTGTGTGTTAATTACAGAGTTCAACCAATAGTATTAAGTAGGACAAAAAAAATACTAAAAGGGATAAAGTATTAAGTTGTTCATCAACAGTCAGGACAAGAGCTGATCAAGTCACTGTTTCTCACAGTGTCCACTTCACTTCAACAGGTTTCCTTTTTGGTGCTCGGTTAGTTGTCACCGATTAGAGAGAACATATGATATTTGTCCCTTTGGGATTGGCTTATTTCACTCAGCATGATATGTTCCAGATCTCTCCGAGTGAGATTCCAGTGGAAAGAATGGGCCATCAAAGAAGGAGGTACCTTTCTCTGAAGGGAGGAGAGAACTTCCACTTTGACTATGACCTTGTCTAGATAAGATCAGAGCTGGCGAACTCAAAAGGCTTCCATAGCCTTGGCAACTCATGACAAGAGCCTAGGGGGATTACTGACGCCATAAACAAGAGTGTCAATTTGTTAAGTCAACAATAGGAGTTACTGTGCACTTACTCCTCATGTAGGATCTCTGTCCTTAATGTGCTGTACATTGTGATGTAATGTTGTAACTAGTACTCAAACAGTATTTTACACTTTGTGTTTCTGTGTGGGTGCAAACTGTTGAAAGCTTTACTTAATATATGCTAAATTGACCTTCTGTATACAAAGATAACTGAAAATGAATCTTGATGTGAATGGAATGGGAGAGGGAGTGGGAGAAGGGAGGGTTGCGGATGGGAGGGAAGTTATGGTGGGGGGGAGCCACTGTAATCCATAAGCTGTACTTTGGAAATTTATATTCATTAAATAAAAGTTAAAAAAAAAGAAATGTTAAGGGATATAAGGGAGACATAGACTCAAATAAAATAGTACTAGGAGACTTCAATACTGCACCTTCAGCAATAGGTCAACCAGACAGAAAATCAGCAAGGAAACAACACAGTTAACTGATAACACAGACCAAATGGATGTAAAACATACTACAGAACTTTTCATCCTACAGTTGCAAGAATACACATTCTTCTTACTAGTACATGGAACTTTCTCAGGTATTGACCACATGCATAGCCATAAAACAAGTCTCAGCAAATTCAAAACAACCGAAATCATACCATTCATCTTCTAGGATCACAATGAAATGAAGCTGGAAATCAATACCTCAGCAATCTCTAGAACATATGCAAACACATGAAGACTAAACAACATGATCCTGAATGAACAGTGGGTCATGGAAGAAATCAAACGATTTCTGGAAACAAATAGACAATAATACAACATATCAAAACCTATGGGATACAGCAAAAGCAATGTTAAGAGAAAGGTTTATAGAATTTGGTGCCTACATTATTCTGAGAGGAGGAACGTGGTGGGGGCAAGAGACGCGGAGTCACCACACAGACCCCGGGAGTCGAGTGAAAGGAGGCCAGAGGTAAGTAGCCTGCAGACTCATTTCAGTTGCTACAGCAGCTTATATAGCCAAGGCAGCCAATCCAGTCAAGGGGCGGTCTATGCCCTAACCAATCACAGCCTGTTGCCAGGCAGTTTCCGAAGCCATCCAATCACAGCCTGTTGCCAGTCAGGCTCCATTGCCATGTGGTTTCCGAAGCCATCCAATCACAGCCTGTTGCCAGTCAGGCTCTGTTGCCACCAGCCATCTTGGCATGGCCTTCTCATTCCACCACATACATCAAGAAATTGGAAAGGCATCAAATAAAGAGCTATCAATGCATCTCAAGGATCCATAAAAACAACAGCAAACCAACCCAAAACTAGTAGGAGAACAGAAATAAAGTTACAGAAAAAAAAATCAACAAATTGAAATAAAAAATACAAAATATCAGCAAAATGAAGAGCTGGTTTTTTGAAAAAATAAACAAAACTGACACATCATTTGCCCAAGTATCCAAAAAAGGGGAGAGAAGAACCAAATCAATAAAATCAGAAATGAAAAAGGAAATGTATCAACAGACACCACAGAAATAAAAAGAATCATCAGAAATTACTTCAAACAGCTGTATGCCAACAAACTGGGAAATCTAGAAGAAATGGATAGGTATCTGGACACATACAACCTACCCAGATCGAGTTTTGGAGACACAGAAAACCTAAACAGACCTATAATCAAGATGGAAACTGAATCAGTAATAAAGACCCTCCCAACAAAAAAAAACCCAGGAATGGATGGCTTCATTCCTGAATTCTACAAGACATTTAAAGAAGAACTAACTCCAATTCTTCTCAAGCGATTAAAAGCAACTGAAAGGGAATCAAGCAAGCAACATCTTAATTCCTAAACCTGAAAAAGATGCAACAGAGAAAGAGATGAACATAAATGCAAAATTCTAGCCAATCAAATCTAACAGCACATCAGAAAGATCATTCATTTAGATCAAGTGGGATTTATCCCTGGTATGCAGGGATGGTTCAATATTTGCAAATCAATCACATTAAAAACTGAAGACCAAAAACCATATAATTATCTCAACAGATGCACAAAAAGCATTCGATCAAATAAAACATCCTTTCATGATGAAAACTAAGCAAACTGGGTACAGAAGGAACATTCTATAATACAATCAAGGCAATCTATGACAAACCCATGGCCAGCCTCCTATTGAATGGGGCAAGCTGGAAATACTCCCAATAAGATACAGAACCAGACAAGGATGCCCAGTGTCCCCACTGCTATTCAATGTAATCCTGGAAGTTTTAGCCACAGCCATTAGGCAAGAAAAAGAAATCAAAGAAATACAAATTGGAAAAGAGGAAGTCAAACTATCCCTATTTGCAGAGGACATGATTCTATATATAGGGGATACAAAAGACTCCACTGAGACACTACTGGAACTCATATAAGAGTTTGGTAAATTAGCAGGATAGAAAATCAATCCAAAATTGTTATCAGCCTTTGAATATACAGGCAATGTCACAACTGCAAAAGAACTTCTGAGATCAATGCCATTCATAATAGCTACAAAAAAATCAAATATTTTGGAATAAACTTAACCAAGGATGTCAAAGATTTCTACGACGAGTATCACAAACATTTAAGAAAGAAACAGAGGAAGAAGAAGATACCAAAAAATGGAAAAATCTTCCATGTTCATGGATTGGAAGAATCAATATCATCAAAACATCCATACTTCTGAAAGTAATTTACAGATTCAATACAATACCAATCAAAACACCAAACACACTCTTCTCAGACCTAAAAAAAATGATGCTAAAATTTATATGGAAACACAGGAGACCTCAAATAGCTAAAGCTACTTTATACAACAAAAACAAAGTTGGAGGCATCACAATACCAGATTTCAAGACATACTACAGTGCAGTTATAATCAAAACAGCCTGGTACTGGTACAAAACAAAATGGACAAACAAATGGAACAGAACAGAAACTCCAGAAATCAATCCAAGCATCTACAACCAACTTATCTTTGACAAAGGAGCTAAAACCAATCCCCGGAGCAAGGACAGTCTCTTCAACAAACCATGCTTGGAAAACTGAATTTTCACAAAAAGCAGTATGAAGAAAGACCCCCTACCTTACACCTTACACAAAAATCCATTCAAAATGGATTAAAGATCTATATCTATTACCTGATATCATCAAACCCTGCAAGACATTGGCACAGGCACAGAGTTCTTGAAAAAGACCTCAGAGGTACAGGCAATAAAAGCCAAAATTAACAAATGGGATCACATCAAATTGAGAAGCTTCTGTACTACAAAAGAAATAGGAAAGTAAAGAGACAATCAACAGATTGGGAGAAACTATTTGCAAACTATGCAACTGATATAGGATTAATAACCAGAATATATAAAGATATCAAGAAACTCCACAACAACAAAACAAAAAAACCCAGTTAAGAAATGGGCAAAGGACTTGAATGGGCATTTTTCAAATGAGAAAATCCAAATGGCCAACAGACACATGAAAAAATGCTAAGGATCACTAGCCATCAGGTAAATGCAAGTCAAAATCACAATGAAGTTTAGACTCACCCCAGTTAGAATGCCTTTCATACAAAAACCAACAATGGAAGATGCGAGGGAAAAGGTATCTAATCCACTGTTGGTGGAAATGTAAACTAGTAAAGCCACTATGGATGACAGTATGGCAATACCTTAGAAATCTGAATATATACCTACCATATGACCCAGCCACCCCACTCCTGGGAATTTACCCAAGGGAAGTGAAACCAGCATATGAAAGAGTTATATGCACCCCCATGTTTATTGTAGTTCAATTCGCAATAGCTAAGACATAGAATCAACCCAAATGCCCATTAACTAAAGACAGGGTAAAGAAATTATGGGATATACACACCATGGAAGACTACACAGAGTAAAAAAAAAATGAAATTTGGCATTTGCAACAAAATGGATGACTCTGGAAAACATCATACTTAGTGAAATAAGCCAGTCCCAAAGGGACAAATAACATATGTTCTCCCTGACCTGTGATAACTAAAGAAGCATCTAAAAGGCAATCTGTTGAAGTGAAACTGACACTTTGAGAAGCAATGACTTTGAACAGCCCTTGTCTTGACTGTTATGGAACAGTATTTTTTTTCTTTCATACTATTTGCTGAACTCTTTACTTAACATAGAATTAACCATATGTGTATCAAGTCAATTGAAAATAGATCTTAGCAAAAAATATGAGTGGGAATAAGAGAAGATAAAGAAAGAAGAATAAGAGTATGGGTGAGAGGGTTGGCATGGTGGTAAGAATCACCACGTTCTTAAAGTTGTAATTATGAAGGGTATGAAGTTTGTAACTATAAAGCTGTATAGTCCTTAATACATTCCTATGGACTTACATCTACACTTGATCTTAGCTAAAAGGCCAAGAAGCAATCCTATGGACTTACTTCTAAGGGTGTAGTTTAAAAACTTGCCATGGTACCCCAAATGCCATTATGCTGGGTGGTAATATTACCATCTTAAGTATTAAAGTGATGATATGGATAAGATTAAGTGTTAAAGTGATCATATACATAGTACTAAGTGTCTGGTTATATTAATAGAACTAAAAAGGAGTGAATACTCCAACATGGGAAGCAGTCCTCACAGCAGACTCATAGAATGACAATCACGCTAAATAGCACTCTGACCTCAGAATCAGCCCTAAGGCATTCCACTCTGCTGAAAAGCCCATGCAAGCATCTCAGGCATGGAAAACCAAGACACTGTGGCAAAAAAAAATGTCTTACATGAAGGATCTCTGTGAGTGAGACACCACTGGAAAGAAGTGGTCATCAAAGAAGGATGTACTTTTCTCTGAAGGGAGGAGAGAGCTTCCACTTTACTTGTGGCCTTGTCTGAACACTGTCAGTTTTTGAGGATTCAAAAGGCTTCCATAGCCTATGCAGCTCATGTCAAGAGCCTCAGGTGATCACTGACATCATACATAAGAGTTTTTTAATTGGTAAATTAACAACAGGAGTCACTGCACACTAATTTCCCATGCAAGACCTCTGTCTTCAAAGAGCTATATTATGAGAGTTAACAGTAAGTTAACAGTTAACATTTCTCAAAGATTTATTTTGTTTTAGTGTATTAAGTGGAGGATATTCCTATGTATCATAAGTTTTAGTTACACCCAAGTGTCCAACTCCATTGCCTGTTTTCTTAGGTGCTTTCCTTATCTAATGATAAAACTCATTCCCAAGGACTTACTTTCTTTTAGTGTATTAATTGGAGGATATTCTCATGTCTCATAAGTTAAAGTTATGTATAAGTGCTCAAGAAAGATGTATCATTCTTGGGTACTTCTTTAAACTTAAGTTTCTAAAAAAAAAAAAAAAATAAGTGAAATCAACTTTGAGATGCCATGACTTTGAACAGCCCTTGTCTTGACTGTTGAGGAATAGTTTTTATTTTTCTTTTTTTGTGAAAATTGTTGAACCCTTTATTTAGCATAGAGTTGGTCTTCTGGGCATAAAATTAATTGAAAATGGGTCTTAGTGGAGAATAGGTTGGGAAGTGAGAGAGGGAAGAGGAGGAGGAGTGGGAGTGTAGGTGGGAAGGCGGGTATGTTTGAAGCAATCACTACATTCCTAAGTTGTACTTATGAAATGCATCAAGTCTGTATTCCTTAAATAAAAGGTTTCTTTGGTAAAAACTAAAAATTTTCTATAAAATTAAAATAAACTTTAAAAAAAAGAAGTTTACACATCTAAGTGGTCACTAACAGTCATTAACAGTATTAATGTTCAATAAAATGTGAGCTTTTCACCTAAAAATTATTCTATATAAAAATAGATAAATTAATTTTTCTCAATTAAAAAAATGTCAACTGATCTTTGAAACTTAACTAATTTTGGTCAAACTCTTTCCTCTGTGTACTCAGTGGGAGCCTAGAATTTCAGCTACTCACTAGGAATTTTATGTGGAGTTGTGAGTGAAAGGCACAGTGGGTGGTTGGTAGCTCATCTAGGCACTTCAAGACCAGAGTTGGTTAATCTGTCCTTTACCATCAACATGGACTAACCAGAAGATAACCTTCAAAGAGGCAAAAAGTTCTGGTCTCCAAAATGCACTAACTTCCCAACAAAGTGCACAAACACTCTGGAAGAAAGAGAGACAGCAGATCCCCAATAAAGGATCTTGGTTGACAAAATGGTGGCCACTGAGACCTGACATTACATGAGGCCAAATTCCAACCACTCTTAAAACTGGCTGAGATGAGGAAAATCAGGGCCAGCTGGAAGACAGTCAACTGACACCTCATGGAAACATTCTGACCCACAGTATGATGACCCATGGATTAAAAGAATCTTTTCTTATACACCCAAATCTAAAACGATGAGAATTTTAGTCAATGTCATTATTAATAATAAAACCTATAACTCTTCAACTTAACTACAGCAAATGTTCAACCTCTGGTCACTAACAATAGCTTTCAAAAATATCCAGAGCAATGCTCCTTTTCTTTCCACCCCATTCAGCAGAGGCTAATTACAGTTACACTCATCAGTGAACCTGGAGCTCAGACTGGAGACAGAGATTCCTCTCTTCAACCTGAAATGCTCATCATACACAGAATTTTAAACTAATAAAAATAACATACTTACTTAATTCTACAAAATCTTTCATATATGCATATAATTTAACTATTAGACCAAGGAGCAAGATGTTTGAAACTGAAAAAAAATTTTCAAATTAGGGAAGAACAGATCTGCTAACCACACAATGGCAGTATAAGAACTATAATCTTTTGATTTGCTTGTCCTAATAACTCAAAAAAGAATAAACATATACTGTTCTGCTAATAACATTCAGGTACATATATGATCCCTTGTAGAAAAAAATAAAGGTTTTATACATAAGATTTTTCAAGATGATAGAAACATTCTCTGTATCTCTATCATGATATTGGTTACAATTGCATAAATTTGTCAGAATTCATCAAATGTACTTAAAATGGAGAATTTATCTGTAAATTATACTTCAATAAAGCTAAAGTTTTCAAAAAATGAAAGATGCAGAATATATCTCAAACTGTTTAAGATATAAGTGAAAAAATATCCTTATATTAAGGTTTATTCTATATATTTATATTAACATTTTTAGAAATTAGGGCAAGAAAATTTTTAATACAGCATTAAATAAAATGATTAGGGCAAGATCCAGTGCTATGGCATAGTGGGTTAAGTGTTCACCCACAGCAACAGAATCCCATTTGGATGCCAGTTCTAGTCCCAACTGTTTCTCTTCCAATCTGACTCTCTGCTATGGCCTGGGAAAGCAGTAGAAGATGGTCCAAGTGCTTGGCCCTTCCATCCATGTGAGAGACCCAGAAGCAGCTCCTGGCTTCAGATCTGCTCAGCTCTAGCCACTCCATTCATATGGGGAGTGAACCAGCGGGTGGAAGACCTTTCTGTCTCTCCTCCTCTCTGTCTGCAACTCTGCCTCTCAAATAAACAAATAAATAAATCGTTAAAAAAAATGATTAGGGCTAGAAAACTATTTAATACAGCCTTAGATAAAATTTTTATATTAAGTCAAAAGTGGGGCCGGCACTGAGGCGCAGCGGGTTAAAGCCCTGTCCTGAAGCGCCAGCATCCCTGTGTGCGCCAGTTCTAGTCCCGGCTGCTCCACTTCTGATCCAGCTCTCTGCTATGGCCTGGGAAACCAGTAGAAGATGTCCCAAGTCCTTAGGCCCCTGCACCCATGTGGGAGGCCCAGAAGAAGCTCCTGGCTCCTGGCTTTGGATTGGCGCAGTTCTGGCCATTGAGGCCTTTTGGGGAGTGAACCAGCAGATGGAAGACCTCTCTCTCTCTCTGCCTCTCCTCTCGTATAACTCTGACTTTCAAATAAATAAATAAATCTTTAAAAAAATAAGTCAAAAGCTTCTAATTCTTCTTTTTGTTATAGTGGCTAATTATCTTTATGCCTCATGAGTTATCCCAATATAAAAGATGGGTTCTTTCTGTTCTGGAATGAAAGGTCCTTTCATGGAAATGTAAAAGTTATCACCTCCAAGCTTTTAGCATTCAAACTCTAGGAAGCTCTCTGACCTACATTAATAATGAGAGCAAAGGAAAATACACTAATTTTCTTTTTAAAGACTTATTTTATTTCCTTAAAAGAGAGTTACAGAGAGAAAGAGAGGTCTTCTACCTGCTGGTTCACTCTCCAGATGGCCTCATCAGCTAGAGCTGAGCTGATCTGAAGCCAGGAGCCAAGAGCTTCTTCCAGATCTCCCACGTGAGTGCAGGGGCCCAAGGACTTGGACCATCTTCTGCTGCTTTCCCAGGCACATTAGCAGGGAGCTGGATCTAAGAGGAGCAGCAGGGACTCGAACTGACACCCATATGGGATGCCAACATTGTAGACCTGGGCTTTAATCCACTGCACCACAGCGCAGGTCCCCAAATACTGATTTTCTAATCCATAGAGGAGGGCTGATGTTTTTTGAAAAGACAATAATAAAAGCAACCAATTCAGCAAATGCCAAGAAACAGGAAACAAAGAATGCTTTTTTTAAATCCTAATATTTAAACACTTCAGTGGAAGTGAAACATTTAGTGCCAGACATGAATCACTCCTGATAATGTAAGCTAAGTACAAAAGAAACTTCACACATTGACCAACAATTTTTAATGCCAAAACTACACTCAAAGTCTATTTACCTGGAGGTCAGGACCTGCATGTTCATGCAGGCTAGACATTCGCTATTCAGGCATTCGTTACATTCCGATGGAGTCACATGCCCTGTGTTCACTGCCCATTATCAAGAATGTCAAGGTCCCCCTCCTCCTTCAAAGCATCTGCTGAAGATCTTGTTAAAGCTCCAAAGTGAGACCAGAAATTCTGCATTTCCAAAATCCCATGTGAGGCCAATGTTGCTGGCCCAGAGGTCCCAGTTTGAGAAGGAAGTCAGAGCAAATCCTTTCACATTCTGCTCCTACACACCTCAACCTGACTTCCTGTAATTTGGAATAAAATGCTTTAAATGTAAGGTACTAATTCAGACCACATGACTTACGACATAAAATCAAAAATTTAGGTTAGTTTTAAAATAAAATTTAATGCAAATTTTTAAAAATAGAATATTGTAGGGATAAAATAATACATGAATCTGAATGTAGGAGATTCAGATTCTACTCCTAGTTCTCCCTTTAGAAGAATAATGTACTAGGGGTAGCATTATGACATAACATGTCAAACCACCACCTGCAACACCAGCATTCCATATGACTGCTCCACTTCCAATCCAGTTCCCTGCTAAGGCATTTGGAAAGCAGCGGAAGATGGTCCAAGTCCTTGGGTCCCTGTACCCACCTGGGAGACCCAGAAGAAGCTCCTGGCTCCTGGCTTCTGCTTGGCCCAGCCCTAGCCACTGGGGCCATTTGGGGAGTGAACCAGCAGATGGGAGATCTATATGTATCTCCATCTCCCTCTCTCTGTAATTCTGCCTTTTAAGTAAATAAAATAAATGTTTTGTAAAAAAATGAAAAGAAGAGTAACGAACTTCTGAACTATAGCTTCCTCATTTTTGAAATGTTGAGAATTTATAAGTTAATCTTTAAGATTCCCTACAGCTCAAAATTGTATTATTAGCTATCAAAGGATCTGAGACTTTGTCCCAGTAAGAGAAATTAATTCATAGTTAAGAACTCAATGGCCGGCGCCGTGGCTCAACAGGCTAATCCTCCGCCTTGCGGCGCCGGCACATCGGGTTCTAGTCCCGGTTGGGGCGCCGGATTCTGTCCCGGTTGCCCCTCTTCCAGGCCAGCTCTCTGCTGTGGCCCAGGAGTGCAGTGGAGGATGGCCCAAGTGCTTGGGCCCTGCACCCCATGGGAGACCAGGAAAAAGCACCTAGCACCTGGCTCCTGCCATCAGATGAGCGCGGTGCGCCGGCCGCGGCGGCCATTGGAGGGTGAACCAACAGCAAAGGAAGACCTTTCTCTCTGTCTCTCTCTCTCACTGTCCACTCTGCCTGTCAAAAATAAAAAAAATAAAAAATAAAAAATAAATTAAAATAAAATAAAAAGAACTCAATAAAGACCAGATGGAAATAGCAAAGCAGGGTATTCCAAGATCTCGGATAACTTTTTAAATCATACTTTTACATGCAGCAGGATCACAGTTCCTATCATGTTCTGTTCTATCACCTAGAATCACACATCCCATAAAAGCAAGCTTTCAAGTTCACTCATATTCTACATGGAAACACTACACACAACCTCAGAGATTAGCCACACAGACTGTAAGGACTACACAATACCCCAATGTGTGACCCAGAAAGATCCAGAAGGTATGAGTATGTTCTATCAACAAAATGATCAGTGATAAGAAAAAGTCAAAAATAAATCACTGATACAGCAGACCCCTGGCACTTTGCACCGATCAGTCAAGTGTTCTGGCCATTAAACAAGGACAGGGAAGTTTCATGACATAAAATATAATGAGTTATTTTGCTGTGGCACCAACAAAAAGCGTTAAGTACTGGAAGTTACAGTTCAGAAGTCAAGGGGCGTGAAACAGCGGATGGAAGACTTTCTACCTGCCTCCCTCCGTCCCTCTCCCCACCCGTCTCTGTAACTCTTTCTAAATAAACAAGATGTTTAAAAAAGAAGTCTCAACAAACAGTAGAAGAGGGTACTCAGAACCCACACCTCAATGAGACAGTATTGTTCCCTACATATCCAGGATTTTCAACTGTATTAAATTAAAAAAAAAAAAAACTAAACAATTTCTTCTTTGAAGGGAGAAAAAGCAAACTCCCTCCCAGTGGTGATGACATAAAAACAGAAAATAAGCTTTGATTAAAATTTAAAGGATAACAAAAAAAAAGTTAAAGGATAACGATAAATTTGGCAACAGATCAGATACATAACATAAACCAATCTATAATAGCTCTAAGTACACAAAAGAAAAAATTTTCATGAAAATACCTTGGCCAGTGCATGCTCCCAACAGTGCTGGCTTATCCAGTGAGAAATGCAGCTTTAGAGGACATTCTAAAAGCAGTAGAGCAAAGATATGCAAATCTCCAAGGAAATATGTTTATGAAGAAAGCCAGGAGCCTCTACAAACACTTTCACATAAACCTTGGATTTATTCCTAACAAATGTCAAGGGTCTTATGTGCAAAATCTCTGAGGGAAGAGATTCACTGCCAAATGGTCTGGAAATACTGGAATTCCAGATTCAGAAGCAGTAACTTAATGCATTTACATTACAATTCCTTCATTCCTCAATTATATAAGTAATCGCATATGGTTGCTTGCTTATTAGGAGGGAAAAAAAACATTTTTTTTCTGTAAAGAAAGTAACACTATAGACTTTAATTTTGATTTTTGCTTCCTTTCTGTATTTTACACCCATATATTTGGAGCAAAGTTTTTTTTAAATATTTATTTATTTGATAGGCAGAGAAACAGAAAGACATAGGGAGAGACAGAGAAAGAGGTCTTTCATCTGCTGCTTCACTCCCCAAATGGTCACAATGGCCAGAGCTGGTCAGAGCAGGAGCCAGGAGCTTCCTTTGGGTCTCCCACAGGGGCACAGGGCCCCAGGTAACTGTGCCATCTTCTACTGCTTTCCCAGGTCATTAGCAGAGAGCTGACTAGAAGTGGAAAAACCAAGACTTGAACCAGCACCCATATGGGATGCTGGCACCACAGGCAGTGGTTTAACCCATATGCCATAGCACCGGCCCCTAGAGCAAAATTTTTATACAACAAAAACTGAATGGATCACCTATGAGCAATAGCTAAGACCAATTTATGCAAAAATATCAGGGATGCTTATGAGGGTATGGCAAAATAAATTACATTTAGAATAAAACCTAATTAACTAAACTACATAATGTATAATTTGGGAAACAGATTAATAACCAATTTAAATTTTCTTTTTATAGCTTTACTTTTTGCTTTGTGCGCAAGAGCATAAGAGAATTAACCTTGAATGAACCAAGAAATGTAAAACAATAAACAATTGAGGCACAACAGACTACAGTAACTGTGGGTGTTATGTCTGCCCAGCCAGGCTTTTTAAGCATCCTTCTCAGAACAGCCCATGTTCTCTGAGGAACTTCCTGGCTCCTGGATCCTGCCTTCAGCAAGGTGTCTCTGACCACCCCATCTCCAACAGCAGGGCCATCCAGGATTTGACTCTGGGAAGGATACAAAATCCCTCCACTTGGATAAATAAAACCAGGAGACTATTCATCTGCTGCTTCCTACAGAATTTTTCCAGGAGCAGGGAAAAAAGTCTCGTATCATCAGAAAAAAATCAGACCAACAAAACAGTAGGCAAAACTCAAAAACAGCTGTTTGAAAGGTGGTTGGGAGGTGGCGTGGGGAGCACTGTAGTATAGCAGGTTAAGTGCCTACAGTGTTGGCATCCCATGTGGGTGACATTTTGAACCCTGGCTGCTCCATTTCTGATCCAGCTCTCTGCTAATGCACCTGGGAGGGCAGCAGAGGATGGCCCAAGTGCTTGGGCCCCTGCAACCATGTGGGAGCCCTGGAAGAAGCTCCTGGCTCCTGGCTTCAGCTTAGCTCAGCTCTGGCCGTTGCAGTAATTTAGGAAGTAAACCAGGGGAATGGAAGACCTCTCTTTCTCACTCTCCATAACTCGTCTGTCTTTCAAATAAAATAATTCTTTTAAAAAATAAAATTAAAAAATTAAACAGCGGAGTCCAAATTGCAGCTTGCTTCCTAACGGTTGTGACTGATTGAGCTATCCAACATCTCTGTGCCTCAGTTTTCTCATCTGTTTCTGAGACAACACCACCTGCTGCCTCACAGAATTTGAAGAAAGATTCAATAAATTAATACATTCAAAGCATTTGGAATTGGGACTTGACCTTTCAAAGTACTGAATGCATGACCTATTGTTTGGAATCATTTTCCATTTTTGAGTCTCAACTGAAAAGCAGTATCTGCATTTGGTCAAAGATAATGAAACCTCGCAAGAATGTGGGATGAAAAAAATCTCAAAAGTCAAAGTTTCATTATTAGTTTTCACTAAGTGCATGGCTTATAAGAAACCAACAACAGAACACAGAGCCATATAACACAAAAACTACAGGGAATGCAGGATAACATCATTTAAAATACAAGACTGAAGTTTCTCACATACCTTTTCCAGTGTCTAACAGCCCAAGAACACCGAAATCAAACAAATTAGGAAAAATGCAAATAACAAACTTAAAAACAATAATATAAATGCTGATATACCCCAAAAGTCTATGCATTTTATATTCACAGCTAGCCACATATAAATTTATTACAAATATTACAGCTAATGTTCTTTTACCACAATTCAGTAACATCAGAAATAAAAATAAAATAATGACAATGACCAGAAATGTTACAACAGTTGAGAATTAAGAACTAGCTGATCCATGGAAAGAAAGAAATCAAACACGAATTATTTCAATACTATATATATTAAAGCACTTCTTCCCAACCTGACAAGAAACAAAGAAAATTAAACTAGGAAGAAATAGCAACATCTCTCTCTTTATCGTCAAAGAAAGAGCTCGGTCATTTTAATAGAGGACTTTAATACTTGTCTTGGCTCAGGCTATTATAACTCATTATCATAGTCTGGGTGGCCTAGGCTAAAAACATTTACTTCCCACAATTCTAAAGGATCAGAAGTCCAAGATGAGGATACTAGCATGGTCAGGTTCTTGATAAGAGTTCTCCACCTTCTAGGAGAAGTAAGTCTTCTTGCTGTATCCTCATAAGGCTCATGGGGGGCGGGGGGAGACCACTCAAACACACAATAGCAAGTATCTTCTATTCTTCTATGGGCATTAATCTCAACACGAGGGTTCTCCCCCCATGATTCAACTACCTCCCCAAGGCCCCATCTCTAAAAAATCATCACACTGGGAGTCTGAGAGTTAGGGCCCCAGCATGGGAGTTGGGAGAGGATCTAATTCAGTCCATAGCAGTTTTCTAATATGAATCTTACAAAATCACAGAAGGAACAGAAGGAAAAAAACTGAAAAATGTGAAAGAAGAAACCAAACAAGTGGGGAAAAACAGTCAATTAAATAAACGATCCTGGAAAAGTTGGCTATCCCCAAGCAGGAGAATTATACTAGACCCTATCTCTCAACACATACAAAATCAACCAAACATAGATTAAGTGATTAAGTGTAAGAACCAAAACTATAAAACCACTAGACACACAGCAGAAATGCTTCAGGACACTGATATGGGCAAAGGTTTTATGAATAAGACAACAAAAGAAAAACAAGATAAACTGGATTACATCAAACTGAAAACCTTCTACACATCAAAGCAAACAATCGACAAAGTGAAAAGACAACTATCAGAACCGGAGAAAATATTAAAAAAGGACAAGGGGTTAGCATTCAGAAAATACAAAGAATTCAGTAACCCAATAGTAGAAAAACAAGTACCGTGATTTTTAAAAAGACATTTCTCAAAATAAGACATACAAGAGGTTATCAGTACATGAAAAATTCCCAACATCACAAAATGTCAGGGAAATGCAAATCAAAAGGACAGTGAAAGATCACTCTACCCGAATCAGAAATTGTATTATCAAAAAGTCAAAACAACAAATGCTGGCATGGATGTGGAAATAAGGAAACTCTTACTCACTTCTGCTGGAAATGTAAATTAGTATACCCATTATGAAAAACAATATGAAGTTTCCTCAAAAATTACAAGTAGAACTAATACATGCTCCAGGGTATATACATTCAAAGGAAATAAGTAGGCTGGAAAAATATCTGCACTACTATGTTCACTGCAGCAGTGTTCACAAAAATCAAATATGGACATGATCTAACTGCCCATCAACTGATGAATGGACAAAGATAATGTGTATATATACACAATGGAATATAAGCAGCCACACACACACACACACAAAAAGAATGAAACTCTGTCATTTGCAACAACATGGATGAACCTGGAGGGAATTACATTATAAGAAACTAGGCACAGATAGATGCCAAATGATCTCACTCATATGGAAATTTGAAAATAGTTGATCTCATAGTAGTAGAGTTTAGAATAGTGGCTACCAGAGGCTGAGTATAATAGCCATCACAAGCAATCTAAAAACTTACACTTTTAAAAAGTTCAGTAAAAGAAGTGCATATGTGCATGTGTTCATGATTAGAAACAAGAAATAACACATTCAAGTGAGATTAAGTATTTTAAAATGTGTATGTGTGTGGCAACCAATCTGCTAACTTAGAAAAAAAGAGCATTCCCTAAGGTAAATAAAAGGTATTGAAACTGATCCAAATAAAAATAGAAAACTTAAGTGATTTCCATTGAAGAGTTCTAAAGACAGATTTAAAAGCCACAATTTTAAAGTGACTAAGAGCAATAAATAAATTGATTAAAAATAATAAAAAATTTTTGAAAAGGCCGGCGCCGCGGCTCACTTGGCTAATCCTCCGCCTGAGGCACTGGTACCCAGGTTCTAGTCTCGGTTAGGGCGCTGGATTCTGTCCCAGTTGCTCCTCTTCCAGTCCAGCTCTCTGCTGTGGCCCAGGAAGGCAGTGGAGGATGGCCCAAGTGCTTGGGCCCTGCACCCCATGGGAAACCAGGAAGCTCCACCTGGCTCCTGGTTTCTGATCGGTGCAGTGCACCAGCCTTAGCAGTCATTTGGGTAGTGAACCAACGGAAGAGGAAGGCCTTTCTCTCTCTCTCACTCTCTCTCACTGTCTAACTCTGCCTGTCAAAAAATAAATAAATAAAATAAATTTTAAAAAAAAGTGACTAAGAGCAGGTACTTCCACCAATGAGTTCCATCTAATTTTTATAGAGCAACAAATTCTAAAGCATTTCAACTACTCAGAAAAAAATATTAAAATCTATCTAATTTATTTTACAAAGCTAGCATTAACTCACTACCCAAATCTGCTTACAAAAGTATAAGAAAAACATGAAAATTCATCATCATTAAATAAAGTATAACTTTTAGCAATTTATCAAAAACTTTTTATTTTCTACTCAGTGGAATTCATTCCAGGAACAGAAGGATTCAGTATTAGAAAGTGAATCATCATAACTAAATATGTCAAAAAATTGAAGGCTAAATCATATGATTATAATAATGAATGACAAAAAAAACCTATTTCATTACATCATTCCTAGTAAGAACCAGGTAACTTAGTGACCAAACAAAAACATTTAAAATGTTAACACTTCTTAAGAAAAAAACTAATACACACAGAAATAATGAATCCTTAGACTTCTTAGATTAAATGTCAGGAAGATTCAATATAACAAATCTACAGTGAAGTTTGGCAGTAGGAGCTGAAAAGAGATGACAAATCTAAAATGTTCTATTTATATATGTAAATATATATTTAAACATATTCATATGTACATACATACACAAATACTAACAAACTCGTATATAAAAACATATAGCCCTTTAGAGAAAACATAATCAGTGTATGTTATTACCCATTTGAATGTATTGTCTGTTAAGATACTGATTTACCTGTTTGGGAAGTCGGAACAAGGAATTCTTATAGAAAATGTCCTTAGCCTGGCTCCATGTACCATCGATGATGATGATTGTGGAAGGATAAACAGGAGACTCTAATATAAATTCTTCCAAATTAGTAGCTTCAGCCCCTGGATATAATACTAATGTCCCAGATTTCCGGCAAATACTTGAAAGTTCAGGATCTCTAAAAACAAAGGTTTTTTTTTTTTTTTTTACATATGTCTTCATTAGCTTGCAGAGGCAAAACAGCTTTATTTTGATTACTAAATTTCCTAGTAACATTTTCCCTCTACCTAGTCAAGTATCTTACTCAAACACAGGTACTAATTAGGTCACAAAGTTGGTATACTCTACTGATCGGTGAGCCACAATTCTGCCACCATCGTCTACATGCTCCAACCTTCACTCCTCCTCTGCACTAAGGTTCTTCTGTGTGTACAATAATTATTTCAAATCGCCCTAAACGTGAACTTACCTCTCCTCACTGAAGCGACGGCCGATTTTCACTGTGCACTTGTCCTGGGGCAGGCATGCCGCCAGCAGAGGAACTGTCCGCAGCACTCTGCTTTCCTTTGATCAAAAGATTCATTAAAACACAGATCTGTTACCTAAATACACTTTTAAAACTTTAATGATAAACATGTGATTCATGATCTCACACATAACTTTCAAAAGTCTTTCACTATAGATCACAGTTTAATAAAGCCAAAAAGGAAATTTTCCCCAAATTTATCAGTATGAAGCAGCATACAGTGTACCTTTTTATTCTACTTGGGTATGTTTATTGACCAATTAACACTAATCTAAATAATGGCTAAGATTATTAAAAATGTAAACATATTTGGGGCCAGCACCGTGGCTCACTTGGTTAATCCTCCACCTGCGGCGCCAGCATCCCATATGGGCACTGGGTTCTAGTCCCGGATATTCCTCTTCCAGTCCAGCTCTCTACTGTGGCCCCGGGGGTGCAGTGGAGGATGGCCTAGGTCCTTGGGCCCTACACCCGCATGGGAGACCAGGAAGAAGCACCAGGCCCCTGGTTTCGGATCAGCACAGCATGCCAGCCTTAGCAGCCATTTGGGGGGTGAACCAATGGAAGGAAGACTTTTCTCTCTGTCTCTCTTACTCACTGTCTAAGTCTATCTGTCAAACAAAAAATTTAAAAAAATATTTTTAAGTGTAAACATATTTAACTAAATTGATTCCTTTATTCTGATAAGCTTTTTATTTCACTAGTAATTACATTTTGTACTATCTCACCTTGAAGATAATTACCTAGATGTTTATGCTCAAAAAATATATAATGGGGGAGTCTAGCACTATGACATCGCAGGTTAAGCCACTGGCTGCAATTCCAGCATCCCATACGGGTGCCAGTTCTTGTCCAGGCTCCTCCACTTCAGATTCAGCTCTGTGTTAATGGCCTGAGGGAAGCAGGAGAAGATGGCCCACGTGCTTGGGCTCCTGGTACCCACCTGGAAGACCCAGATGAAGCCGTTTGGCTCCTGGCTGCAGTATGGCCCAGCTCTGGCCATTGTGGCCACCTAGGGAGTGAACCGGTATATGGAGGATCTCCCCTCTCTCTGTAACTCTTATTTCCAAATAAATTTAAAAAAAAAATACACAACAATGGGGCATATCACAAAGATGCATAAGCCAATCGTAGGAGCTCCCAACGGCCAAAAGCAGAACAATGTGATCAACACAGTAATACAGTGCTGGATTATAACTCATGGAGTCCAGAGTTACATAAATGACCAAATAAAAAAAATAAATGAACAGCTCTGAAAGGATGTGAAGAGTCCCCGCACTGCAGAGAGCTCACTCTCCCTGCCTGCTCTTACCTGGCCGTGATTAATGGCCCTGCTGCACAAGAAAACAGGGGGCAGGAAGAAAACAAAGCACTAACTTGAGGGGGGAGAATCACGGTGACCATTTCTGAAAACAACATTAACTTGACTATCTTGTGTTTTTTTTTTTCCCCAAAATCCTGGTTTCCAAGACTGGAAACCATCTTTCTTACTGCCACACCCTTGATCCCCAAAGACAGGTGATTAGCTACTCTGTATCAAGGGAGCTTTAGGAATCTTCCAGTGTTTCCTATGAAAGCCTTCCCTCCATACCATGACCGTGAGATTTTAACACAGACACAGCCAGTTCCAGAACCTTTATCAAAGTAACACATCTGTGTGCTGTCAAATTAAACAGTGTCAAACACCCCTTCTGTGCCTACAGGTGCTCCCCAGCCCCCTACCCCAAAGGCAAACACTAGCTTTAGCTATTTCTCCTGGTATTTCTCTCCATATTTCCAAGTAATAAGTATCTTCTATTTCTTTATTTACTATTTAATATTAGATATTAGCAAATAAGCCACCAGTTGTCATCACTTTCCAAGCTAATGATTATGTGTACAAGTCTAAATGTAACACAGACAGGATCATTTACTTCTCACAAGAAGCCAATAAAGAAATACGCCTTTGATCACTTCATTTTCCTAAGGAGGAACCAGAAGCACAGGGGTTAGAAACTTGCCCACCCTTGCAAAGCTATTAGGATTTGAAATCTGGCCCCAGAGCCCCTACTGTTCACCACCACACTTTCTCTCCACCACTTATTATAACAGATGAGGTGAGGCTTTGATTTTTTACACGTCTCCTTACCCTCTCAGCTTCTAAAATCTCCAATTAAATCAACAAACCATTGACATGCTTATGACTAAATACAAACTGGTCAGAAAAGCCAAGGAGTGTGACCTAACATCTGTTTCTTGTAAAGTCTTTGTTATTTTTGACAGCCCATATACCCACCCTTTGAAATTCTCCCACCATGTCATCTCCATATCACCTCCTCCACCAAGTCTTCTGTTTCCAAAGCCCCCTCCTAGAACCTGTTCAAATGGTTTGCAATCACTTTTATGGGGGGAGTCATCAAATTAATATCTCATTTTATTGACATCAATATGCTGAGGTTAAGCATAAGCAGACCAGTGTTACCAAGTTAGGTGACCAGAAGGCTCCTTTGTTGGTGAGAAAAAAACAAGCAGTTTGGTGTTTTTGCATATGCATAAATACATGTGCAGGACAGACCACTATGGAAGGGTTATTGCAACTGGATTAACCATGATACAAAATAATAATAATAAGACTCAAAAAGAAGTAAGATTCCAAGAAATCAGCAAATAACCTACATTTTAAAAGCCATCTCATGTCTGGAACACACAATAATAAAAAGGCACCATATTATATACAAGACAAAATGAAAATATTAATCAGGTTTTAACTGAAAATGCGGCAGCCAGTAACCTATCATTTTATGTAAACTTGGGCTATGCAGTATTGTAAGTTTCAATGAAGTAAAATAACGCCAGCCACCAAATGGACAGAATCCTGAAAAAAAAGGAAGGTAGGCTGACAAAAACTGGGGGGAAGGGTCCCCAAGAAATAAAAAATTAAACATCTGCAATAAAAAGCAGGTGTTTCAATGTCTGAAAAGAGGAAAAAACAAATTAACTTCTCTTATATCATTGTTAGAGTCTTCAAGTGGTACAAGATTCAGAAATTTAACAAATAATAATTCCTTCATAGTCCTCACTGGACTATGATTGCCTGAGTTCCTGCATACTGGAAGAGTTTTTTACTCAGCTTAAACTAAATCCATTTGTCAACACTGACTAGTCTGGTATGTACCCTAACATGGGTTTCTACTCTTTCTCCCCTCTTTGCGACTCCAGTCAATCAAGAGAGAAAAACACAAATACACACCAGCACATGTACAATTCTAACCAGTATAAGAAAATGTTAATTGAAAAGCCTTTATATACATATAACATTTACTATAAAATACACATGTTTGTTCTTTTCATCTAAAAGCAACCAAAACTTCATTTGTACATTTACTCTGTAAGACTAAAATTCCAGAGTTATTTCTACTTTAGCAAGAAAGAAACATAAACCAACACCAAATCTGAAAAAGCATCCACAATTCATACAAAATTCCTACAGTTTCAAAATTTCTATAATAATCCAATACAGTTTTTATGAAACATTATCTGTCTGTAAAGTATATATGTCCAATATTTTGTTTTTATTTGACAGGCAGAGTGGACAGTGAGAGAGAGAGACAGAGACAAAGGTCTTCCTTTGCCGTTGGTTCACCCTCCAGTGGCCGCCGCGGCCAGCACACTGCGGCCGGCGCACCGCGCTCATCCGATGGCAGGAGCCAGGTGCTAGGTGCTTCTCCTGGTCTCCCATGGGGTACAGGGCCCAAGCACCTGGGCCATCCTCCACTGCACTCCCGGGCCACAGCAGAGAGCTGGCCTGGAAGAAGGGCAACTGGGACAGAATCTGGCGCCCCAACCGGGACTAGAACCCTGTGTGCCGGCGCCGCAAGGCGGAGGATTAGCCTGTTGAGCCACGGCGCCGGCCCTGTCCAATATTTTTTGCCAAGAGAAAAAACAATTCTTCTCAGGAGCAGACACTGTGGCACAGCAGGTTTAGCCACCACCTGGAAAGCCAACATCCCATACTGGAGCGCCGGTTCAAGTTTTCACTACTCCACTTCTTTCTGGCTCCCTGATAAGATATCTTTAAAGAAAAGCAGATGGACTGGATTACAGGAGAGGGACATTACTGCTCTAGTCGAGGGGAAGACAGTTTTTATTTTTTATTTTTATTTTTTTGACAGGCAGAGTGGACAGTGAAAGAGAGAGACAGAGAGAAAGGTCTTCCTTTGCCGTTGGTTCACCCCTCAATGGCCGCCGTGGCTGGCACACTGCGGCCGGCGCACCGCGCTGATCCAAAGCCAGCAGCCAGGTGCTTCTCCTGGTCTCCCATGGGGTGCAGGGCCCAAGCACTTGGGCCATCCTCCACTGCACTCCCAGGCCACAGCAGAGAGCTGGCCTGGAAGAGGGGCAACCGGGACAGAATCCAGCACCCCGACCAGGACTAGAACCCGGTGTGCCGGTGCCGCAAGGTGGAGGATTAGCCTAGTGAGTCACAGCACCGGCCCGGGAAGACAGTTTTTAAAAAGTAGAAGAAGAGCAGTCTCAGGGAAGAGTTGAGGAGAAAATGGCAAAGGAATCTCCACACAAATTAGAGGGACACTGTGGATCCATGTGGAGGGTGTGGACACACACAACTCAGACCCCAGCAACAGAGAACCTCAGCACCAGCTCTGGAGAGGAGAGACCAGACAGCAGCAGCCCCGGCCACCGGCCATAAAGCTGAGGGAAGAGCTTTGCAGGAAGCTGGCTTGCAGCCCTGTGGGGGACAGTGTACCTGCCAAACTAGAAGAGAAAAAAAGGAGGGGCACATTTCTCTGTCCCTGACTACCGTGCATCAGCATTCTATAACAGGCCAATAGAGAATGGGCACCATTTTGGACATAACTAACAGCTACGCCAGTTCCAGTCCATGAACCCAGCAACTAGCCAAACACAGATGCCTGAGTCTGGCAGGGAGAACTGACAGGGGGTGCTCACAACTGTGCGAGGTTTGTGTGCTAGGACTGTGAAAACACTGTGGCTGCAAGGGAGGGTGCAGGGTGTGGCTGGGACTCTGGGCTGTGACTGTGGGAGGCTCCACACGCTCAAGGCTCCCTGATTCCCTGGTGAGGGTCACTGCTGCAGAATCTTTATGTGGTTCTTACGGAAGCACAGATGAATGCTGCACCCACTGGGGCCAGAGCCCAGGCACTGGTCTCCTTTAAGGAGGGGAGGTGCGCACGAGACTACACCAAGAGAACAGAACAAACCTCCCCTCCGATTAGAGAGAGAGAGAGAGAAAGAGAGAGAGATTTATCATGCCCAACCTGGGTGTCACCTTGGACACTCCCGTTACCCTGGAGCATGGAACAGAGCTCCCTGGTACAGCAGAATACTCCCCCTGGTAGTCACTGAAAAAGCAGAGCCTCCACTAAGCTACAAAGGCATAGTCGAAAGACAAAAGCCATCACAGGGGAAAAAAAAAAAAACAAAGCAAAACACAACAAAACACATGCCAAATAATAAACACAACAATTCAAGACATAAGAAAAGGAAGACAACATGACACCCCCCAAAAGAATACAACTCTCCAATACCAGAATGTGAAGATGAAGAGATTGAAGAAATGCCAAAAATGGAATTCAAACAATTAATCACAGGCCTACTTAAATGTAATTAGAGGCAAATACACAAACAAATGAAATCCCTACATGACCTGAAAGAAAATTTCTCCGATGAAACTGAGATCTTAAGAAGAAATCACAGGGCTGGCACTGTGATACGGCCACTGCCTGCAGTGCCACCATCACGTATGGGGGCCAGTTCGGGTCCCGGCTGCTCTTCTTCCAATCCAGCTCTCTGCTGTGGCCTGCGAGAGCAGTGGAAGATGGTCCAAGTCCTTGGGCCCTGCACCCACGTGGGAGACCCAGAAGATGTTCCTGGATCCTGGTTTCAGACTGGCAGAGCTCCAGCCACTAAAGACATCTGAAGAGCGAACCTGAGGAAGACCCCCCCTCCTCTCTTCTCATTCTGTAACTCTGCCTTTCAAATAAGTGGATAAATCTTTTTAAAAAGGGAGAGAGAGAGAGAGAGAAACCAAAACGAAATCTTAGAAATAAAGAATTCAATAGAACAAATAAAAACTGCAGTTGAAAGCCTTAATAACAGACTCGTGAAGCAGAAGAAAGAATACCGAGTTAAAAGACAAATTTCTGGAAATTTTACAGTCAGACCAAAAACAAGAAGAAATTAAGAAACTAAAAAAAGAAAAAAACACCACTATTGGAGATCTATAAAATACCATCAAACGACCCAATATATGGGTCTTAGGAATTCATGAAGGCATGGAAAGAGAAAGTGTATTAGAAGACTGGTAAAATAATTACAAAAAACTTCCTTCTTTGGAGAAAGAAAGGAACATCCAAATACAGGAAGAACCTAGAACTCCTAATAGACATGAACAGAAAAGATTTTCACCAAACACAGTGTAGTCAGACTCTCCACAGTAAAACACAAAGAAAAGATTCTAAAATGGGCATGAGAGAAATGCCAGATTACTTTCAGAGGATCTACAATTGGACTCATAGCTGATTTCTCATAAGAAACCTATAGAGAATGGCAAGATATAGTCTAAGTCTTAAGAGAAAAAAAAACTGTCAAACCAGAATACTGTACCCTACAAAGCTCTCATTTATGAATGAAGGGGAAATAAAGTCCTTCCACAACAAATAGATACTGAAGAATTTGTCACCACCTATCTAACCTTAAAAAAGATGTTTAAGGATGTGTTACACAGAGAAAAACAGAAACATGGTTATCACTATGAAAAAAGCTGAAGGCAGAAAATCTCCCTCTAAAAGTACAAAGTAAATCCAAAGTAACAATAAGAATATTTATAGGAAAATGGCAGGGCAGGGTCTCATTACTTATCAACAGTCACCTTGAATGTAAATGGCCTCAACCCTTCCGTTAAAAGACTGGCCGGCACCGTGGCTCAACAGGCTAATCCTCCGCCTTGCGGCGCCGGCACACCGGGTTCTAGTCCCGGTCAGGGCACCGGATTCTGTCCCGGTTGCCCCTCTTCCAGGCCAGCTCTCTGCTGTGGCCCAGGAGTGCAGTGGAGGATGGCCCAAGTGCTTGGGCCCTGCACCCCATGGGAGACCAGGAAAAAGCACCTAGCACCTGGCTCCTGCCATCGGATCAGCGCAGTGCGCCGGCCGCAGCGCAGCGACGGCGGCAGCCATTGGAGGGTGAACCAACGGCAAAGGAAGACCTTTCTCTCTGTCTCTCTCTCTCTCACTGTCCACTCTGCCTGTCAAAAAAAAAAAAAAAAAAAAAAGACTGGCTGAATGGATTAAAAAACAAAACTGATCTATTTGCTGCCTACAATAAAAACATCTCACTGACAAAGTCGCAAGCAGACTGAAAGTGAAAGGATGGAAAAAGTTATTCTGTGCTAACAAAAACCAAAAAGGAGCTGGCTTAGCCATTTAAATATCAGACAAAATAGACTTTAACACAAAAACTGTAAAAACAGAGAAAGAATGTTACTATGCAATAAAGGAATCAATTCAACAGGAAGATGTGACTATTATAAAAGTATATGCAGCTAATTACAGGAACCTGGCTATTTAAAAGAAATGTTATATATCTATAGGGAGATTCCAATACAATAGTACTGGAAGACTTCAATACCCCACATGCAGCAAAGCACAGATCAACCAGACAAAAAGTCAGTAAGGAAACAAGAGAGTTAATCGACATATAGACCAAATGGACCTAACAGATAGCTATAGAACTTTCTATCCAACATTCACAAAATACATACTCTTCTCATCAGTGCATGGAACTTATTCTAGGAATGACCACACGCTATGCCAAAACCATTATGGAAGACAATTTGGAGATCCCTTGGAAATCTGAGTATAGACCTACCATATGACCCAGACAACTCACTCCTGGGAATTTATCCAAAGAACTGAAATCAGCATATGAAAGAGTTATCTATACTCCCATGTTTATTACAGCTCATTTCACAATAGCTAAGACATGGAATCAACCCAAATGCCCATCAACTGAAGACTGGATAAAGAAATTATGTGATATATACACCATGGAATACCACACAGTGGTAAAAATAAATAAATAAATAAAGACCAGTCATTTGCAGCAAAACAGATGAAACTGGAAAACATTATTCTTAGTGGAATAAGGCAGTTCCAAAGGTACAAACACCACATGTCCTTCCTGACCTGTGATAACTAATAGAGCTCCTAAAAGGCAATCTGTAGAAGTGAAACTGACACTTTGAGAAGCAATGACTTTGAACAACCTTTGTCTCGACTGTTGAGGAACCGTTTTTTTTCTTTTTTTTCTCATACTGTTCTTTGAACTCTTTACTTAACATAGAGTTAATCATATAAAGTTAATCAAAAATAGATCTTAGTAAAAAATAAAATTGGAAAGAGGAGAGGGAGGAGCAAGACAGGTAGGAGAGTGGATAGGAAGGTGGGTACAGTGGGAGGAATCACCATGTTCTGAAGTTCTAATTATGAAGTGTGTGAAGTTTGTATTCCTTAAATAAAAGTTTTCTGGGGAATAAAAAAGCAGCTAATGACGGCTCAAGTACTTGGGACCCTGCAGCCCACAGAGGAGATCCAGACTGAGTTCCTGGCTTGTGGCTACAGCCTGACCCAGTTCTGTCTGTGGTGGCCATCTGGGAAGTGAACCAACAGATGCAAGATAGAAGAGCTATGTATTCTTCTCTTGTTCTCTCTTTCTCCTTCCCACCCTCTCCCTCTCTTTCTCTCTGTCACTCTGTCTTTCAAATACATAAATATTTTTAAAAAGTGATTTTTCAGGACTGCTAAAGAGCTGGTAGGAATGAGGATTGTTATCTGGTGTTTCCTTCTGTATCTTCATATTCTAGCTGGTATATTTTACAAGATCTCACTCACCTCTGCTGGATGCTGAATTATGTACAAGTTGGTAGAGATCTGGAGAGGATGAACTGGCAGAAAAGGACACAAACACACCTTCTGAGGTCGGCTGAAGGATAAAAGAAAAAAAACGTAAATTTTTCAAATACAATGATACATAATGCCACTTCAATAAATCAAAAAGGTTAGCTGTAGATGCATTCTATTCAAAAGAAAAAAGACTAAATTTTATAAGCTATACTTTAGACACAAGAGCTTGGGGAAAGATTCAAGAAAAGCATTAACTGTCTATGTAAATCAAAGTATACTGGGATGGTCTTATCTTAGTTATCTTCAGTGGGAGAATAATCACATGACACCATGGTCCTCTTAGTGACTTAGGAAGCTACCCTTTCATGCCAAACAAAGACCAGACCTCATGTCAATTAGAAGCCTAGAAACTCTTCTATATCATCTAAACTTGGGAAAACAATAGGATGATAAAATACTAGAATCCAATTACCACCTAGAAAATAATTATAATCAAACTGAGCCATCAATCAATACAGAGAGCTTTCCCATAGTGTGCAAAATCCCGAACAGAGCCCAGCAAACTCTCCTTGCCTAGAAGCATATCCCTAGAGTATCTATCTTACCCAATGAAGTTTCCCTTTTGTTACTGTTTACTTTGTTTTTATTTCCTTTACTTGGTGCTTTACTACTATTTAGGTAGCCCTTATACTTGGTAAAAAAAAAAAAAAAATTCAAACTGAATAAAAGGATCTGTCTCCCACCTTAGTCCTCCAGCCTAGGCAATCACTTCCCTAAGGAAAACCAATGACCGGCTTCTTGTGTCCTTCCAAATATAGCACATGAATAAACACAGCTACTTTGCTATTGTAACTCCTGTATCTGAAATGTGTATTTAAAATATGAAATTCTAGATTTCAAGAAGGCTGGTGCTTTAGACAAGTGGGAAATAGCAGAAGAAAAACAGAGGAAGTGCATTCCCAGGGGAGAGTCGGAGAGACGTTTACAGTAGAAATTCCACAGAAGGAAGGAGGATGCATGGAGCAGTGTGGAAGGTGTGGACACACAGCAACAAGTAAAGAAAACACACATGACCCTGGCAGCCAGGAATAGAGGAGACGCCAGTTTTGGAGGACAAGGTGAGAGCAGATGGATGTAGCCCATGTCACTGGTGATACTGCGTAGGGGAGAGCCTTGAGCACCAGGATGTCTTTGACTCCAGCCTGGAGCGTTAGTGGGGGGAAGAGTATCCGCATAATTCATTGAAAGAAACGTATGTTTCTTTCTCCGCGTACCCCTACAAGGGCATGCCCAGTAACTGACGACAGCAGAGGCTATGTTGGCTCTTGTATTTTATGTGACCAAGGGATTTTACCAGAGGGAAGAATTCACGTTGCCCAAAATGAGTCAGCCTGGGAGGGTTGGTAGGGGACTGGGTACCCATGTAGGACTGTGAGGTGCAACCATCACAGGATCCAGGGCCCAGACTGCCAAGATGGAGTACCCAAAGGGAACGACTCTGCTGTCTCTGTGGACAGGACAGGCTAGAGAAGCAGAGAGGTCCTCCGTACCCCGTGACTGTGGTAACTCTGACTGCACGACAGGGTGCAGGGTGTAGCTGGGTCTCTGGGCAATCACTGTGTCTGGTACCAGAGGATCAGATCCCTGACATCCTGGGGTGGGTCACTGCAGAGGAATCCATGCTCACACTGAACACTGCACAGAGCCTTTGAACAGTTCGTGCAGAGGCATGGGTGAGGGTTGCACCCACTGTGGGCCAGCCTCTGGCACCGAACATCTCAGAAAACACGAAGTGGGGGTGCGATCCTGCCAACAGAGGTGATCATGCCCTACCCCTGCCCAGCTTGGTGTCACACTGGATGTTCACCCCATCCAGCACTGACCAGAGCTCCTGGTCACACCAAGGACACACCTCTGGGTATTCACTAAAAGAGCAGACGCTCCACTAAGGCACAGACACACAGTACAAAGATAAAATCCATAGGAGGAGAAAACCAACAAGCATTTCCACAAATGCCTAAAAATAAAAGCAAAAATTTAAGAAACAAGAACAAGAAAGACAGCTTGACTCCCCCAAAGAAACATAACAACATTTCAATATTAGAATATGAAGATGAAGCAACTGATGAAATTCCTGAAAAGGAATTCAAAAGAATAATCACAGGATTACTCAGAAGCAAAAAAAAAAAAAAAAGGCAAATTCATGACTTAGAAAAATCTATAAATATCACAGGAATCAATTTCCCATGAGATTGACATTTTGAAGAAAAATCAAACTGAAATATTAGAAATGAAGAATTCAGGCCGGCGCCGTGGCTCAACAGGCTAATCCTCCACCTTGCGGCGCCGGCACACCGGGTTCTAGTCCCGGTCGGGGCGCCGGATTCTGTCCCGGTTGCCCCTCTTCCAGGCCAGCACTCTGCTGTGGCCCAGGAGTGCAGTGGAGGATGGCCCAGGTGCTTGGGCCCTGCACCCCATGGGAGACCAGGATAAGCACCTAGCACCTGGCTCCTGCCATCGAATGAGCGCGGTGCGCTGGTCGCAGCGTGCCGTCCGCGGCAGCCATTGGAGGGTGAACCAACGGCAAAGGAAGACCTTTCTCTCTGTCTCTCTCTCTCACTGTCCACTCTGCCTGTTAAAAAAAAAAAAAAAAAAAAAAAAAAAAAAGAAATGAAGAATTCAGGGGCTACCTCTTACAGTGCCCACATCACATAAGGGTGCAGGTTCAAGTCCCAGGTGTTCCACTTCCAATCCAGCTTGCCTGCTTATGTGCCTGGGAAAGCAGTGGAGAATGGTCCAAGTGCTTGGGCTCCAGCACCACGTGGGAGACCTGGAAAAACCTCCTGGCTCCTGGTTTTAGGAACTCAGCTCAGGCCATTGCTGCCATTTGGGAGTGAACCAGTGGATGGAAGATCTCTTGCTCTCTAACTTTTCCTTTCAAATAAATAAATCAATCTTAAAAAAAAAAAAAAGAGGAATTGAACATGCCAAATAAAAAATAATAGTGGAAAGCCTTAATAATAGACATGGGTAGACAGAAGAAAGAATATTTAAGCTAGAAGACAAATCTTTGGAAATATCTTAGACCAAAAAAAGGTAGAAATTTAAAAAATTAAAAACAGTGTTTGAGATTTAAGAGATACTATCAAGTGACTGAACATGCATGGTCTTGCTTGTTCCTGAAGGCACGGAAATGAAGAATGGATTAGAAGTCCTATTGAGTGAAAAATTACAGAAAACCAAGGCACACAGAACTCCTTACAGAAATGATCAGAAAGGGCCAGCCTGTGGTACAGAAGGTTAAAGCCCTGGCCTGAAATGCTGGCATCTCATATAAGCGCTGGTTCAAGTCCCAGCTGCCTCTCTTCTGATCCAGCTCTCTGCTATGGCCTGGGAAAGCAGTAGAAGATGGCCCAAGTCCTTGGGCCCCTGCACTTGTGTGGGAGACCTAGAGGAAGCTCCTGGCTCCTGGCTTCAGATGGGTGCAGCTCCAGCCATTGCAGCCATCTGGGGAGTGAACCATTGGATGGAAGACCTCTCTGTGTCTCTACCTCACTCTGTAACTCTGTCTTTCAAATAAATAAAATAAATATTTTTTAAAAAACCAGAAAAGATGGCCGGTGCTGTGGTTCACTAGGCTAATCCTCCACCTTGTGGTGCCGGCACACCCGGTTCTAGTCTCTGTCAGGGCGCCGGATTCTGTCCCGGTTGCCCCTCTTCCAGGCCAGCTGTCTGCTGTGGCCAGGGAGTGCAGTGGAGGATGGCCCAAGTGCTTGGGCCCTGCACCCCATGGGAGACCAGGAGAAGCACCTGGCTCCTGCCATCAGATCAGCGAGGTGTGTCAGCTGTGGCGGCCATTGGAGGGTGAACCAACGGCAAAAGGAAGACCTTTCTCTCTCTGTCTCTCTCTCTCACTGTCCACTCTGCCTGTCAAAAATTAAAATAAATAAATAAATCTTAAAAAAAAAAAAAACAGAAAAGATTTTCACCACATAGCAGTAAAATTTTCAATAGTAAAACATAAAAGACTAAAAATATGCACAAGAGAAACATCAGATTCCATTCAGAGAATCTCCAATTAGATTCACAGTGATTTCTCATAGGAACAGGATAGGAGAGAATGGAGAGACATAGCACAAGTCTTAAGAGAAAAAAACTGTTAATCTACAATACTGCACCTTCAAAGCTCTCATTTATTTTATTTATTTTTTACAGGCAGAGTTAGACAGTAAGAGAGAGAGAGAGAGAGAGAGAGAGAAAGGTCTTGTTTCCATTGGTTCACCCCCCAAATGGCTACTCCGGCCTGCGCACTATGCCGATCCAAAGCCAGGAGCCAGGTGCTTCTCCTGGTCTCCCATGGGGTGCAGGGCCCAAGCACTTGGGCCATCCTCCACTGCACTCCCAGGCCACAGCAGAGAGCTGGACTGGAAGAGGAGCAACCAGGACAGAATCCAGCACTCCAACCTGGACTAGAACACAGAGTACAGGCGCTGCAGGCGGAGGATTAGCCTAATGAGCCGAGGTGCCAGCCAAAGCTCTCATTTACAAATGATGGTGAATTAAAGACCTCACATAACAAACAGAAACTGAAGAATTTTTCACCATCCATCCAGCTTTACATGATGCTTAAGGATGTGTTACAGAGAGACACACAGATATATGGCCATCACCACAAAAGAAGCGGAAGGCAGAAAATCTCCCATAAAAGTGCAAAGGAAATCCAAAGTAAACAATAGGAATGTTTAAGGGAAAATGGCAGGGCCAAGTCGTTAGTGATCAATAGCTACCTTGAATGTAAATGGCCTCAACCCTCCAGTTAAAAGATACAAACTGGTTAAGTGGATTAAAAAATAAAACTCATCCATTTGCTGCCTACAAAAAACACATCTCACCAACAAAGATACATACAGATTGAAAGTTGAAAGGATAGAAAGATATTCCATGCTAACAGAAACCAAAAAAGAGCTGGTATAGCCACCCTAATAATCAGACAAAACAGACTTCACTAAAACTGTTAAAGGAGACAAAAAAAAAGGGTACTATGTAATAATTAAGGGATCAACTCAACAGGAAGATGTGACTATTATAAATGTATATGTGCCCAATGCCAAGGTGTCTGATTATTTATAAGAAACGTTAATGAGTCTAAAATGAAACATAGACTCCAATACAATAGTAATGAGGGACTTCAATACTTCATTTTCAGCAATGGACAGATCAACCCAACAGAAAATCAACAAAGAAATGACAGAACTAATACACACTAATGTCCAAATAGACCTAACAGATATCTACAGAACTTTCCATCCTACTGTTGCAGAATAAACATTCTTCTCACCAGTAGATGGACCATTCTCTAGGATTGACCACATGCTAAGCCATAAAGCAAGACTCAGCAAATTCAAAAAAATGGAAATATACCATGCATCTTTTCTGACCACAGTGGAATGAAGCTGGAAATCAACAGCTCAATAATCTCTAGAACACATGCAAACACATGGAAAAAGAACAACATGCTCCTGAATGAACAGTGGGTCATAGAAGAAATAAAAGAGAAATGAAAAAATTTCTGGAAACAAATGAAGATGACAGTACAACATGTTAAAACTTATGGGATCAGAGCCAGACCTGTGGAGCAGTAGGTTAAAGCCCTGGCCTGAAAAGCCGGCATCCCATATGGGCGCTGGTTCTAGTCCCAGCTGCTCCTCTTCCCTCTGCTATGGCCTGGGAAAGCAGTAGAATATGGCAAAAGTCTTTGGGCCCCTGCACCCACGTGGGAGACCTCGAAGAAGCTCCTGGCTCCTGACTTCAGATTGGCACAGCTCCAGCCATTGCGGCCGTCTGGGGAGTGAACAAGAGGATTGAAGACCTCTTTGTCTCTACCTTTCTCTGTAACTTTGTCTTTCAAATAAATAAAATAAATCTTAAAAAAAAAAAAAAACTTATGGGATATAGCAAAATCAGTGTTAACAGGAAAGTTTATAGCAGTTGGTGCCTATATCAAAAAAAAAAAAAAAGAAAAGAAAAGGCACCCAAATAAATGAGCTATCAATGTATCTCAAGGACCTAGTAAAACAACACCAAAACAAACCCAAAACTAGAAGAGAAGATAATTAGAGAAGAAATAAAATTGAAAACAAAACAAAAAACAGTATGAAAGATCAGTGAAATGAAGAGCTGGTTCTTTGAAAAAATAAACAAAGTTGGCACACTACTGGTCCAACTAACAGAGGGAGAAGACCCAAACTGATAAAATTAGAGGGGCTGGCGCTGTGGCACAGCATGTAAAGCCGCTGCCTGCATCACCAGCATCCCATATGGAAGCCAGTTCGAGTCCTGGCTGTTCTACTTCCAATCCAGCTCTTCATTATGGTCTGGGAAAGCAGCAGAATTTGGCCCAAGTCCTTGGGCCCCTGTGCTTGCATAGGAGACCTGGAAGAAGCTCCTGGCTCCTGGCTTCAGATAGATAAAGAGTCTACAAACACTAGTTTTAATCTCTCACAGATAAGTCCTAACATTCTAACACTCTGCCCTGACACAATAACATTTTACCTAAAAGGTTGGTTTCTAATCTTTAGCAGACGAATCATCCATCATGTCAGGTCTTTACAGTATATATCATTAGTCATTCAAAACATTACATCACATTTATAATCACACTAAGTGTAACAAATTCATTTGGGTGATTTTTTAAGGATTATACAAAACTTCAATATGACTGAACTTCCACAGTGGTATCACAAAACAAACTTACACAAGCTGCCCTTTTTAAACTCTCTGCAAAGATAAATAATTTATCCTTAATGGACTCAGTGAACAGACTCACTGACTATGTCAAATGAGACTAATTTTTTAAATAATAAAACTGAACTGAAACATTTTTGCATTTTAAAAAAGTTTTTAAAATCTAATTAAGTAAATACAACTCTACAGAAACCAACTTATCTTCACACCAAAAAACCATTAAGAATATTTATAAACTCTGGTAACAAAGCCTATGAAAAGTCAGTTATCTGGAACTGGCTAGATTCTGAGCTTACACCACTAAAATCAATCTACCCACAAAGTACGCAATGCTTAGAATACGAGGTTAAAGCTAATCATCTAACCTGGACCACAACATTTATGTTCCAGGACTCTCCTCTTACTTGCAACTTTCTGTTACTTCCAGGGTGAAGTCACTCTTCAATTGTAGTTGCATATATTTCCTCTATATTCTGCATATATTTCTGTGTTAACACCTGAGCACATCACATGACAGTGTCTGATTTCACAGGTGCCTTTCCCTCCTAGACAGTGAGCCCTTCAAGAGCAGGCTTTTCAGTGACGTTTGGATCCCCTGACCCAGGGGCTCTCAAACATCAGCTTCCATCAGAATCGCCTGGAGTACTCAACAAAGTAGACTGCTAAGCCCCGCCCTGCCCCCCAGACTGCAGATTCAGTAAGCCTGAGAATCTGCATTTCTATGAATTCCAAGGTGGAGCTGATTAAGCCACTGGGTGAGGAATGAGGCGGGGAGATGGGAAGACACATCCCTACAGGAGGCCACCTCAGTGTGTTCGCAAGGGACTTCAATTTCATTCCTATCTAAATCCTGCCCAATTACCATTCCCGTCTGCACCCAGGGAAGGCAAAGACTGGTGCACTTTTGTGAGAAGTAACAATCAAAGAATAAACACCAACAAAGCTGTATACTCCAGTTAGAAGTAGTAATCAAAAAATAATAAACAAAGCCGGAGGCAAAGTAGCCAAACCTTTCCCTCTGCGTGGAAATCCGACCTTCCCTTAACTAACTAGCTCTGTTGCCCTGGCAACCTGATAACTACATTGCTAAGCAACGCTGCATGTGACTGAAATGACCCGACTGGCTGACTGCACATGGACTGAAGAGCTGCACAGATCTGTCAAAGGCACCACATTGTAGACTTCCCTAAATTGGAACCCTAGAAACTGGCTCGAGAGTTGTTACAAAGAGACGTTGGCTCCTTGTGGGCATGACACTCAGGTAGGCTCCCACACCTGCCCAGTGTGGAGTACACTGTCTCTCACCAGAACCACACTGCCAAGCTAGATGGCCATAAGGATTCCAGGAGAAAGGGACACGGATGGCTGCTCTACCAGAAGCTGCAGCTCCTATCCTGGGTTTGTTAGTTTATTTCTCCAGTATATTGTGTGTGGCTTGTAGTAGTCTAATGCACGCAAATGTCTCCAAATGTCTCACTTGTGTGCTCTGCCTGGTATCTGTTGGGCTTGAGTCTTTACTACTCCAAGTCCTTGCTCCAACACCCTTTCGGACAGCCCACCTCTTCTCTCACCATGGCTCTCTGCCCTGTCTCACTGAGTACCTTCAGAACATAGTATTGCTGTCAGACATGCTGCTCTCTGAACCTGGGTGCCTTCCCAAGAAGGTGAGCTGCAGGAAGGCAAGACGTCAGCCTGCCTTCCTCACTGCTCCCCCTCCAGCACCCAGCACTTCCTCTGACCTCCCCCTGGATGCCTCCTCCTCCTACACAAGTGTGCATCCCACTCCTTAATTTCCAAACACAGGCATTCTGATCTCTCCTTCATGTCTTCTCTAGCTTGTACTATAAATGAAATTCAGAGTGTCAGGTTTTCCTTTGTTATACTTTGTGAGCAATTTGATAAGCAATTGTATGTAAGAGACAAAAATTTTTACTAAACAAAATATTTGCTGAGGGAAAAAAATCAGCTAAGTATTTCATTGTGTAAACATTGTAACTGTGATTTAATCTAAAACTAATTACTTTGGCTTGTGCTTTCAAATACTCATAAGTCCTTACCTATTTATTTCAAAACATGTCTCCTTTATTAACCTAATTCTTATCACAAACTAATACTTCTAACTAATAAAACTACAGTTCTTCAAAACAGCTTGCAAGGTCAACTGACCAATTTGACTATTTAGCAGTGAGCTGCCTTGTAATTTAATTTGTTCTTCCTGCCTTCCTACCAGTCTCTCGTGCTTTGCTCTTACAGAATGCTCTACGTGCGCTGAGATGGTGCCTGGTGTGCCACACACCTGTGAATCCCCTGCTTACCAAATCAGCAGTAAGTACAGTCATTGCATTCATCATTCTAATATCATTTTCCAAATAACATTAACCAAAGGCTCCCTACATCCAAACTCAACTTTTAAAGGTTTAAATATTTCATACCAATAATGTACTAAATACTCAGAAATGCAACAAACTTTCATTTGAATATTTACAGCACACCCTGCTATGTGCCAGATATTATGCACTTGGGACATTAAAACACAATTTTTGCTCTCATGGAGCTTATTTGCTCTTACTGTGCCAGAAAGAATGCTATAAAAGTTCCTTGCTTTTATACTCCACAAGAAGAAAATTCCACATAACTACATGTAAAAACAGATGATTTGAAAATAGTAAACATTCATTTTTAAATAAAAGTCAAGCTACTTCTAGAATTTATATATATATATATATATATATATATATATATATCTGTGAAAATTATCATCTATGGGGCCAGCATTGCAGTAGGTTAAGCCACTGCTTACAACATTGGAATTCCATACTGGAGTAATGGTTCAAGTCCCAAGTAACTTGGCTTCTGATGCAGTCTTCCGTTGATGTGCCTGAGAAGGCAGTGGAAGATGGCCCAAGTACTCCGGCCCCTGCTAGTGGGACAGCAGGATGTAGTTTCTGGCTCCTAGAATCAGCTGACCCAGATCTGGCTATTGAAGCCATTTGGGAGTGAACCACAGGATGGACAAGCATTCTGTCTCTCCCTCTCTCTGTCATTCTGCCTTTCAAAAACAAAAGCGTTTCTCAAAAATTAATACATAAAGAAGTACAAACTGGTCAGTGGTAAGGGTCTGCAGGATTATGTTACGAGAAGTCACTGATAATGTCACTGTATTGCTGTGTGACCTTGGCTATGTGCTAGGTTTTCAATTTCCCTCATTATAATTCTAATAACAATAAGGCATCAAGAAAGTTCTGGAGGATAACTGCTGAATCACAGATGAACATTAGACGAAATCGTGAGCAGTAATAGCTATCATATTGAGGTAATTTAGAACGACAAAGCAGGGGCTGAGATTTTTCCCTTCTCTGTATTTATGATGTAAGGTAAATTTATTGTAACTGCTTTTCCACTCATTAGAGTTTATCTCCTTTAAAATCCATACAACCTAATTACTGCTAATTATATTCTTAAAATATAAATGGAACCTTCAAATAGTTTACCTAAGAGAATTTTATAAAATAAGCTTTTTCTCCTTTGCTTGTTAAGGATGTAGGGATAACTACATAGGCATCCTGACACGGACTGACTAGCTTCCTAAGCGAACGCTGTACTGCAAGGGTAACGTGTTACACTGGGCACGCGATCTCCGCCAGCCCGTGAGCTGATCAAATCAGACCTGACGTACTTCCAGAGATGCTAGCGCCTACAGAAACTTCTTTCAGAAGCTTGATTAAATTTCTTATATCATCCTCCTTGAAAGCTTTTTTCTCACAGTACTGATTCTAATCAAGATAAGCAAACTTTAAAGATTAGTGAAAAGATTTACAACCTTTTTAAAAGCGTTTCTTTTACCCACTAAAGTAAATGTAGAACTAGAAAAACTAGTGCATCTCAAATTTTCTAATATCTAACCAAAATTTTGTAGTCCCAACAGAGTGAAAAATCAAAGAAGAGAAAAATCTCACAGCTTTGCACTGGACTAGTTGAATATATGCACCTCACTACACATAAAAATGGCAACAACTTTCTAATTGTAAAGCAGGCTTTGGAAAACAAAATACCACAGTGCCCTCTGCTGTCACTTAAAGAAATCAAAAGATCTTAAACTAGTTTTTAATTTTCTGAAACCATACATTCAATACAACTTATAGAGAGAAGAAACAGTGGACAATGCCTGAAGTGCTTGGACCCTTGCACCCACATGGAGGCCTGAAAGAAGCTCCTGGCTCCCGGCCATGTGGGGAGTGAACGAGCAGGAAGATCTCCGTCCCTTTCCACTTCTCCCTGTAACTCTGCCTTTCAAATAAATAAAACTAAGTCAGAGAGAGAGAGAGAGAAATACCTTTATGCTGTTTATATAGTAGTACAACAAACATTCCTCTCCTAAATAGAAAAAAAGAAGGTACCATCACCCAAGTCTAGTTGCTCCAGGCATAAATAACAATGATATCTTCTCCAAAACTGTTTTTCTCCTTAGATTCTTTTAACTCACAACTAAGTTCAGGAATGGGAGGAGGACAGACAGAAAATCACATCTGCAGTTTAGAGTTTCAGAGACCTCTGCCCCAGAAGGCATGCCTACAGAAAGGGAAATCACCAGGTTCCTTTGACCTGTGGATCCACATGTATACTACTGCCAGCCATAAACCTCACCCTAACAATTAAAAAAAAACTCAGTTAAGTGATATTAACAGATAAATCTATTTTGATGCAAAAAATTGAAGGTCATGCATACTAACTACATTCAAAATCATGGAAATTTCATATTAAAAAAAAACAGTATAGGAATGGATTCAAACTTTTCTGCAACCAACATAAACTTACTTTTTAATTCCACTTTTCTATGAACTTCTTGAGTATCCTAGCATATCCGTGTTTTTTTTTTTTTTAAGATTTGTTTATTTATTTGAAAGGCAGAGATACAGAGAGAGAAAGAGGGAGAGGGAGAGGGGAAGAAAGGGGAAGGGGGAGAGAGAGGGGGAGAGAGAGGGGGAGAGAGAGAGAGAGAGAGAGAGAGAGAGAGAGAGAGAGAGAGACTTCAAGTCTTCCATCCACTGGTTCACTTCCCAAATGGCCGCAACTGCCGGAACTGGGCCAGGCCGAAGCCAGAGTCAGAAGCTTCTTCCAGGTCTCTCACACTGGGCATGGGCCCAAGCACTTGGGCCATCTTCTACTGCTTTCCCAGGCCATCAGCAAGGATCTAGATCAGAGGTAAAGCCATAAACTGGCTCCCATATGTGATGCCAGCATTACAGGTATAGTCTACACCACAACGCAGGCCCCTGTATTGCGCCTTGGAAACAAAAACACGACAGTGAGGCTCCAACAAGCTCACACTACTTAGCACAACTTTTTTTTTCTCATCTGAGAGGTAGAGAGTGGACACACAGATCTCCCACTTGCTGATTTACTCCTCAAATGCCTTCATTAGCCAGAGCAGAAGCGGAAGCTGGAAACCAGGAACTCGGGTCTCCTGTGTGAGCGGCAGAACTCAATGTCTTGCCCATCACCTATTCCTCTGCACTGCAGGTAGCTGGAGTAAAGGCCAGAGCCAGGAATCAAATGCAGACAGTCTGATAGGGGACATGGGTGCCTTAAACCACTAGGCTGAATGTCTGCTCCTGGTAAGACATCTTTAGTCTCTCTCTTCCCTCTTAATACTTATTTTTGTGTATGTTTTATGATGTACATCATACATACATTGGTATATAATAAATGTATGTAATTTTAGATATGTATGTATACCTAGCAGAAATCCATCCTTTTTGTTATCAACCATAATATACAATCACAAAATTCCTATGACTGGCCTACTTCTTCCTAAAGGATCCCTAAGAAAGGAGAATATCAGTGACAATTCTTTTAACCACAGAAGCCTTCAGAGAGGCAGGTGCCTGCGGAACGAAAGCCTTGCGTCCAGAGAGAGCCGCGCAGGAGCACAGCAGATTACAAAGTCCCCACAAGGGCTGCAAGGGGAGAGTGACAGCCAACTGACACCAAGATCTCACCTTGATCTCACATGCAGTTAGCTTTTCAGTTCCTTTCCTTTTCTAGAAGGACAAAAACATAAAAATAGCAAGCCACCTCCTTAGCAGTAAATTAATCACTCTTCTGCTAAGTCTTGCTTCGTACTTTGATTCTGTGTCGTAAATATATTAAACATGTTCTCCCTCACACTAAATTCACTATCAATTCTAAGTGAAACAATTTCTTAGTCATTTTCATATGACCCCAGCCGTGCACCGACAGGGTATTGGACAGTGAATAAAAAAATGAATGAATGAATCAAGAACATGCACATGATTTATCAGATGAACCTCCAAGGCCATGTGTCACAGATTCCACCTCCATGCATTTCCATCCTCAGAAGCAAGGAGTCCAAAGTCAAAGTAGAGAATAACAAAGTAGAGAGTAACACAGAAGGAGATCATGTTTCTAGGAAGCATTTTCATTTTGTTCACTCTTTCATCCCCTTCCTTTATCTAAAAACTATCTATAGCTAAAATACAGGTTTCTACATAGCTGACTTAGTGAGTATTCCTAATTTTATATAAACGTACATTTCTCCAGAAGAGTACAAAAGGAACTGAAAATTTAATTTTCCTAACTATAAATGAAAGAAAACATATTAAGGTTTAGGCTAGTGGTACATTCCTACATAAGAGAATACAATACTACTATGAATAAGATGTTGATTTTGATGCCCACCCCAAAAAGAAGTTGTGATCAATGCAGTATTTACATAGAGCTAATAAGTGACTATTACTGAAAGTCTCAAGGCCACAAAGTCTCCATCATGAGTCAGTTTATTTATGATGACCTGCAGCATTAACAATGTAGAATTATTAACTTGCCCACAACCTCTAACTCTAGAAAAATCACCCTGGAGATGGCACTGTGGCACAGCGGGTTAACACCCTGGCCTGAACCACCGGCATCCCATATAGGCACTGGTTCAAGACCCAGCTGCTCTACTTCCTATCCAGCTCTCTGCTACGGGACAGCAGTAGAAGATGGCCCAAGTCCTTGGGCCCCTGCACCCACCTGGGAGACCCGGAAGAAGCTCCTGGCTCCTGGCTTCGCATCGGCACAGCTCTGGCCATTATGGCCAATTGGAGAGTGAACCAACGGATAGAAGACGCCCCCCCCCCCCTCCGGCCTCTCCTCTCTCTGTGTAACTCTTTCAAAATAAATAAATAAATCTTTAAAAAAAAAAAAAAGGAAAGAAAAGAAAAATCATCCTAACAGCAAAGAAGTCAGATAACAGCAAAACAGAAAATTTTATAAACACTACTAATGAAAAGATAGGAAAAACAAAAATGAGGAAAACAAGGAAAGAAATTAAGATGAGGAGAAGATAAAGGAGAATTTGAAATTTACAGCACACTACACTAAACACTTTAACTTAATTCTCAGAAAATCTCAAAGGAAGTTGTAGTATTGTCATAATTCACAGACGAAAAAACTGACTTAGAGGGTTTAAGTAACTTCACCAAGGAAAGCAGAGGATGGCCAGCACAGTGTAGCGGGTTAAGCATCCATCTACATCGCCAGCATCCCATATGGGTGCCAGTTCGAGTTCTAGTTGCTCCACTTCCAATCCAGCTCCCTGCTATGGCCTGGGAAAGCAGAAGATGGCCCAAGTACTTGGGCCCCTGCACCCATGTGGGAGACCCAGAAGAAGCTTCTGGCTCCTGATCTCGGATTGTCCCAGCTTCAGCCATCATGGTCATTTGGGGAGTAAACCAGCTGATAAAAGACCTCTTTTCTGTAACTCTGCTTCTCAAGTTAATAAATGAATCTTTGGGAAAAGAGAGAGAAAGAGCAACCAGAGCTGAGGCTAGAATACAGTTCTAATTCAAAAACTATGCCTCTAATACACCTGAGAGGACAGCAGATGGTGAGTACTTGAGTACATTTATCTCTGCCACCAACATCGGAGTCCTAGATACAGTTCCAGGCTCCCAACTTTGGCTTTGGTCTGCCCTAGCCCTGGGTGTTGTAGGTATTTGGGGAGTGAAATATCAGAGGGAAGATACCTTTCTCTCTCATTCTTTCCCCACCTTGCAAATAAATTAAATTTTTCTTTAAAAAAGTACATTTAATCAATATATAATTGATTCCATTTAAGCATTCACTGTCCAGTGAAGTTTTGATGCATAATTCTGAGTAGTTGTCGTAGGCCCCAGAAGGCCTAGCACTAAAATTAAAACATCTGAGGATGAACACACCTTCTGTGACCAGAAGAGGTCAATGCCAAATCATTCACAAAATTTTACAGTATAAAATAGCTAAAAGAAACTAAGGGTATGGAGTTACTGACACCAGAAGAAATATGAGGCGGCCAACCCACAGAAAGCTAACAAACTATTAAAGAAAACTGACAGGCAGGAGTCAAACTTGAAAGAGAGCTAGATGGACAAGAAACGGCTTCATGCAAAACACGGTATTTGAGGTAGACCTTGAACGAGCGTAGGATTTCAGGGCACTTTGGCATAGCAGGTAAAGCAGCCAGCTGTAGTGCTGCCATCCAAAAGGCGCCAGTTTCAGTCCCGGCTGCTCCACTTCCGATCCAGCTCTCTACTGTGGCCTGGGAAAGCAGCATAGGATGGCTCAACTCCTTGGTCCCTGCACCTGCATGGGAGAACCAGAGGAAGCTCCTGGCTCCGGGCTTCAGATCAGCACAGCTCCAGCCATTGCAGCCATCTGGGAAGTGAACCAGCAGATGGAAGACCTCTCTCTCTGCCTCAGCCTCTCTGTAACTCAGCCTTTGAAACAAATAAATAAATCTTTAAAAAAATAAATAAATAAAAAGTGTATGATCTCAAACAGCAGAGACAAGCGAAAGGCCTGTCTTAGAACAAAACACATGGGGCCAGCATGTGGTGCAGCAGGTTAGGCCACAGCCTACGACGCCAGCATGCCACATGGGCAGCAGTTCATGATCCAGCTGGCCCTACTTGCAATCCAGCTTCCCGCTAAGGCACCTGGGAAAGCAGCGGAAGATGGTCCAAGTGTTTGGCCTCTTACCACCCACATGGGACAGAGTTCCTGGCTCGTGGCTTCTGCCTGGCCCACCCTAGTGGTTGCAGCCACTGGGGAAGTGAACCAGTGAATGAAAGATATCCATCTCTCTCTCTTTCTCTCGCTCTGTCTCTCTTTTTTCTCTCCATAACTCTTTCAAGTAAGTAAATCTTTTTAAATAATAACAACAGAACACAGCCACAGAGCCAAACATAAAATCCATGTGTTTTCAGGGAGCAGCCTGGAACAGCTGGAGACGGGGATCTGCAAAGTAAAGGAACAGGTGAGCCAAATACTGACTGGGAGGATTTCGGTTGCTGTCAAGAGTCTGCACTCCTTTCTTTATCAAAAATACAAGCATGGAAGGTGTCCAGGAAAGGAATCAAATGAGAAGGCCCAGATGTTTATAATGTACTTTGTTGAAAGGGAATTGGACGGATGACAAAATAGAGGTTGGAAAACTACTTCAATTAGTACAGGACTAAAACCTCATGGCAGAGCAATGGTGTGAGACAAACCAGGTAAGAACAGTTTAAATACCACCTCCCCTGTGACGCACCAAGCAGTGGGACCCCCTCCCCATGCTCCCAAACCACATTATTCATGTTATATTGCAATTACTGGCTTATGTGTGTTTCTCCACTTAAAATTCTTCATAGTAACTGCCAAGTTTCATTCATTTTTAATATCTCCAGTACATTGCTTGCTAAAAGGAGACATATAACAAACGTTTCCAGAATAAAACATCTGAGATGTGTTTACTCAGTAGTGAGATGTGACTGCAGAACGAGACTGCTTCCAAATCATGCTTTGTATAAGGCCAGAGCGACAAACGGCACCATTCAGACTAAAAGCCACGCTGTCTGCTTCCTCCGCAAGAAGAGGCATACTGACCTGGTCAAGGCCATCCAGATTCCATGACACAGACTGGGCTACCCTTGCTAGAGGCTGAAGTGATCAGTGGTGACAGATCCAATATGAAGAGAGGCCTTCTGTGTTCAACTTGTTCCCTTCAGATGATGAGATGATCCTAGGAACAGCCCTAACAGTGCCCTCACACTTTTTCATTCTGAGCTCAGGGACTATCTCTGAGATCTTTGCTGGTAACATCTGGACATGACAAGAAGGAAATGTCCTCACTTAAGCAATCTAGTCCAGATGGCATGTTCTGAATCAGCTTTCTAGAAAGCTCTGCACGAGAATTACAGGCCCAAGCAACACCAACAACACAGCACCTTGTATCGGGGTCTGATAGTTTATGCTTCCCCATCAGCAGGTAATAAACTAATTTGTTTCATGGATGTTAGCAGAAGATTAAAGGCAAAGTATTTTATTATTCATGTTACCAATAAGCAGCCCAAATGTCTACATCAGTTCTCTCCTGATCTACAAATAGCCCAGCAGACTATCAGTGGATTGTGTAACAGGACAGAAACAATGTGCATGGGAAATCACTGCCTATAAAGGAAGTAGTTAGCAAGTCTGCTCTCTGCTCGGATAAAGGTATCACTTCTCAGGGTTGCTTAATACAAACACATAATGCTTAAAACAAACACAACCAAGAGAGAGAGTCCAGGAAAGAACAGTCAAGACCTTGAACTCTGAGCACAAAGAGGTATGTACAAGTGTTAGAGACTATAGTGGGTTCAACAGTGTCACCTGCAACACCAGCATCCCATTTGAGCACCAGTTTGAGTCCTGGCTGATCCACTTTCAATCCAGCTCGCTGTTAATGCACCTGGGAAAGCAGTGGAGGATGCTCAAAGTACTTGGGCTCCTACCACGCAAGTGGGAGACCTGGAGGGAGTTCCAGGCTCCTGGCTTCAGCATGGGCCAGCCCTGACCAGTGCAGAGAGTGACCCAGCAGACAATCAATCTCTCTCTCTCTCTCTCTCTCTCTCTCTCTCTCCCTCCTCCCCCCCGTCCCTCTCCCTCTCTACATGTAACTCTGCCTTTTGAATAAATAAATCTTATTTTAAAAACATCACCCAGACGGGCGCCGTGGCTCACTAGGCTAATCCTCTGCCTGCGGTGCCGGTACCCCAGGTTCTAGTGCCGGTTGGGGTGCCGGATTCTGTCCCTGTTGCTCCTCTTCCAGTCCAGCTCTCTGCTGTGGCCCAGGAAGGCAGTGGAGGATGGCGCAGGTCCTTGGGCCCTGCCACCTGCATGGGAGAAGGCACCTGGCTCCTGGCTTCAGATCGGCGTAGTGCACCGGCCGTAGCGGCCATTTGGGGGGTGAACCAACAGAAGGAAGGTCTTTCTCTCTGTCTCTCTCTCTCTAACTCTGCCTGTCAAAAAAAAAAAAAAAAAAAGTCGCCCAGAGAGTCATAACTGTACCTATGACCTTATTTGGAAAGCAAGTCTTTGCAGATCTGATCAAGTTAAGATTGCTAGGATGAGATCATCCTGAATCGAGAGTGGTTTTCTATCCAATGACTGCTATCTTGTGTAGGAAGGGGGAGAAGGAGCAGACTTCTGACAGAGGGGAAGGCCATGTGAAGACGGAGACAGCTTGGAATGGAAGTCTACGCTTCGAGAGCAACCAGCTGTCAACAGAAGTTAACAAAGAGGCTGAAACTGATTCTTCCCCTAAGATTCCTGAGGAAATCAGCCCTACGCTTGGTTTTGGGTTGCTGACCTCCAGAACTGCGAGAGATTAAATTTCTGGTGTTTCAGCCACTGACTTGCAGTCATTTCTAATGGCAGCACCAGCAAAGTTACAAAAGACCCAGAATGGTAATTTCCCAACACCTTGTTCCTCACCCTCCACTGTGCATTACACATACTAGGTCACCTCCCGGGAAACAAAGAGATGTCCACTACTGTGTGGGGCAGTCACTGGCATTCCTTGGTACCCTGGCCAGAAATCTTAATCCTATGCTAGTACTATCAAAATCCCCAATGTCTCCTGACATCTCTAACAATTTCCCAAATAGTGGGATTTAGCTATTTTCTATCATTCTGGCAAATTTACAAGAGCAAACCTCAAAACAGGACTATAAAATGTTCAAGTTAAAAAGCAATGTATATGAGGCTGATGTAATACAGCAGGTTAAGCCACTGCTTGTGATGCTAGAAACCCATGTCAGAGTGCCAGTTCAAATGTCAGCTCCTCTGCTTCCAATCCAGCTTCCTACCAGTGCACCTGGGACAGCAGAAAAAGATGGCCCAAGTGCTTGGGTCCCTGCCACCCATGTGGGAGTCCAGGGGGGAGCTTCCAGCTCTTGGCTTTGGCCTGGTCCAGCCTTGGCTATCGCGGCAATTTGGAGAATGAACCAGTAAATGTATGATCTTTCCCTCTCTCTGCCTCCCTTTCTCTCTGACGTTCCACCTTTCAAATAAACAAATCTTCTTTAAAAAAAAAAAAAAAAAGGACAGTTATCTGGTATATGTGGGTGGGTGGTAGCTGTCATGAGGGCTTATAAGGGATTTCCATATGTGCCTTTACATATTTTTGTAATGTGTGACTTTTTTCTACTCAGCATACACCTCTTCTTATAAAACAAAAATTTAAAAAGCATTAACTGGATGCCAACTAAATGCTTCTCCAACAATCTGTGAGTTCCAAATCTTCTCACCAAAAAGATGTTTAACATTTTCTTATGATCATACTCAGGCAAATTAGCTGATAACATACTACAATGCCAGTCTCATCCTTTTAGTACACTATATTATATAAGACAAAGTCAAAAATAATTATGGAAGACAAAGTTGATCAGGAGCTATACCAAACTTAATTAAATAGATAAGAAGTAATCACCATTAGAATATATCTCCTAGTATGCTGTTTTCCTTAATAGTTCTCCAGAATTACAAAATAAAAATCAATATGTAACAGGGGTGTGGATTAGCAATTTTGAAACACCTCTGTATATATACTATGGTTGAACAACTAAGTAAATATGTTACAGATAAAGAGTTTCCTTTCTCACTGTTAAAGCAACAAATTACAAATAAAGGGAGTGATATTAGATGGAACTTAGGGTTTCTTAGTTCACACACACAATAGTTATAAGCACGGATCAGTATGTCCACACAAATATGTGAGCTCTGTCCACTGATAGGATGGACATCTCAGAACAATAACACCACCTAGCATCCAGATCCTGGTTTCTACTCTATTTTTACAATAAACCAGGGCTCCTTATAAAAGTGGCCAATTCTAGCACTGGGACAGGGAAAGTGTAAAACCAGGCTGTTCCATCTTAAAGTGCCAGAAAATTTAAAAAGGATTACCATGTCAGAAGCATCTAGGGCTCAGCTTCAAAGAGCTTCCAGGGGCCAGCGCTGTGGGACAGCGGGTTAACGCCCTGGCCTGAAGCGCCGGCATCCCCTGTGGGCGCTGGTTCTATTCCAGGCTGCTCCTCTTCCGATCCAGCTCTCTGCTATGGCTTGGGAAAACAGTAGAAGATGGCCCAAGTCCTTGGGCCCCTGCACCCACGTGGGAGACCCAGAAGAAGCTCCTGGCTCCTGGCTTCAGATCGGTGCAGCTCCAGCCATTGCAGCCATTTGGGGAGTGAACCAGCAGATGGAAGAACACTCTCTCTCTCTGCCTCTACCTCTCTCTGTAACTCTGTCTTTTAAATAAGTAAAATAAATCTTAAAAAAAAAAGAGCTTCCAATGGCCCAACATAATAATTTAAACAAAAGATGAATTATAGCCCATTAATAAAATATCAATAATTCCTTATATGTTAAATCAACAGGAGTCACTGTACACTTGCTCCCCATGTAGGATCTCCGTCCTTAATGTGCTGTACTATGCAAATTAACGGTATAACTAGAACTCAAACAGTACTTTATACTTTGTGTATCTGTGTGGTTGCAAACTGTTGAAATCTTAGTATATACCAAGTTGATCTTCTATAAATAAAGATAATTAAAAATGAATTTTGATGAAGAATGGGATGGGAGAGGGAGTGGGAGATGGAATGGTTGTGGGAAAGAGAGAGGTTATGGGGGAAAAAGCCGCTATAATCCAAAAGTTGTGGTTTCAAAATATATATTTATGAAATTAAAATTTAAAAAAAAATAATTGCTTATAGATATAAGTAAAAAACTGAATAAATAAATAAATGTGGGGAAGTAGCTCTTCCATATAGAAAAATTCCAATCAATTAGTACAAAAAGAATGAGGGAAACAAAAAGTCACTGTTAGAAAACCATAACAATAGGTGTTGCAGGAAAGATCCACCAGTCAACTTGAAAACTAGCGGCCAAGAACTTAGGGAGAAACAGAAAATGAGCAAAGTCTCAGAGTAATTTCTCCCAAGATATTTCTCATTTGCAAAGGGTAAACTTTCACCAAATGATCAGGATTAATTTCACCAGGAATAAGACTTACTAATATAGTATGCTTATAATCTGTTACAAAGGGCACATCACTCTACAGTTATTCTTGTCCAAAATGCAAAACCTCACTGTAATCATGAAAACACAAACTGAGAGACATTGTACAAGATAAGTGACCAGTACCCCTCAACCGTGTCCAGATCACAAATAAGAAAAGCCTAAGGAACCACCACAAAGAGAAGATGAAGACCCAAAGTTAACGCGATGTGGCACCCTGAGTTAGATCCTGGCGCAGGGAAAAAGTGCTTCAGTGGGAAAGCTGTGAATTTTGAGCCCGGTTAACTGTGCCGTACCAACGTACATATCTTAGTTTTGATAACCAAAATCAGGAAGTAATTCTCCATCAGTCGCTTGTATTTCTGCATGTTTTGTGAGTGAAGCACTAACCATCCTTTGGATCTGGAGTTTCTTCTCAAAATATGCCTGCATCATCAGCAGCCTTGGAAGACAGAGGTAAATTCTCTCTGTAGCAGAAGGCAGGTGAGCTCCATGTGAAACTGCTCTAGAAGCTGGAGTTGTGGTAAGACAAAGGGGAATGGACACAAGCGTGAAGTCTCGTAATGGACACTGCTGGGTCGTAAGTAATGAAGTTCGTGTCTTTCTCAGGCATCCGTGCTACTGTGGCAGGACAACTTGTCTGCCTACAAATAAAGCCTCATATCCTTTACCATTCTTGATGGTCTTGATGGTCCTGCATATAATAATCATACTGAGTTACTGGGTAAAGGGTATATAGGAGGTCTTAGTACTATTTTTCTTTTGCAACTTCTCAGTCAGTCTAAAATTATCTCAAAATTAAAAATAAAAAATCAGTAGCCAACTCTACCACATCAAGAGAAAATAATAATACAATGAGGCCATCATTACCACTGTAAAACTGATACATATTATAGTACATTCTCCTCTCAAAGAATTCAGTTTGTTAGAGCAATGGTAATCTCTGCATTTTTTTTTCAGTGATTTTTTCTTCTTGAGGATTTGCATTAAAGATTCAAAATCACGGTCACTGAATGTTTTATGGGACCAGCACTGTGGCAGAGCAGGTCAAGCCACCTGTGTTACTGGTATCCACTATGAATGCTGGTTCAAGTCCAAGCTGCTCTAATTCACCTGGGAAAACAAAAGAAGATGGACCAAGCACTCGGATCCCTGACACCCATGTAGGAGACTCAGCTGAGTTCCAGGCCACTGGCTTTGGTCTGGTTCAGCCCTAGCCCCAACTGTTGCAGCCATCTAGGGATGGAAAATCATTTCCTAGGATGGAAGATCTCTCTCTCTCTCTCTCTCTCTCTCTCTCACTCGCTCTCTCTCCCCCTTCAGCCCTCCTCTCTTTATAACTCTGCCTTCAAATAAATAAATAAATAAAGTTGTTATTCAGAAGTGTTTTATATACCTATAAACACTTCGTTGATTACTTAGGTAATTGTGTATCAACAGTTTCAATGGTTATTATGCTTGTAAGAATTCACCCTACAAAGGGTGAGTGCAGAGTGAGTGATTCAGGAAAGAAATCAGTCTCCTATGGCAGGGCAAAAACTGCACTTAAATACCACAAGGATCTCATTAAGCTAACTTTGAAGACAGTGCCATGACATTCACCCCAAGAGCAATTATAATGAGGTAAGTTTATTTATAAGATCAAATGAAAGCTCCTAAAGATAAATATTAATCGTTACCTTGCATAAGTTAATTATACTTCCCATACTAATGGTTTTCATGTATATTAACATTTGATCAGGTTATATTCCTGATACAGATAACAAAAGAACCAAGAATTCAAGTGCCTTGCCCAATGTCACACAGTTGACTAGTGAAAAAGCTGGTAAAACTAATTCACAGCTATTATACCATAGAACAATGTCTTAGTATATGCTCTAGTAGTATAATTTCTAAAATTATAACTACAATAAAAATGTCTAAAGCTCAAAAAAGCAAGCTTTCTATATTAACTAGAATTTATTTATTTCATAAGCTATGGAAAGCCATTCTGAGATTCCTAAAAATAAATCCAGCTAACTCTTATTGAGCATTTATTATACCAAGTTCTAAGAACTTACCCATATCAGGTTACTTGATCCTCTTAAGAACACTGTGAGGTAGACACCTATTATTATCTGTTTTACGGTTGGTGAAATTCAGTTCACAGATGTTCAGTAACTGCTGCGGGTCATAAAGCCAGTGCATAAACCCAGGCGGTCTAACTTTGGAACCTTTCATTACAATCAGTTTGCCGAAAGGTCTTAAATGGAAACTACTTCAAAAAAGATTTGCAAATGGACAAGAAGCACATAAAAAGATGTTTAGCATCATTAGTCTTTAGGGAAATGCAAGTCAAAACCACAATGAGTCACCATTTCACACCTACTAGGATGGCTATACTATTTTTTAAATTTTTTTTTTGACAGGCAGAGATAGACAGTGAGAGAGAGAGAGACAGAGAGAAAAGTCTTCCTTCTGTTGGTTCACTCTCCAAATGGCCACCACAGCCGGCATGCTACCCGATCTGAAGCCAGGAGCCAGGCGCCTCCTCCTGGTCTCCCATGCGGGTGCAGGGCCCAAGCACTTGGGCCATCCTCCCCTGCCCTCCCGGGCCACAGCAGAAATCGGATTGGAAGAGGAGCAACCGGGACAGAACAGGCGCCCCAGCTGGGACTAGAACCTGGAGTGCCGGCGCCACAGGCAGAGGATTAGCCTAGAGATCTGCGATGGCTATAATTTAAAAAGAAAAAAAAAAGAATAATTATAAGAGTTGGCAAGGATGCAAACGAACAAAATACCTCATAATTGCTGCTGAGAATGTAAAATGGTGCACCTACTATGGAAAACAATTTGACGATTCCTCAAAAAGTTAAACACAGTCAACATATGATGCAGCAGTTCCGCTCCAGGCATACGTTCAAGGGAAATGAATGCGGGATCCAGAACAGATATCTGCACACCAACGTTCACAGCCCATTAGTCACAAGAGCCATAGTAAACATACCATTCAGGCATTAAAGAATGCAGTTCTGACACATGCTACAATAGGGATGGACTTTGAAAACCTTATATTGAATAAAATATGCCAATGAGCTTGCACAGGGATATGTCAGTTTTCCACATGTATTATGAATGAAACACTTCGAAGAACACACATATTTTTATACTACTAGGGAAAAAAAAAACAAGTAATTCAGTAATTTTCTCGTGGGATTATGATACTTCTGATACACACAAAAAGTTACAGTCAGGGCCGGCATTTTGGTGAAGCAAGTAAAGTCACTGCCTGTGATGCTGTTATCCCATATGGACCCCAGGTTCGGGTCCTGGCTGCTCCATTTGCAATCCAACTCCATGTTAATGGCCTGGGAAGAGCAACCAAAGATGGCCCAAGTGTTGGAGCCCCTGCCAACCACATGAGACATGGACAAAGCTTCTAGCTCCTGGTTTCAGCCTGGCTCAGTGCAACCACTGCAGCCATCTGGGGAGTGAACAAACGCATGGAAGATCGATCGATCAATCTCTCCCTCTCTCTCTCTCTCTCTCTCTCTCTCTCTCTCTCCCCCTCTCTCTCCCTCTCTCCCTCTCCCTCTCTCTCTCCCTCTCTCTCTCCCACTCTCTCTCCCTCTCTCTCCCTCTCTCTCTCTCCCTCTCTCTCTCCCTCTCTCTTCTTCTCTCTCTCTCTCTCTCCCTCCCTCTCTCTCTCCTTCTCTATAACTCTTTCAAAAAATCTTTTAAAAATATTTTAAGTTTCAGAATACCTAAATTTTTACTATAAAACTTACCACCAATAATCTACTTGATTTATACTCACCAAAACAGTTTGTTTTCTAATTCTGAGTGCTGATACCAATTCAACAATTGTAATTATTTTAAACTGCTTACCTTGGCAATTAGCATTTTTCACTTTTTAGTACCAAACTTACCAAGCAATGACCTCACTACTCAGTCACCAACAAATGGACAAATATTGTATGACTGCACTTACATGGGTTATCTAAAACAGGTAAATTCATAGAAACTGAAAGAGGGACAGAGCTTGCCAGATGAGGAAATGGGGAATAAGAAGTTACTGTGTCATGGGGCAGAGTTTACATGGGAATGGTAAAAAGTTTTGGGTACAGACAGTGACGCTGGCTACATAATACTACTGTTTAATGTCACAAACTGCACACTTACCAAATAGTTAATATGATAAATGCTATATTTATTTACCATAATTTAGGGGGGAAAAGAATATCCTGTCATATAACATGTCTACATAAACAGATGAGAGAATCTCTAAGATTTATTTATTTATTTGTTTGTTTTTTATAAGGCAGAGAGACAGGGAGTGACATGGAAGGGAAGGGAGAGAAAGAGAGAAAGAGATCTTCCATCTGCTATTTCACTCCAGTGGCCACTGCGGCTAGAGCTGGCCAATGCTGAAACATGGAGTCAGGAACTCCATCCTGGTATCCCACATATGCAGCAGGGGTCCAATTACTTGGGCCGTCATCCACTGCCTCCCCCAGAACATTAGCAGGAAGCTGGATCAGAAGCAGAGCAGCTGGGACACACATCAGCACCGTGACATAGGATTCTGGTTCCACACCGCTGGCCCCCAGACCAGAGCACTGCTATCAGGACAATCCCTCTAACCTCCGTGAGACCAACAGGCTTCCTGCACCTTGTTTTCATGTCTTCCCCTTGAGCGGTCCTAGAACTTTGCTTCACTGCTCCTTCTTTGCCCCACTAGACTTCAAACCAGAAAAACAAAAGCAAACAAGCACACTAACAAAAACTCAACTGAGAAAACAGAAATTACGGGCCAGCACCGTGGCTCACTTGGTTAATCCTCCACCTGTGGCGCTGGTATCCCTTATGGATACTGGGTTCTAGTCCCAATTGCTCCTCTTCCAGTCCAGCTCTCTGCTGTGGTCTGGGAAGGCAGTGGAGGATGGCCTAAGTGCTTGGGCCACTGCACCTTCATGAGACAGGAGAAGCACCTGGCTCCTGGCTTCAGATCGGCACAGCGCCCGCCATAGCAGCCATTTGGGCAGTGAACCAATGGAAGGAAGACCTTTCTCTCTGTCTCTCTCACTGTCTATAACTCTACCTGTCAAATAAAAAAAAAAAAAACAGAAATTACTATGACTAATGTCTTCAAATCTATCTTCCAACGGGAAAGTAAGGAGGCACCAACAGAATCTTGATCATGGGCAGAGAAAAAATTCAAGAGACACAGGCTTGACCTTGACTTTAAAAAGGACAAAATTTGAGGTTTTTAGGCATTTGGATCTGGCTAAAAAGCCCATGGGAGCATTTCAGGCATGGAAAGCCAAGACACTGTGGTAAAAAAATGGTCTACAAGAAGGAGCTCTGAGATCCCAGTGGAAAGAAGGGGCCATCAAAGAAGGAGGTACTTTTCTCTGAAGGGAGAAGAGAACTTCCACTTTGCTTATGGTCCTGTCTATAAATATTGACAGAGTTTGTGGACTCAAAAGGCTTCCACAGCCTTAGCAGCCCAGGACAAGAGCCTCGGGTGATCACTGACGTCATAAATCAGAGTGTCAATTGTTAAATCAACAACAGGAACCACTGTGCACTTGCTCCCTGTGTAGGACCTCTATCCTTGATGAGTTGTACTATGAGAATTAATGGTAAAACTGGTCTTCAAACAGTACTTTATACTTTGTGTATCTGTGTGGGTACAAATTGTTGAAATCTTTACTTAGTATAGAGTTGATCTTCTGTATATAAAGATAATTAAAAGTGAATCTTAATGAAGAATGGGATGGGAAAGGAGTAGGAGGTAGGACAGGAGTGGGGGTGTGAGGGCAGGTATGGGGGGGAAGAACCACTACATTCCTACAGCTGCACCTACAAAATGTGTGTTTACTAAATAAAAGCTGTCAAAAAACATTGAAGTTGGCACTGTGATGCAGCAGGTTTAAGCCTGCAACATCAGCATCCCATTTGGGCACCAGTCTGAGTTCCAGCTGCTCCACTTCCAATCAAGCTCCCTGCTAATGCACCTGGGAAAACAGGAGAAGACAGCCCACGTACTCTCGGGTCCCAGACATCCATGTGGGTGACAAGCATGGAGTTCCAAGCTCCAGGCTTCAGTCTGGCCCAGCCCTGACTGTCACAGCCATTTGGGGAGTGAACCAGCAGATGGAATACCGCTCTTTGTCTCTCTTCCTCTCTATCTGTAACTCTGCCTTTCAAATAAATAATTAAAATCTTTTTCATTAAAACTTGACCATCTATAGATCAGAAGAAAGCAAAGAAACCCCTCACTGCAAACACTTCTTACACACAGTGGGAAAACAAAGCCAGGCAGTCTGTTCAACAGGTGTACATTCTTCTTACGTGGAGGCCCAGTACAGCCTGAGAACCAATGCAGCCTGCCTCACCAGTCACCGACCTTGAGGATCTGTAGAGGGAGTAACACTATTTAAACCACAAGGTTGTCTTGATATTAAATTAAAATGTGCATGTAAAAGCACTTTGTAACTTTTTAAATGATTCCAAATTTTAAACTAGACTATTTCTGACTCTATTCTCTAACTACACAAGCAGTAACATAACTATGAATTATTAATTTGGGGCAAATGAACTTCAGGAATTAATGTGCTTTGATGCTCTTTGAAGAAAACTATCTATCAGAGGTAATAACATAATTCTTATTTGGGGGGAATAAATCAAACATTTAGAAAGCTCTAACGTGGTTTTCAGAATCGGTCACTCCTCTTTGGAGACTTCATTAAGATTAAGGGAAAAAAATCCCCTCTTGACATATATCTCTTTGCTCATCTTTGAACATACAATTAGCCTGCACAGTAATTTGTAAATCAGTTAGCTTCCCGCATATATTATGAATGAACTACTTCAAAGAATAATATATTTTCTTTACCAACAGGAAAGAACAAATTAGCTTAAGAATTTTCTTTTGGGAATATGATATGTTTGATATGTACAAAAAGTTAAACTTTCAGAATACCTAAATTCTTACCCTAAAAATTACCAAAATCAACTTGATTTTATATTTACCATAGTAGGTGGCTTTATAATTGTTGATACTAATTCTACAGTTTCAATCATTCTAAACTAACTACGTTCAGAATTACCATTTTTCACTTTCTCCTATCAAACCTGCCAAGTGATTCCACCCGTTGCTCAGTCACACCAGCCACAGGGATGTAAGAGAGACAGACCCAGGATCAAAGCACAAATGAGTTAGGCAGGATGACTGGGAGCCACAGTCCCTGGACGATCACATCCTACCGTACATAGGGTACGGCCAACACCCAGCCCAGAGGCCACTGCTCAAGAAGCCTCACCCTGAGCAGCCAGATGTTCCCACTCTCACAGAAGCCAGGAGTCTGGGCTTTTATATAAAAGTGGTGGTTTTCAATTGTTAGCAACCAATTGAAAAGCTGGTCAATACAGTTCAAAATAAAACATGTGTTTGCCACTCCTACATTCTAAACACTGCTTTCCTTACCCACTCCCTCTCCCTAGGTCTCCAATGACTTCATCCCCATCACTTCCTTCTCCAGAACATCCCAGTTTAAACAGCAAGAAAAAGGTTAAGATACGTGGCACAAACACGCTGTGGAAAACATGATCGCTAGGGTATCTCATCACTAACTTCAGCAACAGAAAGCCAGAGCTCCCCTTGCAGCCTTGGTGACTGCACCCCAGCTGGTGACTGACCCAACAGCACACAGTCCTAAGCCTTCAGCAGGGAGCAGACGCTCCGGAGCCAAGTGGGCTGGACTGAACACCCACCTCTGCACTCGCCCATGACTTCCACATCCTTGTCATTCAAAAGTGAAGAGTATCATCAATTCTAGAAGGTTGTTAGAAGAAATTAGCAAAACCCATTTATAAAATACCTAGGCCAGAGTCACCACTGTGGCACAGATGTGAAGACGCCACCGCGAGGCCAGCAGCCCACATGAGCACCAGCTGAGTCCTGCTGCTCCACTTCTAACCCGGCTCTCTGCTAACATGCCTGGCAAAGCAGCAGAATATGGCCCGAGTGCCTGTACCCCTGCCACCCAAATGGGAGTCCGGTACGCCAGCTCCTGGCTCCTGGCTTCAGCCTGGCCTCGCCTCAGCCATTGTGGCCATCTGGGGAAAAAAACCAGTAGATGGAAGACCTTTAGCTCTCTCTCTCTCTCTCTCCCTCTCTGTTAACTTTTTTTTTTTTTTTGACAGGCAGAGTTAGAGCGAGAGAGAGAAAGGTCTTCCTTCCATTGGTTCACTCCCCAAATGGCTGCTATGGCCGGCACAGTGCCGATCCGAAGCCAGGAGCCAGGTGCTTCTCCTGGTCTCCCATGCGGGCGCAGGGCCCAAGCACCTGGGCCATCCTCCACTGCACTCCCGGGCCTCAGCAGAGAGCTGGCCTGGAAGAGGAGCAACCGGGACAGAATCCGGCGCCCCAACCGGGACTAGAACCTGGGGTGCCAGTTCCACAGGCGGAGGATTAGCCTAGTGAGCCACAGTGCCGGCCTTTTGTTAATTCTTTCAAGTAAATAAATAGAAAAATACTTAGGCCTGTAGTGCACCTAATAGATGACTGGTGCTTAATAAACAGATGTTAAACACATAGGGGTAGTTTATTATAATCATCACAACTTTGTACTCTGGGAAGGAAAAAGCCTTGGAGAGAAAACCCCGCTTCAAGTCTGTCTGAGCCAGTTTGTGTGCAAACTCCCTGGCTGCTTCTTTGAAAGTTTGATACATACCTTTTAGACATTATTCTATTATTCTTACTACTAATGATCTGCAAATAGTTTCTAACTCTTAACTTCAAGCTCATAGCAATATACACAGAAAATATAAAAATGCCTCAAGGCAGGCTTGGTGGGTTCTGCAGCAGCAGCCTGGGCCCTAACACGGCTTACGAGGCCTTCCTGGACACAGCCTCCACCAGTCTCAGCAGCCTCACCTCTGCTCCTCCCTTCTGCCAGCCTCTGAGCTCTGCATCCTTTTTTTTTTTTTTTTAACGACTTATTTATTTATTTGAGGGGCAGAGTTGCAGAGAGAGGGAGAGAGAGAGATAGAGACATAGATCTTCAATCTGCTGGTCCATTCCCCAAATGGTCATAACAGCCGGAGCTAGGCCGATCTGAAGCCAAGAGCCAGGAGCCAGGAGCCAGGAGCTTCTTCCAGGTGTCCCACACAAGTGCAGGGGCCCAAGGACTTGGGCCATCTTCTACTGCTTTCCCGGGACATAAGCAGAAAGGTAGACTGGAAGACAGCTGGCGGGACAGGCACAGGCGTCCATATGGGATTCCAGTGCCACAGGCGGAGCCTTAGCCCACGGCCCCACAGCGCCACCCTAGGCTCCGCATTGTACACTCCGCATATGCTGCCCTCTACCAGGGACACACGTCTTGCTCCCTCAGTCTCTCGCTGTCTCTTCCCTAACCATCAGAGCCCAGTCCCAGTGTGTTCTTCAGTGTCAGTTTACAGGGTGCTTCCAAGCTTTCCTGACCTTTCTCCACCCTGGCCCAACATAATCGGGGTAATCAGGGTTAGGTGACCTTCCTATGTGTTCCTTGAACACCCTGTTGAAGACCCCTCTGTGACAGAAGCCAGCAGGGTGAAATCTTAACAACAAACAGACAGCAACTCATTTCCTGACACAATTTAAATGTCTAATAAGTTGGTGAACATAAATCCTCTTATCTTCCGACTCCTGACTCCATCATGTCCTAATTTCAAAGACTGCCAAAGAATATCAAATACAAACAGAAACTCTAATAAACTTCCCACGCTGACGCCACATGACTTAAAGAAGACGGTAGTGATCCGCAAAGTGGTTTTACACAGAGGAAAGTTCACCTTACAAATATTTTTACCTTGAGTAGTTCAGAAGACCTTTCTTTCAAAATGAAGTTCAAAATGAATACGTTCTGCATGACACAGGTGTGTGTGCTCACGACAGCCAAGCGAAAGGCACTGCCTCTGTCTTCAGGCTGCTCCCCTGAGGACCCTCTCCTCTGCTGCCTGGGCCACAAGAGATGAGGCCTGCCCCATTCACCTCTGCACTGCACACTCCGCCACCCATGACAACGCAGGGGGCGGGTTTTCCAAAAATATTTGTTGAACAACTGAATCTTACCAAGAGATTCAACAAATATGTTCTTCATCTACCACGCCCTGTGACCCTTAAGTCCTACCTCACCTCAGATAGTGTTAATAACATTTTCTTTGGGAAAAATCAACCAGATGTCTTGATTTTAAAAAAAAACACCAACTGGATTTGCTGGGGAGGACCAGATAGTACAGAGAAATGGAGAGGTAACTGGACGTAACGGGTCTGTCTTATCAACAAGACATGCACAAAACAAAGAACAGGTTTAAAGAATCTATATCTCGCAATAACAAATTACAAGTCTGGGATCTTTTAAAGATATTCCATTCCTGTTTAAGGTATTTTGTATTTCTAACGAGCATGATTCTGCTGAGAACTGCATGAACAAGGTTAATTTCTGGAACTCCCTAAGCTGTGACAATTATAGCAATGTGTTTAGAAGAATGAATATTGTTCAAGTAAATGGTCAAACAGTTGTGATTTATTGAGTACTGAAATCTAAGGACACTTTTTTTTCTTTTTTTTCTTTTGACAGGCAGAGTTAGAGCAAGAGAGAAAGAGAGACAGAGAGAAAGATCTTCCTTCCGTTGGTTCACCCCTCAAATGGCCACTACGGCTGGCACGCTGTGCCGATCAAAAGCCAGGAGCCAGGTGCTTCCTCCTGGTCTCCCATGTAGATGCAGGGCCCAAGCACTTGGACCATCCTCCACTGCCTTCCTAGGCCACAGCAAAGCGCTGGACTGGAAGAGGAGCAACCGGGACAGAATCCAGCGCTCCAATCGTGGGACTAGAACCCGGCGTACTGGCCAGGCAGAGGATTAGCCTAGTGAGCCACAGCGCCGGCTAAGGACACATTTTTAAAAACTATTACAGCACAAATGTGAAGAAGTTTACTCAGGGAAGCAGCAAAATGCAAACAGTCTAATAAAATAAAATATAAAGAACCATCAATTAGTATGTACATTATTGAAATAAACGCCTAAACATGCCACTTAATTATGGAACCATATTCTACCAGTTAAAATAAATAAAATTCATAGTATGCCAAAGGGAGAAAAGAGCTTTTAAAAAATAGCAAAATCAGCGGAGTAGCACGTAAAGCCACCGCCTGCAGTGCCAGCATTCCATATGGGTGCCAGTTCGAGTCCCGGCTGCTCCATCCAGCTCTCTGCTATGGCCTGGGAAAGTAGTGGAAGACGGCCCAAGTCACTGGGCTTCCACACCTGCATGGGAGACCCGGAAGAAGCTCCTGGTTCCTAGCTTTGGATCGGCCAAGTTCTGGCCCTTGTGGCCATTTGGGGAGTGAGCCAGCCAATGGAAGGCCTCTCTCTCTCTCTCTCTCTCTCTCTCTGTGCCTCTGCCTCTGCCTCTCTGTAACTCTGCCTTTCAAATAAATAAATAAATGTTAAAAAAAAAAAAAAGTAGTACAATAACTAGAAATACAAAGTGGAGAAATTTAGAAATGAATTATCAACCTTAAGTACTGATTAAATATAACTGAAAATAAGCTAAACCTCAGCAAAAATGATTTCTATTTTTAAAAGGTGGATCAAATTATAAATACGTATTACATAGAATAATATTTAAATTATTACAGGCTGGAGCTGTGGCGTAGCAGGTAAAGCCGCCATCTAGTGTCAGAATCCCATTTGGGCACCGGTTCAAGACACAGCTGCTCTACTTCCAATCCAGCTCTCTGCTATTGCCTGGGAAAGCAGTAGAAGGTGGCCCAAGTCCTTGAGCCCCTGCACCCGCATGGGAAGACCAGTAGGAAGCTCCTGGCTGCTGGCTTCAGTTCAGCGCAGCTCCGGCTACTGCAGCCAATTGGGGAGTGAACCAGCGGATGGAAGACCTCTCTCTCACTCTCTCTCTGCCTCTCCTTCTCTCTCTGTGTAACTCTGACTTTCAAATAAATAAATCCTTTTAAAAATTAATTACAACACTTACAGTTAGCTATTTAAATATTGAAACTTCATGAGAAAGCTAGCTCAATAATTTAGCCTTGGATTGACATTGCAAAACCTCTTCTTTCAGCATTCTACTGAGATCCTGCCAAATTTTTTAAAAATATGTATTCATTTTATTTGAAAGTTAACATTCAAGAAAGGTGGGGCGGGGGGGAGGAGGGGCTTCCATCTGCTGGTTCATTCCCCAGACAGCCACAATGGCCGGAGCTGTGCCCATCCGAAGCCAGGAGTCAGGAGTTTCTTCCAGGTCTCCCACGCGGATGCAGGGGCCCAAGGACTGGAGCCATCTTCCGCTGCTTTCCCAGGTGACAGCAGAGAGCTGGATCGGAAGTGGAGCAGCCAGGACTAGAACCAGTGCCCATGTGGGATGCCGGCACTGCAGGTAGCAGCTTCATCTACTACGCCACAGTGCCAGCCCTGCCAAATATTTTTAGATGTTACTTTCCTACCCCTTCAGGAAATGTGTTTAAATGAACTGTATTCACACATTTGTTCAGATACACAGTACCTTCTAGTCACAAATTATCCACCCCCTCAAAGGTTTACTGAGTGTCAACTCTGGCATACAGACACTCCTTAACTTACAACAGGGTTATGTTCCAGTAAACCCACCACACCATGAACACACTGTAAGTTAAAAGTGCATTTCACACATCCAAACTTCAGAACATCAGTTACCAACACAGCTGTACAAACTGTTTATCCTGGAGATGGCGCCACTGACCTAGAGCTGGGGCTGGCTACTGCCAACCAACACTACACCCCACATGTGCACACAGGGAAACAACAAACATCTGAACCCAGGTACAGCTTATCCTGAAACCAAAAAAAATCATAGAACCATCACAAGCCAGGGACACGAGAACCCCGCACCCAGGAAATACACAAACTTCCTTCCACTCAAGATCTCCTCGGAGGTGGGAGATCTTTCCTGGGAAAAGGTCACAGCGTCCCAGCACCCAAGTGGTGAAGACGTTCACCCATCTGCTGTCCTGCTCCCCTCCTGGAGAGCGTCGCCGCTCATCTTTCAAATCTCAATGCGAGCGCCATCTTCCCCAAGATCTTCCCTTACCTGTCTAGCTATGTTATGTCCCAGCATCCCACGCCTTTCCGTGCGTGCTTTTTTTCCTTGGTCTGTGATCACAGTCAGGTGCCAGACCATATACAGAATAGTGGTCCCCTAAGACCAGCACGGGGCTGAAAACCTCCTGTCGCCTGGGAATGTCAACACAGTATTCACACCTCTGTGGTGAGGTGGTATAAACAAACCTACTACATTGCCAGTCCAATAAAAGTCCACTGAACACAAGTAGGAACAGCACAAAATACCCGATAATAAGGGCGGTGCTGTAGCATAGCAGACACTGACATCACCCACACACCGGCAACCCATATGGGCACCAGTTTGAGTCCCGGCTGTTCCACTTCTGATCTATCTCCCTGCTGATTCACCTGGGAAAGCAGCAGAACAAGGCCCAAGTGCCTGGGCCCCTGCACCTATATGGGAGACCTGGACAAAGCTCTTGGCTCCTGGCTTTGACCAAGCCCAGCCCCAACCTTTGCAGCCATCTAGGGAATGAACCAGTGAATGGAAGATCTCCCTCTCTTTCTCTCTCTCTTTCTCTCCCCACCCAACTCTGCCTTTCAAATAAATAAACCTTTAACAAAATACTTGATAATAAGTGACTGATATATTTACTATATTCTTATCATTAGGGTGTATGTCTTCTACATATGTAAAAAAGAACTTACTGTAACACATGTGTTGTGCTACGCAAGCAGCAGCCTCATATATTTCTAGTCTACCACTTCTGGGTTGCTTCAAAGGGCCATATCAAATGACTGACCTATGGTAATAAGTGCACTCAAGGCTGTTCACACAACGGCAGAGGGCTAATACCAATAAGCAATGCATGACCGTGCACAACTGCTTGTTTGCTGATTTTTTTATCTACATCAGAAAAAGAATGGACACACACAGGGACAGGGACTCCACTGTGTCAGCAATTAGCTAAATAGGCCTTAAACGCTTACTCAGCTAATGCACAGCTGTGGTGCTCCGAAAGATCGGGGTTAGAAAACCAGGATTGTAGGTGAAGGCTGAGAAGTCGCCAAGATGACCAGGGATAGGATGCAGGCTTAGAGGAGAACCTAGTCATGCTCTAGAGCCCAACATTGGAGTCTGCACAGAACAGGCAACGGATAGAGGGCAGAGAAGTCAGACAAACCAAAGCAAGGCCAACGAGAATGTTTCTAAAAGTCAGCATAGCATTCAGCTGTGGAATACTGCCAATAGATGGAGGAATAAGTCAACAGAAGGGGCCCACGCTGTGCCGCCAGGTAAAGCCACCACATGTGGCACCGGCGTCCTATATGGATGCTGGTTCAAGTCCTGGCTGCTCCACTCTGGACACGGCTCCCTGCTAATGCACCTAGGAAAGCAGTACTTGGGCCCCTACACCCACGGGGAAGGCGAGGAAGAAGCTCCTGGCTTCAGACCCGTCCAGTTCTGGACAGTAAGGCCATTGGGGAGTGAATCTACCCCCTCTCCCTCTCTGTCTCTCTCTGTAACTCTACCTTTCAAAGGCTGGCGCCGTGGCTCACTAAGCTAATCCTCCACCTTGCGGTGCCGGCACACTGGGTTCTAGTCCCAGTCGGGGCACCGGATTCTGTCCCGGTTGCCCCTCTTCCAGGCCAGCTTTCTGCTGTGGCCCAGGAGTGCAGTGGAGGATGGCCCAAGTGCTTGGGCCCTGCACCCCATGAGAAACCAGGGTAAGCACCTGGCTCCTGCCATCAGATCAGCGTGGCGCACCGGCTGCAACGCACTGGCCGCGGCGGCCATTGGAGGGTGAACCAATGGCAAAGGAAGACCTTTCTCTCTGTCTCTCTCTCTCTCTCTCACTATCCACTCTGCCTGTCAAAAAAAAAAAAAAAAAATCAGAACCAGCGCCACGGCTCACTAGGCTAATCCTCCACCTGCCCACCGGGTTCTAGTCCCGGTTGCTCCTCGTCCAGTCCAGCTCTCTGCTACGGCCCAGGAAGGCAATGGAGGATGGCCCAAGTGCTTGGGCCCTGCACCCGCATGGGAGACCAGGAGGAAGCACCTGGCTTCTGGCTTCAGATTGGCGCAGCTCTGGCCATTGCAGCCATTTGGGGAGTGAACCAACGGAAGGAAGACCTTTCTCCCTGTCTCTCTCTGTTATAACTCTACCTGTCACATAAATAAATAATCAACAGGAAAAGGCACACTGGATTTCATTTCATGGAGGTTACCAGGGCAGTGCAGGATCTCACAGCAAACTGTGACGGAGCTGCGGCGGGTGGACGGAGCTGCCCCTGAGCAGCACGCAGTCAGACAACACGGGAACCTGAGGAGAAGCCCCCAGCAGCCGGTGCTACTGTTACGGGAGAAGCAATGGGTCCTTGTCTTTGGGCAAGACAGAATTCAGGCGTGAGACAGAGAGTAGTGGAAAGCAAAATAGCAAGGTTTGTTAGGGTAGGGGCAGAGAGAAAGCACAGAGCACATTTAGGCTGGGGTTTCTAAGGGGATGGGTCTTGCCTTCCCGCCTTTTCTCTCCCCCTCAACTCCTTCTCGCAAACAAAGGACTTGTTGGATGTAAATACGAAAAATTCCTTTCTGAGTTTTCCCTCTTAAGTTATCAGACAGGGGAAGCCTGGCTGGCAGCGCCCCGCCTTAGAGGAAAGATGGTTATTGGGTAGAAGGGGCAGATACTGGGCTGCACCTGGAAGGTTATCAGGTGGAAGGGGCAGGACTCCCTGGAAGGTCAACAGGATCGGGCGGGACTTTGAAGTACAGACACTGGGCTGCACCTGGAAGGTTATCAGGTAGAAGGGGCAGGAATCCCTGGAAGGTCAACAGGATCAGGACCGGGCTGCACCTGGAAGGTTATGGGGATGACTTTGAGATGCGGATGCTGCAAATGTCAACTCCTTAAGCCTCTGTCACACACACATAAGCTCATTTCTGACTTCCTACCTGACTACCCCCGAGCGGCGGACGGTCACACCACGTGGTCACACCACGCGGGAACCCGAGGAGAAGCCCCCCACACATCCCGGCGGGTGGACAGAGCTGCCCCAGAGCAGCGCGCGGTCACACCACGCGGGAACCTGGGGAGAAGTGCACACCCCGGCGGGTGGACGGAGCTGCCCCAGAGCAGCGCGCGGTCACACCACGCGGGAACCTGGGGAGAAGTGCACACCCCGGCGGGTGGACGGAGCTGCCCCAGAGCAGCGCGCGGTCACACCACGCGGGAACCTGGGGAGAAGTGCACACCCCGGCGGGTGGACGGAGCTGCCCCAGAGCAGCGCGCGGTCACACCACGCGGGAACCTGGGGAGAAGTGCACACCCCGGCGGGTGGACGGAGCTGCCCCAGAGCAGTGCACGGTCACACCACGCGGGAACCTGGGGAGAAGTGCACACCCCGGCGGGTGGACGGAGCTGCCCCTGAGCAGTGCACGGTCACACCACGCGGGAACCTGGGGAGAAGTGCACACCCCGGCGGGTGGACGGAGCTGCCCCTGAGCAGTGCACGGTCACACCACGCGGTCACACCACGCGGGAACCTGGGGAGAAGTGCACACCCCGGCGGGTGGACGGAGCTGCCCCAGAGCAGCGCGCGGTCACACCACGCGGGAACCTGGGGAGAAGTGCACACCCCGGCGGGTGGACGGAGCTGCCCCTGAGCAGCGCGCGGTCACACCACGCGGGAACCTGGGGAGAAGTGCACACCCCGGCGGGTGGACGGAGCTGCCCCTGAGCAGTGGACGGTCACACCACGTGGTCACACCACGCGGGAACCCGAGGAGAAGCCCCCCACACATCCCGGCGGGTGGACAGAGCTGCCCCAGAGCAGCGCGCGGTCACACGACGCGGTCACAGCGGGTGGACGGAGCTGCCCCAGAGCAGCGCGCGGTCACAGCGGTCACACCACGCGGGAACCTGGGGAGAAGTGCACACCCCGGCGGGTGGACGGAGCTGCCCCAGAGCAGCGCGCAGTCACACCACGCGGGAACCTGGGGAGAAGTGCACACCCCGGCGGGTGGACGGAGCTGCCCCAGAGCAGTGCACGGTCACACCACGCGGGAACCTGGGGAGAAGTGCACACCCCGGCGGGTGGACGGAGCTGCCCCTGAGCAGTGCACGGTCACACCACGCGGGAACCTGGGGAGAAGTGCACACCCCGGCGGGTGGACGGAGCTGCCCCTGAGCAGTGCACGGTCACACCACGCGGTCACACCACGCGGGAACCTGGGGAGAAGTGCACACCCCGGCGGGTGGACGGAGCTGCCCCAGAGCAGCGCGCGGTCACACCACGCGGGAACCTGGGGAGAAGTGCACACCCCGGCGGGTGGACGGAGCTGCCCCTGAGCAGCGCGCGGTCACACCACGCGGGAACCTGGGGAGAAGTGCACACCCCGGCGGGTGGACGGAGCTGCCCCTGAGCAGTGGACGGTCACACCACGTGGTCACACCACGCGGGAACCCGAGGAGAAGCCCCCCACACATCCCGGCGGGTGGACAGAGCTGCCCCAGAGCAGCGCGCGGTCACACGACGCGGTCACAGCGGGTGGACGGAGCTGCCCCAGAGCAGCGCGCGGTCACAGCGGTCACACCACGCGGGAACCTGGGGAGAAGTGCACACCCCGGCGGGTGGACGGAGCTGCCCCAGAGCAGCGCGCAGTCACACCACGCGGGAACCTGGGGAGAAGTGCACACCCCGGCGGGTGGACGGAGCTGCCCCAGAGCAGCGCGCGGTCACACCACGCGGGAACCTGGGGAGAAGTGCACACCCCGGCGGGTGGACGGAGCTGCCCCAGAGCAGCGCGCGGTCACACCACGCGGGAACCTGGGGAGAAGTGCACACCCCGGCGGGTGGACGGAGCTGCCCCAGAGCAGCGCGCGGTCACACCACGCGGGAACCTGGGGAGAAGTGCACACCCCGGCGGGTGGACGGAGCTGCCCCTGAGCAGCGCGCGGTCACACCACGCGGGAACCTGGGGAGAAGTGCACACCCCGGCGGGTGGACGGAGCTGCCCCAGAGCAGTGCACGGTCACACCACGCGGGAACCTGGGGAGAAGTGCACACCCCGGCGGGTGGACGGAGCTGCCCCAGAGCAGTGCACGGTCACACCACGCGGTCACAGCGGGTGGACGGAGCTGCCCCAGAGCAGTGCACGGTCACACCACGCGGTGAGCCCAGGACGCAGCGGGCTCCCGCGGGCGTTCACCGCCGGTCCTGACTGCTCACCAGCCCGGAAGCCCAGGGCCTGCGGCCGCTCCGCTCGCGGCTCCACTCGCGTGCATGCGATGCCCTCGGGCCCGCCCGGCTGCACTGCGCACGGCTGCCTTTTCTCTCCGCCCGTCCTGCACCCCACAACGAGACGAGCAGCCTGGCTCAGGGTCAGGTACAGGAGCGAGGCCGAGACGCCCGGGTGGCAGCGTGCAGCGGGCGGCCTCTGCAAAGCCCGCCGTGTTCGTACGCGCCTTCGGGGCTCGGGCGTCCGCGGGGCCGGAGGAAGGGGTCACTCGAGGACCCCGGGGGAGGGGGCTTTGTGTTCCACCTGAGCTCACCGACCCTCGCCCCCGGCTTGGTGTGGCCGGGAGAAGACCGAGGCACCGGAGCGGCCGCGCCCCCTCAGACGCCCGGGCGGCTCCGGCACACGGAGGCTGCGTCCCGGGCCCCACGCGCCCAAGGGCTGACCGGAAGTAAGGTGGACTCGTCGTGGACGCGGACACGGGGCTTCCGGGCGGGGTCGCAGCGCTGCCTCCCCGGCAGGGGGCGCCGCCGCCCCCGGAGGCCGCCGCCAGCGCCCGCCCCGGGACCCGCGGTCACCTGCAGCGGCCGCACTCCGGCCTCCGCTCGGCCGGCTCCACTGGCAGCGCCCACAGCCCGTCGGCACCGGCGCCGTCCGCTCCGCCGCCGCCCTCCCGCCGCCCCTGCTCCTCCGGCGTCGGAGATCTCGAGGCCCCGGACGGCGGTGCCGCGGGGTCCCCGGGCGCTCGCGCCTCTTTCTGCGGCTCCATGGCAGGCGCTCAGGTGGAGCCGGAGCATTGAGTCCTCGTGGCCGCCGGGGGGCGCCACGCGCTGAGGGAACCGGCTCGCGACGCGCGTGGCCACGTACGCACGTACGCCACGTACGGGGGGGCGTGTCCTCGAGGGCCCGCCCCCACGGCGGGGAAGGAACGAGCCCATTGGTCAGTCCCGAGTTGGGGGCGTTTCCATCCTAAACCCGGAAGGGAAGGTTGGCCCGGGGCCGTGTAGGCGAGGGCACCTTGCGTGGCTGGCGGAGGTGAGGCGCCGGAAGCCCGCCTCGCGGCCGGTGCCTTTCTCAGTCTTGTACTGCAGGGTCTATTCTCGGCCCCAGTTGCTTTTCGCGAGGCCGCGGCAAGCTACCTGAGACGGGGGCCGCAGACACTGCCGGGGACCCCTGCTCCGCGCCGCGGGGACCGGGGACGCGGGCCCGGCCGGATCGGGGGTCCTGCGGGCGCGGGGCGAGCGTCCATCCCTGCGCGGTGGGCGAGGTGACGCTGGCCGCTCCGCGCCTCCCGGTCGTAATCCCGGGCGCCGTGTTAGCAGACGTCCGGCAGACACAGCGCTCGGACGGCGCGCTGGGTGTGAACGAGTGGAGTCCGCCGGTAGGGCTGGCGAGGTCTCCCCTCCGTCCAGCGACGCCTCTTCCCCCTCGCTTGTTCAACGTGCTTGGGGAGGGTGTAAGGCTTTTCGCTGTCATGTGCGTGTATAATGCTGTTTCAAAAACCAGAAGGGAGAAGGAAGGGCTATGATCATGTTCTTAGAATTGTATCGACAAAGCACATTGAGTCTGTTAAAATAGTTAAAAATCTAAAAAGACGCCACAGGACTGCGGCTCAGGGTTGGGAGGAGGCCCCGTTCCCTTGCTCAAGCTGGCGGCCCTCAGCTCCCAGGTGCTAGGTCCTGCGGCTTCCCCTGTTGGTCCCGGCACCTCCTGCCTCGTCCTCCAAGTCTGCACTGCGGACATGAGTCCTCTGCTGCCCGTCGCATCCCCGGAGCACCCTCCGCCTCTCTCCAGCAGCAACTTTAATTCCCTTTTGGTGTGCAGAGTGACACATTCACAGGGTGGTGCCAAGATTCCACTTGGGACGCCTGCACCCCATAATGGAATGCCAGGTTCTGGACCTGCCGCCTCTGATGCACCCGAGGAGGCAGCAGGTGACAGGCACATGCCTCAGCCCCTGCCCCCCTCGTGGGGAACTCAGAGGGAGTTTCTGGCTGCCGGCTTGGACCAGGCCCAGCCCAGGCTGTTTGCACGCATTTAGAGAGGAAATCTGCAGGGGGTGTATCCTTGTTGCCGGGCTTTTCAAATAAATAAAAATAGACATTTTGTAATCTAACAGCAGTCTAACTACTATGAAGTAATGGGTGTGGAAGGTGGTTATGATTAATTCCACTCCTTGATTTCCTTGGATGAACTTTCTTTAAGAATGTCTGAACAGTCCCTATCTCTTTCATGTGAATTAATAATGAGTCCATTGCATGCTTATGTTTAATGTTTAATGCTTATGTTTAATGTTATGCTCAATGTTTAATGCAAGCTCCTTGTGTACGTCTGTCATCATTTCGACATAAACAGTTTTTTAGTGATCTGGTTGATGATAGAAAGGTAGTCATGTATGAAGATTCCTCAGCTTCTACATCCCTAAACACGTCAGTGCTTCCTCTGACTCCAGTGAGGGGATTCAAATCCTCTGTCCCGGGACACAGCCTCCCTTCACAGCCTCATAGCTTTCGTCCTGCGTGTCACCAGAGCTGCACTGTTTGTCCTTTAGCTGTACCATCAATATAAAATTTATTGCTTCTTTCTTCAAGTGTCCTGACATCAGCTCTTTATAAAAATGTCTTTGTTTCTCTGCCTGGTTTTCCTCTGAAATCTACTCTGATTTTTACATTTCCTGGCTGTGCAGTTTTGCTTTAATGTTTTCTTGAAATTCTAGGTTGTTAATTAACTTAGAAGTGTCTTACCTCTGTTTTCTCTTACACACACATGCACACATGTAATTTTGATCTCTTAGCCTCAGGATTATTTTTTAAAGCACCTTGTTTGCTTCGATGTTTTTGGTTCAGCAATTTTTTTAAAGATTTATTTATTTATTTGAAAGGCAGAGTTATAGGGAGGCAGAGAGAGAGAGAGAGAGATCTTCCATCCGCTGGTTCACTCCCCATATGGCCAGAGCTGCGCCCATCCGAAGCCAGAGTCAGGATCTTCTTCCAGGTCTTCCACATGGGTGCAGGGGCCCAAGCACAGCGCCGGCCTCCAGCAATTGGTTTTGTAACAGGAGACACTTATTATTACAATTAGAATTAAATATCCCCATGGAAGTTAATTAAAATTTAAAAGTCCATTTCAGATTATAGGCAATTTTTTAATTTAACTATTTGAATGAAATAAAAATTGAATCTTCAACTAAATCCATTGGATTTTAGAGCAGGAAGAGAGCTGAGAGAAGTCTGACATGGTACCTCTTCAGGCTAGTTTATGTTAGAATCGTCCAAGAAACCTCAGCACGGTGGCCTCAGATCAGGATCTGTGTGGGAGGCTTACAGGCATCAGGACTCCCAAAAATTCTGTCTTGCCCTGGAAACTGAAATGAGTGATCTAATCTAAGATCCCACATTTACAGATGGGAAGGCCAAGGCTCAAAGAGAAAGATGGCCACATAGAATACGCAAGCCTCCTTAATTCGCATGCCTTATGCTCTCCGTGCTTGTTTTCAGTGTTTGGGATGATTAGAGTTCTCTATGGAGCATTCATCATGACTTGAAAAACTCCTTGATTCTACCACAAACCTAGTGGAACAGAGTCTGTTGCTCTGTACATGATCCAGATGACCACCTGAGTTGTGAACCATTGCAATTTACTTAAAGTAATGGGTTTGTCTCATAAGAAAAGAATATAACTCAGGTTTCTCTCCTCTGTGTTCTACAGTGGATTATGTGTTGTTTTGTAATATATCACAATCCAACTTGGGGGACGTTTTCACTGCAGCAGTATTCATTACCCCAGTCATTTCTTTCTGTCATCTTCGGCTGCATAGGTATCGCCCCCAGAGCATTTTTTGTACCAAAGGGACATCTATGTCTTCTTCCCTTTCTTCCTCCCACTCCTGTCCTTGTAGAACTGTGCTATATAAGGTGTCTTCTGTAGTTTCCTAGAGGGATGACAGATAATCAGCTGACTGTGTTCAACATAAAGAGATTGGGACAGGGCCCAGGAAAACAATTACCTTTAAGGCTAAAGAAAACACTTGTCAGTGGAGAATGGAAGAGAGTGGGAGAAAAGCAAAAGCCAAACACGATGGAGGGGGAGGCTCCACCACGTGATGAAGGAGGACAGGCTCCATCTGTGTGGGGGAGCCCCACCCACTCAGCCCTCATCAGGGAATCCAGAGCTGACGCCAGTGGTCTAGATTTATGGGTTTCATTCCATATGTTAAAATGTCTACCTAAGAGAATTAGAAATCCTAATCTTGACGTGCCTTTAGGATAAAAAAAAAAAAAAAAAAAAAAGGAACTCCTGACAGCTCTGAGCCCTCTGTGCACCCTGTTCTAACACGTCCAGTTTGTCATCTGAACCAGTAACTGAAAGTCACAAGCCCCGCCCTCATCTCTCCTTTCCAATTGTTCTGCTTTGACCCTGAAGTGAAGAGGGAAACAGGAGCTCACTACAAGCATTCTGGAAGTTACCTTTTTATTCTTTATCCCTAGGAAAAATATTGCGAAAGTAATTATTGGTAATGCTTCGCTTTCACAGTCCAAGTTTGTTAATCAGAATATCAGAATTAAAATCCTAGAGCAGAGCGAGCCCCTGTTTCGCTCACATCTTCCTCCAAAACAACATCCTTGTCCCGGTTCGTAGCAGCCTGTGAGGGCCTTGAGGGCAAGAATTGTCTTTCATCACCACATCCTTCATGTTGGGAACCCAGCTGCTAACAAAGAGTCTCAGAACGGTGCCAGAGTCCAGCCTGAGACAAGCCATCCCTAAATTACAGAATTGCAGAACCAGGGGGTCCTCAGAGGTCACCTTCCATAACCTTACAGTTGTGATGGGACTAAAGACCAGACATTTCAAGTTACGAATGAAAGACCCACCACAAGGCAGTGCTAGACATACCCAGTCGCCCACTTGCTTTCTTGAGTGTTCATGAAGGTGCTGTATAAACAACTAGAAGAACAGTGGACAACACAGTTCTACTCTTGTTCCGTAGACTTAAGGTATTAAAAGTGAGTATCTCTTATTTATATCTGTGGAGAAATCTGAAAAAGGTCTCTAGAGTAGGTAGAAGTATTACATCAATGTGAGTTTCCTTGTTTTAAAACTTGTGGCTATTTAAAAGAATCTCCTTATATTTGAAATTAAACACTGAAGTATTTAGGGGTAATGAAACATTGTGTCTGTAGTTTGTGTTAAATGGCTAAAAAATGTGAGAGAAAGAGGTGGGGGCTTATTTATAATAGGGTAATAACAAATGGAAAGTAACAAAAATATTAAGGCTGTGTTTTAGAATGAAGTCAAAAAAATTGGTTGATGATTTAAATACGTAGGGTAAAGTAGAAGAATCATGGAAACAGATTTTTAACTGAACGATAAGACAGTAACTGAGTAATGGTTTCATCAGTTGAGAGAGGGAAGACTGGGGTCAACAATGTGTTTTGGGAAGAGAGGTAGCAGATAAGCTACCAAGAATTCTGTTTTGTCCATGCTGTTTTAAACAGCCAACACTGAAATTAAGTGGGAATATCAAGTATGCCATTGGATATAGGAATCCGGAATATTAGGGAAATTTCAGCTTTGAAATTAATTTTAGTATTGTGAAAAACGCTAGCATTGTGGTATGATGGGTAAAGCCGTCACATGCAGTGTTGGCATCCCATATAGACGCTGGTTCACGTCCTGGCTGCTCCACTTCCAGTCCAGACTCCCTGCTAATACCCTGGGAAGGCAGCAGAAGATGGCCCAAGTCCCTGGTCCCCTGCACCCATGTGGCAGATCTGAAGAACGTCCTGGCTCCTGGCTTCTGCATGGCCTAGCCCCAGTTGTTGCAGCCATTTGGGGAGTGAACCAGCAGATGGGAGATTCTCTCTCTCTCTCTTTCTCTTTCTCTTTTGCTCTTTCTCTTTGTAACTCTACCTTTAAATAAAATAAAATAAATCTTTTTTAAAAATTGTTTTGATTGGCTGGCGCCGCGGCTCACTTGGCTAATCCTCTGCTGCAGACACCCCAGGTTCTAGTCCCAGTCGGGGTGCCGGATTCTGTCCCTGTTGCCCCTCTTCCAGACCAGCTCTCTGCTGTGGCCCAGGAGTGCAGTGGAGGATGGCCCAAGTGCTTGGGTCCTGCACCCCATGGGAGACCAGGAGAAGCACCTGGCTCCTGCTTTCGGATCAGCGCAGTGCACCAGCCGCAGCCCGCCTGCCCCAGCAGCCATTGGGGGGTGGACCAATGGAAAAGGAAGACCTTTCTCTCTCTGTCTCTCTCTCTCACTGTCCACTCTGCCTGTCAAAAATTTTTTTAAAAATTGTTTTGATCAAAAAAAAAAAAAAAAAAACAGGAACTCAACCCTAGAAATACCTGATGTTTGTTTTATTTCAGAAGGGACAGCAAACGAAATGAACCCTCACTATTCCATGTTAACTTTCACTATAGCAAGACTAACTCCAAAAGATCTTTGCTTTTTAAATATTATTTATTATTATTTATTTAGTTATTATTTATTTCTTTGAAAGGGAAAAAGAGACAGAGAGCTTCTGGCCTATGGCTCACTCCCCAAACAGGTGTCATAGCTAGGGCTGGACCAGGCCAAAGTCAAGAGCCAGGAATTCCATCTGGCTTCCCACATGGGTGTTTGGGGCGTCACCCACTAGTTTCATTTGTGCCTTAACAGGAAGCTGGATGGGAAGCAAAGTAGCCAGACTCAGATGGCACTCTGACACAGGATGCCTTGCACCACCAGAAGCAGCTTAACCCCCTCTGCCACAACCCGGACTCCAGCACAAGATCTTTTCCAGTCCTTTTGATTATATTGTAGAATTCCAAGACATCTGGAATACAAAGATGACCAGTGGTTCTTCTATACACATCTGTTTTTAGTTTACTGTTTATGAGGTTGGAATTCGGTATAAGGAATGGGGAGCAAATGACAATGGGGAAATCTGATAGTTCTCAAAACACATATAAATCACTGAAATAGCATTGGGGTGATTTAGCAAAACTAAAAATTCTAAATATTCTTTGAATTTTATTCTCAGAACAACCTAGAAATTCCTGCAGAGAGAAACGTGACATAGCCTTGTCACTGACAGTCCCCTTGAAGCACCTGAAACCAAGCAGCACCGTTAAATGGAAGCCCGTGCCATGACACGTGGTACTCCAGCGACGTCCTAGTGTTGCTTCTGAAATAACTATCTGCTTTTATACAGCATTCTGTAATTTACAAAGCCCTTTTATCTACATTATTTAATTCCCTTCTCTTTACAGTAGAAGAAGACACACACAAGTTTTATCATCTGTGTTTGAGAGGTGAGGAAAACTGACAGCCTCTCTAACATGAAGCGTCTCGTGTGACTCTTCCAGGCCATCTTAACCGATGAGACTGTGCTTCGGAGCCGTTTCTTCCCACTCCTGTCCTGTTTCTCTTTATCCTGAAGTCTTTCATTCTTCTCGCCCTATGAACTGCTTATCTATTAATAGTTTCCACAATTTTATAAGGCACAAAATTGGGATAACAGAGCTAAATGAGTGGTTTGACATCATGAAATTACATCACAAGGAGCTAAGATTAGAATTTCTATTTCCTGCATTGCTGTTTCTTAACTAATCCATTAAACATTCATTGGTGATTCAGCTACAGACATTTCTTACCATTGTTTCTTCAAGCAGTAACTGTATAAATACCATGAGCCAAAAAATATGGGGAAAATATCCATCACATAAATTCCTTTGAGAATATTTATAATTCAGTTTCTTATCTCTTTTATTCTATTTTTTCAAATTTCCATTGTATAGGCAATTTACATACTTTTTAAAACCTTTTGCAAAACAAAGTTTAAAAATGACAAAATTGTTAAAGCAGATGTGGTTATTACCAAAAAAGTTTAAAGAAAAACTAAATACACAAATAATGTTAGAATATCAGATGTTAGAATGCTTGAGTGCAGTCACTGTAGCCGTCACACATGAAAAATGTTAGGTTTTACATCTTGGAGACATGTGATATACAAAGCCCCTATTCATTGAAAATGCCACTATATCTCCATATGATGAATGATTTATTTTGTTTATTTTAGAAGAAGGGAGTGCAGTTCAAGAATAACCCAGAGAACACCAATTTGTAGTATTTCTCCTCTAAGTATCATATTTCTCTTCTAAAAATCTGTTTTTGAAAAACAAATCATTCAGCCTCGCATTCAACTGATAACTTTTTAAATTTAAATCATTTGAGAGGCAGAGGGAAAGCATGCATTGCTGTTCGTTGGCTCACTCCCCAATGCTGCAGTGGCTAAGACTGGGCCCAGACAAAGCCAGAAGCCTGGAACTTTTACATACAAACTCCAGAACTGGAGTTCAACATGACCGCTGGCTGTAACTAATTTGGGTCCAAACCATTTAGTTGTCATCTGACTTGTTCTGTGCCCTTTGAAAGTCACTCACATACTAAAACCATGTGCAAGGGCTGACAGCTCATAAAAACAGGTCAGTAGCTGAAGCCTGAAAAGATTCATATTCTCCTATGCATGTATTTAGCCAAATCAGAATTATTCTAACACAATAGAATCCGTGAAGCAAAAGATCAGCAGTGTCTATAATCCACATTAGCCCATAACCCCCAGAAAGGAATTTAGAACATGCATCTTAATAAGATGTAAATATTTGATATCCTGAGAGTCTGTAATTCTTACAGTAGGTTAAGCTGTATTATGAATACTGAAGATCTAGCTGGATAAGGGCTGTGTTGAATATTTTGGGTCCTGAATACAATGTTTTCAAATCAAACATGACAAAAATCAGAAAAGGTCTGAATCAGTGCTGCTCTAGAAAATTCATGAAACCTAGCCAGCCCATTCTAAGCTCTGCCCCAGTTTCCTGTCCCCTTACCCCACAAGTCCTCCCTACAAAGGGAAAAAGCTTTTGATTCCCTACATGGCCTCAAAATTTGGAAACTATCTTGTCTACCCTCAAGAAGGAAAATCCCAAAGTTCGTTCTTATTATGTTTTTTGTTTTTCTGAATTTATTAATTTATTTGAAAGAGTTACAGAGAGAGGTAGAGACAGAAAGAGGTGTGTTGCAGTTGATTTCTCAACAATGTTGCAATGGGTTTGTTTCTGAGAGGAGCAGCGTGGTAGGGGCAAGAGGCGCGGAGTCAACACACAGACCCCGGGAGTCGGGTGAGCAGGCTTGAGGCGAGCAGCCCGCAGACTCGTTTATTACAGTTGGTACAACATCTTATATAGCCAAGACCAGCCAATCTGGTCAAGGGGTGGTCTATGCCCCAACCAATCACAGCCTATTGTCAGGCAGTTTCCAAAGCCATCCAATCACAGCCTTTTACCAGGCAGTTTCAAATCCATCCAATCATAGCCTGTTGCCAGGCAGTTTCCAAAGCCATCCAATCACAGCCAGGCAGGCTCCATTGCCAGGTGGGTTTCAAAGCCATTCCTGAGTAACTGACGCTCGCTTGCCAGTGGCCACCTTGGCATGGCCTTCTCATTCCACCACAGAGGTGCTCATTCATTGATTCACTCCCCAGATGGCTGCAACGACCAGAGCTGAGCTGATCCAAAGCCAACAGCTTCATCAGGGTCTCCCACATGGGCACAGCGGCCCAAGGACTTGAGCCATCTTCTACTGCTTTCCTAGGCACATAAGCAGGTAATTGGAAGGGAAGTGGAGAGCCGGGACTCGAACCAGTGACCATATGGGATGCCAGTGCCATATGTAGGGTCTTTAGCACACTGTGTCTCAGCGTCGGCCTCTGTATTTGCTGAGTTTTCTATAATAAGCAATTAAAAGCAGTTTTGGAAATACTTAAGGGTTTGGAGGATCACTAGTTAAATATGCAAGTGATTCAGTAGTAAGTGGTAACACTGTTTTGCCATTTCTTGCATCCAGTTCTAATTCCCAATCATGATTCCCAGGCTCATAATCTTGGCCTGCCTGATTGGAAACTCTGCCTTGTTTGCCCTCCTACCACTGAGGGTCTGGCATTCTTCACTGAGCTCTGCCTCCTGCCACTCTTATTCATGTAACTGGGTCTCTGTTAACTGCTGGCTTCCTTCCTGCACACTGTGTGCCATGACAACTCTCTCCAGTCACCCCATTACACCTGCTTGGACCATCTAGATGCTGATCACTTTACTGACTCTCTACCTTTACCTTTTGCTGTATTCCCTGGAGTCCAAGTTGTATAGGTCTGAGGGAGATTTCCAACTGATAGCCCTCGGGGAAATTTAGTTCACTAACAAATGTGGTTTGCAATTCCCAATGCTTGAAATGCATCTATTTTAATGTCTCTAGGCCAGACACAGGAGTTCTCCATTTTGCCAGAGTCTCCAGCAGTCCCTACTGTATTAAATCTGCCCCTCCAATGATTTGACTGTCTACCTAGGACTTGAAGTCGCTGTCACAACAGAGCTCATCATCATATGCATATCCAGGACTTCCGAGTCTCAGTTTCTCCTAGTCTTTCTGGCTCCACTGACATCAGAGTGAAATCACTGTACAAAACAATGACACCGTCTCAGATCCTGAGAAAGAGAAGCAGGGAGGGTAGATCTTTGGTGGCTAGTCTAGAAATACTTATTTACTACATCCCTCCAAATTAATGCTGTTCTCTCAAGAAATACAACAGGTGAAACTCACCAGGAGAGGGAAGCAAAGAACAGCCCAGATTTGCATAAAGATGCAATTCTGATTACCACTGGTGTGGATATCAATGCATATCACACTGAACTTGAAACAACTGTCATCACCTCACCTCTCACGGGGTAGGCGGTAAGAGGCCTGGCAGGATGTACACCAACCCCATACCCATATCCACTAAGGATGCATTCCTGTATTCCATGCAGCTTGTGTGTGGAATGTGTGGAGTTGGGAAAAGCATGTCCTATCAGTTTGGGGAAAAACTGAGGGGAATCCAGATGAGTAGACCAAAGAGGAAAAGAAAGAATGGGTTAAGAAGCAAACAAGGGTAGAAGTAAGGAGGAAGGCAGAAAGGGAGGCAGATGAGCAATTTATTGAACGTGGACTAGTGTGTGTACTTGATCCTTTTATAGGCATTGTCTAAGACTCACACCCTCTCTGAAATTCTGCATGGTTAAGGACTCGATGTCACAGGGGCACAAGCAGCGAAGTCAGAATGTGAAGCCAGGTCTGTGACTCAGAAATGCTTGCTCTGCTCATGACACAGCTCTCTCAAAGGTGACTTACTTTAATCTGTGTAGCAAACATTTACATAAGAGCCATTTCAACAGTGCTTTACACATGAGTTGAATGAATAACTCATTTTAACTTTCAAAACAATCCTGTGAGGTAAGTACTGTGTTTTTCTTTTTAAGAGTGGGAGAAGGGAAATACCACAGTGCAAACATCTGTCATCCCCTTGGTGTATGCCACAGGCAGAAGGGTCCCACAGTCTCTGGGCCTCTTGTCTAGAGGCATGCTAGGGAGGGTCAGGGTGCAGCGGGGTGCCTGAAGGTCTGTGCTTCATAAGAGGGTTCCACCCCCTGTTCCTTTATAGGGCAAGGTGCAAGTGGACTTGTGAGCAAGGAACATGAAGTCCACACAGCAGGGCCAAGTGGTCTGAGTTTAGGTGCTGTTATTGTCTGGCAACACTGTTGATAGTTCCTGTGGGAAGCTGGTTTTAGGCACAACTCTTCCCAGTAGGGAGACAGGGAGCCACTGCTTCCAGAAGTTGTTCCAAACCCCGTGGCTTCCACTGGTGAAGGGAAGGAGTCCTCAGCTCCACCTAGTTCCTCCAGACCACAAAAGGAGAACTTCTAGGGTCATTTATTGGACAATCTGTCTTGTCTTTAATCATTCACCAAAAACAGTGACTCAGCCAGCACTTGACTCTGTGTGTGTGTGTGTGTGTGTGTGTGTGTGTGTGTGTCTCAGAATCCAGGTAGGAATTTGGAAATCTAATGCTTCTTGAGTGAAGACAACAGCCAAGGCCCAAAGCTGTAGTAAATTTACAGTTCCATCACATAATCTATTTGGGATTTCAGATGTTTAACTAGCACATCAAATCGGTGAATGGTTCCTGTGAAGGATCCATTCACAACACCCCAGACACAGCAATGGATTTGAGGAAGAAGCAGTCTCCAACTGGGAGCAAGATTAACTCAGAGACCAGTGAAGAATCAGAGCAAACCTTTTCAATCAAACTCACTATTTGAAGGAAAAGACAACTTCTTAAATAACTATGCTCACTGTCCTTCACCAAAAAGCATTTTTCTGAAGAAAATTTCTGTACAAACAATAAGAGATCAAAGAATGTATCTTTTCTAAAAGGCTACATCTCTCTAATTTATGTCATTTTTGTTTGTAAAATGAAGTTGGTTATATATATATAATAATGTTAAAATATATGTAAGTTGTCTCATCACCTTGTGAATAACTGACTCAAATTTCTTTTTCATTTCTCAATTAAATTTTAGCTATAAATGATTTTAGAATTTTTAAAAAGATTTAGCTTTTTTATTTGAAAGGAAGAATTACAGAGAGAGGAAGAGACAGATCTTCCATTCACTTTTTCACTCTTCAAAAGGCCACATTGACCAGGGCTGTGCCAGGTCAGAACCAAGAGCCCAAGGCTTCTTCCAGGTCTACCCCATGGATGACAGGGGCTCAAGCATTTGGGCAATCTTCCATTGCTTTCCCAGGAGCAATAGTAGGGAGCTGGATGGGAAGTGGAGCAGCCAAGTTTAGAACAAGCGCCCAAATAGGATGCCGGCGTTGCAGGCTGAGGCTTAACTTGCTATGCCACCATGTCTGCCCCTGAATTTTTCTTCATTCTCTTTAAAAGGTTGAAGGTGTTTTGCTATATCACTGAAGAACTGCTCTTATTAAGCTGGTACTGACCTGAGAACCCTCCTGTTATTATTCTAGCCTAGCCTAAAACTAAACCACAGATGCTAGGCAAAAAATATGAGGCTTTTTTAATCAAATTTTTTTTCACAGATAGCTCATCTGAAAAAGTGATCCTCCCTCCTGTTAGCCTGATGTCAAAGTCAAGGCTTCAGTGTTGATTTATTCCTACAGGTGATCCTTGGAGACGTGGCTATCTGGATCAAATGACACGCTGCAAACGTTCCTGATGCACAAAGGCCACCAAGGACAGACCATTCACCCTGCGTGGGGATTTATTTTTTTCTTCTCCTTTCCTGTTTTATTTCCTTCCTTCTTCCTTCCTAGCTGGACACCCTTTAATTTAACTCATAGATGAAACCAATATTGATAGTCAAGTTCTCTTTTAAAATGACATGGAAGCATTGAATGTTTAAAGGTAAGGAAGGGAAAGTGAAACGTTTCTTACTAGAGCTCACTGAATGTTAGGCTTTAGTTCTGTGTGTTGGCAGTTTTTGGAAGACTATTTCTGGTGCATGGGGTCGGTGGGTGGGGCTCTCAGGAAACACAGCCTCAGTTGAGGACTTGAGCATATGTAGCTTATTCAGAGTTCCGGAAGCACCTCAACAGGAAAAGAGAAGTGATACAGCGAAAGGAAAAAAGAAAGCAATGAAGCCGACTTTCTCAGCGGATTACAGATGTAGCCAGCTGAAGCTCAGGCCTGCTCTCCCACTTCAGCAGCTGAGTAAATCATGCTGGGAATCCTGCTGAGAGTAGGCTCCCCTAAGGGAGAGGAAAGATACCAACATGCAACGGGAGAAGATAAGAAAGACTGATGGCATTGAATTAGAATTACTATTACTGGCCAGCGCCGTGGCTCAACAGGCTAATCCTCCGCCTTGCGGCACCGGCACACCGGGTTCTAGTCCCGGTCGGGGCACCGGATTCTGTCCCGGTTGCCCCTCTTCCAGGCCAGCCCTCTGCTGTGGCCCAGGAGTGCAGTGGAGGATGGCCCAGGTGCTTGGGCCCTGCACCCCATGGGGAGACCAGGAAAAAGCACCTGGCTCCTGGCTCCTGCCATCGGACGAGCGCGGTGCGCCGGCCGCAGTGCGCCGACCGCGGCGGCCATTGGAGGGTGAACCAACGGCAAAAGGAAGACCTTTCTCTCTGTCTCTCTCTCTCACTGTCCACTCTGCCTGTAAAAAAAAAAAAAAAAAAAAAAAAAAGAATTACTATTACTATTTTTTCCGTCTGTATCTGGCTGATTTCACTTAACTTCATGTCCTCCAAGTTCATCCATGCTGTTCTGAGCGAAGGCTGAATAACGCTCCATTATATAAACCACAGCATCTCTGTATACAATAGCTGCTGCTCTCTAAACCAGTGAAGAAAGGAGAATAAATATGTATTTAAATGCACAGAGAGAGTAATAAACACATCTGATGGGAGATTGAGGCTTTCCTCTATAGTATGTAATTATATATGACACCGTAAATACATATTTATTCTGCTTTCTTCACTGGTTTAGAGAGCAGCAGCTATTGTATACAGAGATGCTGTGGTTTATATAATGGAGCGTTATTCAGCCTTCGCTCAGAACAGCATGGATGAACTTGGAGGACATGAAGTTAAGTGAAATCAGCCAGATACAGAAGGAAAAAAAATTCTGCTTGATGTCACTTACAGGTGGAATCTTAAACACCTAAAAGCATAGAATAGAACTGTAACTAATAAAGGCAGGGAGTGAGTGAGAAGCAGAAGTAGGTCAAAGAGTATAGAGAGGCACTTCTGCAGCCTGTGTGGAGATTTAGCATGAGGACCATGGTGAATAATGTATTATAATCTGAAAATCTGCTCAGAGTTATTCAGGAGCTGTGACCATGAATAAGGCAGCAAGGTAAGGTCATATTTTATTTTGACAAGTGTGTCATTTCATGCTGTATATACTCATATGTGTTTGAAAATGTTACCTTGAGATATACAATAACAGATTCAAATATATGAAACAGCAATTGTGTAAAACAATAGGTATATAATATATTGTTGAGCATCTAACATGTAGGAATGTAATGAGGGGTTTTCAAAAAGTTTGTGGGAAATGCCCATTTTTCCATTCCATTTTTCCACAAACTTTTTAAGTACACTCCTAATATTTTTACCAACAAAAGCACAAGGAAGTGTATTTAAGAAAGCTATGTTGGGCCCGCACTGCGGCTCACTAGGCTAATCTTCTGCCTGTGGCGCCGGTACTCTGGGTTCTAGTCCCAGTTCGGGCACCGGATTCTAGTCCCAGTTGCTCCTCTTCCAGTCCAGCTCTCTGCTGTGGCCCGGGAGGGCAGTGGAGGATGGCCCAAGTGCTTGGGCCCTGCACCCCATGGGAGACCAGGAGGAAGCACCTGGCTCCAGGCTTCAGATTGGTGCAGCGCGCTGGCCATAGCAGCCATTTGTGGGGTGAACCAACGGAAGGAAGACCTTTCTCTCTGTCTCTCTCTCTCACTGTCTAACTCTGCCTGTCAAAAAAATAAAAATAAACAAATGAAAGCTATGTTGACCTAAGGAAATGACGCCAGATGATGAATGGACTCCACAGGGACAAATGAGTAAGACCAGAAATGGTAGATAAGAATACTAATACAACACAAGCTGTGTGTACATACATGTACTTATATATGTACATATACTTGTTCTTCCTTCACTTAGGTTCCTTAAACAATAAATAGGGCCAGTACTGTGCCATAGTAGGCTAAGCTTCTGCCTGTGGCACCAGCATCCTGTATGAGCGCCAGTCCACGTCCTGGATGCTTTTCTTCCGATCAAGCTCTGTTATGGCCTGTGATAGCAGGAGAAGATGGCCCCAGTACTTGGGCCCCTGCACCGCATGGGAGACCAGGAAGAAGCTCCTGGTTCCTGGCTTCGGATCAGCTCCAGCTATTGTGGCCATTTGGGGAGTGAACCTTCCAGATGTAGACTTTTCTCTCTGTCTCTCCCTCTTTCTGTACCTCTACCTCTCAAATCAATAAAATCTTTTAAAAATAATAAAAATAGGAGCCAGCACTGTGGCATAGCTGGTAAAGCCACTACCTGCAGTGCTGGCATCCCATATGGGCACCAGTTGGAGTCCTGGCTGCTCTACTTCCGATCCAGCTCTCAGCTGTGGCCTGAGAAAGCTGTGGAAGATGGCCCAAGTCCTGGAGTCCCTGCACCCATGTGGGAGACCCAGAAGAAGCTCCTGGATCCTGGCTTTGGATCAGTGCAGCTCTGGCCATTGTGGCCATCTGGGGAGTGAACCAGCAGATGGAAGATCTCTCTCTCTCTGTCTTTCTCTCTGTCTCTGCCTTTCTATAACTCTGCCTTTGAAATAAATAAATGAATCTTTAAAAAATAAAAATAGGCCGGCACCATGGCTTACTTGGCTGGTTCTCCGCCCACGGCACTGGCACCCCAGGTTCTAGTCCCGGTTGGGGCACCAGGTGCTGGTCCCAGTTACTCCTCTTCCAGTCCAGCTCTTTGCTGTGGTCCAGGAGGGCAGCGGATGGCCCAGGTGCTTGGGTCCCTGCACCCGCATGGGTGACTGGGGAGGGGGGGGCGCCCAGCTCCTGGCTTCGGATCGGCGCAGCACTGGGTGAGTGAACCAGCAGAGGGAGGACCTTTCTCTCTGTCTCTCACTGTCTGTAACTCTCTGTCTCTCTCTCTCTCACTGTCCAACTCTGCCTGGCAAAACATTTTTAAAAAATAAAATTAAATAAAAATAAAGTGATTATAACAAAGCATGGTTGGAGCTATAACATTTATAGATGTCATAAATGTAATATATGCTCAACCCAAATGTCCATCAGCTGAAGACTGGATAAAGAAATTATGGCATATGTACACTATGAATATTACACAGCAATAAAAAAAATGAAATCCTTCATTTGCAACAAAATGGATGCAACTGGAAACCATTAGGCTTACTGAAATTAGCCAGTCCCAAAAAGACAAATACCATATGTTCTCTCTGATCTGTGGTAACTAATAGAATACATAAAAGGTAATCTATAGGAGTGAAACTGACACTTTGAGATGCAATGATTTTGAACAGCCCATGTCTTGACTCAAGCAACAGTGGGTTTTTTTTCAAACTAATTGTTGAACACTTCACTTAGTTTAGGGTTAATCTTATGAGTATAAAGTTAACTGAAAACAGATTTTTGTAAAAAATAAGAATGGGACTAGGAGAGGGAAGAGGAACAAGGGTGGAAATGGGGAGGGAGTGTTGGATGGCAAGAATCACTAGGTTCCTAAATTTGTATAAATGAAATGCATGAAGTTTGTATTCATTAAATAAAATCTTAAAAATGTAATATGTTTACTGGTAATACCACAAAAGGGGACAAATAGATCTACGTGGTAACAGTGGTTCAAGATCTCATTGAAATTAAGGCAGTACGCATCTGAAGCCCATGCTAATGAATTAAGAGGTTTGTGATAAACCCCAACGTAACCACTAAGGAAAAGTGACAGCACAAAAGCAGAAAGTAAAATCTATGTAAGACAGTGCTACTGTGTGAAAGTGCTCATTCCAAAACTCCTGTTGGAACTTAATCCCTAATGTGGAAATCTTAAGATGTGGGGCCTGTGGGGAATGGTTTAATGCCTTATTAAAAACTGTGGGAACTGGACAAGCTGAGGCCCTTTTGACCCTTCTACCCCTCCAGCCAGGTAAGGACTCAGCCTCTGTCCCCTGCAGGAAACAGCAACAAGGCTCCATTTCACATGCAGAGACCTTCATTCTTCCCAGCCTCCAGGTCTGTGGGAAATAAATTCATATTGTTCATAAATTACTCAGATTCAGGTATTCTGTTACAGCAGTAAACAGAAAATGACAGAAATTATTCTCCTAGTGCAATAAAGAGAAATAGGAAAATAAAAAATACATGAGCTATACAAAAATAAAAAGCAATGGGCCAGCACTGTGGCTCAACAAGTTAAGCCACTACCTACAATGCCACCAACCCATACGGGCAACTGTCCAATTTCTGGCTGTTCCACTGTTAATCCAGCTCCTTGCCAATGTGCCTGGGAAGTCATTAGATGATGGTTCAAGTCTTTGGGCCACCTGGGAGACATCGATGGAGTTCTAGGTTCCTGGCTTCAGCCTGATCCAGCCCCAGCCATTGGGATCATGTTGGGAGTGAACCAGCAAATGGAGATCTCTCATCTTTTCCCTGAAACTCTGCCTTCAAACAAATAAATAAATAAATCTTTAAAAAGGAAGAGAACAAAAAGAAAAATCCAGCTATCAATAATAACATTAAATGTGATTGGATTAGACAAAATTCAATCAAGGCAGAGACTGACAAGCAGGATTTTATAAAAATCTAATTATATGGTGTCTACAAGGAGAAATACTCTAATGTCAAATACACCCAGGAGAATAAAGGTAAAAGGATATAAAAAGGGATGCAAACAGAAACTACAAGAAATCTGGATATGCTATGTAGACAATAAACACTTTAAAAAGGTATCACATAAAGTCACTTTAATAAACTGTATGCACACGCACCTGGAGCATTACAACGCTTTTGCATATGTTCCAACTGAGTTTCCAAACCCACCCGAGCTCCCTGAAAAAGTCTGGAGCATCTTCGAATTTGCCTCTGGAAAAATCCATGGCTGTTCTTCAAAGAACAATCAAAATGCAACCTCTTGCCGGCGCCGTGGCTCAACAGGCTAATCCTCCGCCTTGTGGCGCCGGCACACCGGGTTCTAGTCCCGGTTAGGGCGCCGGATTCTGTCCTGGTTGCCCCTCTTCCAGGCCGGCTCTCTGCTGTGGCCCGGGAGTGCAGTGGAGGATGGCCCAAGTGCTTGGGCCCTGCACCCCATGGGAGACCAGGAAAAAGCACCTAGCACCTGGCTCCTGCCATCGGATGAGCGCAGTGCGCTGGCCGCAGCGCGCCGGCCGCGGTGGCCATTGGAGGGTGAACCAATGGCAAAGGAAGACCTTTCTCTCTGTCTCTCTCTCTCACTGTCCACTCTGCCTGTCAAAAAAAAAAAAAATGCAACCTCTTCTGTAAAGACATCTCTAACCGTTCCCACACCCGCCCTGCTCCTGAGTACCTCAGCTCAACACTGTCTCTGCCACTGTAGCAATTAAACATCCATGTATGTATTTTCTAATGTACAAATTAAGACCTGCAAACAAATCAGCACAGTCAGGGTGTTTCCCGATAGAGCTCTGCTCAGAACTCCTCACATCCCTCACCACACTGCTCCCCCCTTCATTAATGCTGTCAACTGGCCAGCACCTGCAGCACCTTCATTTCCATGGACACTGTAGTGCCTTAGTGACTTCTTTGTGTATATGGGCTGAAAAAAACTATTTCCTTGTTGATGTAGGTAACACAACACCCTGCTGTGGTGTGACTTAGTGAGAGATAAGCTAACACACAGGGGAGGGTTCTAGTTGGGTGGAAGGGACACATTACTTGCCTTCTGTTGTCTCTGTCTACCATGGATTTTTTCATTGATAATGTGGTTACAAGGACCAAAGTTGAGGTCTGAGCAAGGAGTTCCACAGGCCAAGAGGTGCCCTAGACCACTGATACATACTTGTTTTATTGGAGAGACCTGGGGGGATGGAGAAGGGATCAAAACTGCCCAGTTAGCTATTGAGTAGCATGTGTTTTTATTTGTGCTTATTGGGTAGAGAATACATGGGTTGCAATAGGTGTCACTAATGGATGATTGAATTAAGACCTCGTGAATATTGAGTGCTTGCATGTGCTAAGTATATTTAGTGCATCCTAAGTATTAAGTATGTCTTGTATATTGAGAGTGTCATGAGTATTTAAGTGCATTTTTATCTCCTGAATATTAGGTATCTCTTGATCCTTCCAGCCCTTTATATTTGTTTAGTGTCCATGTGTACTGCATACTAACTACTTACGCTTAACACTAATAGTTTCACCAATCCTATTTGTTGTCTTTTATGGCAGAATTGAATACTCTCAAAAAATACAGCAAATGCATCTTTAACTATCCAAGAGAATTATCTATTTCTTCATGTGTTTTCATTTATTTAAATCTCTTTTAATAGTTTTCAGTAGTTTCAAGGACCTTATATCTTTTATCAATATTGTAAATGAGTCTCAAAAATCTGTAAGAACTTTTTTATATTTTATATCAACTTTTTCTGCCCATAAACCTTTTATTTAAGGAATACAAACTGAATGCATTTCATAAGTACAACTTTAGGAACATAGTGATTCTTCCCATTGTATCCACCTTCCCACCCTATTCCTACTTCCTCTCCTATTCCCATTCTTATTTTTTATTAAGATTTATTTTCAATTAACTTTATATACATATGATTAACTCTATACTATGTAGAGTTCAACAAATAGTATTAAAAAATGTTCTTCAACAGTCAAGACAAAAGCTGTTTAAAGTCATTGCATCTCAAAGTTTTAATAACACTTTCCTTAGTATTCTCTCTCTCCATCAGGCTAGAACAAGATAAACCCAGGTATTCCATTCATGAGCTATATAACCTTGGGCTTTTCAACCTCTCTGGAATCCATTTTCTTCATTTACTAAAAAATTAATAATTTATAACCCATAGCATTACTGCCAAATTTGAATGATATTGTTTGTTGCATGGAGCTTTTCTGTACCTTGCAAGATATTTAGAGCATGCTTGGCTTCTATCCACTTACACAGCAGATAAAACTCCCACCCTCCAGTTTTAAAAAATTGAATGAGGAAATCTATATAATATGCATAGAATTAATAAGTTCTCAAATATTGGCAATTATTATTAATGAGGCACTCTGGGCATCTAGATAACTGAGTTTTTGTATTTTATGGACCTAGAATTTTAAAGTCTACTTAACAAAAAATTGCAATGTATTAAGTATTGGCTTCCAATTTTAAAATATGAAACAAACTTTAACATTTTATTGATAACCCAGAATTATCAGTATGAATTATTATAACTTCAGTGAAGGAGGGAAAAAAAATACAAACTCCTTGAATGCCTGTGGCAGTCTCTTGCCACTGATTTCCATCACCAAATTTGATTCTGATAATAACTCTGAGAGGTAACCTCTTCTTACAAAGGAGGAAGGTGAATTGCAGAGAAGTTAATTTCTGTGTGGTTAAGTCACTGCTAAGTGGCCAGATCTGTTTGTTTCTAAAGCCTATGCCCCATTTGCTAGCCTAGGCAGTCACTTAATAAATCTCTTAGATGAATAATATATGTGGGGCGATTTACCACTACATTAAATGGCCCAGTACAAGTCCCTGTTGAAGGTGGGTGTCTGCTATAGACATCACTGACTACCTATCCAGCAGTCATTCTTTCCTACAGCCCACAGCCCAGCTCTGTTCCTTCCCAAGAGAACCTATCTGCTCAGGTCAACTCAACAGTAGTCTTTTGATTTAAGGGAAGCTGAACTTCTCCAAAGTCCAGTGACCTTGACTGGTCCTAGTTATAATCACTCCATTCTCCTTGCCAGTAATGGGTCTAGGCATGAGCAGGTGAAACAGTTTGGCCAATGAGACATGACAGGAAGCCAGAGGAAGTTTCTCATAGCTGATAAAACAGGTCCTTAGAAGACAATTACTGCTGTTCTTCCACTGGATGACATAGCATCTGATACCAACTGTGGGCTTAAGAGAACAGGCCTCAGAGCAAGAACCAACAGGCTGAAGATGACAGAATGAAAAACAGCAGAAGTCAGAGCCCTTAATGATACCCTTAAAGCATATCTATTGCATGTTCCCATAAGGTACAGCCTGGGTCACACAGATGGTACTTTTGGTTTGGTTTCCCAAACTCCACATTATACACAGAACACGATGTGATACCTTACATTCCTTTTTCTAACAGGTAAAAAAAAATTGCAAACTCAAAGTTAAGCAAGTTACAAAATAATTGAGGGAACCCTGTACCTTGTCTATTTTTATCCTGTAAGGTTGCTTAGGAAATAGTCCCATCTCAAAACTGTTTACCTTGGGGCTGGCACTGTGGTGCAGCACATAAAGCTGCTTCTTGTGACGCCAGCATCCATGTGGGAGCATGGATGCGAGTGCCCTGCTGCTCTGGGAATCTGAATACCTACCACCCAAGTGGGAGACCTGGATGGAGCTCCTAGCTCCTGGCTTCAGCCTGGCCCGGCCCGGAGACTGCAGCCTTTCAGGAAGCAAACCAGAGGATAGGAGATTCCTGTCACTCTGCCTTTCAAGCAAATAAACAAATATTTTTTAAGAAATTAAACTATTCACCTCTTTTTTAAAATGTCTGGTCTGGCTGCTTCATTATTATAAGGAAAGCAGCAAGGAATGAGGTAAGAGGAGAGGTGCTGATGATTGTACCGGTTTTGCAGAGCACTGAGAATCCATTCATTTGTCCTCTTGGGGGTGTGTCACACAACAGGCAGGTACAAAAATGCTCAGTGTCTGGCACTGTGGCATAGCGGGTAAAGCTGCTGCCTGCAGTGCTGGCATCCCATATGGGTGCAGGTTCAGGTCCCAACTGCTGCACTTCAGATGCAGCTCTCTGCTATGGCCTGGGAGGGCAGTGGAGGATGGCCCAAGTCCTTGGATCCCTGTACCCGTGTGGAGATCCGGAAGAGGCTCCTGCCTCTGGCTTCAGATCAGCACAGCTCTGGCCACCGTAGCCATCTGGGGAGTTAACCAGTGGATGGAAGACCTTCCCTCACCCCCACCTCTCCTTTTCTCTCTGTAATTCTGCCTCTGCCTCTCTCTAACTCTGCCTTTCAAATAAATAAATCTTTTTAAAAAATGCTCATCATGTCTCTGATTGTCCCCTCCGGCCTGCCTAAGGGGTACCAACAGTGGATCCACTATGGTCAAGTCAGGTACCCAAGCTGTTTTAGGCATTTTAGGTGCGGTATACCTATTTGGCATTGTCATATTATTTTTGCTTTTGCCTCTTCCCTTCCTTTGGAGGTTGAAAGTTCCTTTTGCCTAAATATAGATGATTATGAGGTTTCACTGGTGATGGTTTTTGCCCTTGGTGCAATCATTTGGGATCTACCCATGGGTAAAAGGGAGGACCTATCCATTCTTACCATCTACTTAGCTATGCCTCCCTCTTAAGGCAGAACATACTAGGTATTCCATAAAGTACTGTTGTCTCAGTGAATATATGCATGGTGTGTAAAATAAATATAAGTGAATTCTGAGTCATGTATTCATTCACTCACTCTCCTTGCTGCCGAGGAGCCCAGCATTCAGTCGTGACAACGTAAATAGATAATTACAGGAAGGAGTCCCAGATGTCATGCTAGACGTGTGCCCAGGGCTGTGGTGGAGCAGAGGAGCAATTTTAAAACTGTTTATTTTAAATAGAGGGGACAGGGAATTGCACAGTACCTACTGTGGCTGGAATGAAGAGCTAACACTATTTCCCGGAACAACTTACCTGGTTATGTTGATCTTTGTACCTCTGATGCCTGCTATAAGCAGTTTAGTTTGGGAGACAAGACCTCTGGTCATGAGGTATAAAGAGGACAGATGGGCAATACTGACCCATGAGCCAGCTGAAATGTTGACTTAATGCATAGGGTAAAAAAAGTTTAGGCACGTAAAAGAGTAAAGTGCACGAAAGTCAGCTGGTAATACAAGGAAAAAGCAAATCAACACTCTGAAAAGGACTTCAAGAAAGTATAGAGGCCTATTAAAGGGTCCTGCAACAGTTCTAGGCTGGAATTCCTCTTGTAGCACTGTTTTCCTGATTGTTAATTACCTTCTTAATAGAGTCAGCCTGAATGATTTCCTGTTTTTTGTGACTCAAAAAGTTTAATGAAAACTAAGTCCTCCAACGTGCATTCTTTCTGTTTCCATTAAATATGACCCTTCCTTCTTTGTGCCAGTTTCAATTTTATATCTCCAGGGGAGGTTGTCTTTCCTCTCCACAGCCGTCTGTTAAGCTGACATTTTGGCCTGAACAAAGTGCCAGACCGGGCACTCGAGACACAGAGATGGCTCATGGTTGGTTCTTGACTTCAAAGTTGGAAATAACCTACATGTCCAAAAGTACAAATATAGTTGAAGTAACTGTGATAAGCCTGAAAAAGAAATTACTTTACAGTCTTTAAAATCCTCTAGTGAAAACTTCTAATTACATGGAAAATCCATCCAATCTAATGGCAAATGAAAGAAGCACATCAAAATAATTTTAGAGTCTATAAGAATCATTATAGTATGTCAGACCAGATCCAAAAACTGAGTCAGATTTTTCTGAATGTATGACCTTCAGCTAGCTACTAAGTCCCTCTGAGCCTCAGTTTCCTCAGCTATAAAATGGGGATAATATCAGCACCTACCTCCATAGGGGCCTGGGCTTGATTAAATGAGGCAACACTGCAAAGTAGGTGTCACGACAGCTCGTAGTAAGTGGTCAACAAATGCTACCCATTATTAGAATGCTGTGGTATCCTGGCACTGATTCAAGTCCCAACTGCTCCACTTCCAATCCAGCTCCCTGCTAATGGACCTGGGAAAGTGACAGAAAATGGCTCAAAAATGCTCAGTGTCTGGCGCTGTGGCATAGCGGGTAAAGCTGCTGCCTGCAGTGCTGGCATCCCATATGGGTGCAGGTTCAGGTCCCAACTGCTGCACTTCAGATGCAGCTCTCTGCTATGGCCTGGGAGGGCAGTGGAGGATGGCCCAAGTCCTTGGGCCCCACCCACCTATGTGGGAGATAGGGAAGAAGTTCCAGGCTCCTGGCTAGCCCAGTGGGCATTTGGAAGTAAACCAGCAAGTAGATGGAAGATTTTTTTTTTTTTTTGACAGGCAGAGTGGACGTGGACAGTGAGAGAGAGAGAGACAAAGAAAAGGTGTTCCTTTTGCCGTTGGTTCACCCTCCAATGGCTGCCGCGGACAGCGCACTGCGGCCGGCACACCGCGCTCATCCGATGGCAGGAGCCAGGTGCTAGGTGCTTCTCCTGGTCTCCCATGGGGTGCAGGGCCCAAGCACTTGGGCCATCCTCCACTGCACTCCTGGGCCACAGCAGAGGGCTGGCCTGGAAGAGGGGCAACTGGGACAGAATCCGGTGCCCCGACCAGGACTAGAACCCGGTGTGCCGGCGCCGCAAGGCGGAGGATTAGCCTGTTGAGCCACGGCGCCGGCCAGATGGAAGATCTTTATCTCTCCTTTTCCCTCTGTAACTCTGCCTTTCAAATAAATATATAATTCTTTATATATGTATACACATTAAGTGCATGCAAGGAAACTGTGAATAGTGATGCTATACATGAGTGATATGACTACAGATGACTTTTATTTTCTACCTTATACTTTTATATATTTTCTATAATTTCTACAATGGCATTGTTTTGTCTTTACAATAAGAAAAAATTATTTGAAGTATTTGTTACAATTCTTAAAAGTTAAATATTTCCAGTGTGTTTTTTAAAAAATCAATTATTACACATTTTTAGGAAAAGTTAAAACTGTATTTGATTGTAGCTTAAATTATTCTGCCATTTAAACTACATACTCAGAGGTGGGCATTGGGCTTAGCAGTTGCTCTGCTCCCATCTCATCCTGCAGTCCTTGGGGTCTGATGCCACCCCTGGCTCCTGTTAATGTTCCTAGGAAGCAGCAATGAGGACGCAAGTACTTGGGTTCCTGTCACCCACACAGACGGAGTGAGCCAGAGGCCGGCAGCTCGCTCGTTCACACACTCTCTCTCTCCCTCTGCCTATTAAATAAACAATAAAATTTTAAAATTTAAGAAGAGTTATTATGGGGCCAGCACTGTGGCACAGCAGGTTAACAGCCTGGCCTGAAGCGCCAGCATCCCATATGGGTGCCGGTTCGAGACCTGGCTGCTCCACTTCCGATACAGCTCTCTGCTATGGCCTGGAAAAACAGTAGAAGATGGCCCAAGTTTTTGGACCCCTGCACCCACGTGGGAGACACCGAAGAAGCTCCTGGCTCCTGGCTTCAGATCAGCGCAGCTCTGGCCGTTGCAGCCAATTGGGGAATGAACCATCAGATGGAAGACCTCTCTCTCCCTCCCTCCCTCCCTCCCTTCCTCCTTCCCTCCCTCTCCTCTGTGTAACTCTGATTTTCAAATAAAGAATCTTTAAAAAAGAGTTATGATGGAACTTAAAAAATTGAAAATACATGCTTAAATAGTTCAGTCCTATTTCACAGTTTTTGGTTTTTTTTTTGTTTGTTTGTTTGTTTTTGACAGGCAGAGAGGACAGCGAGAGAGAGAAACAGAGAGAAAGGTCTTCCTTTTCCGTTGGTTCACCCCCCAATGGCCGCTGCGGCCAGCTGGTGCACTGCAGCCGGCGTACCTCGCTGATCCGAAGCCAGGAGCCAGGTGCCAGGTGGTCTCCCATGTGGGTGCAGGGCCCAAGCACTTGGGCCATCCTCCACTGCATTCCCGGGCCACAGCAGAGAGCTGGACTGGAAGAGGAGCAACCGGGACAGAATCTGGCACCCCGACCGGGACTAGAACCCGGGGTGCCGATGCCACAGGCAGAGGATCAGCCTGTTGAGCCGCGGTGCTGGCCCCTATTTCACAATTTTATGAGTACTAGAACATCATGAATGATGCAGAACTAGTATGTTTATTAGAAAATAAGATATACCAACATTTGCTTAGACACAAACTCCTGCTTTAAATTAGTAGTTTATATTCAAATTTGCTAAGATTATGGGTTGTGTGTATGCTCAAGTCAAGATTTCTTACCAGAGCAATGGAATTTGACTTAAGATAAAATAAAATTAGTGTTGAGAATACTGTGGGCAGAGATGGGAGAAAAGTATTGCTGGTTCTTTAGGCAGATGAAATTACCTACACCAACACTAGCACAGAAGAACCACATTCTGCATATTCAAAGTAGAATTATGGGCACCAGCGTCATGGCTAGCAGGTTAAGTCATCACCTGCAACGTCAGCATCCCAAATAGGTGCCAGTTCATGTCCCAGCTGCTCTATTTCCAATGCAACTCCCTGTTAATGTTCCTGAGAAAGCAGCAAAAGATGGCCCACATCCTTGGGCCCCTGCACCCACGTGGGAGACCTGGAATAAGCTCCTGACTCCTGGCTTCAGACTGGCCCAGCCCTGGCTGTTGCAGTCATTTGTGAAGTGAATCAGTGAATGGAAGATCGATCTCTCTTTCTCTCTCCTTCTCTTTCTCTCTCCCTCTCTCTCTCTCTCTCTCCTCTCTCTCTCTCACTTCTCTAACTCTGCCTTTCAAATAAATATTTCTTAGAAGTTGAATTATGGACACAGAAGTAAAAAGATCAACCTCAGAAAATGTGGAATATCTAAGATATTTGTGAATCTTTTCACTCATTTAAATAACATTTACTAAATATGAATTTCAAATTCACTGACTTTTCCTATTACTATGATGTGATATAGGAAGTTTCCTTAAGATACATGCTTTTTAAAAATAAAGAACTACTAAGTGCTATTTTTCAGTAGGAAAAATGCTACAGGAAATGAATATACAAAAATAGGAAGCAGAAAGTAGAGGTGGTTAGCAATGAGTTTAATTTTGCTCCTTCCTTCCTTACAACATAGACAAAAACACCTGCAGAGGGTTTCAAATACTGTGCATGTACTCATCATTCCCAAATTTACAACTCCTGAAAAACGTCTTGTCACTGCCTCCTGTCTCTTCCTGTCTGTTCTTTAGATCTCAGTTTAAATGTCAGTTCCCAGAGAATCCCCTTCCTGAGATCCAAGACTAAGTCACTTCTAAGAGAGGGGCTTTCACTCTTTTTGACTTTGACCTCATAGTAAGAAGTGTGTTTCACTGGATGGGCATTTGGCTCAGGGGTTAAGTCCATCACTTGGGCCACCCACATCTCATATGTGAGATCATAGTTCAAGAACCAGCTACTCTGCGTCCTCTACAGTTTCCTGGTAACACGTATGGAAGGCAGCAAGCAGTGCTTCGTGTACTAGATTCCGGGCACATGTGGAAGACCTGGGTGGGGTTCCAGGCGTCTGTCTTTGGCCAGACCCAGCTTGGTTCTTGCAGATATTTAGGAAGTGGATGAATGGTTAGAAGGTCTCTCTCTGTCTCGGCTTCTCACACTCTCTACCTTTCAAAAAAAAAAAAAAGCAATTTTTTTTAAAAAAGTATGTTTCATATCATGACCTGGTACACCTATACTTGTAAATGTTCATTCTCAAATAAATAATTATTATAAGACACTAGGGACACAAAGTGAATAAAACAGATAGAAATTCCTGACCTAAGGAGGACTACATCATGCTGACCCTGTGTCTTCTTCGCCTTTTAAAACTTGTCATTCTGGTGGCCAGTAATCCTAACAAAGTACAGATCATGCTGATCTGCTCTGCAATTCCAACAGTGTGCCATCTCAGTCACAGACAAAACCAAAGGCTTTGAACTACAACGTCTTACATGATCTGACCCCCACTGCTGTCGGACCTTTCCTCTCTGCTCACCACTCCTCCCACTCACTCCCCCTCACTCACATGGGTCTGGTCTCTTCAGCTCCAACAGGCCATGTACACTCCTGGTCTTTGCACTGACTGTTCGCTCTGCCTTGAAGTCTCCTCCTCAAATGTCCATTCGGCTCTCTCTCTCCATTTCTGGGGATCTTGAACCAAAAGGCCTTCCCATGGAAGTGGCCTTTGGCTACCTTTTATAAACAGGTAACCCCCAGTCCTGACAAGTTGTATATTACTCCTTGCCTTTTGTTTTTCAGTCCTTTGTCATCTTCTAGTATATTCTATATTTTACTAATTTATCCTATTTATTATTTACCTTTCCTCTAGAAATCACACTCCCTAAGAACCTGGATTTTCATCTGTTTATTCACTGATACTATAAACTGAAATAAAAGTTTCACAAAGGAATTCTTATGATGTGCGATTTACTTGGACACTTTCTGTTACTTCTTTTGTTAAAAATCACTAGATTCATTCTATAACCCAGTCATGGATATTGATCCACAGTTTATATTACACTGCTTTTTAAAGTGTATGACTTCATGTAGCTTGTACATTAGCTTCATGGTACATCATGTGGGTATGTGAGATTATTTGTTTATTCCCTTCTGCACTGTGAGTCCCATGAGGGGATGAGGAGTCAGGGTGGCCTTACTCACTGCTGTGTTTCCAGGACCTGGTGTAGAATTATAACAAATACAAGTCATGTGCAAGCAGAAGTTGAAGGGAGTAGGAACTGTAAGCAGAAGTTAGCCACCAGACAGATAAAAAACAGGAACACAGAGGGAAGTAGAAACTATGAGCTGGAGAGAAAGAGCTGTATTCCAGTTCTAACTGCACAGATTTCTTTAACCCCCTTGATTGTAAGGAAAGTTTTTGATTTTTGGAACTAATGTTACATACATAGCACATGAATTAAACATTTGATAAGTCAGAGCAAACAATCCAAATACTTCAGTAAGTAGATATTAGGAAGATGTTGCTGGCCAAGTGGAGGAATTAGCTTTATAGTCCAGAATTGAGGGAGCGTGAAGGGACTGTTTGCTTTTGTCAAGACTCATGTCCCTCCACCATCCCACCAGCTTCCTTTGCTCTGTGCATACATTGCTTTGTCACACACAAAGAGCTTCTCCTACCCCATTACCTAACGGGGGGAGGGCAGTCTAGAATATATCAGGAAGATGCTTTCAAAGCGAATAAAACTCACAGGAGTGATCTCTCTCTGGGTGCCCCCTCTTCTAGAGAGTCTGGGTGAAACAGGATGGAATCCCACTCAGGGAATGTAGCAATTCAGGATTGGTCAATGTAAATATTCAGTCTCGCCCTTTTCCATCTTAGCACACTTCATTGCTCCCAGCCTCATTTTGTTTAAAAATCATGAGATCTGGCAGGTGCCACAGCTCACTTGGCTAATCCTCCACCTGTGGCACCAGCAGCCCGGTCCCAGTCAGGGCGCCAGATTCTGTCCCGGATGCTCCTCTTCCAGTCCAGCTCCCTGCTGTGGCCCGGGAGGGCAGTGGAAGATGGGCCCTGCACTGGCATGGGACACCAGGAGGAAGCACCTGGCTCCTGGCTTTGGATAAGGGCAGCACGGCGGGGACGCAGCACTCTAGCTGTAGCGGCCATTTGGGGGGTGAACCAACGGCAAAGGAAGACCTTTCTCTCTGTCTCTCTCTCTCACTAACTCTGCCTGTCAAAAAAAAAAAAAAATCATGAGATCTGAGATTCAGGTTTGACTAGTTTGATGATTCAGTCTAACTCGAACTAGACTCTACATTGGAGACTGGAGACAAAACCAACTCCAGGCAGAAAATAAAGTGTGCATGTGTCTTGCAGTGTCTTGATTTCTCATATGTGTGATAACACACACACACATACACACACAGGAATTTGATATTTTATAAATATACAAATTATTTTACATATGCAAATTTCTTAGCAGTGACAGACTTAAAAATGATGCTAAGAAACCTTAAGTTCAGTGCTTCTCATTTGCTTGAGCCCCTTCCAAGAAAAGAATTATTATTTTTAAGTGGTTTCTAAAAGTCTATACTGTTCATGCCCCCTTAAAATCTGCATCTGCAGATCAGCAATGCAATCAGTTGCGCTGGCCAGTTGGGTTGGGTTGGGTTTCAGTATCTGGGGTTTGACCAGCAGCCCTGGCTTCAATGAGCCTCAGCCACCATGTTGCAAGCTAATGCGCTGCAGCTGTGACATGAACAGAGGAAAAGGAGGAAACCACTCTGCTTTTCTATTTTTGGCCTTTGAAAGGGGTAAATCAGGGTTTATGGGAAAATAGAAAAGGAGATGAAAAACCATGTCTCAGGAAATGACTCTGAAAGGAAGTGCCAATAACCCAAGTTCTGAGTTTAAAAAAATATACTTTGTAATCTTTATCTGATTTATAATTCATACAGATCTTTAGTTAGTCCTAATTGGAGATGCTAGAAATAAACTGGAAATTTGGATGGGAGGGTAGATAAAACTAGATATTCACAGTTTTCTAGATCATAGTTATAAAGGAGAACACAGACCAACTTGAAAAATAAAGGGGAATCTGGTGAGAACAAGAAACTATCTCTCTTACCTTATATGCCATTAATCATGGTGCAGAAGCAATAATCCCAAATTGTTTGAGGCCTAGCTAGGAGAATTGCTGGACAGATGACCCCATTCTAAAATGCCTCCAGAATACAATGGGACTGTACCCTAAATTCACCATTTTTAAAAACTGCTTCATATAGTGGAAGATGTCCTGAGCCCTTGGGCCCCTGCACCCACCTGAGAGACCCTGAAGAAGCTTCTGACTCCTGACTTCAGATTGGCCCAGCACCCACCATTGTGGCTATTTGGAGAGTGAACCAGCAGATGGAAGACCTCTCTCTCTGTCTCTGTCTCTGCTTCTCTATAACTCTGCCTTTCAAATCAATAAATAAATCTTAAAAAAAAAAAAAACACAGCTTCATATGGTGGAAAATGGATTATAGTGAATTTTTGATTCAGAATTAGAACTAAAAGGACTCTCGGCCGGCGCCGAGGCTCAACAGGCTAATCCTCCGCCTTGCGGCGCCGGCACACCGGGTTCTAGTCCCGGTCGGGGCGCCGGATTCTGTCCCGGTTGCCCCTCTTCCAGGCCAGCCCTCTGCTGTGGCCCGGGAGTGCAGTGGAGGATGGCCCAAGTGCTTGGGCCCTGCACCCCATGGGAGACCAGGAAAAAGCACCTAGCACCTGGCTCCTGCCATCGGATGAGCGCGGTGTGCCGGCCGCAGTGCGCTGTCCGCGGCAGCCATTGGAGGGTGAACCAACAGCAAAGGAAGACCTTTCTCTCTGTCTCTCTCTCTCACTGTCCACTCTGCCTGTCAAAAAAAAAAAAAAAAAAAGAACTAAAAGGACTCTCAGAAACCTTGATCCTCTTTATTTACGTAAAAAAAAAATTAAGGTCATTTGCCTAATGTCATATAGTCGAAAAACTAAGACTAAACCCCAGGACTGATCATTCCTGGCTCAAGGATTTTTGAGTGAAATCCTATCGCCTCTCTGTTGCAGAAAATCTGCATCCCTCTGAATTACTTTTCTTGCCTGAAGTTTATTTTCCAAGTTAGAAATCGACTTTACAGGCCATAGGAAAATAAATCTCCTTCTTTTCTTCTAGTAGTATTCAATTTGACTGGTTGATGTCTTCATAAAGTATTTGATTTAGTTATAATAAAAGAATAAAGAGCAACAAACTATAACTACGTTTAAAAGAACCAAAACTTACACACACTAGATCATATATATTTGTCTTTTTCACAAATGTAACCTTTTTGCCATTGAGCATTTTTAATTGTTATGCAGCATACACAATCCGTCTGGCTATGTGAATATAGTTCTAATCATTCTAAAAATGTCTGGGGTCCAGTGTTGTGGTGCAGTACAGGAAGCTGCTGCTTGTGACACTGGCATTCAGATTCAGTCCTGGCTGCCCCATTGCAGATCTATCTCACTGCTAATCTGCCTGGGAAAGCAATGAAAGAGGATGCAAGTGCTTGGGCTCCTGCCAAGTAAGTGGGAGATCAGCATGGAGTTCCAGGCTTCTGCCTTCAGCCTGGCCCAGACCTGGCTGTTGTTACCATTCGGGGAGTGAAACAGTGGATGGAAGATCTCTCTTCCCTCTCTGCCCTCTCTGCCTCTTTCTGCCTCTCTGCCTCTTTCTCTCTCTCTCTCTCTCTTTCTATCACTCTGCCTTTCAAATCAATCCACAAATAAATATTTAAAAGAATAAACTATAAGCCATTTAATTACATTTCTATTTTTGTTTTATTTACATTTTGACTTCCTTCTTGATTCCCTTTAGGAATGAACTGATATTCTTTTCACATCTAAGCAAACGACAGTTCATCATTCCCCAGACTTTGGTCATTCACATGCATTATTTCTTCAATATCTATGTGCGTCTCTTTCAGTGTTAAGATGGTATTTTTTGGCTCATTTTTCCAATGAATATCTAGCTTAATCTCATCCTAAAATAACACCTATGAAATCAAGGCTTGATGTGCTAATTAAAGTTTTCACATATTGAATATTAATATTTATTAAATAATATATGATGTTATTTTCACATATTAATGATATAATAAAATAATATATGATACTATTTCCACATATTAAATATTACTATTTATTAAATAATATATAATAAATAAATGAATAATAAATATTTATTAAATACATAAAAAACTCTTAAGTATTAATCTGTTGACTCCCTAAAATCACTGACTGCAATGGTTAATGGAAGGAGAACTGAATTTGGAACCAGGAAAGACAGGGCCTCAAAATGCAGTTCTAATGTTTTCCTCCATGAAAATGGCTTTACCACTCTGAGACTGTGTCTCTTAATCTGTAAAATGAAAGAAAATGTTTGTTCTGCCTATATTGGCCATTACTTTGATAACTGTGAAAAACACATAATATAATGACAATAATATTAGTAATAATAATAGGACCATAATATAAAAGCCAACTTTTACTTACTAGATTTAAATACTTATTAACCTGCAAGACTGCATATTTATTTTGAGGAAGGGGAGGAAGAAGAGAACAGTTGCCCTGCTCCTGGATGGAAGCATTCTGTTTGTTAGTTTGCTTAAATCACCCCCACCGAGAATGTGCACCTGCCACGTGCAGGGTGCAGCCCAGGAGAAGCTGAGCACTGTGTGTGGGACTCCATCAGTGCAGGTGAACTGACTTCAGGGCATTGTGGAGTTATTAGAAGCCTTGATTTTTCTAGCAATTAAGTTCCTATAAACTTACATGACAGTGAGTTCCTATACCACTTTCCCACCAGGAGCTAGGAGTACAATTGCCCAGCTCCCTGGAAGCTTCCTTGAAACATCCCCATCTGAACATCAAAGGAGCCTTCTCTGTACACATTCACCCTTCTCACTTGGTTGGTGTTAAGTACTTTGAAGAAACACACCTAGGTTCAGCAGGTGTCATGGGGCTTCATATTAACCTCTGACCATCTTTAGCCTGAACATTAAGGCTCGGACAAATGTGTCAGGCACTGCTTACACACTTTTGCTTACATTGAAACATTTAAGATTGTTCTTGCCATTTGTGAGAACCCTAATATACTGCTATAACTTATAACTGTGTCCTACATCCTAAGAAACATTTAGATTTATTCAATTTTTATGATTATTTTATTTATTTATTTATTTGAAAAGCAAAATGGCAGAGAGAGAAAGCGAAAGATATCTTTCACCTGCTGGTTTGCCCCCTCAAGTGCCTGCAATGGCTGAGCCTGGGCCACCATGAAGCTTGGATCCAGAAACTCCATCCAGGTCTTACACATAGGCCAATCCCCTGTTACCTCCCAGGATGCACATTATCAGGAATCTGGAATTGGAAGTCAAGGTGGGATCCAGAACCCAGGCACTTTGATATGGGATGTGGTGACTTGAGCAGCAGTTTGATCTGCTGTACCACAACAGCTGTCCCTATCCAAATTTTTATTTTAAAAAATTATTCTGCTTCCTCAGGTGAAATCACAGTTACCTGTGATGTTGGAGCATTTGAGTATTTTATATGCAACATCTGGGTTGTTAATTTTTTTTTGACAGGCAGAGTGGACAGTGAGAGAGAGACAGAAAGAAAGGTCTTCCTTTGCCATTGGTTCACCCTCCAATGGCCGGCACTGATCCGAAGCCAGGAGCCAGGTGCTTCTCCTGGTCTCCCATGGGGTGCAGGGCCCAAGCACTTGGGCCATCCTCCACTGCACTCCCTGGCCATCCTCCACTGCACTCCCTGGCCACAGCAGAGAGCTGACCTGGAAGAGGAGCAACCGGGACAGAATCTGGCACCCCGACCGGGACTAGAACCCAGTGTGCCAGTGCCACAAGGCGGAGGATTAGCCTATTGAGCCGCAGCACTGGCCGTTAATTTCTTTAAATAGAAGACTATATAAGTGCTGGCATTCTGGCCATAGCTGGTAGAGTCACCAACGTGATGCCAGCATCCCTTAATGGTGCAGTTCATGTCCCAGCTGCTCTAGTACTGATTCAGCTGCTTGTTTATGGCCTCCAAACAGAAGCAGAAGATGACCTAAGTGTTTGAGGTCCTGCCACCCATTTGGGAAACCGGATGGCTTCAGCGTGGCCCAGCCCTGGCTGTTGCAGCCATCTGGGCAGTGAACCAGCAGATGGAAGATCTCTCTCTCTCTCTCTCTCTGTGTGTGTGTGTGTGTGTGTGTGTGTGTGTAACCCTGACTTTCAATAAATAAATATTTTTTAAAATAGCATATATCATTAAAATTATTTTTTAAAGATATATTTATCCTTTTGAAAGGCAGAGTCACGGGGTGGGGGGCGGGGGTGGGGTGGGGAGAGATCTTCCATCTACTGGTTCACTCTCCAAATGGCCTCAATCACCAGGGCTGGGTGAGGCCAAAGCCAGGAGTCAGAAGCTTCCTCTAAATCTCCCCAAATACTTGGGCCATCCTCCACTGCATTCCCAGGTGCACCAGCAGGGAGCTGCATCAGAAGTGGAGCAATCAGGAATTGAACTGACACCCATATGGGATGCCAGCTCTGCAGGTCATGGCTTTACCCTGTTGCACCAAAATGCTGACTGCTAGAATTATTCTTAATATGTTTAAATCTTTATTTGATTCAGGAATTAGAGTTCTTGCCCTATCTTTGTGATCTTATAAATTCTAGTATACTATATCCATAGAAATTAAATTGAACTCATACTAATCTCTTGATTACTATAATATTAAATGTATAATGTAACATTATTATAATATTAAATGTAGAAAAATAATCATTTGGACTATCTGATAGTCTGGGAGAAAAGTAAGAGTTTATTATAATTGTCAATTATCCTAATTGCAAGAAATTAGAATATATATATATATATATATATATATATATAGTGTGTATGTGTTGTGTGTGTGTATTATGTATGCATTTCAGTTCTCAACTATACCCAGATGAGCTTGGAGCATCTGTGGTGTCATAAATAAAAAAACACTAAAACAGACCAATCAAAAAACAAAAAACAACAATACAAGTGTGTCACAGAGAAGCCTACTGAATGGTCTTCCAGTGGCAGTCATTGAAATAATTTAAGTACATAATGAGGTAGTATAAGTAAATATGGTGGACATAGAGCTAAAAATCCTCAACAAAATACTATGAATTTTCACAAATATGTCATACTAATTTAAGATGTTAAACACAGAAGAAACTGAGTATGGGGTAGTATGGAACTCCATACAGTCTTCTCAATTTTTCTGGAAACCTAAAACTGTTCTAAAAGCCTAGCCTCTTTTCTTTAAGTTTTCCACTATCCTACAAGAAGTATATTATTCACACATTTCATCAAACTTATGGTTTAGTCGAAATAATTTTAGGAAGGAGCTAGTGTTGTGGCAAAGCAGGTTAAGCCGCCACTTGCAACACTGGCATCGCCTATCAGAGTGCGATTTGGACTCCAGCTTCTCCACTTCCAGTACAGCACATTGATAATGAGACTGGAAAAGCAGAGGACGATGGTTCAAGTACTGGGCCCCTATCACCCATGTGGAAGACCCAGATAGAGCTCTTGCTTGCAGCTTTGGCCTACCCCAGACCTAGATACTACAGCTATTTGGAGAGTGAACCAGAGGGTGAAAGATCTTTCTGTCTGTTCTGTTCTTTCTACTGCTCTGCTTTTCAAACAAATAAATAAGTCTTTAAAAAATACTTTTAGGAAGGTAATACTAATATTGTAAAAACTTATTCTGTAAGCAAGTTTAATTCTATTTAACGTAAGTGAAGCAAGCAACATAATAATTTAGCATATGGCAGGTTCTGGATACTGTGTGAACTTTTAGAGAAAGTTAGGAAAATATTTTTTCATCTAATCCAATACTGAATGCTTCTTTCAACTAATTTTATTGAGCCTAGTGACTAGAAATATACAGAAGCTATGAAGCTTTTTAGTGAGCTATTGGATATGGAAGGGAAACGGGGCTTTTTATCACCCAAAGAACTAGGTTATTCCACAATCAGTTTATAAAGAAAAATTAAAATTTCTCTTTGAAGTTTTATAAAACTATATGTTAAGGGAGGATTAAGATGGCAGAGTAGGGAGGGAGCTTGCTGCTCTAGTCTAGGAGAAGATAGTTCTATTTATTTATTTATTTTTATTTGACAGGTAGATATATAGACAGTGAGAGAGAGACAGAGAGAAAGGTCTTCCTTCCATTGATTCACTCCCCCAATGGCTGCCACAGCCGGTGCTGCGCCAATGTGAAGCCAGGAGCTGGGCGCCTCCCCCTGGTCTCCCATGCGGGTGCAGGGACCCAAGCATCTGGGCCATCCTCCGCCACCCTCCCGGGCCACAGCAGAGAGCTGGACTGGAAGAGGAGCAACCGGGACTAATACCCGGTGCCCCAATCAGGACTAGAACCCAGGGTGCCAGTGCCTCAGGTGGAGGATTAGCCAACTGAGCCATGGCACCAGCCTATTCTAGGAGAAGACAGTTTTTAAAAAGGGAAAAGAGTGCAGTCTCAGGGAAGTTAGGGAGAAAACAGCAGAGGAAAATCTACGCAAATTGGAGGGACACAGTGGACCTACGTGGAGAGTGAGGACACTCACAACTCAGGACGCCAGCAGCCTAGAGCCTCTGTACCAAACTGCAGCCCAAGCCACTGCCGAAAAAGCTGCAGGAAGAGCCTGGAGGGAATCTGGTTGGAGCCATGTGGGGAAGAGTGTACCTGCCAAACTAGAGGAGAAAAACAAAGGTGAGGGCATGTTTCTCTCTCCCTGATCACCCTGCAACTGTGTTCTGTAACAAGCTAATAGAACACCTAAAAGGTAATCTGTAGAAGTGAAACTGACACTTTGAGAAGCAATGACTTGAATAATCCTTGTCTTGACTGCCAAGAAACAGTTTTTTTTATCTTCTTCATACTATTTTTTGAATTCTTTACTTAACATAGAGTTCATCATGTGTGTATAAATTAATTGAAAATAGATCTCAGTAAAAAATCAGATGGGAATAAGAGAGGGAGGAGGAAATTTGTAACTATAGAGCTGTATAGTAAAAATGCCATCTTAACTGTTAAAGTGAACTTATTAAGTGTTAAAGTGATCATATGGATAGGATTAAGTGTTAAAGGGATCATATAAACAAGATCAAATGTCTGATAATAATAGAATTAAAAATGGAGAGAATGTTCCAAGAGCGGAAGCAGTCCACACAGCTGATTCACAGAATGACAATCACTTTAAATAACACTCTAACCTCAGAATCAGCCCTTAAGGCATTCTGATCTGGCTAAAATCCCCATGACAGCATTTAACACATGGAAAGCCAAGATATTGTGGCAAAAAAAAATGTCCTTTGTGAGACCCCAGCACAAAGAAGTGGCCATCAAAGAAGGATGCACTGTTCTCTTAAGGGAAGAGAGAACTTCAACTTTGTCTGTGGCCTTATCTGAATACTGATAGAGATTGTGGGTTCAAAAGGTTCTATAGCTTTGGTAGCTCATGTCAAGAACCTTGGGTGATCATTGACGTTATACATAAGAGTGTTAATTGTTAAATTAACAACAATAATCACTGTGCACTTACTCTCCATGCAGGATCTCTGTCTTCAAGAGCTGTACCATAAAAATTAACTGTAGAACTTGTACTCAAACAGTTTTTTTTTGGTTGTATGTGTGTATGTGTTCAAATAATTGAAAATGAATCTTAATGCAGAATGCGATTGGAAATGGGAGAGGGAGGAGGAGGTGGGTGGAAGTAGAGGTGGGGGGGTAGGTATGGTGGGAAGAATCACTATATTCCTAAAGTTGTACTAATGAAATTTGTACTCATTAAATAAAAGGTTTCTTTGGGGAAAAAAACCTACTGATTTTCTCTTTTGACATACTATAATTTACTAGCAATTAATGTTAATAAACAGTTTGACTGAAATTGAAAAATCAATTTAAAAAACTATATATATTTTAAAAACTATATGCCTCTAATCTTGTAATTTTCTAGCACCTTTTATTTGGACACTCAAATACTTCACAAGTACCTTATGGTGTATATTTACAGTTGCATCTTCTAAATGGGAGAAGCAGATGAGTCAAATGAGTTACACCAGATTTTCCATGAGTCAGAGATAGAACTGCTCCATTGAGTCATCACCCACTAGTCCTAATGTAATTTTCAGGAGAATTATTTAAACATAAACCCCTGAGGGGTAGGCGTTATCGAGCAGCAGATTAAGCCACCACCTGGAATGCTGGCATCCCATTTCAGAGTGCCAATTCAAGTCCCAGCAACCTGCTTCTTTTTTTCTTTTAAAGATTTATTTATTTTACAGGTAGAGTTACAGAGAGAGGGAGAGACAAAAAGGTTTTAAATCCACTGGTACACTCCCCAAATGCAATCTGAAGCCAGGAACCAGGTTCATCCAGGTCTCCCACATGGGTGCAGGGGCCCAAGCACTTGGGCCATCCTCCACTACCCTCCCAGGCCACTAGCATGGAGCTGGATCAGAACTGGAGCAGCTGGAACTTGAACCGGTGCCTACATAGCATTCTGTCTCCACAGGTGGAGTCTTAACCAACTATGCCATAGTGCCAGTTCCCCTCCCCTTTTAAAAAAAAAGATTTGTACTCTGCTTCTAATCCAGCTCCCTGCCAGTGCACTTAGGAAGCAGTTCATGTTCTCTTGCATGCTGTCTCTCTCTCTGTGTCTTTCAAATAAATAAATATTTTTAAAATACATAAATTTCAGGGGTAGGTGTTGCAGTGCAGCGGGCATCCCATCTGGAATGCGCAAATCCCATATCAGAGCGGCCAACTGCAGTCCCAGCTGTTCTGATTCCAATCCTGCTCCCTGCTAATGAGCCTGGGAACCAGCAGATGATTGCTCAAGTATGTGAGTTCCTGGCACCCAAGAAGACCAAGATGGAATTCCTGGCTCCTGGCTCCTGGCTCTGGCCTGGCCCAGCCCTGGCTGTCGCAACCATTTGGGGAGTGAACAGTGAATGAAAGATCTCTCTCTCTCTCTCTCTCTCTCTATCTATCTATCTCTTTCTCTATCTCTCTATCTCTACCTCTATCTCTATCTTCCCCCCTCCCATCACCTTACCTTTCAAACACATAAGTAAATAAATCTTCAGAACAAAACAACACACAAAAAAACATAAAGCTCCAAAATCATTGTAAGGGAGTGAAATTAGAAGGCCACTTTCCTGCAAGTTTCTGACACTAGCTTCCTTAAGATAAAATTTGGAGGCATTCAAATACCTAAAACATACAATACAAAGATACAGTTCTTTCCTTTAATAAAATGCTGTTATGATCACCTTAGAGACAAATAACAGTCACCTAAGCCATCAATATTAGAAGTCCCACACTAAGACTTTGTGATGTCCTGCCTAGGCAGCACATGTATAAAACAAGCTTGCTGTTGATTCTGCACTATCTCAGTTTTCACTCTTGGTAGAGATCCCCTTGTAAGAAATCTAACCAATAGTGTTGTGGTATAAACAGAAGTACAAAATTAGAAAATGCCATACACCAAGAATATCTGACCATAGAGCTTTCACTGTCCCTTCCTTTATTGATGAAGTTTGTTATGAGAACACATGCCAGAAACAGAGCATCAGTATTGTGTATACAATTCTAAATTTTTATAAAACTGATTCTGAGATATATCCCAGAATAGCTTGGGCCCGGATAAGGTTGTTTTTTTACCTCTGAAATACAAGTTTGTGCTAGTAAAAGACTGTATTTCAGGTAACCCATTTATTTTATCATCATTTTCCATTTTTCTTTTTTCTTTTTTTCCCCTAAGTTATCTCCTTCAAAGTAGTGTATACTGAAGGATAGTCCAGTCACTCTGATCTGATCATTACATCATTTATGTTTTGAAATGCTACACTGCAGCCCATAAATGTATACAGTGACCATGTGCTAATTTTAAAAATAAAAATATGTAAATAAATAAAGCAGTTTTATTTTTAGATTTTTAAAAAATATTTATTTGAAATATTTATTTGAATGACAGAAAGATCAACAGAGCTTTTATCTGAGGGTTCGCTCCTCAAATGCCTGCAATGGCTGGGGCTGGGCCAAGACAAAGCTAGAAACCAAGAACTCACTCTGGGTCTCAATCCAGAAGCATAATTATTTGAGTCAGTTCCACTGCTTCGCATGATACACATTAACAGAAAGCTAGAGTCAGGAGCCAGAGCCAGGTATTGAACCCATGTACTCTGATGTAGGATGTGAGTATCTTAACAGGTGTTTTAGCTACTTAGGCTAACCACCTGCCCCAAGTGTGGTACTGAAAATAAGCCTTAAGCAGAAAAATGCTTTATGTGAAGCATACTGGGAAAAATATGTGAACACAGGTGATCCGATAACTCTGACCTTCTTGATGGAGGCCTTGGGGCAATGTGAATTGTGTGTCAAGCAAACAGCAGATACTCATCAAATTCCTGGTTGCCTGGTTACTAGATAATGAGAAATAAAAACACTGTTTCTTTTAGTTACTGCATGTTCTATTTGTATAAATTTATAGTGATACAACTAACATAGTCCTGGGACATTGCTGTAAGAGTGTTTTTAGTTTAGTATAGGGCCAGATCTTGTTGAATCCAGATAAGTGGGATTAGATCCGAGAAATACCCGGAAGCCCCATTAGAAAGGCATCTTATTGTGCACTCACCACACCTACCCTGAGAATGCCTTCCTTAGCTCCATCTTCACTATCACACCCCTCACAGGGTCCAATAAAGAACTCATTATGGGTAGGGACATGCACCTTCCTTCATGATCCCTCATAAACATTTTCCTGTAGTGGTACTTGAGACAGACCTGCATTGTCAAGGAAAGCCAGTTTGCTAAATACCTATTTAGGTTTCTGTTTAGTGAATTGATTCCCATAACCGAGTAAATGACTCCAGTAATTTTAAAGCTGCTGATATGCTTCAACAAATTTCGCTGAATTAAATTGCCATATACAAGTTTTGTTCCCCAAATACAGCTCTATCCAGCAAGACTATTCGAGAACTAATTTTTTGTGCTGTAACTGTTGTTATATTCTGAGACCTTGATGGGACAAAGAACAGAGGAGTACAGATAAGTGAAACAAGCATGGATAGACCCACATGGTAATTCTAAAATGGTGTACAAGTCCAGTGTATGCAGGACAGGAGAGGTAAGTGAAAGTAAAGCTTATCTGAGGAGAAAAGTGCAGGAATATATACATTAAAAACAGGAACACCATGGGATTCCACTTGCAGCCTAATTTGACATTCTCCCACATGACAAGGTTAAAAACAAAAAAGAATTCCCAGATGCATCCTCCTCCTCACTGACTAACATACCAGGAAGACACTTGCTTTAGTATCTTTTTAAAGTTGCTATCCAGACTGTCTAGCAAATGGTTTTCTTTTAAGCATTAATTCAATTAAGCCAAGCAGTTTATCCACATTCTATCAGTCTATCAGGTTTGTTCAAAAGCAAGTTTCATTATACTGAATTTTTCCCTATTGTAAATGAATTCATAGCAAATAACCAGAAGGGAGAAATGACTCTTCTAGGAAACAATCGAATCCCTGACATTCAGGAGCTGAGTCAAAGCTGCTTAGAGGAAATAAGATGTATCACAAATCAGTATGGGGGGCTGGTACTGCAGCACTGGCAACATATATGGGTGCGAGTTCAGTCCCAGCTGCTCTTCTTCAGATCCAGGTCTCACCTGTGACCTGAGAAAGCAGTGGAAGATGGCCCAAGCCCTGGGACTCCTGCACCCATGTGGGAGACCCAGAAGAAGCTCCTGGCTCCTGGCTTCATAACAGCCCAGCTCTGGACATTGCAGGTATTTAGGGAGTGAACCAGTGAATGGAAGACCTTTCTCTCTGTCTCTCCCTCTCACTGTATGTAACTCTACCTGTCAAATAAATAAATAAAAATCTAAAAAAACCACAAAACATCAGTATGGGAATGCATCAGAGAAGATCTACATCAGGAACTGGACAAGACAAGGGCAAGAAAAATTCACCTTACTATACACCCTTTGAATCTTTTGGATTTTAAAGCATATGATTGTGTGATCTATTCAAAGAAAGTGATAGGAGTTTTTTGAGATGCAGGGAGACAGAATGCTCCCATCTACTGGTTCACTCCCCATATGCCCTCAACAGCTGGAGCTTGGGCTGAGGCTGAACCTGAGAACCTGGAACTCAATCCATGTCCCCCAGCTGTATAGCAGGAACCCGACTACTTCAGCTACCTATCATTCATTGTCTCCCCAGGGTATGGATTAGCAGAAACTGGAGTCAGGAGCCAGAGACTGGTGCTGAATCCAGGTACTCACTAGGCTGAAATCCTGCCCTAGAAACAGACATTTTTAAAAACTAAACTGACATGTTTCTTTTGAAATATTATAAACAGAGGCAACAAGATAATATATTGATAAAAACCTATTCTTAAAATAGCAAAATACACAGCAAATGGCATCCTATCCCTCTGGCTAGTGAGCTGTACAACCAGAAAGAACTCATTCAATCAAGTGTTTAGTGGAGATAAAAACAGTATAGCAAAAAGCCCTATCAATTATTGTATTTCATTGTGTGTCATCACACACTGTTTAATACAATCCTCAGGGCAAAATAAATGAATCTATGTGATTCCAAAATTCAAACTTTCACCTCTGTGGATTAAAAGGTTAATTAGAGGACAGAGGGAACTAATGTTAGGTTGTTGTTTTCTTTTTAGGTCTCAGAGCCTTTCACTGATTCCAGGACAAGGTTATATACAATAGCCACATGAATTATTCAGTGCTACCTATTTTAGACCCACATTTAAAAATATGTTCAACTGAATGTATTGTTACTACTGATGGGAATTTGAATGACTGACTACTGTGATAGCAAAGGAAAACAAATGCTCTTTGACTTAATGATGGAGTATGTCCCTGTTGAACCCACTCTAAGTGGAAAATATGCTTAGTCAAAGATGCAATTAATGCCTCTACCCTCTGAACATCCTAGCTTAGCAACACAGTACATAGAAGGGTACATTCAGGCTGTTTATTCTCTTGATTGCATGGCTGACTGGGAGCTGTGGTTCACGGTTGCTGCCCAGCATCAGTGAGAGGCTTAGACCTCATTCCACTAGCCCAGGAAAAGATCGGGATTCAAAACTCAAAGTGCAGTTCCTCTGATATGGGATGCTGGTGTCCCAAGTGGTGGCTTAACCCACTGTACCACAGTTTCTATGGATGTATACTGCTTTCATTTCAAGTTGAAAAATCTAAGTCAAAGCATCACAAGTCAGAGACCGTTTGTACTGTGGAATTACTTCACTTTAAAGCTAGTACCATCAAGAGATCTGGTGCAGACACGAAGCTGCAGGCAGCAGGTGCTGTGAGTATAAGAGGTGGAAGAGCACGACAATGGGACCTGTCAGGCCTGCCTCTCTGACCCCACCTCTAGCACTGTACTAACTCAGCTTCCTTCCCTCCCTCTCTTTTGCTGCTTGTCTTCCTTTCAATAAGACATTATCCCAGGTAGTGGGAACTAGCTTCTGAACAAGTACACAAATAACCAAACAAATAGCACCTAATAAATGATAAATGGCATAAACTGAGAGTGTTGGACACACATCCTGGTGTAGATGGTAGTATTCTGACCTGGCTGCATTTTGATACTCTGAATTCCAGTGTCACCATGGCAAATTCCTTGGTCCACTGCAAGTGAACATAAAGTTTGGATTAAGGGATGTAGTAAGGGGAAGAGAATTTAATAAACAATCTATTGCAAGTATATTGATGGAAAAACACAACCCTGCTTCCCCTTGGGAATTAATGGCAATTTTTTCTCTGCTAAAATCTTTGGTTAATTTGTTAAGATGATTTTAAAAAGCATTTATCCCTTTAAGAGGTAGATGGCAATGCCTTGAAAAGTTGAGAGCAGCCATAATATAAAACTTTCATTTTGGAGTGCCTCCAAGGAAGAGTGGCAATAAAGGTTTACTCTCCTTACTACATTTTGCTTGACCTAATACTAAAATTAGTTTTCATCTATTAAGATAAGAAGCTTTCAGCAAAATCAACTGGATACAGCAAAGCAAGTAAGATAAATTGAGAAACTAAAATTCTGCCAGAGAAAGCCCAGAGAGGAGGTAACCCAACTCCAACATTCAATGCAAGACATTTAAATCTGGGAAAATGTGTCCTTTCCTTCTCCTGCTACCCCTAAACATGTTTCCTGAGACCCTCCATGATTTCTCACTGTCTACCCTTGTGCCAACTGGCTACGGTTTCCTGAATCTGCTTCTAACAGAGCCACAACCAGACCAGCTTACAGATAGCAGGACCTTGTGTTGGGATAAACAATCTCTCTCAGGTCCACTGAAAGGGAAAGCGATGCAGGAAGCCTCAGAGACTAAACTGTGACTTCAGAGAAACATGTGCCCGCACAGACAGTACTTAGTGAGGGTCTACTAGAGACCAGACACAGGACTGTTGTGGGGTCATTAAATCTGTCCAAATCTATCATGGGTGGCCCCCCTTCCGATCACATTTACAATTATGACGATGACAGTAAAACTAGGGAAATCAGAAGGGCCTAGAGGCCTTATTTTTTAATTTAAAATAACAATGGTAACTATACATAATTATTATAAGGAACAATACTAAGTATTTAGTGCTTGTAAAAAACTGAGCTAATAGCTTTACCTGCATTACCTTTTCTAAAACTCATCTGAACAATTCCACGGAAAAGGCAACGAGAAGTGTGAGTCACAGCAAAGTGCCACAGAACAGCTAGGAATCCCTCACTTCTGCAGCACAGCCTCTGCTCCGCTGCTGTTCCCGTGGCCAGCCAAATTCAATGCTGTCCAAATTCAGCATTAAAAGGGAGAGGAGGACCTTGGTCTCCAGGTGGCCTGAAGACCTGCAGTATCCGCTCACAGCTGAGCTCTGGTCTGAGGGCCCATCCCTGCCTGACAGGGCAGCTGATAAGGATCTCTGATGACTTCTTGCTTACTGTCTAGGAATAAACAAGAACTTCTGCAGAGAAAACGAAGCTTCTTCTGTAGTCGTCCATCTCTCAGAGAGTACCTCCTCCTTGTGTTACTGTCTTACTGAGTCTATAACCTTGGCCAGGTTCCAAGCTCTATGCCTGTTCACCTTGGAAATGTCTTATCAATGCCTGAATGGAAGAACACTGTAAACACAAAATATTAACTACACTTATCTGCAGAATTATAAACATGCCTAGAGATATTAAAACAAAGTGACAAACTAGCATTTATTCAATGCTTTAAATTTGCACAATCTTATTTACAAATATTTGCATTTTGTCTATCACAGTAACACAGTCGCAGAATGGCAAACTGACTTGTTTAAAGTTACAAAGCAATATTACTGGAGTTTTAGTGACCTGTGATTAAATTTACTGTATATGTGTAAAAATAAATAGTTATATAGCAGTAGCAAGCACTCGGCACAGAAATTAAGACACCATTTGGGGGCCAGCGCTGTGGCATAGTGGTTAGGGCCACCGCCTGCAATGCCATTATCACATAAGGTCACCAGTTCGAGTCCCGGTTACTCCACTTCTGATCCAGCTCTCTGCTGTGGCCTGGGAAAGCTGTGGAAGATGGCCCAAGTGCTTAGACTCCTGCCTGCATCTACCTGGGAGGCCTGGAAGAAGCTCCTGGCTCCTGGCTTCAGATAGGCGCCACTCCAGCCATTGTGGCCATCTGGGAAGTGAACCAGCGGATGGAAGACCTCTCTCTCTCTGCCTCTCTGTAACTCTGCCTTTCAAATAAAAAAATAAACCTTAAAAAAATACCACATTTGGAATACCTATGGCGTATATCAGAGTTAGCATCCTGCTAATTTGCACCCTGGGAGGCAACAGGTGGTAGCTCAAGTAGTTGGGTTCCTACAACCCTATGGCAGATCAGACTGGGTTCCCAGTTCCTGGCTTCATCTTAGCCTTATTGCAGATGTTGTAGATATTTGGGGAGTGAACCAGAGACGGAAGATTGATATTACTTCTCTCTCTCTCTCAAATAAATACAATAAGCAAATATATATTAAAGTTATACAGCATACTAGTTGTAGGGATTCCTAGCCCAGACTGCTATGACTACAAATTCAGAATCCTTATGCCACTGACAGGCGAAAGTGTAGTGAGCACCATGTACCATACAATGTGCTAATCATCTAGGTACATATTCAATTCTAACAGCAATCCTATTATTAGATGTTAGTATCACTATTATTTCCATTTTGCAGATGAAAAATGGGCTCTCACAGAAATCAAATCATTTGCCCAACATCACACATTTATCAGGTGGTACAGAGCCAGGATCCAACCCTAGTCTTTCCGATTTGAAAGTATTTCTAGAACTTAATTTCCATCTAAACCTTAAGGTCTGGGAGGACACATGTAAAACAGTCTCCTCATATAAAATGTAAAGCAAATGTATCAAAATACTGTAAATGAGGAAGGGTGACTATTCACTTAACCCTTTAAGCCTGAAGTCCCCTGTGTCCCACTCAAAAGAAAACAAGGACTCAACCTGTTCCTGTTTCTGTCATTAAGTTCTCCATTGCTAATGTTGTGAAAACCGTATGCTTATTTATACTAACATATATTTACATAACAGTATTTTTATATTACTCCAAAATAATACTGGGAAGAGAATAGAATTGTGGTGCAGATGGCTTAGTGTAGTACTCCATGCATGGCATTTGCTAACAACAATGCTATATAACAATAATTAGAAAGTCATCAAATGAGAGCATAGAATATAGTGTTTAGGCACAAAAAGACACTACAAGGCCAGCACTGTGGTATACTGTGTTCATCTATTGCCTTCAATACCGGATCCCATATCAGAGAGCTGGTTAGAGTGCTGGCTGCTCTGCTTCCAATCCAGCTCCATACTAATGTACTTGGGAAGGCAGCAGAAGATGGCCAAAGTAGTTCTGCCACTGCCACCCATGTGCGAGACCTGATGGAGTTCCTGTCTCCTGGGTTCAGCCTGGCAAAGTCTTTTTTGCTCTGACTCTCCCCTCTTTCTATAACTCTGCCTTTCCAATAAATAAAAATAATTTTAAAAAAAGACAGCACGAAAATAGAAACAATACAATACTTATGTGTACCCACATACATCTACAAATGTGTATTTCTTATACAAGCATAAAAATATAGGCCATGTCAGCAAACATTCTGAGTATCAGAACACGATGGGTTTTTCGAATGAATAACATCTGTCTAAAAGTAGAGGTATTACATGAATTCATGCTTATCCAGAATAAGGATTTTAGAAATTTGTGGCAACTAGATTATATGGTGGGGGAAAGCCCATCAACAGAATTGGATATGTGGCATTATTCTTTCCTTATGGCTAAGTCTTAGGGCAGTTAAGAAATAAGTAAGACTGGGGCTGGCGCTGTGGCGCACCAGGCTAACGCCCTGGTTTGAAGTGCTGGCATCCTATAAGGGTACTGGTTCGAGTCCTGGCAGCTTCACTTCTGATCCAGCTCTCTCCTACGGCCTGGGAAAGCAGTGGAAGATGGCCCAAGTTCTTGGGCCCCTGCACCCACATGGGACACCCAGAAGAAGTTCCTGGCTCTTGGCTTCAGATCAGTGAAGTGCTGGCCATTGCGGCCAATTGGGGAGTGGACCATTGAATGCAAGACCTCTCTTTCTCTCTCTGCCTCTCCTCTCTCTCTGCATAACTCTGACTTCTAAATAAATAAATCTTTAAAAAAAAAAAAAGAAATAACTAAGACTATCAGAAAACAAAGATACATTTGTAAAAGTGAAAACAGGACCTTCTCAGATAGGATATTTCATTTACTAACCAAGAATTATTATTTTACTGAATCTTTTCCTTTTCTCTAGATCCCCTCATTTAGGGCAAAGGTGGGGCTACAGACATTTCCCACAATGAATGTGCTATTTCATGGTTGGCATCCAAACTCTTCTAACCACACAAAATGTGTGCAGGTCAGTAGATGGATCAAGTTGCTTCACAATCTTGGTTTGAGCCACTGTTGCAAATGCAGTTTTCTTCTTCTTCCTCCTCCTCCTCCTCCTTCTCTTCTACTTCCTTCTCCTCCTCCTCCTCCTTCTTCTTCCTCTTCCTTTTTATTTTATATATTTTACCTTATTTTATTTATTTGAGAAGTAGAGTTACAGAGAGAGAGAGACAGACAGAGAGAAAGGTCTTCCATCCACTGGTTCACTCCCCAGTTGGCCACAACGGCTGGGGCTGAACCAATCCAAAGCCAGGAGCCAGGAACTTCTCCTAGGTGGGTGCAGGGGCCCAAGCACTCGGGCCATCTTCTACTGCTTTCCCAGAATGCTGCTTGTTTTGCCTGTAAAGTTGTCCCTTGTCTCATCTCATCCTCATCTTCCAAAGACTTAACTTCAAGGGCACCCTGACTTAAGAAATGGTTGCAGACACAGTAAGACTCTCCTTTTTTCTACTTGAAAACTTCCTAGGGCTGGTGCCGTGATGCAGTGGGTTAAAGCCCTGGCCTGCCACACTGGCAACCAATATGGTTCCTCTTTGCTTCCTGGCTGCTCCACTTTGGATCCAGCTTCCTGATAATGTGTCTGGGAAAGCGGTGGAAGATGGCCCAATTCCTTGGATCCCTGGACCCATGTGGGAGGCCCAGAGGAATCTTCCAGGCTCCTGGCTTTGGATAGGCTCAGCTCTAGTCGTTGTGGCCATTTGGGGAGTGAATCAGCGGATGGAAGACCTCTCTCTGTAACTCTTTCAAATAAATAAAATAAATCTTAAAAAAAAAAAAGAAAAAGAAAAAGGAAAAGAATTGGACCTGCCTTCCACTGTATGCCTCTGGTTTACCCTACAGCTTCCTTATGTCAGGGGTCCTGTATCCCTTACTGCAGGCTAGCCCGTTAGCTCTGTTCAGGGCAGCCATTCTATAATACTCTTTGAAACTCTCCAAATATGGACTTTCTTCAGTTATCATGAGTGCTGGTGTCTTAGCTGAGTGCCAAAGCACTTCCTTTATCATTTTATAAGCAAGCATTCCTAATTTTGTAATAGCTACCTCCTCGGGAAACTTTACAACATTCACATTTCTTTAATTAGCTAAGCATTCTTTATTGGGCTCCTCCTGAGATCAAGAATCCTTCTTTATCTCCAGAGCACTTCAACACTCTGGACTACTCCATAAAATTATCTGCTCTATCTGCAAACGTTAATCTCTTGTCTAACTAACAAGCTCTAGTGTGCACAGTGAATTCTTTTCCCATTTGGCTTGTAATCTAGGACTGAACTGAGCATTTTTTTTTAAGATTTATTTTATTTATTTGAAAGACAGAGTTACAGAGAGACATAGAGACAGGTCTTCTATCTGCTGGTTCACTCCCCAAATAGCTGCAATGGCTGGAGCTGAGCTGATCTGGAGCCAGGAGCCAGAAGCTTCTTCCAGATCGCCTACGTGGGTGCAGGGGCCCACCCATCTTCTGCTGCTTTCCCAGGCCATCAGCAAAGAGCTGGATCAGAAGTGGAACAACAGGGATGTAAACCAGTGTTTATATGGAATGCCAGCACTGCAGACCAAGGCTTTAACATGCTTTAACATGAACTAGCAGATGGAAGGTTTCTCCATCTCTCCTGCTTTCTCTGTAACTCTCCTTTTCAAATAAATGAATAAGTATTAAAAAAAAAAAAAAGAAAGAAAAAAAGAAATGTTGGGACCAGCACTTTGGCACAGCAGGTTAAGCCTCTGCCTGCAGCGCTGGTATCCCATATAGGACCCGGTTTGCATTCCATGCAATATTTGGAATATACTTACATAGAAATTATTCTGACACTAGCATTTAACTGGGTTTTCTGTATTTTGTTGGGCAATACTACTTAGGATATGCATAGGCATTTATGGCTGACTTGTTGTGAGATGGGTTAGGTTAGGAAGTGGGATGTATGTGTACTACTGGCAGAGATCAGACCACTTAATGTCCTCAAATTGTACAGTCTCAGGTTGGCATTGTGGCATAATGGATTAGGCAGCTGTCTGCAGCGCCGGCATCACATGTGGGTGCCAGTTCAAGTCCCGACTGCTCCACTTCTAGCCAGCTCCCTGATAATGTGCCTGGGAAAGCACTGGAGGATGACCCACATGCTTGGGCCCCTAGTACTCATATGGAGACTTGGAATAAGCTCCTGTCTCCTGGTTTTAGCCTGGCCCAGCTCCAGCTGTTGTGGCCATTTTGTGAGTAAACCAGCAGGTGGAAGAACTCTCTCTTTCTGTCTCTTTCCCTCTCTGTAACCTGGCCTTTCAAATAAATAAAAATAAATAAATCTCCAAAAAAATTTAAGAAGAAATGTTCAACAGAGAAAATAATAGAAAGTAAGCTTATTTACTGAGAATGCAGAATACGTTCAGCAAAAATCACAGATTGTACAACATGAAGGGCCATCCAATTTTAAAATACCCTCAAAAAAAAAAAAAGGGATTAAAATCTCTACTAGGTTAGCCACTGTTGGAAAACAGTCCAACTTCCAATAGTGAGAGAACTCCTTCTAAGCTACAGATTACCTGTTCACGTTTAGGTTCCAAAGGAAGAGATTTGTTACCAAGACTTTGTTAAGTCATAAAGCCACTTTGAGCAGACAGTAGTCAAAGACGTTATTTCGGAAGAGTTGGGAACATATTACCTGAAAACACTAGTGCCACCCAGGAGTCCCTCTTAATCGTACCTTAGTCACTGACCTGCTAAGTTGTGAACGGCCTGGAGTCATCAGAAGTCAATGATTCACCTCCAAAACTTCCTGTGTCGAAATACTAGGTCCACAGGTGGTGGTGGTAGGAGGAGAGGCCTTGGGAAGGTGATTAGGTCAAGAACGGGAACTCTTCATGAATGGCATTAGTGTCTTTAAAAGGGGCATAAAGGAGACAGGTTGCCTCTTCCACCATTTGAGAACACAGCAAGAAGGCACTGGAAGTGACCTGAATGCAGGCCCTCCCTATGTACTGGATCTGCCTTGATCCTGGACTTCCAGCCTCCAGAAACGTGAGAAATCATTTATAAACTATTTCGTTTATATTTTGCTACAGCAGGCCAAGCAAACTAAGATGAACCTTGGGCTAACTAATTAACCAGACTTGGATAAAATTCTAACTATTGTTTGGAAGCATAGTCTTTTTTGAGCTAACACAGTAAGCTGAAAGATAGACTCTCTTAGGACCTATCTTACCTTGGCAAACACAGACAAAAATCATCCATATTTTGGATAAGGATAGAACCACTGAGAAATGTATATTCTTTGGGGTCTTATAAAGATAGAACCACTGAGAAATTTATGTTCTTTGGGGTCTTAGTTGAGGAACTGTGAAAAGGAAGAGTGTGCCAGGGCCGGCACTGTGGCATAGCAGGTAAAGCCACCGCTTGCAGTGCCGGCATCCCATATGGGCACTGGTTCAAGTCCCAGCTGCTCCACTTCCAATCCAGCTCTGTTCTATAGCCTGGGAAAGCAGTAGAGAATAGCCCAAGTCATTGGGCCCCTGCACACCTGTGGAAGACCTGGAGGAACTCCTGGCTCCTGACTTGGGATCAGCACAGCTCCGGCCACTGTGGCCAATTGGGGAGTGAACCAGCAGATGGAAGACCTTTCTCTCCCCATCTGCCTCTCCTTCTCTCTCTGTGTAACTGAGTAAATAAATCTTAAAAAAAAAAAAATAGGAGTGTGCCTCAGTAAAATCATTGGCAATTATTGGGGAATATTGATGATTGAGAGCATTAACTATTTTGATCTAAAATGTCAAACGTCAAAATTTCTTGGAAAAACCATCAACTCTTTAATAAAAGTTGTCAACCATCAGTTTACACCCCACGATCCACCACACAATCCTCACCTTGCTATGTCTACTAAACTGTCAAGCCCATGTAATCCATATAATGATCACCATCCAATCCTAATTGACACTCCCTCCCTATGCTGGATTTGCAGGACCTGCCTTAAGGCAAACATCAACATTTCAGTGCATATTCTGATGTTGCCCTTCCCCCTTGTAGACCTTGTCAGGCTCTGTCTCATCAACAGGTTGTTTAGGTGACCGGGAGGAGCCAGCACTTGATAGTTCCTGGAGATCAGGTATTATGTTTTACTTTTGTGTTTTATAACATCTAGTGAAGCATCAGATACCTAATAAAATGCTATAAATCAATCATTTGCTGAATGATGGATGATTGGGATACTTTGAACTCTAGGATGTTCACCAAGCTCGCAAGTTTCTGAGAGGAGGTGCTTCTGAGGAAGGGTGGTGCCTTGTGGGGGATGCTGAGTTAGAGCTGCCAAGTTATCATATAGAAACACAGGACGGTGGACACAGAGCATGTGTGGGCAGTGAAACTACTCTGTGCTGCCTTCACTATCCCATTATCTGTTGTCCAAACCCACAGAATGAACCTTGATATAAGCTAAGGTCTTTGGGTGAAATTGATATATCAGGGTAGGTGCCCCATTGTAGTAAATGTGCCACTTTGGAGAATGTTCATGATGGGGGAGTCCATACCTGTGTGAGGGACAGAGGAATATGGGAAAACTCTGTACCTTCCTCTGAATTTCAGTGTGTATCTGACAATGATTTAAAGAAACAAAGTTTCTTTTTTTAAACACACAGGAAGGACAGCTGGATGTAAATTTTAGAGAAATAATTTATAATAGAAACTTGTCCCATGTAATGCTTGTAACATACTTACACAAAAATTATTCTGACATTAACATTTAATTGGGATGTCTGTATTTTATTGGGTAATCCTATTTAGGATATGTGTAGGCATTTATCATTGACATATTGGGGGATGAGGTAGTTTAGGGAGAGAGATGTTTGTGCACTACTGGCAGGGATCAGATCACTTAATGTTCTCAAATTATATAGTCCCACACAATGAAGAACTGTCCCACCAAAAATGCCAATAACACCACTCCAGAAAACTGATACAATTGTTAGGGAAAAAAGCAATTCCTATACCCTTTTAGGTTCAGCAATAAGGGCCATCTAATTAAGCTGACAACAAACAAATTAACAGGTGAAAAGAGGTTTATTTATGCACAGGGACTAAGGAAAGAAATAGCTAGCTCACTGAATAATTAAAGCTAGAAGCTTGACTTCCAAGGAAAAGGGAATGGCTGATATGGAAGAACAAAGAAGTTTCCATAGGGAAGACACCTTTGAGTTGTAGAACAAAGGAGAGATAAAGAACTTGTGATGTCTGTCTACTCTGGCAAGAGTGGTCTTTTTTTAGGCTATAAAACTCCCCAGGGGGCCAGCGCTGTGCACAGTGAGTTGGGCCACTACCTTCTCTCTAACTCTATCAAGCGAATAAATACATTTTAAAGAAAACCAAAACTCTCTGTAGAGGGACCTCATGGTAGGTGTACTGCTGGCCTCCTTCCTAGGAGTAAAAGTGGCCCCAAAGAGAGCATTCATAGTTTCTCCTTTTAGTAAGGGAAACTCCCAGGACACTGCTTTCTACATTTGTTGAAACTCAAATTTTATCTTCAGATTAAAATAATCTTTCTTCCAACTGTGAGATTCTCACTGGGTCCCCAGGAAGTCGATGTGAATCTGATTTCTTCTTTAATGTGTTTTGTGTGCAATCTTCGGAAAGAGCTACTATTAATCTCATCAGTATTTGGCAATAATTATTCCTATTTATTTTTAAGGGGAGTCAGGCATGAGGTATGTGTGGAAAGAACACAAGGAATTTAGAGCCTAAATGTGTCTATTTACATTTTCCTTTTTATTATTTGTCATTTACTTATTTATCTGAAAGAGTGACAGACAGGGAGAGACAAAGATAGAGAGATATCTTCCATCCACTGGTTCCCTCATTAAATGTCCACTAAACTAGGTCTGGGCCAAGCTGAAGGCCCCCAGCCCAGGAAGAACTCACTCCACTTGTTCCATGATAGTGGCAACATCCCAACTGCTTGAACCTGCTGCCTTCCAGGGTGCATATTAGCAGGAAGCTGGAATCAGGAGTAGAGCCTGGCCTTGTACCCAGACATATGGGTATGCAAAGCAGGCATCCCAAGCAGTGTCTTTACTATGATATTTAATGTCTGCCCTGACTTCTTTTTACTTCACTACAAACTCTCATAATAGTAAGTACTCTCTTTAATTACTTCTGTATATGCTTTTTTAAAACCAAAATTGCAGTAGTCAATGTAGTCAAAGTTGTTAAAGCCATAATACGTGCATAACATTTCTGTTTGTTAGGAAAGGTTAGAAAGAAACCCATGTAGTGTCCTTTCTCCTTGGGAGCAATAAAAAAATAATCCAAAGACATTCTGTGAGTTTGCAAGTTTCTTAGGAGGAGTATTCTTTCACAATAGATGGCTTGGTCATAGTTTGAATGAAAAACAGTTGTTTTTCTGAACTCTGGGCTTTCATAGAGATCTAAGGTCTAAGAATCAAGTTATATTCCTCCAAATATCAGAACCTTTCTTCTAGTACCACATCTAAGATAGGAAGTGTTTGACTTAAAGTCAAGCACAACCCAATCCAAAATTAAGATGAAAAGAAAAGCGAACACTATCATTGGGAGTGGCTGTTAGAGAAACTTAGTTAACCTGAGAGGAAAACACCCAGGCTGTTGGCCACCTAGCCGTCTGCACAGGGGCAGAGAATTCCATGAAGAGTTAGCTACTAGTAGAAGCAATCTTCAGTCCTCCCAAACTCAGTGAAGTCCAAATTATAAAACTGCAGTTTTGTTTGTTTTTCCAGCATACTGTTCACATCTCAAAACTTGCTCCTCAGTTTTTGAGCTGTACTTAGGTTTAACTGAAATCTGCTTACATCTGAGGTTTCTCAAGCAATTATTTCTTGGTTGTGTTATTCTTTTTCCCAGTGAGTAATGCAACAGACAGTTTCACTGCCTATCCAACACTCATTTTCAGTTCCCTCCTGTCTTGTACTTAGATCTCTAAGGCTAAGCAAGCCAGTTATTCACTTCTCTGGCATTTTTTAAAGCTAAAAGTTTGCAATGTGGTCCACATCTGGCCTTTAAGATAAAACAGGAAATTTTTTTGCTAGCCTCCTAGAAATATTTTTCCTCCTGACCAAAAAAAAAAAAAAGTCAAAAGTAAGAAGAATGCCGTTTTTCTTCCTACCCTTCCCACATGTTGTCAAGTGAGCACAAGATATCTGATGCTTCTATAGCCAACGTGTGTCTACTAGGGGAAGGCCCACACTTAGCTACTGCCCACCCTGCAACAATCTTTGTCATATGACACAACTCTGTCTTTATTATTTAAGGCATTGCTGATTACGTAGTCTGTTATGTACAGCCTAACATTGTAAATGGACAAAATTACAGCAATTTAAAGATACTGATTGGCTTTACTTTTATTTCTATTATCCAGCAACATTTCTCTTTTTTTTGACAGGCAGAGTGGACAGTGAGAGAGAGAGAGAGAGAGAGAAAGGTCTTCCTTTGCCATTGGTTCACCCTCCAATGGCCGCTGCGGCCGGCGCACCACTCATCCGATGGCAGGAGCCAGGTGCTAGGTGCTTTTCCTGGTCTCCCATGGGGTGCAGGACCCAAGCACTTGGGCCATCCTCCACTGCACTCCTGGGCCACAGCAGAGGGCTGGCCTGGAAGAGGGGCAACCTGGACAGAATCCGGCGCCCCAATCGGGACTAGAACCTGGTGTGCTGGCGCCACAAGGTGGAGGATTAGCCTGTTGAGCCATGGCGCCAGCCAATTATCCAGCAACATTTCATTCCATAAAATAGAAAAAGAGCTTCCATGAGTTAAGCAGGAGAGTTTGATTTTTATAGGTAGAAAAGGGCTGAAAAAAAGCAGAAACAAAGCCAAAAATCAGATTGGCTATTTTCCTTGTAACGTGGGGACCATGGAGACAGAGCAATAGAAAAGTAACTGGCTGGTTGACATCAGGTTTTGCAGGATACTTTTTTGTGTAAATATGAAGGCAGAGGGGATGCTATTAATATGCCAATTGAAACTAGCTGATTTGGAAAATGTAGCTGTTACCTCTCTTGATTTCTCTGTCCAGATAACAATTTTTTTTTTTTTTTTTTTACAGGCAGAGTGGACAGTGAGAGAGAGAGAGAGACAGAGAGAAAGGTCTTCCTTTGCCGTTGGTTCACCCTCCAATGGCCACCGCAGCCGGCACACTGCGGCCGGCGCAACACGCCTATCTGAACGCAGGAGCCAGGTGCTTCTCCTGGTCTCCCCATGGGGTGCAGGGCCCAAGCACTTGGGCCATCCTCCACTGCAATCCTGGGCCATTGCAGAGAGCTGGCCTGGAAGAGGGGCAACCGGGACAGAATCCGGTGCCCCGATTGGGACTAGAACCTGGTCTGCTGGTGCCGCTAGGCCGAAGATTAGCCTACTGAGCCGTGCCGCCGGCCAACAATTTGGTTTTTATTTGGTGTCCTGGATCTTTAGCATGGATGACTCCCTTTGGGGCCCGTTGGATCCCAGTACAGGAGATGAGTCTAAAATAATGGTCTCCTATAAGTTTTATTTAACACATACTTGAAAACACTATTTACATCTTGCAACATTTAGTATATTCATCATGTTTGCATTTGATTAGTAAACATATGGTTATGCCCTGTCCTGTCCTTGGAATGATTAGTAGAGATTGAACAGGTTCTGTAAGAACTTTTGGAGCAATTTCATATTTTAATAAGAAAGGAAGGGCGGTGTATGTAGACCACTGCAAACATTCTTAATGGAAACATCATTAAAGGGAACTGCCACTCTCAGATGAATGTGACTTTTAAACTCAATACTTTAAAAACCTTATTCAATCACCTACACTCACTGCTCTTTAAAAACCTATTCTATTGAAACATCATTCACATACAATCACATTCCTGCTTTGAAAAGGATTCACTTCTTATAGTGCAGAGGAATGAAAGTATCACGTTTATCCTTTCTTATTCCACCTCCTTCTTCTCTAGCCGAAAGTCTCTATCTCTACATTTACCATTTCCAAATTCAACTCCTCCATTCTTGATTCTTTTTTTTTTTTTAATTTTTTACTTTTGACAGGCAGAGTGGACAGTGAGAGAGAGAGACAGAGAGAAAGGTCTTCCTTTGCCATTGGTTCACCCTCCAATGGCTGCCACGCTGATGGCCACCAACGGCCACCGCGCTGATCCGATGGCAGGAGCCAGGTGCTTTTCCTGGTCTTCCATGGGGTGCAGGACCCAAGCACTTGGGCCATCCTCCACTGCACTCCCTGGCCACAGCAGAGAGCTGGCCTGGAAGAGGGGCAACCGGGACAGAATCCGGTGCCCCAACTGGGACTAGAATCCCATGTGCCGGCGCCGTAAGGCGGAGGATTAGCCTGTTGAGCCATGGTGCCTGCCCATTCTTGATTCTTTATTGTCTCATTTCTTTCAAGATCTTTAAAGTCTTCCCAATGGCATAAGAAGGTAGTTCCTACATAGGCTCTTGTACAGGAGGCATAGGCAGGAAGGTGTGAACAAATGGGTTAGCTAAGCAGAGTGGTCAGACAGTAAGAGGTCTGGGTAGGGCAAGATTACTGACTTGGAAGCAGCAGCAAGACTTGGCAAGTTGAAGAGGGTGAGCAGGCTTTAAATCTCCCCCAAAGGTAGCAATCAAGGTCAGGGAAGCAAACTAATTAGACTGTTGAGGACAGTGGTCCAAAGCCACTGCTAGAGAGGACTTGTTTTCTGGGTGAAGCCTAGGAAACCATTCCCTTTTTGTCTGTTGACCTCTAGGAGTGCTTCAGTCAGCACCTCTCCCTGTACAGCCCTCCAGATAAAGGGGGCAATTACACAACTTTTAATCTCTAAAAATGAACCAACCAAAAACTTTTTAAAAGTAAAGACGATTCGAACCAAAGAAAAAGGAAGATAATCTGTTTTCATTCAAGAGCTCTCAGGGACTGAGTTAGCTTCAAGGCATTGCTGAAAGACTGCGTTCCTCCTAGGTGCCAGTTCTTCAGAGCCTTGTAATTTTCCTCATCGGTTTCTCCTTCCAGTACCCAGTTTGAGAAAAGGACAATGAGTAGGTCAAGGGCAAGGACAACTTAGAGTTATTGCTGCCAAGCAAGGCCTCCTTATGCCTTTATAATCTAATCCAACATTGATACCCTCCACTTTACAAAAGGGCATTCCTGAAAGTCACAAATGACTTCCTGAAACACTAAATCTAATGCTGTCTTCTTGATTCTCTTTGTCCTTTGAGCAATATCTTCCTGACACAACTCCAAGAATCCAAGCAAATTTTTTAAAAAGCACCATTTTTTAAAAAATGTTTATTTGTATATTCTTATTTGAAAGGGGAGAGAGAGAGAGAGAGAGAGAGAGAGAGAGAGAGAGAATGAATCTCCCTTTCATTGGTTCACTCCCCCAAACACAACAGGGCTGGGCCAGGCCAAAGACAGGAGCTCAGAGCTCCATCCAGGTTTTCTACATGGGCGGCAGGGACCCAAGCACTTGAGCCATCATCTGCTGCCTCCTAGAATGCACAAGTAGGAAGTCAGATTGAGGTAGTGTTAGAAGCCGGGAATCCAACTGGCATGCCATCTGTTACAGAATGTAGATGTCCCAAGCAGTGGCTTAACACACTGGGACCCAGTACTGCCCCAAACATTTATTTTTTTCAAGATTTATCTACCCTTTTGAATGGCAGAGTTACAGAGAGGCAGAGGAAGAGAGAAAAAGGTGTCTTCTATCCACTGGTTCACTCCCCAGATGGCTGCAATGGCTTGAGCTGCACTGGTCCGAAGCCAGGAACCAGGACCTTCTTCTGGGTCTCCCATGTGGGTGCAGGAGTCCAAGGACCTGGGCCATCTTCTACTGCTTTCCCAGGCCATAGCAGAGAGCTGGATCAAAAGTGGAGCAGCTGGGACTCAAACCGGTGCCTATATGGGATTCCGGCACTGCAGGTGGCGGCTTTACCTGCTACACCACAGTGCTGGCACCCCAAACATACTTCTTAAAACACCTCCTATGATTCCTCACTGTCCCTCCCACCCACTTGATTAAATTAGAGGGGCTGGCCCAGACCGCTGCTCAACACTAAGTATTAGTTCTTAGCTTTCTTTACTCTATTGCAAGTCACTTCCCTTCCTGAAATTAACTCTTGACATTTAATGGATATCCTTTCTCTTGGCTTTGTAGCATTGATGTAGGTGAGGCAAAGTTTGGATGAGTTAAGGAACTAAAAGTTGCCACCACCCAAGCCATGAACACTGCCCAAATCCCATCACCATCTTCCATGCCAGTTGGGTATGACTGAGTTGGGTTGAAGCCAGGAGCTCAGAACTCCAGCCGGGTCTCCCAAGTGGGTGGAGCAGCCCAAGCACTTGGAGCATCTTTTGTTGCCTCCCAGTTGCTTCGTCAGGAAGCTGTGTCAAAGCAGCACTCCAACCTGGGATATCAGCTTCACAAGTGGTGGTTTAACCCACAGCTCCATAATGCTGGCTCCCTCATCAGTGGTTTGTTTTCATTCTTACTTTTTCTAAAGGAACCTTAAGACTCTTCTTTTCCAGAAGGAAAAAAATGTTCAAAATATTTTCTAGGAAGATTCTCAGGCAAAAACATACATCATGATGAAACTGAACTGCATTATCTCACAGAAAATTAGAAACATGCAAAAGTACCTTCTACCTATTTTTAAAATTTCATTTTTGAAAAATACAAGCTTTAAGACGAGATCCACTCCCCTCTCCAGAAATGTGTATGGCAAAAGTGACTTGTTTTCATAAAACAAAAAGGCATTTCTTTTATGTCCCTCTAGCTCTTAAGATTCAGAAAACAAAAGACCCCACTTACTGAAAGTGTGTTATTATTTCAGATTTGCTTTCATTACAGCAGTGTTTACAATCTGCAACTCTCCCTTTATGGGTGTTTTTGATCCAAGACCTATAATCAAAGGCTCTGCATGCGGAGCAAGGAGTAGGCCCAGAGAAACAGCTTGTGGCCAGTTGAATTTCCAGCAATTTCAGTTACAGAATTAAGGACTTTTACAAGGCTTACAGATTTTCCTTCTGAAGCTTGTTTTCCCCTTTCCTCTGCTGAATAGAGTACGAAAACTCAGCAGGTGAAAGACTGAGCAATTCATTCTTCTCACAACTCTTTCTTCTATTTCCTCAGGGCTATGTTGGATTTTTTTGGGGGGGAATTTATTTTTACTTTATGCCTGTACTTTTATTTTTAAAAAGCCTACTGTAGCAAATGAACCTAGTTATATTTGAAGCACTTTTTCAGGAATGGTGTTCTTCCTTTCTCCAATCTCTGATGATTTTCTCTCTGCTTATTCACACACTGTTATTTTCCAAAGAAGCTGGAAATTTCACACTCTTGTGTTTGTTGGAGTATAACTTGTCACCTATTAATCTTGTGATCCAAACAGAATTCTTACCAACTTAGGAAAAAAGAAGTCGGTGGGGAGGATTTCAGGCTCACATAATTGGGTAGCATGGACATTACACAGCATTTGATCAAGGGTTCAAATGAGACTATCATGACTTCCTCTTACTCCTTATGAAAACCAGAACTCAGTTCTTCTTCTTTCTCTTTTATTCTTGCCTAAAACTGTCAGGCACCATCTATGTTCAGGGAAAATGGTTCATTCTTAGAAAAAGACAAGAATTCCCTGCTAGCTGCAGCAAAAAATCCTAGGGTTCATCCATGAGTCAAATACAGTGGCCAAGAACCTGAGGGGAGATGGAGCCAGTGTTTAAAGACTGTGCTCTCTTGCAGATGCACCGGACTTGGAGCTTTAGGAAATGACTGATCTTTACCTGAACTGTTTGTTTCCTTACCTGTAACATGGGAATTTCTCTATGAAGATTGCATTCATTGTGAAAACACATATAATATACTGCATGTCTGATCTGTTATTTTCATTAATGGTCATGTGTCTGATCTTTGTGGTTTGGATGAGAAGGGATGCTGATAGGAGAATAAAGTGGTAGTGGGATGGAGAATGGGTTATGGAGCAATGGGCAACCAACACAGATTAACTGTTAACCGCCTGAGAGGTAAAGGGAAAGTATTTAACAAGAATCCTAAAAAATAAAAACCTTTCAAGTGTGTACACCCACAGGAGGTTATTTGTATAGTGTATGGTATATATATGCACTGGATACCACAGTCACTTAAAATGAGGCTAAAGAGGTATGTTTCACTATAGACAATGGTGTTCTCAACAAAATGTTGCTTAAAAATAGGTCATAAAGTAGTTACACTTTTTCGATAAAAAATATTTGTAATATATAAAGAACATACCAAGAGTGACTAACTCTTGTGTGGAGAGATTTGAATTACTTTTATCTGCTTTTTGTCTTTCACATTCTGACTTTTTAATAATAAACATACTCACATTTAAAAAAATTAAAATAAGTAAATATATTCTACCATTTTCAAATAATTCTCCTTTTCTTTCTCTCTCTCTTTTTTTAAAAACTTACTTATTTATTTGAAAGGCAGAGTTACAGAATGATAGAAGCAGAGAGAGAGAGGTCTTCTATCTACTGGTTCATTCCCCAAATGGCTGCAGGAGCTGGGCTGATCCAAAGCCAGGAGCCAGGAGCTAATTCCTGGTCTCCCACACTGGTACAGGGGCCCAAGGAGTTGGGCCATCTTCTACCTCTTTCCCAGGCTATGGCAGAGGGCTGGATCAGAAGTGAATCAGCCAAGACTTGAACCGGTGCCCATATGGGATGCTGGCACTGAAGACAGTGGCTTTACCAGCTATGCCACAGAGCGGGCCCCAGTAATTCTCTGAAAAACTTTTCCAGAACTACTCTCCAACCTTAAAATTGTAAAACAGGTGATCATTTTGTTTAAAATTCATGACTAACATCGTTATTGTTTCTCTTCCTGTTTCAAACTTTTCATTTGTTTTTTATCTCATCTTGCAGTTTTATAATTATTTTCTTTAACATCAGAAGTTTCATTTTCAATCATGTCTGTTCTATTCCTTATTCTATTCATGTTGTAAAATCATATTCTTGATTTGTTTCTTTAGTTCTGAAATCTTTTTCTTTTCATTATTTTGTCCTCTCTGAGTTCTCATTTAGTGGAATTTCTGTTTTTACACTACTATGCAGAGCTTCCAGAAGAAATTTTCTTCAAGAGTGACTAGGTTTTCTTTTCTGGATTTTTCATGCCAAGCTTTATTTTTATTCTCTCCCACTTTTAATCCCCCTTTTCAGCTTACCTCTCTGATCTTTTCAAACTTTTCAGCTTGGGGGTGGTGGGTGGTAGGGAGTAGTTTGTTGGGACTGTATTCCCTTGGGATTCAGTGGTCTTTGCAGCACACGTAAACAATCTTTGCAGCCTAAGAGCCCTGAGTTCAAATTCTTGGGTGGTTAGGATATGGAGATCTAATGTACCTAGGGCAAGTTATTTAATATCTTTCAACTTAGGTTTTTTTCATTTGCAAAAAAGAAAAAAATGCTATCCTTATAGGGCCGTCAAGGTTTAAGTGAGAAAATATCTGTTATAGTGTAGGAGTTGAGAGTGGTGTTTAATGAACATTAACTTTTAGAAATAATCACCCTTGGGGCCATTGCTGTGGCGTAGCAGGGAAAGACACCGCCAGCAGTGCCAACATCTCATACAGGGGCTGTTTCGAGTCCCAGCTGCTCCATTTCCGATCCAGCTCTCTGCTATGGCCTGAGAAAGCAGTAGAAGATGGCCCAAGTCCTTGAGCCCCTGCACCCACATGGGAGACCTGGAAGAGGCTCCTGGCTCCTGATTGGCCCAGTTCTGGCCTATTTGGGGGGTGGCCATTTGGGGAGTGAACCAGTGATGAAAGACCTCTCTCTCTCTGCCTCTCTGTAACGCTTTCAAATAAATAAATCTTTAAAAAACAAAAAGGAAATATTTATTCTTTAGATTCCTGTGGCTGGAAAACCCTTCAGATGAGCATGCGATTTGAGTCAAGCATACAGAGTAGCAACCTCCAAGTTTTAGAGAATATTGGAATTAATTTTGTGTGTAGCAACATTATTATTAAAATATGGTTAGGTTCCCAATTCATTGCTCAAATGTCTATTTTTAAAAGATATTCATTTATTTTGAAAGAGTTATGCAGAGAGAGGGAAATATGGGCAGACACAGGCACACACAGACACACACAGACACACACACACACACACACACACAGAGGTATCTTCCACCCAATGGTTCACTCCACAAATGGCTGCATTGGCCCAGCACCGGGCCCAGCAAGGCCAGGAGCCAGAAGCTTCTTCAGAGGCTCCCATGTGGGTGGTGGCTGCAGGGACCTAAACACTTGGATTATCTTCCATTTCTTTTTTCAGGCTATTAGCATGGAACTAGATCAGAAGTGGAGCAGCTTGGGTACAAACTGGTGCCCATGTCACAATGCTGGCCCCCTCAAATGACTGCTCCATCCACATTGTTCCTGATGTATTTTGCTATAGGCAAGGTTGTTTTTGTCAGTACAGGCAAGTTTCTAGAGCAAACAATGCCTGTGTTGCACAGAGACCCTTGTAATATTTTAAGAAAATATTTTCAGAATGCAACACACTTCCCTTGATCCAGCAATTATGACAGTGGAGATTCCTCTTGCACCTTCTCTTAGCTGCTGGGTGTGGACAGTGGAGTCTGAATCCTCTGTTGGTGGCTACTGTGGAAAAGCCACTTGAGGGAGAGGGACTTAGACCCATGAGCTGGAAAAGGGGAGGAGGCAATGAATCAAAAATTTCAGGAAATCAGATATCGAGGAAAAGAAATGATTATTTTTCCTGTGCTGACTACTTATACGCTCTTTTTCACTTTTAAGAATCTCAAGAGTGTGGCTTTATGGCTTTTATAATTAATTAATTAATTATTTTGGCAGAGTGTGTGTGAGCTCCCATCCGCTGGTTCACTTCACAAATGTCTCCAACAGCCTCACTCCCTATCCTGCCCCCCAAACACACACACACTTGGGCTGAAGCAGGAAGCTAAGAACTTCATCCAGGGCTCTCAAGTGGGTAGCAGGAACTCAGCTACTTGAGCCATCAACTGTTGCTTCCCAGGGTGCACACTAGCAGGAAGCTGGAATCCAGATGATCTGGAACTCAAACTCCCGCACTCCGATTACGGGATACAGGCACCTCAACCAGAAGCTTAATCACCACGCCAAACACCTGCCCCTGCTTGCTTTTATTTACACAGTCACTACCCAGTGACTTCGATAAAACTACCTCTCCCCTTGAAGACAAACAGGGAGCACAGCATAATTTCTTTTTGGTCTGCCAGTCCCCAAAACCACTTACCACTTGGGTTTTTTAAGAGATCTTTCTGCTAGTGATAATAGGAAATACACAGAATTTCATTTTTTAAAGACGACTTCCTCTTTTTAAGAGGCATTTTTCCTCCTTGATTTCTTAGAAACTAAAGGGCAAAAATAAGGTACAAAGCCTTCAAGCCTTCAAAGCCTGAAAGATACAATTCATTTTCAATTCAGGGATTAATTTGATTCAGTAATTTTCCTGGCTTTCTGTGTTAGCAGTGGCTTTGTGATCTTTGGACAGAAGGCAGATAGACACTGAGAGAGCAGACAGCTCGAGGTTCTAGATCTGTTGCAGGGCACAGGCAGGGCAGAATGAGACAAATGCACAATTTACCTTTACCCGCTCCAACTTCTTAGCTTACTAATTGTCTCATAAGGTCAGTTCCAGAAAGTTCCTGCTTAAGTCAGGAATGGGTTTAGAATTGAGCAGCTCTGCTACATTAAGGGGATGATCTATGTGAACAGCAGTTTGGAGATGCTAGATGAAAATTACAAGACATTGATTTGGACTAAGCCCTTGCACAGGCCTGGCCTAAAATAAAAATGGAGTCACTTATACTACAGTTCTAGTCATCAAACTGAAGTTGCTTTTCTGACCTCATCAGAGATCACAAATAGAGAGATAACAGCCACATTTCCTGCACAGGTCAGTTTCTATCGGCATTATATGACATTTCCCTCTGCTTTAAGCCTTGCACAAAAGCAGTAACCTGAAGGAAAGCTACTTTGGAAATGACCAATCTGGTTTTTGCTTGTTTCTGCTTTATTGTCACTTTTTGTCTATAAAACCAACTTCTTTTGCTCACTCCGTAAGACCATGAAATATAGTGTTTTCTGATTCTAGAACTGAAAATAGTATCAGTGATGATCTTTAAATGAACTGTTACAACTTTGTTCTTTTATACAGGCAAAGGGGTTTGCTATGGCCACCTCTCTGGGACAGCTGTTTCAGACAATCTTTTATTTACACATATCAGTCAGGTCTTACTTAATTTTATCCTTGTATTCAACTGTTACTATCTGTTCTGTGTTATAGTAAGTACTGTTTATGTACTAAGTTAGGTTGCAATTCCTTACTTAGGGGCTCAGAGTATGGAGGCATCCCCAGGCCAAATTTAGTTATTCTATTTCTATAGTTTTGCATCCAGACTAGCACGGACACAGAAATTTGCAGTGGTCTCAAACACTGCCAAGACATTCGATTTGGACTGAAAGTCCAAAGCTCACTTTACATAAAAACAAAGTGAAGCACAAAGAGATTAAGTAACCTGTCCAAGTGAGTGCTTAGGGTGGGGTTCAAACTCTGTTTTAAAAGTTCATACTCATAGGCTAAAGGAACTTAAAGGAAAATTAACAGATGCACAGATTTATAGAAATGATAATTCCAGGGGCTGGCACTGTGGCACAGCGGGTTAACGCCCTGGCCTGAAGCACTGGCATCCCATATGGGCGTTGGTTCTAGTCCTGGCTCCTCTTCTGATCCAGCTCTCTGCTATGGCCTGGAAAAGCAGTAGAAGATGTCCCAGGTTCTTGGGCCCCAACACCCACATGGGAGACCTGGAGAAAGCTCCTGGCTCCTGGCTTCAGATCGGCACAGCTCCAGCCCTTGAGGCCAATTGCAGAGTGAACCATTGGATGGAAGACCTCTCTCTCTCCCTCTCTCTCTCTCACTCTCTCTCTCTCTCTCCTCCTCTCCTCTCTCTGTAACTCTTTCAAATAAATAAATATTTTTTTTAAAAAAAGGAAGAATTCCAGGCAAAATATTCTTGGTAAGTTAAACTTTTTACTTTACTAATAAGGAAAACTTGAACATTTTACAAAGTCAGACAACTAGTTAATGTGAGAATCATGAATAGATCTCAGGGGTTGGTATTGTGGGGTAATGGGTTAAGTTGTGTGTGCCAGTTCCAGACTGGTTGCTCTGCTTCCAATCTTGCTCCTTGAAAATGTGCCTGGGAAGGCAGCAGAAGATGGACCAAGTGCTTCGACCCTTGCTATCCACTTGGGAGAGCCAAATGGTGCTTCCCGCTCTGTTGTAGTACTTTGGGAGTGAACTAGCAGATGGAAGATAACTCCTTGTCTCTGTTAAGAGCCTTTCAAATAAATACATAAAACTTAAAATGGGGAAGTGGGAAAGATCTCCTATTTTCCAACTACTAGGTCACTTATTTTTTTGTACCTCATCGCATGCCCTTCAAAACCAAAAACTGAAGTTTCAGCATTTAGCTTGGCAGTTGAGGAACCAGCTAAGATGCTTGCATCCCATAAGAGAGGCTGGGTTCAATATTGTGCACCTGCTTCTGATCCATCGTGGCTTTGGCCCCCGTCCAGCCCTGGACACTGCAGCCATTTGAGGAGTGAACCAGTGGATGGTGTGTGTGTGTGTGTGTGTGTGTGTGCACGCACCTCTCACACCGGACAGAATAAAGTGCATCAATGTATTAAACTGTGAGTCAGCCACGGAATTTATGTGGGACTCACACAACCACATGAACAATCCTGATTTAAGGTCTAAAAGATAAAATTAATCTAAAGTCACTTTAACATTTCAAGTAAGTGAAACAAATGAAAGAGGTATAACAAAAATTTTAAAGCTGTTAAACCTCAGTACAAGTTTTTGTTTCTTTAAATGTATAAACCGCTCCGTCCCTCATGTTTAGGAAGAGACTAGGATAAATACCGGAATTCATTTTCTTAAGTTCGTCCAAGAACTTTTTTTTCCCCAGAGTAACTTCTATTACCAGATACACGTATATTGCAGGACGGAAAAGCCAAGCGAAACAATGATCGGGATTCCTCTCACCCGAGGTTCAGTCTGAGGTCTTTGTGTTTAAGGGTATGCCGCAGAAAACGAATGCAGCAGTTCAACACATGTTCTCTGCTGGCGCCGCCAGGAGGGTCGGGGCGCGCCGGGAGCAGGCCGACTCAGCTCCTCGGACCTGCTTTACCTCCAACCCCGGGTCACCTCACGTTCCGACTCGCCTGTCAGGAACGCCAGCCTCTCACACCGCCGTCCAGCTGTGAGCGACCGCGCAGCGCGCGGGGACCGGCGCTCCCAGAGTCGCCCGCGGCGCCCGGGCAGCGGTGCATGCTGGGACTTGTAGTCCAGGCCGGACCGAGCAAACTGGGGCTCCGCGTCTAATGCGCTCCTCCGCTGTAAACTCCCCGGCCCAACGGTTAGCTGAAGCCGTCGTCTACACCCTCCTGAGATAAACCGCATCTCCTTCCAGGTTCACGAGGCTGCCGCTGGGCCCCTTGAACTCAACGCTCAAACGCACTGCGGGCTCCTTCCTAAGCCTCACGGAGATTGGTCTGCGCTCAGCATGGGGCGGAACCCTGGCTGGAATGGCGCTCCGGATTGGCCAGTTCAGGAGTTTTTTTTGGGGGGGGCGGTTTCCTTGCAGAGATGTTGCGCTGTGATTAAAGTGAGCCCTGTACCACCGCCGTGCTGCTCGCGCGGGAAGTCTCGCGATGCTTCGGCAGCAGGGCCCCGGAGCCGCGTCGTGAGCTGCGGAGGACCGTGGCGGCGGCGGGCCCCGCAGCCGGGAAGCGACCGGGCGGGCGGGCGGGCGGGAGGGCGCGCGCGCCGCTGTGCTCGGTCGGGGCCGGCGCCCCCGGGCCCGCAGGCGGGGTGCGCTCGGCGCGGCTCTCCCGGCCCGAGCCGCGGCCCCGCGCGGGCGCTGACAGGTGCGCGCCCCCGCCGGGGCTCGGGATGCGCGGCGGGCCCCCGCGGAGCGGCCGCCCCTGAGGGCCGGCGGGACGGGAGGCGCCGGCATGAACCTGCACCAGGTGCTGACGGGCGCCGTGAACCCCGGCGACCACTGCTTCTCCGTGGGCAGCGTGGGCGGCCAGCGCTTCACGGTGAGTGCGGGCGGTCGCGGGGTCGGCCCGGCCGCGGCCCCCGGCGGCCTCCGCTGCGGAGCGGGCTGGGCGGGGGGCGGCTGCGGGTCGTCCCGCCTCAGAGCCCCGGAGGGTGGGATTTGGGCGTCCCGGGGCCGGCTTCACGTGGAGGTCGAAAGTGGAGTCCGAGCCCAGCGCGCCCTTTGAAGCCGTTAGCCGCACGGGGAGAACGCGGCTTGCCGTCTCCTCCCGGTTCTCCACCGAGGAATGGCTGGAAGGAGAAGGTGTCTCCGTCGAGACGTCCCAGCGCCCTCCCCAGCGCAGCAGCCCTTGACACTGGATTGACTTTGCATTGTCCACCTCCGCTGCCCCGCCTCTGCCTGCACTGGGCATTCCAGGCCGGAGCGTTCCTGGAAGCGACTCGACTCGCTTTGCCCTGGCCGCCCGCAGATGCCGCGAACATCGGGCCGCCTGCCCGCCCGCTGGAGCTGTCTGCCTGCACTACAGTTTGGAGAAGCGTGTCTACCCGGGACCATTGCACCTGATACCCTTTACAGCATAATTGACAGTGCTGGGGAATTCGGAGGCAACTTGCGTAGCTGCTGCTTTAATTGTAACTAAAAGTAAAACTCAGTTTCGTTTAAGTAAAACAGAAGAAGCAGCTTTCCCGAGTGTAGTCATCTTGTCACAGTTTTCCTCTCTACTCTTGGCCTTTTTTTTTTTTTTATGGCCCTTGTCAGTCTCAGCTGTAATACTCAGCGTTTAACATGGTGTAGGCATTTAGTGTTGGCATTGCAGAGTTGTGCCAGCCAAGCACTTTGCTCGCAGTAGAGGCTGTCTCTCCCCTGTAGAGTGACTCACAGGCACCCGAGTTTGCAGGCCAGACTAGCAGCTGGTAAGATTCTGCTCCTAAATGTTTGCCTAGCCCTAACAGGCAAATGACTGAGCTCTGAGCCTCGCACAGGAGAACTGTAGCCTCCCTGCAGCTGGGAATTGCTCTCAGCTTGTTTAAAGGAGACAAATAAACAATAGTCTTAGGTTTTCCAAGTGGAAAGCTATGGAATATTATTGTTACATTCTCTGTCACCTTCTCAAGTTATGTCTGTGCTGCCTCCAATGTCAGTTCTGAGAACTTGCCTCAGTAAGGCACTCAGAATCTATGTCAGCCAGTGGTGTGAACTTCAAAGCGTGTATAGTTTGATGGTTTATTTATATGCCTGGATGCATTCCTCTATAAAACCTTGGAAAACGTCTCCATGTTATTTTTAAGGAGAGGTCAGTTAATGTGCCAAGGTTTATGTGGTCATCCTGCATCATCACATCGCTTGTTGCTCAGTTATGCTGTATTTTAAGTCCATTTCCGTAGAGCAGGCTTTAATTATCTCCCACCAAGTCTGCTGCAGCTTTCTCATAGTCCTCTGGAAGCGTTCCTCTAAACAAGCTAAATAATTTTTTGGGGGGTTTAGTATAATGAGATTCCAGCTCTTCATTTTGGTAATAGTTTAAGGATTCATAGTCAGGATTTTCTTTGCAGATAATCCATCCCTGACTCTTGAATGTTGAATTAAGTTGGTTGCCTTCAGTTTCCTGGACACTTAAATAACACCTTAAGTTTATCTCTTTTTTGTTTTTTAGGATTTATTTTATTTATTTGAAAGGCAGAGTTAGAGAGAGAAGTCTCTTACCTGCTGTTTCACTTCCCAGTTGGCCGCAATAGCCAAAGCTGTGCCAGGCCAAAGCCTTGAGCCTGGGAATCTATCTGGGTCTCCCACATGGGCATCAGGGCCCAAGCACTTGGGCCATCTTCTGCTACTCTCCCAGGCGCATTACCAGGGAACTGGATTGGAAGCAGAGCAGCCAGAACTCGGACTGGCACTCATATGGGATGTATAGCCAAAGCTGTGCCAGGCCAAAGCCTTGAGCCTGGGAATCTATCTGGGTCTCCCACATGGGCATCAGGGCCCAAGCACTTGGGCCATCTTCTGCTACTCTCCCAGGCGCATTACCAGGGAACTGGATTGGAAGCAGAGCAGCCAGAACTCGGACTGGTACTCATATGGGATGTCAGCGCTCTAGGCCATAGCTTAGCCAGCTTTGCCACAGCCCCCAAGTTTATTTCTTGAAGTTGTTCCTTTTCCTTGTTTCATGTCAGAGAACATAATCTGTTTCTGTCTTGAGTTTTAACTTTTTTAGATTGCGACTTCTCTATTCTTTGATAGGAAGACAGCAAACATCAATGATAGGGTGTGATGAATATAAAATCTTTCTGTTACAATTTTCCTTGAGGTATAGGTGTGAGATCCTCCTCTTATATTTCTCCTTGGAGAATATTTTTGCCCCTTCTGGTACATTTCTGCCATCTCGTAAAACAGCCCCATGTTTGTATATCCTCCCTTTGCTTTTTTTCAGATAACTCCCTTTCTTGCTTTGAAAGATTAGGGTAGACCAGATCCTGTTTTCTGCAGAAAGTCTGATAGGTTTTAAGTGGAAAGGAAATTGATACCAGTTCTCGTTTTTTTGAGATGTAAAAATGTGCAATTACTAATAGATATTAGTATGTACTTTTACTACTTAAACTGGCCTCAAGTTATTTTGACTTTGCCCTCAGTAAGAAAGCTTCTAGTAGGTGTCTGTTGGACTTCCAAAGTGCTCTGTTTGGACTTTGATTATATCATTAGCCAGTCTCCTTGTGTAAGTGTGCATTCTCCCTGGCTTCATTGTGAGCACCTAGAGCAGTGATTGAGGAAGTGATGTTACCTGATGGTGCAGTCATTACGTGGATTTGAATTCCGCATGGTCCCTTATAGTTAATTGTTTATGCATGGGTGAATTATTTTACGCTCTTTGGAGTTCTTTTTTTTCTCACCTGTAAGTGCAGTAGCACTTACTCAGAGTTGTTGACAAATCTGGGTTTCTAATGGAAATCATAGAGTTTCCAAGTTAGGATACAGATTGTAATAGCCTTTGGTGTTTAGTTAAAAATCATGTTTTAGTTAAATGTCTTATAGCACACAGTTGAATCTGTTCTTCCTATGCATCCTGTTTAGTCTCAGTGTTAATAAACTAAATGTCATGTGTGCCTAACAGAATTTGCCACTTTTCACTAGTTAATCAATTGTTCTGATAGTGGGTCCTTTGATAGAAGCAACTGGTGTACCAATGGAAATATATGGATATTACATGACAGTTTATTTGATAAGCCAGTGCTGTTCATGTTGCTGTCATAAGCTTCTACATTTTGTATTCAGGGCACCTTGAAATAAATTTTTATAAATAGTTATTTTAGAAAAATCTCCACCTATTTTTTTTAAAGATACATCTTTATTTGAGGGAGTTACAGAGAGAGGTATAGACAGAGAGAGAGGTCTTCCATCCGCTTATTCACTCCCCAAATTGCTGCAATGACTAGAGCTATGCCAATCCGGAGCCAGGAGCCTCTTCTGGGTCCCCAACGTGGGTGCAGGGACCCAAGGACTTGGGCCATCTTCTACTGCTTTCCCAGGCCATAACAAAGAACTGGATTGGAAATGGAGCAGCTGGAACTAGAAATGGCGCTCATACGGGATGCCGGCACTTCATGCCAGGACTTCAACCTGCTGTACCACAGCACCAGCCCCCCACCTCACTTTAGAGTTTGATTTAGAAGTAGTGTGTATTATATTGCATCTTAGATTTTTATCTAAAATAAAGTAGGGTGAATTATTTCTCTTAGAATTTAGTGATAGTTGAATTATTTTAAATTCATAATCAGCCTTTTTTTTTTTTTTAAAGATTTATTTATTTATTTGAAAGGCAGAGTTACAGAGGTAGAGGCAGAGAGAGAGATAGAAGTCTTTCATCCACTGGTTCACTCCTCAGATCGCAGGAGCTAGGCAGATCCGAAACCAGGAGCCAGGAGCTTCTTCCAGGTCTCCACACAGGTGCAGGGGCTCAAGGACTTGGGTCATCTTCTATTGCTTTCTCAGGCTATAGCAGAGAGCTGAATCAGAAGTGGAGCGGCTGGCACTGGAACCGGCACCCATATGGGATGCTGACACTGCAGATTGTGACCTTACCCACTACGCCACAGCACCGGCCCCAGTCAGCCCATTTTTAAATTAAAGGGCCAGAAGTGGCATTGTGGCACATGGGTTAAGCCACTGTGACACAACATCCCATATTGGAGTGCTAGTTGGAGTTCTAGCTCCCCTGAATTTTTTTTTTTTAAGATTTCTTTATTTATTTGAAAGTCAGAGTTACACAAAGAAAAGGAGAGGCAGAGAGAGAAAGAGGTCTTCCATCCACTGGTTCACTCCCCAATTGGCCACAATAGCCAAAGCTGTGCTAATCAGAAGCCAGGAGCTGGGAGCTCTTCCAGGTCTCCCACCCAGGTGCAGAAGCCCAAGGCCTTGGGCCATCTTCTACTGCTTTCCTGGACCATAGCAGAGAGCTGGATCGCAAGTGGAGCAGCTGGAACTCGAATTGGCTTCGAGATGTGATGCCGGCACTGCAGTTGGCAGCTCTACTCACTGTGCCACAGCTCCAGCCCCTCCTCTGATTCTGATCTAGCTTCCTGCTAACGTGCTGACGTGGAGTTCTATATTCCTGGCTTTGGCCTGGACTAGATCTGGCTATTGTGGTCATTTGGGGAGTGGATGGATGGATCTCTCTCTTCGTCTCTCTCTCTCTCCCTCCCTCTATTTCTTTCTTCCTCTCTCTTTCTCCCCTCACCCCCATTTCTCTCTTTCTGTTTATCACTCTTTCAAATAAATCAAATGAAAATCTTTAAAAAATCTATTTTTTTATTTTATTGATACTTTTCGTGCTCATTACCTGATCAGATGTTAAAGGCTCTCAAGTTTGAGCTATTACAATGTTCTATTAGAAATATCTAGAAGATATATCTATTTCAGTAAATTTTTGGGTGATACCCAGTTTACAATATCTGTAGAGAAATATCTCCTGATTAGTACAGATTGAATATAAATTTACAGACTGAAAGTATAAAAATTTTCATCTGGAACTTCCCACCTTAATCTTCCCTTGCTCCTATGAATTACCTCTTGGAATTTATCAGGTGATAATACCTTCTTATTTTTAAAGATTTATTTATTTGAGGGGCCAGCGCTGTGGCGCAGCAGGTAAGACTGCCGCCTGCAGTGCCAGCATCCCATATGGGCATCTGTTCGAGTCCTGGCTGCTCTCTGCTATGGCCTTAGAAAGCAGTACAGGATGGCCCAAGATCTTGGGCACTTATACCCGCGTGGGAGATCTGGAAGAAGCTACTGGCTCCTGACTTTGGATTGGCTTAGCTCTGGCCATTACAGCCATTTGGGGAGTGAACCAGTGGATGGAAGACTTCTCTCTATCTCTGCCTCTTCCCCTCTGTAAGTCTGCCTCTCAAACTAACAAAAAAATTTTAAAGATTTATTTATTGGAGAGGCAGAGTTACAAACAGAGGGAGGGAGGGAGAGAGGAAGAGAGAGAGAGAGAGTTATCTTTCATCTACTGGTTCACTCCCCAAATGGCCACAGTGGCTGGAGCTGGGCGGATCTGAAGCCAGGAACCAGGAGTTTCTTCCTGGTCTCCCACACTGGTACAGGGGCCCAAGCACTTGGGCCATCTTCTACTGCTTTCCTGAGCCATCAGCAGGGAGCTGGATTAGAAGTGAAGCAGCTGAGACTTGGACCAGCACCCATATGGGATGTCTGCACTGCAGGCAATGCTTAACCTACTGTGCCACAGCAGCAGTCCCAATAGCCTTACTTTTTTTGTTTGTTTGTTTGTTTGTTTTTTTGACAGGCAGAGTGGACAGTGGTTCACCCTCCAATGGCCAGCGCACTGTGCTGATCCGAAGGCAGGAGCCAGGTGCTTCTCCTGGTCTCCCATGGGGTGCAGGGCTCAAGCACTTGGGCCATCCTCCACTGCACTCCTGGGCCATAGCAGAGAGCTGGCCTGGAAGAGGGGCAACCGGGACAGAATCTGGCGCCCCAACTGGGACTAGAACCCGGGGTGCTTGCCCCGCAGGCAGAGGATTAGCCTAGTGAGTCGTGATTCCGGCCAGTAGCCTTACTTTTAACTACAAAGTGAAAAATTGACTCATTATTGTATCCATTCTTTACTTCTGTCCTGCGACAATAAAAGATGTGTCTTCCTCGGCATCCAAGCTTAACCTCTGCCTGTTTTCTGGATCTTAACAAGTTGTCTCTGGGATCTGTCTTTTAGTTACTCTTTTTTTCCCACCTGTTCTGAAACATGCTTAAAACTCTCATCTTTAACAACTAGAAAATCCTTCTTTGAGCTGGTCTTCCTCTTGTGTCTGATTTCACAGCTGTATTAGCATTCTTCCTTTTTTTTTTTTTTTTTAAACACACATTTATTTACTTGAGAGGCAGAGTTACAGAAGAGTGGTCTTCCATTCCCTGGCTTATTCCCAAATAGCCACAGTGAATGGAGTTGGGGCTGTCCAAAGCCAGGAGCCTCCTCTGGGTCTCCCATGTGGGTGCAGGGGCCCAAGCACCTTAGCCATCCTCTGCTGCTCTCCTAGGCCACTACCAGGGAGCTGGATCAGAAGTGGAGCAGCCAGGACTCAAACCAGTGCCCATATGGGATGCTGGAGGCTTAATCTACTACATCAGAACACCGATCCCATACTTAGCATTCTTGAGTTGTTTCTGTTTATTGCTACTTTTACTAACATCCTGTTGTCTTCTTTATGTCCTTGTTCACCCACAGCTGCATTAGTGATAACTTGCTTCAACAGGTCTAGTCAGTCTTTTTCTTTAGCATTCATCATATTGATCATCTTCTCCCTTTGGTTTGGTTATGCCGTACTCTACTTTTTTCTTTTTTGCTTCTGTAGTTATCCATTGTCAGATTTCTTTCCAAAGTATCTTATCTTTCTTGTCTATCCCCTTAAACAAACAAAACAACAACAACCACAACAACAAAACTATGTATTTGAAACACAGAGTGACAGAGGCAGAGAAATACCTTCTGTCTGCAGGTTCTCTCCCCAAATACCTGCATTAGGCAGTGCTTGGCCAGACCAAGGCCAGAAGTCTATCCAGATCTCTCACATAGGTGATAGGAACCCAGATTACTTTGTCCACCATCTGATACCTTCTCAGCCATATGAGTAGAAAATTAGAAGAGGAGGATTGAGGCATCACACCTGCTATTATAGGATGTGAGTGTCCCAAGTAGTGGCTTAACCGGTGGCACAATGTCTACCCCTTGTGTCTGTCCCTTCAATGTTGGTGACCATTAGGCTTTAGTCTTCTCTTGTTTCATTCTACAAGAACTACCTGTGTATCCATCTATCATCTCCCTGACTTAAGCTTCAAACTGAGAAATAACTCTTTGAAGGTAACACCGATACTTACATTCACCATGTTCTAGACTCAATATGTTCTGCCTTGATACACTCTTCAAAACCCTGTTGCCTCAGTTGTTCGGTTTGTCCTACTGTGTTCATCATTTCTGAAAATGATTCCACTCTGCCAATGGCCGTAATGACCAGGGCTGGACCAGACTGAAGACGGGAGCTTCTTCCAGATCTCCTAGGTGGGTGTAAGAGTCCAAGGATTTGGGCCATCCTCTCTTGCTTTCCCAGGCACATCAGCAGGGAGCTGGATTGGAAGTAGAGCACCTGAAAGTCGAACCTGCACCCATGTGGGATGCCGGCTCTGAAGACAGTGGCTTGACCCGCTACGCCATAGCACTGCCCCCTAATTCCTGTTCTTATTGTACTTCTTATTCCTTATTCTTATACTTCTTATTCCTTCTCTTATACAGCGAATCAAGCTCTGTAGATTGTACCTCATTACTTTAAACATTGTATGTCATCCTGTTGATGAACCTTTTAACTTTTATTTAATCATGCTTTTCTCTACTTAACCAGTAATGCAGAGGGAGCATTTTCAAAAGCCAATTGGGATGACATCCCTCTTCCAAGGCATTTTAGTGTATTTTTAAGTCTCTTGTCACTTTTTCCCCTCTCTGCAGAGCTGTCTCCCTAAACTTTAGCTATATCCTGCTTTCTATTTATACGACAGGAAATTCCTTCTCTTACTTCCATCCTTATACGTGCTCTTCTAGTAACTTTTCATCTCTCCCACCCTCTTGGTTGGAAATAAGTTTTGAGTTTTTATGCAGTTTGGGTCCTGCTATGTACAGTATGGTAAAAAAAAAAAAATTAGGAGAATGAGCTTACAGTTTACCAGTTGCATGTATTGATTGCTGTATTTTGTAAAGATTTATTTCCTAGAGGAAGTTTTCTTGGGATATTAGTACATATTTTTAGAACAGCTTTATTGATATATAATTTATGTAAATAAAATTTACTCTTTTAAAGTTCATATTTCAGTGGTTTTAGTATATTCACAATTTTGCATTCTTCGCCATAATCTAACTCCAGAACATTTTTTTCATTCCAAAAAGGAAACCTCTTTTCTGTTAGCAGTCAGTCTCTATTCACTTTTTTTTTTTTTAAAGATTTATTTATTTATTTGAAAGGCAGAGTTAGAGAGAGAGAGAGACAAAGAGATCTTCATTCATTGGTTCACTCCTCAAATGGCGGCTAGCTGAGCTGAACTGAAGCCAGGAGCCCGGAGCCTCTTCTGGGTCTCCCACATGAATGTAGGGACCCAAGAACTTGGGCCATCCTCTGCTGCTTTCCCAGGCACGTTAGCTGGGAGCTGAATGGGAAGTAGAGCAGTGAGGACTTGAACTAGCGCCCATATGGGATGCCAGTGCCTCTGGTGGAGGCTTTATCTGCTAGGCCACAGCGTGGGCCTCTTCTGCATTCAGCCACTGGCAACCACTGTGTTAAAGTCACTTACCTTGCCTACTTTTCTTACATATATATAACCACCATCTTACTGTTGACTGGTTTCTTATAAAGGATATTACTGAGAGTACAGATGAGGAGATGTGTAGGGAAAGGCATGGGGACAAGCCGGCGCCGTGGCTCAACAGTCCAATCCTCTGCCTTGCAGCGCCAGAACACCGGGTTCTAGTCCCGGTTGGGGCACCGGATCCTGTCCCTGGGCCCTGCACCCCATGGGAGACCAGGAGAGGCACCTGGCTCCTGCCATCGGATCAGCGCAGCGCGCCAGTCGTGGCGGCCATTGGAGGGTGAACCAACGATAAAAGGAAGACCTTTCTCTCTGTCTGTCTCTCTCACTGTCCACTCTGCCTGTCAAAAAAAAAAAAAAAAAAAAGGCATGGGGACAGAGATGTGGAGCTTCTATGCCTTCTGATATTCCACCTTCCTGGAACCTCCATGTGTTCAGCTATCTGGAAGCGCCTCAGATTTAATTTCTAAAAGGGTAAATACAGAGATAATCCATATAGATCAAAGCTCTTGAAAGGGAGATGAGGGTGATTAAAAAATATTTGCGAGACAGAGCTCCCTTCTGCTGGTTCAATTCCCAGGTGCGTACAGAGGCAAAGCTGGGAGCCAGATGTTTCATCTAGGTCTCCCCTGAGGGTAGAGGAACCCCATTACTTGAGCCATCATTTCTGCCTCCCAGTGTCTCTATTAGCAGTAGCTGGAACCAGGAGCTAGAGTCAGGGTTTGAACTCGCGTATTCTGATAATAGGATGCAGTCATCCTAACAGGGGTCTTAACCATTAGGCCAAATGCAAGAAGGGTGATGGTCTTCAGTGTTTTTTTTAAAGAATACATAGGCTTCTTGAGACCACAAAGTTTGAGAATCCTTGCTTTATAGCATCCCATTATATGATTTTTGGAATTTGTCCATTCTGTTATTGATGAATAGTTTAGGGTCTTGGGTCCAGTGTCCCCAAGGACAACTGGTAAACACTGGTACAACCAGGGCTTCCATGTTCTGCTGAAGAACAAGTGACATTTCCAGGTCATTCCAGAGCTTTCTCTCCAGTCCTTCTACTGAACCTTGCCTAGAAACATGACAATGGAGATACACAAGACTCTTCTCACCCTGACTCTGGACTGATCCTCTTTCCCAAAAGTTATCACTTACACTTGAACCTATAATGAAGGGGGTGAAAAGCCGTCAACTGTGCATTTTCTTGATTCAGAGAAGTCATTTGGCTAACTGGAATTCCAAATGCAAAAAATCTAAGCCTGTCTTCACAAGAAGCAAGTCGGACAGACCTCAGTGCCCTTGGACTCAGTGACACCCACAGATGAGCCAGTACCAGGTGCTCAGTATGTGAAGCATAAGCTGATTTTGTTGTTTCTTACCTGTTCAAAAACATACTTGTATTGAATATGGGTAGAATTGTGAGTCATAGGTTTGTGAATCATGTTTTTTAACCTTTTGTAGTTTTATAGTCCTGTCAGCAACTACAGAAGCTCTAGTTGACTTATATCCAAATAAGGCACTTTTAATTATGGGAAGATATTAAAGAAGGTTGTTAAATTTTTACACATGTGTTAGGTATTCTATGTCAGCATAGCAAAGGAAGTTAAAATTCATTCTTTGATGGGACTGGGAATGGGAAAGTGAGGAGAAGGGGGGGGTGGGAAGGTGGGGTATGATGGGAAGAATCGCTGTATTCCTAAAGTTGTACTTATGAAATTTGTACTCGTTAAATAAACGATTTCTTTGGGAAAATAAATACATTCTTTGATGTCAGTTTTAATTTGGTTTCAGCCTAGCCGAGACACTGAGCCAAGTACTTGCTCTAAGCTTTGGGACCCAAAGCAGCACTCTGATGTGGGATGTGGGCATCCAAGCAGCAGTTTAACCCACAGTACCACAACACCCACCCACTAGAGTAAAAGTTTGATGAACATCAATGTATTTTCTTTTTTTTTTTTTTTTTAATTTTTTTGACAGAGTGGACAGTGAGAGAGAGAAAGGTCTTCCTTTTGCCGTTGGTTCACCCTCCAATGGCTGCCGCTGCCGGCGCACCGCTCTGATCCAAAGCCAGGAGCCAAGTGCTTCTTCAGGAAGCTGGCCTGGAAGAGGGGCAACCAGGACAGAATCTGGTGCCCTGATCTGGACTAGAACCCGGTGTGCCAGCGCCACAGGCGGAGGATTAGCCTATTGAGCCACGGCGCCAGCCTCAATGTATTTTCATGATCTTTTCTTTAAAAATCTATTTATTTACTTGAAAGACAGAGAGAGAGAGACATCTTCACATAAGGGTTATTTTTCTTTTTTCTTTTCTTTTTTTTTTTTAGGATTTATTTATTTATTTGAAAGTCAGAGAGAGGAAAGAGAGAAGTCTTCAATCCACTGGTTCATTCCCCAATTGGCCACAGTGGCCAGAGCTGCGCCAATTCGAAGCCCGAAGCCAGGAGCTTCTTCAGGGTGCAGGGGCCTAAGGACATGGGCCATCTTGTACTGCTTTTCCAGGCCATAGTAGAGAGTTGGGTCAGAAGTGGAGCAGCCAGGTCTCCAACCGGCGCCCATATGGAATGCTGGCACTTCGGTCCAGGGCGTTAACCCGCAGTGTCACAGCACAGGCCCCTAAGCTTGAGTTTCTTTACTGATAAAATGAGGTGATTACAGTAGATGCCTCACAGGATTTGCTGGGAGGGTTAAACGGGATACTGGTGGAAAGCATTTGGCATTGACCCTACAATATAATGCTAAAGAAGGATAGGCTCAAGAGGATAGCCACTGAGAGAAGACAGCACAAAAAGGTGGCATCTTCAACTCTTTGGAAATCATTACTTAGGGATCAAGATGTTTTTATTATTGCATGAGAAATAACTGGAAATCATCCTTAGAAAAATTTGTGAAACTAAAAATAGTACAGGCAACACTCATGTTCTGTTTGTCTAGAGTTGCCTGTAGTTAATAATTCCCATTTTTAAACCATTTATACACATTTTATCTGTGTGTCTACATAACTTTTTTTTTTTTTTAAGATTTACTTTATTTATTTAACAGGCAGAGTTACAGAGAGAGGCAGAGACACAGAGAGAGAGGTCTTCTATCCGTTGCTTCACTCCGCAGATGGCTGCAATGGCCGGAGCCATGCCGATCTGAAGCCAGGAGCCAGGAGCCTCCCCTGGGTCTCCCATGTGGGTACAGGGGCCCAGGGACTTGCCCATCCTCCACTGCTTTTCCAGGCCATAGCAGAGAGCTGGATCGGAAGTGGAGCAGCCGGGACTAGAACCAGCACCCATATGGGATGCTGGCACTTCAGGCCAGGGTGTTAACCCGCTAAGCCACAGCGCCGGCCCCAACTTTTTTCTGAATCATTTGAGAATAAGTTGCCTGTGTCATGGCTCATTATCCTCAAATAGTTTGTATTTTTTTAGAGTAGGAATATTTTACATAAACACAGTACAGTTAACAACTTAATGAATTTACATTTGTATATTGTTACCTAATATGTCATCCATGTTTCAGTTTTATTAGTTGATATTATCCCTTTCAATATAGAATTCAGTCCAGGGGAAGTTATGACATTTAGTTGTTATATCTGTTTAGTATTCTCTTTCATTTTCTTTTTTTTTCCTTGACATTGATATTTTTGAAGAAGATTGTATCTCCCCTTTCCTTTTAGAAAAGAATGTAGTACCTCTCTTCTACTTTTAACACATAGACCTTTCCTCATTTGTAGGATGTTTGTAGGATGTTTCTTCTTGATCAGATTGAGGTTATACGTTCTTGGCCTAAATGCTGCATAGCTGGTGGTATATTTTCTAGATTTCTTATTTGGAAGCACATGGTGCATATCTGTGCCTCATTAGTGATTTAATTTTGATGACCCCATGAAGATGTTGCCCAATTTCTCCACTGTATAACTGGTTTGATACTCCCTGCCCTGTCTCCCTGCCCCTACAATTGAAAATAAGAATATGATTGTGGAGAGACTTTTAAGACCGTGGAAATAAGGGCTGGTGTTGGAACGAGTAGGGGGAGAATGGCAAGCTGCTGCTTGACTGTGAGCACAGGTTCACGTCCTGGCTGCTCCACTTCTGATCCAGCTCCCTTGTAATGCACCTCGGAAGGCAGCAGAATATGACCCAAGTGCTTGGGCCCCTGCACACATGTGGAAATGCGAGTGGAGTTCCAGGCTCCTGGCCTCAGCTTGGCCTAACCCCAGCTGTTGAGGCTATCTAGGAGTGAGCCCTTAGGTGAAGAGTCTCTTTTTCTCTGTAACTGTCTTTCAAGTAAATAAATAGATTTTTTAAAAAGATCATGAAAATACCTTGATGTTCATCAAACTTTTACTCTAGTGGGTGGGTGTTGTGGTACTGTGGGTTAAACTGCTGCTTGGATGCCCACATCCCACATCAGAGTGCTGCTTTGGGTCCCAGCTGCTCCGTTCTCCATCCTACTCCCTGCTAATGTTCGTGGGAAGCAGCAGACAGAGGCTCAAGTACTCGGATTCCTGCCACCCATCTGGGAGGTCTGGATGGAGTTCCTGGCTCCCGGCGATGGCTTGGTCCAGACCTGGCTGTTGTGGCCATTTGCTGAGTGAAGCAGTGAATGGAAGTTTATCTCTATCCCTGTGTGTGTGTGTGTGTGTGTCTGTGTGTGTGTGTGTCTGTGTCTTTCTGTCTCTCTCTCTCTCACATTGCCTTTCAAATAAATAATTTAGTTTTTAAGAAAGTTTTATTCTGGGGCCTGTGCTGTGGTGTAGCAGGTTAAGTCGCCACCTGTAGTGCTGGCATCCCATATGGGCGCCAGTTCAAGACCCAGTTGCTCCACTTCTGATCCAACTCTCTGCTATTGCCTGGGAAAGCAGTAGAAGATGGCCCAAGTCCTTGGGCTCCTGTACCCGCATAGGGGACCTGGAAGAAGCTCCTGGCTCCTGGCTTCAAAAATTCAATTATTTTTAACTTTTTATTTCAATTTTAGGTCTTTCCTCTGTATTCTTAAAGGTTTAATTTTTTGAATATGATGTTAACATACTTTTATAAGTGAAAGAATTATGCTCATGTGTGTCATTCTAAGTCTGTTTTGTACTGATTTATAGAATATCACAGAATAGGTAATTTACAATGAATAGAAATTTGTTTAGCCAAGAACTCCATCCAGGTTTCCAATGTGGGTGGCAGGGACCACTTGGGCCTTCTTCCACATAAGCAGGAAGGTGAATCAGAAACAGAGGAACAGGGACAGAAATTGGCACTCCAGTATGAGATGCAGGATTCCCAAGCAGTGGTTTAACACGCTGTGCCACAACACTTACCTTGCAACTTTTTAAGTTTTAAGCCATAAAGTATGACTTTGAAGAAGAAGGCAATTTTATAAAAAACTTAATGTTGGCCGGCGCCGTGGCTCAACAGGCTAATCCTCCGCCTTGCGGCGCCGGCACACCGGGTTCTAGTCCCGGTCGGGGCGCCGGATTCTGTCCCGGTTGCCCCTCTTCCAGGCCAGCCCTCTGCTGTGGCCCAGGAGTGCAGTGGAGGATGGCCCAGGTGCTTGGGCCCTGCACCCCATGGGAGACCAGGAAAAAGCACCTAGCACCTGGCTCCTGCCATCGGATGAGCGCGGTGCGCCAGCCGCAGCGCGCCGACCGCGGCAGCCATTGGAGGGTGAACCAACGGCAACGGAAGACCTTTCTCTCTGTCTCTCTCTCTCACTGTCCCCTCTGCCTGTCGAAAATAAAAAAAAAAAAAAAAAATAAAAAAAATAAAAAAAAATAAAAAACTTAATGTTGTTGATGTGTATTAAGTTATAGTTGAATAAAGAAGGAAATTCTGGAATTCTTTTGTATGTTATGTACTGCATATTTTTCTAAAAAATAAGCCATAAGAAAGGATTTTTATTTTTTTACCATAAGGAAATGATCAGTGTTTGGGGAAATAGATAACATTTCTCCTGATTTGAACATCAGCCAATGTGCAGATGTGTCAGAAATATCATGCATGTCAGGTGATTTTTTTAATCCAAATAAACTAAAACTTTTTTTTGAAAGGTTGAGAATTAAATATATACCAGAGACATACAAACACAAGGCAGGAGTGGTTATATTAATTTCACATAACACATGGAATTCAAGACAGTAAACTTATCATTTAATTCCATTTTGAAGTACCCTCTTAGGCACGTGCAAAAGTGAAGAGAAAGTAAAGAATGACTAAATCTGTAAGAACTCGTGATGGAAAATAATTTGTGATAGATACTTTAATTTTAGTTTGTTACAGTGTGTGCCTACCTATAATATGTGAATCTTAAGAAGGACAACCAAGTATCCTGTAATGGAAGAAACCCCAGTGATCAAAGAAGAAAGTAGGGAGAAACAAAAAAAAAGAATTCTAGTTGGAAGAGTTCTGCTAATAATGTAGAGTTGAAAAAGAGTTATAGAATAGTTATAGAATGTTTGCCTAAAGCCTTTAGCTTTGTTTCTGTTGTTTGGTTATGGTGGCTGTTTTTTGTGAGATTAGATTTTTTTCTTTTTTTTTACTCCATAGGTCTTTATAAAGCCCTAGCTATATTCCAGGCCCTTCTGTTAGAGAACAAGATAAACTTGATCCCTTACCTCTTAGAATTCACCTTACGGTAATGGACATGGAATATATTTAAGATTTTTACAAATCATGATATAGATGCTCTGAAGAGAATAAATCGTAATGTGATGGCAAGTAATGGGAGAAAGAATGATTGGAAAATGAGATCTGATTGTTGAAGACAGCTAGACAAAGACCAGGCAGATAAACTACCTTGAGATGGAAAAAAGAACGGAGAGAAGGGCAGTGTAGGGACAGAAACTGGTTAAGCAAAGGAAAGAAGAAAGGAACAGCCTCAGATGTGTTTATTCAGGCGTATATTGACCATCCTAAGGAGTTGGGATTTAGTTATAGGTGCAATGTGGGAAACTATTCAAAGGGTTTAAGTATGGAAAATTACTTGATACAGTAAACATTTTTAAAAAGTGACTCTTGGCTTTGTGTGGAATTGAAGCAGAAGGCAAGTACAGAAGCAATTATTGTATTTAACAGTGCTGTAGGAGAGAGAGGATAGTGGCTTAGATGAGGGAGGGTCCTTGCGGCTAGTAGAGATGTAAGAAGTAAGGGTTGGTTGGTATACTAGTGTACTTTGCAGGTAGGAATTCTTAATGGGCTGTATATGGGAAGTAAAGGAAATAGTTTTAAATATAGGGTTTTATTTGTAAAGAAGTGAACATTTAGAATGGATCTGTTTAAAAAAGTTTTTAATGCTAATATTCTACATGATTTCTTGATGCTTTTACCATTTTTATTTTAATTTCTGTTTTAGGCTTATGCATCTGGATGTGACATTGTAATACTGGGAAGTGATTTTGAAAGATTACAAATAATACCAGGAGCTAAACATGGAAATATTCAAGTAGGATGTGTAGACTGTTCAATGCAGCAAGGCAAGGTTTGTAATCTTATGGTAATTTGCAAATTTATCTTGACTGTGATTTTTGTCAGGTTAATATTTGAATATTTTTTTGTTTGACTTTGAGACAAGGACAAGGTATCTACAAATTACTTGTTTCAAGTTTCTAAGTTGCATTTGAGAGCATCAGGGTTCTGTTTGTAAATAATTTGAAAATGTAATCTGTGAGTTGAGACAGAAATATAATACTATCTGTAGAAAAGGCCTAAAGCTTACTTATTTAAAATTAATTATACTGAGGGAAAGGAATGACAAATCTTCAATCTGTTTATAAATAAACTGGAAGAAAAATCATGTGGCAGAACAAGTAGTTATCTTCTTGTAACTTCTGAATAAACTTCTGAGAAGAAGATCAATACTTCTCAACTCTGTTATAGTTTGTTAATTTCTTACATGATTGTAAGAAAAATGAAAAACTTTATCTGGACTTTAGTTTGCATGTGAGATGTGTAAAGGTAACTTTGAAAGCAAAACAGAAACAAGAAGCAATGCATAGAGTTCTACATCAGATTAAATTATGATGTTCTAGAATGGGAATCTTACTTAGTAGGCAGCATAGTTTATTGCTTAAAATAGCACCACGTAGGTGTGGATGTTCAGGCCTGTGTACAGTTTTAGCTAGACTGGGCTGAACTTTGCACATTTACTTTTTTTCAGATATGTGTTTGGTTGGACAGCTTTGTTCTTGTTAAAATAACGTTTGCTTATTTATTTTCATCGATTTGAAGGACAGAGACAGAGATGGATCTATTCACTGGTTAACTCCGCAAGTGCCAGCAACAAGGTTCTTGGGCAGGCTGAAGCCAGGAGCCTGGTATTCCATTTGAGTCATGCATATGAGTGGCAGAGGCCCAAGCACTAGCCTTCGGTTGCTGCCTGCCAGGTTGCCTTAGCCGAAGCTAGACTGGCAGCACAGGCACTAGGACTCAGACTCCCGCTCTCATGTGGCATGTGGACTTCCCAAATGGCTTCTTAACTGTTCTGCTAGATGCCTTCCTCAGCAAACTTACTATTTTTTTTACTGCTAGATATTAAAAAATATTGTTTGATGAAACATCTAATGAAATCTAGAGATGTCATTGGAACAGTTAATGTGAGGAATCAAAGGGGTCATGTAAGAGTCCAGGGATTCACATCCTGATAAACCTGTATTTACTCATGGTAACAGGAGTTTGCATTGTTGCAGTCTTTACATATTTGTGGGAGTACTGTCCTTTTGTTGTCCCTGTGTCCCTTCCCTTTGATATAGTTATAAGTGTCTTTCTTCTGTTGTTCTATTACTATATTGCAAAAATTATCTTTATTATGAAATGCTAAAAAGCCTTGACCCTTCCCTGTTTTCTTTTTCCATTCTCTTCATGTTTTGTATGTTTTGTTTGATCTCCTAGTTCTGTACGTTTATAATCTTTATTGTTGTACTTTATTTTTATTGAAATAATTATTTTACTATAGAAAAACTTGCTCACAACATCAAGACTTACATGGGATAAGATTAGAAATCTAATTAAATAATTTTTAGTGAGAGCTATCTTTTTGTGATAGGCTAAACTACATTACAGTCCAAGTTAGGATGAAGAAGGCATTTGGATTTTTGGTCATTATAATACAGGGCAGATTTCCTTTGTTGGCAGATATCAGTATTATCAAAGTGTTCCTTAAAATGTCAGGAAGAAAATTTGCAGGTTCTGTTACACGGGAACCTCTTTTAAGAGTTAATGTACGTAGATACAATAGTTTTTCTTTTTCTTAAGATTTTATTTAAAATTTGACAGGCAGAGTTACAGATAGACTGACTGAGAGAGAGAGAGAGAGAGAGAGAGAGAAAGAGAGAGGTCTTCCTTCCGTTGGTTCACTCCCCAAGTTGGAGCTGTGCTGATCCGAAGCCAGAAGCCAGGTGCTTCCTCCTGGTCTCCCATGCGGGTGCAGGGCCCAAGCACTTGGGCCATCCTCCACTGCCCTCCCGGGCCACAGCAGAGAGGTGGACTGGAAGAGGAGCAACTGGGACTGGAACCTGGTGCCCATGTGGGATGCTGGCACCACAGGCGGAGGATTAACCAAGGGAGCCACGGCGCCAGCTCCCAGCTTCTTTTAGTTTTTACACCTATGTTCTTCCTGTGTCCTAAAATTGGGTACTTACTGCCTCTTGAGATCCTGGCCAGACTAAAAGACCCAAACTAAACACTCCCTCCCAGGTCCACTTAGTACAGGTAATTTCTATACCTTACAAACAGAAAACTTCAAATAGCCATTTGAAGTCCCCCCCCCCCCCATCAGCATGTTATTTCATCACTTCTGACCCCCTCTCTTCACTGTATCATATGGGGTTTCTTCTATCCCCAGTTCATTTATTGTCTCTATTTTTCCTTATCCATATATATCTAGCTCCATCTGATTTCTGATATTTTGTTTGTCATATAGAACTTACTCAAGCTATAAAAGGAACTACTTTATAAAACATTGAGGAAGGGTTATGCTCTAATGATTAAAAGAGTACATGTAAAATAAATGAAAATAGAATATTTAAAACAGTGTACTTGGGGAATTCACAGAGGAATAGATCTAAGTTTTTATTTTTTAAAGATTTATTTATTTGAAAGAGTTAAATATAGAGAGGTGGAGATGGAGAGAGGAGAGAGAGAGAGAGGAGGTCTTCTGTCTACAAATTCACTCCCCAAATGCCTGCAGTGTACGGACCTGGGGCAGGCTGAAGCCAGGAGCCAGGAGCTTCATCCACGTGAATCCAGGAGCCCAAGCACTTGAGCCATTCTCTGCTGCTTTCCCAGGTGCATTAGCAGGGAGCTGGAACAGAAGTGGAATAGCCAATACTCAAACTGGCACCCATATGGGACGCCAGCACTGTAGGCTGGGGCTTTAACCTGCTGTGCCACATTACTGGCCCCCTCTAAGTTTTATTTTTAAAAAGTATATTACCAGAATTTAAACGATGAAGATAAGTAACTCAAAAGTAATTGTTAAATTGTATCAAATTTCATACCTGATAAAGAATGCATTGATATCTTTTCTTCTGTGAGGAAAACAATAATTACTTTCCATACTAAATATAGTTTGTTATGTGATGTTTTACCAGTGTTATTTCAGTTCCTAAAGTAATATGGTTATGAAGGTAGTTTTATGCATATTATAAACACAGACAAAGCGAGTAAGGTTAAGAGAGTTTAGCTTGCTAGTTACAAGGTAAATGACAGTGCTAAGATTCTGACCCAAATGTGTTAGTCTTTGCCACTGAAGTTGCCAAGTATCAGTGATGGAAATTGTGTATGTGAATGTATTTAAAATGAAACTTTATTTCTTTTGATCTGTACATGAGCTAATATAACCATAGTAAGTTTTCTTTTTTTCTTTTTAAAAGATTGCAGCATCCTATGGAAACATCATCTCTGTTTTTGAACCAGTTAACATACCAAAACAAAAGAAAAATTTGGTCAGTAATTTATTTTTCTCTTAGTAATTGAAATGTCTTACGTGTTAAAAGAGTATAAAATCATCATGATCATTAAATAAATAAATATATGTAATAATTGAATATACATATTAAGTCCTACTTCCATATTAGAAAATATATCTGAATCTTTCATTGGAATAGAATTAAACTAAGTCTTGCCAATAAATTGTCCTGAAATGCTTTGCATTTTTACTTCTGACACTTTTTATTTGATGATAAATATTTGAAGAGTCCATAACCTAACGTTTGGCAGTTACTTTATTGCTGGTATCAAACAACATTGCTCAGCCATATATGGCACTTTATTCTTGGTTTTTGTACTTTTTTTTTCCTTGTCTTTTGCTTTCATACGTGTGTACTTAAATTTGCATGTTATATTGGCATAATCCATATACTTCAAAGACTTTCTTGAATTTACTGTGTCATATAATTGTTAGTAGATTAATGAATGTTTTTCTTTATAAGGAAACTAGAAATAGTTTTGAAAACTGGCTTATCTGTGGATTGTAAATACTGGGATTATATAGTAGATTTGATAGTTGCTTTAATGCATGTTGTTGTCTCTATTGCTACTAAAGGTTAAGGTAGTGGGTTTTGTTTTGTTTTGTTTTAAGATTTTTATTTATTTGAGAAGGTAGAGTTACAGACATAGAGAGGGAGAAACACAGAGAGAGGTCTTCCACCCGCTGGGTCACTCCAAATGGCCACAATGGCCGGAGCTGGGCCGATCTGAAGCCAGAAGCCAGGAGCTTCTTCTGGGTCTTCCAGGTGGGTGCAGAGGCCCAAGCACTTGGGACATCTTCTACTGCTTTCCCAGGCCATTATCAGAGCGCTGGGTCAGAAGAGGAGCAGACGGGACTTAAACCAGTGCTCATATGGGATGCTGGCGCTGCAGTTGGAGGCTTAGCCTACCGTGCCACAGCGCCTGCTCCTAAGATATAAACGATATGAAAGAGGATCAACATAGTGTAGTTGGAAGAGCATAAGGAGTCAAAGTTCTGGTTTCTGTTTCTGCTGCTGCCTGGCTATTTGATCCTAATCAAATCAGGCTTATGAGGTTCTTTTCTTAACTCTGAAACTAACTGATCAATATCTTTTTTAAAAAAAGATACATTATTTATTTGAAAGGCAAAGTGACAGAAAGAGATCTTCTATCTGCTGGTTCAGTCCTTAAATGGCCACAATATCTGGGGCTGGTCCAGGGTGAAGCTAGGAGCCTGGAACTCCATCCTGGTCTCCCTGTTGGGTGGCAGGGGCTGGATTGGAAGCAGAGCAGTTGGGAATCAGCACTCTGATAGGGGAGTATTATAAGGATGATGTTATATTAATATATGTGTAGAAATGTATTATTATAAAGAATTAACCATTATTTTAGTATTAGAAATACCTTTGTTTGTTTTGATAATTTTCATGTCATTTTCACTTAACTCATTAGTAACATAAAATTTGAGGAGGAAGCTATTATTTCTTCTTTTATGAACGAGGTAACAAAGGCCCAAAGAAAGTGAGTGACTTGACCAGTGAAACAGCTCTTGAGCTGCAGAACTAGAGTGAAATTAAGAGTATTAATTCCTGCATGTGAGCATTTGTTCTGTGCTGTGTGTTAATGAAAATTTTTTCTCCAGGCACTTGGAGAGAGTATCCATGATTCTTCCCAATTCCTATTTATGTTTATAGGTTTCCCAGTGAATCCAATATTAGAGGCTCATATAGCCTTATGATTTAGTAACTGACAGTAATAAAAATAAATTTTAAAGGATGTCACCCCAACCAGAACAATGTATTTCATTAACTATTTGAGTGAAATAATTAGCTTTTAAAAATATTTTATTTTAAAAATCCTTTATTTATAAGGATAGAATTAAGATTTTTAATTTTTGTTCATTTTCCCTTTTACTAATTACAATAGGTGAATGTAATGGTGTAAAAAACTCAAGAGGAAGCTCGTTATCAGTAGGCAGCCTGACTTTATAGAGAGGCTTGAGAAAAAAAAATACCTCTGATTAGGAAGGGAAAACTGGTTCAAATAGAAAAGAAAAGAAAATCATTGACTTGGAAGAGGTACAAAGTCTGCAGTTTTAGAGGATAGTCTCAGACTCTGTAGGCCTTGGGGAAACAAAAGATTTTCCTGAGACTGGCATTCTGGTACACTGGGTCAAGCTGCAGTTTGTGGTACAGGTATGCGATAATGGAGCCCTGGTTTAAGTACTGGCTAGTCTACTTCTGATCTAGATTCCTGGTAACACACCTGCAAAGGCAACAGAAGATGGACTCCTGCTATTCATGTGGGCACCAGAATGGTTTCAGCCTGGCCCGGACCTGCCTGTGGAGGCTATTTAAGGAGTGAACGCAAAGATAGAAGTTCTTCCCCCTCTTTTTGTTGCTTTGCCTCACACACACACACACACTCCCTTTTCTTTGTACATTCCGGAATATTCTTTTCAAATGGTGTTTATTCATGAAAGGTGTACCTCAGAATTACTAGGGGATACGTGTGTCCCTGTACTGCCCTGGGAATTTCTAAAGCTGTAGGTGTCTGATTGTGTCTGTGTACTTGTGTGTCTAGTTCTTGAGAGGGTTTTGATGTACAGTATGACTGAGAGCCAGGTAATGTTTCATGAAAACATATTCTGATGGCTGCCTATAATATTGGGATCACCTGGGACTCCATTCTTGGCCTCTTGAACTTGAATTTTTGGGTGCCAATACTGGAAATCAGAATTTTGCTTTAAACAAACTCTACAAAGTTTTAGTGGAGAACAATTTTGTATGGTTTACATTTTACATGCTTCTGATGATGTCAGAATCACCTGGATCAATGGTAGCCAGGGTGCGTGCTCTGTAGTATTATTGCTGCTGCTGTGATGAACACCAGTTCTGGTCAGTACGGCTAAGTATTCTATTTACAGTTTTCTCAGAGTTGGGCAGTTGTTAGTGAAGATAGCCAGGTTTTCTTTTCTTTGATCGTATTCAGATTCTGCTTCTACCCCAGCATGTGCTTTATACTTTCCATAACAAGCTAGAGCATGGAGTTGATCAGCTCCATAGACACTTTTCATCTTTGCAGCCACCATCTTTCTCACGTAGGTGTGGGACAGCCCACAGCCAAAAGCAGTCAGAAGACAGCTGGAGAGCAGGAAATGCTAATTGAATTATTATCCTGTTCTCATCCACTTGATAGTTAGAGTAACAGAGAGAGAGAAGGAAAGAAAGAGGGAGATCTTCCATCCTCTGATTCACTCCCCAAAAGACCACAACAGCCAGGACAGTGAAATCAGCTTAGTAGGCTGAATCCTGAATTTAAAAAGAAAATGAAATAAAGTAGAAAATGTCAGAGTATATCATATGTAATAAGGATAAAGCTAGGTTCTTTAGTTTGTGTATGTGTTTTGAACTGCTGTGCAGCATTTATTTCTTACTGATTTTCAAGCAGAAAAATTGAAAAAATCTTTTCAAATGAAAGACCTTAAATTACATATTATTAAGGAGGTATTACATGTCTTATTTTAACTTTCTCCATATACCGTCATGATCTCAGATGGGGGTAAAGCTTGAAATAGAGCCACAGACATACATTTAAAATTAAACTTCTGTCTTTATAATTAATAATAACAACAAGAGCAGTGATCTTATATGAGGATTATCCAAGGTAGTACAAGCTTATTCACTTCATAGTAAAGACAGACTTTTGGACCTCTAGGGATGGGTATTCTGTGTCTAATCTCCTCTGTCATATGTTCTCTGTTTTTCTTGACCGAATTGAACCTTTTTTTTCTTTAGAAATGACTACATGTGTTTTTATAAGAATGATGAATATGACTATTTGCATTTGACAGGAAAAATGCTAATTGTAGTTGCCTAATTGACCTTTTTTCATTTTAGGAATTATATAGTCAGTGGCAGAAAAGTGGCCAATTTTTTCTGGAGTCAATAGCACACAATATAACTTGGGATCCCACAGGTGAGAAAATAAGCAGGTTAATTGACATGAAATATCACTTGCCTAGGCTGTTGCTTTCATTATTGTAACATATAGTGCTAGTTCTGCTCTGTGTGAGATTGTGGAAAATATAAAAGTAAGTACAACAGATTGTGGCCTTTTAGAATTTATACCAAAATGAAGACAGATAAGCACTGTAATAAATCACAGAATATGGTAAATGCCATAATGGGAATATCAGTTTTTGGAATGATATCTTAAATTTCTTGGTTTAGTTGAAGAGGAATCTTTTGATTTATGAATAGATAGATGTTAACAGTGAGAATGGGTTGATGGAGTAGGGGAAAAAGAAGTGAATTCTCAGAAGAGATAATATATGCCCAAGTATCTATTTCTGCATTAAAAAAAATCCCAAAATTTAGTGGCTCAAAACAGCAGTGGTTATTTGTGTGAATTAGGAATTACCACATGGCCTCAAAGAAATGGCTTGTCTCTTGTTCCATGTGTGATTGGCTGAAGCAATTCTGTCTATAGCTAAAAGATCCAAGAAAAATGTTGTTCATATATCTGGGCTTTGGTGCTTCTTGCTGTCTGTCAGAATATTGCCTTTGTTCTCTACATGGCCTCTCTTTCTGTATGGCCTTTCTAGCAGGGGAGCCTAGATTTACATGGTAACTGGATTCTGAGAGTGAAGATAGAAGCTGCAAAGATTCCTTAAGTCTGGCAAAACTGGCTTATATTCAAGGTATGGGAGAAATAGACTCCATCTCTTTATGATAGATGCAGCAGAATCATATTGCAGAGGGCGTAGGCACAGGGAAACATGATTTATTGGGAGATGTTTTGACCATTCTACCATAGTGAGCAAAGACACAGAGAAAGCAAGCCTAAGATACACCCTAATAGCAATTAACAGTTCACTCGGGCTAGAGTCCCAGTGTATGGTCGTGAGAACGTAAGACAGCAGAATATTGTGGAATTCCTTTAAAATTATGGTAAAGCATTGAAATTTAATTCTTTTTTCTTAGATGTATTTAATTACATCTTTACAGGGAGAGAGAGGTCTTGTATCTGGTGATTCACTTCCCAGATGGACTCAATTGCCTGAGATGAGCTAAGCCAAAACCAGGAGCCAGGAGCTTTATCCAAGTCTCCCACACGGATGGCAGGGGCCCAAACACTTGGGCCATCTTCCACTTCTTTTCCCAGGCACATTAACAGGGAGCTAGATTGGAAGTGGAGAAGCTGAGATACAAATTGGCACCCATATGGAAGCCACCGTCAAAAGTGGTGGCTTTACTCACTGTGCTACACTGTCAGCTCTGGAATTTAATTCTTTTTAATTGTCTAAAAATTGTTAGAGATTTTTGAAAGAAGCTCATGGCATGTTAATATATATGGGTTTACATGATTGTTCTGCTAGCAGTGACTTAGGAAGAGCAAATGAAGGAGGAATGGGAGCCAGAGGGACTCTTTGAGGAGGATGCATTCACAGTAGTCTGAGTGAGAAGAACCTGTTTCAGTGACTTTGCCAAAGTTGGTACTCAGTATTAAATGAATTGATGACTCATGAAAGGAGAGCATGGTAATGAAATACATTTAGGCAATAGAGTTGGCTTTACTTGACAAGTGGATGTGAGATTACTTTGAGAATATCTGCACAAGAAAAATGATATGTAGGAGTTGGAAGTAGTGATTTGTTGATGGTGTTCGGATGTATGGCATTTTAGATGCTTGCATTATCATAAAGCAATAGATGAAATTTGAATCTAGAACATAAGAAATTCTCTTTGAAACAAGGATTTAGAAGTCATCAGTTTAGATAAAGGAAATAGTTTTAGTTTTCATAATGTAGTAGCTAACACTGCTGAGGAAAATGCTGATTTAGAACACAAACTTCAGAAATACTTGAAGTTATTTTAGAAGATAAAAGATAAATATACTTTGAGAATTTTAAAATCATACAATCTTTCTTTTAAAAGCTTTTATTTGGCTGGTACCACGGCTCAATAGGCTAATCCTCCGCCTTGTGGCGTCAGCACACCGGGTTCTAGTCCCGGTCAGGGTGCCGGATTCTGTCCCGATTGCCTCTCTTCCAGGCCAGCTCTCTGCTGTGGCCAGGGAGTGCAGTGGAGGATGTCTAAAACTAAAAGACAAAACAAAACAAAAAAAAAACAAAAACAAACAAACTAAAAAAAAACCAACTTTTATTTAATGAATGCAAATTTCATAGGTACAACTTTTTTTTTTTTTTTTTTTTGACAGGCAGAGTGGACAGTGAGAGAGAGAGACAGAGAGAAAGGTCTTCCTTTGCCGTTGGTTCACCCTCCAGTGGCCGAAGCCAGGTGCTTCTCCTGGTCTCCCATGGGGTGCGGGGCCCAAGCACTTGGGCCATCCTCCACTGCACTCCCTGGCCACAGCAGAGAGCTGGCCTGGAAGAGGGGCAACCGGGACAGAATCCGGCACCCCGACTGGGACTAGAACCCAGTGTGCCAGTGCCACAAGGCAGAGGATTAGCCTAGTGAGCCGCAGCGCCAGCCCATAGGTACAACTTTAGGAATATAGTGGTTCTTTCCCCCCATACCCATCCTTCCACTCCTATCCCACTTCCTACTCCCTCTCCCATCCCATTCCTCAATATGATTCATTTTTAGTTTAACTTTATATAAAGAGAACCAGCTCTATGCTAAGTAAAGATTTCAACAGTTTGTGCCCCCCCTCACATACCATATAAAGTACAGTTTGAGAACAAGCTTTGCAGTTAATTCTCATAGTACAAGTCATTAAGGACAGCAGTCCTACATGGGGAGTAAGTGCACAGTGACTTCTGTTGTTCATTTAATAGTTAATACTCTTACTTATGACATCAGTGATCACCCAAGACTCTTGGCATGAGCTGCCAAGGCTATGGAAGCCTTTTGTGATCACAGACTCCATCAGTATTTGGACAAGACCAAAAGCAAAGTGGAAGTTCTCTCCTCCCTTCAGAGAAAAGTACATCCTTCTTTGATGGCCTCTTCTTTCAGCTGGGGTCTCACTCACAGAGATCCTTCATGTAGGATGTTTTTTGCCACAGTGTCTTGGCTTTCCGTGCCTGAAATGTTCTCACAGGCCTTTCAGCCAGACCAGGAAGACTTAAGGGCGGATTCTGAGGTCAGAGTGCTATTTAAGTTGATTGTCACTCTAGGAGTCGGCTGTGTGGGCTGCTTCCCGTGCTGGACATTCCCTCCTTTTTAATTCTCTCTGTTATTATTACCAGGTACTTGATATTATTTGTATGATCTCTCTAACACTTAATCCTATCTATATGTTCATTTTAACACTTAATATGATCACTTTAACAATTAAGGTGGCGTTTTTACCACCAAATTCAACGGGATTGGAGTCCCATGACAAGTTTTTAAACTGTACCCTTAGAAGTAAGTCTTTAGGACTGTATGTAGAACTATACAGCTTTACAGTTACAAACTTCCTCCTCCCTCTTATTCCCCCTCTTATTTTTTACTGGGATCTATTTTCAGTTGACTTTATATACATATGATTAACTCCATCTTAAGTAAAGAGTTCAACATATAGTATGAAGAAAAGAAAAAAGAAAAAAACTGTCCCTTGACAGTCAAGACGAGGGCTGTTCAAGTCATTGTTTCTCAGAGTGTCAATTTCACTTCTACAGCTTTCATTTTAGGTGCAGTTTTGATTTTCACAGATCAGGGAGAACATATGGTATTTGCCCCTTTGAGATTGGCTTATTTCACTAAGTATAAAGTTTTCCAGATCCATTTTGTTGTAAATGACTGGATTTCTCTTTCTTTCTTTCTTTCTTTTTCTTTTTTCTTTTCTTTCTTTCTCTGCTGTGTAGTATTCCATAGTGTACATATCCCATAATTGCTTTATCCAGTCTGGTTGGTGGACATTTAGGTTGATTCCATGTCTTAGCTATTGTGAATTAAACTGCAATGAATGTGGAGGTGCAGATAGCTCTTTTGTTTACTGATTTCATTTCCCTTGGGTAAATTCCCAGGAGTGGGATGGCTGGGACATATGGTAGGTCTATATTCAGATTTTTGAGGTATCTCCATTCTGTCTTCCATAGTGGCTTTACCAGTTTACATTCCCACCAACAGTGGATTAGGGTGCGCTTTTCTCCACATTCTTTCCAGCTTTTAAAATCATACAATCTTTTAAAATGCTTATTTCTATGTGATTGAGGTTGATGCTATTTAGCTGGTAACCTAGCTGTATATTGTATGCATGCAGTGAGGAGAGATCAGACCTAGTTTGAAATTTGACATTTAGCATAGTACTTTCGAATATTAACACTGCTGTGGGTAGGGTCACATATGCCCCATGTATGTTTATTGTCCTCTTTTTATTATTGATTTCTCATTCTTTTACACCTTACAAGTGTTCCTACTTGAATTATAAATTCTGTGGTTACTCTTATATCTCTATAATCTATTATAATTATTTGTTTGCCTGGCTTGTTTATATATTTTTTAGACAAGGGCAACACTTCTGTTATATTCATTTATTTATATTTACATTTCCAGTGAATAATAAGCTATCAATAAATGCTCACATATTTGATGGATAGTTCTGTGATTATGAAAAGGTCACTTAACAAATAAACACTGGTTAATTCACTTGAAAATTGAGATAGTATCTATTTTCAGTATTGTTTTGAATGATCAGACATTACAGTATGTATGTACCTACTTTGTAAATGATAGAATGCTTCAAATATTGAACAAAACTTGCTGCCTACTTTGCAGTGTCATAAAATAACTGCAATAAAACATTTAATATTTTTTTAAAGATTTATTTTATATTTTTGAGAGTAATAGAGACAGAGATCTTCCATCTACTGGTTCACCCTCCAAATGGCTGCAACAGCTGGAGCTGAGGTGATCTGAAGAAAGGAGCCAGGAGCTGCTTCTGGGGCTCCCACGTGGGTTAAGGGGCCACAGACTTGGGCCTCCACTGCTTTCCCTAGGCATGTTAGCAGGGAGCTGGCGCATGATCAGAAGTGGAATATCCAGGACTTGAACTGGCGCCCATATGAATGCCAGTGGCTTTCTAAACCACTACACCACAATACTGGCTCCCTAAAAATCATATTTACAAAGTAATATTACAAGAAAATTACTTATTTCCTCAACATATCTGGTAGTGGCTTGACATCAACTCAGGACTATTGATTATCTTTTGAATCTTACAAGGCTTAAAATTCACATATAGTTTATTACTTTTTTATTTAGTGATTTGGATGAGAAGTGGACTATTACTATAATGCATTCTTGGATGCTAGTATATATTTTTTTTAATGTTTATTTAATAAATATAAATTTCGAAAGTACAGCTTTCGGATTATAGTGGCTTTTCCCCCATAACTTCCCTCCCATCCGCAACCATCTCATCTTCCACTCCCTCTCCCATCCCATTCTTCATCAAGATTCGTTTTCAATTATCTTTATATACAGAAGACCAACTTAGTATATAGTAAGATTTCAACAATTTGTACCCGCACAGATATACAAAGTATAAATTACTGTTTGAGTACTAGTTTTAATGTTAATTTGCATAGTACAGCATATTAAGGAAAGAGATCATACATGGGAAGTAAGTACACAGTGACTCCTATTGTTGATTTAACAATTGACACTTATTTATAACGTCAGTAATCACCCATGGCTCTTGTCATGTGTTGCCAAGGCTATGGAATCCTCTTGAGTTTACAAATTCCAACCTTATTTAGGTAAGGCCATAATCAAAGTGGAAGTTCTCTCCTCCCTTCAGAGAAAGGTACCTCCTCCTCTGATGGGATCTTAGTCACAGAGACCTTTCACTTAAGTCACTTTTTTTTTGCCAGTGTCTCGGCTTTCCATGCCTGAGAAGCTCTCATGGGCTGTTTAGCTGGATCTGAATGCCTTAAGGGCTGATTCTGAGGCCAGAGTGCTGTTTAGGACATCTGCCATTCTGAGTCTACTGTGTATCCTGCTTCCCATGTTGGATCGTTCTCTCCTTTTTAATTCTATCAGTTAGTATTAGCAGACACCAGTCTTGTTTATGTGATCCCTTTGACTCAATCCTATCTTTTGATCAGGGATGAACTTCAACTGATTACTTTGACTAGTGAGATGGCATTGGTACATGCCACATTGATGGGATTGATTTGGGATCCCCTGGCACATTTCTAGCTCTACCATTAGGGGTAAGTCTGAGTGAGCATGTGCCGAACTGTACATCTCCTCCCGCTCTTATTCCCACTCTTATATTTAACAGGGATCACTTTTCAGTTAAATTTAAACACCTAAGCATAATTGTGTGTCAGTTAAAAGAGTCCAACCAATGGTGTTAAGTAGAACAAAAAATACTAAAAGGAATAAAATAATAAGTTGTTCCTTGACCATCAGGACAAGGACTGATCAGGTCATTGTTTCTCATAGTGTCCATTTCACTTCTACAGGTTTCCTTTTAGGTGCTCAGTTGTCACAGATCAGGGAGAACATATGATATTTGTCCCTTTGGGACTGGCTTATTTCCCTCAGCATGATGTTTTCCAGATTCCTCCATTTTGTTGGCAATGATCAGATTTCATTTTTTTTTTTTTTTTACTGCTGTGTAGTATTCTACAGAGTACATATCCCATAATTTCTTTATCTAGTCTTCCGTTGATAGGCATTTAGGTTGATTCCATGTCTTAGCTATTGTGAATTGAGCTGCAATAAACATTGAGGTGCAGACAGAAGCTAGTATATTTTTACTTTTACAAATGAACTTTGTCTTTTAAACAGTTTAAATATTGTAGGTGAAATATTAATATAGAGTGAGAATATCATATCTGAAATACTTGAAACCAGATTTCAGCTTTTTTAGTTTTTTGCAGTATTTGCATAGACAGTGGCAATGTTGTGCATCCCTAACCCAGAAATACCAGATGCTCTTAAATTTGGATCTTCTTGAGCATTGTTTTGGATTTCAGATTTTTCAGTTAAGGTTATTCAACCTGTATTTAAGTTATGATTAATATTTACTTACTGTAATATACCAGATATTAGGATATAAATTTTTTCCTATAGTATTATTAAACTTACAGTATTGTATTGCTTTCGTATTGTCTCTGGATTCACTGTTGTATGTCCTGTAAATCATGAGGTTTTCTGTTGAGACTTTTCTAGTTTCCCTACCTATTTTATTATCCATATGTCTGTCCTTTTTCTTTCAAATCAATGTATCATTGCATACTGACCTACTTTTGAACCATTCAGTACCTTGGACTCATTCTCATTCAATCAGGTAGTATATCATAATTTCATCTTCAGTGTATGTCAGAAGAAAACTTGTGTGTGATTGTAAGCTTCACAGTGAAATAACATATATTTAAATGAAATGTCTCATTAGTACTTTATTTGCTTTTTTTGTGACTATAAAACTTTTTGCCTGGTTGCTCTGTTTGTTAACTTCTGCTATATGCCAGACGTGTGCTAGAGATTTTGTGTGTATTATAGCTAATCTTTAGTACAACTCTGCACAAACCTGTGGTTTTATAGATGAGAAAATTGGGGCTCAGAGGTTGCCCAGTTAGCTCAATTCACATGACTGACTAAGTGGCTTACTTAGGATTTAGACTCAGGGATTTCTGATATAAAGTCCATGCTTTTGCCACAGAACTACTTTCCTTTGGAAATAAGAAAATGATAATCCCTACAAATACAAATCCATTGATCTTAATTGTCAAGGTAAATGCATTGTTTTCCTTCCCAAATTGCTTGTCCTCCGTTTCTTCTTTGTGTGGATTATAGCACAACCTACTGAACCTGTCAAGTTATGAAGTTGAATCTGTCCTTGAAACCACTTGTTTTCCCCTAGTTTTTTAGTTGATATGACACCTTGACTGCTGTACTTTCTGCAATGTCTTTCAGAATCCTTGATACTTGTAATTATTTGGCTCAGATTCTTATGAGTTACTGGTGAATATTACAGTTAATTAACTAGGTTTCCTTTGCTCTTATGGTTTTCCTAATCTTGTCTGTCTTGAGTTTTTTTTTGTTTGTTTGTTTTCTTTTTTCAAGATGTTATTTATTTGTTTTGAGAAACAGTTACAGACAGAGGGAAAGATAGAGATACGGGTCTTCCATCCGCTTGTTCACGCCCCAAATGGTCAAAATGGCCAGAGCTCGGCTGATCTAAAACCTGGCGGCAGCTTCTTCCAGGTCTCCTGCGTAGGTGCAGGGGCCCAAGCACTTGCCATCTTCTAGGCCATAGCAGAGAGCTGGATTGGAAGAGAAGCATGTGGGACTCAAACTCGTCCCCACATGGGATGCCAGCACCGAAGGCGGAGGCTGCACCCACCACGCCACAGCACCTGTTCCTGTCTTGTATTATTTTTGAAAAAGGGTATTCTTATCTGTTTTTTAAAGTCTTGTGGAAGTTGATTAAGGTGGATTATCTCTAGGAAAAATGCACATATTACGTATACAACTTTTGCATATAATCTCAAAGTCCTCAGTGAATCCATCTTTTGACTGGCCCTTCAGTTAGGCCCTTGTTCAAAATACAGGACTGATTATATAACTTCACTTTGCCACTTATCAAACCTTTTCAGGGGTGGGAATTTGGCCTGGTTAAAATGCCAGTTTAGACACACATGTCGACATTGGAGTGCTGGGTTCAGTTTCAGGCTCTTGGTTCCTGATTCTGGCTTCAGCCAGTGTTTTGATGGCTCAAGTGGTTGGGTGAATTCCTGAGACCCACGTGGGAGACCTGGATTGAATTCTTGGCTCTGTGCTTTGGTGAAGGCTTTGGGCATTTGGTGAGTGAGCCAGCGGATGGGAGCTCTCTCTGTCTAAAAGAGAGAGAGACAAGCGAGAGAGAAGGAAGAGGAGGAGGAGAAGTGGGGGGGAAGGAGGGAAGAAAGAAACCTATTATTCCAAACTACTGTTTCCATCTTTACAATGTATCATATTCCTTAATCACATCAGATTAAAGTGTTCTTGGAAAATAGATGGACTTGCATGGCTTTATTTCTTTATTCATGATGAAACTCCTTTCTGAAATGCTTGTCCCCCTACTGCTTTTTCATCCACAGTTGTAGTTAATTACTTTCAATGGCATTTTCACTACAGGTACACATAATTTCTCTTTCCTGTGTACCCTTGTAACACTTTACATACATTTCTGTAATGTTTATAAAACTTTTAGATTGGACTATAATATTTTAATGTCTTTTTACTGGAATTTATGGTAGAACACAATGGCTTTGTGTTTTTTGTTTTTTTCTTGTCATGTGCCTAGCACAGTGCCTGGTACAAAGGAGAAGCTCATGAAATGTTCATTGAATAAGAATAGATGTCTTACCTTCTTTCCCAAGTTGTAGAACAAAATTAAAATACAACTTTGTTCTTTCTTTCTCCAATTACCCTTTTGTTGTGTGACTTTTCTTGAGAAAATGTATTACCTGTATAGTAATATATGAAACATTTTGAATATATAACTTAACTCACTATTAAATACTTAATAATGGTGAATAATAATTTTTTAGGCAATCGTCTTCTTACTGGTTCCAGCTGTTTACAACTCTGGTCCAACACTAACTTGGAGAAGCCAACTGAAGGTGAAAATCCAGATAAAACAGATCTTGATTTTGGGGATTGGAGATGCATTTGGCATTGCAAGTAAGCACTTAATTAGGGCATTAAAATGATAAACCTACTCTATGTGACTTTAATTCTATTACATATGTGTATTAGTTTGTGTAAGACTGTATTATCGTAAATGGTTGATTTTTAGTTTTTTTTTTTTTCAAGTTTCATTCCTTTATTTGGAAGGTTATGAGAGAGAGGAAGAGAGAGAGAGAAGGAGTGACAGAGCTCTTCTAACCACTGGTTCATTCCCCAAATAGCTGCAATGGCTGGAGCTGGGCTCGTCTGAAGCCAGGAGTCAGGAGCTTCATCCAGGTCTTGCACATGGGTGGCAGGGGCCCAAGCACTTGGGCCATCTTCTGCTGCCTTCCCAGGCACATTAGCAGGGAGCTGCATAAAAAATGGAGCAGCTGGGACTCGAACCAGTGCCCACATGTGCTGCTGGCACTACAGGCAACGGCCTTAGTCCTAAGCCTCTGCTGGCCTCTGATTTTAGTTTTTAACATGGCTTTTCTTATATACAGTATTTTCTGTGTTCCAGAGATTGATTTTTTTTTTTTGTAGATTGTCAAAATAACTAGGACGAAATACAAAAAATATATAAGACCTGTATGATAACGATTAAACAGAAACTTGGTCAACTATACAGAAGAAGACAGAGATACTTTTCATGCTTTGAATGAAAGGCTGACTACAATGAAATAATTATGTTGATCATAATCCCTATTAAAATCCCATTGAGGGGGCTGGTGCTCTGGCACACTAGGTTAATCCTCCGCCTGCGGTGCTAGAATCCCATATGGGCACCAGTTCTAGTCCCGGTTGCTCCTCTTCCAGTCCAGCTCTCTGCTGTGGCCCGGGAGGGCAGTGGAGGATGGCTCAGGTCCTTGGGGCCTGCACCCACATGGGAGACCACGAAGAAGCACCTGGCTCCTGGCTTCAGATTGGCACAGCTCCAGCCGTTGCGGCCATTTGGAGAGTGAGCCGGCGGAAGGAAGACCTTTCTCTGTCTCTGTCTGTCTCTGTTTCTCTGTCTGTAACACTACCTGTCAAAAAAAAAAAAAACAAAAACCTTTAAAAATAAAATCCCATTGGAATTTCTGTTTTTGAGCATAGTTCAAAACTTTACTTAAAAGGACAATTATGGGAAAACCAGGGATATTCTGAAAGAAAAAAAGGATTGAAGTTATACAGTATAGTAACAAGGATTTTGTCGCTTCTCTGCCTTTTGGCTAAGATTAAGTGAACAGTAATTTTTTTTTTAAAGATTTAGTTATTTATTTGAAAGGCAAAGTTACAGAGAGGAAGAGGAAGAGAGAGAGAGAAAGAGAGTCAGAGAATCTTCCATCTGCTGGTTTACTTCCAAAGTGGCCTCAACAGCTGGAACTGGGCTGATCGAAGGCAGGAGCCTCTTCTGGGTCTCCCACTTGAGTGCTAGGGCCCAATGACTTGGGCCATCTTCTGTTACTTTCCCAGGCCATAGCAGAGAGCTGGATGGGAAGAGGAACAGCCAGAACTTGAACTGATGCCCATATGGGATGCTGGTACTGCAGGCAGCGGCTTTACCCACTATGCCAGAGCACTAGCCCCATTAATAGGAAGATTTTAGCTAATTACGCATTTTGTTGTTGCTAAAAGAACAGACAAATTAGGATCCAGGATTAGATTCAGTTATGCACACAGATTCACTATAAAGGCAGGATTTTATAACAGAGCAAATTACTTCTTGTTTTGTTTTTTTTTTAAAGATTTATATATTTATTTGAAAGAGTTACCAGAGAGGCAGAGAGAGAGAGAGGTCTTCTATCTACTGGTTCACTCCCCAGTCGGCCTCAAAGGCTGGGGCTGCGCTGATCCAAAGCCAGAAGCCAGGAGCTTCTTCTGGGTCTCCCACATGGGTGTGGAGGCCCAAGTACTTGGGCCATCTTCTTTTGCTTTCCCAGGCCATAGCAGAGAGCTGGATCGGAAGTGGAGCAGCCAGGACTTGAACTGGCGCCCAAATGGGATGCTGGCACTGCAGGTGTTGGCTTTACCCACTATGCTGGCACGAAATTAATTATTTTTAAGGGAAAATGAAGTTAGAGTTTGCTTTATACCTGGTGCAGGGGTTTGGATGAGGCTGATCTTCCATCTGCTGGTTCACTCCTTGTAGGCCTTCAGCAGCCAGGACTGGGTCAGGGCAAAGCCAGGACCCCAGAGCTCTATCTAGGTCTCCCATGAGGGTGTCAGGGGCCCAAGCACTTGAGTTACCATCTTGTTGCCTCCCAGTATGCATTAGCAGGAAGCTAGATCAGAAGCACAGTTTCTGGGTTTTAAAACCAGGTACTCCAGTATGGGATGCAGGTATCTGAAGTTAGCCTTTTAACCAACTGAGTCACAGTACTCCCTCTCCACTGCCCAACAACTACTTTTATATACTGTCAATAAGAGTACAATTGATAGCATCTTTCTAGAGAAAAATTTGAAAGAATGAATCAACAGAAAATATTTTTCATATCCTTTAGATAGCAGTTCCAAGTTTCAATCAATCAGCAGATATGTGAATACTTCAAAAGTACGTAGGGACTGGCGCTGCGGCTCAATAGGCTAATCCTCCACCTATGGCACCGGCACACCGGGTTCTAGTCCAGGTCGGGGCGCCAGATTCTGTCCTGGTTGCTCCTCTTCCAGTCCAGCTCTCTGCTGTAGTCCGGGAGTGCAGTGGAGGATGGCCCACGTCCTTGGGCCCTGCACCGCATGGGAGACCAAGAAAAAGCACATGGCTCCTGGCTTCGGATCAGCGCGGTGCACCAGTCGCAACGCACTTACCGCAGTGGCCATTGGGGTTGAACCAATGGAAAAGGAAGACCTTTCTCTCTGTCTCTCTCTCACTGTCCACTCTGCCTGTCAAAAAAAAAAAAAAAAAACCCATAGGAAATGGAATTAGGAGATGTTTATTTTGATGCAGAATTTTTTGATACCCATGCATATGAGGGTTCTTGAAGTTCATCAGACTATGGACTATGTTTTTGGGAAAAACTGTTTATTTAAAAATTTTTTGCACCAAGTTAAACATCTCTTAATTCTATTTCACGTGATTTTTTTTGAAGGCTCCTCATATTTGTTGAGGCTTAGCATGTTCCACCCAGGTGTGAGAGTGCTTGGAATATTACAGTGAACAGATAGGGGGAGAGAGACCATAAACCAGTACATCAGTATAACAGAATATTTAATTAAATTCTTCTTGAATCACTTTTGTATGTAGCAGTAACAGGATAGATATTAAATACCAAAGATGGAGTAAGGCAAACCTCCTATATATAGAATTTACAGAGGAGAGTTCAAAGGAACTAGTTCCATGTATTTTGCACCTGTAAGCCAGGAATGAAAAAGGTTGATACATGGAGAGGGAACAAGATTTTATATAATTCTTTAGAAGGAACTTTAGTCTTGCTTTGGACTCTTTCATTATGAGTGGGAGAAAGGGCTTTCACCACAGGTCTTTTGAGGGACTTCCATGAGATGAACAAAGAACTTGAAATGTGTTTTAAGCGGTTGTGAGAGGAGAGGAAGCAATTTTAAATTAACTTCACAGTGTATGGTAGTAATTTGGAATAGACAAATATTTATTAGGAATTGTTTATTGTTTAGCAGAAAAGCTTGGAAAATGTGCAGGTTTTAGATTTAACATGAGGTTGAGATACTGGAATCCATTTAAAAGTTGAGTTATAAGCACATCGTACCTTTTCTTTTTTCTTTAAGATTTATTTATTTATTTGAAAGGCAGAGTTACAGAGAGAGGAGAGATATACACACAGTTCTTCCGGCTGCTAGTTCACTCCCCAGATGGTTGCAGTGGCTAGGCTTGGGTCAGGCCAAAGCCAGGACCCTGGAACTTCTGGGTCTCCCATGTGGGTGCAGAGGTGCAAGTACTTGGGCCATCCTCTGCTGCCTTCCCAGGTATATTAGCAGGGAGCTGGATCACAAATGGAGCATCCTGTATGGGATGCCTGCATGGCAGGTGGCAGCTTTACCTGATATACCACAATATCTCCTCATTCTGCTTTTATGATACCAGGTACACATGCTATGTGAAGATAAGGAAGTACATCAGAGAAGAAGTAAAAAAAGAAGAAAAATGGAGTTGATAGTTGAGCTCTTACCTAAAAGAAATTAGGAGGTGGGCCATGGCTGCTTTTCTGAGAAAACACTAGGCTCCTGGAGCGCCACATAACCATCTCCCATTGTCTCGAAGTCTCTTTTGGAACACTTTCTCTCTTTAGGCTAGACATTTGATCCACATTCAAACTAGGAATACATTGGAACTAGCAATGCCTGGTTATTTAGCATTAGCTGGATGGAGACTTTGTCAGTCCCTCTTTAAAGAATCTGGCTTCTGAGCGAGAGACTGGAGCAGCTAGAAAGAAACATGTTTATAACTGAAGTTTAGCATCATGTCACATCTTGGCAGCACTTTTAATCTAAACAGCCCGATTGGTTATTATGTCTGCAAGATGAGAGATACATCTTTTGACATCTCCAGGGGCCCTCTCTTAGGTGGAGAGACCTTTGGAATTTATCCTCTCCCTTCCTCCTGGTCAGTGGTATAGCAGTGGAGAAACAAAGAGAGGGGGAGGCAGACGGGAGGACGAAGAGGGAAAATGACAGAGGATAAGATGTGAGCAACTGCCCCCACCTTCCTTCAGAAAATCTCCGGCTGTGCCCATGAGGCATCTCAACTGGAGGAGAGCATAGGGAAGGGTCCTGATGTCTGGGGGCTGAGTGGGTGTTCGAAATCTCCTATTGCTTATGATTGCCCACTACCCAGTTGTCTGAGTTTACCTGCAGGGCCAATATTAGCTTAGACCCAAGCTAAGCCCTGCTCGCGTAGCAGTTGGCAGTGTAACTGGCTGCCAGAAAGCCAAAGTGAGCTCAGGGGGTCTCCAGGCTCTAAGCCAACTACTCTTCCTGATTTTCCTCCCGTTCCTTACAATCCCTCTAGAGTTTCAGCCGTAGCTAAGCCGTGGCCAGGGGGACTCTGCATTCTCGGAGAGCTGTGGGTTGCTGGACACTTGATGATCACAGACAAGAAAGCAATGAAAGTAATAGACTGTCTTGAGATTAGTGTATGTGGGTAGCTAAAAAGGAAGGAAGTGGAAGGGAAATGAGCCAAAGTCCTTTGAGGAAAAAAAGGCAAGTAGTCAGCTGTACCAACTGCAGGTAAAACTGGCAAGCAGAATTGTGATTGCTACAAGTCCCCTCACAATCCACATACAATCTTTAAGTAAGTAAATGCTAACCTAAGGCAAAGTTCATTTAAAATACTGAATTTATTGTGCATGAAAGGAATATTGAAATGTAGGGATCCATGGATCTGATATGTAGATTTCCTGATGAAAAATGAAGCCATTCTCTCTAACATTCTAAGGAAATGAGAAGTAGAAATCTTATTTTAGCTTTAAAGATTAGATTTTGACAAGTCATTCCTTCTGGGATTCTTGGGCATGGATTTTTTTATTATTATTATTTGAAAAAGTTAGAGAAGGAGAGAGAGAGATTTTCAGTCTACTGATTCCCTTGCCAAATGGCCACAAGGAGCCAGGAGCTTCATCTGTGTCTCTCAGGGGATACCAGGACCCAGGCATTTGGACAATCCCCTGCTGCTTTTCTCAGGCCATTAGGAGGGTCCTGGATCAGAAGTGGAGCAGCTGGGGCACGAACTGGCACACATATGGGATGCTGGTGTTGTAGGTGGCAGCGTTACCTATTACACCACAACACCAACCTCAGGCTTAGAGACTTTTGTATTTAAAATTTTATTTTAGTAACTTGTTCAGCTTTTTGGTTCCACTTTAAAGTCAGCATGAAATTATGTTATAATAAAATTTTCTCTTATTTGAAGCAATCACTATATAATTCTGAGTATTTTCCATTTGTTTAATTTTCCTTGCAATTAATTCCTTTTCTATTTAATTTGCAGAACGGCTTCCCAAGTTCATTTAATGAAATTTTCACCAGATGGAGAATTTTTTGCCACTGCTGGGAAGGTAAAGTGTGAAACTATATAGTGTGTTTACAGTTGAATTTGAAACTTTAAAAACATTAACTGGCTTAATTCTTTCATTTGTCTTGAAAATATTTCTGTTAAGAATATTATATAGCAAAAAATTGGCTAAATATTAATAGTCTTTAAAAAGCATTTGCTATAACTGAAAAATTGTGGACTTAGTGGTCGATCCGAATATAAATCTGTCTTTTATCAGTTCTAATAGCTTAGGTAAGTTGGTTTATCTCTTCCTTACGTGTAAAATGAGGATACTCCCACCTACATCATAGATCATTAATCTTGGATAAATTCAGTTAATTTATATAAAGTGACTGGCTCAATATGTTGCATATATTATACAATGAGCAATAAACTGGAGTTTCTATTGTATTACCTCTTAGCTGACATGTGTATTAGGCTGTATTTAAAATGTAAAACATAGTAGGCTCCTAGAAGGAAGTTTCTTGAGTGTATGTGCATTGTTACTACCTGTTGATTTCAAAACAGTGTATTTTCTTGACCTTATTTTTAGCCGTTAATTCACAGAATGGTTGGTGAACACTAACAATCTGAAATTACTGTCCTTGGAACTCAGAGCCTTCTGCATTTGCTCTCAGGGTGCAAGATGCTCTGATAGCACAGTGAGATTTTTTTTTAGGAGAGAAGTGGAGCTGTTCCTTCTGGTTTACACAAATGCACGCTGAATATGGTTTGAGAGTAGTTCGTGCTAACTTCTAGCTTCTCCTGCTCTTTTCTAGTTTTCCAAGGTAGGAGGCACAAGTTTAATTGTGCAGACAATATTGAAATAGTACTAGTTATAAACTAGTTGTTACTTTTAGTATTTATTTTCTCCTAAAAATCATATGATAGCTCATGTAAAGAGTCCTTTTTTCCCCTCCCCAATCAGCAGCCTTTCTAAGTCTGTTGATGGGGTTCCTTTCTTTGGCCTAAGGTAAAGGAATCCCTTAATTTCATCTTCTGGTTTTCCCTGAATGACTTAATTTCCCATCATGTATGGAAATTAGCAAGTTTTTGTTGTTGTTGTTAGCAAAAGAGTTTTATTGAAAAGAGGAGAGAGATTTAAAGAACAGAGGAAAAGCTCCCAGGAAAGCAGCCAAGCGGGGCTCCTTCAGCAGGAAACAGCCTTTGAAAGGAAGTGACCTGGGTATTTTATCACCCATTACAAAGTTTGTACAATGTCCTTTAAGAAGAGTGTTTTTTGTAGGGTGAGCTCAGCCTTTGTTTTTAACTCCCATTTCTCCCATTTCGTTGTGACTTTTATAAGACAGAAAAAAAGTTCTATCTCAGGTTTATCGTTGGGTAGAGCTGTTTGTCTTCACCACACTGAGCACAGACAGCTCCAACCACTTAGCCTTCTGTGTGGCCTTGACAACACAGGCTGAGCAAGCATTTTTTTTTTAACACAGAATACATAAGGATAACCTCAAAAAGCTCATGAAAGAGGGAATTAAAAGATAGTTTATTTGGTGCAATAAAATTTGAAATCCATGCATAGTTTTTTCATAACATGCATTTTCCATAAATTCTTTCATGATCCATTATATTTATTTTTTCCATGGAAGTAGATACTTTAAAATTACATTTTCTGCAGAATTTTAAAGTACCCTTGTACCACTTTACACGCTTGAGTTCTCAAAGCACTGTTAAAGAATGTGAATAAAAAACTGTTAGGGATTTCTTCTCAAGTCCTCTGTTCCCAGCCTTTCCTCCCATCTCTAGGTTGCTCCCATTGGGAAGAAAAATTTTTACTATTTGACTTAATCTTTAATTCATTTCTTTAATTTTTTTTTTTTTCATTTTATTTCAAAGGCAGAGAGACGGAGATAGTCACAGAGAGATCTTCCACCCCTTGTTCACTTCCCAAATGCCCACAATAGCCAGGGCTGTTCCAGGCTGAAGCCAGGAGTGTAGAACTCAATCCTGGTCTCCCATGTGGGTAACGGATACCCAAGTACTTGAGTCATCACCTACTGTGTTCTAGATTGTACGTTACCAGGAAGCTTGAATGGGAAGTGGAACCAGGACTCTAACCCAGGCATCCCAAGCCCCATGTTCACCTCTGCAGCAAACACCCACCACACCTTTAATTCTGACATGGCTATTTTTCTTTTTCTTTTTTTTTCTTAGGATGATTGTCTTTTAAAGGTATGGTACAATGTGGAAACCTGGCGAACATCTGTTACCTCTCCAGATAGAAGTTCAGAAAAACAATCCCAAGGAGAAATCGACTTTTCTTTTGTTTATCTGGCACATCCTCGAGCTGTAAATGGGTTTTCCTGGCGTAAAACGAGCAAATACATGCCTAGGTCAGTGAAGGTCATTTTATCTGTGTGCTTTTTGTTGTGTTTTTTAACTTTTTTAAAGAAGATCTTATACTAGGGGCAGAAAAAAAATACAGACAGACAGACAGAGACAGCCAGATCTGCACTGCTTACAATCTAGCTCCTTTTTTTTTAAGATTTATTTATTTAGGGGCTGGTGCTTTAGCACAACGTGTTAACGTCCTGGCCTGAAGTGCCGGCATCCCATATGGGCGCCAGTTCGAGACCTCACTGCTCCTCTTCTGATCCAGCTCTCTGCTAATGTTCCAGGTAAATCAGTGGAGGATGGCCCAAGTCTTTGGGCTCCTGCACCCATGTGGGAGACCTGGAACAAGCTCCTGGCTCCTGGCTTCAAATCAGTGCAGCTCCAGCCGTTGCGGCCAAATGGGGAGTGAACCATCAGATGGAAGATTTCTCTCTCTCTCTGCCTCTCCTCTCTCTCTGTAACTCTGACTTCCAAATAAATAAGTAAATCTTTTAAAAAAAGATTTAAAGGGCCAGCACCACGGCTCAATAGGCTAATCCTCCGCCTGCGGCGCCGGCACCCTGGGTTCCAGTCCCGGTCGGGGCACCAGATTCTGTCCCGGTTGCTCCTCTTCCAGTCCAGCTCTCTGCTGTGGCCCGGGAGTGCAGTGGAGGATGGCCCAAGTGCTTGGGCCCTGCACCCGCATGGAAGACCAGGAGAAGCACCTGGCTTCTGGCTTCTGATCATCGCGGTGCACCAGTCGCAGCACACTGCCCGCAGTGGCCATTGGGGGGTGAACCAACGGAAAAGGAAGACCTTTCTCTCTGTCCCTCTCTCTCACTGTCCACTCTGTCCAAAAATAATAAGATTGATGTATTTCAAAGGCAGAGCTACACTGAGTCAGAGGCACAGAGAGAGAGAGGTCCTCCATCCACTGATTCACTTCTCAAATGGCTACAATGGCTGGAGCTGGGCCAGTCCAAAGCCAGAAGCCAGGAGCTTCTTCTGGACCTCGCACATAAGTGCAGGGGCCCAAGAACTTAGGCCATCTTCCACTGCTTTCCCAGGCCATAGCAGAGAGCTAGATCAGAAGTGGAGCAGCTGGGACCTGAACTGGCACACATGTGGGTTGCAAGCACTGTAGGTGGTGGCTTTACCTGCTATGCCCCAGCACCAGCCCCTATGTCGCTACCTCTTATTGTACCTGGAAAGTAGAAGATGGCACAAGTCCTTGGGAACTTGCCAGTCACATGGGAGACCTGGATAGAGTTATTATGTCCTGGATTCAGTCTGGCCCAGCCCTGGATGTTGTGGCCCAGTGGGGGTTGAACAGTTGATGTATGTAAGATCTTCTCTCTGTCTCTTTCCCTCTCTGTGTCAGTCTCCTTTTAGATAAAATAAATAGATCTTAATTTTAAAAAATAAGTATATAGAATAGTTACTAAACTTGTTAGTGACCAGGGTACAGTTGCCTTTAAAGAAGTAAAAATAAAGCATAATGAAAGCTTCAGAAATAAATCTGAAGATCTTACTAGAACATATATTTTTTTCTTTTTTAAAAAAAAAAAGTTTATTTATTTATTTGAAAGTCAGAGTTACACAGAGAGAGGAGAGGCAGGGGAGGTGGGGTCTTCCATCCGATGACTACTCCCCAGTTGGCCCCAACAGCTGGAGCTGCGTTGATCCAAAGCCAGGAGCTTCTTTGGGTCTCCAGGGGCCCAAGGACTTGGGCCATCTTCCACTGCTTTCCCAGGCCATAGCAGACAGCTGGATCAGAAGAGGAGCAGCAGGGTCTCGAATTGGTGCCCATATGGGATGCCGGCACTTTAGGCCAGGGTATTAACCCACTGTGCCACAGTGCTGGCCCCAGTTGTGGTTTTTTTTTTAAAGATTTATTTATTTATCTGAAAGTCAGAGTTATACTCAGAGAGGAGGAGAGGCAGGGAGAAAGAGAGGTCTTCCATCTACTGGTTCACTCCCCAAGTGGCTGCAGTTGGTCATAATGGCCAGAGCTGCGCCGATCAGAAGCCAGGAGCCAGGAGCTTCTTCCAGGTCTCCCACATGGGTGCAGTGGTCCAAGGAGTTGGGCCATCTTATACTGCTTTCCCAGGCCATAGCAGCGAGCTGGATCAGAAGAGGAGCAGATGGGACTAGAACCGCCCATATGGGATGCCAGTGCTTCAGGCCAGGGTGTTAACCTGCTGCACCACAGCACCAGTCCCAAACATGTAGTTTTTTTTTTTTTTTTGGAAGATTGATTTATTTTACCTGAAAGTCAGAGTTACACAGAGAGAGGAAAGGCAGAGAGAGAGTTTTCTTTCATCCGATGGTTCACTCCCGAAATAGCTGCCACGGCCAGAGCTCTGCCAATCCGAAGCCAGGATCCAGGACTTCCTCCGGGTCTCCCATGCGGGTGCAGGGTCCCAAGGACTTGGGCCATCTTCTACTGCTTTCCCAGACCAGAGCAGTGAGCTGGATTGGTAGAGGAGCAGCCGGGACTGGAACTGGCGCCCATAGAGAATGCCGACGCTTCAGGCCAGGGCGTTTACCCACTGTGTCACAGCGCCGGCCCCCAAATATGTAGTTTTAAAAACAGATTTATTTATTTGAAAAGCACTGTGACAGAGAAAGACAGAGACAGACACAGACACACAGAGAGACACATTCTGAGATGTCTTGCATTGGTTCACTACCCAAATGGCAACAACAGCCAAGGCAAAGCCATGTGCTAGGGACTTCATCTAGGTCTCACATGTGGGCGACAGGAACCTAAATACTCAGGCCGTCATTCTTTGTCTCCTAGGCACACTAGCAGGAAGCTGTGTTGGTAACTTGCAGTAGCCTCAACATGAGCCAGGCACTCCAGGATGCGGTGCAGGCATCCCAAGTGGTGGCTTAACCTCCTATACCACAATACCTGCCTGTGAAGTACCTGTTAGATTGCTTGTCAGCTGAGAGATTATGTCTTGATCTTCCTTCTTTATATGTTAAAATCTTAACTGAAAAAGGAAGTCTGAGTTCTGGGCAGGAAGGAAATAGATTGGCATGCTTTTGCTGTGATGTGGTCTGTGTATATTAACATGTTTTACATTGGTAACTTAGTGTGTGCGTTTGAATGATTATAGCAACATAGAATATCTGTGATACTGTATAAAGTTTGTATTTTTATTTATAACGTCTTTTTATTCTTAGGGCTTCGGTATGTAATGTACTGTTGACCTGCTGCAAAGATAATGTGTGTCGTCTCTGGGTGGAGACATTTTTACCAAATGATTGTTTGCTGTATGGAGGTGACTGCAGTCATTGGACTGAGCCAGTTAATTTAACAAATAACTTCAAGAGGAATGCTTCTAATAAAGAGCGAGTTCAAAATGCTTTAGAAGTAAGTGCTTTTTTTAAGATGTAATATGCTGTAAGTTCTAAAACTTGGTTATATGTTGCCTTTTTTGGTAACATTAATAGTATCATTAAAAATCTATCAAGAAGAGAGTTCACAGAAATTATTTTAGTTTTATTTGGTTTAAAAACTACATAAAGATTTTGGAGCATAAAACTGCCTATAATTTTGAAGATAATCTTAAGTTAACTGATTATAAGAAAAGGATAATTACAGTTGACTTAGATGAAGAAAAATAAAATCTGAGAATGCAAAGACTGTAATAATAATTTTTTTGTCTTCCATGGAACTTAGAATAGAGTAGTTTGTCATATTCTGTTATAACATTTTTTATCTTTAGAATCCCCCTCAACTTGAAGTCTTTGTTTTACTAATTAATGTTGAAAAGCAATATTATTTTTTTTTAGATTAAAAAAGTGTTTGATTTGTTTGAAAGGCAGAATTGGAGAGAGAGAGAGAGATTTCATCTGTTGGTTCACTACCAATTAGCCGTAATGGCTGGGGCTAGGCCAGTTCGAAACTAGGAGCCCAGAGCTCCTGCTGGGTCTCCCATGTGGTTGGCCGAGGCTCAAGTACTTGGGGCATCCCACGCATATTAGCAGGAAGGTGGATCGGAAATGGAGCAGCTGGAACTTGAACCAGTGCTCTGATGTTGGATGCTGGTGTTACAAGCAACAGCTTAACCTGCTGTACCCCAACACTGGCCCTGGAAAAGTTTTTTTGATGTTTGGGCTAACTCAAAACACAATACTAGTACAGATTTTTCTTATTTTCTTAATACTGAAAACAGGAGCTGATTTAAAACTGACTTATCTTTGAATGCTTTGTATGATTATGGGGAAACTTAAAAACTGAGTAATGTTCTGTACTTAAATACATAGTGCAAGGCTATTCAACAATGAATAGAATGCTTATATTTAAAAATAGCTGAAAGAAGTCCTTGACAATGGGAACCTGAAGCCTTGTTTTACTTTTAGCTCTGTTTCTTAAAAGCTAGGTGACCTTGGATTCTGTATAAGCTGTTATGTGGTATGAAAGATGAGAATAGTAGTACTTATGCTTTCTGCCTCATGAAATCAAATGAAATGATCCATGTTAAAATTCTTTGTAGATTATGGAATGACCTGATGCACGATAGTATTCAGTTTTTCATGGTCACAGGGACATCCTTGTTCACAGAAGCATTATTGGAAAAACCTTTTTTAGTTTTAAAGAAAACATACCAATCAAAGTGGCAAATTATTATGTTAAAATAGAGAGAGAGCCTAGTGCTTACTCATGATTCAAATTTCTATACAAAAAATATTGAAAAGTATTTTTAAATATAATTATATGAAATAGGATCTGTGTAACTCCTAACAGTTATATGTAGCCTACACACATACAGCTTTTAACCATGGAGGCTGTAGTTTTACTTTGTTTCTGTTCACACAGGTAAATCTGAGACATTTTCGTAGAGGTCACAGGAAGTCACTTGCATTGGTAGCCAATACCGGATATCTGCCCCATCAGCAGGATCCACATCTTGTCCACAGGAACACTCCACTGCATGCCAATGCACTTTGCCACTTTCATATTGCAGCCAGCATCAATCCAGCCACAGGTAACAAAACATTGTTCAAAACGTGTCTTTTAAATTGAGTAGGTAGGTTTTAATTATTTATTTAATTTTTAAAGATTTATTTATTTATTTCAAAGGCAGAGTTACAGAGAGGCAGAGGCAGAGAGAGAGAGCGAGAAAGAGAGAGAAGACTTCATCACTGGTTCACTCCCCAGATGGCCTTAATGGCCGGAGCTGCACAGATCCAATGCTAGGAGCAAGGAGCTTCTTCTGGGCCTCCTACGCGGGTGCAAGGGCCCAAGGACTTGGGCCATCCTCTACTGCTTTCCAAGACCGTAGAAGAGATCTGGATTGGAAGTGGAGCAACCGGGATTGAACCGGCGCAATATGGAGTGTTGGCATTCCATGTGGTGGCTTTACACACTATGCCACAGCACCAGCCCTGAGTTGCTAGATTTTTATAGTTGATAAGTTGTACTCTTCAGTTTTTGAACACTAGTGATTAGTTTTTGTATTTTATGGAATATTCTTAAGTATAAATTAAGCATAACCTATTTCTGTGGAGCATACTGGATTTACAGCAATACATTCTTCAAAGAATGGTCCATGAGCTACTTGAATAGAGTTTTATTCATCCAAGAGAGAAGTGCTATGATAAGTTGAAGTATAGAGACTTGTGGTAGGAATAAAAATGTTTATTGACCTTCTTAGCTTACATTTGTTGACAACAGTCTTAAATTTAAAAGAATTTATAAAGCAAAATGAAACTAGAATATTATAGACCATCACCTTTATCAAAAACTTAAATCAAGAGTGGTTGTAATGCCCAGAATTAACTCTAAGGTCAGTGGAATAATTTATGTTATGAGAATAAAGAAGGGTTGTATTTTCACTTTAATATAAAAAGCTAAGGAGTTACTGAAAAATAAACCCTGAGTTCCAAGGGTCCTTTTCCTTTACTAGTTTCTAATAAGGAGAATTCTTTTTTTTTTTTTTTTTTTTTTGACAGGCAGAGTGGACAGTGAGAGAGAGAGACAGAGAGAAAGGTCTTCCTTTTGCCGTTGGTTCACCCTCCAATGGCCGCCGCGGTCAGCGCGCTGTGGCCGGTGCACCGCGCTTGTCTAATAAGGAGAATTCTAAAATCTTTCTTTAGATGGCAGGTCTCTAAGGAAAACGTAGTGCTGATCAAAGTAAAATATTATTAGAAGTTAAATTGGACTTTATGGAGAATCCTCTTCCTTAAAACTAGTCTTGGGATGACCTTTGACTGAGTGCCTCGTCTGTCCTGATTGGGAACGAGGGTGATGGTGTGAGCTGCAGACACAGTAGTGATCAGGATGGGTGTGGTCCTCCCATTAGGAAGTCTATTATCAGGCAGGAGGCATAGTATAATTATTAATTATTAGTATAATTATTAATATTTATTTAAGGAATGTATAGTGAAAGACTGAAGCTCTTGAATTGTATATATCTGTCAACTTTGAGAACATGCCTCCAATGGAGGCAACGGGAGAAAGTTTATCCTTTCCTTGAGCATTCATCTCCTATAATATTCTTATATTGGTATCTAATAATAGATAAATTATAGGAGTAGATAATTCAGAATCATTATCTTTCCTTTAAATAATTACGTTTATTTTAGAGAAAATTATTTGCATTTCCTGAATCCATTCCAGCCTTTACAGTTCTGCAGATATCAGTATGATCCAGATTTGACTTAATATAGAATTAATGTTTTTCTTTACTTTCATTATTAGAGATTCTAATTTGCTGCAAGTGACAAGATTTATACTTCTGTATCCTTAATGTAGCAATTATATCTAAAGTAATACTGAGGGACAAGTTTTTTATTTTTATTTTTTAGCCAGAGTGGTCTGTCCTTGAACACGAGAAGGGAACTCTAATCTTAATGCTATTAAATAATCAATATCATTTTTAAATTAGCTGGTTAGGTCATTTTAAAGGAGCTAGGGTACATATGCCACTGTTGTCTAAAAAAATTAAATTGTTGCTATTCAGATACATCTATCATTAATTCCTTTGGCGTCAACTTTTCTATGTAGATCAGGGTAAAATATGCTTGTTACCAAGATTTCTGATAAATTAAGACATATCCATTAACAGCCCTGCAAATTATAGAAGTATTTGCTCATGAAAATATTTTTTAATGATGAAAACCAATGTGAATGGCTAACGCAGTAATGCTGTATGACCTGGAGTATATAATTTTATCTCCTTTGTAATAGACCTGTTAAAGTAGGCTTTTAAATATGTTACTATTCATAATAATAGTGGCAAGGCAAGAGTTTGGTCTAGTAGTTAAGATGCTGGTTAAAATGCCTGTGTTACATATCAGAGTGCAAGGATTTGACAGTTGGCTCCCGCTCCTCACTCCAGCTTCTTGCTAATGCAGATGCTAAGAAGCAGTAGTGATGGCTGGAGCGACTGGGTTCCTGCCACCTGTGTGGGAGACTTGGATTGAGTTTGGCCTGGGGTCGTTGTGGGTGTCTGGGAAATGAGCCAGTGCAAAGAAGCTCTCTTTCTCAGTCTCACTCTCTCAAATAAATGATTTTTAAAAATTTTAAAATAGTGGCAAACATTGTATTAGAAGTTTACTTATTGGTTTAAACAGTTTAAAGATAAATGCAATTTCTTTATAAATTTATTCAAACCTATAGAATGTACAACACCATGAATGACTGTCAACAATGGACTCTGGGTGATAGAGCTGTGTCATTGTAGAGTATTCAACTACTACTGGGGTACAGCCGGTGGCAAATGCTGATAATGGGGGAGAGACTGCACATGTAGGGACGAAGGACATACAGTTGTCTCTGTACATTTTTGTGAATATTGCTGTGTACCTCAAACTACTCTAAAAATAGTCATTTTCAAAAAAACCTCAAAATAGAATAAAGTTAAATAATGAAAGACTTTGTCAGCTAAAGAAAAGATAAATAACAGTAAGTAATCAAAATATGAGACAAGGGTGTTTTGATGTTAGAATGGTAAAACTTTTAATTTTGTGATTTTCTTCCTTTATAGACATTCCACTTCTCCCATCTATTACATCTCTGAGTTTAAGTGAAAATGAAGAGAAGAGGGGACCTTTTGTGGTACACTGGCTAAACAATAAAGAGCTGCATTTTACTTTGTCCATGGAAGTGTTTTTACAGCAACTTAGAAAAAGTTGTGAACAGCCATCTTCTGAGGCCAGTGGAGAGGACTGTAATCAGACAGATGTAAAATCTGATGAAGGTAATGCTTTAAGAATAATAAAAAATTTTAAATTTTGTTCAAAACAATGAAAGGTTTTGCATTAACGTAAAACTGATGCTGTCAGAAACTCCCAAATCACAATGCCTAATACAGATATGGACTAACTCATTTAACAGTCTGTACATGGCCTGTTGCAGGGGTTTTCTTCCACATGGTGATATTAGGACTTGAGGTTCTCCATTTATGAGATTTTGTTGGTTCCTAGGAAGACGTTGGAAGGTCTGTCTGTGGGTTAGCAGCATTGCAACATCCGTGAGCTTGTTAGCAATGCATGATCTCGGGCTTCACACACTACAAAACTGGAATCTGCAGTTGAATAAAATCTTCAGGTGATTTTTACATACATTGAAGTCTGAGAAGCTTTGTACCTAGAGCTTTCAATTCCTCTACCGTTATTCCAGTAGGGAGAGAGGCAGAAGCTGCCTAGACCCAGAATGAACACACGTCACCTTTCCCTTCATTCCTTCTGCAAAACTGGCCACAGAACCCCATACGATCCTGAACTGGGAAGCCAGGTGCTCTGAAACTAGCAGGCACCTGGTTATGTCTGCTAGATTCTGTAGTTCATAAATGCTCTGTTTTTTAAAAAAATTATTTTATTTTTTATTTTTTGACAGGCAGAGTGGACAGTGAGAGAGAGAGACAGAGAGAAAGGTCTTCCTTTGCCGTTGGTTCATCCTCCAATGGCCGATGCGGCCGGCATACCACGCTGATCCAATGGCAGGAGCCAGGTGCTTCTCCTGGTCTCCCATGGGATGCAGGGCCCAAGCACTTGGGCCATCCTCCACTGCACTCCCGGGCCACAGCAGAGAGCTGGCCTGGAAGAGGAGCAAGCAGGACAGAATCCGGCGCCCTGACCGGGACTAGAACCCGGTGTGCCAGCGCCGCAAGGTGGAGGATTAGCCTAGTGAGCCGTGGCGCCGGCTCAAATGCTCTGTTTTTTAAAATTTTGTTTTAATTATAAGATTTTTACATGATCAAATAGTACATAGTACAGACTAGTTTAAAAGTTTCTACATGGTTAAGTTTGAAGAGTTTCCTTCCAGATTGATTCTTTTCTATGCTCACATAGGAGTCTTCAAAGAGTTCATGGAAAAAGCATGTTTTGAAAAAAACTGTGCTTGAGGATTTCAGATCTTTTGCACCAAAGTAAACTTACCTTTTAATTTCTTTTTTATGAACTTCGTGCATTATCCACATATGTATAAAGTTTTTTTAAGTTATATTATGGGTGTTCATTTTTATACAAAAATAGATGTTATAATATGGGTGTTCATTTTTGTACAAAAATAAATGTTATATAACTTTTTTTTTAAGATTGATTTGTTTGAAAGGCTGAGTTACAGAGAGGCCGAGTGAGAGAGAGAGAGAGAAAAGTCTTCCATCCACTGGCTCACTCCGCAGATGGCCACAATGGCTGGAGCTGTGCCAATCTGAAGCTAGGAACCAGGAGCCTCCTCTGGATCTCCCACATTGGTGCAGGGGTCCAAGGAGTTGGGCCATCTTCTACTGCTTTCCCATGCCACAGCAGAGAGGTGGATTGGAAGAGGAGCAGCTGGGATTTGAATTGATGCCCATATGCAACGCTGGCACTGCAGGCAGTGGCTTTACCTGCTACACCACAGTGCCACCCCCACAACTTTATTGTAAACATTTTATTTTTAAACTTTTGTGTATTCATTTATTTGAAAGGCAGAGAATTAGAGAGATCTTTATCTGCAAGTTCACTCCCTAAATGCCAGCAGCATCTGGGGCTGTACAAAACTGAAGCCAGTAGCTAGGAACTCAATCCAGGTCTCCCATGTGGGTAGCAGGGCCATCATCTCCTGCCTCCCGGGCATATTAGCAGGAAGCAGAGTTGGACGTGGAGGTAGGGCTTGATTCCAGGCACTGTGATATGGGATGCAGGCATTCCAAGCAGTGGCTTTACCTGCTGTGCTACAATACCCACCCGGCAACTTGTTTCATTCAGTAATGAGCATTTTACCATCTCACTTATTTTTAGTATTCGATATCTAAGAGAAAACTTTAAGAACTCCTCTAATGATAGATATTTAAGTTGATTGAAATTGTTTTTCACTAGTAATGGTATAATCATATGTCTTTTCTTCTTTGTATCATTTTTTTCTATGACATAGATTTCTAGATGTGTAATTACCAGGGAGTATACAGATTTTAAGTACCAGTAACTTCTGATAAATTGCCCTCCAAAAATGTTTTTCAGTTCATACTCATACTTCCACATCTTTGCCAGTACTGGATCCTTTTATAATTATATTACTTTTTTGTCAGTTGATGAGGGAAAAAAGGTATCTGTTTTATTTTGCATTTTGGTTTATAAATTGGACAGAATGAGTATCTTTTTTATTTTAACCCTTTTTTGACTTTCCGTTATGTGCACTTTGCCTAATTTTCTGTTTCATATTTATTAGTGTGTCTGGTCTTTGTTTTAATCTATTAACTAGTCAAAAAAAATACTCATGCTTTATTTTTTAAAGATTTATTTGTATTTATTTGAAAGACAGAATCACAGAGTGAGGGAGAGACAGGGATCTTACATCCTTTGATTCACTCCCCAAATGGCCGCCATGGCCAGATCTAGGCCAGGCCAAAGCCAGAAGCCTGGAAATTTATCTGGATCTCCCATGTGGGCAGCAGGGGTCCAATCACTTGAGCCATCTGCTTCTGGTCTCCCAGGGGCATTAGCAGGTAGCTAGATGGGAAGTGGAGCAGCTGGGGCAGAAACTGATGCCCAGATGGGATCCTAGTGTTGCTGGCGGTGGCTTAACCTGCTGTACCACAGTGCAGATCCCTCATACTTTCTTTAAAGAAAGTCTCTGTGTTCCTAACCAGGAGTTGGGAGAGGAAGTGGGGACTGGAATTTTTGAAAGAGGTGGAAATATACATATTTATCTATATCAATAAATTTGTATTCAGATTTACTTTTAATTACTAATATGTGAAAGGAAATTTGGAAATTGTACACTGTAAATGTATTTCTTTATGGTGGTTTTTTTAAGATGTTGCATCAGTTTTAAGTGCATGTACCTGGGGATAACTTGGATACTTGGGTTTGGATAAATCTGGTATACAGAACAAAGGACAAATTGCATTCAAATAATAAATTTTGAAAATCCAGTTCCAGAATTAAAGACCCTGTTGCAGCTCCCTGTTTTACCATGAGTAAAACTGAGGTCCTGACAAGTAGTTGACAGTTTGCTGAGTGGCTGACTGTGGGACATCTGGGTGTAGAAGCCAGTTTACTTACTTTCCACTTGAATGTCAGTCCTTTTACCAGTAATTTGTTGCCTCAGTCCTGTTGTCTTTCCAATGATCCTATATTTCTGGAAGTTTTTTTTTTTTCTTTTTTAGAAAGGGTACCTATTTCTTGTTAATACGAAAAACTTCATTTTTTGACTTGATTGCATTTGTAAAGGTATTTCTTAATTTATAGTCATAGTGTGATTGTAAAAGCATATTTACTTGGTTCATGAACTGTTTTACCTGCAGAAATGGATGATGATGTTGATGATGTGAAAATAAATCATGAAAAGAAGGAATCGGGCAGTGATAAAGTGGTACCAAACTTAAGTTTTGCACCATTACCGTCAGCTGCCATTGATCATCAGATTGAAATACTTCTGTCTGAGTGGAGTAAAAATGCTGACATGCTTTTCAGTATACATCCCATGGATGGTTCCTTGCTAGTTTGGCATGTGGACTGGCTGGATGAATACCAGCCTGGTATGTTTCGTCAAGTGCAGGTACTATTAAGATTTCTGAAGAGCTTTTTTTTTTCTTGTAGTTACTGTTTATTGATACCTTTTTCTGTAATTTTCCATCTTCTAATGATTGCTTTCTTAATTCCAGGTGTCGTTTGTTTCCAGAATACCTGTAGCTTTTCCCACAGGTGATGCAAACTCTCTGTGTAAAAGCATAGTGATGTATGCGTGTACCAAGAATGTTGACTTGGCTATTCAACAAGGGAAGCAGAAACCTTCTGGCCTTACTCGCTCCACATCAATGCTTATCTCTTCTGGTCACAATAAATCATCAAATAGTTTAAAATTAAGTATTTTTACTCCTAATGTTATGATGATTTCAAAACACGATGATGGGTCTTTGAACCAATGGCTGGTTAGTTTTGCTGAAGAATCCGCTTTTTCTACAGTTCTCAGTATTTCCCACAAATCCAGATATTGTGGCCATCGCTTTCATCTGAATGATTTAGCTTGCCATTCAGTATTACCATTATTACTGACAACATCCCATCATAATGCATTAAGGACGCCAGATGTCGATAACCCAAAGCAACCTTATGCTGTAAATATTGAAGAGTGTTCTTTGACACAACAAAATAAAAGCACTGTTGATATGGCATTCCAGGATCCCAATGCAGTTTATAGTGAACTTATTCTTTGGAGGGTAGATCCAGTTGGGCCATTGTCTTTTTCTGGAGGAGTTTCTGAACTTGCCCGGATAAACTCTCTGCATGTGTCTGCCTTTTCCAATGTGGCATGGCTGCCCACTCTTATACCCAGTTACTGTCTAGGTAAGAAGTCTGATTTTATTTCAGTAATTTAGGCTTTCTGACACTATCACTAATGGGCTAAATTTTAAATGTTTATAAATACTTCATAGGTGCATACTGCAACTCTCCTAGTGCATGCTTTGTAGCAAGTGATGGACAGTATCTGAGATTATATGAAGCAGTCATTGATGCTAAGAAACTTTTATGTGAACTTTCCAACCCTGAAATTTCTGTAAGTATTAACTTATAAATATGGTTTAAAATACTATGTCTTTATAGTACATTTTTAATACTTTATACTTATTGGGCTTGTTCTAGAATTCTGTCACATAATTTGTAATAAACATGTGTATCTTTGTAGTTTTATTTGAGTCTCATTTACATTGTGACATTAAGTGATTCTAAGCTCTTTTTAAAATAAATAGTTTCTTTCATTTATTCATAATTTAGAACCTAGTCTACTACTTCTTTGCTTATAGAAAACTGGGGACTACTAGCAATATGATGTGGAAATTATGTTGATTGACCTGCATTTTTTTGTCTAGGCAAAGGGAGGTAGGATAATAGGAATAGTTATTACGTTAAGTGTGAAAGGAAAAAGATCTCAACTTTCTTGGAATCCTGTGAGGAGTCTTTTTTTTTTTTTAAGTGGTAGGCATGCTTTCAAAGTTTAATGAAGAGAATACACGTTACAGAACAGATGGGCAGAGGCTGGCACCGTGGCTCACTTGGTTAATCGTCTGCCTGTGGCTCCAGCATCCCATATGGGTGCTGGGTTCTGGTCCCAGTGGCTCCTCTTCCAGTCCAGCTCTCGGCTGTGGCCTGGGAAAGCAATGGAGGATGGCCCAAGTGCTTGGGCCCCTGCACCTGCATGGGAGACGGGAGAAGCACCTGGCTCCTGGCTTCTGATCAGCTCAGCTCCGGCCGTGGCAGCCATTTGGGGAGTGAACCAACGGAAGGAAGACCTTTCTGTCTTTCTCTCTCACTGTCTATAACTCTACCTGTAAAAAACAAACAAAAAAACCAAAAAACAGAACAGGTGGGCATCTCAGTAAAGAACTGAGAGCTCAGTCTGTATTCAGTCTAGAGTTTTATGGATGTTGGGTATGGCTCTTTTCTCCTCCCCCTATAAAACCCTTTCTGGAATTTGGCTGAGTGGAAGGCTCTTTCAGAATGGATTGCCTCCCAGAACTTGATAATAGCCCCCTTGGTGAAGGGCAGATGAGATTCTCCTAAGAGAGATTCCCCAGAGAGAAGGCTGGGACCCAGCCATCCAGTGGGTGGGACCCACCCGTGGGACCCACCCATCCAGTGGCTACTGGCCAGCACCGCGGCTCACTAGGCAAACTCTGCCTGCGGTGCTTGCTTCCCAGGTTCTAGTCCTGGTTGGGGTGCTGGATTCTGTCCCGGTTGCTCCTCTTCCAGTCCAGCTCTCTGCTGTGGCCTGGGAAGGCAGTGGAGGATGGCCCAAGTGCTTGGGCCCTGCACCCGCATGGGAGACCAGGAGGAAACACCTGGCTCCTGGCTTCGGATCAGCATAGCTCCGGCCGTAGCAGCCATTTAGGGGGTGAACCAACGGAAGGAAGACCTTTCTGTCTCTCTTTCTCTTTCTCACTGTCTAAACTCTGCCCGTCAAAAACAAACAAACAAACAAACAAAAAAAAACAGTGGCAACATTGACATGTAAATGTTGGTTTGCTTCCCAGCTTGCTACTTTGTTCCATTACACAGAAATTCCCATTTTTCTTTGGCCTCTCACATGCACATAGGCTCATGTCTGCCCAACTACCTTAATATCCCCCCCACTCAGGTGAAGTAACCTGTGATCTTATGAGTGTTAATATGAGTGAAGGTCCATCTTCTGTATTTTCTTCAGAGCTGACATATGGCCATCGAGCTGGTTATGGGTATACTTCACTTCCCATCTCTTCTGTGCTATCCAGAGGTGGCTTGGGAAATGATTCTGTTGTATGGTCCAGAGGACTGGTCATAACATCTGAGGGATAGGCTGGAAGCTGTGTCTCATGACCATCTGGAGCTGGATGGCTTCTACTCTGTGAAAGACAAAATGAATGACAACATTAAAGACTCATGGCCCAGAAGGAAACAGCAGGAGGATGGAAGCTGCAGGGCCAAGGCAGGAGGTGGCGTGGGGGTGGGCAGTAGCCAGGATTTCCATGACCAGATGTTAGGCCAAAAATTTCAGTCTTGTTCATCCTGGTCCTGGAGTTGTCTGGTCTTCCCCAATGGTTGTATTCCTGTGCAGTTTGGGTGACCCAGGCAGGAGTCCTTTCAAAACCATGCTAAGTCTTTGCCTTACAACAGCTACATTTCATCCTGGCCCAACTAATGGCAACCCTCTTTGTTGTCTCAGCACCTCCAGCAAGCAAGCATTTCCATCTTTTTGTTGGTGTTTTTTACTATCCCCAGAGGCAGCCTTCAGCTGTACTGAGCCTTGTATGTAGTCTATTCAGCTAACAACTGAAGTTCCTGTTAATGCCCTGGTTATAAAGGTGCAGGAATGTCCTAATTTTTCTCATAAGTTATTTTTAATGCCCAGTTTTGCATAACAGAAGGGCTTTGTTTTGTTTTTTCCTTTTTTGGGGGGAGGGAATTAATGATTTATTTATTTGTTTGAAAGGCAGAGTTACAGAGAAAGAGAAAAAGAGAAATTCCATCTACTGATTCACTCCCCAAATGGCTACAATGGTCAGAATTGTGCCAGACCAAAGTGAGCAGCCAGGAGCTTCATCAGGGTCTCATGGGGGTGGCAGGGGTCCAAGCATTCAGGCCATCTTCTGCTGCCTTTCTAGATGCATGAGCAGGGAGCTGGATCAGAAGTGGAGCAGGTGGGACTGAAACTCTTGCTCATATAGGATGCTGGCATTGAGGGTGGCAGCTTAACCTGCTGCACCAGAAGGCTGGTGCATGTGTTATGTAAAGTGCTTGGGATTTAGATGTGATAAGGACAGGACTATCATAATAATTATATTCTAGTGAAGGTAGATAGCAGAACACAGAAGTGAAACTTTCCATTAACAAATAACAAATGGTGAGAAATAGTGTTAGGAAAGAAGTAGGGAGAACCAGGTAAGGTGCAACTCCGGAATAAGCTTCACTGAGAAGGTGCCACTGAGTAAAGTCCTGAAGCAGGTTAGAGTGGCCACTATTGTGTGGTTAGTACAAGGTCGGTGGAGTGATGTTGGAAGAGGGATAGCCAGTTCAAAGACCCTGAGGCCAGAGCATGTTTAGAAGAGCACACAGGTCATTGTGATTGCAGCCGAGTAAGTGTGGTGGAGAGCAAGTAGGCCTCAGGTCAGAAAGCCTGACCAGATCATACAAGGCCTCATAGGCTATTGTGCTGACTTTGGCTTTGACTATAAGTAACTTGGAAACTCTCGAAGAGAGTGATAGCTTGATATGGTGTGATTTGGGTTTTAATGGATTACTATAATGGCTGTATAGATTAGACACGGAAAAGAGAAGTAGAATCAGAAAGACTTACTTAGGAAGCTATTTCAGAAGCCCAGAAAAGATAAAAAGGGGTTTAGAAAGGTAGTAGCAAGTGATAATGATAGAGGTGATAAGAATTGGTCACAATTCTGGATGTCTTTTGATTGTTAAATAGTCATTATTAGACTGGCTGTAGGAAGAAAGTGGACGACTCCCAGGGTTTACCCTGTGCCAGGATTAGGATGAGAAGAATTGTCTTGAGATAAGAAAGTAAAAGCAGCAGTTTTGAGGAGCAGAGGGATTCAAGAGCCTAGCTTTAGACATTTGAATTTTGCAATGCCTATTTGATGTCTAGGGATCCAGTAGAGGGAAGTGTGGCCAGAAGATAAGAAATAGGTGATTGTCAGCATATAAAGGTGTATGGGGCAGGTGGTGTGGAGCCACAGGCTAAGTTGCTAATTGAGACAGGCACAATACTGATGACAGTGCCTGGAGTCAGATCCACGTTTGCTTTTGGTCCAGATGGGTGCTAATGCACCTGGGAGGCAGCAGCTGTCAGCCGCCCAGGTGGGAGACCAGGATGGAGTTTCTGGCTTCTGGCTTCAGCTGGCCTGGCACTGCCTGTTTGGGCATTTGAGGAGTAAACCTGTAGATGGGAAAGCTATATCTCTGTCTCTTCTTTTCTGTTTGTAACTTTGCTTTTCAAATAAATCTTAAACCTTATGTTGGCAAAATGATGCATTAAAAATAATTTAGAAGATCTCCTGGAGTTTGATGTCAGTCTTTAACATTTATAAATATTAAATATTTTCTTCACCTAACAGTTACCAGAGATTGCTTTTGGTGTTTTCTGTTCCAATTGAGCTTTAACTCTTATCCATAATTCCTTTGAATGTAGAAATCCTAGACTTTTCATAGTTGAAAGGGACTTTATTCAACCACACTTGAACATAGTTATTACTTAGCTGCTATATCTGAAATTTCTTGTTACTAGCTGTTAATTAATTTTGAATTGTTTGGTGAATGAGATGCCGATTTTTTTTTTTTTAAACAGAGGTTTGTTGGTGAAGTATTTAACATTGTTAGTCAACAATCAACAGCCAGGCCAGGATGTATCATTGCTTTAGATCCCATAACCAAACTTGTAAGTATCATTTTTTTTTTGCTACTTAGTATTAAATATCGTATGTGTCAATTTATGTTGGTATTTATTTACATTCAGCATGGCAGAAAAACCCAGCTGCTTCATGTTTTCCAAGAAGACTTCATTTTGAATAACCTTGAGAAGAAAAGTCTGGGAAAAGATAGCATTTTGTCTGATGCAGGTAAAAAAATATTTTTTTATGTAATGAGAAATATATAAAGTATATTAGGTTGTTAGTAAATATGAAATGACACAATGTTGCACATTGTCTTTCTGAGGTTAAAATTGTTCTGTGTAGATTGGTGAGATTAGTTATCTTTAAAATGTCAGTATCGTCTTCTTAACCAGTAAGTAAACATGAAAAAACATTAAGAGGTTTCTCACATACCTTTTAAAGGCGTAATAAAAACGTTTTGTCGTTGGTGTTTGAGCACTTTTGGCATTCATGGTTTCGCTCTATCAATTTGGATAATATGTTCTTTGATTGACATCATTTTTGGCATAATTTTGTACATAATGAAGAATATAAATCTGAATATATGAAATATATGAAATTTGTGTATCTTAAATAAAATTAAAAAAAAAACTCATTCTGGAACAATGGTGGTTTTGGACAGTTAGTTATTAAGATGGTCTGGGTTATCTGAGAATTGATAGTTGTTATATTTATCAATTTATGTCCTAATATTTTACAAATAGTTAAATTTAAAGTCTCAATCCTAATTGTATGCTCATTTTGTTCACTTTCATTTTCTTCCCTTTTCCCTTATCAGTAATTTTATTCTAATAAAACAGATATTTTAAAAAGGAGGCGAGTTTAAGTTCAAATATGACATTAAAATACCTGTTTTTCAGCCAATAGTGAACCATTGATTTTATTTATTCATTACTTAGCAGTTTTTTCTGGTACTTTATTTTTTTCATGTTAATACAGTATTAATACAGATTCAATGTAGTTTATAGATAAAATTCTAAAAATAAGATGACACTCCCTCCCTCCCTTCTTTTCTTCCTTTTTTCCTTCCTCCTTTTTTAGTTTTTTGCAGTAACATGACAGTCAAGGGCTTCATGATCTATTAAATAAAGAAATCAACAAGTTAAAAGACCTTAGTTCAGCAGAAAGATAGAGAAGGGCTATAAACAGTAGTCAAATGAAAAGATTATCATTTCACCCATATACAGTAAATTTTTAAAAATCACAATTAAAACTATAGTAGTATAACTTTATTTTTAAAGATTTATTTATTTGTGTATTTATTTGAAAGGCAGAGTTGCAGAGGCAGAGAGTGAGAAAAAGAGGGGGATCTCCCATCCACTGATTCCCCAAATGGCTGCAATGACCAGAGCTGGACTGATCTGAAGCCCTGCAGCAAGAGCTTCTTCTGGGTCTCCCACATGGGTGCAGTGGTCCAAGGACTTGGGCCATCCTCCACTGACTTCCCAAGCCACAGCAGAGAGCTGAGTTGGAAGTGGAGCAGCCAGGTCCGGCGCTTCAGGCCAGGGTGTTAACTCGCTGCGCTATAGCGCCGGCTATATAATCCTATTTGTTTAGTTTTGCTTTGCTTATCTGTGCTTTGGGGATCTTATCCAGAATTAGTCACCTATGCCAGTATCTTAGAGAGTTTCTAGTACATTTTTTCCCAGCAACTTTGCAGTCTCAGGTCTTAAATTTAGGTCTTCAGTCCATCTTGAGTTGATTTTTGTATATGAAGAGGTATGCAAGCTATGGATGTAATTTCATTCTTCTACATATATGCTTCTAGTTTTGCAGCACCATTTATTGAAGAGATTATCCTTACTCCAATGTATGGTCTGGACATTTTCGTCCAGCTCTCTGCTATGGCATGAGAAGGCAGTAGATGGTCCAAGTCCTTGGGCCCCTGCACCCACATGGGAGAGCTGGAAGAAGCTCCTAGCTCCTGGCTCATGGCTTTGGCTTGGCCCAGCTCCAGTTGTTATGGCCATTTGGGGAGTGAACCAGCAGATGGAAGATGGCTCGCGCGCGCTCTCTCTCTCTCTCTCTCTCTCTCTGACTCTGCCTCACAAATAATTAAGTGAAAAGCTTTAAAAAAAATTAAAAAAACAAACACAGAAATCAATAAAGTTAAATAGAGAACCCAGAAAATAACCCATGTACATACATCCAAGATCACTGAAACTGAAAGGCCTTTAATGACATAAAAAATGTAAATAAGAAGAAAATACCATCAGAACCTAGACTTAAAAGGAAATGCTGAGAACATGTACTTCAATTCCTGAATTTTCCACCTGACACCACCGAAGTACCAATGATCATAAGAAACTGCTGTGAAAAGCTGTATGCTAATAAATTGGAAAAGCTCAGTGAAATGAATAAATTCCTGGATAAATACAATCTACCAAGATTAAATCAAGAAGATACAGTCTGAATAAACCCATAACAAGCAGTAAGATTGAAAGTCTTCTATCAGGGCCATGTTTTCGTTCTAGTTAATACTAATGGTTGAACTCTGTAATTAACACACATTTATTCTTAGGTGTTGAAATTTAACTGAAAAGTGGCCCCTGTTAAATATAAGAGTGGAAATAAGAGAGGGAGGAGATGTACAATTTGGGACATGCTCAATTGGACTTGCCCCTAATGGTGGAGATAGAAACGTGCCAGGGGATCCCAGTACAATCCCATCAAGGTTGCATGTACCAATGCCATCTCACTAGTCCAAGTGATCAATTTCAGTTCAGAATTGATCACACTGATAGGTCTAAGAGTCAAAGGGATCACACAAACAAGACTAGTGTTTGCTAATACTAACTGATAGAATGAAAAAGGGAGAGAACGATCCAACATGGGAAGCAGGATACACAGCAGGCTCATTGAATGGCAGATGTCCTAAAAAGCACTCTGGCCTCAGAATCAGCCCTTAAGGCACTAGGATCAGGCTGAAGAGCCCATGAGAGTATTTTAGGCATGGAAAGCCAAGACACTCTGGCAAAAAAAAAAAAAAAAAAAAAAAGGACCTAAATGAAAGCGCTCTTTGAGTGAGATCCCAGTAGAAAGAACGGGCCATCAAAGGAGGAGGTACCTTTCTCCGAAGGGAGGAGAGAACTTCCACTTTGACTGTGACCTTGTCTGAATAAGATCGAAGTCGGCGAACTCAAAAGGCAACTCATGACTAGAGCCTAGGGAGATTACTGACGCCATAAACAAGAGTGTCAAATTAAGTCAACGACAAGAGTCACTGTGTACTTACTCCTCATGTGGGATCTCTGTCCTTAATGTGTTGTCCAATGTAAATTAATGCTATAACTAGTACTGATACAGTATTTTACACTTTATGTTCTGTGTGGGTGCAAACTGATGAAATCTTTACTTAATATATACTAAATCGATCTTCTGTATATAAAGATAATTGAAAATGAAAAAAACTGCATTTCAAATAAATAATTTTTCAAAAAAAAGCTCTTACATTGAGGAAGATCTGATAGCTTTACTACTGACTTCTACAAAACATTTGAAGATGAACTACTAGATTTGGTTATATTTTAGAAAATTGCACTTATGTATTTATTTTGAGCAACTTGTATACCATTTATACAGTGTGGGGTAAGAAAACTTCCCTTATGTTACAGAATGAATACTTCTGTTTTGATCATTAGGTAAACATCATGAATAGGACATTCAGTTACAGAACTTACTTTGAAAAAGTTTGGCCACACAGTTTTTATCATATGTTGACTTAAAGTAGGTATCACATAGTTCTACCTCTTTAGAAATGTCCCACTTAATATGGTCTAATGTATGTGAACAACTTGATAGTGATGACTATAATATATGACTTTTAAACCTATCAATTTGAAAATTAAATTTAAGCCTGACATAAATAGAATTGTTAAAACTTGGGGGCCAGTGTTGTGGCGACGCAGGTAAAGCTGCTGCCTGGGACACTGGCATCACATGGGTGCCAGTTCATGTCTTGGTTGCTCCACTTCCAGTCCAGCTCCCTGCTGGTATCCTGGTAAAAACAGTGGAAGGTGACCCAAGTGCTTCAGCCCTCCCCGCAAATGGACACCCAGATGAAGCTCCTGGTTTGTGGCTTTGGCCTGGCTCAGCCCTGGCTGTTGGGATCACTTGGGCTGTGAATCAGCAGATGGAAGACCTCTTTCTTTGTGTCTCTCCCTATCTGTAACTCTGACTTTCAAATAAATAAATAAATCTTAAAAAAAATTGTTAGTACAAACTCATGTGGTAAAAAGTGAAATAATTTCTGTAATGCCACCGTATTTCAAATCCTAGGTAAATATTTTTATGTTTCTTTTTAAAATTGAGTTATTTTAACCTGGTATATTTAGTAAGTTATCTCCTTTATTCATGTTAATAGTAAAAAATAACATTAATTCCAACAGGTAGCTCACCTAAAGGATTTTCTGAAAAATTCTACCTAGTTGTAATAGAGTGTACTCCAGAGAACCGTTCCCTGTTACACATGTGGAACTTACATTTAAAGTCAGTTCCTGTCTCATTGGGTGAGTTTTTTTTTAAACTTAAGGCCTAAATTAACAGATTATACAAGATTAGATAGTTAAAGGAGTATTTCTTAAAACCATTCATATTTCGTGATGATAATTATAATTTATTCAATGAAGTACCAAAGTTAATTTTTTGCTACAAAAGATCATATTAATATGTATACTATTTTATATTTTATAATACAGTTTAGGATTATAAAATTTAGCAGTTTATAATATTTATAGGGAACCCTATTCCCTGCTAGTTTTTTGTTCTTATGTTTTATAGATGAAAAAGTAGATAAAAAAAAATCTGAAGCAGTTTGGCAGCCAGAAGATCACTATTCTCCTTCTCCAGAGAAGATCCCGTCTCCTTTTTCACAGAAGTATCAAGCTTGCAGAGCGAATCTCCAGAGCACCAGCAAGTTAACTCTGTTTTCAGAAATGGTGTATAGCCAGGAGCTGGATTTGCCAGAAGGAGTTGAGATAATCAGTGTGAAGCCATCAGCAGGTTTGTAAGTTTTATGAAAAGATACTGACTTTGTAACTCATGAGTGTTAACCAGATGCTTAAAAGCAAGTCTTGGACCTACCTCTTAAATCCACAGAGAAGAAGCAATGGAAATATTATAAGTACGTTTAACTATGATAAATTGAACATGTAAATTTATCATTGCTTTCAGCTTACTGTGACATTTGTCAGACAATTCTAATCTTAAATGTTTGTTTCTAAGACAAATTTTTATTGTGCTTTTGGGATGCCAAAGTGAAAATTTATGGAATGGAGATTTTAACTAAGTTTAAACCTTATTTGCCAAGTGTTTTAAAAAAGAACTTCTATGTCTTTATTTGAGGTAGGGGCGGGAAAGAAAGAGGGAAAGAGTGAGATAGAGAACTCCCATACTCTTGTTCACTCCCTAAATGCGTGCAAAGGCTGGGACTGGACCAGGCTGAAGCCAGAAGCCCAAAAACCCAACTTCCCAAATGGCTGCCAGAGACCCAGCCACTTGAGCAGTCAGGTGCTGCCTCCTAGGATATGCATTAGCAGGAAGGTGGAAAGGGAGCAGAGTTAGGAGTGGAACCTTTGAAGCGCAATATGGAATGTGAGCATCTTAACTGTGACCATTATATCAAATAACTGCCTCTTCCTTGCCAATTTAATTATATTGATAACAGCTGACTGGAATCAGGTATTTAGAACGATTCTGAGAGTGTAGTTGCTGCTATCTATTTGTCATCCTTATTTGTGGCACTAGTTTTCCAAATATTGCCCCTAGACTAGCAGCAATATCTTGGGAACTTTTTAGAAATGAAAATTGTGCCAAACCCCGGAGGTACTTACTCATGGTTTCTGTCTAGGGCAAGACCTGTGGGCCTGGTGAGAAGCCTTCCAGGTGACTGTTAAGAATGCACAAGATCAGGAACTAATGTTCTGGGATATCAAGAAACTCTTGTGCAAAATAAAAATCCATTTTTTAAACCACCCAGTTCCTCCCTGCTTTTATTTTTCATAGTCATAGTATGGGTATTTGTTCTTTTCTTCTTCTCTGCAGACTGATTACTTTGAATGTTTTTAAGTTTCCCATATTACCGAGTATCTAATCTTTGCTGATGTGAAATTCACAGGAGTTAGAGATATTAACAGTGTTCTTACTTTTACATTCTCTCTCTTTTTTTTTTTTTTGAAAGATTTATTTATTTACTTGAAAGTCAGAATTACACAGAGAGAGAAGGAGAGGCAGAGAAAGAGAGAGGTCTTCCATCCGCTGGTTCACTCCCCAGTTGGCTGTAATGGCCGGAGCTGTGCCGATCCGAAGCCAGGAGCCTGGAACTTCTTCCAGGTCTCCCATGTGGGTATAGGGTCCCAAGGACTTGGGCCATCTTCTACTGCCTTCTCAGGCCAAGCAGAGAGCTGTATGGGAAGTGTAGCAGCTGGGTCTCGAACCGGCACCCACAAGGGATGCCAGCACAGCAGGTCGCAGCTTTACCTGCTACACCACGGCGCTGGGCCCACTTTTACATTCTTCTTTGTATATTTTAATAAAAAAGACCTCAGTGCAACAAGAGTTAAAATTTGAATAAGAATGACTTGCATTGCTGAAATTTGAAGAGCTGTCATCATTAGCCAGGGTGTAATGATCTTTACTACTAAACTGCAGTTTAGAAAGTACAGCAAATATAGAGAAACTGAAGGTAATTATTAAGGCAACTCTCGATAAAAATCCTTTAGAAGAAGAAGAGACTATAATTTTTTATCATTTTTGGTTTGGCAAAAAGAGTAGAATATGGTAAAAGGTTTTTAGTGTTAGTTTTTTTTAAACCAATAGTATTGAAAACTATAATATATTTGCTTTCTGTTCAGAATAGCTCAGAGAAACCCCATGGATAATACTTTCTGTGTACTTTTGTAATATTACTGTATTTCTTGAGGACTTTTTAAGAATACGTTACTACAGTTACGGTAAAATATACTTCTAAAATAAAGTAAATGTCCTATATACATTTCTATATATAATTGTTTATATTTAATTTATATGTTTGTAAGGCTGGTTGAAACACAGCCATTTTTATTCTCTTACTATTATATATAGATATTTCTGTCCTGTAGTGCCAGAGTTGAATCCTCAGGTGACAACGCCTAAAGTAGTCATTATAGTCTGACACTGTACAAAATGGTTTAGAAGATGCCTGTTTAAAGAAGACAATAATATGTGATTCCTTTAGTTTTTTTTTTGTTTTGTTTTTTTTTGGGGGACAGGCAGAGTGGACAGTGAGAGAGAGACAGAGAGAAAGGTCTTCCTTTGCTGTTGGTTCACCCTCTAATGGCCGCTGCGGCCGGCAAACTGCGCTGATCCGATGGCAAGAGCCAGGTGCTTCTCCTGGTCTCCCATGGGGTGCAGGGGCCAAGCACTTCGGCCATCCTCCACTGCACTCCCTGGCACAGCAGAGAGCTGGCCTGGAAGAGGGGCAACTGGGACAGAATCCGGCACCCAGACCGGGACTAGAACCCACTGTGCCAGCGCCGCAAGGTGGAGGATTAGCCTATTGATCCTTTGGATTTAAGTACTTGTTAACTTCCCTTTAGGAAACTTCTCAGCACCAGTGATATCAAATATACCTCACTCAGGAAAGGCCCTTTAATGTGACTGTTTGATAGGTAACCATGAGCTATTCACATTTACACTGAAAAATATGAAAGGAAAGGAGCCAATAAGTGTTGAAAAAACTTAAAAAATGTTTTAATACCTTTAAAATGGAAGTTCTAGTGGTAAAACTGGCAGCTAGTTTTGAAGTGAATGCTGCATTGAGAGTCAGGACTAGAGGTAAGGTTTTTAAATTTTGCCATAGTCCAGTTGATTTTGGCCCAAGATAGTGTTTGGTAAAGGATCTTTATTTGGAAAATTCAGGAATTGAAGTACGTGTTCTCAGCATTTCCTTTCAAGTCTAGGTTCTGATGGTATTTTCTTCTTATTTACATTTTTTATGTCATTAAAGGCCTTTCAGTGATCTTGTTGACACTAAATAAGCTATCAGGCTCCTAACAGTAGTTAACACAAAAGGACCAAAAACTTTAGTTTACAAAAACAAAGTGTTAACCAGATTTGACCTTTTGTAACGGGATTCTTTCCATTTTAGGACATCTGAGTTCTTCTTCCATATATCCTGCATGCAGCGCTCCTTACTTACTGGCAACTTCATGCTCAGATGAGAAAGTAAGATTTTGGAGATGCAGGGTAACAAATGGAGAAACTGCCACATCAAAGAATGAAAAACTGGATCTTGTATATGTTTGGGAAGAATGGCCATTACTCATTGAAGATGGACTTCAGACCAATAGTAGTTTAACTGTACCTGGTAGGCCTGTTGAAGTTAGCTGTGCACACACAAATCGTTTAGCGGTAGCTTATAAGCAGCCTACATCTAGTAGTAGATCATCTCAGGATTTTGTGATGCATGTAAGTATTTTTGAATGTGAGTCTACAGGAGGTTCATGTTGGGTCCTTGAACAGACAATTCATTTAGACGAGTTAAGCACAGTGTTGGATTCTGGCATTAGTATTGATAGCAATTTAGTAGCCTATAATAAACAAGAGGCATATTTATTCAGTAAAGAGAGTATTGCATTAAACACAAAGCATTTAGTTCACTTAGATTGGATGTCTAGAGAAGATGGGTCTCATATCCTGACTGTAGGAATTGGATCAAAACTTTTTATGTATGGCCCCCTGGCTGGCAAGGTCCAAGAACAGAGTGGTAAGGAAAGCCTGGCCTTTCCTCTCTGGGAGAGCACTAGAGTTGTGCCTCTTTCCAAATTTGTGCTTTTACGAAGTGTGGACTTAGTTTCTTCTGTAGAAGGCTCCCCACCTTTTCCTGTTTCCTTATCGTGGGTACGGGACGGCATCCTTGTGGTAGGAATGGATTGTGAAATGCACGTCTATTCCCAGTGGCAACCATCTTCCAAGCAAGAGCCTGTTGTAACAGATTCATTCAGTGGGAGCACTCCTTCTATAATAAGTCTAATAAAACAGAGTAACTCATCAAGTTCTGGGTTACATCCTCCAAAAAAAACTCTGACTCGATCTATGACGAGTCTTGCACAGAAGATCTGTGGAAAGAAGACGGCATTCGATCCTTCAGTGGATATGGAAGATTCAGGTCTTTTTGAAGCAGCTCATGTTCTTTCCCCAACTTTACCTCAGTACCATCCTCTGCAGCTTTTGGAACTCATGGACCTTGGCAAAGTTCGGAGAGCAAAGGCCATTTTGTCACACCTTGTCAAGTGCATTGCTGGGGAAGTCGTGGCTCTGAATGATGCTGAATCCAATCATGAACGCCGCCTTAGGTCTCTCACCATCAGTGCTAGTGGGAGCACCAGCAGAGACCCCCAGGCATTTAACAAGGCTGAAAATACGGACTACACAGAAATAGATTCTGTGCCCCCACTTCCTCTGTATGCCTTACTTGCGGCGGATGATGATAGCTGCCACTCGTCTTTGGATAAGTCTAGTAATGAGAATACCTTAAATAAATCCAGCCAGTTGTCAAAAGAAAGTTATGATGAGCTTTTTCAGACCCCAGCTCTGATGATTGATACTGATGTATTAGAGACAGATGAGGAAAGCGTGAAGCCCAAAGTTATTGACCTTTCACAATACAGTCCAAATTACTTTGGTCCTGAGCATGCCCAGGTTCTTTCTGGACACTTACTTCATTCTAGTTTACCAGGACTCACTCGGATGGAACAGATGTCCTTGATGGCCTTAGCAGATACAATTGCAACCACAAGCACTGATATTGGAGAAAGCAGAGACAGAAGCCAAGGTAAAACTAAGTTCCATACAGCAATGCAAGCAAAACTGTGATATTTTTACTGGTTTTCTTAGGAAAAAATACTAAATAATTTTTATAAAAATGATGCCAAGATGAGTTTTTGATAGATTGTTACTGCCTTTACAGTGGTTTTAACTTCATTGTGTACTATTTTCCCATGAATCATTGTACCTTGAGGAAATGCATAAGGACGATTATGCCGGTCACTTAATAGTTTTCTGCTAAAGTTTTCAGCAAAAGTTAGCAGATTCTATTAAATAATTGTTTTTATGTACCTGAAAATAGCAAGTGATTTCTGTTTTTCTCCCCACAATGTAATAATGCACCAGTGAATATAATTTATTTTTTAAATTTTTATATAAGTTATACAAGTTTCACGTATTTCATATATACAGATTTAGGAACATAGTGATACGTCCCACCCTCACCTCCCTCCTACCCATAGTCCAACCCCTCTTCCTCCTCTCTCCCTTTCCCACTCTTATTTTTCACAAAGATCTACTTTCAGTTTGTTTTATGATCATAAGGTTAACCCTACACTAAATAAAAGAGTTCAACTCATCGAATTGCAAAATACTTATTTCAATCCAGTGCATTACATTTTAGGTACTCTATTAGTTACCTTGGATCAGGGAAAATATACGGTATCTGTATTTTTGGGACTGACTTATTTCACTAAGTATAATGGTTTCCAGTTACATCCATTTTGTTGAAAAAGGATTTCTTTCTTTCTTTCTTTCTTTTTTCTTTTTACAGCTGAGTAGTACTCCATAGTGTATAATTTGATTTTTAAAATATGAAGTTTTAAAAATAATTAGTACTAGTGTTTACTCTTACCCAGAATAATAAATATAAGCATGCTGTAAATAAGTCTTTTTTCACTCAGAGCATTAAAAAAAATCTCTTTGAGTTAAGAAATTTGAATGGAGAATTCCAGTCAAATCTGAAGGTCAAAATTAGCAAGTCCAACCTTGTGGACCAGAACTCAGTGAGTAGGACGCACCCACTGAACTAAGCTTGTGAGGAAAACAAGATAAATTTAAGATAGTAATAAAAATTTAAGGAAAAAGTGGTTATGAATCTTGATACTTTTGTTCTGGTAAGTATTACTAGTAGATATTTTTTTTGCTATGAATATGTTGTAGGTATTTTATGTTCTTAATCATTTAAAGTGAAAATCTGGTCTTCTCACTATGTGACTATTTCTTCTAGTGTTAATAGCAAATTATTGGGAAGGAGAGATGGTTAGGATCAGTGTGGAAAATGTAACTGTCATACATACTACAGAGAAACTCCAGAGCTAAGCTGTGTACATTTCAGTCAGATCTTAATTTAAATAAGATTCATGTCAGAGGAGCTTAGATTGTAAAGAATGCCACAGACCTTGAGTCAGTTTGTCTTTGTTAGTGATTTTCCAATTATTTATACTACATTTTTTCTGTTTTATAAAATTGTGTAGAAAAAAGAAATATTAGGAAATATTTGATACTGATAGCCTTTTTTGTCAGTTTTCCTATATTTGGTGCTGTGATTTAAGCGAATTGTCAGAATTTTTAGTACTATTTGTTTTTGCTTACAAGTTTTTTTTTCCCCCTGCACATGAAAATAAGTAACTGCTTTGCTTTTCCTCATTACAGGTGGAGAAACTCTTGATGAATGTGGGTTAAAGTTTCTGTTGGCTGTACGACTCCATACGTTTCTTACAACTTCCCTTCCAGCATATCGAGCGCAACTCGTTCACCAAGGTGATTGTCATATCAATCTATTAAAACAAAGGAGGGGAATAGAGAAAGTGGCTTTTGAACTTTTAAACTTGTTTTTTGCCCATGCATAGTAACGATGGCACGTGGGACAAATTCTGGGTTTTTTTTTTTATGCTTATTTCCTCTTAATTTCTTTTTGCTTAAGATACTGGAATTTTGAGTAGTAAATGAAAAGAATTAATAAAGAAATAGATAATGGGCAATTGGATATTATGTATCGTGGGTTTTTTTTTATGATTTATTTATTTGAAAGAGCAACAGAGAGAGGGAGAGAGAGATGTTCTATATGCTGATTTGTTCCCCAGATGCCCACAACAGCAAAGGCTGGGCCAGATTGAGGCCAGGAGCAAAGAACTCCATCCTTATCTCCCACATGGGTGGCAGGGACCTAAGTACTGGGGTGGTTATCCATTGTGTATTCTTGGAACCTTTATTGAAAAACAGTTGGATATGAGTGTGTGAATTAATTTCTGGCCTTTCTGTTCTGTTCCATTGCTGTATATGCCTGGTTTTTTTTGTAAGTACTGTACTGTTTTAATTAGTATAGCTTTGTACTCAAATAGGTGTGATTCTTGAAGGTTACTTTGTCTGTTCAGTGCCTTTTGTGGTATCATATAGAGTTTAAGATTGTTTTTCCCACATTTTGTAAAAAATGTCAGTGGAATTTTGATAGGGATTGCATTGAATATGTAGATGACTTTGAGTGGTTTGGACTTTCTTAACAGTATTATTCTAATCCACTAACATGATATAGTTTTTCTTTTTTGTGTCTTCATTTTCATCAGTGTTTTATAGTTTTTTAGTGCAGAGATCTTTCACCACCTCGGTTAAACTAATTTCCAAAAATATTTTTGTAGCTATTAAAAGTGGGATTTATTTTTTTTTTTTTTTGACAGGCAGAGTGGACAGTGAGAGAGAGAGACAGAGAGAAAGGTCTTCCTTTGCCATTGGTTCACCCTCCAATGGCTGCCACGGTCGGCGCGCTGCGGCTGGCGCACCGCGCTCATCCGATGGCAGGAGCCAGGTGCTAGGTGCTTTTACCTGGTCTCCCATGGGGTGCAGGGCCCAAGCACCTGGGCCATCCTCCACTGCACTCCCGGGCCACAGCAGAGGGCTGGCCTGGAAGAGGGGCAACCGGGACAGAATCCGGCGCCCCGACCGGGACTAGAACCCGGTGTGCCGGCGCCGCAAGGCGGAGGATTAGCCTGTTGAGCCACGGCGCCGGCCTTAAAAGTGGGATTTAAAAAAATTTCCATTTCATACTGTTAGTGTATGGAAATGCTGCTGATTTTATATATTGATTTTGTATTTTTCATTTTATTGTATTTGTTATTTTAACAGTTTTTAGGTGGAATCTTTAGTGTCTTCTATATAGTATGTAAGATCCTGTCCTTAGGGCCAGTGCTGTGCCACAGCAGGTTGGGCTGCCATTTGCAGTAGTGCTGCTATCTCATATCGGTGCTAGTTCCAGTCTCAGCTGCTCCATTTCCAATCCAGCTCCCTGCTAATGGTCCTAGGAGTACTTAGGCCCCTGCATTCATTAGGGAGACCCATATGAAGCTCCTGACACCTAGCTTCGTCCTGGCCCAGCCCTGGTTGCTAGAGCCATTTGGAGAGTGATTCAGTGGATGGAAGGTGTCTCTCCTCTGACTGTCCCTGTCTCACTGTAACTCTTTCAAAAAGATTCTATCATCAGCCAACAGTAACAGTTTCACTACTTTTCTATTTGTATGCTTTTTACTTATTTCTCTTGTCCAGTAGCTATGGGTGGCACTTAGCATATTGTGTGGAATAAGAGAGTGACAGTGGACATCATTGTCGTCTTCCCTGAGCTGAGAGGGAAAACTTTACCCTTTGCACAATAGTAGTAAGGGGTTCAACACCAACTCTCAACAATGGACAGGATACCAGACAGAGAAGTAACAAGGAAACACTGGAACAGAACTACACTTCAGATGAAATGCACCTCTGGGGTCGGCGCCGTGGCGCATGGGAGACCGGGAAGAAGCACCTGGCTTCTGCCTTTGGATTGGCGCAGCTCTGGCCCTTGCAGCCATTTGGGGAGTGAACCAAAGGAAGGGAGACCTTTCTCTCTCTCCCTCTCCCTCTCTCTGTAACTCTACCTCTCAAATAAATAAGTAAAATCTATTAAAAATATATCACATGCACTTTTACGTCCAAAAGGATCCTAAGAGTTTATGATAAGCAGTTCTATGTCAACATATTGGGTAACTAGAAGAAATGGATAAATTCTTAGATGCATACAACCTACCAAGACTGAATGATGGAGAATTACAAAAACAAAACAAAACAAAAACCACTAATGAGTAGCGCCATGAATAGATAATTAAAACTCTCCATCATTGGGGATGGTATTGTGGTGCAGGCAGTTAAGTCACCACTCGCTACACCAGCATCCCATATGAGAGCAACAGTTTGAATCCTGGCTGCTCTGCTTCTGATCCAACGACCTGATAGTACACCTAGGAAGGCACCAGGAGATGGCCCAATTACCTAGGCTAATGCCATTTGTTTGGAAGACCCAGATCAATTTCTGGACTCCTGACTTCAGTCTAGCCCTGATCCTGCCACAGAAGCCACTTGGGGAGTGAACCAGATGACTGAAAATCTTAATCTCTCTCTGTCACTCTGCCTTTCAAATAAGTAAATAAATATACTTAAAAAAAAAAAAAGCCTCCATCATCATAAAAAATAATGTCTAGGACCTGATACCTTCACAAGTGAATTGTACCAAACATTAAAAGGAAAACTAATGCCATTCCTTCTCAAACTCTCCCAAAGATAAGGAGGAGGAATTCTTCCAAACTTTTTGTGGCATCAGTATTACCCTCATACCAAAAACAGACACTGTAAATAAAGAAAATTACAGGCCAATATTCCTGACAAACATAAATGCAAAAATACTCCACAAAATGCTAGCAAATCAAATCCAACAGTTTATGAAAACAATCATCCACCATCAGCAACTGAGACTGATCACAGAGATGTAAGCATGGTTCAAAACACAAATCAATAAAATGTCATTCTGTTCAGATTAACAGAATGAAGACCAAAATCATACGATTCTCAACAGATGTAGAAAAACTAAGTCAACATTGTTTCATAAAAATTCTCAGCAAATTATAGAAAGAATATACTTCTAAACAGTGAAGGCCATATATGATAAGGACAATGCTAACACCACACAATTAAGTGTACTTGTGACTCATGTAATACGTTTCCACATTTTTGTTTCAAATAGAAACATATTTCTGATCATCATTGTGTAGTCATGCTTACATTTCTTTAAAATATTGTTTTTGACATTTCTCTAGGCCTGTCTACTTGTCACTTTGCTTGGGCATTTCACTCAGTAGCAGAAGAAGAACTGTTGAACATGTTGCCTGCAATGCAGAGAGATGATCCCACTTGGTCTGAGCTAAGAGCTATGGGTGTGGGGTGGTGGGTCCGCAATACCCGCATCTTACGCAGATGCATAGAAAAAGTAAGTGGTTTTATTTTGGTGTAAAAAATTAAAATATTTGGGATGTTTCTTTAAATGGTTTTCCACGTCTCCTCTGCTATTATTTCCTTTTGTTTTTAAAGCAGTAAAATATTTTGGAATAACCTGTATTTAAAAATCTAGTTTTAAAAAATTTTTATTGTGATCTATTTTATTGTGATTTCTAATCAAAATATGTATGTTTAGGAGGATATGTCTGATTTTTGTAGACTAACATGTGTATTAGAAAGTAATTAGAAAAATTAAAAAGTGCTGCAAAAGCTTGTAATGAAAGCAGTAATAGTCCCATTGTCTTTTCTGTGTATCCTTTGTGAGTGCTACCCTAAAGTAGTACTTTTTGTTATGTGTGTGTGTATCTGTGTGCATATTTCATATACATAATTTAAGGGAGTTTTTGAGCATTGAAATAATGTGTTCCAGTCTTAGATATAAGCGAAAATATTCACTTAAAAACTGCTTCTGAAATTTTGATCTATTATTTTCCAATTATAGGTAGCCAAAGCAGCGTTTTATAGAAAGAATGATCCTTTAGATGCTGCGATTTTTTACCTTGCAATGAAAAAGAAAGCTGTGATTTGGGGATTATATAGGTAGGTAAGAAAACTGCTTCAAATTTAAAAATCTCTTCTTAAAATAATTTATGAAGTGACATTTGTTCTTGTTGATGTTGACTCACATCGATTCCTACTTCTGCATTTATGGACAGATTCCATAGGAAAAAGAAGCCCAGGTATTTTCCATAGTGGAAGAAACTTACTGACACACTGGAGTTTTTTTTTTTTTTTTTTTTTTTCAGAATTACCAGTCCAGAAGCATGTCTTTTGCTTATTTTAGTTCTCATGACTCTGGTAGAACAAAGGTGGACTAATGCAGAAAGTTGTATTTAGGTTGGGGAGGAAGATCAGTTAGTGGAGAGCTCCTGGTCCTGGGCAGACTGTCCCTTGAAACTAACTATTTTCTGTGGGTTCAGACCTTGTTCCTGAGCAGACTTTAGTTATGTTTTGTTTCTCTCATTTCTCCTCACCAAGACTTGGTGAACACAGCTAACAAATACTTCATCATTTGCTTTGGATTCATTTCTAGGTGATTTATGTAATTTGTGTTGTTACCTTTGGAGGAAAATCATGGTAACAAACTTTGCTAAGAAACTAGATCTTTTAGGATTGTTTTGAATCAAGGCAGCTTCCTTATATTTTCATCACCTAAGTCGCCTTCAGATGGGCAGGATGGAAAGGGTGTTGATGGAATTTAGATAGTGACATAACATGGAAATTAATTATGTATTTTCCATGAATTTAGAAGTAATTTCTCATAGTGCAGCTATTACGGTTTGCAGTTTGAAAGAAAATTTTTAACTGATCTCTGGGACTGATAAGGAAAAGTAAACACACAGTAGTATTCTTTTGTATTAGGAAAATAAGCAGATGCACAGGCATTTACAAACTAGTAAATGTTTGTGTCGATTTATAACTTTGAAGTAAGTCCTATCTTCAGAAGATTGATTCTGATGTAAAAGCATTGTATTCAGAAGTATTCATGCTTTTCTTTCCTTTGTAGATCTCAAAAAGACACCAAGATGACACAGTTTTTTGGACACAATTTTGAGGATGAGAGGTGGCGTAAAGCAGCTTTAAAGAATGCTTTTTCTTTGCTGGGCAAACAACGATTTGAACATTCTGCAGCGTTTTTTCTTTTAGCTGGTTGCCTCAGAGATGCAGTTGAGGTACTGATTGAAACTTTTTTTAAAGATTTATTTATTTATTTGAGAGGTAGAGTTATAGATGGAGAGAGGAGAGAGACAGAGATCTTCTATCTGCTGGTTTACTCCCCAAATGTTTGCCATGGCTGGAGCTGAGCCAATCCAAAGCTGGGAGCCAGGAGCTTCTTCTGGGTCTCCCACTTGTGTGCTGGGACCTAAGTATTTGGGCCATCTTCTGCTGTACCCATCTGGGATGCCATTGGAAGTGGAGCAGCCAGAACTCAATCCAGCGCTAATATGGGATGCCAGCGTCACAGGCAGAGGCTTAGCCTGTTCTGCCACAGTGCTGGCCTTGCAACTTTTTTTCTTTTTTTTTAAGATCTATTGATTTATTTGAAAGGCAGAGGTAGAGAGCCAGGGAGAGAGAGAGAATCTTCCATCTACTGGTTCACTCCCCAAATGGCCGCAGTGGCCAGAGCTAGGCCAGACTGAAGCCAGGAGCTTCTTCTGGGTCTCCCAAGTGGGTGCAGCTGCATTTTCCCCTGCTCTCCCAGGCTCATTAGCAGGGAGTTGGATCAGAAGTAGAGCAGCTGGGACTCAAACCAGTGCCCATGTGGGATGCCAGTGCTGCAGGTGGCTTTACCTGCTATGCTACAGTGCTAGCCTCTGACTGAAACTTTTTTTTTTAAGATTTATTTTTATTTATTTGACAGAGTTCAGAGAGGTCTTCCATCCTCTGGTTCACTCCCCAAATGGCTGCAGTGGTTTGAGCTGAGCTGATCGAAGCGACGAGGCAGGAGCTTCTTCTGGGTCTCCCACGTGGATGCAGGGGCACAAGGACTTGGGCCATCTTCTACTGCTTTACCAGGCACATTAACAGGAAGCTGGATTGGAAGTGGAGTAGCTGGAGCTCAAACCAGTGCCCATATGAGATGCTGGTGCTGCAGGCCAGGCCTTCAAACTGCTATACCACAGCGCCAGCTGGCCTCTAACTGAAACTTTTTAAAACTCTAGTTGTCACCCGTTTCAGCTTCATCTAGAACCTCAGTTTTTACTTCTTAATTTCAACTTTAGTGGAAATAACAGAAGGCTAAATAATAACTGAAGTGATAGTATTTAGTAGTGACTTTGAAAAATCTGTCACTGGACTTGAGTGATGTTTTTACAGACTTTTAATTTTACTAGGTTGTATTGATTGATTGATAGAAACAGCTTGTTGATACAGCTTTTAAGATTGTTCATGGAGGCTGGCTTTGTGATGCAATGGATTAAGCCATTGCTTGTGATGGTGACATCCAGTATCAGAGTGTTGCTTGGAGTCCAGCTGCTCTGCTTCTGATGCAGCTTCCTGCTAATGTGCCTGGGAAAATAGCAGAAGGTGGCCCATGTGCTTATGCCCTGCCACTCATGTGGGAGCAATGGATGATCCTCTTGATTTTGGCCCAGCCCAGCCTTGGCAGGGAGCTGGGTAGGGAGCAGAAGTGGAGCAGCCAGGACACAGACCAGGATCTATATGGATGCGCATGTCACAGGCAGTGGGTTTACCCACTATGGCACAACAACAGCTCCCATACAAGCAGCCTTTTTTTAAAGCAGCTTTTTAATTTGGAAACACAGTGTGCTGGGGTGGCTGAAGAGCACGTGATTATGACTAAAATAAAATACAAGGGATCTTCAAAAAGTTGGTTGAATATATGTTAAGAAAAAATGCCTAGATTTCAAATTTTTTGGCTACAAAATCATCTCAATTTCATTTTCTACCCTTATATGAAGCTGGAATTATCTAATATTTTCTCATTAGGCTAATTCTTTTTGCAGGTGTATATTTAGTATTAACATAAATATTGTCAACCTTTTTTCTAGGTATGTCTTGAGAAACTGAACGACATTCAGTTAGCTCTTGTGATAGCAAGGCTCTATGAGTCCGAGTTTGATACATCTTCAACATATAAATCCATTTTATGCAAAAAGGTTTTAGGAATTGATTCTTCTGTCACTGAGTTCAGTTCAGTAAACATGAATATGCATTGTGATCCTTTTCTTCGGAGTATGGCTTGTTGGATTTTGGAAGATTATAGTGGTGCTCTGGAAACCTTAATAAAGCAACCTGTTAGAGAGGATGATGGTAAGCTGTGCTTGTCAAGTACTCTGATTAAGAATGTGTTTACTGCTCTATTGGATGCTAAGGATGACACAGAACATGCTAAATTCATTGTCTCAATGACTCTGTGATTCGGTTGGGGACATAGAGTTATATAGAGAGTTCTTTTTTGTTTCTTTAAAGTTTAATCCATTGAAAACCAAGAACCTTGGATTTCTGTTTCTGTGAAGTGAGTTTATTGAACACAAAATATTATCAATACTTTAATGTGACTATTTTGAAGAATATGATATGAAGCCAGTTTTTTAATCTTAGAAATCTTTTGTGCACTCATATGTTAGTTTTGTAATTCTTACAGTAAAACTATTCATTGTAAAGAAAATTGTTTTCAGTGATGTGTATGGAAAATCTTTTTTTTTTTTTTCAAAGATTTATTTTTAATTTATTTGGAAGGCAGAGTTTCGGAGAGAGGTTTTCGATCTGCTGGTTCATTCTGCAGAAGATCACAATGCCCAGGGCTGGGCTGATCTGAGGCCAGGACCCTGGAGCTTCTAACACTTCTCCCATGAGGGTGGAGGGTCCAAGCTTTGAGCCACCTTCCTCTGCTTTCCATGGCACATTAGCAGGGAGCAAGATTGAAAGTGGAGCATACAGGTCTCAAACCAGTGTCCACATGGGATGCTGGCATTGCATGTGGTGGCTTAGCCTGTTATACCACAGCGCCAGCCTTGTGATCAGAAAATCTTCATCCAATCTCTTGATTGTATTTTTCAAGAGTTGAGAGTAAGTAGGCAGAAATTTGTTTTAAAATAAGATTTATTTATTTTATTTAAAAGGCATAGTTGGGGGAGGGAGATGCTTTCTTCTGTCTGCTTGTTCACTCCCCACAACGGCAGGTCTTCCACATCATTGCAGGGGCCCACGCACCTGAGGCATGATCTGCTGCTTTCCCAGGCACATTAGCAGAGAGCTGGACTACAAATGGTGCAGCTGGGACGTGAATCGATGCCTGTATGGGATGTCAGTGTCGAAGGTGGTGGCTTAACCTGTTATGCCACAATGCAGGCCCCAGTAGAAATGTTTTTAATGTACCTTTTTGAACTTTACTTCTGCCTTTTAGAACTCCTCCTTATTGAAATGTTCTTAGAGACTAATATATAATGGAATTCCTTATGAATTCCTGTGAAAATGATCAGATTGTTTTTCAAATATGTTTCCATAAATAGAATTCAATTATGTGAGATAGCTGGTACAGTGGGTCTCATTTATGGTATGAATAAGAAAATCTTCTAGGTCATAGTTTTTATGTGACATCATTTAATCAAGAAATATCATGTGCCTTTCCTTCTGAACTTAACGAAAAAGCTGTGTGACTCGGTCTCCCAACCATGTGAGCTAAAGATGTTCAAGCTGGCCTCTCTGTAAGGAAGAGAACAAAACAAAACCCCTTTTCTAGCCCTTCTCTTGCACCCATACATAATCTTGTAACAAATGTGTTTTGATTTGGGATGAATATATGATTGCATACGTTTACAATCAATTAAACATCTTTCTAGAAAAAACGTTAGAGATGATAGTGGCTTAGACTGGGCTGATGGGAGTTGAGGCAGAAAGAAATGATTGAATTTGAGATCTGATTTTGAGGTTGCTTAGATCGAACTGAATGGATATAGAGTATGAAGAAATTAGGAGTCGAGGATAACTCCTTGGTTTTTAGCTTGAACAGTAGGTAAATGACAGGGACAAGTGTTATTTTAGATCCGAAAGGCTGCTCTGGGGCCAGCGTTGTGGCATAGCGGGTAAAGCCTCCATGTGCGATGCCAGCATCCCATATGGGTACCAATTCTAGTCCTGGCTGCTCCACTTCTAATCCAGGTCCCTGCTAATGGCCTGGGCAAAGCAGCAGGAGATGGCCCAAATGCTTGGGCCCCTTCCACTCAAATGCAAGATGCCACGCACATGGGAGACTGGGATGAAGCTCTTGACTCCTGGCTTTAGCCTGGCCTAGCACTGCAACTGCAGCTTTCTGGAGAGTGAACTAGTGGATGGAAGATCTTATGCGCTCGCTCTGTCTCTCCCTTCTCCTCTTTGTAGGTTTGACTTTCAAAATAAGTAAATGTTTAAAAAAAAAAAAAAGAAGAAGAAAAGAGAAGCCTTTGAGGGGGAATTGATTGAAATGAGCAAGTTAATCAATGTAGATGTGTGGAAAAAAGTGGTTTGGGCCAAGAGCACACTAAATAAAAAGGCCCTGAGGCACAAGTATATATGTTAAGTTGAAATGTAATGTAGGCCTTTTGATGTAGGAATTTAGGTTTTCATGGTGAAGCTGTGACTGGAGATACAGATGTGCTAGTTCTTAGCTTACAGATAATACTTAAAGCCACTAGGTGATGTGAGTTTAACACTGATAGATAAAGAACTAAACTGTAAGACCCCTTCTGCATTTGAGGGCAGCAAAGATGAGGACTCCTATTGTTAGAACACTTGCATTACAAACGTGTTCTTGTTGGTTAAGTCTATTAATAAGAATTTGTTTTAAAAATCATCTAGATAAGGGTGCAGTACCATAGTAGAAAAATAGGACTATAGTACAGATAGAAGCCTCAGTTTAACTCTTAAACTGTCTCTTGGCTCATAAAATGAATTTTCTTTCAGATCAAGTCATGACATCAGCCTGTAATCCTGCAGTTTTTAATTTTTACAATTATCTAAGAACACATCCTCTTTTGCTGAGACGTCATTTTGGATCATCTGATACGTTCCCCACATACGTGAGTTTAACAGGAAAGAGTGGACTGGCAGGAACAATTAGTTTAAGTGAAAGAAGACTATTTTTTACTACTGCCAGTGCTCATTTAAAGGCTGGCTGCCCCATGTTGGCCCTGGAAGTCTTATCGAAGATGCCCAAGGTCATCAGGAAGACAAAAGCATTTTGTAGAGCATCTAGTTTTCTGGACACGGGTAGAGCTTCTTCTCCACTAAAATTGGATGCAGAGGAAGACAAGTCTTCTGCTGTTGACTGGTCAGAGTCATTGATAAATGGTTTTGGGTCCTCGTCAGAGGGTTCGTCAGAGAAACAGTCCAACTCAGCACTTTCTTTTGACTGGAGCCAACCAAGTGTCATATTTCAGGATGACTCTTTAGAGTTAAAATGGGACAGTGATAACGATGAAGAAAATGAAGACCTCCCTCTTTCAATGAAAGAACTAAAACCTTTACAGAGAAAGATAGATAAAAAATTGGAGGAAGTAAGTTCCAGTTACACAGAATCTTTCAGCACAATCAATGAAAATGATATTTTAAATCCATCAGAAGATATAATTGCAGTCCAGTTAAAATTTAGAGCATGTTTAAAGATTCTCACAGTAGAACTTCGCACTTTATCTACTGGTTATGAAATAGATGGTGGAAAACTGCGGTACCAACTATACCACTGGCTTGAAAGAGAAGTGATAGCTCTTCAGAGGACTTGCAACTTTGGCTCAGATGCTGAAGAACCACCCTCTACATTAGGCAAAAATGGAGGTGAATCCGGATTAAATGAGGATACTGAAGATTTGCTTCACCAAACAAAAGGGAAACAGTTGAGAGAAAATTTTCAGGAAAAAAGGCAGTGGCTCTTGAAATATCAGTCTCTCTTGAGGATGTTTCTTAGTTACTGTGTACTTCATGGATCCCATGGTGGGGGTCTTGCGTCTGTGAGAATGGAATTGATTCTTCTTTTACAAGAATCTCAGCAGGTGTGTAAATTACGTGATAGTCAAAAGTAGTACCTCTGTGCAGCAGGCTTCTGTACTGTTCTTTTTGGGTTTTGAGTACTAAAACTTTATTTTCTTCACTGCACTTGCTTTAGCGAATGTTCCCTTTGGTTCAATTTTTCTTATTATGAGTTTGTGCAGTCCTGTGTGTTTTGCTATTTGAAGACAATTCAGTATCAGGCCTTATGACCTGTTCACCTCATACTCTGAAGTCTTAAAGGAAAGCTTTGTAAGATGACAAGCTTTTTAGAAGAGATTATAGTCCATCATCTTGAAAAGATGGTTTTTGTGGTGTTAGCCCCCTCGGCTTCTTTCCCTCTCAGTTTTTATAAGGTATTTAGGTTATACTTGTTTTGAAGCTTTGTATAGAACTTTCTGAATTAAAGTAATGGCTTGAAATTGTAAATAATTGATTAACCTTATTTCCATCTTTGTTTTTAAGGAAACATCAGAACCACTGTTTACTAGCCCTCTGTCAGAGCAAACCTCGGTGCCTCTCCTCTTTGCTTGTACAGCCAGTGCCAAAACAGTAGTTGCCAATCCATTGTTACACCTTAGTAATCTAACTCATGATATCCTGCATGCCATCATAAGCTTTGAATCACCACCCCATCCTGATCTCCAAAGCAATAAAGTAAGTATGCCTCGTCCCAAGGTTTTAAATCACCTGTACACAAGGATAAGACTAAAGAAAACTGTTAAGCCTCTTAAAAACAGTTTTAAACATCAGACTAGACATAGTGGTTATGTTACCTTATTTGTACTGGTTCTGATTAAAGAAAGCATATGGTTCTAAATTTCCTTTCCATCTGTTTATAGACCAGGCTTATCTTACTTGTTGTATACTAAGTAGGGTACTTAGAAGAATTTTTTAAATTAAAATTCTGGTTATTTAGTCTTAGGTAACCACTTTATTAAGATTATTAAGATAAGAGTAATAGGTGCATCTGAAGGTACATGAGTGATTTCTTTAGTTGTCCATTTAGCTAGAATGCTGATTGTGTGTGTGTGTGTGTGTTTTAAGATGATAGCTTAATTTTTAGTGTAAAAGTACTGACAGATAACTAAGAGTTTCCCATGTTAGTATTTAGGCAGTGCCTAGTGTAAGGATAGTGTAAAGTACTTTGTCCCTGTCTTTCTTCCAGATCATACAATACTTTATCAATCAACTTCATCGTCATTCCTTGCACTGCTTGTTAAAAATTTGGATTCCTGAGTTCACTTCAGACTTACTGAATCAGTCTATGAGACTTAGTCACAGGAATATGTACTTTTTTCTTTTTGTTTAAACACTTATTAGAGAGAGAAATCTTCCTCTGCTGTTTCACTCACCAAATGGCTGTAGTAGCACTGGCTGGGCTAGGCTAAACCAGGAGCCAAGGCTTCCATCAGGGTTTCCCACGTGGGTGGCAGGAGCCCACGCAGCTGAATCATCTGCTGCTCCCCAAGGCACATAGGCATGGAGCTGGATTGGAAGTGGAGAAGCCAAGACTTGAACCGGTGCCCATATATGCCAGTGATGCAGGCCACAGCTTAACCCACTGCACCACAGCACCAGCCCAGTAGCATGTATTATCTAAGATGTTCCGTAGGTGATTTTGGTATATAACTAATAATATTACAATTGTCAATCATAGTGTCTTCCTATCCATCATTATTCTATCTTATCTATTGTTAATACCACATGTCATATTTCCCCATCTTTTCCCCCCAGACACATTGAAATCCTTTGAAGTATGCCCAAATTTGACTTTTTTTTTTTTTTTAGTATCCCCTGGGTGAGTAGGCTGTCTCCTAGGTTATGCTGTCACATGTTTGTTTCCTGCTTGTTTGATGGTGGATTCTCCTTGCACAATTTTGCCCTGTTGGATAACCATAATCCTTGTAATTTAATGTTGCCACTTCTCCTGTACTTTTCTGTAGCATAAGTGCCCATACTTCGTTTTAAATTTAAAATTTAATTTCTTTCAAACTTTGCTGTAATTTTAAACAAACTATTCTGTATGTAACTTTATTCATAGCCTGTCTGTGCTATATCATTTAGCTTTTGCTAGTTAAGAAACACTGAAATATTAGTGGCTTTTAAAAGCCATTATTTATTTTGATCATGATTCTGATGAGACTGGCTCATTAGTTTCTTACATTTACACCAGCTGGGCTGACCTGTGGACTCTCTCTGTGATCTAGCACCTGTGTCAGTTAACAAGCTGTTGAACAGGCTGACAGGAGAATGTGGGTGTCACTCTCCAGCAGGCAAGTCCAATGTTTAGTCCAGATTCTCTATAGAGAAATAGGATCCATAGGCTAGATTTAAGAGGAGTCTTCAGAAAGCGCACGGAAAATGGATTTTATGAAAAAACTATACTGGACTTTCAAAAAAATTGTTGCATCAAAATAAATTTAGCTTTTCATTAATTTTTCTGCCAACCTTTAAAATTACTTTAATGTATCTAGAAAGAAAGAGATTTATTATAAGGATTGATTCATGTTGCTGTGAAGGCTGGAAAGTCCCAAAATATGTCGTTGGCAAACAGAACATCCGGGAGAACACGTGGGAGACCAGGAGGAAGCACCTGACTCCTGGCTTAGGATTGGTGCAGCACGCCGACCGTAGCGACTATTTGGGGGGTGAATAAAAGGAAGGAAGACCTTTCTCCCTGTCTCTGTCTCTGTCTCTGTCTCTCTCTCTTGCTGTCTAACTCTGCCTATCAAAAAAAAAAAAAAAAGAGAGAGAGAGAGACAGAGAAAGGGAGAGAAGTCTTCCATTTGATGGTTCACTCCCCAAATGGCCATAACAGCTGGAGCTGCGCCTATTCAAAGCTAGGAATGTCTTCTGGGTCCCCCACCACGGATGCAGGGGCCCAAGGACTTCGAAGCCACCTGCTTTAATAAGTATACTGATTCAAGTTTGTATGTCATTTGGAAACTTTCTCACACAAATACCCAGGATATGACCACATCCTCCAGGACACAGTCCCACCTAGATTTATTTTTTCCTCCGCAGTTTGTTTGTGGGATTTAAGAGCAGCAAGAGCGTTTGCAAGGTATGGGTTCAGAACTCACAGGTTTACTTCTGTTGGAGCTCTTTGGTCAAAGCAAGTCACAAGACCAGCCCAGACTCAGTGAACAGAGTGATAACTTCAGTTCTGTATTAGAGACATTTCAAAGTGTTGGCGCTATTTTTACCACCTTCCTTGTGCCCCTCCCGCCCCTTTTTTTTTTTTTTTTTCGTCTTCTTTTTTTGAGAGGCAGTGAAAAAACTCCCACACTCAAATGCCTGCTGTACTGGTAATGGATAGAGGTGGGGCCAGGCCCAGGAACCCAGTCCAAGTCTCCTAGAAGGTTGGAAGGAACCTGACTGCTTGAGCCGTCACTACTGCTGTCCAGGATCGGCATTAGCAAGAAGCTGCAATCAGGAGCTTGTGCCAGGAGCCGAAGCCACGAGCTCTGCTATAGCATGTGAATGTCCTAAACTGCATCTTAACGGTTAGGTCAGATATCTGCCCCATTATGATATAGTTGATTTTAACTCATGCCCCATGGTTATTGACAGTTGGACAATATAGCAATTATGTTTTCACCTGTCATGTTGTTATCTTACTGTACTTCATAATTAGATCACAAAATTGATCTTAAAATAATTAGTCAAGGGGCTGACACTGTGGCACAGCAGGTTAACACCCTGGCCTGACACGCTGGCATCCCATATGGGCGCCGGTTCTTGTCCCGTCTGTTCCACTTCCAATCCAGTTCTCTGCTATGGCATGGGAAAGCAGTAAGAACATGGCCTAAGTCCTTGGGCCCCTGCATCTGCATGGAAGACCCGGAGGAGGCTCCTGGCTTCGGATTGGTGCAGCTTCGGCTGTTGTGGCCAATTGGGGAGTGAACCATCAGATGGAAGACCTCTCTCTCTCTCTCTCTCTCTCTCTCTCTCTCTCTCTCTGCCTCTCCTCTTTTTGTGTAACTCTGACTTTCAGATAAATAAATCTTAAAAAAATATTTAGTTAAGTCTACTTTCTTACCTACCTTAAGCTTCTTCTGTTTTTCATATGGCTGCTACCATGCTATTTAGAATCTTCTATTTCTCAAAATTTGCTTATTCTACTGTCTGCTGATTGCTGTTTTCCACATGTTATCCTTTCTCCTTTCTATAAAGCTTCACTCTGCAAGTTGTTTTCTATAACTAGAATATGTGGTCACTTGTTCTTCTTCAGTAATCTGTCCATAGGTGAACTCTCAGTTAAGTCTGTGCTTCTTCATGTTTTGATTGAATAAAAAATAGATTGAGTATTGTAGGGCTTGCCTTTAGTTTTTAAAAAGATTTATTTATTTATATGAAAAGCAGGATGACAGGGAGGAAAGACAGAGGGAGGGAGATCTTCCATCTGCTGGTTCACTCCCCAAATAACCACAGTGGCCAAGTATGTGCCAGGCTGAAGCCAGGAGCCAGGAGCTCCATGTGGATCTCCCATGTGAGTGGCAGGGGCACAAGTACTTGGTGCATCACTTGGTCTTTCTCAGGAACATCAGCAGGGAGCATGGATTTGAAGCAGAGCCGCTGAGATTCGAGGCTTCACTCTGCTAAGGGATGCTGCTGTTACGTTGCTTCACCTGCTGCTCTAGGACTCTAGTCCCAAGGACTTGCCTTTTTTTTTTTTTTTTAAGATTCATTTATTTATTTAAAAGAGTTACACAGAAAAGGAGAGGCAGAGAGCAGAGAGAAAGAGAGAAAATCACTGGTTCACTCCCCAATTGGCTACAATAGCTAGAGCTGAGCTGATCCAAAGCCTGGAACCTAGAGCTTCTTCCAGGTCTCCCATGTGGGTGAATGGGCCAAGGACTTGGGCCATTTTCTACTGCTTTCCCAGGCCATACCAGAGAGCTGGATCAGAAGTGGAGCAGCTGAGACTCGAACTGGCACCCACGTGGGATGCTGGCACTACAGGTGGTTGCTTTACCACTACACAGCACTGGCCCTAGGACTTGCTTTTTTTTTTTTTTTTTTTTTTTGACAGGCAGAGTGGACAGTGAGAGAGAGAGAGACAGAGAGAAAGAAAGGTCTTCCTTTTGCCGTTGGTTCACCCTCCAGTGGCCACCGTGGCCAGCACATCGCGCTGATCTGAAGCCAGGAGCCAGTTGCCTCTCCTGGTCTCCCATGCGGGTGCAGGGCCCAAGCACTTGGTCTATCCTCCACTGCACTCCGGGCCACAGCAGAGGGCTGGCCTGGAAGAGGGGCAACCGGGACAGAATCTGGCGCCCTGACCGGGACTAGAACCCAGTGTGCTGGCGCTGCAAGGCAGAGGATTAGCCTATTGAGCCACGGTGCCGGAGGACTTGCTTTTAAATACATGGTTCATGCTCTGCTGGGTAGCTGACATCTGGTTCTCTTTGCTCCTGAAAATCAAACTACATAGCAGGTGTGTGTTTTAAAATTTCTACCAAAGGACTCAGTATATTATCTTTAAATTTTCTGTAGTGAGACTTCCTTAGGTAGAAATGTGTGTTAGAGAAAAATAAAAAGTAAGTAATTTTTTAGATAAAATTTTCCCTGCAGTTTAAAAGTGCTGATTATATTTTGAAAAAGTTATATTTAAAAATGAGCAATTTTGTTGCTTTTTTTTTCTTCCAGGTGTATGTAATGCACACTTTGGCAGCCTCACTTTCTGCTTGTATTTATCAGTGTCTTTGTGGTAGTCACAACTACAGGTAAATGTGGTTTTCTGAAATTTAAGAATACTTGTGTATCCATTGACGTTTCATATTTTATCTTTTTGCTTTTGAATGATATATAGCAGTCTATTTTTTTTAAGATGTATTTATTTTACTTGAAAGTTACAGTTACAGGGAGGGGTGGGGTTCTTCATCTGCTGGTTCACTCCCCAATTGGCCTCAGTGGCCAGAGCTGTACCAATCCATAGCCCAAAGCCAGGAACTTCTGGGTCTCCCACGTGGGTGCAGGGTTCAAAAGCTTGGGCCATCTTCTACTGCTTTCCCTGGACATAGCAGAGAGCTGGATAGGAAGTGGAGCAGCCGGGACAGGAACCGGGGCCCATATGGGATGCAAGCACACAGTTAGAGGATTAACCTATCGTGCCACAGTGCAGGCCCCAGCAGTCTACTTTAAGTAATGCAAAAAGCACATAACTGAGATGTTGAGTACGTTTTTTTCATATTTAAAATGTTAGTTTATGCCTTTATGGAAAATGGATCTCAGTAAACCCTTACCAGTATAACTTACTTAACACCATTATTAATCACTGCCTTAGGCAGACATTCTGGTGGGTACTCAGAATTTTAACATTAATAAGGTAAGTTCTCTCCTTTAAGAATGATGGATAATGTATGATAGTACTTAAATGATAAGTTCTGTAATATGTTAGATATCAAGAAGCCCAGGGAGGACAGGGGGACTAACTTGGAATTGATATAATTTTATTTAAAGTGTTATTTATTTATGTGAAAGTTAGAATTACACAGAAGGATAGACAGAGAGCCGGCACCGTGGCTCTATAGGCTAATCCTCCGCCTGTGGCTCCGGCACACCAGGTTCTAGTCCTGGTTGGGGCTCCAGATTCTGTCCCGGTCGCCCTTCTTCCAGGCCAGCTCTCTGCTGTGGCCAGGCAGCGCGCTGGAGGATGGCCCAAGTGCTTTGGTCCTGCACCCCATGGGAAACCAGGAGGAAGCACCTGGCTCCTGCCTTCGGATCAGCACGGTTGGAGGGTGAAACAATGCCAAAGGAAGACCTTTCTCTCTGTCTCTCTCTCTCACTGTCCACACTGCCTGTCAAAAAAAAAAAAAGAAGAAGAAGAAGAAGAAGAAGAAGGATAGACAGAGAGATCTTTTATCCACTGTTTCACTCCCTGTATGGCCAAATGCCAGCGCTGGGCTGATTGGAAGCCAGGAGCTTCCTCTGGTTCTCCCACATGGGTGCAGAGGGCTAAGGACTAGGGCCATCTTCTGCTTTCCCAGGCTATTAGCAGGGAGCTGAATGGGAAGTGGAGCAGCCAGACTTGAACAAGCTGCTATATGGGATGCCAGTGGCACAACACTGGCTCTGAGAGAGACTTTTTTCATGGAAGAGCTGCTATGTAGGGTTTTTCTAGTTCTAAAGTTTGACTACAGTTTATCTAGAATTCACAAAATATTATTTGGCACTCTATGGGGTCTTTCTGTATTTTTTTAGTTGTTTGAAATTGTCTGACATTGTTTTCTGAATATTGTCTGAAATGTCTTCTATTTCCTTTCCTGTTACACAGATACTAGAACTTTTTAGCCTGTTCTCCCTCCCCCTTTAACTTTCTTTTGGGTTCTCCTTTTCTCTTTCTGTTGCATTTCAGGAAAAATCTTCTATCCATTTTCTAGACATTGATTTATTATTCAGCAGTGTCTTGTCTTTATTTAGCTACAGTTTTTTTTTTTTTTAGAAATTTGATTTTTGGCCGGCGCCGTGGCTCAACAGGCTAATCCTCCGCCTTGCGGCGCCGGCACACCAGGTTCTAGTCCCGGTCGGGGCACCAGATTCTGTCCCGGTTGCCCCTCTTCCAGGCCAGCCCTCTGCTGTGGCCCAGGAGTGCAGTGGAGGATGGCCCAGGTGCTTGGGCCCTGCACCCCATAGGGAGACCAGGAAAAGCACCTGGCTCCTGGCTCCTGCCATCGGACAAGCGCGGGGCGCCGGCCGCAGCGCGCCGACCGCGGCGGCCATTGGAGGGTGAACCAACGGCAAAGGAAGACCTTTCTCTCTGTCTCTCTCTCTCACTGTCCACTCTGCCTGTAAAAAAAAAAAAAAAAAAAAGAAATTTGATTTTTAAGCTTTTTTTTTTTAAATTATTCTTAATTGAAAGGTAATTGTACATATTTATGGGATACAGGGTCGTATTTTTTTAAAGACTATTTATTTGAAAATCAGAGTTACACAGAAAGAGAAGGAGAAGCAGAGAGAGGTGTCTTCCATCTGCTGGTTCACTTCCCAATTAGCCACAATGGCCGGAGCTAGGCTGATCTGAAGCCAGGAGCCAAGAGCTTCTGGGTATCCCACGTGGGTGCAGGGGCCCAAGGACTTGGGCCATCTTCTTCTGCTTTCCCAGGCCATAGCAGAGAGCTGAGTTGAAAGTGGAGCAGTCAGGACTCGAACCGGCACCCATATTGGATGCCAGCACTGTAGGCAATGGCTTTACCTGCTGGGTCACAGCGCCGGCTCCACAGAGTCATATTTTGATATATCACCTCCTATGTTTATTATTTCTTTGTGGTAAGAACATTAAAAATCCTTTCTCAAGCTATTTTGAAATAAGCAGTGAGCTGTGGTTAACTGTGGTTGCCCTGCTGTGCCATAGAACCCTAAAACTCTTCCTCCTGACACTTACACATGTGTCGGAGTGTCTCAGCAGGCTTCTGACTGCTCTCAGGTGGGAATGATCCATTGATGTCTGGTGCATATATGGGTGGAAGGAGAATCCAGAGCTCTCTAGTCTGCCATGCTGGTGATGTCACTCTGAATCTCCTGATCATTGTAATAACTGCTTCTATTTTTTATAACTTATTTTTATTTTTTTTCAAAACTTTGAGCCTTAGGTTCTTTTCTTACTGTGGGATAAGTCTGCTTCCTCAGGTGAAACTGTAAATGGTGACAGCTTGGTGTTAATTTTTGCTTGTCTGTTCATCTTACATGTTTGAATTCTCCATGAATTACCTCACTTGCCTCTCTGGTTACATGTGTATTCCAAACAAAGGTAATTTTATTGACCTTGGCTCTTTAAGAGTTCATTTTCTTACTTTTGAGTGTGACATTATTTTCAACTTTTTATTTGTTGGTTTCCCAACATTTCTATAGGTTTATGATAGCAAGAGGGAAGCTTTTTGTTGTTACTTTGCTATCTTGAAACTGGGAAGTAAGGCAAGAGAAACTACTTAAGAATGCATTAAAACATTAGTGGCCAGTGAGATTTACCAGTAAGAGCAGATTTAAACCAGTAAATTCCTGTGTCTACAGATTATATTCATTTGTTTAGTGTGTGATACAGGAATATCTGAAGAATTTGACAAAATTTTTATACCATTTTGTCATGATTATTTTGTAGTTTATGTCAAGCTGCAAGTTATTTTGATCTTCTGTTTACTTAGTCTTAAAGAGTCATGTACTCATACTGACTTTCCAAATTATATGAAGTACTCATCTGTATTGCCCTCATAGCATTGGAATCATAACTTCATCTTTAAGGACAATATGATAAAATTATTTCCATCTTATTCCCCCACCAGAGTATGTATTTCATGGGGACAGACACTGTCTTTATATGCCTAGTTAAGTGCTGGACGTAGAGTAGGCTAATCATTAAAATAAAACTGAACGGTAGGCGTTTAGCGACAGAGAGGATGATGACTGGGGTGCCCTCCCGCCGCGTCAGACTTTGTGCTGATGCCTACCTCTGGTTCCTGACCGCAGTTGCTTGATGATGTAGACCTTGAAAGGCAGCAGTGGTGGCTCAGCTTTTGGGATCCTGCCACACATATGGGAGAGACCGTGATGAGGCCCCATCTAGGCATCTGGGGAATAATCTAGGGTTGGGAGATCTGTCTGTCTGTCTCGGCCTCTCAAATAAATAAAAAGTAAAAATCAGAATGAAATAAAATGGAGTCTAAACTGACTTTGAGTTAAATAACTTTAAAGCCCAATAATAAAGTCCAGTATGTAGGCTTGCTATGTGTAGTCCCTAGTAATTTAAAGTTGTTATTTGTACTTATTCTAGGTCTTTTTTTTTTTCAGATGTATTTATTTATTTGAAAGGCAGAGAGTGGGGAGGTCTTTCATCCAGTGGTTCACTCTCCAAATGGCCACAAAGGCTAGTTCTGGGCCAGGTAGAAGCCAGAAGCTGCTTCTGGGTCTCCCACATGGGTGCAGGGGTCCAAGCACTTGGGCTATCTGATGCAGCTTTCTCAGGCACATTGGCAGAGTTGGATCAGAAGTGAAGCAACGGGGTCTCTAACCTGTGTGTGATGCCAGCTTCCTAGGTAGCAGCCTTACCCTCTGTGCCACAATGGCTCCTCTTCTAGGTCTTTTAATAAATAAGGATTCTTAAAACCTGTCAGATGTGCTCTAATTGAGAAAATGTGTTTATTTGCATTTAAAAGCTACTTTTTAAAAATATAGCACTAGACTCTATGCTACTTTTAGAATTAATAAAAATTTATATTTAGCATGGAAATGCCAACATATGAAATTCATGATAGATTTCAATGCTGTTTTTTTCTCCTTAGTTCATTACAAACAAATCAGTTTACTGGAATGGTGTATCAGACAGTATTGCTTCCTCATCGACATTCTTTGAAAACAGGAAGCTTAGATGAAGCAATAACTCCCAATACATCACCAGCTCAATGGCCAGGTATAAGTAATTTCTAGCTGTATGAGTTTTTCTTAGTCATCTTGAAAATCTTAGTGAAAATCACATTTGTTTTGGTTTTGCCATAGGATAATCATTGTTAAACATAGCTGGAGTTGATGCCAGTTCACCACCATTCATTACAAATTATGTAATCACTAAAAATTAGTATTCCCCAGATAATTATACTACAGTAACCTAAAAATTTTGTTATATTATTTAAAAAATAATTTTGCTCTTATGATAGAAAAACATTTACGCCAATACAGTTTTATCTGTGAGATTTTAGTGATATTGCATATTTTCAGTATTTAATCTGTAGCTCTCTATGAATCCTTGGAAGAAAATAGTCCTGATTCAAAACAGTTTTCTCAAAAATTAGAAAAACTTAAAAACTTTGAAAGAAAGTAGTTAACCTTTAGTAATTATTGTCGGTGTAGCTGTGTTTGTTTTTGGTTCCAGGAATAACTTGTCTAATTCGACTTTTGAATTCTTCGGGTGAAGAAGCCCAGTCAGGGCTTACAGTATTACTCTGTGAGATTCTCACAGCCGTGTATCTGAGTCTCTTCATCCATGGCCTGGCAACACATTCCAGTAATGAACTGTTTCGGATTGTGGCCCATCCTCTAAATGAAAAAATGTGGTCTGCTATATTTGGTGGAGGTGCACATGTTCCTAGCAAAGAACAGACAGACTCAAAAACTTTACCTGGTGAGTTTTTAATCTTTTCCTTAATTTTACTTAAGGCTGCAGGTTTACTAGTCATCTGAATTCTTAAATGTAATTACACTTCAATTTAGTCACAGTATCAGTTTTTGTTACAGATCATTGTATTAAAGCAAGATCAAATAATTTTTTGGTGAAAATGCAGATTCTGGTGCAGTTTTCAATCTTTAAGATGCCCCTGCACTGGTAAATAGAATTTCTAATGTAATTGTATTAAGTCTTTTACTGTGGAATTTTTTTTAAAGTACACTATAGTACTGGTTTTTGTTCTATCCCAAATACGGACTCTCTCTTCTTTCTTTGGCAGGAAGGCACTTTGCTATGCCTAGTCCTCACCAGGTAGTGGTATTCTCCATGGAGTGTGTGGGCTTTTCCAAAGCTCTCTCAGCCATCAGTTCTCATAGTCCTACCAGTCTTGCAGGCAAGATACTAGCTTTAGAAATAGGCTTTTACAATTCAGCTTGCTTTGTGTTGTTTTGGGGGGAATGGGGTAAAGTGGGCCAGTTTTATTTTGTTTGCCATTTAAATAAAATTGAGAAATTTCCTTTAATCAAGCCATATTTTTTGATTTAAAACTGATTAGCATTTTAGAAAACTGTTTTCTAATTCTGCTTTTAAATTCTTTGTTTTTAATATCCTCTTACCCTTATATTTTCGTATTTCTAAGTGTATAAAACTAAAAGAGTATGGGCTGATCATAGTAAATCAGACTATGGCTTGAAATGACTGGAAAAGCATACCCGATGAGGCTGCTTTATGATTTGCAATTAGGGTCTTTGGATTTCTAAGTGTTAATAATACTATGAAAAGTAAATGTTGTAAATGGTTTTATCTCTTTCCTAAAACTTCTTACATGAAGACTATACATACTGTATTTATGCGGCAGTTGAAACAGCAGACTTTGTCTCTAGAATAACCTCCATGATGCTTTTTCTTCTGTGTTTCTGTGATTAGCCCATGCATGATGATCTTGGTTTTCCAGTTTTGGAGGTTACTGGAAGTACATTTAAGGATTAATGTATTGCACCTGAAAACCTATTTCAATGTATACTAACTATGAAAAAAAATTTTAAATACTTTTAAAAGAACAAACACTATACACACATTAAGAAGGAGCCCAGCAAGATTACTTATCTCTTTATGAATTTTAGGACACTTTCTCCCTCCCATTTACACTTTACTTGTGCATGTTTTTATATATGTTTGTAGGTTTGAATATTTATGTGTTTGGAGATGAGGCAGGATGTAGGAAGGTATGCATGTGAAAGGAAAACTAAAATTTGAATATGACTTCATTATTTGGCAGAAAATTATTGCCAAAATTTGTACTCTGATAAATAATATTTTTGGATGAAGCTGTATTATTAAGAAAGTTTAAAATGTTATTAAAATAGTAGAAAATTATTAATAGCAGTGGTGTACTTCCCTAAAAACAGTTTCTACTAAGTCATAGTCCTGGATGATTGCACAACAAAAATCATGATGGCCTAGCCACCATCAAAATGGTTTCCTAAGTTCCCTAAGACTCTTAATTTCTAATCCATGTCACTTCCCTTTCCAAAAAGAAATAAACTGGCAGATATTCAGTCTTTTATGTTTAATAGGTACAATAAAGCAAAATCAGTTTACAAATTTGAGCAAAGTTCAATTCAGTTTTTCTGTAAAAGGCCAAGTATGTAATTTAGGCCTTCCCGACCCTGTGGTGTTTCACAGCCATTGAGTTCTGACCTTGTAGCACAACAGCAGCCATAGATAATGTGTAGACAAATCGTTGTGACTGTGTTCTCATAAAATGTCATTTACAAAACTAGGTAAGAATATGCCATCCCCTGCTGTAGAGGTAGAAGTGGCTTGTCATTGCTTCTTCCAGAAAAAAACGTTTGCCTTCCCGGTGAAAGGAATTCAGGTTTTTTTTTCTTTATTAAGATTGATTTATTTACTTGAGAGGCAGAGTTACAGAGAGAGAGAGAGAGAGAGAGGTCTTCCATCTGCTGGTTCACTCCCTAAATGGCCGCAACGGCTGGAGCTGGACTGGTCCGCAGCCAGGAGCCAGAAGGTTCTTCCAGGTCTCCCACATGGGTACGGGGCCCAAGCTCTTGAGCCATCTTCTACTGCTTTGTACTGCTTTGGCAGGCCGTCAGCAGGAGCTGGATCAGAAATGGAGTAGCTGGGAGTTGGACGGGCTTACATATGGGATTCTGGTTATGCAGGGGGTGGCTTAACCTATTGCACCACAGCACCAGCTTCGAATTTAAGTTTCAAGAAAAGTAAAATTACTCTTTTTGGACCTAAACTTTTCATTGAATCTTTTGCTGGTATTTGACCTAACTACACGTTAGTGCTTGTGAAACAGCCAGGGGCACTGAAAGGATTGTTTATGTCTTCCTTGCTAAGGCCCCGCTGCTTCAGCAAGGCCAGGCGCTAATTCAGTTTTGGGTGCTACGAAGTACTGAGAATTCTCAAGGCTCTTATGGCCTCTCCTGAAACTTGGTGCCATCCTGCCTGGCGCTCAGCTGCCTGTCACACTTTGCTCACTGTCGTATCTCTCTGGTTCCTTTCCATTGTCTTGAATTTATTTATTTATTTTTTTACCTTTCCTCCTTATGAACTTCAAATTTTAAGTGCAGATTTACTGTATTTACCAAATGCATCTTTGTTTATTAAAATAATAAATATTTTAACTCTTAGAAATTCTTTTCTGATTTTTAAAACGGTGCTTTTCTGTTTGATTTATTTATTTTTGCATGGATTTAGAAAAAGACTTCATGTGAAATATTTCTTGGACTATATACTTTTGATAACAGAAGTCAAGAAAAACTTTCAAAGTATAAAGGAAGAGTCATAGCTCTGTTAAATTTAATATTAAGTAAATAGTTGATAAATTAATTTTGGTTCTGTTTGTAATATGTTCTAAGAAAAATAACTTGTTAAGCCTTTAATCTTGTTAATATGAAATGTTTAAAAGGGGTAAGTTCTTTCTGAGGACAGATTTTTAAAAAACAAGAAAAAGCAAAATATGTTCTTAAAAATCATCAAGTCTGTTTAACTATTTCTGCTGAGCACATTTGTATAAAGAGCTTTACTCAAAATCCACAGTCATCCTTGTTTAACCACTCAGATTTTTAAGTTGTTGTTTATAGGAAAAAACACCATCTTATAAATCATTTTCAAATACCATTGTAAACTATATCCTACTATTTGGTGAATCCCAAATAAACAAAAATAAAATGACTAAAAATAATCTCCATCTGTATCTCCCAACCTCTTGAGTTGGGACATGGTAGTTCAATAGCTCAGAATAATTAGCAGCACTTAAATAACACATGAATGTGTGATTTGTCAGTTTGTTAACTAGAAAAAAGGAATACACTCCCTAAATTCTGAAGCCTCAGGGCTACTGGTTCCAAAGCTGAGCTACTTTGAAAACAGACAGGGATGAAGTGGGCAAGGGGTAGGAGGAGATACAGGTAGAGAGAAGACATTAAGTGGCGAAGGCAAGTGAAGGAAGTGACAATTAGAAGTAGCAGGCATGTGAAGCAGATCCACTGAACACTAGCCAGAAAACATCTGAGAACAGAACATTAGCCAACACAAGGCACAAGCACTCGTGGTTTTCAGTGTAAAACAGTTTTGAAATCTCAGTTTTTGAAGGCATTGCTATGTTGATCTGAAAGCATACCAGCTAAAGCCGCACAACACCCTGAGTGAACGTTAGATAGTGGGGAAGCAGCCCCGCTAGTTTGGATTACTGTGGAAGATAATCGTGATGTCACAAGAGTCCGACACCTTAAGTACTAGTCAGTATATGTTGCGGACTGAGTGAATAAAGTAACATTTTTTTTAAGTTGATCTGGATTCAGTCAGGATTAATCTAAAAAAAAATTTAACTTTAAAATTTTCCAAATGAAAACTGGCCAATCTGGTTTTTTCTGAAAAATCTAAATAGTGTTATAATACTTTATCTTATTAGAAATGATATATGTACTTAGAATCCCTAAATGACATTTTCTAAACAATATTTACATGAGCTTAGAACTCTGAAAAGAATTTGAAAGTTAGCATTTGTTTTTCTTACTTTGGTATAAAACCAGACTTTAATTTTCTTTGCAGACATAGTCTCATGAACTAAGTTATATTTTTCTCCACATCTGTTATATATTTAATGTATCAGTTATTTTCGTGACATAATACTTAAATATAACTTAACCTTTGTGGTTGAAGAAAATGAAAGGTGAATTTTATTAGACCAACTTGGCAGATCAGAATACTTAAAAATGTTAGTGTATCTATGTAAGTAATTTAACTTTGATCACATTTAAATTTCTTTATGAATATTACATCATATGTAAATGAAGAACTTGATTTTCTAATTAAGCAAAACTATAGTACATGTGTGTGTTCCTGAATTTTTGCATTGTTTTCTTATGGTTGATTTTTAAAGTAGAGAATCAGCTAAGCAATTGCAGTTTTCAAAAAATTACTCTTTTGGTAACAGTTAGAAATCCATACTTTTGCTTTTTAATGCATATTGTAAGGCAAAAGTTTTTTTGTATGCATTTTATTATATTTGTGATAATATTTTCAATTATAAGAATTGTGAATTTTCTGTACTTAATTTACATTAATGATTTTTTATGTCTCCAAATTGAGGCATGAGATATAAAATGAATTATTTGTGGTAAGCATGTTTTTTTTTTACTACAAGGTTGCTAAGATGTTCTAGATACTTTAAAGTATGTTTTGGACATTTTATTATTTATGTTAAATATAGGTCAGAAAATTAGATATTTTGCTTTTTCCTGTGAACTTGTATAAAAAGAAAAGTTTTGTTTTCACTGTGTAGTGATTATCACATCATTGCTATTATTTCTTTGGCAAAATAGCAAAAATTCTTGACCAGAAAAGGTAAGAGTTGAATCTTTTTAAAACACAAAGCAAAACTAGCTATTTAAAATGTTAGTGAATATGCCATGTACTTCTAAAAGGTGATTTATTGTGAAGAACTTTTAAGAGGCAACTGAACCTCAAAATAACTAATTTTTTGTGGGAAAGAAGTACCTTTTTTCTCAAAATATAAGAATATTTTGAGGATCATATAATATAAATTTGAAAGTTTAAAAGGCATTCTCTTCAGTTTTTTTCTCCCTTTTGTTTTTGTTTTTGTAAATAACGATGGAAGACAGGTTCTCATATAGTCAGGGTAGGTGAAGCATAGAAAAAAATAAACCTTCCATGAAATGCACATGTATAATTTTTTACATACAATTACCTTTTTGTTTCACTGCTTAATTCTGATACAAAGGAAGAGGCTAACCTTACAGGAAATGAAACTTCCCTGTCTGGCTTACACTGTCAGTATTTGTGCGTCTCTGGCTGAGACTAAGTGTGTGCCGTCTCTCTATGCAATGCTGTTCTCCAGTATTTATGGCAGTTCAAAGTCCTGAGGCAGAAAGGCTTGAGTGCATTCTCTCTCTTCTAATTTTTTATTACAATAAAAGAGTAGCAGTAACATGTTAACCATATTTAAGTACAGTTTGGTAGTGTTAATGCTTTTCACAGTTTTGTGAAACAGACCTCCAGAACTTCTGCATCTTGCAAATCTAAAGCGTGTATATCAATTAATTGCTTTTTAAATCTTTTCCTTTTTGGACTCTTTGAAAAAGTGTATTTGTGAGATCGTGTATCACACGTAATTGTGAGGGTTTCTTTTATATGTAATTTGTGTCCATGTCCATGTGCATTTGTACTTCTCACACTTTTTACCTAAAGAACCTGGATGATAAAAGGAAAGTGAATGTGTAACTTTTGGAAGACTGAAATTAGACGCCATTGGTTTACTGAAAGCAAGGAATAGATTTAAAATCTTTTTTTATCTTTAATTTATATGAATATAAATTTATATGAATATAATTTATATTTGTATTTCTTTCAGCGTGGAATACTTTTTTAATGATTTATTTATTTAATTGAAAGAGTTACACAGAGAGAGGAAGATACAGAGAAAGAGATCTGCCTTCCATTGGCTCACTCCCCTAATGTCCATATTAAGCTGAAGCCAGGAGTCAGGAGCTTCTTCTTGATTTTCCACATGGGTGGAAGGGGTCCGAGCACTTGGACCATGTTCTGGTTTTTTGTTGTTGTTGTTGTTTTGTTTTGTTTTTTTTTTTTTTTTGCTTTCCCAGGCACATGAGTAGGGAGCTGAATCAGATGTGGAGCAGTTGGGTCTTGAACCAGTACCAAAAGGGATACCAGTATTACAGGTGGCAGCTTTTACCACCACACCACAATGGCGGCCCGTCAAAATTAAATGTTTCAACCATCAGTCAAGTAAATTAACCTCTTTGTTCTGCCTCGCTTTTGGGCTAAACATGAAGGTCCAGGAAAATGGGCCTTCTGAAGCTTCACGTGCCCCTGTACACTCAGGAGTGGCCCTGTGAGCAAGGGTGCCAGGTACTGAGAGCTAGAAAATAGGCTGGTTGGCCGCCGCCGTGGCTCAACAGGCTAATCCCCCGCCTTGCGGCGCCGGCACACCGGGTTCTAGTCCCGGTTGGGGCGCCGGATTCTGTCCCGGTTGCCCCTCTTCCAGGCCAGCTCTCTGCTGTGGCCAGAGAGTGCAGTGGAGGATGGCCCAGGTGCTTGGGCCCTGCACCCCATGGGAGACCAGGAAAAGCACCTGGCTCCTGACTCCTGCCATCGGATGAGCGCGGTGCGCCAGCCGCAGCGAGCCGGCCGCAGCGGTCATTGGAGGGTGAACCAATGGCAAAGGAAGACCTTTCTCTCTCTCTCTCTCACTGTCTACTCTGCCTGTCAAAAATAAATAAAAAAAAAAAAAAAAAAGAAAAAAGAAAAAAAAGAAAATAGGCTGGTTCTGCTGGTGACTTTTAAGTTCAGTTTTAAAAGCAATGATGTTTTATGTACATTCACAAATTAGTTTCAGTGTATCTGATTTGAAATTATAAACTGAAAAAGCAAATCTGAACTTGTAATATTTGGTCCATCAAAAATGTTTTCCTCTTAGTTTTGATTTTAACCACAATAATAGGTGTATGTGGTAACAAATCCAGTAGTACAGAAGAACTTTAAAGCACTGTTATCTTTTTTATATATCTGCACCGCACACTCCTTAGAGTCACCCTCTTAACCGTTACTTCATTTCTATTTTCAATTATTTTGGGTGACTTTGACAACTCTGGGAAAACCACATTGCCCATTTCTCTGAGAGTGAGGAAGGGATTTTTAAGAGAAAGAAGTTGTATTTGTCTGCACATTCTGTTTTGGCATGTATACTTCTAAGGAGTGGTTTCTCTGTATCAAAGCAATTAAGAAACTTACTTTTTGAGTGTATATTAGAAGTTGATTCTTGCTTTCCCTTCCCCATGAATGCCTTGGTTTCTCTTCAGCTACTTTTCTAACCTCTCTACGCTCTTTCTAATTCATGAGCTCTGCCTCCAAGTTTTTCAGTTTAGTTTTAGATTGTGTTGATGTGTACAGCAAATATTATTGTAAACTTGAGTTCTGAATATCAAATGTTAATAAGAAAGAAAAAACCACATTTAGTCTGACAGTTCCTTTTAAAAGCATTTGAAAACGCAATCATAACACTTTTTGGTCATATCTTAGAATACTAATATTTTGTCCATCTTTCCTGTTGTCTGGATTATCAAAATTGTTAAACTCAGCTTGATATAAGGCATGTGCATGCTGTGTCTGCATGCTGCATAGCTTCAAACAGTAAAACAAAATTACATTACAGAGCAAATATTTTTATCCCTTTGAAAGGTAAGTAAAATCTCACTGGCATCACTGAAGGAGCATATTGGTGTATAGCTTAGTAGTGTTGTTTGCCCATAAATTAGATCATGCCTATGTCTGTAAGAGGCTTGATTGTTTGCTGGTGATTTGCGTCTTGTGATCTAGTATTGATTCAATATTTGTATTACTATTTTTATGCTAATGTCTTTCCTCTTCTAAGGATTAATTGCAGAATGTTCCCAAAATAAAACAGTGGAGATTATATATTCTCTTTCTTCTTTGGTAATTCCATTTACTAGAAAACTTCACGTCTGAGCCACTTCCATACACTTGAATAAGTCTGTTTAGGTAGTTAGAGTGCTTGAAGTTTATCTTTGCTAATGATAAGTATGGTTTTATAAGGCCAGGTGATTACTGAAGACTTTCAGAAGTGAGTTGTTGCCTTTAATTAACATTGACATCCCATGGTATTATTAAAGAAACTAGAAGGATGTCGGATATCTCCTTCCATGTCCCTAGATGAATTGTGGACTGATTTACAGACAAATATTGCATCCTGTTATCCTGTATGTATGTATGTATGTGTGTGTGTGTGCATATAGTAGGTAAGTCAATATCTGTGTGTGTTTGTGTGTGTGTATAGTAGGTAAATCAATATTCAGTGAGTGAGGGACAATTTGAGGTAAAAGCAAAGGCCACTATACAAAGTGTTTTTGGTCTCTTTTCCCCTACCTATTACTTGCTCTATAGCTTAATAATCATAATCTTACTGTTTCACATATACTTGTTTGTAGTTAACCTTAGGTTTTATGTAAAGAAAAGTGAAATAAGTGCAGTGAAAATAATATTTACTTCAATAACATTTTACTCTCTTTTTGTTAGTTTCTTCACTAGTTGAAGAAGGAGAAAAACAGAACAAACGTTTTAGGCCATCAAAAATGTCTTGCAGAGCGTCTGCCCCACTGAACTCTTCCTCGCCGCCAGTAAGCCAGGAGTCACTGACGGTCAGAGAGAAGTTCATCCCACCTGAGCTCAGTATCTGGGACTATTTCATAGCCAAGGTAGTACAGTGCTGTTCAAGTCAGTGTTTATGTACTCAAATGGAAATGAAGATTTTTTAAATAAGTGCTACTACTGGTGTTTCCAAATATTTTCTCACTCTGATTTAGAAAATTTTCATTTATGTCAGGCTACATTCCAAAAAATGTATCCTAAAATATTTTCACCATGTTTCAGGTCAGTTTTTAAGGCAGTTTTTAATAAATTGTGATTTTTGCATTTTAAACAGACAAAAGTTGTTAGATAAAAATAGAACTTGGTTAGCACTTAGGGTTAAGGTACTTGATAAGTTAAGGAATCAAGACCATCAGATGTCAAACTGCCCTGGTCATCTCTCAGCTTTACTCATCTTTGTGTATGTGTGTGTTTGTGTGTAGTACAGTCAGTCTTGCATTTTTCTGATATCCACAAATTTCACTTACCAATGTTTAGTTAAGTAATGCCCTCAACAAAGTTCAGATGAAGTTTACCATGGTATAGTAAATGAATAACTACGTAAAGTACCAACTTCCCTAACAAGGAAGCTCATCATTACACAAATCACCATGTCAGTAACAAATGCACCTCGTGAACAGTGACCAATCAAGTGAGGTCTTTCCCTTTTGTTGTTGTTTCATTGTTTTATTTATATAAAGGGAACGATTTCATATGTATGGATTTAGGAACATAATGATACTTTCCACCCTGTCCTATCCTACTTTGAAGTGTGCCAGTGATTAATCATATAGCGTCTGTCAGTTCACACAGACAGCAAAACATGTGGTTGTTTTACTTTCTTATCTCCCATGAAAAACTGATGATATTTTTAAATGAGAGAATTAGTAAATGGTTTTGGCCAACTAAGATAAAAAAAAGTACAGCAAAGAAAAGTGAAACCACTGAGAATGAAATTCCAGACATAATGTTGGCAAAAGCTTTGTTAATGGACTTTACAACATTTTAAGTTCAAAGAATAAAATGCTGGAGATGGATGCAGACTTTGATTATAGTGTGAGAATTTGTTAAGAAAAAAATATTTGCTTCATATCCTAAGTTACAGAATTAGAAGGCGGCAAACTGTTCAAACTACTCTTAAAATTTTTTTTTTATTTATTTGATAGGCAGAGTTACAGTTACAGAGAAGGAGAGGTAAAGAGAGAGAGAGAGAGAGAGAGAGATGCATCTTCCATCTGCTGATTCACTCCCCAAATGGCCGCTATGGCCAGGGGCCCAGCCCAAATCCAAGAACTTCAGCTGAGTCCCCCACATGGGTGAAGGGGCCCAAACCCTTGGACCAGCTTCTGCTGCTTTCCCAGGTGCCTTAGCAAGGAGCTGGATTGAAAGTGGAGCAGCTGGCACTCACTCAGGTATCCTTATGGGATGCCAGAATTTAATGCAGCAGCTTAACCTGTTATGCCACAATGCAGGCCCAAACTACTCTTGATAGCTTGATAGCTTTTTACAAATAATTCACTTAATCCTCAGTGTTGTTATGATGCTAGTAGTATTAAATAGAAATTTAAAATTTTTTTTTCAAGATTTCCCCTACATTTATAGTCAGTGGTAGGAGTTTTTAGTGTTTTGACAGATACTTTTCAGGACCACAGAACACTTACAATTTTTCCTAGTGATTATTAAGATTTGTTTTGTGGTTTCTGTTTACATGGTCGTTGTTGTAGTCCTAAACTACTGTGCAGAGCAGGGATTACCTTTGTATGTCTCTTGCCAAATCCTTCAAAATCTACTTCCAGATGTTCTCCTTCCTCCCATTAATTCACAGATAACGATTCTGATGACATCAGTCTCCCCTGCCTATTAAGCTGTGCCTTTTATTATTTGTATTGTGTGTGCTTGTAGGTAATAATGGGAGTTTGTGCCTCCTTGCACCTCACTGCCTTTGCAATCAATAGTGTTTATTAAGTGCTTTATCTATCAGGGAATGTCTGTTTCATCCTCATGTTTGAAGAATGATTCTGCCAGATATAGGATAGTTGGTTAGCAAGGCCTTCTTTAGCTTTCTTGTTCCTGGTTTCCTTGTTAAATCTGTCTAGTCTGCCTTACCCTAGTCAGGTTAGTTGAGGTGTTAACTAATTGCTATTGAGGTCTCCTTTAAAATCAGTTTGAGAAGCAATCTATCTCTCTCTCTCTCTCTCTCTCTCTCTCTCTCTCTCTCTCTCTCTCACACACACACACACACACACACACACACAGAAAGAGAGAGGGAGCTCCCATCTGTGGGTTCACTCCCATTCATCAACCACAAAATAGCCAGGACTGGACTGGATTGGGACAAAGGCAGGAGCAGGGGGACTCAACCTAGGTCTCCCACATGGGTGACATTGCCCAGTTACTTGAACTTTCACTGTCCCTCCCAGGGTCAACACTAGCAGGAAGCTGGTGTCAGAAGTGGGAGTCAGGTGCTCTGATACGAGAGACATGCATCGTAACTGGCTTCTTAACTAGGCCAAACCTCTCCTGATTGTGTGTTTCAAAAAAGCTAGTAGATAGGATTTTTTAGTGTTTCCAACACAAGGAAATTATAAATGTTTAAAGTGATGGTTATCTCAGTTACTTTGATCTGGTCATTACACATTGTATACATATATTGAAATATCACCTTTATTCTAAAGTATGTGAAGCTATTATATATCAATGAAAATTCTTTAAACATAATTTAAGTGTTGGACATTGTCGTACAACATATTAAGCTGTGGCTTATGCAGCCTGTGTCCCATATCAGAGTGCTGATTTATTGGAAGCAGCTCCTCTGTTTCCAGTCCAGCTTCCTGCTAATGCTCCTGGGAAGATAGTGGAAGATGGCCCAAGAGCTTGAGTTCCTGCCACTGATGTCAGAGACCCAGGTGGAGTTCCTGGCTCCTGGCTTCAGCCTGGCACAGCCCTGAGTATTGTAAGCATTTGGGCATTGAACACTGATGTCTCTGTCTCTCTGATTCTCCCTCTTTATCTCTGATTCTGAGCCTTTCAAATAAATAAATCTTTTAAAAAAAATGTTTGGGAGCCAGCACCGTGGCACAGTAGGTTAATCCTCTGCCTGCGGTGCCAGCATCCCATATGGATGCTAGTTCTAGTCTGAACTACTCTTCTTCCAGTTCAGCTCTCTGCTATGACCTGGGAGAGCAGTGGAAGATGGCCCAGGTGCTTGGGCCCCTGCACCCACGTGGGATTCTGGGAAGAAGCTCCTGGCTTCAGATTGGCGGAGTCCTGGTCGTTGCGGCCATTTGGGGAGTGAACCAAGGGAAGGAAGACCTTTCTCCTTGTCTCTTCCTCTCATTGTCTGCAACTCTAACTCTCAAATAAATAAATTAAGTCTTCTTTAAAAAGTTTTTAAAATTTGAAAGAGAGTAGTTACTATGATATTCAGAAAGTACAAATCTCAACACTTGTTGCCTATCAAAAATTCATTTGTGACATTCTACTATATTCATTTCCCATGGCCTGTTAAGACCCTGTCTGGACGTCTCTTTTTTTCTTCAACCTTTCTTTTACACTTACTATATTTCTCTGCAAGCTCATGCCAAACCACTATTTTTTATACTAAGTGGTTTCCCATATTAAGGCCTTTCTGCATGCTCTTTCCATTGCCTAAGATGCTTTCTTCCCTCTCTTGCTATATGGCTGTTCCTTTTGTCATTATGTATTGTCACTTAAATGCTTTTTTTTTTTTTTTTAAGAAATTTATTATTAGAGTTGGCTCCTGTCTACCAGTTGACTCCCCAAATGCCTGCAACATCTAGGGCTGGGCTAGGGCTGAAGCCAGGATCCAGGAATGCCATCAGGTTTCTTTCCTGTGTGAGTGGCAGAAACTGAATAGCTTGAGCCATCATCACTGCCTCCAAGGGTCTTCATGAGCAGAAAGCTAGACCCCAGAGCTGGATATCAAACCCAGGTGCTCCAATGGTGGAGTCTGAACCACTAGTCTGAATGCTTGCTTCTTAGATGCTGCTTTTCAGAGTCCTTCCCTGATGAGCTTATCTCGATACTACATAGTTTCCATTTCAACATTTTTTTTTAATATTTATATATTTTGAAAGGCAGTTACAGAGAACCAGATGCACAGGCAGGGAAAGAGAGAGAGAGAATTCTTCCATCTGCTGGTTCATTCCCCAAATGGCCACAGCGCCTGGAGCTATGCTGATCCAAAGCCAAGAGCCAAGAACTTACTCTTGGTCTCTCACAAGGGTGCAGGAGCCCAAGGACTTGGATCATCTTACGCTGCTTTCCAAGGCACATTAGTAGGGAGCTGGCTCAGAAGTGGAGCAGCCAGGACTCGAACTGGCACCCGTATGGGATGCTGGCATGACAGGTGGCAGCTTTACCTGTTATGCCACAGCACCGACCCCAGCTGTTTTGTTTTCATCTTTATGGCACTTAATACAATTTTTATTTAATTGTCTGTATTCTACCTGTCCTTACCACTAAAATGTAAGCTCTTTGAGGGCAGTGACACTATCTGTGTTAAGAATTCTTTCATTAATAATACTTTTTGGTGCATAATGGACCCTTAATAAGTTTTTTGTTGAATGAATAAATACCAGATTTGTGCAAAATGATATTAATGTCAAAGGCATAGAATGGGAAATAATAGTTACCTTCTTTGATGAAGTGTCTATAAGTGGGATGAACTGTTATCTCTAGACTAAATGTATTAAATCAGGTGTTTGAATAACAACTTAACTTTTTGGACTTGTTTATTTTAGCCTTTTCTACCCCCTTCCCAAAGTAGAGCAGAATATGACTCAGAGGAGAGTATGGAAAGTGGTGATGATGATGATGACGATGATGTTTCAGCTTCAGATTTTCATCTCCAGGAGCATTCTAATTCAAATTCATATAGGTATGGTATATTTTATTTTATATATTTTTTAAAAAATCATCATTGCTTACATGAATAATATTTTTGAAAACACTACATGAAAAATTAATAGCTTGATGAATTATATAACACTTTGTGACTTTGAATTCTTTGGTGCAGTTGTTAAATTCCTTTACTTAAAATAAATATTCAATAACTTTTGGTTATCCATTGGTGAACCATTTCTAATTGGAGTCATTTCTCACAAAACTTGATCTGAGATTATACCTTGCCTTTTGGTCTCGATGATATAGAAAGCACACAATTTGAGGCTAGAAAATCTAGTATCTTTTCAGTAGATTAGTAGAACTATCAGATATGTGTTAATCTGTAGCATGCTTTTGAATACTATAAAAATCATAAATGTCCAAAATGCCTAATCCTGCTTCATTACTGCATCACCCTTGTGTTTGTGAGTGGTAGCATATTATCTTGTTTCTATTCATATGTTGTTCTTATCTGAAAGGCGTATGCATTAAGACATGGGATATTAATGATAAAAAGAAATAAATTTTCCAAAAGAAAAAATAAGTGTATTGGAGATAATAAAATATTTCTCTATTGAAAAGTTGTTTTGAGATTGTTTTTTACTGCTATGATAGGGATTTTTCCTATTGAAATAATTTTAGATTTTTAATATATAAAACAGTTACAAGACTGAATAAACTAGGTAACTCAATAATGGTAGAACAGATGACTGAGTTTTTAAAATGGATTAGGTAGTTAAATAGACATTTCTTTTTTTCTTTTTTTCTTTTTTTTTTTTTTTTTTGTGACAGGCAGAGTGGACAGTGAGAGAGAGAGACAGAGAGAAAGGTCTTCCTTTGCCATTGGTTCACCCTCCAATGGCTGCTGCGGCCGGCGCTGCGGCCGGTGCACCACGCTCATCCGATGGCAGGAGCCAGGTGCCAGGTGCTTTTCCTGGTCTCCCATGGGGTGCAGGGCCCAAGCACCTGGGCCATCCTCCACTGCACTCCCAGGCCACAGCAGAGGGCTGGCCTGGAAGAGGGGCAACCGGGACAGAATCCGGCGCCCCAACCGGGACTAGAACCCAGCGTGCCGGCGCCGCAAGGCGGAGGATTAGCCTGTTGAGCCACGGCGCTGGCTAAATAGACATTTCTGTAAAGAAGGTGCCCCTACCGGTACTAGAACCCGGTATGCTGGCGCTGCGGGCGGAGGATTAGCCTATTGAGCTGCGCACTGGCCGGGTAGAACTTTTTAAAAATCCTTATGTAAGTACTTAACAAATCTTTTGTTGCTTTTTTTTTTCAGCTGGTCACTGATGCGATTGGCCATGGTACAATTGGTGCTGAACAATCTGAAGACTTTTTATCCCTTTGCAGGCCATGATCTTGCAGGTAATGAATGTCTCAACAGAAATAATGCTATTATTTTTTAGTTCCTGTTTTCTATTTTTTTAAGTGGAGGAGAAAGTTTCATGACTTCCTGTTGTAGAAGTTAGGTTTCTTTTAATAAACCAACCACTTATAAAAATGTTTCTCATACTTAAGTTGCTCAAAGAGGCCAGTGTCTAAGAAATCAGGCACTGACTGAACCTGATATGATGGACTATATTGCCATTCTGTAGTTCCAGCCCAGTGTTGTATGATATTTCATACTAGTAGTGAAATAGAAAAGTAATCAAATACAAAAAAGGCAGTTATTAACTCCACAGGAGAAAGATTGTACAGGACAGGTAAGAGCATGGTAATGTATCAGATGGCTGAGCTCTAAACTGTATTTTCTAACATATGTTAAGGTAAACACTAAAATTCCAATTTAACCAAAGTTTTATATCACTCTTTTGGAATAATGGAGGGAGTAGCTCATATGATTATTTTGTAGTAGTAAATTAATAGATTGTTTCTAAAAATAAAAAGTCAAGAACTATCAGTATAAGCATGTTATGTAGATATAGGAAAGTAAATTGCAGAAATAGCTAAAAGTTTAAAGTGGGATCAGGACTCAGGAGCACAGCAGGGTGGAATTGGGAAGTGCTGAGTTTTATGGCAAATATTCAGCTTTATGTACTTTGTTTATTTTCATTAAACAAATCAGTTTTCCTTCCACACATATCTTCATAATCTTCATGTACATTTTTATGGGACATTAAGGTCAGAAGGTATAATGTTAAAATATACAGTGTTGTGCCATCTTTTTAAATTCATCCTATTTTCATCTTTCCATGTGTACCTGTCTTTCCACATCTCCTCTGCCAAGGTGTGGGTTAATATTATGATTCTTCAATTCTTCAAAAAGTTAAGTGAAAATGTATATTATAAAGAAACTATGCAGGAGGATTCCAAGATGGCGGAATAGGAAGGGAGTTTACTGCTCTAGTCTAGGGTGAGATAGTTTAAAAAAAAAAGTGGAGAGAATGGAGTGTCGGGGAAAAGTTAGGGTAAAACCTGCAGAGGGAACTCCAGGCATATTAGAGGGACACTATAGATCTACGTGGAGGATATGAATGCCCAGAACTCAGGACCCAAGCAGCTGATGGCCCAGCACCAGGTTTGGAGACTGAGGTGAGACCAGATTGCAGTGGCCCAAGCCAGTGGCTATAAAGCTGCTAGAAGAGCCTGGTGTGAGTCTGGATTAGAACCACTTGGGGGACAGTGTACCTGCCAACCTAGAGGAAAAGAAGGGGGTACATTTGTCTCCCCAGCCACCTGGCACCAGCATCCTATAACTAACTCAGTGAGGTGGGGCTCCAGTTTGGGCATATATAATAGCTGTGTCAGCTTGTCTTTGTGTGTCCAGCAACCAGCAGAAAGGAGACAACTGAGTCTGGCTGGGAGAATTCATAGTTGGGGGTTGGGGAAGGGAGGGGGCTGAGTGCTGGTGAATGTAGGAGCCTTGCATGCTGGGACTGTGAAAAAACTGTGGCTGCGTGGGAGGATGCAGGGTATGACTGGATCTGTGGGCATTCACTGTGGACAGATCCATATACTTGAGGATCCCTGATTTCCAGGTGAGGGTCATTGCTGCAGGATCCATTCTCACATTGAGCACTACACGGATCCTTAGAATGGTTTTTGTGACAGCATGGATGAATATTGTACCAATTGGGGCTAGCACCCAAGCATTGGTCTCCAATGAGGAGAGGAGGTGAGCATGAGACAATGCCAACAGAACAGAACAAGCCTCCCCTCTGATAAAAAAAAAAAAGAGAGAGAGAGAGAGCTTTAATATGCCAAGCCAAGTGTGAGTGTCACCTTGGACACTCCCCTCTAACTAGAGCATTGAACAGAACTTCCTGGTCACACACAGCCAGCACATGCCTCTGGGTATTCACTAAAAGAGCAGACCCTCCACTAAGCCACAGAGGCATAGTCCAAAGATAAAAGCCATCACAAAGGAAAAACAAAACAATAGACAATGTATCTCCACAAATGCCTAAAAATAAATGCAGCAATTGAAGAAGTAAGAGTAAGGAAGACAACCTGATACCCTCAAAGGAACACAACAACGCTTCAATACTAGAATGTGAAGATGAGATTGAAGAAAGGCCAGAAACAGAATTCAAAAAATTAATAGTAGGGTTAATCAAAAGTAGTCAGAAGCAGATCCACGAATTAAAGAAATCTATACATGACATGAATGAAAATTTATCTCATGAAATTGAGATTTTAAAGAGAAATCAAAATGAAATATTGGAGATGAAGAATTCAGTAGATCAAATAAAAATATGGTAGAGGGGCTGGCACTGTAGCATAGCAGGTAAACCCTCTGCCTGCAATGCCAGCATCCCATATGGGTGTTGGTTCGAGTCCCAGCTGCTCCACTTCTGATCCACCTCTCTCCCATGGTCTGGGTACTCAGTAGAAGATGGCCCAATTCCTTGGGCCCCTTCACCCATGTGGGAGACCCAGAAGAAGCTCCTGGTTCCTGGCTTCAGATCAGCACAGCTCCGGCTGTTGCAGCCAATTGGGAAGTGAATCAGTAGATGGAAGACCTTTCTCTCTGCCTCTTCTCTCTCTCTGTAACTCTGACTTTCAAATAAATAAATCTTTAAAAAAAAAAAAAAATGCGGTGGAAAAACCTTAACAACAGACTCGACGAGGAAGAAGAAAAAATATCTAAGTTAGAGGACAAGTCCGGAAATTTTACAGTTAGACCTCAAAAAAGTAAGAAGAAATTAGGAAACTAAAAAACAGTGTTGGAGATTTCTGGAAATCTATCAAACAACCCAATATACAGTTCTTAGGTGTTCCTAAGAAGAGAAAATGGGAAGAGAAAATGGATTAGAAGGCCTTTGTAGTGAAATAATCGCAGAAAACTTCCCTAGTTTAGAGAAAAGACGTCCAAGTACAGGAAGCACGTAGAGCTCCTAATAGACACAACTAGAAAAGATCTTCACCATGACACGTTGTAGTCAAACTCTCCACAGTAAAACATAAAGAAAAGATTCTAAAATGTACATGAGAGAAACACCAGATTACTTTCAGAGAATCTCCAATTAATCACAGCAGACTTCTGATCAGATACTCTATAGGCTAGGAGAGAATGGCAAGATATATTGCAAGTCTTAAGAGAAAAAAACTCAACCCAGAATACTATACCCTGCAGAGCTCTCATTTATGAATGAAGGTGAAATAAAGATCTTGCATAACAAATAGAAATTCAAAGAATTTGTCACCACTCATCCATCCTGATGAAAGATGCTAAAGGATATGCTACACACAGAAACACAGAAACATGGTCATCACTTTGAAAAAGATAAAAGCAGAAAATCTCCCAGTAAATGTACAAAGAAAATACAAGGTAAGCAATAGGAATGTTTATGGAAAAATGGCAGGGTCAAGTGGGTACTTACCAGTAGTCATCTTGAATGTAAATGGCTTCAACTCCCAGTTAAAAGATAAACCAGCTGGCTGAAAGGATTAAAAAACAGAACGCATCTATTTGCTGCCTCTAAGAAACACATCTCATCAACAGCATTGCATGCAAACTGAAAGTAAAAGGATGGGCTGGCACTGTGGCTCAACAGGCTAATCCTCCGCCTTGCGGCGCCAGCACACCGGGTTCTAGTCCCGGTTGGGGCGCCGGATTCTGTCCCGGTTGCCCCTCTTCCAGGCCAGCTCTCTGCTGTGGCCCGGGAGTGCAGTGGAGGATGGCCCAAGTGCTTGGGCCCTGCACCCTATGGGAGACCAGGAGAAGCACCTGGCTCCTGACTCCTGCCATCGGATGAGCGTGGTGCGCCGGCCGCAATGCACCGGCCGCAGCGGCCATTGGAGGGTGAACCAATGGCAAAGGAAGACCTTTCTCTCTGTCTCTCTCTCTCACTGTCCACTCTGCCTGTCAAAAATAAAAACAAAATTAAAAAAAAAGTAAAAGGATGGAAAAAGATATTCTATGCTATAGAAACTTTAAAAAAAAGCTGGTGTAGCCATCCTAATATCAGACAAAATAGACTTTAACACAAAAACTGGTAAAAATGATAAAAAAGGAATCTCTAGAACATATGCAAGCACATGGAGACCAAACAACATGCTCCTGAATGAACAGTGGGTCACAGAAGAAATCAAAAGAGAAATCAAAAACTTTCTGGAAATAGATGAGGACAACATTACAACATATCAAAACTTACGGGACTCAAACCAGTGCCCGTACGGGATGCTGGCGTCACAGGTGGCTGCTTAACCCTGCAACATACTGGCCCCATTATCTTCAGTGATCTTAAAGTTGCATGTAGAATTTTGCTTCAGAAGATAAATGTGAGTCAATTCTATTTTCTTTCTTTTAGAACTTCCAGTTAGTTCACCTCTTTGTCACGCGGTTCTAAAAACTCTTCAGTGTTGGGAACAAGTTCTTTTCCGACGCCTTGAAATCTATGGTGGGCCACCTCAAAACTATATTGCCAGTCCTACCTCTGAAGAGAGTTTATCTGCAGGTCCCGCAATTCTTCGCCACAAAGCCTTGTTGGAACCTACAAACACTCCTTTCAAGTAGGTATTCCAATGGGTATTGTTTTTAAGTTGGTTTCTTTTGTTTGTTTTGTTTTAGTAGCTAAACCAGGATGTTCTACAGAATAATTAGAGAGAAAAATGTTTAAGGCCTATGATTAATTTTTTTCTTCTAGGCTCATATCTGAGTCTTTGTGTAATGCACATGGTAGTATAGAGGTTAGTAAACTTTTCTCACAAAGGTAGAGGTTGTAAAATTTTAGACTTTTCAGAATGTTCTATCACAGTGACTGTGCCCCTGCATTCTAGCATGAAAACAACTACAGACAATAGATAAGTAGATAGGCTTGATTCAATCCAGGAAACCTTATTTTTGAAAATGAGAGTCATACTAGATTTGGTTTGTGAGCATAGTTTATGACACTTACTCTATAGCAATGCTGTTGACAAAAGCTGGTTAGGAAGTGTTGGTTCTCTAGGAGGAAGGAAGGCTGACTCAAAAGGGAAATCAGTGCCTTGCTACAAAAATGGTAGTTGATTTAATCAATACACTTTAGTGCTTTGTGATGTGTATGATTTACATTCTTTTTTTTTTTTTTTTTTTTTTTTTTTTTTGACAGGCAGAGTGGACAGTGAGAGAGAGAGACAGAGAGAAAGGTCTTCCTTTGCCGTTGGTTCACCCTCCAAAGGCTGCCGCGGTCGGCGCGCTGCGGCCGGCACACCGCGCTGATCCGATGGCAGGAGCCAGGTGCTAGGTGCTTTTTCCTGGTCTCCCATGGGGTGCAGGGCCCAAGCACTCGGGCCATCCTCCACTGCACTCCGGGGCCACAGCAGAGGGCTGGCCTGGAAGAGGGGCAACCGGGACAGAATCCGGCGCCCTCACCAGGACTAGAACCCGGTGTGCCGGCGCCACAAGGCGGAGGATTAGCCTGCTGAGCCACGGCGCCGGCCTGATTTACATTCTTAAAGAGACTCTGTTCATTGCTGTTTGGTAACGAAGAGTTTGGACTGGCCTGTGTCTGGGGACAATTTGGGTTTTACATGACTATCTCCGAAGTCAAACTGTTCAGGCCCTCCTCCTGCTTTTGTAAATGAAATTTTATTGGATCACAGCCATATCCATCACTCTCATATTACACAGTGAGCTTTTCTTATGTGAAGTGCTTCGGACCAGAAGGATTTTAGATTTTGGAAGTTTTTTGATTCTAGAATATGTCCACAGACTTTACTGATTGAAAATCTGCAATCTGAAGTGCTCCAAAATCTGAAACAATGTGTGTTGTCAACATTCAAAAAAGTTTGAAAGGTCAGACAGTGGATGCACAGACTGTACCTGTGATTTTTCTACAGTAGATGAGTTGAATGGTCGTGATAGAAGCCGTGCATATTTAGACTCACAAGGCCTAAAATATTTATGATCTTTTTCTTTTTTTAAAAATTTTATTTATTTGGAAGTCAGAGTTACAGAGAGAGGAGAGGGAGAGGGAGAGATAGAGGTCTTCCATCCAGTGGTTCATTCCCCAATTGGCTGCAATGGCCGGAGCTGCAGCAATCCGAAGCCAGGAGCCAGGAGCTAATTGTGGGTCTCCCACATGGGTGCAGGGGCCCAAGAACCTGGACCATCTTCTACTGCTTTCCCAGGCTATAGCAGAGAGCTAGATCAGAAGAGGAGCAGCCAGACTAGAACCAGTGCCCATATGGGATGCCAGTGCTGCAGGCCAGGGTGTCAACCTGCTGTGCCACAGCTCCAGCCCCTGATCTTTTTCTTGAAGAAGAAGTTTGTCAACTGCTTACCTGTACTGTGTGGTCTGATGCTAGTTAACTTATTACAGTAAGCGTTATGTAGGTTAAACAATCGTGATTAAGTTATTCAGAAATCTGAAGTGTATAAATTTCCTGTCTCTCTAGATCTAAACACCACCTGGCACTGTCTGTGAAGAGACTTTGGCAGTATTTGGTGAAGCAGGAAGGAATTCAGGAAACCTTTATCAGAAATATATTCGCAAAGAAACGATGTCTGAATGAGGTCTGTATAAGTTAAAGCTTGCTTACTATTTTATTATTAAAATTTTTATCACATTACTATTAAATATGTTTTTCACAAATTTTTGAAAACTCATTTTTATGTCACAAACATGTAATTAATGCTTACATAAATAATGCAAAAGGAGAATGGCAGTCTTTACTTAAATCAGTTTAATTTAGAGTGAGTTCAAGTGTAGAAGTATTTGCAACTTCGTTTTTCTTGAAAAGATATGAAGAATCTTTATCTTATATCCTGTGCTTTGTCATGATCCCTAGTTGAAAACAAAGAAATCTCCTATGATTTTCATGCAACAGTTAGCAGGTTATAGGTGATCTTAGAAGTTCAATTCAAACTAGTTTGTATACTGAAAACATTTTAAATAGGTACATTTTCTTTGTATTCTGTAGACTATTTTTAAATGAAATTTTACAGACTCATAGTTAGCTGTAAGTGATTGATTATACCATGAAATTATCATTATAATGGTTATATGGTCATTTTGTTCAGTACTATTAATAATAACAGTTTGATGATATGGGGTATTTGCATCTGAAAGTAAATTAACATCTTGTTTACTTTTTGGGGAAAATTTTGCTATTAAACCGTGGAAGTGATACAGTGGTTCTTTACCTCTCCATACCAGTAACAAAGAATTTAAAACTAGCAGCTGGTCTGTGGACCATATTTTGAATAGACTGAACTAGTCAGAAAGCGAATTTTAAACAGTTTTTAGGAGGAAAAGTAAAAGATAATTCAGTTGGAATAATAAGGAAAAAGGATGGCTTCACAATAAATAGGTAATAAGCAGAAACCTTCTTGAATAAAAGAAAGCCTACCAACTTGAATAAAAGGAAACTTCCATATATATCTCATTATTTCTCAATTTAAACATCAATTTAAAAGAGGCAACTGCATATGGTGTTATTTACAGTTTGACTTTATGACCAGCCAGGAAACATAATACTGGTAGGACATTGTTAATCTGAAAATCCTGTGTCCAAAACTTTCTGAACTCTATTACTTGATATAACATTGACATCTTGGCAAACATGAATACATTTCATTTTTTTGTAAAATGAAATATATGTCTTAAATATTAATATATGAGTTTTCATTAAAACTGATCCAGATAAAATGTAAAATGAATGTGAAATGAGAAGAGTGTAGGACTAATTAGAGTATGTTTACTGGTCAGGTTTCCTACTTTTTTTCAAATATATAGTTGACTAAAATATTTTTTACAAGTTTTAAAATGTCCTGAGGTAGTATATTAAACAGTCCTGCTTTCTTCTACATAAAAGATTTGTTTACTTTGCCTGTTACTTGTTTGTTTTATCTGGAACATTTAAGCATATCAATATGCAGACTTTGATTGTGTAGTTGTTGCAGGCATAGAATCGTTGAGGGAATAGAGCAATTTAACCAAACCAGAATGCATAAGCAAATGATGAATACCACTCCAAATGAAAAAAACTCCTCTGTGATTTGATTTTTAATTTTCTTTGGAGTCTCATAAGATTTTCAGAAAATTTTAAAATTATTTTTATTGTAATTTTATTAATCAAAGACATGGACATAGTGTTTGAACTAACAATTTTGTAATTTTAGTAAACTAAGTATTTTTCCTGAAAATTGTTTTCTGTATCTGCAAAATTACTATACTACCTGTTGGCAACTTTTGGATTACTAGATTTAATTTATTTAAACTATATCACTGTTGATGGTAATTATTAGAAATCTGTTGTTTACTGCTTAGCTGTTTTATTCTTGATGGTGATACTCATAACCCTTGATGTTCCATTTTCCTTTGTTATAAAGAATTAAATTGAGTGGTAAATGTACCACTTACGATAACTTTGAAATATATAGTATGCCATTGAAATATACACAGAACTGAAAACTTGGGGCTTAATGGGTTAAAAGTAAAACATAGATTAGATGGAATTAAATAGAGTTGATATAAAATTATTTATCTTTACTGGTAGTTTGTCTAGGACATTTTTGGTATTAGCACTATTACCATTCCATTTCTTTTTTTTTTTTTTTTTTTTTTTTTTTACAGGCAGAGTAGACAGTGAGAGAGAGAGACAGAGAGAAAGGCCTTCCTTTTGCCGTTGGTTCACCCTCCAATGGCCGCCGCGGCCGGCGCGCTGCGGCCGGCGCACCGCGCTCCTCCGATGGCAGGAGCCAGGAGCCAGGTGCTTTTCCTGGTCTCCCATGGGGTGCAGGGCCCAAGCACCTGGGCCATCCTCCACTGCACTCCTGGGCCACAGCAGAGGGCTGGCCTGGAAGAGGGGCAACCGGGACAGAATCGGTGCCCCGACCGGGACTAGAACCCGGTGTGCCGGCGCCGCAAGGCGGAGGATTAGCCTGTTGAGCCACGGCGCCGGCCTCCATTTCTTATTTTTATAAAATGATTGTGCTTAGTCTAAGTCATGTGACTTTTCAGATAGTTAAGAAATAAATATATGATTGGCCGTATATTTCAGATGAGAGATGAAAGAGAGTATTTTGAGACTGCTGCTGTTTGTTTATTGCTTTATGTGTTTGAAAGTGAAATTTTACCATTCCTGCATCTGACCTTCAAATTGAATCCACTAAAAAAAGTTCTTTTCTTAGGCCGGCGCCGTGGCTCAACAGGCTAATCCTCCACCTTGTGGCGCCGGCACACCGGGTTCTAGTCCCGGTCGGGGCGCCGGATTCTGTCCCGGTTGCCCCTCTTCCAGGCCAGCCCTCTGCTGTGGCCCGGGAGTGCAGTGGAGGATGGCCCAAGTGCTTGGGCCCTGCACCCCATGAGAAACTAGGAAAAGCACCTAGCACCTGGCTCCTGCCATCGGATCAGCGCGGTGCGCTGGCCGCAGCGCGCCGACCGCGACAGCCATTGGAGGGTGAACCAACGGCAAAGGAAGACCTTTCTCTCTGTCTCTCTCTCTCACTGTCCACTCTGCCTGTCCAAAAAAAAAAAAAAAAAAGTTCTTTTCTTTTCCTTTATTTAGTGGTACATAGATTTTAAAAATGAAATGTCTTCCCTATTTGTACTTGTTTCAAAATTAAGTAGATGATGGCAAATTGAGTCATTCCCAACCAAAAATTTGGGACTTGACAGCTGCCATCTTATCCCCAGTGCTTTTTTCGTTTTTATTTTCTGAAAAGAACTGAAGGTCTTGAATCGATCAACTCCTTAACAAACGTTTACTTACATCTCCTTCCACGAAGGATGTATGCCTCCAAGCAATTTGTTTGCTGGTTCTGGCAAAACAAATAGAAGAATTTTAGAAAGGTGGAGGTTGAAATTGTCTTGCCTACTTCTGGCTAAGTCAGAGGAACAGTTTCATAAAGTTAGAGACTGAAATTTTCTAACCAGATGTTCTCCTGATGGGTCAGATGTCATGGAGATAAGACATACTAGTTGTGAGAGCTCAGTTTGACTTTTTCAGTTGATAGCACTGTGGCACCAGTAGCTCTGAATTTTGTACTACAGAGTGCTTTAGGCTCAATCTTGCTTTAACATCAACTTTTCAAAATGAGTCATAATCTCTTAGGAAGTAGAATAAAACTTAAACTGAAGATTATTGAATTCTGAGGATTGACTTTTCCCCCATTCCCTATCCATGTACCCTCTGCATGTCCTTTTAAGGTATATGAACTTAGCAATAAAAACTCAGTCCACTGTTTTCTTCTGGGAAATTTGGTTAAAAACCTAATTTAAAAATCCTTAGTATTTTACATGTTATATCTCGCCTTTACTCTTTGTTATGTGGTTATTCTTTCTTGATGAAGTCATTAGAGGACAGCAGTGAAATCATCAAAAATTCTATGATGGAGGAGCCAAACATCAATAAGGTACAAAATAACATTCAACTGAAATTAGAAATTGCATTCTTTAGTAGGAAAAACAAAGCACATGCATTTTAATTGTAGACCAGACTTTGTTTCCAATGAAATTAATGTGGTGTTCCTTAAATTATTGTCCCTTTAACAACTTAAATATTTCAGTCATAAAAGTTGTTGCTATTTTGCTAAGTAAGAGAATGCAATTTTAAAGGGAGTTGAATGTAACCTGTTTTTGGCTACAAATTTTTCTTTGTAAATACAGCTAATGTTGCTGATAAATGTAATTACAATAGTAGCAATTTTAGAAGTACAATAACCGTGCTCCATTTCTGCACTTAACACTTTTGATGTTATAGTGTTGACATTAATTCATAAAAATACAGCAAATACTATTATGTAGCACTCACTGTATGGATAGGAATCCGTTTGTGTAGTAAAGTACACACAGTACTCAAGAGCAAAGCACAAAGCATGAAAATCTGTACCACCATGAAATATCTCCAGGATGCTCTGGGATTGCACATGCAAACTTATTTGTGTGGTAGTTCACTCACGTTTTTCATTTTCTGTATGATTCACTGACTTTAAGATAGTCCTGGGGCCGGCACCGTGGCTCACTTGGTTAATCCTCCTCCTGCGGCACCAGCATACTATTTGGGCATCGGGTTCTAGTCCCATTTGCTCCTCTTCCAGTCCAGCTCTCATCTGTGGCCCTGGAAGGCAGTGGAGGATGGCCCAAATGCTTTGGCTCCTGCACCCACATGGGAGACCAGGAGGAAGCACCTGGCTCCTGCCTTCGGATTAGCATCGCTCCAGCCATAGCGGCCATTTAGGGGATGAACCAACGGAAAGAAGACCTTTCTCTCTTTCTCTCTCTCTCACTGTCTAACTCTGTCAAATTAAAAAAAAAAAAAAAAAACATGGTGAATTTTAGTGGAAATTTTTCAGGGAACAGTTTTTTAAGGTCACTGATTGCCATCTTTCATTTTTTTCCCTGAGGGGATCTTTTCATAAAATACAAGAAACAATTCTATATAGTTAATAAAAATGACATTTGATACTGAGCACATATTATAGCTAAAACTTGGGCAGAATAAATATATGTGGTCTATACCTTAAAATTTTCTTATGTCCATTAAAAGTTTTGAGAGAATATGATTTAAACTTTTAATCAGTTGATTTTGCTTACCTGGTAATGATTATTATAATGTACACATTATCAGGAATTCTTACCCCAAGATTTTTCTTTTCATTCTGTTTATAAAATATTAATCATAAACTTGTATTTTTTTTAAAAATCTTAATTATTTTTTAAAAGAGTCTCAGAGAGAAAGAGAGAGACAGAGAGATCTTTTATCCAGTGATTCACTCCCCAGATGGCAGCAGCATCCCAGGCTGGACCAGGCCAAAGCCAGGAGCCAGGAGCTTCATCCAGGCCTTCCTACAGGTGGCAGGAGTCCAAACACTTGGGCCATCTTCCGTTGCTTTTCTCAAGCCAGTAGCAAGGAGCTGGATTGTAAGTGAAGCAGGCAGGACACAAGCTGGCACCCACATGGGAAGCTGGCATTACACACAGTGGCTTTACCTGCTGTGCCACAATGCCAGGTTCGTAAAGTTCTGTTTCTGTCTTCATCTCCATGCTGCATCATAGTGTTTGGTTAATATCATCATCATTTGGTCAGCATTTTCCAAGCTCTGTGGTGTATTTAAAACAACAACAACATCAACAACTTGGACAGGCATTGTGGCACATTGGACTAAGCTATCATTTAGGATGCCCACATCCCATAGCACGGTGCCTGATTTGAGTGCCACTGCTCTGTGCTTCTGATCAGACTCTTGCTGATGCACCTGGGAGGGAGCAGATGATGATCCGAGTACTTGCATTCCCGTGTTGTGTCTCTCAGTATGGGCATAGGCTTTCATCCCTGTTTTTGTGAATGCCTAGAGTGGAATGCCTGGATTGAGTGGTAGTTTTGTAACTTTCTAAATAACTGATCAATACTTTACTGCGTGGTTGTACTGTTGAACTAGCAGTATCTGAAAAGCCAGTTACTTCAGGTTCTCGCTAACACTTGGTGTGGTCAGTTCTCTTATTTTAGTTATTTTATGAGGGGTGTCCTGGTAGTTACTTGTGGTTTTAATTTGTACTGAGCAACTCTCATGCTTGTTTGCCATTTGTGTCTTCTTGGGTGAAGTGTATTTTTAAGTCTTTCCCAATTTTATTGGGTTACTTTTTTTCTTGCTTGAATCTTCATAGTTCTTTATATATTCTGGATAAAGTTCCTTCTATCAGAGAGTGGTGTGCAATTATTTTCTGTTTCTGGCTTGTCTTTTGGTCTCTGTAATGTCATTTGAAGTGCAGAATTTCTTAATTTGTATAGGCCCAATACATCAGTGTGTTCTGTTCTATGTATGATTTTATTTTTGCTGTTGAACTCAAGTCTTTGCCTAAACTAAAATAACAAAGTTTTCTTGCTGTTTTGTTGCAGATGTTTTTTAATGTTACATTTATGTCTGTAATACATTTTCAATTAATTTTTTAAAATGGTGTGAAGTGTATGAATCTCAATTCCTTTTTTTAACATGTTTCTTCACATTTTTTATATCAGTAGTGTTCCAGCACTATTTGTTGAGACTGTTGTCCTTTTTTCCACTAAATAATTGCCTTTTCCGCTTTTACAAAAATCTGTTAACAGATTTGTAGTTCTATTTCTGCGTTCTCTCTTTTGGTCAATTGATCTGTTTGTCTCTGTTAATAGCCTACTACCTAGACTACTGTAGCTTTATCATATATCTTAAAGTCAGGTAAGGTAAGTTCTTCAAATATTTCCTTTTTCAAATTTTTTTTGTTTTTGCCTTATCACACTGAATAGAAATTCCAGTCCATTGTTGAGTTGAATTGATAAGAGCAGATATTTTATCATTTCTTATCTTTGGAGAAATCGTATTCAGTCTTTGATTACTAAGTACTGGTGACTTTTATGTTTGTTGTAGATGCCCTTTATAATCTTGAGTAGAAAATTTTTTTCTATTCTTAGCTTGTTCAGAGTTTTCAGTCAAGAATTGGTGATAGAATTGCTGCTTTTTGTGTATGTGTGGTTAGGATTGAGATCATTGTATGGCTTTTGTAGTCTTTTAATATAGGAATATAGGTTGGTGGATTTTTTTTTAAGAAAATTTATTTACTTATTTAAAAGTCAGCGTTACACAGAGAGAGGAGAGGCAGAGAGAGAGAGGTCTTCCATCCACTTGTTCACCCCCCAGTTGGCCGCAACGGCCCCAGCTGTGCCGATCCGAAGCCAGGAGCGAGGAGCTTTCTCGAGGTCTTCCACGTGGGTGCAGGGGCCTAAGGACTTGGGCCATCCACTGCTTTCCCAGGCCATAGCAGAGAGCTGGATCAGAAGAGGAGCAGCTGGGACTCGAACTAGCACCCAAATGGGATGCCGCCGCTTCATGGCCAGGGCATTAAGCTGCTGTGCCACAGCGCCAGACCTGGATTTTGTTTTTTTTAGATGTCAAGTCGAACTTAGATTCCTAGGAAAATTTTCCCAAGTGATCATGATTTATTGTCCATTTTACATTTGATTAAATTAATTTGTTGGAAAATTTTGATAGTTTTTTCATTTAGCCTTGTAGGGAATATTAGTTTATAGTTTTCGTATGTTTTTGTTTTGCCTTTGTGTTAGATTAATGATGGCCTCTCACCGTAGGTTGGCAAGAATTCTCTGCTCTTTAAATTGGGGAAGAGTTAATATTATTTCTGCAGTGTTTGGTATAATCATGGAGTTTTTTTTTTTTAAAGACTTATTTATTTTAAAGTCAGAGTTACAGAGAGAGAGAGAAAGGTCTTCCATTTGCTAGTTCACTGCCCAATTGGCCGCAATGTCCAGAGCTGCACCGATCCGAAGTCAGGAGCCAGGAGATTGTTCCAGGTCTGCCACACTGGTGCAGGGGCCTAAGGTTTTGGGCCATCTTTTACTGCTTCCCCAGGCCATAGCAGAGCTGGATCGGAAGTGGAGCAACCGGGACTCGAACCGGCACCTGTACGGGATACTGGCACTGCAGGCAGAAGCTTTACCCACTACGCCACGGGGCTGGCCCAGTGTTTTTTTTTTGTTGTTTGTTTGTTTGTTTTTAAATCAGAGTTCTATTTGTTTAACAGATACAGAGCAATTCAGAGTATTTATTTATTTTGAAGTGAGCTTTGGTACATCATATCTTTCAGGAAATTTGTTTATTCATTTCTGTTACCAGAGTTATTGGTTATACATAATATTCAATATTTTGAGTATTGATGTTATTATATGTTTGCTTCCCATTCCCTTCCAGGTGTGCCTTGGATAACTTAGTTTTTTTTAATATTTTCCATGTTTGTTTCATTGTGTCACTAGAGTTGTATTGACGTACTCCAGTTATACATGTTTATGTTGTGGAAATTACTGTTAACTGAAAATTACTAATAAGACCTAGGGTCTCAGTTTAGCTTCTCCATAGATCTGTGTGACCTTGGACTCATTCCATCATTGGAACCTTCTTACTTAGCTGGGAAGTCAGAATTGATCATTTTAAAGCTGCTACTTCTTTAATGGAAATAGTAGTAAAATCTTGCAGTTACCTGTTAGAGTTACTCTCTCTCTTCTTGTATGAAACCCAAGCCCTTTTAAGATGAGTATCTGCATAATCTCTTCTTTATAACTTGAAAAAATTTCTAAAACATGTCAGATTTGTCATTTTAATGATTTTAAATGTACATTTCACTAGCATTAAGTAGGGTGATGTTGTTACACAACCAACACCACCACATGTCTGCAGAATTTTTTCATCCCCTCATCCCAAAATTCGTAATTCCCAGGTGCAGCAGGCCTGTCCCCACCTCCAGCCAGCTGTTAACCAGCAAATAGTGGACTCTTCTGTTTTTGACTTGGGGATATTTTCTTTCTTTGTGTCAAGTTTCTCCAAAACCCAGTGCTGGACAATTAGTGTTACTTTAGGTACCTGTCAGATAGGTGGATAAGTTGGGATTTTATCATAGAATTATGAAATTTTGCTTGTACTTTCTTACTGCATGGTGGGCTGTTGATCATGTATCAGAGCTAAGACTCTTCTTAGAAGACAGATAGGCCCTCAGGTCATCCAGAATCATCAAGAAATACTGAAATTCTTATATATTTATAAGCAAATTGCATTTTAGTTTTTAACATGTTTAATGTGTTTACACTGAGTGATGGTGATTTTGTTTGTGTAAGAATGGTTTTTTTTTTTAAATTATCACTATGTTACAAATCTTTTTCAACTCTGCAGTTCAACAGTGTGTTAGTTGCCATTTAAATAAATTCTGCCAAGCCTGGCCATTTCTGTGATCAGCAGCAAACATTGGTGATATTTTTATCTAAATTTTACAGGACATAAATTTGTTTATGCTTATTTCTGTATTTCATGGTGAGTTATAAAATATTTTAGTTAATTTGATAAGATTGAAGTTTAGTAACAGTAACACTCTATATTAAGGAATATTTCCAGCTCAGTAACTGCTGTCCTTTTCAGCCTCTGGCTGTCTTAGTGAATGTTGACGTCTCCTAGTATTCTCTTCTGAGTTCAGAACGGTTGTGTACATCTCCTCTGGCACAGACGCTCCAGTCAGTGTCCCTCTTCTAAGTACATTGAATCACAGTTTGTTCAGCTGCTGAAATCTCTACTGACTTGGGCAAGTTACTGTGCCTTTCAGGTTTTTAGTTTTCTCTTCTGTTCATTAAGTTATTTTAGATCAAGACTCAATCATCTACCACCAGCTCTCCAGTTACACTTATTTCTCTATAACCTGGCAGCTAAGATTGGTCTTTTTATAGAGTTATTTGAAAATAGTCAATCAGTTAGCCTTTGTAGTCTGTGAAATATATTTACCATCTGACCTTTTAATAGTTAGAAAATATCATTAAGGAATCATAATACTAAGAATTTTGGTAAATAAACCTTTAATAATCTTGATCTTTTCGAAAGTTAATTCATTATAGCTTGGGATGGTAACCAATGAATGAAATTGTGTACTGTATCAGTTAACTTTTTATACATGAAAACGTTTTAAAAATTTTAATTCCTGTTGTCAAATTTGTTTTAGCAATAATTAGTATATACAACAGTACCTTTGGAATCAAAATATCTATAATGTTTTTAAAAATAATTTATGGAAGAACTAAATGATACATATGCATATATTACTTGGTCTGTTATTGAAATCAGTCGTCTTTTTTATTTCCTTCCATTTAGATAGAAGCAGATTTGGGGTATCCTGGAGGAAAAGCAAGAATTATTCATAAGGAATCTGATATCATTACTGCATTTGCTGTTAATAAAGTAAGTACATGTACAATTCCTTCTCTTTGATTAGTAGATATTATCAGTTGGACAATGCCTGCTGTTTTGTCAGTTTATTTTTTTTAAGATTTTTTATTTAATTATTTAAAAGAGTTACACAGAGAGAGAGAGAGAGAGAGAGAGAGGTCTTCCATCCACTGATTCACTTCCCAGATGGCTGCAATGGCTAGAGTGTACCGATCTGAAGCCAGGAGCCAGGAGCTTCCTCCAGGTCTCCCACGCAGGTGCAGGGGCCCAAGGGCTTTGGCCATCTTCTACTGCTTTCCCAGGCCACAGCAGAGAGCTGGATTGGAAGTGGAGCAGCCGTGATTCAAACCAGCACCCACATGGGTTGCTGGTGCTTCAGGCCAGGGTGTTAACCCGCTGCGCCAAAGCGCCAGCCCTCTGTCAGTCTATTCAATATCAGTATTTCTCTTTTCCAGTCCTATTCACCACTTTTTTTATTGCAATCTGAATAAATTTTATTTTATGATATTTTTTATAAATTACTATATTATTTGATAATGTAATTTTATTATGTGATTTTGGATATATAGTTTATGAAATAATGTTTTATTAATACACAAAGAAAAGTCAAGTATTTATATATGCATCAGCTCTAAAATTTAAACAACATAGTATAACAATCAACCCAAAGGAGAAATTTTCTACGTTCCTCACATGAGTATGTTGGATATGGTTCTTTTTTTTTGGCAGGTAGAGTTGTAGACAGTGAGAGAGAGACAGAGAGAAAGGTCTTCCTTCCGTTGGTTCACTCCCTTAATGGCCGCTATGGCCCGTGCTGCACCAATCCAAAGCCGGGAGCCGGTGCTTCCTCCCAGTCTCCCATGCGAGTGCAGGGCCCAAGCACTTGGGCCATCCTCCACTGCCTTCCCAGGCCACAACTGAGAGCTGAACTGGAAGAGGAGCAACTGGGACTAGTACCCGGTGCCCCGACCGGGACTAGAACCCCGGGGTGCCGGTGCCGCAAGCAGAGGATTAGCCAAGTGAGCCACGGCGCCGGCCTTGAATATGATTCTTAATATTTGATAAAATTTAAGCTCAGATGTAACTCAGACCTTCACCTCCAGTTGCTGCCCAACTGGTTTTTCCTATGTATTCTCTGGCCACCTTCTTAACATCCTCTTTAGAGATGTTTTAGGTAGAATAGTTAAAGGTTAAAATTTGTGAACTCCTCACAGAAGAGATGGTCTTAGGTAGAATAGTTTAAGGTTAAAATTTGTCATTCTCTTCAACCATCTCCCCTCCTTTCCTTACTACATAGTTTCTAGTGGCTTCTAATTATTCTTTGGTTTCCTTTTTCTTCAGTTAATTTAGAAGTACTGTATCTATTGTGTCTGTGTGTGTTTCTAAAGGATACTTCAAGGAAATATACACATGTGTGTATATGTAGGAGGGGACTTTACAAAGTCCATGGAGGGCAGATGTTGGGCCTGGGGGTGAAGACACCCACATCCCACATTGCAATGTCTGAATTTGATTTGCAGCTTTATTCTTGATGCCATCTTCCTGATGGTGTGCACCGTGGGAGGCAGCAGGTGATGCCTCAGCTGGTCGGGTCCATCCGTAGGAAATCTGTATTGTGTTCCCAGCTCCTGGCTTCAGTCTGGCCCAGCTGCAGTGTATATTGAGGGCATTTGGGGAGTGAGCCAGTAGACCAGACATCTTTCCATCTATCTTCCCCTGTGACTTTTTAAAAATTTTCTTAATTTGGGGCCGGTGCTGTGGCGCAGTGGGTTGATGCTCTGGCCTGAAGAGCTGGCATCCCATGTGGGCGCCAGTTCAAGACCCGGCTGCTCTACTTCTGATCCAGCTCTGCAATGGCCTGGGAAAGCAGTAGAAAATGGCCCAAGTCCTTGGGCCCCTGCACCTGTGTGGGAGACCTGGACTTAGCTCCTGGCTTCAGATCAGCGCAGCTCCAGCCGTTGCAGCCAAATGGGGAGTGAACCATCGGATGGAAGACCTCTCTGTCTCTCTCTCTCTCTCTCTCTCTCTCTCTCTCGCTCTCTCTCTGCCTCTCTTCAAATAAATAAATAAATAAATCTTTTTAAAAAAACATTTTCTTAATTTTATTAATTTGAAAAACAGCAGGCTCCTGAATGAATCATGTACATGCCTTCTGAAAGTATTTTAATTCTAATCAGCATATTCCAAACAAAATGGAGGGGAAAAAGTTTATTATTGTTCCATTGTAGCAAGGAAGTAACTAAAATATTACGTGGTAGTTTAATCAAATACTTCCACTGGGAGGTGGATAAGGGTTATGAGATGCAGTTGTTAATGAGTTTAACAATTTCTACCTGTATCTTGCAGAATAACTATAAAATGAAGTCTGTAGTTCCAGTCATTTGAAAGATCCTCAGTGTTCCCCTTGGTGCAAACTAGACAGAGGCATCTGGAATGTGCCTTGTCTATAGTTAGAGTAGTTTAATTTACGAAACAACAAAAAGATGTTGAAGTCCAGGAATAGTTTTTTCATTAAAAAGTGCATGGGAAATGTGGATTATGAAAAACTACATGTATTTCAAAGCTTTTTTTTTCTTTTTATAGATTTATGTATTTATTTGAAAGGCAGGGAGTCAGAGAGAGAGAGAGGGGTCTTCCATCTGCTGGTTCACTCCCCAAATGGCTACAATGGCCAGAGCTGGGCTGGATCCAAAGCCAGGAGCCTGGAGCTTCCTCTGGATCTTCCATACAGATGCAGGGGCCCAAGCACCTGGGCCATCTTCCACTGCCTTCCCAGACCTTAGCAGAGAGCTGGATTGGAAGTAGAGCAGCTGGGACTTAAACTGGCACCCAAATCAGATGCCAACACTGCAGGCGATGGCTCTACCTGCTACACCACAGCACTGGCCCCTCAAAGCTTTTTGCATCAAAAGAAACTTACCTTGGGGCCGGTGCAGTGGCTGACTCGGTTAATCCTTCACCTGCAGCGCTGGCATCCCAGATGGGCACCGAGTTCTAGTCCCAGTTGCTCCTCTTCCAATCCAACTCTCTGCTGTGGCCCGGGAGGGCAGTGGAAGATGGCCCAAGTACTTGAGCCCCTGCACCCGCATGGGAGACCAGGAGGAAGCACCTGGCTCCTGGCTTCGGATTGGTGCAGCACTGGCCGTATCTGCCATTTGGGGAGAGAACCAATGGAAGACCTTTTTGTCTGTCTGTCTCTCTCACTGTCTATAACTCTACCTGTCAAATAAAAAAAAAGAAAAGAAGCTTACCTTGTAGTTCCATTTTCCATGAAACTTTTTGAAGCACTGTCACATGTGTGTGTGGGGATGTCTTTTATATTTCCATGTGTTTTTTTTTTTTAAGAAAAAAAATTTTTTTTATCTGAAAGAGATAAAGAGAGAGAGAGAGTGAGGGAGAGAGAGAGGGATATCTTCCGTCGGCTGGTTTACTCCCCAAATAGCCACAACGGCTGGGGCTGGGCCAAGTGGAAGATAGGACGCAGGAAATTCCTGAAGGTCTCCCATGTGGGTGGCAGGGGTCCAAACACGTGGGCCATCTTCTACTGCCCTCCCAGGCACATAGACAGGGAGCCGGATAAGAAGGGGAGCAGTTGGAACTCAAACGTCACCCATGTGGGATGTCAGCACTGCAGGCAGCAGCTTAACCTTTTATGCTACAACACCGGCCACATTCTGTTCCTAATTTAGAAATAATTTTTAAATTATGATTTTTTAAAATAATGATTTATGTGTATGAAAGGTAGAGTTACAGAGCAAGAGAGAGGGAGCAAGACAGGGAGGTCTTCTATCCCCACATGGCCTCAAGGGCCTGGGCTGAGATTTCCTGTCTCCACCTTCCTGCATCTTCTTCCACATTTCTGAATTGTGCAGACTTTGGGGAGATCATAGCATTCTAGCAGATGAGAGAGGGAGTGCTGTTAGAGGAGACAGAGTGGTACATGTATTACATTTGGTAGTTGGCGTTCTTGATGTACTTGAATTCCTAGAATGTAACAGTATATCCACACTCAAGCCTATAATTTCTTAACTAAAAGCTGATTATTAAAATATTAACTTGTAGGAATGCTGTGTTATAATTGCGATTTTTAAAAGTCACCGTATCTGTTGTGCTTTTTAATTTAAAATCTGTCATTTATGTTTTAGGCAAATAGAAACTGCATAGCAATTGCTTCTAGTCATGATGTTCAAGAACTGGATGTTTCTGGAATTCTGGCTACGCAGATCTATACTTGGGTAGATGATGATATAGAAATGGAAACCAAAAGGTACCATTACACTTTGTTTTTATTCCATATGTTGCAATACAATTGGCCACATTTACTTAACTCTAACTTTCAAAAGATTGTTGAAAGGAATACTCCTAGATTATACATGGAGTTGAAGCTGGTGTATTAAAGCATAAATGGGTAATGGGGTGTAAACAGAAGGAAGTGAGTGTTAGGGGAGAATAAGTGAAGATAATGGAAATCTCGTTAAGGTCATTGTGAGTTAGTAGTAAGAGCTGGAGAAAATTAATTGCAAAAGGAAATATAAAGTCAGTGTTAGGGCCGTCAGGTGTGAAGAAGAACTGAAGAACTGATGGGCTGTTTTTGTTCCTTGTAGCTCAGAAGAGTTTCTGGTTATCCATGCCCATGATGATTTAGCAGCTGTTCAAGGTACCACCCCGTACACGCACAGCAATCCTGGCACTCCCATCAACATGCCCTGGCTTGGAAGCACCCAGACTGGCAGAGGAGCATCTGTGGTGTGTAAAGTTAAAAAATTCTAGTTTGTGTATGACTGTCTTATTTTTCCCTTCAGGTTAGTAAATAAAGGACCATTGAACAATTTATTTACTTCTTAAATTTTTAATAAAACTTAAATGCTGTAAATTACTATTTTTGATGCTGAAGAATAATGTTTTCATTTGAAAGACTAACAAATATTGTTTTAAAAATACACCTTTTTGAAACAAAAGAATTATATTTTAATTAAACATGTTGGTCCAGATCAGTCTTTGGTAAACTATGGCCTGTAGGTCGATTCTTGCCTTTTGCCTGTTTTTATAAAGCCAGAATGTAGTATATAAAGTATAGTGATTACATTTTCAGTGGTAGGAAAAAGTTGTATTTTTTGTGCCAAATGGAAATTACATGAAATTCTATTTCAGCCTTATAAGTAGTTTTACAGGAACACTGTCTGGGACATTTGCTTGTATTCTGTCTGTGGATACCTTCATACTACAGTGGTAATACTGAGTATCTGCAACAGAAACATATGTATATAAAGCAGAAACATTTACTGTCTAGTTCTTTATTTTAAATGTGTGCTCACTGCTGGTCTAGATAAGATATTCAAATCCATATCAACTGTCAACAAATTGCATATAAATGCCAAAAGTGTTTTTAATTTTAGTTCCAAAAATTATATTAACAAAAGAAATATAATTTTTAGTTAAGCAAAATGTAATATACAGAAATTTTTCTTTGGTGATGGAAGATCTATTTGTGCCCTGATTATCTGAGATGCCATTATTTGATACCTCCAAGAGTTTCTTGTACTGATAACTTGGGTGTAGGAATTTACATGCATAATCAAAGAAACCCATACCATTAAGTCTCTGAATGACTTATTGGTAGTAGCATTTTTTAAAATTTTGAGTCTTATAGCCGGCGCCGTGGCTCAACAGGCTAATCCTCCGCCTTGCGGCGCCGGCACACCGGGTTCTAGTCCCGGTCGGGGCACCGGATTCTGTCCCGGTTGCCCCTCTTCCAGGCCAGCCCTCTGCTGTGGCCCAGGAGTGCAGTGGAGGATGGCCCAGGTGCTTGGGCCCTGCACCCCATGGGAGACCAGGAAAAGCACCTGGCTCCTGGCTCCTGCCATCGGACGAGCGCGGTGCGCCGGCCGCAGCGCGCCGACCGCGGCGGCCATTGGAGGGTGAACCAACGGCAAAGGAAGACCTTTCTCTCTGTCTCTCTCTCTCACTGTCCACTCTGCCTGTAAAAAAAAAAAAATTTTGAGTCTTATAGAATGGCTTCAAGACTCATTTTTAATCATAGATGGTACTTAACAGAGTTTCCTTATAGGTGATACAACCTACAGTTCTTCGCTGTATCTGTGGTAGCTGCTTTTTTTCTCCTGCTTAGAAGCTTCTGATCCAGAAAGGTCAAGTGACTCAGACCATGGTGTTGAATTTGTGGGAAAATTTGTTTAAAGCCTCTCTTCCCTTAATTCAGTGACTTCAGATGGCAGTGTTTTTAAGAATTACACTAAATTCAAAAAGCAATCTGGTAACTACTCAAATGAAATAACTAGGTCTTTAGAGTTTAAATTTTTTTCCAGTTGTCAGATATGTTCAAATTCATTAGTAAAATTTGCTGATAAAACATTTTTAAAAAGAAAAGAAGATACAAATACAAATAATGGGCTTTTTTTTTAGTTTTGTTTTTTCAACTTCAGCTTCAGAGAAAACTGTACAGTTCTACTTGTACAGTTACTCTCTGCCTGCCATATAGTCTCATTACTCTTCATTCCATATGATTTTCTTTGGGTTAGTTGTACTGGCTTCTTTGTCTCTTGACTTCATCAAGCTGTTGTCATGTCAGAACCTTTGCCTTCTGCTTAAAATGTTCTCATACATTTCCCCATGCAGAACTGAAACAATTCCTAGAAATTTCCCTGGCTTCCCTAGTGCAGACTTTTGCTCCACCTCTAATCATTTGATATCTTCTTTTTTTTAAGATTTTATTTTTATTTATTTATTTGAGAGAGAGTTAGAAAGAGAGGGAGAGACAGCGAGAAAGGTCTTCTATCCACTGATTCACTCCCCATATGGCTGCAATGGCCTGAGCTGGGCCGATCTGAAGCCAGGACCCAGGAGCTACTTCAGGGTTTCCCACATTCCCACTTGGTTGCCCAAGTTCCTGCACACCCTCCACCGCCGTCCCAGGCCATAGCAGAGAGCTGCATCAGAAGAGGAGCAGCCGGGACACAAACCGGCCCCCTATGGGATGCTGGCACTGCAGATGGAGTCCTAGCCTGCTACGCCACAGTGCCGGCCCCTCGATATCTTCTTGTTTCATTGTACCATCCACATACAATTTAACAGTCATTGAAGTCACACATTATTTAATTGTCTTTTTTTTTTTTTTTATACCCTCTGGAATGTAACTTTTTGAGAGCTCAGATTCTGTCTTCCTTGTAGATGGATGACAATTACCTAGAATGATATTGGGCATATAGTAGGTGTTCAGAAAAAGACTTGTTTATATTCTAGAGTATTATAATATAGAGCTCCCTTTGACATTTCTTTTAGCTGAATTTTCTTCCTATCTAGGTCCTAGAAAGACAACTCTGGTTGGAATCATTGCGGCTTGTGAATATATACTTACTAGGATTACCTAATTCCATGCTCAAGTAAAAGATGCTAATAGAATAAGGCTGATATTTTTACATGGATCTTCTCAAATAGTTAACACTTATTTGTCTGATGTTCTACATGAGCTTCCAGAAACGCTTTTAGCCTGTGCTATGTTTTTTTTTTTTTTTTAACCTTTCACACTCTGGTTAGAAAAAAGAAAAACAGAATAGGAATCTTTAGGCTTTTCTTTAAGAACATGGGATTTGAAGGTGAAATTTGCTAAGGTACAACAAAGTTTTTTTTTTTTTTTTTCCTCTGGAGAACCGATAACATTTTTCTTCATCCTGTCATTTCCTTGAATGATAAATACTAATAGCAAAAACAGTGTTTGTTATAACCAAGTTGTGCTATTCTGGAGTAGAACTGCCTCCACATGTACCTTTCATGTTTTTGGTCCCTCACGGTTCTGTTGGCTAGTCCTTTCCCTGCCTACTATTCCTCCCCTGCATGTATCTAGGCTGATTGGATTGTTTAAAATCTAGCACAGCAACAACAACAAAATCTACCTGGGATCGAACCACAGATGTAGGATAACATCTGACTATAGTTGTGTCACTGTATAAATAGGAACTGTGCTATCAATTAAACATTTCCCTTTTGCTACATACATTTTATTCTTGACAGGCTAGTTAATCATTCAAAGCATGATTTTAAAATGAGTGTATAACCAGTTCCAAACTATCAATTAAAATTTAATTTTCTGTTTACCTCTTTTATTTTCACATGCTTCTGTCTGTCTTTTTAACCTTATACTGTTCAGGATTATTCCAATAAATTTAATGGGATCAGAAAAGAATTGGCAAGGAAGGAGGTAAGGAGGTAAAATTCTTGAGGGGAATTTCTTCTTATACCCTAGTTAGTGATGCAGAAATGTTTGCACACTTAAATATAAGAGCTGCACTATTAAACTTCTGTTCTTATGTTTCAGATTTTTACATTCATGATAGTCATTATAAAATCTCAAATGTTACTTGAACTTACTGCCACAATTTGAATTTTTAATTCAAATTTTTATTTAACTTTAAAATCTTCCTTTTTCCAGATGATTAAGAAGGCCATTAATAATGTCAGAAGAATGACTTCTCATCCAACTCTTCCTTACTGTAAGTTAACAATAATTAGCCATTATTATTTATTTATTCTTACATCTTTCTGGTATTTTTTTTTTTTTTTTTTTTTTTTTTACAGGCAGAGTGGACAGTGAGAGAGAGAGACAGAGAGAAAGGTCTTCCTTTGCCGTTGGTTCACCCTCCAATGGCCGCCGCGGCTGGCGCGCTGCAGCCGGCGCACCGCGCTTGTCCGATGGCAGGAGCCAGGAGCCAGGTGCTTTTCCTGGTCTCCCCATGGGGTGCAGGGCCCAAGCACCTGGGCCATCCTCCACTGCACTCCTGGGCCACAGCAGAGGGCTGGCCTGGAAGAGGGGCAACCGGGACAGAATCCGGCACCCCGACCGGGACTAGAACCCGGTGTGCCGGCGCTGCAAGGTGGAGGATTAGCCTGTTGAGCCACGGCGCCGGCCCTTTCTGGTAATTTTTATTGTCAAGAATTTATTGGGGGCTAGCGCCGCAGCTGAATAGGCTAATCCTCTGCCTGCGGCACCAGCACACTGGGTTCTAGTCCTGGTCGGGGTGCCGGATTCTGTCCCAGTTGCTCCTCTTCCAGGCCAGCTCTCTGCTGTGGCCCGGGAGTGCAGTGGAGGATGGCCCAAGTCCTTGGGCCCTGCACCCCATGGGAGACCAGGAGAAGCACCTGACTCCTAGTTTTGGATCAGCACGGTGCACCGGCCGCAGTGCGCTGGCTACAGTGGCCATTGGAGGGTGAACCAATGGCAAAAAAAGGAAGACCTTTCTCTCTGTCTCTCTCTCTCATTGTCCACTCTGCCTGTCCAAAAAAAAAAAAAAAAAGAATTTATTGGAAGCTCTTAGTTTTACTTGAAAGACAGCATTTACTTTCCTTTTGCTGTAGATAATTTTTTCAAGTGAATAAAATCTTCATTTCAAAGTTAAATACAAATAGAAAAAGAAAGTTTCCCATATTAACAGAGAAGGCTAACTTAAGGCAGTAAATTTTTGCTGTTTAACTGCATATTTCTAAGTCAGCACATTTTATCTTTGAACATTTCTGGATTCATTATATAATGCTAATTTGTCTTTGATAATTCTTCTTTTTAAAGATTTATTTATTTGAAAGGGAGAGTTAGAGAAAGGGCAGGGGGGAGAATCTTCCACCCACTGGTTCATTCTCCAGATGGCCATAATGGCCAGGGCTGGACCAGTCCGAATCGAGGAGCCAGGAGCTTCTTCCAGGTCTCCCACATGGGCACAGGGGTCAAGTACTTAGGCCATCTTCCATTCCTTTCCCACATCATTGCTGAGTGAGTGCTGGATCAGAAGTGGAGCAGCTGGCAGCAGCTTAACCTGCTATGCCACAATGTTGGCCCCAGTACTCAGTATTTTAATCATAGTATCACTGCTGTCTTATGTGTTGCCTCCTCATAATCAGTTTGTATATTACTGATTTTTGAGAGCATGTTCATCTTTTATCAGACACATTTATAGTAAGCATAGTAAATATTATTTGTGTGGTTTTTTTTTTGTTTTTTTTTTTGCACATTGAGGCTTTTATTTGTATGTTCTTATTACAACCCTGGAAAAAGTATCCCGATGTTTTCTCACTTGTGTATTTTCGTCTTGCTTCTTCGTGGTCCATCATGTCAGCTGAGGTTGTCAGTACAGTGAAAACAAGCTGGTGGGATGGAAGCAGAGTATTCTGCCATTTTTCTAGATCTTTTATTTGCACATCAAATCTGGTACTGATCATTGCATACTTGTTTAAACTGCCTGTGAGGTGACATCAATTTTCCTGGCTCAGTGATCATCAAATTTGCCAACATAACCGTGCTTCATCGTCAGTTAGAAACCTGGTGATGACTTTGGAGCACAGCCTAATAAGAACGTGGCTTTTGCCTCTCTTTTCAGGATTATTGATGCTCTTGAAAGCATCGGCCAGTACATTCATGCACGCTATTATGGCGGCACAGAAGGAATGGCAGAAGGACCAATTTGTGAATTTTTATGTTCTAAAAGAGCAGAAAATATTTGTTTTCAATTAGCCTTCATAGGAACCTCAAAAGCTTACCTTTCTTTAAACATGAATTTAATTAATGGAGAATTTATTGGCGGTATTAACTGGTGAGTTATAATCAGTATTCATACTGGTATGCAAGTATTCCCAAGTTTTTTTAAATATAATGTTTATGCCATTCATCAGATTGTTCTATCACTTAGTATAACATGGACAATACATGCATAGGAACAAGTGTTCTTGCTCCTCCAATTTAATAACTTATAAAAACATTTTAAACCACCTTTTCTCAGATGACGTATTTTAATGAAATACCACTGACAGAATTAATGCTGTTTACTTAATCATCGTAAGTCTGGAAGTATTTGTTATCAAAAGCATATACTTTGTCCACAAAAGGTTCAAGAGAACTATTTATTTAAAATAAGAAGAGGGCCGGTGCTGTGGTGCAGTGGGTTAAAGCCCTAGCCTGCAGCGTTGGCATCCCATATGGGGCGTCGTTTTGAGTCTCAGCTGCTCCTGTTCTGATCCGGTCTCTGTTACAGTCTAGGAAAGTGGTGGAAGATGGCCCAAGTCCTTGGGTCCCTGCACCCACAGGGGAGGCCTGGAGGAAGCTCCTGGCTCCTGGCTCCTGGCTCCTGGCTTCTGGCTTCAGATCAGCTCAGCTCTGGCCATTGCAGTCATTGGGGAGTGAACTAGCAGAATGGAAGACTTCTCTCTCTCTCTACCTCTCTCTCTTAACTCTGTCTTTCAAATAAATAATTTTTTAAAAAAAAAGGAGAATAACTTCCATTACTTTTACTATGAATAAAATAACAAAAGATTAGTCTGGTTTTCACTATATCAAATTTTTTTTTAACACTAGAGTGTCTGATATTTAAATTCTTTTTACTTTACTTGGATGGCAGAGACCAAGATTACTCTTTCATAGAAAGAGAGAGACACAGAGAAATCTCCTATTCATTGGTTTACTTCCCAGATGCCCACAGTGGCCCAGGCTGGAGCACTCCAAAGCTAAGATCCAGAGATTCAATCCAGATCTCCAACGTGGGTAGCAGGAAGCTAACTACTTGAGACATCATTGTTGCTTCCCAGGGTGTACATCAGCAGAGATCTGGAATCAGTTGGGCATGTAGCCAGCACTCAAGTCCATGCACTCCAATTTAAGATGCTGTCCTCCCAAATTGCATCTTAACTATCACACCCAGTATGGGTTTCTTACCTATAAATTTAATGTGAAGTGATAACTAAAAAAGGTCATGAAGCCTAAAGAGTAAGAAATCAAAATGTATTTTATATACAAAGTAAATAATATTGCCCCCAAAATGAAATATTAGGGTTTTTTTTTTTTTGGACAGGCAGAGTGGATAGTGAGAGAGAGACAGAAAGAAAGGTCTTCCTTTTTTTGCCGTTGGTTCACCCTCCAATGGCCGCCGCAGCCGGTGTGCTGTGGCCAGTGCATCACGCTGATCCGAAGCCAGGAGCCAGGTGCTTCTCCTGGTCTCCCATGCGGGTGCAGTACCCAAGGACTTGGGCCATCCTCCACTGCACTCCTGGGCCATAGCAGAGAGCTGGCCTGGAAGGGGGCAACTGGGACAGAATTCGGCACCCTGACCGGGACTAGAACCCCAGTGTGCCGGCGCCGCAGGCAGAGGATTAGCCTATTGAGCCGCAGCACCGGCCTAGGTATTTTTTAAAACTATGCAACAGGGTTTAGAAATTTCCTAAGATAGTAAAAGGACCTCATTTTCTCTTAATTCTTCAGCATGTATCCTAACAAGTGAATGGTTTATAGTGAATATACTCTATCTCAGCCCTTTAAATTTAAATAAAGAACCTCTTCTCTTCCCTTCATTTTAAAGGAGATTAATTGGGTAAAGTCAAATCGATGCTGGCTTAAGAATTAAAGCTTTTCTCTATTGGGGCAACTCCATAGCCCTCAGATAAGAGACTTGGAAAATTAGAAGTTGATTACAGTCATCACTGAATCTTTTCCAACACATCTTTTCATGTCACAAACAAATCTCCCAGGTAGTCCTTTAGTTTAACATGAAGCACTTTTCATGTAGTGTATGTATGAGACAGGATATCATAAAATCTCACTCTGAAGTTCCGATACCTGCAGATAGCTCCCTTCCTTCCTTGGAGAAGATCTGTTAAGAAGTCCTATTCCGTAAAAGTTACAGCTTTTGGACTTTGACTCCAAAGAATCGTTTAGAAGTCAGACTGAAGCATTTATAATTTCCTGGATGAGGAAACACTCTGCTCTGACACCAAATGTGCAGTTTTTTCCAGGAGTTCTCCAAACCTTGGAATACTAGTTGAATGTCTTTTAAATCTGCTGGAGTACTACCTGGAGTCAGTCAGATGCTACAGGCTAAAGTTTAAGTCCCACAAGACTGCCCTTCCACCTACTTCCGTTGTCAATCACAAGAAGTGGATTGGCATATATATAAAGATATTTCAATATGTTTATAGAAAAAATAGAGTTAAGAGTATGAGTTTACTATGTGCAAAATGTGTATTACGAAAAAAACATAGATCTGAAAATGAAATTTTTGCAACAAAATAAACCCATACTTTAAACAGTTTTTCCACAAGCTGTTTGAAGTATCCTGGTGCTTCTGACCAACCAGCTATGAATCAGGGTTTCTATTCTCTTCAGGTTTGATTAATTTGCTAGTGTCTCATAGAACTCCGGAAACTCTGTATGTAGCGTTTGTCAGTTCACTGTAGAGGACAGAGGTGTAGGGGTAGTCAGGGCAAGGTGCCTTCCACAAGTGGCCTCTGTCCCCTGGAGGTGGGATGCACTACCCAGCATGTGGACGTAGTCACGAACCAGCAAGCTCATCAAGCTTTGTTTGTAAGTGCAGCAACAATAGGGGTTGATCGTATACAGACTCTTTAAAAGTCTGCTTGCTAGAGTATTAATAAGGAGTCTCAGATTCGATTTTAAAAACTTGTCGAGGCTGGGAAGCCAAGCCTAGGACTTGCAGCATAATTCATCTGCAGTCCTGTAGGTTTGGGTGAATCCTCCGTTCCTAGGTTATCAAATATCCTGGGGTTGCTGGACCTGCCAGGAAGTAGTAGTGTGCATTCATATATAACGTAACCATGGAAGGGTCATACATGTAGGATTGCTTCTCATTTGTTTGTTTTGTTTTTCAAGGTACTTTGTTGGCTCCATAGAATCAAGCTTAGTTCCTTAAAACTGGTAATATGTGATTACATGCATTCACAAATACGGTACTCCAGTCAAAGCCTTGATAGAATGAGCACTATTTCCAATTACATACTTTTATAAGAATAGATTCTTACTGAAAACTTAGAAATAACTACATTGCTATGAAAATAAGAATACTCACTAATAGCTCCCAAATTCTGGCAAATCAAGTACGGAGAAAAATAATTGTTTCGTCTTTGTTCACTTACCAAATTACTGTATCTGTCTAGCTTCAGAGAAAAGAAAAAGGTTTCCTTAATTCTGAAAAACATAACAACAAGCAGCTAGCGTTGGCGTCTGGCATAGCAACTAATGCATGACGTGGGGTGCCCAAATACCATGTGGAGCGCCTGGGTTTGAGGAGCCACTTTGCCTTGCATCCAGGTTCCTGTTCCTGTGCACCTGGGAGACAGCAGCTGGTGATTCAAGCACCCTGTCACCCACATGGAGTTTGGGTTCTTCACTTCAGCCTGGCCCAGCTCTGGCTTTTACGAGCGTTTGGGGAATGAACCACAGGATGGAAAATCTCCTATCTTTGTCTATATCTGTGTGTGTGTGTGTGTTAGTATCTGTGTCTCCCTCTGACACTCTTGCCTTTCAATAAATAATTTTAAATTTAAAAAATACGAATTCTCTATCAGGTCATTCAGTCCCATGTAATTCTTATTTTGCTTGATCTTGGTTAGCAGTTAAGAGAATCTGTAACTTTTTTTTTTTCTTTAGAGTTCTAGAAAGTCTTCACCTACTCTAATTGTGTGATCCTAAAGTTAACAAAAACCTGGGCCTTTAGGAGCCTGTTCTTTTTCACATCTCCTTGCAAACAGGATACTTAACAATTGATTGGAAAAGCTTTCAGGCAAGCATCGCAGTAAAACTGTTGTCTCTCAGTGATGAAAGAATGAATTTGGTTACAGATCTGATGAGAATTCATTATAGTAATGACATATTTGACGAGGATATTTGATTGTTTCTATGACATTGTGGCATAACTGAAAGTGTAACTGGTAGCACTCTACCAGGCCATATTGTATTTCTAGGAATTACATAAAATTTCTGCAACAATTAAAATTGTAACATATAACCGTAGACATGTAATCCAAGATTTCTGCTTTGATTTACCAGTGCTTCCCATGCAACTTAACATGTCAAATAAAACCTGATTACTTTAACAGCAAGAGAGAACAGATTCTCTTTTTAAAAAAAGATTGATTTATTTATTTGAAAGTCAGAAGTTACACAGAGAGTGAAAGCAAGAGAGAGAGAGAGGCCTTCCATCCACTGGTTCACTCCCCATTTGGCCTCAGCGGTCAGAGCTGTACCAGTCCAAAGCCAGGAGCTTCCTCCAGTTCTCCTGTGCAGGTGCAGGGGCCCAAGGACTTGTACCATTCTACACTGCTTTCCCAGGCCATAGCAGAGAGCTGGATCAGAGGTGGAACAGCAGGGACTTGAACTGGTGCCCACATGGGATGCCAGCACTGCAGGTGGCAGCTTTACCCACTACACCACAGCGCTGGCCCCAAGAACAGATTCTTTTATTTATTTATTTATTTATTTATTTGATAGGTAGAGTTTTGTAGACAGTGAGAGACAGAGAGAAAGATCTTCCTTCCAAATGGCCACGGCGCTGCCCCCAGATTCTTTTAAGATGTCCAGTAGCCTTCTGAAACCTTATAAAGTTAGTTTGAGGGGCCGGCATCCCATATGGGCTCTGGTTCTAGTCCTGGGTGCCCCTCTTCCAATCCAGCTCTCTGCTATGGCCTAGGAAAGCAGTAGAAGATGGCCCAAATGCTTGAGGCCCTGCACCCGCATGGGAGACTCAGAAGCAGCACCTGGCTCCTGGCTTCAGATCAGCACAGCTCCAGCCGTTGCGGCTATCTGGGGATTGAACCAACGGAAAGAAGACCTCTCTGTCTCTCCTTCTCGCTGTAACTCTGCCTCTCAAAGAAAATCTTTAAGAAAAAAAAAAGTTAGTTTGAGGCCAAAAAGATTTAATAAAAATTTGATTTGGGAATATATATCAGTTAAAATGGAATCATAGTTCATATGAAACCATATTTGTTCATTTAGCCAAAGTGATAATTAAGAGTACAAAGGCAAAGAGAGTTATGTAATGATGAAAAATACTTGTTTTTTTTTTTATGGTTTATTTATTTATTTGAAAGATAGAGTTACAGAGGCAGAGGCAGAGAGAGAGAAGTCTTCCATCTGCTGGTTCACTCCCCAAATGGCTGTAACAGCCAGGGTTGGGCCAGGCCAAAGCCAGGAGCCAGGAGCTTCTTCCGGTTCTCCCATGTGGGTGCAGGGGCCCAAGTACTTGAGCCATCTTCTACTACTTTCCCAAGCCATACCAGAGAGCTGAATCTGAAGTGGAACATCGAGAACTCGAACTGGCACCCATATGGGATGCCAGCACTGCGACCAGCGGCTTTACCTGCTGTGCCACAGCACCGGCCCCCTTAGTTTTATTTTTTTAATATTCAGAAGATTTCTTAAATAACCCAAGACAACATAAAGCCCAATAGTTTATCTTGCTTTAAAAAAAAATACTTGGTTTCCTACTCAGATTTCTTAAAAAGCCAAAGGAAACATTTACATAATTTCTTGTTGAGCAAACTAACAGCCAGAGAAAATTTTGTAGCAGCGTGCTTTTGGTCTTAAGCCTCATCATTGTTTTTTTAAGTTATACATAAATCTACTGAAATTTTAGCCAGCTTGACCACACATAGAATTCCTTTTCCAAATTTCTCTATCACAGCCTTTTCCAGCTTTCCTGTGTCCACTCGAGGTGTTGTCCTGTGTACCCTCGCTCTTGCTGATGCCGAGCTCTTACTTTAGGACAGAGAGGACTTTCTTCTTAGCAGTGACACATCCATCATGCCTGATAGCTGCGTTTACCAAAACATTATTTCTCTTAGTGTTTTTTAGTTACATATATTATAATTAACTTGTAGTTACTTTAATTTCTAGTGAAAACCAAGAAATAAACACTTGTGTACATCATACCAGCAATCCATAGGTTGGCAAATCTGTAAATAAACCCTTTCATGATTTATAGAACTGTGTCCTCTCTCTTAATATAGTCTTCCATGGTGCACAGGACATGTGTACCAACAGACCCGATCATCTTTTGTTCTGCGTAATGAGAAGCCAGAAGTATATAAGCTTGTGTTCAGCAACTCATGTTTCAGTGGTTACTTTATTTGTAAATGATGTTTATGTTCAGTGAATAACCATCACTTAGTTTAAGTCAGTGAAACTAACCAGTAACATCCCTGCCTGCGATGCCAGCATCCCAAATGCCAGTGGGAGTCCAGGTTGTTCCACTTCTAATCCAGCTCCAAAGTAATGGCCTGGGAAAAGCACAGGAAGATAGCACAAGAGTTTGGGCCCCTGCCACTCATGTGTGATATCCAGAAGATCTGGTTCCTGGTTCCTGCCAGTTCTTCAATAGGCGATTTCTGATGCATTGAGTCTTATAGTTGACTCTGCATACAGAAAAATGAATCCCTTTGTATATTAGGACATTAGAAATATTCTTTCCCAACATGCCCCATAGATGGGCAGTATAATCTAGTTGAAAATATCCGTATATGGCCACTATATTTCTCAATTGTCTTAGGTAAAGTTTATCTATTTCTCTGGAAAAATACATGTTTGTTTCTACATACAGTTACATGTTTCTACATACAGCATGTTTGTTTCTACATACAGTTACATGTTTCTACATACAGTTATATTTGTTTACATATACAGCTAGAGTTCTAGATGGAGAAGTTTCAGATGTTTTAAATTCAGATGAATTGACATTTTCATGTCTTCCCCAGACTTTACTTACCTGAGGCAGGGCTAACTTAATCTAATCTGCAACAATAACACTGACAGTTGGAGAGCTCCGTGCAGTAACTCTGCCTGTCACTTGTCCCTGAGCATCATCATCTTGGAGTCTCCTTCAGGTCTTTGTTGATACTAGAACTGTTAAAAGACAAAGTAAGGAACATTAGGATTTTAATGAATTCATTCAGCTTCTGTTCCTGAACTGGACATCATCAGGTCGGAGATAGCATGGAGGGAAGAATTGATAAGGTATTTGATGAAACAAGACAAAGAAAAATAGTTGACTGGTTAAAGTGGGAAGCCCTTAGAGGTTTGTTGTCAGTTTTTGATTGGTTAAAATTAAGTTTCATTTTACCATTTCCATTGAGTTAAGTTTCATTTTGTTCATGGAGGAATCCAGGGCACTGAGCTGTCTCACCATAAGGTCTCACAGTTATTTTAAATTGTTTTTCAAAAATGTATTTGAGGGGCCAGTGCTGTGGCATAGAGGGTAAGGCCGCCGCCTGCAGTGCCAGCATCCCATATGGGCACCAGTTCTAGTCCTGGCTGCTCCTTTTCCAGTCCAGCTCTCTGCTATGTCCTGGGAAAGCAGTAGAAGATGGCCCAAGTGCTTGGGCCCCTCTACCCACATGGGAGACTGGAAGAACCTTCTGGCTCCTGGCTTAGGATCAGCACAGCTCCAGCTGTTGCAGCCATCTGGGAAGTGAACCAGCAGATGGAAGACTTCACTCTCTCTTTGCCTCTGTAACTGCCTTTCAAATAAATTAAAAAAAAAAAAATTTTTTTTTGACAGAGTGGACAATGAGAGAGAGAGAGACAGAGAGAAAGGTTTTCCTTTGCCTTTGGTTCACCCCCCAGTGGCCGCCACGGCCGGCGCACTGCGGCCGGCGCATCGTGCTGATCCAAAGCCGGGAGCCAGTTGCTTCTCCTGGTCTCCCATGCGGGTGCAGGGCCCAAGGACTTGGGCCATCCTCCACTGCACTCCTGGGCCACAGCAGAGAGCTGGACTGGAAGAGAAGCAACCGGGACAGAATCTGGCGCCCCGACCAGGACTAGAACCCGGTGTGCTGGCACCGCAGACGGAGGATTAGCCTATTGAGCCGCGGCACTGGCCAAAAGAAATTTTTAAAAATGTATTTGAATGGCAGAGGCAGGAAGGAGAGAATTTGACAGAGCTGTCATCTGCGAGTTCATTCCACAGTTGCTGTCGATGGCTAGGCTGGAACAGAAGACAGGAGCTGGGAACTAAATTCAGGCCTCTACTGAGCCATCCCCCTGCCTCCCAGAGTACATATTAGCCGGTAGCTGAATCAGAGGGAGAGCTGAGACTGGAACTAGGCATTCTGATAACTGGATATGAGCATCCCAAATAACACTGTGATAAATATCTACCCCCAAAATAAGTTTAGTTTCGTTTTTCTGTTTTGCTTTAGGTTGAGCATATCTAATATGAAATCCAAAATGCTACAAAATTTGAAAAATTTTGAGTACAAATATGATGCCTCAAGTAGAAAATTCTATGCCTTGAAACATTTGTTTCAGGAACAACATTAGTAAAAATATGCTATAAATTTACCTTCCAACTTTGTATATAATGTATATATAAATCATAAATGGATTTTATGTTTAGACTTGAGTCTCATCTTCAAGGTATTTCATTATGTTTGTGCAGATATTATGAAATCTGAGAAAATGCAGAATTCATACATTTCTGATCAGAAGTATTTTGGTTAAGGGATACTTAATATGCTAAAAATCAGGATTTGCTAATAAAGATCATAAAAGGGCTCATTTTAGTGAAAGAAAGCACGACTGTTTCATTAATGCTATTATCATATCATGAATAAAAGGTACTAAAGCAATTTATTTGGGATGTTCATCATGAAAGCTTTATTCATGTATGATTGGTTTACATGAGGGCTTTTTCAAGTTTGTAAAACAGCAAAAAAATTCTTAAAGGCTATTATAATATCAAGATAATTATAAAGGGAAGTACATCTATTGCGATCTGAGTTAAGTGTTTCTATTGTTTTGTTTGAGGATGTGTTTTCAAAAAAAGTACATCATATAACTCTGTTTTTATGTTGAGAAGTAGTGAAGTGAAATTTCATGCTAGAGTAAATTCATATAAATTGAATGTCATTCATTTCTTAGGTTTTTCCTAACTGAAGATTTCCACATCAGATTAGGAAATTAATTTTCCCAAAGATTGTTAAAATAAATTTACAGTTTTTGCTCTCTTATGATGCAGATCTGACAGGAGCTCAAGATGGAAGTGTCAGAATGTTTGAATGGGGCCATTCTCAACAAATAACCTGTTTCCGAGCTGGTGGCAATGCAAGAGTTACAAGAATGAGATTTAACTATCAAGGAAATAAGGTAGTACATAAAATTGCAAAGGTTAAGCATTAATTCTTATTAACATGATTATAACATAAGATTTAACAGTTATCACTTGTTTGGGTTTGTGATGAGAACTGTTCAGTGGGCCGGTAGTGAAGTATTTATATGAGTTTTTTTTTTTTCTAATTCCTCTCAAAGCAAACTTAAATTCATTTGGTCTTCCTGCAGGTATGTAATGTACTTATGTATGTCCATTAAAATTCATTTAAATGATGCTTAAGGACTAAATGATTAAAGGTGTACCTTATATTACACATTTTTCTTATTTAAAATTTTCTTTAAAAAATTTGAGAGTGACATAAAGATCTCCCATCTATTGGTTCACTCCCTAAGTAGCCAAAATGGTACTGGCCAGTGCTAAAGCCAGAGCCAGGAACTGAGTCCATGTCTATCAAGTGGGTGGCAGGAAGTCTGTTAACTTGAACCATCACCTGCTGTGCCTCCCAGAGTCTGCAGTCAGGAGCTAGAGCCAGCTAATGAATCCAGTATCCTAACTGTGTCGTAACCAGTAGGCCAGATGCCTGTCCTTTCTTATCCATTTTTGATTACTGAATTCTCTTTACTTTCTTTATTCTGTGTGACATACTCAAACTAGTAGTGGGGTGTGAAATTTCTTAGTTGTAAACCCTCCTCCAAATTACTCTTGTTAGTCAGCTCAAAAATAAAGATTATGAGTAAACAGTCAAGCAGTGTTTGCAGAATTCTGGTAGATAAGGAATGCATACTGAGTCATTGTTGCTACAGACTTTACACACATCTTTTACTGAGAAGCATATCTAGACATGTTATAGAAAATGTAGGATATACTAGGAAACGGTTTAGACTCCGGAAAACTATCTATCAAATATAAAAGCAGTGAATTAATATTCCTAATATTTTTAAAGCACAGGTGACTTGATAGAGAAGTAGAAAAAGAATATGATCCATCAGTTACTGTAAAGGTATGCATAGCCAGCAGCCCTAGTTGGTACTGAAGAAATGTCAATTAAAATCAGACATTTTTTCCCATATAAAATTGACAAATATTTTAAATTGTAATAATATCCAGTGTTGATGTTGACTTGACTAATATATGAGAAGAAAGGGCCTATAAATGTATATTATCTTTTAGAATCTGATTTTATCTCTGACAGTTTTAAATGAGGTTTACTCCTAGTTTTTCCATTTCTAGGTTTCTATCCCACATAATTATGAAAACATATATTTACAGAATGTTCAAAGCAGCACTTTTTAGAATGGGAAAAATTGAAAACTCTATAAGGGGAAAATTTTGAATTAACTATAATTATGATACTATACAGCACAAGAATTTGCTAAATTTGTGTTTATGTAGGCAGATTATTATAATAATCAGAAATGTAATAATGACCTGTATATTATAATCCTAATTCTTTAAAATTTCAAATTTAAAAATGTTTCTTGTATAAATGTTTGAATAGTCATAGAAACTAATCTGAAAGGAAACACCTTAGATTGTTGATTAGTATTAGACCTGGGACAGGGAATGGCAGGAGTCCATAGTAGACATTTATTTTATATACTTTATATAAGCATGCATTAACTTTATAATCTAAAGAAAAAATTTTAGCTCTCTTACTCATCTTCCAAGATCTGTCTCACATATGGATGTTCCCTTACTAGATTATTTTTACATCATTCTAACTCAGTTCTCATAGTGGGATTCTTTCTCTGTGATAATGCTCATTTCATTTTACTTTCTAATCTCCATGATGTGTTTCCCTCATTACAAGTTTTTGGAAGTTGGGACTAGTACCTGGCGTCCCCAACTGGGACTAGAACTCGGGGTGCCGGCGCCACAGGCAGAGGATTAGCCAAGTGAGCCAAGGCGCCGGCCTGGAAGTTTTTTTAAAATAGTGGCTAAATGTTTCTGAAACTAGATCCATGCACAAGTGAAGTGAATAGTTGAACAATATGTCAATCAAATGTTTAAAAGTCAAAATGTGCCACAGTGTGTGTAGGGATAATTATGTGCTTTTGCATTTATCTTAAACATCTAAAAATGTTTTTTCTCCAAGTTTGGAATAGTTGATGCCGATGGATATTTAAGTTTGTATCAAACAAACTGGAAATGTTGTCCAGTTACTGGAAGCATGCCCAAACCATACCTGGTAAGCCAAGAATTCCTACCTTTTAAGTGAATTTTGAATTATTACTTTTAGAAAATCCAAGAATACATATTTGGTACAAGAAATACTAAAGACAGCAAATAGAATCTGTCTAGTCCAATGTACTTAGTCACTTTACAAAAGCTCCTATTCTTACATGGGAAAATTACTCTGTGAATCATAAAAATTCTTACTTAGTCTCTGGTAATCTGGAAGGTTAACCTGTGTAGAACCACATGGTACCTACAGGGACCTGTGTAACCTGTGGATTTCAGAGGCGCTTCTAATCTCAGACAGCTGCAGTGTGTTACCTAAATAGAATGATTAAGAAACCAGGGCCCTAGAAGATTTATTTTTCTGCAGTTATCCCTTATGATTGGACAAAGTAGAAAGGGCATCCAGTGGGTGGAACTGTTACTTTCTTGTCCATATCTTTTTAAACAAAATATTGATATATCTGAGTTTAGCACTGTGTACATATGATGAACTTGTACAGATTTCTAGAACACTGAATTTATGTTTAATACATTCTTTGGTGAAGCCCTTTATAGAACTAAGTAATACCTGCCAGGAAGACATTAAAAATGCAAGTTATGATTCTGATCACTGACCCCACTTTAAATGTTAGAATTCGGGCCTTTCTTGCTTCACAAGAAAGCAAGCAGGGTAGGGAGAGGGGTGTGGTTAGAGTACTGTGAGTGAATAATAGTTGTTTCTCATAGTTTCAATAAGCTAACAGATAGATGTGCAACGCTGCCTTCCCTGAGAAACTGCTTTTGTTTTTAACTTTTAAAAAGATAAATTAAAATGTACATATTGACTTTCACAGATTATGTTTGTTTTAGGAAGTTATTTTCTAGGCCAGCTCCTTCATATTCCTGGTGATAGGGAAGGTGGTTTGAAGGAAAAATCTTTTACCTGGTGGTTTCGTATACTTAAAAATACTTGTTTTAAAAGACAGATATCTAAATATAGCTTAGAAGTTTTCATGATTAATCATAATTGCTTAGTTTTTGCTTGTTATAATGTTGAGAAATACTTTAAATTTTTAGATGTTGGTGACTATTAGTATTTTTTATTCACATGTTTGAATAGTTATTCATAATTTAAATTTTCTAAGAAATACATTATGCCAGTTAATTTACCAAAAATAATTAAATCTAAAATAATATAAAATCTTCATTTCTGTCTTCCTCTAAGGCAAAAATTTTTAATAAATTTACCAAGGGAAATATTTAAAGTATAACCTCTTTGTGTTTGCCTTTGAACCTTTGATTAACAGAACAAAGGACTAAGTTAAGAGGTAGGGGGGAACATAGCAGATTTAGCCGTAAACTACATGATTGCTTTTTGAATAACCTAGAGCTGCCTGCTTACAGAATTTTTAGTGACAGCAATAACATTTATTTATTCCCTTTCCAGACTTGGCAGTGTCATAACAAAACAGCCAATGATTTTGTCTTTGTGAGCTCCTCTTCGCTGATAGCTACAGCTGGTCTTTCAACCGACAATAGGTAAGAGATGATTGTTGAAACTGAAATCTGCCTATGTAGAGCTGTTCTTTTTTTTTTTTATTGCTTTATACCCTTGCATCTCAGGAATGTTTTTATAATTTTGCCTTTGAGCATTTTTATTATAAAGACTAGTTTCTTCCTTGGATCATTTTGGTGTCCTGATTGTAAAGTTAGGGAAATTTTGGTGCCTATAGCAAAATGAACGTTCTCCATATTAATCTCTACATATTATTTGCCATGTTACTTTATTAGATAGTTATTTTATTAGATAAATATCATCACTGTTTCACAGGAAGTACAGAATAAACTCAGAAATATGTGTTAGTTGCACTACAGCTAATTAAAAGTGGCAGCCATCCCCCCAGAACCTTCCCCTCCCAAAAAAGTGAGGCTTGCAAGGAAGTGTTCTCCCTCCCCCAACTCCTGCCGCATCTTTTGGCTTTCCTCGTCAGAAATGAGTTTTAAGATGAAGGCTCTCTGCGACTGTGAGCTTTTCTGTGTACCTGTAAGGCCTTGCTTTGTTCTAGAAATGGGATTTTAGGAGTGCAGAGCTTCCACAGAAACTCCTTACGGATGTTGGAACCTGCGTATAGTAGAAATAAGTTTCCTTTGTGCTCAAGAAGCTGAGCTACTCCTGCTATTTGTGTATGCCATAACAACTGTAAGGTTAGAAACAATGACAACAAAAACAGTTCCTGTACTTAGCCTTCATATTGCACTATTTGTAAGTATATGTTGATCTAAAGTTTTTCACTTTTGTAAGCTAGTAGTTTTAAAATTTTCTGTAAGTATCGTCATGTAAGTGTGTTGGTTACTTGCATTTTGTGCTTTTGTAAACAGCATTCTGTAAAAGCAAGGTTCAAATGTTATGTAATAGCATGAGATGATGTTCTTTTTATTCTGTTGTTAACTTTCAGTAGCACTTAATAATGAATCTTTTTTTTCCAGAAATGTATGTTTGTGGGATACTCTTGTAGCACCAGCCAATAGCTTAGTCCATGGTAAGTTTTGAAAACGTTTTGTAAGTCAAGAAAGTCATAAACTAAAAATTGTAAATGATATTTAAGTAGATTTCCTTTCATGCCACATTTATTAGCCTGTGAGGTTTACTTTGCCCGTAATGCATATGCCATGAAGCATAATTCAAAGCAACAAGATACAAATATACAAAGTTAACTCTTCCTTATACCTTGATGAAGTACAGTGAGACATAGTACTATAAAAATCGTATATAGATTATTTCCACCCAGTCTGATAGCCACGGATCGTCGTTGTGAACATTGTGAATGTCAGTCATTTCCTAGTATTATGGCTGGTCTCACCACTCCTAGTCAACATTTTATTGTAGGTGCTACATAACACCAGAAAAGAGGAAAATGCACACAGATTGGCAGGGAAGAAATACATAAAAATGCCTTTATTCACAGATTACATGCTTATCTTTGTGGGAAGTCCCAAAGAATCTATGAAAGAAACTCCTGGAACTTAATGGATGAGAATAGCAAGGTCAGAACACAACGACAATAGGGGCCAGGCATTGTGGCCCAGTGGGATAAGCCACTACCTGTGATACGGCAGTCCATATTGGAGTGCTGGGTCAGTCCCTGCCGCTCAGATTCCAATTCAGCTCCCTGATAATGCTCCTGGGAAAGCAGCAGATGATGCCTCAAGTGCCTGGGCACCTGCCACCTAGGCTTCTGGCTTCAGGCTGGCCCAGCTGTAAGTCTTGCGGCATTTGGAGAGTGAACCAACAAGTGGAAGATCATGTGTGTGTGTGTGTGTTTGTGCACGCGCGCCTTACTTTCTCCTTCTCTGACTCTCACTCTGCTTTTCAAATAAGTAAATTTAAAAAATACCAATAATGAACAACAGCAAATTGAAATTTACAAATTGTTACCATTTACAGTAGTATATAAAATAATGGAATAGGCATAAATCTCACAAAATATGTACAGGGTCTATATATAGAAAATGACAAAAATGATTAAAGAAATAAGAAGGTCTGAATAAATGGAGATGTACTTTGCACCCACACATTAGAAGGCTTGATATTATTAAGATATGAGTTCCTCCCAACTTCACTGACTCAACACAGTTATAATGAAAATCCAGTAAGCTACTTTGTAGATAGCAACAAACTGATCTCAAGGATAGGCAAGACAGAGTAGCCATTGAAATATTGAAGCAAAATGATGATTCACACTACCTGAGTTCAAGACTTACTCTAAAGCTACAGTTGCCCCCTTCTTATTATCTGAATGGAAAATATGGAATTTTCTTGCACAAATGGATTTTTCTTTTGTTTTTGGGATTCTGTTTTCCTGCTTTTTTGAATTCCTGGTATTTTTTCCTTAAATGTCAGTCATTCTGAATTTTACCTTCTTAAAGGCTGATTACTTTGGTATTCTGTAAATATTCTTGAGCTTAGAGTTGGATTTTGGAGGTTCTTGTTAAATTGGACCAAAGCAGTATCTGGTGTCTACCAAGTACCTTCTGAATTATAAGGCTTTCCACTCTGACTGATAGGGAACCCAGCTTAACTTGGGTGCTTCCTCCTTGTGCCATGGCAAGAAAAAAAATCCTTCTAGGCAATAAGCAGTCTCAGTGTGTGCACCCAGTTGTTTCCCATCTCTCAGAGGTCATTCTTCATTGCCTAAAGTCTGACACCTCAAATCATTGTTTCTGTATACTTCATTTGATTTATTTTAAAGATTTATTTCTTATTTGAGAAGTGGAGGTAGAGAGTTCTTCCATCTGCTGGTTCAGTCCCCAGATGGCTGCAATGGCTTGGGCTGAGGCCAAGGCAGAGCCAGGAGCCAAGAGCTCCTTCCAGGTCTCTAACTTGGGTGGCATGGCTCCAAGCCCTTGGGCCATCTTCTACTGCTTTCTCTGGCACATTAACAGTGAGCTGGATTGGAAGTGGAACAGCTGAGACTCAAACCAGCACCCATGTGATACTGGCACTGCAGGTGATGGCTTAGCCCGTTATGCCACAACACCTGCCACTTCATTTGATTGTTTAGTTGTTTTAGGCAGGAGAGCAAATCTGTTCTGTTATCCATCTTGGCCAACAACTAGAAGTATTTTTTTCCTACTGTGAAATGGTTTTTACTTTTATTTATTTATGTTTTAATCTCAGCGTTCACCTGCCATGACAGTGGAGCCACAGTTCTAGCGTATGCTCCAAAACACCAGCTGCTAATATCAGGAGGGAGAAAAGGTTTCACGTGTGCATTTGACCTTCGCCAGCGACAGCAGAGGCAGCTTTTCCAGAGCCACGATTCCCCTGTGAAAGCCATCGCTGTTGACCCAACTGAGGAATACTTTGTTACAGGATCTGCCGAGGGCAACATCAAGGTAAGCACAGCTGACGTCACTGTCACACCACGAGAAGAAACCTCCAGAAACGTGAGGTCTAGAGTGATGACACCAGCTCGTTTAAATAGTAGCGATATCAACTCCTTTGTCATCAGCTGTGCTCACTGTTGTGCAATAGAAATGTTGGTGAATGAAATAACATTGAACTTGAAAAATGTGCTTCATTTATGCTAGAGAACTAAACTTTATGTGGCTGTAGACATATTTCAGACATTAGAGTTAGTTTGGACTCTGTTCAGTATCACATAATTTGCTGAATTCAGTTTTTAGGTGCAGAGTAATACACTGATACCTTATTTTATCCTACATTGTTCCCCATTTTTTCATATATAAAATGAGTACAGTCTCTCAGTGTCTGATTCAAGAATTCTGAATGTATCCTCGTAAGCCCTGCCAATAGCAGTCCTTTTGGATTTGATTGTTTAGAACTTGAGATTGTTTAAAATGTTAAATAACTGCACCTCACTCTGGAAATACTCAGCTGATAAGAAGCCTTGGGAATCGGCATTTTTCCAACACCTACCTTGTGACTGATGGCAGGTCCTCTGGTTCCATTTCAGCTCGGATAAGTCACTTAAAGCTGTTTTTCTGTAGTCCAGGATAGGTAGACTTAAGGAGTTAGTTTATTTATGTATTTATTTTTATTTTTTAATTTATGAAAGACAGAGTTACAGAGAGAAGTAGAGATAGAGAAAGAGGTCTTCTATCCGCTGATTCACTTCCCAGATGGCCGCAATGGCCAGAGCTGCACTGATCCGAAGCCAGGAGCCTCTTCCATGTCTCCCACGCAGGCACAGGGGCCCAAGGACTTGGGCCATCCTCCACTGCTATCCCAGGCCATAGCAGAGAGCCGGATCGGAAGAGGAGCAGCCGGGACCAGAACCGGCGCCCAAATGGGTTGCTGGCACTTCAGGCCAGGGCGTTAACCTGCTGCACCATAGCACTGGCCTCAGGCATTTGTTTCTTAGAATTCATTAATTAAAGCACTAATGAGCATATTTGCTACAGTACATTGTACTTCTTTGTTGAAACTGACAAACTGTTTTCATAATTCTCATGGTGGAATGGGTTTACCTAGAATCATGGTGTTTTGAAAAGAAGTGTGACACAGTGGGTAAAGCCGCTGCCTGCAACTCCAGCAGCGTCCCATATGGTTACCTGTTGAGTCCTGGCTGCTCCACTTCTGATCTAGCTCCCTGCTAATACTCCTGGGAAAGCAGCAGAGGATGGCCTCAGTGCTTGGGCCCCTGCACCCACATGGGAGTCCCAGAAGAAGCTCCTGGCTCCTGGTTTTTCCCTGGCCTGACCTTGATCATTGCAACCATTTGGGGAGTGAGCCAGCAGATGGAAGACCTCTCTGTCTCTCCCTCTCTTTCTGGAACTCTGCCTTTCAAATAAATAAAATTAATCTTTAAAAAAAAAAGATTTTTCTTAAAATCAAATACATTTCTCAACAGAAAATTTCTGATTTAAAATGAATTTCTTATTTTTACTGCCTTCAGTTTATAAAAAGTCATAGTTTCAGAATAAATTTATCTCTTCTAAAGTATAGTACAAGCATCCTCACTTCTGTGAAGGACCTAAAAGTTTTTAGGACATGCTAAAAGGCTGAATAAACCAATTTTTCTTCTGTTTTTTTATTGATATCACTTTTTCTGTTTTTATTTAAAAAAAAAAAAACTTTTCTTCCTGTACTCTAAGAAATGCATGCATACCAACTTGAACCTGCATTTATTAAATTTTGGTGTCTGAGTACACTGCTTAATTTCAGATTTTTAATTGATTAAACAGTAAGCCTCAGAGCCATAATACAAACCAGAGAACTAATGAAACAAACTCTGACTTACTCTTACTGGATGGATATTTAAGTATTTACTAATATGCAAGCAGTTGGTAAAGTGTAATAACCTATAGAGAATCCAGGTGTTTGCATCTGTTTTTGGAAATAATTGCACAGGAAGGAAAACTTTATATTTTTGTTTGGATTTTTAAGGTAATAATTAACCCTAGTTTTCATTTTGTTTCTCGTATCTTTCAGATTTGGAGTCTTTCTTCCTTTAGTCTTCTCCACACTTTTATCAATGAACATGCCCGGCAGTCCATTTTTAGGAATATTGGAACTGGAGTGATGCAAATTGAAACAGGGCCAGCAAATCACATTTTCTCTTGTGGAGCTGATGGGACAATGAAAATGAGAATACTGCCGGATCAGTTCAGCCCTTTAAATGAAGTGCTGAAAAATGATGTGAAATTGATGCTGTAACATTTTCACAATAAGGTATATAATTATTATTGCCTATTTCATGGAAGTGGCCAACAGATGTAATATATAGCAGTCACTCTCTGTGCCACAAATAAGCCAATGCTTTTTTGTTCTTATAGTTAATTATGGAGCTTTGCCCTTGATGCACTGATGCCTTAAAAATTTAACAAGGTCATTCAGAGTTAGATTACATTGCTGAAGTAGAATTGTGTGAGTAAACTATAATAATACATACTTAGAGTATGTCATAATGAGTGTCATGGTGTTAAAGTAGTTTTCGTTTTCTCGTTGATAACCTTCCGAGTATCTTTGACAGGAAAGATGCCCTTTATGTAAAGGCAGTTGTACAAAGCACGCATCACCTACTCCACCACACCTCACTTCCTTTATCAAACTTACACATTTCAAACTCTTACTAATGATAGATTAATATTGGGTTAAGAATCAAATAATGAATATCTCCATTAAAACTGTCACTGGGATTGCAGTGATGAATGAGCCAAGTGGCTCGTCATGTAGTTTCATCAGTTTCCCTCTGGATCCCAGCTTGTGTGTATGTATATGTATGTATGTGTATGTATATATGTATATATATATATCTTACACATTTTATTTCAATTTAGTTTGTGTGTATATAAGTGAAACCGTTAAATCTTTTGATGTGTTTTTGTGCCATAGCAGTTACTGCCACCAGAATAGCAACTTTTTTTGCAAATGCTGTTATTCATTTTTTAAGCGTTAGAATTTTCATCTTAATTTTCAAGTAAATTTCAAGGAGATTTCTAGGGTTATTATTTTGAAGATTATATTGAATTCAGTGAGTCTTAGTAGGCAATAAAGATTCTGTGTTGGCATATATAAGACACTTAAAAGTAAGTATATGAATTTGTTAAAGGGTTTTTGAGCATCAGATAAACATTTTACTTAAATTTTATTTTTTTCTTATTTTTTAGGTGCTTTTATCTCAAAATTCTGAAAACCTTATAGCAGTGTTTTTAGAAACAAATGTGAAAACAGTCAAATTAAATAGGTAGTATTTACAAATGTAAAATACCCTCCACATCTACCATTAGTAGAAAAGTAAATGTTATATTTTATTATTTTTGCCAAAATATATTATTTTGTTATAAAATATGACCAAAATACTTAAAATGCACAATGCTTTTAACTTAAATGTGCTAACCCTATTTCTGTCGATTTTGTGCTATACATTTTCTGATTCAGAATAATAGAAAACTTGATAAATACTTGACTTTAATCAGTGAGAGTGAAGGTAGATGGGAGTGTTTAAGAAACAGTTGTATACTATTTAGCGTAAATATATTTTGTTTAGTAGGAATTATAAGAGCCTTTTTATGTAATGAAATATGGACAACTATTGTCTTGGAAATTAAAGAGTAAATAAAGCAAAGAATGAAGGGCTGGCAACATGAATTTTGTAATATCCTCAGGATACTTTTATTATAAAAGTATATTGTTAAAAGATTTTGTAAACTGTATTTCATAACTTTAAATGTGTGGAGCAAGTTGCAGTGTAAACACCGTCATTATGGAGAGAGTTTATATGCACATAATAACCTGTACCTGTAAATTGTGCAATAATGATATGACTATTTTGCCATGGAGAAATCTGTGACAGCATTGCAAACAATAATATTGTTTGATATAGTTAAGCTTAAGTTATTTTTCAGTAATTTCTTCACAAATCAAGATTCAGACAGCTTTAAACACTTTGAATGAGGTAGAAAATTTACTATTATGCTTACTATAACAAAAGGCATTGTGGATGAACAATTAAGCATTTTAATTGAGGGTTTATATGAATTACTATAAATTATGTAAGCCCATATGTATTTACATCCAGAGTCATAATATTTTAAATAAACAATCATGCAGTGACTTTTTTGGCATGCTATTATTTTAAGTAATATTTGTGCCAATTTAATTGACTTACAATATTGTGACATTTTTACGTGGGGAATTTTTGTATTTGTGTTTGGTTAATGTAGAAAGGATTGAATAACTTTCCCACTTCTCTCAACTTCCTTTTCAGTAGTCTTCTTTACTCAATGGGTAAGCAGTATTCAAGAAAAGTGGGAATAAAAATAGTTATAAAATGAACATACATGTGAAATTTCATTATCCACATTAATGGAGTAGATACATCAAGATATAGTTTTTTAATTGTGATTTTAAAGATTCTTTGGCTTTATAGGAAGAATTTATAATGGTGCCAATTTCATGTTGAGAAAGTGAGATTGTTAGTACCTGGAGCTGTGGAGTGGTCACCTCGGTCCTCCTTTCCTGCCCCTCTTTTGCCCTTACCCTTCCTTCATTTAAAAAAAAAAAAAATTTCTTTTAAAAAAAGCTGCAGAAGTGCCTCAGTAGTAGAAACACAATATAAAGATGCACTTTTAAAAAAATTTATTTATTTGAAAGGCAGAGTTACACAGAGGCAGAGAGAGAGAGAGAGAGAGAGAGAGAGAGTCAGTCTTCCATCTGCTATTTCACTACCCTAACGGCTGCAATGGCCAGAGCTGAGCTGATCCACAGCCAAGAGCCCGGAACTTCTTCCTGGTCTCCCACATGGGTGCAGGGCCCAAGCACTTGGGCCATCTTCTACTGCTTTCCCAGGCCATATCAGAGAGCTGGATGAGTAGTGGGGCAGCCAATATGTCAATGGCGCCTATATGGGATGCCAGCACAGCAGACTGCAGCTTTAACCCACTACACCACAGCACCAGCCCCCATGCTGCATTTTTAAAGAAGAGCCATATACTACCTTGAGATTGGAGTTGTTTTTATGTTTTGTTTTTATTGTTGTTGTAGGATTTATTTATTTGAAAGAGGGAGAAGAAGGGAGAGAGAGAGATAGAGATCGAGATCTTCCATCTGCTGGTTCACTCCCCAGATGTCTGCAGTGGCTGGGGGTAGGCCAGGCTGAGGCCAGGAGCCAGGAGTTTTTTCCAAGTCTCCCACATGGATGGATGGGCCCAAGCACTTGGGCCATCCTCTGCCACATTTCCCAGGCCATGAGCAGGGAGCCTGATGGGGAAGTGGAGCAGCTAGGAAACAAACCGGCATCCACATGGGATGCCAGCGCCACAGGCAGAGGCTTAACCCACTATGCCAAAAATGCCAGCCTCCCGAAGTCATCTTTTAAACAGAATTGGAAGATAGACATATGTATTTTACTAAACAAAAAGTTTGAATGTCATATGGCAGGGATACAGAATCAAAACTAAAAGAATAAGTAGACAGAACAATTCTTATATAGCAATAAGAAGTATTTTGGTGTCCCTAAATGCAAAGAGAATTTAAAATAGGTTATTGGAGAAATGATGAAACTGTGAATAAGCAACAGCCAGAACAGCACTTCGAAGAAGTTAATAAACATAAAATATATTCCATCTCAACATAAAATATATTCCATCTGATTAATGGTTGATGGAGTGCTTTTTAAAAGGCAACAACAATACCATTTTTCATGAGACTGGTGTAAGATCAAAACAGTGCAAAGAAATGGGCACACTGAAACATGCCGGCCCACAGAGTACCTCAGTATTTCCTGGGTGTATATTAAAATTAAACTCACACTCCTTTCAGTGAACAGTCTTACAGAAGAGAAATTATCCTGTAAAAATAAATGTACTCATACACAAAAATCATATACACATAGATGTTTATTAGAATCACCTACTGTACAGGTGTAAAAAGAACTAGAAATAATCTAAATGTTGACTTAACAAATTGTAATTTACCCATTAAGTGGAATATTCTGTTTTTTTTTTTTTTAAGGTTGATTGATTGATTTGAAAGAGTTACACAGAGGAGAGGAGAGGCAGTGAGAGAGAGAGGTCTTCCATCCGATGGCTCACTGCCCAATTGGCCACGCGGCCAGAGCTGAGCTAGGAGCTTTTTCCAGGTCTCCCATGTGGGTGCAGGGAGGGCTTGGGCCATCCTCTGCTGCTTTCCCAGGCCATAGCAGAGAGCTGGATTGGAAGTGGAGCAGCCAGGTCTCGAACTGGTGCCCATATGGGAATGCCAGAGCTTCAGGCCAGGGCGTTAACCCGCTGCGCCACAGCGCTGGCCCCATGGAGTATTCTTTCACCATATAAAAAGAATGTTATATATGTATCTGTTGGCTTGAAAAGAGATTGGTGAGAAAAAAATCACAATATAAAGTAAAAGGCATATTGCATGTTGTTTTTGGGATATTTTCACGCTATATTTGTCTACGAACAAAGAAATGTATGTGGGAAAATATAAAACTTTAAACATGGGGAAGGCAAGAGTTGGGGTGCTATTAAATTCTCCCACTACAAATACAGTATGATGGGTGAGAAAAAGTTTGTGTGATGACACATTTATTTTTACAGTGGAAAAATTGACCCTAGATAGGTGTTAAATAAGTTTTTGAATCCTTTGAAATCTTGGCCTCATTTCTGGGATTCCAGCAATTTAGCTTTTGACGCCACACCTCCTTTTCAGTTAATTATGAATGTGAGCAAAGTCAGTTCTTAAAATAGCATCTCATTGTGTGTATTAGGTTTTCATGTTTTGTTTTTTCTGTATTTTGCAGTTAATCACCAGCTTACATGAATGTCTGGCTGTTCAGACATCAAGAAAACTAAGCAAACTGTAATACCTCTCATGTGGTTAAGACTTTTGAGGGCTGCTTCTAATGAGAATATTTATGCAGGGTTTATGGGGGGAGAGATTGCCCCATCTGGAGTTCACAGTGGCGAAGCCCCAGTGTGTAGGGGTGGAGTCCCAGAACCAGTACCCACCGCTGAGATGGCAGGTGCACCTCAGAATGAGAGGGCTAGACGTCAGGCCAGCACATCCCCTTGACCAGGTCCGTGGGGCATGAACTGCACAGCCATTCACCATGTCCTTCCCTTCCTGGTTACAAGTCTGAGATTCTCGTAAAATAGTGAACAAATCATTCAGAGGCCATGCCAAAGCATGCTTAGTGGCAGAGGATCCACCAAAGTTTTTTTTTTTTTTTTTTTTTTTTTTTAATATTTATTTGAAAGAGTTACAGAGAAAGAGAGGCAGAGAGAGAGATCTTCCATCTGCTGGTTCACTCCTGAAATGGGCACAATGGCAGCATCTGGGCCACGCCAAAGCCAGGAGCTTCATCCACGTCTCCCATGCAGTACAGGGGCCCATGTACTTGGGCCATCTGTTGCTGCTTTCCTACAAGCTTTAGCAGGGAGCTAGATCAGAAGTGGAGCAGCCAAGACTCACCTGGCACACACATGGGATTCCAGTGTCGTAGACAGCAGCTTTACCTGCTACCCCACAGTGTGGCCCCAGCACCAAACTTTTAATGACATACATAAGTTGGGAAGCAAACATTTAAGAACCCACACCCCAACCCCACATTAGGACAGAAGACAAATGTTTGGAAAAGGGCACATAGAGTGAAGAAGGGTTCTATTGGTAAGTAACACACCATGAACCCGACTTCCAAAGGAGTTCTCATTCTGATCTGTCGAGTAGAACAAATCGTAACTGGTTCATGAGGAATGGCAAATAACATGTTGCAACTGTACTTAATTAGATGCTGAGAAATTAGTTCTGGGGGACAGGAAGGCATTGTGAGAGAAGGTGATGTCCCCTGAGGCTCACTGGTAAAAGGGGTGGAAGGAAGATAAGGTCTTACTTAGCAGGATGTCAAAGAATCCATAAGGGACAGACACCTCCCAAAAGATACGTTTTTTAAAAGGGAAGAACTTCACAAATAAAATACTGCTTCTGAACCCCAACAACACGCTTTCTCCATGGAACTCTACACTGCTGTATTCGCTCCAGCTGGCCCTAGGATTCCTATTGTAACTTCACCTGTTGGGTTTCCACTAACACGGGGAAAACCGATCTCTGTACAAAATCTTACCATAAATATTTTTCTTGAACATACAAGGACCACTTCAAAAAGTCAAATCATGAAACAAAAGAAGACAATAATTCAGAACATTACAACTTGAATTAATTGAACTAGCAACTGCATTCATAAAAAAATACAAGAATTAGAAACCCAAAAGCTTAGGCCAGCTCCGCAGCTCACTAGGCTAATCCTCCGCCTGCAGCGCCGGCACACCGGGTTCTAGTCCCAGTCGGGGCTCCGGATTCTGTCCCGGTTGCCCCTCTTCCAGTCCAGCTCTCTGCTGTGGCCCGGAGTGCAGTGGAGGATGGCCCAAGTGCTTGGGTTCCTGCACCCGCATGGGAGACCAGGAGAAGCACCTGGCTCCTGGCTTCGGATCAGCGCCGTGTGCCGGCTGAAGCGTGCCAGCCGCAGCGGCCACTTCGGCGTGAACCAACAGCAAAAGGAAGACCTTTCTGTCTGTCTGTCACTGTCCACTCTGTCAAAAAAAAAAAAAAAAACTCAAAAGCTTAGAGGAGTACATAGTAGGAAGATGTGTAACAGGACTTGTGTGAACTAAGGCATGCAAGACACGGCAATTGAAGCTGTCCAAAACAAAGTGAGTTAAGAGATTAGACAGGCTGGCGCTGCGGCTCACTAGGCTAATCCTCCACCTGCGGCACCGGCACACCGGGTTCTAGTCCAGGTCGGGGTGCCGGATTCTGTCTCGGTTGCTCCTCTTCCAGGCCAGCTCTCTGCTGTGGCCAGGGAGGGCAGTGAAGGATGGCCCAAGTGCTTGGGCCCTGCACCCCATGGGAGACCAGGAGAAGCTCCTGGCTTCGGATCAGTGAGGCGTGCTGACCGCAGCATGCGCTGACCACAGCATTAGCGGCCATTGGAGGGTGAACCAACGGCAAAGGAAGACCTTTCTCTCTGTCTTTCTCTCTCACTGTGTAACTCTGCCTTTCAAAAAAGAATTAGAAAAACAATGTGGTGCAGAAAGGAGCCTTGACCAGTTCGTGGTGCTTCAGTATCAAGTTGTATGATCCAGGTACATAGACTCCCAGGAGACTAAAGAGAAGGGGAAGAGAAAATATTTGAAGAATAACAGTTTAAAATTTTCAAAATTTGTTTAAAACTAAACTTTGATATATAAGAAACTCCTAACAGGATGAACACACACCCCATCAAGAGACATAATGCATTGCTGAAAATCATTGTTAAGACTATCTTGCCAAGAAAAGTGACACATTTTGCAAAAATTTAAACAGGCATCACATTTTTTCTGAGAAGCTAGGAGACAAGGGAATAAAACCTTTAAAGTGGAAAAAAGAAAAACTCAAAGATAGCAAAAATGAGTAAAATAAAGCCCTTTTTAGACAAAAGCCAAGACTTGGCCAGCGCTGTGGCTCACTTGGCTAATCCTCCGCCTGCGGCGCCAGCATCCCATCTGGGTGCCAGGTTCTAGTCCCGGTCGCTCCTCTTCCAGTCTAGCTCTCTGCTGTGGCCCGGGAAGGCAGTGGAGGATGGCCCAAGTGCTTGAGCCCTGCACCCGCGTGGGAGACCAGGAGAAGCATCTGGCTCCTGGCTTCAGATCAGTGCAGAGTGCCGGCCGTAGCAGCCATTTAGGGGGTGAACCAATGGAAGGAAGACCTTTCTCTAATTGTGCCTGTCAAAAAAAAAAAAAAGAGAGAGAGAGACAAAAGCCAGCCAGGACAAGATGTTGCTAGCAGATATGAACTGAAATAATTACTAAAGGAAGTTCTTCAGGCTGAAAGACACAAGACTACCTGATGTAAACTTGAGTCTAGTCTTTAAAAATGAAGAGCTCCAGGGCCAGTGGTGTAGCGGGTAAAGCCACTGCCTGTAGTGCAGGCATCCCATTTGGGCGCCGGTTCGAGTCCCGACTACTCCACTTCCAAACCAGCTCTCTGCTATGGCCTGGAAAAGCAATAGAAGATGGCCCAAGTCCTTGGGCCCCTGCACCCGCATTTGAGACCCGGAAGAAGCTCCTGTCTCCCGGCTTTGGCTTGGCTCAGCTCCGGCGGTGACAGCCATTTGGGGAGTGCACCAGCGGATGGAAGACCTCTCTCTCTGCCTCTGCTCCTCTCTGTGTGTAACTCTGACTTTCAAATAAATAAATAAATTTTACAAAAAAATTAAGAGCTCCAAACACTAGATTAAGTGGGTTGGTATAAAAAATTATTTTCTTCAGCTTTAATATATTCAGAATATTGCTTAACAGCAAAAAATAACTGATTTGTGGAGATTATTCTTAAGTAGAAGCTATACGTTTGGCAACTCTACCCTAAAGGCTATTTGTAATGGCCTTTACGATAGTGATTGCTGTGCGTACTCCACATTCATATTTTGAAATCAGTGTTACTGTATTGGAGATAGGCCTCTGAAGAGGTGATTAGGGTTAAATGAAGTCCTCAGTGCATTGTGGCTGGTGTGTATACCTAGCAGAAGGAGCTGCACCTTGGGGTGTGCCTGCACAGAGGAAGGGAGAGAGGCCTCAGGAGAAACCAGAAAGCTGTCCTCTTGATCTGGGACGTCCTGCCCCCAGGACTTCGAGAAAATAAATCTGTTTAAGCCACCTGGTCTGTGGGATTTGGGTATGGCAGCCTTAGGAACCTAACACACTGACCATGTACTATTTTACTGTGCTAGAACAGACAAACCAGAAGTCCTTCCCCTGGTCACATTTGCAACAATTTGAACTTGGGAATGTGATATGAATTGGATGTGAAACTTTTTCATGTTTTTTAACCAACTACCTTCCCAACATCATAAAATAACTGTTTACAGTATAATGTTTCCTGTTTTGTTAGAAATTCAAAGAGGACTTCTCTGGACAGTTTCTGCTCCTTGTGGCACTGACTGGAATCATTCTGCAGCAGTACTCAGCAGGTAGATGCACTCACTGCCTTGGTGGTGGGCCTGACCAGAAGACTGGGCACAGGCAGGCTCTCCCTGTTGGCATGTAATTTCAGGGCCTTTCCCACAGGGCCCCTTAACAAGTCCAGACTCTTGCATGATGGGTTTGGGCTCTTAAAGTGAGTGTTCTGATAGCTGAAGGTGCCAGCCTACTAAGGGCAGGCCTAGAAACTTGGACAGTGTTATTTCTGTGATAGTCTGTTGGCCAAAAAGTTCAAAGAGCTCCTCCAGAATCAAGGGGGTGGGAGGAGGGCAGAGTTTACCTGTAAGGGGAGAAGTATCAAAGAACTGGAGTCCATTTACAATCTGCAACAGTTCAGCCTCTGCCCATTAATTCTGTCCCTCCCACATGCAGCGGAGTGCCCTCTCAGACACTTAAGTTGTTTCATCCCGTGACTGCATTGAGCAGGCTCAGGCTCGAGCCCTGGAGCCTAACATTTAAATTGGGGCCAGGTGTCAGGCTGTTTAATGGGGATTCTTAAGTATGACATTGCTCAGTTGGAAGACCTCTGAACTAAGGAGGCAAGTGATGTGCCTCCCCCACACTAGACATACAGTGGTGAGACAGATAGAGCCATCTCATTTGAAAAGCAGAAAGGGGCTGGCACTGTAAGTCAAGCCTCCTCCTGTGGTGCCAGCATCCCATATAGGCCCCAGTTCAAGTCCCAGGTGCTCTACTTCCTATCCAGCTCCCTGCTGATGGCCTGGGAAAGCAGTAGAAGATAGCTCAAGGGGTTAGCGCCCTGGCCTGCAGTGCCAGCATCCCATATGGGTGCCGGTTCAAGACTCGGCTGCTCCACTTCTGATCCAGCTCTCTGCTATGGCCTGGGAAAGCAGTAGAAGATGACCCAAGTCCTTGGGCCCCTGCACTTGCGTGGGAGACCCAGAAGAAGCTCCTGGCTCCTGGCTTCGGATCAGCCTAGCTCCAGCCATTGCAGCCATCTGGGGAGCGAACCAGTGGTTGAAAGACCTCTCCCTCTCTCTCTCTCCCTCTCTTCCCTCCTCCCCCTCTCTGTCTGTAACTGTGCTTCCCAAATAAACAAATCTTTAAAAAGAAAAGCAGAAAGTAAGCGTAGCAATCCTGGGCCCACAGAAGACCTGAAATTTAGGTAGGCTTATGTCTCCTGCTGCTTGAATAATCCTGAAAGTAGTCTCATACACCTCCTGGCTCCATGAGCAGGCCCCCTTTTCTTACCTCTGGGTCATCCTTTTCCATGAATGTGGCTGTATTTGCAACTGGGTCATGTTCTCTGGGTATTTCTTCACAGGAGACTTGAAAGCCTGTCTACGTTTTGTGCTATACCAGGCCGTTATGGCTCAATCTAGTAAAACTTTTAAAAACTCTTGGGTTTCTTACCTACCACATTAGAAAGCTCTTGCTGCAGTCTGGATATGTCTTGAGTATGTCCCCCCAAAGTTCCCCTGCAGGAATCTTTTCCAGGGTGGTAGTGTTGTAGGGGTGGGGCCTAGTGGGAGGTGTTTGTTAGGTTATGGGGGCACTACCCAGGAAATGGATGAAGGCAGTTCCCATGACTCCCTGGCTAGTTCCTGTGAGAAGGAATTGCTTTCAGAAAGCCGGGCACCTGACCAGCTCTGGCTTCTGTCTTGCCATGTGATTGCTCCCTCTTGTCTGCACTCCTGTCATGACGCAGCCACCACGCTGTGATGAAGTGAGATGGCCTCTCGGGGCGGAGCAGACTCCGGCACCGTGGTCTTTATAAAGTCCCAGACCGTGAGCTACATAAACTCCTCTCCTTTACAGATTACATATTTTGTTATGGCAATGGAAAACAGACTTAAGACACCACTCCATTAGAGAAAAGCCATCGCCATATTTCTTCCTAGGATAGTCTGTTCTCTACCTTGGGCTACCTGCAATTTTGCTGTGTTAAATATCACCTTAAGATTCTTAGAGAGGTAGCAAGTAACCTACACGAATGCCTGTTGAAGTCCCTGCCATACTACTCCCTTACAGCTCTCTGCCAATGTCCCTGGGAAAGAAGTGAAAGATGGCCCAAGTGCCTGGGCCTCTGTTACCCACATAGGAGACCCAGATACATTCCAGGCTCCTGGCTTCATCTTGGCCTAGCCCCTGCCATTGTGGCTATTTGGTGAATGAACCAGGAGCTGGAAGATCCCAATCTCTCCTTCTCTGTCTGTAACTCTACCTTTCAAATAAGTAAACCTTAGAAAGAAAAACCAAGAAAATATAAAAAGATTCTTAGAAATCCTGATATCTCACAAGGGTTTGTCAAAGTCTGTCTGAGATCCTGGGGCCAGTGATGTTCTGGCACAGCCGGTTAAGCCACTGCCTGCAGCACTGGCATCCTGTATGTGCACCAGTTCAAGTCCTGGCTGCTCCACTTCCCATCCAACTCCCTGCTAATGCACCTGGGAAATCAGCAGAAGATGGCCCAAGTGCATCCATGTTGGAGACCCAAAAGAAGCTCCTGGCTCCTGGCTTTGGACTAGCCCAGCCCTGGCCATTGCAGCCATTTGGGGAGTGAACCAGCAGATGGAAGACCTCTCTCTCTCTCTGCCTTTCAAATAAAATAAATGAGATCTTTCTAAGATTTTAACAAAAGGAATTATGACCATCATGTTGGTCGTATCTTCACTCTCAGATCATTTTTAATCCACAAAAACATTGAATAAATAAAAAACCATGCCATTGTCATGGAGAGAACACAGATGTGGAAGTAACTGGTAACTGGACTCTGAAGGTGGGTAACTCCCTTGCAAGAAGTGAGGCTGGAAAGGAGCGTGAGAGTCGGCCACTGTGTGAGGAGGAGGCTGTGCTTGGAGCATCAGGGGATGTAGATAGGAGCCTTGCTAGCTTCACCTCAGACAACCTGGACTGGCAGGCTGTAGGTGGGAGGGTTTGGGAAAACTCTCAGTGGCCAGAAATGTAGGCTGCAGTTAGAGAAAAAGCTCTGAAAAGGAGTGGAAAGAGCAGAATTGTCTACGCTATCAGATGATGCCAAACTAGTATTTGGGATTCACTCCTGTTAGATTGGAGATGGTTAAAAAGGGAGAAATAGTTTAGATAGGAGAGAACCCACACAAAGTCCAGTGATGCAGAGAAAAATAGCAGTTCTAAGAGTAGGAGAGAGAATATAGTTTCTATAGAAGAATGGCTTACGAGGTGGCCATCTGGAAACAGATAAAGAACTTGGTCTGATGAGGAGGGTGGCTAGCCCAGTGGAATTCTCTAACTGGTAATCTCACCTTTGATGCAGGCAGTAGTTCTAGCAAGATTTTGTAGAAACAGGTGTGTTTTAGTGGCTGTGTTATCAGAGGAAGTAATTCTGCATAGAGACATACTTTGAGGTAGGGCCGAGAATGTGCAATATCCACCAGTGGGTGTCTAGGCTTATCAGTGTAACAGGAAATGGTCACTGATCTTAAATTTTTGATTCTTCCTCTATCCCGGAGTTTCTGCTCTAATGACATGTTCTACCCTACCTGATTAGCACATTGCCTTCTGTTAAGAAAAATGCCTGCACTGGGGACCGCACTTCCGTGGTCACTTTTAGGAACCAGATCAGATGTTCTGATAATGCCCCCAAAATAATGAAGACTGGAAGGTACGGTTGAAACATGCACGTTCATGTAAAACCTTTTGGAAAGTGGCGAAGTGACTGCCATGTGGTAAATCAGGCATATTAATCACTGTCCTCCCACAGCAGCACGAAGGCCTGAGACTTCTGCGGGCTGTATTTCGGCTGTACAGCCTGGCTTTAGTATTCACGACGGGCTGGAACACGCTCTTGCCTCTACCCTCTGCCTGAAGTGCCGTTCTCTGCTTGGCAAACTCCAGTTCCTCCTCTTTGCCGGGGTTGGATGGACGGCTCTGAAAGCTCCCTGCCCCCCAGAGAATGTGAGTCACTTCCTGCCTCCTCCCAGAGTATGTGTGCATACATTTTTAGTGCATATGTCACAGTGCCATGCAGTTCTTTCTTTACGTTCAAACAGAGGAGCCTCTTGTTGAGTAAGCATCGTGAATGCTTGAAGCAAGGCAGGCGTACTCAAGGAAACCGGGCAGACGATTTTAAAAGCTTTGCAGCATTGTCTGTAGTTAGCTGTTTTCCCTTCAGCTAGACAGTAGCAAAGCTAGAATGCACAGTGTTACCTGAGGCACGAGCTACAGTAGCTGCCTTTTGACTCCACACGTTATGTGATTTGTTTTGGTCTGAGAGGATTCATTAATCCAAACATGACTGCGAATATTTTAAAATACATTTAGCAGGTGAATACTGAACTACTTATTAAGAGCTTCCTAAATGCTAAGGCATTTTTAAAGTAAATCATCATTTGAGAGAGTGAAACAGAAAGAGCACCCAACTGCTGGGACTGTGCCAAGTTGAAGCTGAAGCCAGGAACTCAGCCCAGGTCTCCCACCCGAGAGAGTGGCAGGAACCCGATTACAGGAGTCCCTGCTGCTCATCCTGGCTTCTCTTTGCGTTAGCAAGAAGCGAGGGCCAGAGCCAGGACTCAGAACCATGTACTCGGAATCAGACACAGCGGGCATCAACTGCCAGGCTAAATGCCCTCCCCTTTAATACATTGTTAGTCTCCAATTGGAAACATGCAAGAGGTAACTTGAAATGACCCATGTTTCCATTGGCTCAAGTAGGACAGGAAAGCAAATTTCTAATTTCTAAGCATCACCCCGCTGTGATAGAGGGGAGGGGGGGAGTCCCATGTCTTTCTTGACTCAAGTTAAAGGGAAGAAAGAATAGTTAATAAATGGTTTTGTTGTATTTATTTGAAAGGCAGAGGGAGGGGAGAGAATCCCCCAGCTGATTCACTCCCCAGATGCCCATAGCAGCCAGGAACCCAGGCAAGGTCTCTCCCGGGGATGGCTGGGAACCAACTACTTGGGCCAGCATCTGCTGCCTCTCGGGTACATTAGCAGGAGGTTAGATTCAGGAACACAGCCAGGACCCGAAATCTGGCACTCCAGTGTGGGATTCGGGCATCCCAAGCGGTGTCTTAACTGGAGTAGCAGTTCTGCTTGTGACAGCTAAGTCGCCTGGGACTGCAGAGGGAACCCTGGGCAAGGCCTCCCTGCCTGCTTCCCGCCATGAGCTCCTGAGGTCAGGATGGCCCCAGGAAAGTGGGCTGTGCCGCATGGCTGGTAAGACCCCTGGAGAGCTCTGAACTGTGCACTTGTTAAATTTTGATACTTTTATGCTGGGCAGCGAAAGTCCAGAAATTGGAAAGTTATGGTAAAAGAAAAGGGTTACTGGCCTGAAGCGCCGGCATCCCATATGGGCGCCGGTTCTAGTCCCAGCTGCTCCACTTCTGATCCAGCTCTCTGCTGTGGCCTGGGAAAGCAGTAGAAGATGGCCCAAGTCCTTGGGCCCCTGCACCCGCATGGGAGACCCGGAAGAAGCTCCTGGCTCCTGGCTTTGGATCAGTGCAGCTCTGGCTGTTGTGGCCAACTGGGGAGTGAACCATCGGATGGAGACCTCTCTCTCTCTGCCGCTCTCCGTGTAACTCTGCCTTTCAAATAAATGTCTTAAAGGGGGTGGGGGGGTTCATGCTCAGAATATGACCTGAGAAGATGGAAGGAGGGGCTGGGAGGGCTGGAGAAGGGGCAGAGGGGTCTGCTCTGAGCCGCTCAAAGGAAGCGAAGGCAGGGGTGCAGGGGTGCAGCTTTTGGTGGCTGGGGCAGGAGGCTGAGAAAAATCTCTACTATTGACCCCTATATATTTTGTGACCTAGGAAGGGTGAGGGGTGGGCAAGGCTAGCCCCACTCCTCCCTCCCATCCATGGTGTAGGAAGACACTCAAGCTGCACAGAGACTCAGCTGATCTCAGAGGTCATGAACCTGCAGACCCATGGGTGTTGAGAATGACAGGTGGGAACAGGGACAGGAGTGGGGGCGGAGCACTCTCGAGGCAGGGGCTGACCTGCTTGCCCTGGGTTTGGGCTGGCAAGAGGGCGGAGGAGAAGCCAGATGAGGAAGGGAAGCTGGTGGGGGCCGCGGGCAGAGGCTGCCTGGGGAGTGGGAGGTCTGCCCCGGGAAGGGAGACTGAAACGAACGGGGTGGAAGCGCCCGTGGGGTGGGGGTGCCTGACGACCTGCAGCCTGGGTGACCGTGGCGCAGTCGCACGCAGGACGCCTCCTCTTTCTCACAGAGCTTTGTGCTGCTCCGCAGCCCTGCCCAGACTGGGACTCGCACTGGTGGTGACCAGTATCACCGCCCGTGGGCATTCGGGGATGGCTCCAGATGACCTGGGCATGAGGGAGGCTGCGAGTGCCCCGACCTCTTTAACCTATTGCAGCTGGGTTACTGCGGCCCCCAGAGGTGTTTAGAAAATGCCCGCCTTGTCCCCTGCCTCCATCCCAGCAGCACCATTGAGCCTGCCAATCCACACGCGAGTAAATCGTCCTTGACCCCTCCCCTCCCCTCCATCCCACCCAATCCATCCATCCCCTCCCTTCCATCCCATTCCAACCCCTCCCATTCCTCCTCCCACTCCATCTCATTTATCCCATCCCATCCATTCCAACCCCTCCCATCCCTTCCCACCCCATCCATCGCAACCCCTCCTAGTCCACTCCTTTCACCCCTCCCCTCCCATTCCTCCCTCCCATTCCTCTCCTCCGTTCCCTCTTTCCCATTCCAACTCATCTGTCCCATTCCATCCATCCTACTTCCCACCCCCTACATCCCCTCCCCTCCCCTCCATCCTGAGCACACCCTTAATCCCGCTCCGCTCCACCCTCAGCCTGCGCTGGTCTGTAACCGCCCTGGCCACCTGCATCAGTTGGAGTTTCCAGGAACTCACAAGGTGCTGTGTTACAGCTCCTTAGTTTCTCAGTCCCTTAGGAGTTTAGGCACGACGTGATCTAGGTGCCGGCAGACTACGTTGCGTTCGCGGGGCTGCAAGGCAGCAACTGTTCGCTTGCTTACTTGGGGTTTTGGCGGAGACCCCCCCGCCTCCTGTGGCTGCTGGCGTTAACGGAGGTGCGCCCCCAGCTCCGTGCGGCGTGGCGTTGAGGTCTCCGTCCCGCGGCTGGCTGTGGGGGCTGCGCGGGACCCTGCACCCCTCGGGCTAGGTCTCCCCCGCGCCAGGGCTCTCGCAGAGGGGAGACCCAGCGGCTGCTGCCCCCTGCTGGACAGCGCTCAGCCGGCTGCCCCCAAGGCCTCCAACCCCGGACGTCGCCCGCCAATGGGAACCAGGAGTCGGGCGCGCGTCACCAGTCGCCAGGCAGACTTCGGGCCAACAGAGAAGAGAAAAAAGGGAAAAGTCAGAGGCGACAGCGACGCGGGCGCGGTCACGGACTGTGCTCATCACGACCAGGCACACGGGCTGCAGCCGGGCCCCGCACACGCGCCTGCTCCGCGCCAGGCCCGGGGCGAACGCGCACCAGTCGTCTAACCAGCTCCGCCTGGACAAGGCGGGATGAACCAGGCGGGGCTGGCAGTTCTGCAACTTCAGAAAGTCCGGCGGCCCGAGGCGCGGGCGGCCCCAGCCCCCGGCGCCCACAGGTGTGCGCGCCCGGGCCGCTCGGACCCTCGGCGCCCCGCCCGCCCGCCCGCGCGCTCGGCTCCTCCTCCCCCGCGCGCTCCTCCCCACTCCCCGGGCCGGCGGGCCACGCCCGGGGACCCCTCCCGGCTCCGCCCCCGGCCCCGGCCCCGGCCCCGGCCCCGGCTCCTCCCGCGCGCGCCCGCCCGGCCCGCGCTGGCTGAAAGGTCCGCGGACGCCCGCGAGCCCCCGATCGCCCCCGAAGCCCTCGCGTCTCCGCGCCTGCTCCAGTAAGTGGGGGGGTGCGGGGAGTGCGCGCGGAGCGGGGCGCCCACCCTCGTGGCCCCCGGGCGCCCGGCTCGGAGTCCCGGGCTACGCGGCCGGCCGCGTTCCCTCCGCGCCCGGCTTCCGTCGGCACGGCTGCCGCGGGGCGTCCCGGCCGCCGCACAAGTGGGCGTCCGCGCTGGCCCACGCTGCAGGCAGCGATGCCCGCCGGGCCCCTGCCCCAGCCCCAGCCCGGCGCCGAGCGGCCGCCACCGCAGCAGCTTTGCCTTGAGAACTTTTAGGAGACTTCCTGTGAGTTGTGTGCGTGCGTGCACGCGTGTGCCTGCCTGTCCATGTGTATATGGGCGTCTGTGCGCGCGCAGTCCACGTGTGGCGTGGGCCCGTCCACGTGTGTTTACGTGCGCGTGTGCACGCGTGTGCCTGCGTGTCCACGAGTGTATGGGCATATGTGCGCGCGCAGCCCACGTGTGGCGTGGGCCCGTCCACGTGTGTTTACGTGCGCGTGTGCACGCGTGTGCCTGCGTGTCCACGAGTGTATGGGCGTCTGTGCGCGCGCAGCCCACGTGTGGCGTGGGCCCGTCCACGTGTGTTTACGTGCGCGTGTGCACGCTTGTGCCTGCGTGTCCACGAGTGTATGGGCATATGTGCGCGCGCAGCCCACATGTGGCGTGGGCCCGTCCACGTGTGTTTACGTGCGCGTGTGCACGCGTGTGCACAGATGTTCGTGTGTGTTTTACTTGTGTGCCCTCTGCACGTGCCGCCAGGTCACCTGGGACAAGCCCCGCTGGTAGGCGCCAGGCCCACCGTCAGGCCTGGGCACCTGGAAGATGTTTATGGATGCAGTGAGCTCAGACGAGTTTCTCAGCCATGTGGTTTTCTGACACACAGCACGAGACAGAGCCTGGTCCAGAGCCGAGTCTGGAAGGGCTGACACGGTGGAGGGTCTGCAGTTGACACCTGAAAGTCCTTGGGTTGCGTATTCAGTCTCAGCTGGGGGTCAGGGGTCAGTACTCTCCCAGTGCGGCTGCATTTGCACCCTTAACACAGCGGTTGTCGCTCCCCTGGTTTCTTCACCTGTGAGCTGGTTGCCCGGTGCGCAGGTTCCCATCTGGTTGTGATGGTCTCTGAGTTCTACAGCTCATAAAATCCCCTGCCTCCCCCCACTCCCTAGACAAGAAAGCATTGTGAGGCCGGCTGGGAGGGAAAGTCAGAGAGAGGAAAGCGTTTCCCTGAGGTGCGAGGCAGGGAGAGGGGTTGGTCCACCCTTGCCTGCGCTGCCATTTCTGTCCTGCTTTGTGTCAAGCAAAGGTGTTTCCACGCTGTTTTAAGTACGGGAACGTTAGACTTTGCGGTGTAAACCTATGACGCCATCCCTCTTTAAGGGAAGAAATAATTACCGAGTTTAATTAAACACCTCGAAACATTGATTGCCACCTTCTAATTAGATCTGCTGTGGGGTGCTAAGTCAGCGCTTTCCTGTTAATATTCCAGCCGCTCACACAGCTCTTTGGCAGACGGCTTTAGAGGCACACGGGGCTATCTGTAGACTGAGTCAAGTTTAGGGAAGTGCGTGAGCACCTGCCTCCTCGGGAACCACTGAGTGCCTTCTGTACTGGTTGTCTGGGTTCAGCTCTCCACTCTGCAAGCCAGGATGTTCATCTAGATTAGCAGATGATTTAAGAATCACTGAATCATTCATTCAGCAGGGAAGGATCCCACCTCAGGGGTGGCACCCTGCACACACGGGCCTTGGACTGTCTCTTACTGGGACGCTTTGGCTCTGCTGTGCCTTCTCTCTCTCTTTCTTTCTTTTTAAAGATTTACTAATTTATTTGAAAGGCAGAGTTACAGAGAGGCAGAGAGAGAGAGAGAGAGAGAGAGGTCTTCTGTCCGCTGGTTCACTCCCAAAATGGCCACAGCAGCCAGAGCTGAGCCAATCGGAAGCCAGCAGCCAGGAGCTTCTTCCGGGTCTCCCGTGAGGGTGCAGGGGCACAACGACTTGGGCCATCTTCTGTTGCTTTCCCAGACCAGAGCATAGAGCTGGCTCGGAAGTGGAGCAACTGGGACTCGAGCTGGCACTCATATGGGATGCCGGGACTGCAGGCAGCAGCTTTACCCGCCACGCCACAGCTTTGACCCCTCCACTGTGCCTTTTCCTCTGCCGTGTTTGGACTTAGCCACAAAAGGGGTAGTGGCGTGGGGAAATGTCCTCGGTTGTGGTCTTTGTGTTTCCTGTTCAGAGCGCGTCACCGGAGGGTGCTGGGCGTCTGGGCGGGGAGCATGGTGAGGACCAGCAAGCGCCGCGGGGTGGGGAGCACATGCATGGGCTGGGAGCCCAGCATTTTGGAGGCCCGCTCCCTGCAGTTGTTCTGTCGCAATTGGAGGAAAGGGCGTGTGGAGAGGAAGGGTTGCGTCCAGAGGGTGCTCACTGGGAAACACGGGCTGGGGGAGGAGCAGAGGCCTGCCTGGTGCTTTACGGCTTGGGGAGCGGCAGATCGTTGGTCCTCGAAGCTGTGGCTACCGGCTGTGCTCATCCATGCATGATTTCCCTCCCGCTGGCCATGGCTTCGCTCGGAAGCCAGCTGCCTTCATGGTCGCAGACAGCGTGGCCACATTCACAATCCAGCTTAGCCCCTAGCGGCACCCAGCAGTCCCTTTTCCATTCCCCCTCCATTGTGTCTGGCACAGGTGAGGGACTGGGTCTTGGGGTTCCTAACCCCCAGAAGCCGATGGGTAAGAGTCACCTGTTTTCTCCAGGGGGTTCAGGGCACACAGGTGCCACCCCCGTCCAGGGCCTCTCTTGGCCCTGAGCACAGGCACGGGGCCAGTGTGTATGACACCAGCGACGGTTGACCCAGTTGGGCCTCCTCGGGCGTCTGGCTCTGATGGGAAGTTGAGGAGAGCACAGTGGTGCCACGGAACCCTTGGTGCCACAGCTGTCCTTGCATGCCACATCCTGCCTGTCACGCCAGACAGAGTGGCGGGGGCTCCAGCAACACCCAGCAGTGTGTTACCCTGTGGCTAAGGGCTCAGCCCCTGCTCACCTGCAGCTGGTGGTGAGGACTGGCCCCAGGGTCCCAGCTGATGGCTCTGAGGTCTGCCCTTCAGCTGAGAGGGATCGAACCCCAACAGCAGTAGCAGAGGGCCAGAGCGCCTGTTGCACCTGCAGACGAGACCATGTGCTCTCAGTATCCGCTGGAGAGCAGTTCATTTTCATTTTCCACTTTGAAGAGGAAATGAGGTACATGGTGAAGGGCAGATAATTCTAGAACATCAGAGGCAAGAGGCGCCTTAGACTGCAGCTGGCCTGTGGTCCTAGACCATCATGTTTGCCACTCCTTGGGCATGAAGGCATCCAGCCCAGAGGTGAGCATCATTCATGCACACAGCAAGCATTAATTGAGCGCCTGCTGTATGCCAGTGCTGCACAACTCTCTCACATACACAGGAAGGCCTGAAACACAAGAGAGAAAGAAACTGGGTCCCAGACGCGTGTTGGTGAGAAGGGGTCCCTGAAGCTAAGGCCCTGGGTGGAAGTGGGCTCAGGGTTCCATTGTGTTTCCCAAAGGGAAGCAGAGGTACCTCCTCAGCCAGGCAGTAGAGTGATTGTCAGAACATTGTTTTTCTCAAAAAAAGGAGACACCGAAAAAAGCACTTTTGTTTTCCTGACGTCTTTTTTTTTTTTTTTTTAACCCAGTGATATAACCTGTTTCCCGAGGAATCGTGCTTTCTCAGGCTTTCACGTCAAGTGGAACTCGATTAAAAACACCCCAGGTTCAGCGTGAATCGCGTCATCCCTACCCTGTCCTTGCAGAGAGCAGTCGCTTTGTCCTGGTGGCTGAGGCACAGAACCCCCTGCAGGCGGGGGGCACCAGCCAGGTGGTTTTCAAAGGCTGCCCTTGGCGTCTAGAACGAGGCGGGTTAGCGAGCAGGTGGCTGACGGGGCGTGAGAAAGGAAAGAGCGGGGTGAGGGAGTTGCAAGTGGGCCGCTCCACTGGGGCCCCTCGCGGACTTGGAGACAAATCTGCACCGGTTTCTTTGGCAGAGGAGAAGGGAATTAAGTTCAGGATTCTGCCTGTGTGGTTTCCATGAGCACTGGGAATAAAGATGGCTTCCGTGGAGAAGTGGTTGGTGCAGATGACTGCTGGAACCCGCTGCACGCTGTGTCTCCACCTAAACACGGGGCCAGCATTTACGGCGCATGCTTGCTGTGTGGACTGAACCAGGACCTTCCTCCTTGACTGTCAGTGTGTGGGAGGCACCCAGCCAGCGGTGGGCCTGGCTGGACTGGCCGCACGGTCTGCTCTTGAGGGGGTGGTGTCAGTTCTGGGCCACAGTGGGGCAGGTCTCTGAGCCATCTGTGATTGTAGCGTGAACCCCCCACCACCCACCACCAAAGGTGCCAGAGGAGCTCAGAGGAGCGAGGGGTAACTGCAGCCCAGTTCCAGCGTTTCCCAGCTGTGGGGTCACGTGATCACCCAGGGCCTGCTGCTACAGGGATGTGAGCCACAGCAGGTGATCGTGTGGGATGTGTCTGAGTAGGAGGAGGAGCCACAGGGCCCAGTCTATCTCCCCACATAGAAGGGAAGCCAATGTTTTTATAAAATGTCATACTTTTCATTTTATTTGGAAGCAGAGAGAGAGAGAGAGATGTATTCCATTCACTTGTTCATTCCCCGAATGCCCACAGAAAGCAAGGACTGGACCAAACTGAAGCCAGGGGTCTGGGACTCCATCCAGGCCTCCCATGTGCGTCACAGGGACCCAGGACTTGAGCCATCACCTGGTGCTGCACAAGACACACATTGGCAGGAAGCCCTAGTCCAGAGTGGACCTGGGACCGCGGCGCCCCAACAAGGCCGGACGGCTGATGAGCACCTGCCAGGTGCCCTGTCCGAGCCCGCTCCTCCTCTCCAGCGTAGCACGTTCAGAAGAGCCCAGGCCCACTGGGAGACTCCGAGTCCCAGGTGGCCTGTTCTCCCTGTCCCTGCCCTGCTCCCCTTGCCTGAGGCCTGGCGCCTGCAGGGCCCCCTCGTCCCTTCCCTCAGATGAGGGTCCTTCTCATTGCATAATGGTCAGCAACCGGAAAATGCAGAACTACCCTTTTTTAAATCTTGCTATAACTTCCTTCTCCTTTTTTGTGGGGGTGGGGATGGGGGGTCATGTCTGACTTTGAGACTTTCTTCCCCATTTCTGACTCTGGAGGTTTTTAGTTTATTGACCTAATGGGCCAGGGGAGTTAGGAGTAACCAAGGTGTGCTGCTGTGGGCTGAGAGAAACAGTTTTCCTGGAACCACTGCTTTTCCCCCTCCAGGTTTGCTGTTTGATCAGGGATGTGCGAGTGTGAAATGAACTGAGACTTCCCTCACCCTTCAGGAAACGAGGTAGAAAGAAGAGGCCGGGCCTTGACTTGCAGAGTCATGGAGGGGGCAGGCGACGGGCCGGCCCACTCTCCCTGCTGCACACTTGGCTCTGATGCCCTACAAGCATGCATGTCCACCCCTGGTCTGTCCCAGGTTCTCTGTGGTTTCCAGTTAGTGTCTGTACAGTCATGCTCAGAAGCAGTATCTCTACCAGTGTGTTCATTTGCACAGCACACACCACAGCCCAGCAGGCTGAAACCACAGACCTTTACTCCTTTGCTCTTGGTTCAAGGAGTCAGCAGGTTTAGTTTCTCCCGGGGTCTCTCCCCTCAGCTTGCAGGTGGGCCTCTCTCTGTGTGGCCCCCCTCTCTTAGGCACCAGTCGTGTTGGAATAAGGCCTCAGCTTTGAGATGTACTTTAGCCTAATCACCTCTTTAGTAAACGCCTGTCTCCGAGTTAGTCGCATTGGAGGATGGGTCTTCAGGACATGAATTTGCATCAAGGGTGGGGGGGCATGGGGACGAGGGGACACAAGTCGTGTCTAACAGTCACCTTAAGGACGTTGCAGATAATGTCCTTGTGCTGTGACTGCCACGTGCTTTGTTTCTGCTCGGGGTAATCCCCACAGATCCATTAACTTTGCTGTGTTCAGTTATCTTTTCAAGCCATTAAAGTAGGAGAGGGAAAAGATTTTTTGATAAGATTTATTTATTTATTTGGAAGTCAGAGTTACACAGAGAGAGAAGGAGATGCTGGTGAGTCCATCTGCTGGTTCACTCCCCAGAGGGTGGCAATAGCTGGGGCTGTGCAGATCTATAGCCAGGAGCCAGGAGCTTCACCTGGTGCAGGTGCCCAAGGACTTGGGACGCGGGTGCAGGGGCCCAAGGACTTGGGCCATCCTCCTCTGCTTTCCCAAGCCTTAGCAGACAGCTGGTTGGGATGTGGAGCAGCTGGGATTTGAGCCAGCGCCCCTATGGCATGCCTGTACTTCAGGCTGCGGCCTTACTCACTACGCCACAGCACTGGCCCCGAAAAAGGTGATTTTTAATTTACCCACTTAGAGATCCTATTTGGGTTCACCGTTTTTTAGAACAGGCCTACGTTTGCATCAGTTCTCCCCCCCTCCCCCGAAGCCTGAAGAATTTCCGTTCATATTTCTTGCAGTTCAGATCTGCAGGAAGTGGGTTCCTTCAGCTTCTCTTGTGTGTATCCTTGGTGTCTCTGGGTCCTAACCTCTCCCAGGACACCAGTCACACTGACAGGGCCTGCCCTAAGTCCTCCTGTTAGCTGACTCACCTGCTTGGGTCTCGTCCCCGAAAGCAGTCACATTCCGCAGCGCAGGGGTTAGGGCGCCCAGAGCGAACGTGGAGGCGAGCATCTGAAGTCTGTGTTGCTGTCGTCGGGTCATCTGTTAGGAGCAGGAGTTTCTTGGTCACAGTACTGGATGCTGGCGAGTCTGAGATGAGGTGCCAGCAGATTCTGGCTCTGGTGGCGTCTGCACACGGCAGGAGGCAGAGGGGAGCGGTGCGGTGTGCTCCCACGTGCACGAGACGAGACAGGAGGCAGAAGGGCAGGGAGTCCGCCCCACATCTTGCCCAGGGGCGCCCATCTGTTCATCAGGGTGGAGCTTCCCGCAAGGCCCCACCTTGTGACGCCGTCCTCACTGTGGGGTTCGAGTGAATGAATTCTGAGGGACACAGTTCTGTACGCACCCGTCGGCGGCTTCAGGCTGCAGGGAAGGGAATGACCAACCCATGGCGGTTTTCTAGCACGTCTTGTGCAGGGGCGTCTGCGGTCGGGTGGGACTAAGGTGGGCTCTCACGGGGCCAGAGGCGCCAGGGGCTCCATGTCCTCGCCCTCCTGCCCTTAGCATCCTGCCTTCTGTCTGCATCGTGTCGTCGAGGGGCCAGGAAGCGGCTCCTCCAGCGAGGGGCAGTGCCGGCTTCCACTGACGTCATTAACAGGCAGGACGTGTGTGTGAGAGGGTATTTCAGGATGTTGTGCAAAATGACATTTATTGATAAGCTCATTTTTTTATATATTTCATTTATTTACTTGAAAGGCAGACTTACAGAGAGGTAGAGGCAGAGAGAGAGAGAGAGAGAGAGAGAGAGAGAGAGATCTTCTATCCGCTTGTTCACTCCCCAGATGGCCCCAATGGCCAGAGCTGTGCTGATCCAAAGCCAGGAGCCAGGATCTTTTTCCAGGTCTCCCACACGGGTGCAGGGGTCTAAAGACTTGGACCATCTTCTACTGCTTTCCTAGGCCATAGCTGAGAAGTAGATGCGAAGGGGAGAAGGTGGGACTCCAACCAGCACCCATATGGGATGCCGGCACTGCAGGCGGCAGCTTTACCCGCTACACCACAGCGCCGGCCCTGATAAGTTCATTTTTGAAGCGGTGCCTAGGGTTTTCCTGATAGACATTTTCCATGGCCTCGTTGAGGCCTCTTGTCTGCGGCAGTGCTGGGGCACCCCAGGGTTCCCTTCTAGTGTCCGTCTCTTCACACCAGGGGATAGAGCCTTTCCTGACACTTGTTGCTTGAGTCGTCTTGGCCGGAAGTGAGTCACAGCACCAAGGGGAGCTGTGCAAGTGAGTTTTGGGTATTGAGGGAGACCCTCGACTGTGGGAACCTTACAGCCTGTGCCAACAGGAAGAAGCAGTAGGCATGGTGATCGGTATAGACAGCACCTGCACTAGCCCCTGACAACCTAACGGCTGTCCCACCAAGGCCACCGCCACTCCTGATAACAGGAATTTCAGATTTTTTTAGAGTTAAAGCCACCCATGATGGTAGTTAGGAGAAAAAAACCCAGTGGTATAAAGGGTGAATGAGGGCTGGCATTGTGGCATAGGGGGTAAGGCTGCCACTTGCTCTGCCAGCAGATACTGGTTCCAGTCCCTGCTGCTCCACTTCCGATCCAGCTTTCTGCTCATGGCCTGGGAAAGCAGTGGGAGATGGCCCTAGTGCTTGGGCCCCTGCACCCATGTGGGAGACCCAGAGGAAGGTCCTGGCTCCTGGCCATTTGAGCAGTGAACCAGTAGATGGAAGATCTCTCTGCCTCACCCCTTCTCTATAACTATGTTTTTCAAATAAATAAATTTTTTAAAAAATGATAAACCAATTCATTAAGTTGCAGGTTACAAATAAGCATACAAAAAACGGGGGGAAAAGGTGTCGTCGGAAGTACCATGATTGCTTTTTCATGTCGATGATCAGGTTTATAAAAATAGCAAGTACTGCTGCACTCAAACCCAGAAGATGTCCATCAGAAGAGAATTCCTTACGTTTCTGGAAGCGTCCCCCCCCCCCCCCCCCCCCAGTCATCATGGCAAGCATTTATGGAGTCTTTATGATGAGACGGGCTTTAGATGCATTGTTGCGTTTCACCTTCAGCGTGGATCCGTGAGCAAGACCCTACTGCCCGGCCTCCTTAGCTGATGAGGAAGGAGGCCCTTGGAGGTGACATCAGCCTGGCCGAGCTTAGAGTCGCCCCTGGCAGCTGAGCTGCCTCCAGGCTCTGGGCAGCCGCAGGGTCTCGCTCCTCGGCTGGGCTGCTGCCAGTGCCCCTGTTTTCTGTGCTGTCTCCCCAGCCCTTGCCTCTGCACCTGTCCTGTAGGACCCCATGGCTTGTCTGTGGGTTTGCATCTTCCCAGAGAGACAAGCCGCGCAGTGTGTGCTGCTGGTGTGTGCACCTCTCATGGAGTGAGAGATGCGGAGTCTGTGTCTGGGCACCCAGGGCCCGACAGACAGCTTTTTACAATTCCAGGGGACATCCAAGGGGTGGTTTCGAGTTGAGACCCTCCTTAGATGGTTTGGAGCCTGTCATTTGGATTATAAGCTTTAAAGGATGTTTCAAAATGTTGCCAGGTGAATCTTGAATCAGAGCAGGGTAAATTTTACCGGAGCAGCAGCAGGCCACTGAGGCAAGCCCGCAGATGCAGGTTCCTGGCGGGGGTGGGGTGGGGTGGGGTGGGAGGGGGGGTGGGGGGGTGGGAGGGCCCTTGCTTCTCTTCCTCTCGTGCTTCCCAACACTGGGTCCTGTTCAGCTGACACGTCTAACTTCTCCTAAAGCTTTTTTGTTTTTACCAGTTTACTGTAAAGTAAAAACCAAATACCAAAGAGCCACGTGAGACAGTCCCCGGCTTCCTGAATTATCGTAAAACAAGCACCACTGTTACCAGTCCTGAGGCCAAGAAACAGCTCTGCCAGTCCCAGGCCTCGCAGCCCATCCTGGTCGCCTTTCGCCGTGTCCCGGCCTTGATTGCCCCCCATTTCCCTGCCTCTTCGTGGTGTTATCACGCAAGCCAACAGCCTGACCCACGTACTTTAGCTTTGTCCGTTTTTTTAAAAAGGCGTGACTTTTGTGTGCCTTTTCATCGATGGGCTCTGTTAGCCTCTTCCTCCCCTTACGCACTCTGTGGATGCCCGAGGACCTGGGCTGGAGGGAGGTGTTTCCCGCAGTCTCAGCAGAGAGGATGCACGCCTGGCTGTCTGGTTCCCTGGCGTTTGGATCGGACTCAGGTCGCTCCCTTGGCAGGAGGCCGGGAGGTGCTGGCAGTGCTGTGTTCAGTCCCCGCAGGCACCTGGCATGGGTTTCTGCACACTTTTTTGATGTTAGCAGCCACATACGTCACATACTAACAACCCCCAGTGATCTATCATTTTATTTCATTTGTCAGCTGGAATAACTGTATAGAGTCCCCTTCCGTCTGCTGCTTGGTTGTCCAGTGGTACAGTTCACAAGCATTGGATTCACCCATTTGCAAAAATTGATTTCCTGTTATTCTCTGGTGACCAATTAGAGTTTTTTAAGAAGATTTATTTTATTTATTTGAAATACAGAGAGAGAGAGAGAAAGAGAGAGGGAGAGATGGAGAGAGAGTTCCATCGCTGGTCTACTCCCCAGATAGCCATGACAATTGGAGCTGAGATGATCTGAAGCCAGGAGCTTCTTCCGGGTCTCCCACATGGGTGCAGGGGCCCAAGGACTTGAGCTGTCCTCTAACTGCCCTCCCAGGAGCGTTAGCAAGGGGCTGGATCAGAAGTGGAGCAGCCAGGACTTGAACTGACACCCATATGGGATGTAGGCCTGGGGCTTTAACCTGCTGCACCACAGCTCCAGCCTCCAATTAGAGTTTTTTTTTTTTTAATTTACTATTATGACATTGAATTTAAGTGTATATTTGTACTTCAGAAAGTTCAGGGGAAAAAATGGAATTAAAGCATACATTTGTTTAGGTGTAAAATTTTTTAAAGCCATGAGATCTTCACAAAGTTTATTGGAAATGTATATTATGAAAAACTTATGTGAATTTCAAAATGTTTTATATTGTAATAACCTTATCTCTTTAAAAATACACTTTTTTTTTTTTCAATTTGAGAGGCACATGGAGAGAGAGACAGAGAGAGACAACACGTGTGTATGTTTGTGTGTTCTTATCCGCTGGCTAACTCTCCAAATGCCCACAACAGCCAGGGCTGGGCCAGGTTGGGAACAGGGTGCTCAACCCCCTTCTCCCACAGGGGAGTGGCAGGAACCCAGTCACCTACGCTGTGATTGCTGCCTCCTGGGGTTCGTGTAACCCTGGTCGGTCGTACATTTCATTTCTCTGCCACAGGTGACCACTGAACCCTGGTGTCCCACACGGGTATGACCTTGGGCTGCCTGGCACGAGCCGTCTTTGCCTCAGTGCCCCGTCGGAGCCGTGCAGACTTTCTGCTGAGCACACCAGTCACACGTGATGTGTGGACACCCAGCCATCTTCCCAGATAGTGCTGTCACTCACGGAGAAGCCGTGGGGTCATGGGGCTCCCAGCGTGCGTGTGTGTCTCTTCGTCATTTACTGATTCAGCAGAAATCCAACTGAAGATTTTTTTCCTTTCCCTTTTCCTAGCCTGTGTTTTTGCCTTCTGCGTCTGGTTGGCCCATGTGAGAAGCCACAAGGCAGAGAGAGGGTGCATACTTACCATGTGTCAGGCACTGGCTCCTTGTGTTCAGCACCAGATGCGTCAGTGGCAGTTTGAAACCTGTTCTGTTGTTGCTGTCCCTACTTTAAAGGCAAGAAAGCTGAGACCGTAAGAGGTCAGTGGCACATCTGGGATTCACAGCATGTCTCTGGCCTTCCTCTTGCCTGGGCTGTGGCCGTGACGTCACCCAGGCCACTTGCAGGCCAGGTGTTTCCTGCAGCCCAGGGTTGGAGGGTGGAGCTGGCTGCTCTGTGACGTCGCGGTCTTGCACAGACGTCTCCTGGAGCTCTGCGTGGTCCCTGGTCTCGACTCCTGCAGCATGCACGGGAGGAAAGCTCTAGAGCGCCGGGGAACGGGCAGCCGCAGGGTCAGGAGTCCGTGGCCAGGGTTGCAGGTGGCCTGAGCGCCGCAGGTCTTGCCGATGACAGTCAGTGGTGTTGCCGGCACCTGCTTGTTAACACCTCCGCCAGGGACGGGAGCGGGAGGTGAGACTTCAGGGTGTCAGTTTGGGAACTTGCTAGGCATTCTAAAAGTGAATTCCATGGAGAAAAAACATTAAGTAGATCTAAAATATAAGGTTTTGGTTTTTCTTATTATCTGTGCCATATCTACATATATTCTCAGAACCGTTTTTTTTAAAAATTTATTTTTATTTATTTGAAAGGCAGAGAGAGAAAGAGAGAGGGAGAGATATCTTCCATCTGCTGGTTCACTCCCCAGATGGCTGCAGTAGCCAGGGCTGGGCCAAACTGAAGCCAGGACCCTGGAGCTTTGTCTGACTCTCCCACCTGGGTGGCGGAGGCCCAAGCACTTGGGCCACCTTCTGCTGCTTTTTCCAGGCCATTAGCAGGGAGCTGGTTGGGCATTGGATCCGCTGGGACACAAACTGGTGCCTATATGGGATGCCAGCATTGCAGGTGGCAGCTTTACCCATTATGCCACAACACCAGCCTCAGAAATCTTTTTTAAAAATCATCATTTCTACTCCGGGGAGTATTGCAGACACATTTTGCTCTCATGGTTTATTTATTTATTTATTTTGGCAAAAAGGGTCTTTCTAAGCAAGTGACGCAGGTGGCATCTGATACTCCGTGGTGGGGCCAGCTCTGCAGAGGCATGCAGGGTGTGGGCTGCCCAGCAGTGGGTTTTGCCATTTTGTTGAGTTGTTTAACCCCCCTGGGCCATGATTGACACGTCCAGGAACAGCGAAGTGTGGATGAAGTGATCACTAATCCCTCCCAGCGCTGAAATTCTATGATGCTGGTAATTATCACCTACATTTTTCATTTTCAAAAAAAAATATTTGTTTATTTGAAAAGTAAAAATGACAAAAAAAAGAGACAAGAGAAACAGAGATACTCCGTCTGCAGGTTTACTTCCCACACGCCTGTAACAGCTGGAACTGGGCCAGACGGAATCCGGTCTCCGTATGTAGGTCATATCTTGAGCCATCGCCTGCTGGGTTGCAGCACCTAAATGTGGGTCTCTGTGTTCCGCGTGCAGGGTGTTGGTGACAGCTCTGTCTGGTAGGATGGCTGGGTGTCCCAGTATCACCTGTGACTGGTGTACTCCACAGAAAGTCTGCACAACCCCCACCCAGGCCAGGAGCTAACAGGGACACCGGGAAGCTGGAGTTGGATGCAGGGCTGGGACTGGAAGCCAGCACTCTGGTACACCTGGCCCTGCATTGTCATCCTGAGTGAGGAAACTGGGGCAGGGAGGCCAGTGGTGGAGGCAGAGGGCAGTGTCTGGGCTCCTCCGTGGAGGAAAGCTGACGGGTTCCTGCGTGGGGTGAGGAATTCTGCACAAGGGGCATGGGGTGCTGGGGGCCGGGAGCTGCAGTACCAGCCCGAGTCTTCCTGCCAGGCTCAAGGGCTACAAAGTGTACCCCTATACCGGCCTGAAATACTCTTGTTAGGAAATTGATTTTAAACTTATCTTCATCTTCCCCTTCAGTGCTAAGATACTGATAGGAAACCCTGCTCAACTCTGTCTTACATGAGAGACCTTGTCTGTGACAGTAGCCAAGAGGCTAATGCCAGTGACCACAAGTCAATTCATTTTGGTACACAGAGGATTCATGACAGTGTTGTTTTTATTTATCTATTTATTTATTTTTAAAGTTTTTTTTTATTTCTTTGAAGGGTGGAATTACAGAGAGGAAGAGGCAGAGAGAGAGAGAGAGAGATATCTTCCATCCACTGGTTCATTCCCCAAGTGGCCACAAGATAAGGGCTGTACCAGGCCAAAACCAGGAGCCAGGAGCTTCATCCACTTGGGTGCAGGGGCCCAAGCATTTGGGCCAACTTCTGCTTTCCCAGGCACATTAACATGGAGCTGGATTAGAAGTGGAGCAGCCAGGACTTGAACCAGCACGCATATGGGATACTGGCACTGCAGATGGCGATTTAACACGCTATGCCACATGCTGGCCCCTACAGTGTTTTTAAAGATTTATTTATTTATTTAAAAATCAGAGTTACACAGAGAGAGGAGAGGCAGAGAGAGAGAGAGAGCGAGTGAGGTCTCCATCCGATGGTTCACTCCCCAAATGGCCGCAATGGCTGGAGCTGTGCCATGCTGAAGCCAGGAGCCAGGAGCTTCTTCCGAGTCTCCCACGTGGGTGCAGGGGCCCAAGGACTTGGGCCACCTTCTGCTGCTTTCCCAGGCCACAGCAGAGAGCTGGATTGGATGTGGAGCAGCCAGGACTTGAACCGGCGCCCATATGGGATGTCAGCACTTCAGAGCAGGGCGTTAACCCGCTGCACCACAGTACCGGCCCCTACAGTGCCGTTTTTAAAAATGAACAAGGCAAGCGGTGGGTATTTGATGTAGTGATTAAAATTCCAGTGAGGATACCCATGTCCCACGTAGGAAACTGCGCTCAACCCCTAGCTCTACCCCGCTTCCTGCTGTTGCACCTCGGGAGGCAGCGTGTGATGGCTCAAGTTGCCGTGTTCCTGCCGTCCCCACGGGAGCCTGGGATGGAATTCCACGCGCACGACTTCAGCCTGGCTCAGCCCCAGTTCTGGAGGGCATTTGGGGGTGAACCAGAAGGTGGGAGATCTCTCTCTTTTTTTCTGTCTCACAAATAAATAGAATGTACAAAGACAAAAACCTCAACAATTTAAATATTCATTGACTCCTTCTATGTATAAAACGCTGCTTCCTTGAGTTGGAGCTCTGTGTGGCTTTAGAACAAGGTTGGTCTCTGTGCGCGGATCTGGAAAGATCTCCAAGATAGATTAAACTGAAAAGCAAAATAATGATCTCATTGTGTTTTTAAAAAGGCATATTATGTGTTTATGGGTACATAAGTGTTTTTTTTAGAAGAATGAGCCATACTAAGAGTAAGGGAACTGTGGGGTTGGAAGAGGGGAAGGGGTTTGCATTCTAATTTTATGCTGTCTAAAATGCTTAAATTCCATAATAAAAATACATTTGGCAAAGGAGGGAAGTAAGATTTCGCTGGAGGTTTTGGGGCATTCTAATAATTGCTTAGAAAACGCGGTATAAATATAGCATGCTGGGAAAGTCCACACTCAGGCTCCCGAGGTTGGGCAACCCCCGCCGCACAGTCCTGTTCTGAGAGCACAGCGCTCTCGGCCGGCACCGGCAGCGGCTCCCCGGTGTCTGCCAAAACCATCCTGACCAGCCCCGGGGCAGGCAGGTGTGCGGAGCGTGGGCCGGCCCGCTGGTGCGTGTGGGGAGACCGAGGTGGGGGGACTGCGAGCCTTCCAGAAACTGTGGGCCACAGCCCCCGGCCGCTGTCTTCTCCCTGTAGCAGGGAGCTGGACTGGAGAGGTGGGGAATAAATAGAACAGCAGGTGCAAGTCTCCTTGGTCGGGCCTGGGGACGTGTTTGCTGTCTTGCCCCGCCCCTCTCTGCTGTCTGAGGCCGGGCCTCGCCCCGGCTGCTCTGTGCCTTCCCCTGGTTCCCAGCCCGTCACAGCCCCTGCTACAGTGCCCATGCTGCTCTCTCCAGGACAGCGTGGCTCTGCAGGAGCAGCCCCGATGCTGCCTCCTCCTGGAAGCTTTCCTGTTCTGTCCTCCACCAGGGAGAAGTCCAGACTCCCACCTGGAGTCCGGAGAGCCCCAGCTGCCGCCCTGCCTGGCTGGGTGTCTCACTGGGTTCTCTGCCTCAGGCTGCTGCTGTCTGTACCCCAGTAGAGTGGCTTCCGGGGTGCAGGGACTAGAGATTTTAGGTTTCCTGCTTGGTTGAGGCATAATGGACAAATAACATGATGACTCCCAACACGGGTTACCTCGTGTCGGTGATTACCATGATCAGATCAGCACGTAGTTGCCATGTGTGTGTGTGCGTGGGGGTGAGACTCTGAGATATGCTCTCTTGTAGCCCCCAAGCGAACACTACGACATTGTTAACTATGGCAGCTGTGCCATACCTTCGATCCTCAGAACCTTCCAGGGTTTATACCCTTGGCCCGACCCTCCCCGTGCAGTTCCTGGCAGCTTCTGTCTACGTTGTGCTTTTGGGAAGTCACGTAAGTTCATCTCAATAACTCATCCTTACACCATTTTCTCAGTAAATATGTGGTAGGAGTGGCTTCGTTTTTACGATTTGCCCAAATATTGTTTTTTTTCTTTTATTTGAGAGCTTACTTCAATTTGACACCAAAAGTAAGAATGTGTCCTCTTGCAGGGATTGAGCTTAAAAATTGTGGAATTCACAAAAAAAAAAAAAAAGAAAGAAAAGAAAATTGTGGAATTCACTCTGAAAAGTTTTTTAAAGATTTATTTATTTACTTGAGAAGCAGAGTTACAGTGAGAGCAAGAGACAGAGAGAGGTCTTCCATCCGCTGCTTCACTCCGCAAATGGCCACAATGGCCGGAGCTGGGCCGGTCAGAAGCCAGGAGCCAGATGCTTCTTCCTGGTGTGCCAGGTGGGTACAGAGGCCCAAGCACTTGGGCCACCTTCCAGTGTTTTCCCAGGCCATTAGCACAGAGCTGGATTGGAAGAGGAGCAGCTGGGACTCGAACCAGTACCCATATGGGATGTCAGCACTGCAGGTGGATGCTTAACCCACTGTGCTACAGTGGTGTACCTTAAATCTTTGTGTTTTTTTGTTTTGTTTTGTTTTTTAGAGATTTATTTTTTATGTGGAAGGCAGAGATACGTGAGGGGTAGTGGTTTGAGATCTTTCATCCAATGGTTCACTCCACAGGTGGCCACAATGGCCAGAGCTGGGCCTGGGAATTCCATCTGGGTCTCCCACCCACATGGGTGTAGGAGCCCAAGGACTTGCACCATCATCCAAGGTGCATTAGCAGGGAGCTGGATCAGAAGTGGAGCAGCCGGAACTCAAACTGGCACCTACATGGGATGCGGGCATTGCAGGTGGAGGCTTAACCTGCACACCACAGGATGGGTCCAACTCTGAAGAGGTGGTAGGAGCATTCAGGCACCCACCTGGAGAGGTACCCCAGTCTCCGCCCCATGCACAAGGAAGTGGCTGTGAGCTCTAGTCTGGTGGGGTGACGTCTTACACTGACGGTTCAGAAGAGCAAACAAGCTGCACCCACTATGAAGACAACTCCCTGCAAAAGTAAAGGAGATTTAGAAAGGAAAACACAGTGAGGGTGCTGATGTGCAGGCGGAAACATTTAATTCCTCATATTTCTCTCCTTAATCTGGAGTTTATATATAGCTATGACCATAGACTATACACTATGCAGCATTTGCTTTCTCTCACCATTTTTATGGACATGCGATTCTGTTTCTGAATGCAGTGATTAGAGGTTGCCTTTCTTGGCTGTGAAACAAAGATGTAGCCGGAGGAAGTCATGCAGTTTAAAAAGACCAAGCAAAAATGCCAACAGATGATTTGATGGATGTTTGCGGAACAATGAATGGGAGGCCGCTGTGCGTGGTTTTCTTTCATTAAACACTCATCCGTAGCAGAGTTTTGCCCAAGCCATGACTCTGTTGCCAGAGGCACACTCAGAACAGCTGGAAGGCAGCCCTCCTTCTTGGCAGGTTCCTGTTCCAGCCCCAGGCCTTTGCTAATGAATGTCAGGTCTCTAACGCCAGTAGAGAATGAGATGATTTACACAGAAGAGTCTATTGTTAGCCTTCTTTTCAGAAGAAAGGAATCTGGGTGGTGCCTGTAGGCAGTGAGGTGTGTTGAACCCAGGAACCTTGAACTGATGGGAAGAATTAGGCCAAATACCAGGGTCTCTTTGAGGGCGGTGGATACATAGAAGGGAGCGTGGGCACTGACAGACCATTGGCAGTGAGCACTGTGTATTCCATCTGCTAGTCTTGCTTTGACCACAGCCTGGGCAGACTACGTTGGCCCTCCCCTGTGGACTGGAGTCATAGTCTCTCCTTCCTACCAGGAGCACCTGCTGTCGTCGAGCCAGACTTTGTAGCTTTCCTGTAAAGCTGCATGAGTCAGAGTTCGTTCATACAAACGTCATTCCCAGATCTATCTTCCGGGCCAGCTTACCTGTTAGGCATTAGCACACTTTATAAAGCTCGCACCTGTGTATTCATTGTGTGTAACTTCCTGTAATGTCACCAAGGAATGGCCTTTGCTTGTGTTTCCCAGTGGGGTGATGGTATCTTGGGTGGTATTTATGGCTTAAATTTATGAATGGAACCACAAAAGTTTGGCTCTGGGTATTTATTTATTTATTTATTTCCTGTTTCATTTGTGGCTTAAAGAGAGGCATGGGGTCTTAGTCACCACACAGGCGGGCTTCTGTGGCCCCAGAGAGTCCATGAGAGGACTAGAACTTAGTCCTGAGTTTCAGAGAGAGCCTGCGTCAGCCTGGAGCCCTCTTTAAGATATTAAAGGGTTTTGCAATAACTCCCAAATAGGAACCTACAAGACGCCTCCGATTCCTGGGGCTGGGGCCTGTGTGCCTGAGATACAGGGATCCTGCCAGGTTCCAGCTGCTTGGACGGGGCCCCCCCCCACCCTGAACCTTCTGAATTATTGAGGCCAGGCCCCTGCCCCCAGCCCCATCGCTGCTCCCTGACCACCTGTGACACTTCAAAGCTGCTTATGAATAATTTTCCATATTAATAAGCCTGTGGGCTCCTGCCATGTATTCAGAGTTGACTACGTGGCTCACATAGACCAGACAGCGTGGTAGGTTTTTAAGGATTTTATTCTGTGAGAAAAATGCACAGGAGAGTAAGAGCTCTGTTAAGGGGAGAAAGAGGAGTCTCGAAGCTAAGCTGGTCCATACCAAGCAGAGAGCAGACCAGGAGCAAGCCGCGTGGAGCAAGCAAGTGTATGGTTGGAGAAGCAAACACAGAGAGCAGGCTGATAGGAAGCAAACACAGACAGCAGGCTGATAGGCGTGGGGCCACAGGGGAGGGCCCATCGTGTGTGGTCCCGGCCTTTTATTTACTCCGAAACAGGGAGTGGTTATGTCTGATTGGCAGGTGGGGGTACAGGTGGGGTCAGGTAGGGGCATGAGGTCACACAGGGGGCGTGGTCGTCCAGCTCACAAACCTAATCAATTTTGTCCTCTCTGCCTGCCTACACTGTTGGCCTTGGATGTGTTACAAGTGTCAGATCCGTGACAAATCCAGAGAGGTGAGGCGAGGTCTCTGTTCCCAGCAGTATTTCCTGCAAGGCAGGGCTGGGATCAGAATCTGCATGCCAGCTGTGATGACTTCCACACTGCCAACTCCTTCAGCCAAACACAAAGAAAACAAAGTCAACTATGACAAAATCATCCCAGCTAAGACAAAGTCAACCCGAGGCTCAGCACCACCACGTCGTAAGTCTTCAGTTGCTGGGTCATTCAGTCAGTCAACTAATGATTGTGAAATATCTTCCTGAATGCAGGTGGAAAGGTTAGAAAAGGTTCAGGTGGAGGTCTCCGGGATGCTGTGTGGTTATCTGCGGCTGTGTCACAACCGACCTGGCTCAGCGGCTAACATCAACAGTAAATGTCCATTAGCACACCCAGCTCTGAGGGTCAGGAGCTGGAGGCCAGCGGAGCTCTGTGTTCTGACTTGGGGGTGAGGCCGTAGGCAGGGGCTTGGCCCGGGCTGCCAACGACTGCAGGGCGTCCAAGGTGGGTCATGAGGAGCTGGCAGCTTGGTCTGGCTGCGAACAGGAGCCGTGTAGCTGTGTGCGTAGGTTTACAGGAGTGTCCTCATCGCCTGGTGCGTGGCTGTCCCTGGAGCGAGTGAGCCAGGATTAAGCCATGGAAGGAGCACTCGAGGGCATGGGCAGAGACACGGGCACAGCTGGAGACTGGCTGTCTGCAGAGGCCAGGAGCTGCCTGGAGTTGGAAGAGGACGTGTGTGGCACGTTGAGGGGAGGAGGCGGCCTGTCGTGTGTGGATTTCCAGTTGCTGAGGTCGAGGGCCAGGGTAGTGGGTAGGGAAGGGCACTAGGAACATTGGGGCCGAGCAGCAGCAGGTGTCAGTGTGTTCCGGTGACACAAGGGGGACCGTGTGGCTGGAGCACAGCGTGGTATTTGGAAGGAGGCTGGGGCCTGTGAGATCTGAGAGCCGAGCTCGGGGATCTGGACTGTCTGTGGCTATTAGCGATGAGTCCTGGGGGGTTTGTAAGCAGGTGAGTCGCAGGATCGTCGGCGCATTGGAGCCCCGCTTTGTGAGCTGTTGTGTTTCCTCTTCCCTTTTGTCCCCAGTGTCATCTAGGAGTCAACTCTCGTGTCTACAGTTCTGCAGCGCTTCTGCCCAAGTGCCTTGACCACAACTGCCTTGCGCTGTTTGATTTTTCATGTATTTGTCTTGTTATCACAAATAGATTACAGGGGCCAGAGGACTAGTCTTTATCTGCATCATGTTTGCCCCACCGTGCCATATCCAGTAAAGTTGCTCACTGGGTGGACGAAAGCAGCCAGTGACCCTATGTGTGTTCAGCCACTGTTTCTGGCCAGTGGTGCCTAATCTACAGTTTAGCATTTTTCAAAGGAGAGAGTGAGTGCAGTGGATTTGATTTATGCACATGGAAAAAAGTGTTCACAAGTGATTCTGTGTGCTTGGCATTTGCCAAAATATTTTTAGGAAACATTGAATAATAATCTTATTTTTAAAACCCCAGGGATTATTTTCAGCTTCAAAGAGAGTTCTTATTTTGCCTAAATCAGGCTAGTGGAACAGTAACCGACTGGAGCCTGGAGGAAGGACCACTGTCATGTCTGAACAGCATAAGTTCAGCCTCTTCATGCACATGGAAGATGTTTGTGGAGCACAACTTGTGGTTTGGACTGGAGGCGGAGCTTTGTCCCCTTCCTCCTCCTCCTCAGATTGAATGACATCCCTGTTGTCTATGCATTTTCTTTGATCGTGTAAGCATTTGACTCATGAGGTAGCTTCAAAAATGATGGGGACTCGTGGTCTCAAGCAAGCAAAGACATTTTTGCTTTGTTTCTTGAAAATCTCCTCATGCTAAAAAAGTAAAACCCAGGAATGCAAGCTGTGTCCTCATAACCCTTGGAGGCCTCTGTGTCCTTGAGCCGCACCGGTTGTGCAGAGAGGAGCTCCTGGAGGGGTGGCCAAGGAGTTCACAGAGTAAAGGGGTGAAGTGGGGGACCAAGCGCCTATGGGTGGGGAGAGTATGGGATGGGACAGGAAGCAGGGCACCTGCTCGAGGCATCTCAAGGAGGCTCGGAAGGAGGGTTCTCAAGATCCAGGGCATGGCGTGGATTTGGGGGTGAAAGTCCCCAGCAGCAAAGGGGACCCCAGAAGCACAAGGCAGGGAGCTCCCGCAGCTCTGGCCCATGGAGAAGCCAGGCCAAGGGGAGTGAGGGAGGAGGGCTCCAGGAGCTTACAGAGAGGAAGAAGGGAAGAGTGAGAAGCCCTGGGTTTGGATGCCATGTCTGTCGGCGTCTGTGTCTAGACTGCAGATCCTGGTGCATCAGTCAACGTCTTTGGGTATGTGTTCTTTGGTTTTTTTGAAGGTCCATTCAGGCTCGTCTCTGTGAATCTGTTGGGTAGAGAGCCAGCAGTTCTACTTCCAGACATCCACCCAAGAGAAATGAGGCCCGTGTCCACTCAGGTGCTTAGTTGGAAGTGCGCCTAGAAGCATTTCACATACCAACCAAAAAGTGGGAACAGCCCCAGGAGCCACCAGTTCGTGAATGGGTAACAGAACATGGGAGCTTTACTCAGTGGTGCGATGAAAGTTTGTACCCGGTACAACCTGGATGAAAACCATGCCAAGTGAGAAAAATCAGACACAAAGGACAGTGTATTCTGTGATTCTGCTTATGTGACGGGTTGGCAAGATGTTGGTTATCATTGAGTCTGTAAAGGTAACAAGTGGGTCAGCGGCTGCCCAAGGCTGTGGTGAGGTGGCCACTGTGAGACACTGGGATGCTCTTTTCCAGTACCTGGGTTTCTCTGTCTGGCCCAGCACAGTGCCCTCCAGGTCTGTCCGTGTTGTCACAATGGCAGGATTCCTTCCTTCTTGTTTTATTTTTGAAATTTGTTTGGATAAGACAATATTGTACATGTTTACTGTATATGTAGTGTACGTTTATAGATGTTGTAGATATCTGTATCTGCTTAGTGTGATGTCTTCCAGGTTGATCCATGTTATGGATGACAGGATTCCTTCTTTTCTAAGACTAAATAGTATTCCCTTGTGTACTAGACCTTGTGTGTGTAGATATTTTTAAAATTGTGTAATACTGTTTAATTTTGTTTAATTTTTAAGTTTGCTTATTTGAAAGAGAGAGAGGGAGATGAGAGAAAGAAAGAGAGAGAGCGATCTTCCATCCACTGGCTCCCTCCTCAAAAAACCACAATGGCCAGGGCTAAGCCAGGTTGAAGCCAGGAACCTGTAACTCTGTCCAGGTCTCCCACATGGTCTCCCAGGCACATGGGCCATCTTCCAGTGCTTTCCCAGCCTCATTAGCAAGGAGCTGGATTGGAAGTGGAGGAGGCACTAACTGGCACTTACATCGAATGCTCGTCTCACGGGCAGTGGCTTAACCCAGTGCACTGCAGCACTGGCCCATGTGTAGATCTTTCGTACTTGGGCCTTGTACGTGTGGGCCACGTTTTCTTTATCTCGTTGGGATGGTTAAATGTTCTAAAATTTCAGCTGTAGTGGTTGTTCTGCAGCTCTGCCCTTGCCCCTAATCAGTGAGTTATTGACTTAAAATTATAAATAAATCATTTCTCAATACAATGTGAGGGATAAGAGGTGACAGACAAGGAAGAGAAGGCAGAGAGCTGTAAATGCAGCAGGGATGGCAGTAAGTTGACTGATAAAGTAGCTGATGGGTAATGAGAGTTCATCATATTCTGGTTTCTGCTCCAGTGTGTGTTTAAAAATCTGCATAGTAAAAATAATTTGCAGAGGATGGCAAGCCCACTATTTTGTGGATGTAACTCGCAGCATGTGTCTAACATTTTACAGTGGTGAATGTTCTGGCAGTTGGGGGCATCATTTGACCTTCATTGAAAACAAACACATGGTATAGCAAGTCACTCTCTGTGTTACCTCTTGTCAGTATCTCAGCAGGAATGTGAGAAAATCGTGGTAATCATATCATCAGAAAGGAGGTTAAGCGGTTTTTTGAAATGTTCAGTTATTTGAAAGGTAGAGAGAGGCAGAGTTGCTTCATCTGCTGGGTCACTCCCTAAGTGCCCACAACAACCAGGCCTGGGCCAGGTCGAAGCTGGGAGTCAGAAACTCAATCCGGGTCTCTTGTGTGGGTGGCAGGGACCCGCGTACGTACGCCACCGCCTGCTCCCTCCCCTCGTGCACATCAGCAGGAAGCTGGAATTGGGACAGACGCCCAGGCACTCTGATGTGTCCTAACCATTGCTCCAGGAATTTGCATCCTGTTCAGCGGATTGTGTTCAAGTAAGAGTGATGCGTGTTAGAATTAAAATTAAAATGAGGTTTTCTGCAATATGGCGAACCGTGAGCCTTACAAACACAGACTGGACAGCGTCATGATGGTGCTCTGCGTTACTGACTTCTCTGTGACGGACACGCAGAGGTGGCGCTGCGTTGCTGACATGGTCTGCTGTCAGCGGGGAGTGTGGGAGGGAGCGTTGCCCTCTTGCTTGGCTTACCACTCGTCCATGGGTTTGTTTCCCAACTCATCACAACCCACATTCTTTTTTTTTTTTTTAACGAATTATTTATTTATTTGAAAGTCAAAGTTACACATAGAGAGAAGGATAGGCAGAGAGAGAGAAGAGAGAGAGAGAGAGGTCTTCCATCCGCTGGTTCACTCCCCAGATGGCCACAACAGCCGGAGCTGTGCCGATCCGAAGCCAGGAACCAGGAGCTTCTGCCTGGTCTCCTGTGCTGGTGTAGGGGCCCAAGGACTTGGGCCATCTTCTACTGCTTTCCCAGGCCATAGCAGAGAGCTGGATGGGAAGTGGTGCAGCCGGGACTCGAACCGGCACTTGTATGGGATGCTGGCACTGTAGGCTGTGGCTTTAGCCGCTGTACCACAGCGCCAGCCCCATAACCCACATTTTGAAGAAGGAGTTTTATGTCCTCATTTTGCACTGGAGGAAGCAGAGGCACAGCGAGGCCGACTCAGTTTGTGAGCCCAGGAGGCCGGTCAATGTTCATGCTGGGCTGCATCCCTCTGGGTCTGTGCTCATGCCCCTTTACTCCCTGGTTGCACTGGAGCATGGTGTCTGTTGAAGGCTGCAGCCTGACCTCCATGATTCTCTGCCTTTATTGACTGTGTCTCAGTCCGTTTTCTGTTGTGGTAACAGAACACTTGAGATGGGGTAATTCGTGAGGAATAGGAGCTGATTTAGCTTGAAGCCCCGGAGCGTGGCACTGGCGTCTCATGGTGCTCCATCACAGCATGGCAGGGGGGCGGTTCATAGCGAGACAGAGCCAGGGCCAGCCCCAGTCTCATCTCCTCCTCTCAAAAAGCTGCTGATGCCATGGAGGAGCTCACCCTTGGAACCCCGTCTGACCCTCCTTGTCCTCCAAAGAATCCACCAGCACAGACTGTTAACAAGAGAGTTTGGGGATTAGGTTACCAGGATGGGAACCCTGGGAGGACACCCTCAAACCACGGTGGAACCCACACGGGAAGGAGGTAGGAAAGAGGTGGGGGATGTTTCCTGGAGTAAGAACCCTCAGTGTGGATACCAGTGAAGGCAGTGAGTATCCCCAAGCACAGTTTTGGGGCTGCCTCTTGCTAAGTCATGATGGATGGATCCAAGCTTTGATTTGACCATAGTGGAGACAGTTGTTTGGAATTCAGAACTCAGATCCTCATTTATTTATTCTCAGGATTATCTGAGGTCTCCTACCTGGTCTCCCAGCTTCCACTCTGCTCTTGGACTTGCCACCAGACAGCTGTGTCGCTTCCTCTCCTAGCAGCTGTCCCACATGGCCCTGCACTGCCTACAGACTGAAGTGTGCAGACCGCCACCGACTTATTTCACGCGTTTTACTAGACTTTGGTGTTCCCCACTGAGCGCCGTGTGCTCGGACTGTCTGGGGTTTCCCTCGGTGCCTCCGCCTCGGTGCACTGGCTGTAATTCCCTTGTCTTTCTCACCACTGACCAGCTCCTCTGGAGTCTTCAATGCCCTAGTAAGACCTCATCTCCAGGCCTCTCTTGGCAGAGTCTGCTCTGCTTTCTCCAAATTTTCACGACACTTTGCAGACCTGGGTTGTGCATGGTTTTGTTGGTGGCTGCATGCCCCAGCTCCTGCTGTCTGCACACCTTGGAGCCCCACCTTTAAATCCCATCAGCCAAGTCTGTGTCTGGCACATGGTGGGCCCCCGGGAATGTGGCTGGTGCTGTGGCTAGATGGCATACAGACTTAAACCCCAAAGTTGTAAGTGGATGGGACTGTGAGCATGGAAGCTTAACCCAGTTATGGCACCTAGGAGCTGGGCCTAGTGGGTCCTTGATCGTTGGGCCATGACCCTGGAAGTAGGCAGTTCTTGGGAGTTGGTTCTAAGGGCTGAGTCAGGTCGACCGTCTTTGCTTCCAGCTCACCGCATGGTTGTTTCTCTGTACGTGTGCTGCCATCACCATCCACCACCCTCACCACGTGTTTAATGGATGGGGCCGCCCAATCTTGGGCTGTGGACTTCCAAAACCACAAGCCAAAATAAAATTCCCTCCTGCCTAAGGTGCTCCTGTTGGATGTTTGATATGGTGCTGAAAAGCTAATAAAGGTAGAATGAACTTTTCCATAGAACATTGGTGTGTGATTTTTGAAGTGAAATGTCTTACAGACAAAAATACATCCAGAAAGTCTGCTGTATATTAAAAAAACAAGAAAGGAAACTGACATGGAAATATTGAAGCATATATTCATAATGTTCCCTAAGTGTGGGCCTGTTAACACTCTAAGAGACAACCCCAGTACTGAGTTTATAACAGCCACACCCACTTCTGCACTCCCAGGTCTCATCTGACTTTTGTGTGTGCATTTTGGGGAAGATGTGGGAGAAACAAGGTCTAGGAACTGATGGGTAAGACAGGTGTTCCTACACATTTTCTAGTTTATCTTCAGAAAAGAAGGCGCCAGTGAGTTGACGTAATTTCTAAGTTCCCATCAAGCTCTGAAATATCGCTAGTTGTTTCGGTCAACACTTTTTAGCAAATAAGAGAAAAGGAGGAGGGGTTATTCACTCACTGCATGTGTTGAATCCCAGGATCAAATTTGGTTGACCTGTTTAGGGTCATGTTGGCCAGTGCATTGAACTCGACCTTCCAGCCACCTGCTGTATGCAGGTTCTAAGGCACAGGTTTCCCGTAACTGTTCACTGGCGTTTGAGGAGCTGGAAGGTCCCTGTGCTCTTGTGACTGTGCCCAGAAGCTTGCAATCCAAAGGAGGTAATCGAGAATTTTGGACTGGAGACAGGGGTGAAAGAACACCGCAGTTTCTTTTCTCCTCTACTTCTGGTGTGTTTCCTGCTAGGCACTGGGGAAATCTTAAAAGCAAAAGCCCGTCTTGCTGTGGGAAGGGTGAGTGGAACAAGACTTGTTTTCTGCCTGAGAACCAGGAGGTGCTGAGCATATGGGATCTTCCTGAGTCTTCCTCACTCCCACCCCCCAGGGGTGTCTCTAAGTGGACTTTGCATGAGCTCATCCATGGGGCGTGGCTCACCTGACCATCATCTTTTCATCAGTGTTAGCTGGCCCAGCACACTCATTTCCATTCTTAATTAGCACTTAAAGCTATGATCTAGGCTGAATCAGCCGCGAAAGCAAAGCAAACAACCCTCCCCTCCAGCCGCAAACAGCAAAGCAAAGCAAAGCAGCTTATTCTTCGCAGCGCGCTGTGCCTGCACTTTCTCCCCGCCGCGTCAGCATGGCAGGGCGACGCTTCCTAATGGGGATTCCCCACTCCGGGCAGCCACTCGATGCTGCGATTGTTACACTTCAGCCACTCAGTCCGTCATCTCCGCCTTCGTCCATTTGATTTCATTCCGTTGTTTGGACAGATCCATCACATCCGCCCCCTCTCTCCTCTGGGAGAGCCCCCTTTGCCATGCCCTGCTGCCCTGCAGAGCAAAACCACACACCAGGCAATTGAGAAGGTGGAGCCCGGCTTCCCGATGGATTTCTTTGGGAGAGCAGTGTGCAGCCAGTGTAAACATTCCGGCGGGGTAGAGTGGCTGGGCTTTCCATTGCCCACGCTGGTGAGGTCGTGAACAATTCGCTCACTTCAGAGAGCCTCGTGCTTTGTCTCAGCGTGTGCCGCCGTCCACTTGCAGATAACCAGTTTGGAAGCCAGAGGCTTGGGTCCCAGGTCCCCAGGACAGCAGGTCTCGCAGTGCTTCCTCCACTTTCCCCCCTGTACTCTCGCTGCCACAGACAGGGTAGCAACACCGTGAGCTCAGGGCTCAGAGGCACAGCGCGTCTTTTTGGCCAGCAAAGCTGATCATCTTGACTAGGAGCTCAGAGCCCCGAGCTTTCTCTCCCGTCACGTGGGCAGCAGGGCTGAAGGAGTAGTCTGGGAGCTCGCCCTTGTGAAGGCACAGAACCCAGGATGGTTCGTGCATGCATCAGATCTGTGGAACGGAGAAGAGAAACTGGCTGGGCTCAAGTCTTCTTCCTGCAGCCACGGGAGGAGGAGGGCAGGAGGGGCCCCTCCCAGCAGTGCCACAAGGCTCCCCTGCCAGACGACCTTGCCCGTCACGTGGTCTAGGTGAGCTCAGCAGGGAGACGCAAGCACGAAACAGCCCCTCGAGTTTCTGGAACCTTGCGCAACCGCTTCCCCCCATTGTTGGAGGCTGAAATATTTCGCCTAAGTAAATGGACCAGATAGGGCGTTCCGAGCTCCAAGTTCCACGGTTTCAGTAGTTGGAGTGGAAATTTCCTCCACCTTTTCGCTCTGTGTCTTCTCAGCTTTAATGGAGAGACCGCCAGCCCGTGACTTCCTCCCCAGGGCCCCAGAGATTCTTTGAAGAGACAAATGCAGTCACACCGCAGCTGGTCAGTCTCAAAGGCTCTCGGGGTCAAGTTCAAGCTCCTTCACCTGAGTCCAAAGCTGGGTCTTGTCTGGCTCCCCAGCCTCGTCTGCCCCTCCTCTGTGCTCCAGCCGTTCTGAGCATCCCTCCCTCTCTCTCTCTCTCTCTCTCTCTCTCTCTCTGTCTCTCAATATTTATTTATTTGAAAGTCAGTTACACTGAGAGAGATGGAGAGGCAGAGAGAGAGAGAGAGGTCTTCCATCCGCTGGTTACTCCCCAGTTGGCCGCAATGGCCAGAGCTGTGCCGATCCAGAGCCAGGAGCCAGAAGCTTCTTCCAGGTCTCTCACAGAAGTGTAGGGGCCCAAGGACTTGGGCCATCTTATACTGCTGTCCCAGGCCACAGCAGAGAGCTGGACTGGAAGTGGATCAGCCGAGACTAGAACCGGCACCTATATGGGATGCCGGCACTGGAGGCCGACCGCCATCTTTCTTATTCTCTGAACCTGACGCGTCATTCTCCTGCCTGGGCTCCTCGCGGCTTCAGCCGCCGCCCCTTGGACTTGGGTTTGGGATGCTCCCAGGCAATCCCTGGTGCCGACACTCCCAATGCGTGTGCCGAGGATTGGTGTCCTCTGCCATGGCTGTGGATCTGCTGGCCGCCTCTGCACCTGCGGCTGCCGTGTGTTGAGCAGGTCCCGAACACTGGGCGGTTACTGAGGGTTTTACTTGTGCTGCCTTGTTTAATCCTTACTGCCACACTTGGCAGTCGATGCTATTATGTTTTCCACTTCTAAAGCTGGGTAAACTGAGTCACAGGACCGTGTGCAGCTCTTGCCACTGCCAGCTGGCAGAAATCAGATTTGCTGCTAGGCTCGCTGGCGCCATGGCCTGGTTTGGGCAAACAGCGGACACCGGGTTTAAGAGACAAACAAGCTGTGAATAACAGTGACGTGCTGTGAGCTCCATGAGACCTGGGGATCTGCAGCAGGGGGTTGTTGCCTCAGAGTGGCTGTGACAGTCCTCTGTCTGCTTGGCGGGCTCCTCAATGTGGGTTATCAGATCCTGATGGAATCCTGATAATCTCTTGTTGATCGCTAAGAAAAATCTGTATTGTCTTTGTGTTTGAACACAGGCTGGATTGCTGGAGGCACAGGGCTCGTGGGTGTTGGTGGGGTGGGCAGATGTAGGGGTGACCGGCACAGGTGGTGGTGATAGCCACAGTGACCGACTGCCTGCTGTCTCGTGGACAGACCCCTTCCACCCTGCACCCCGAATCCTGGGCTGAATGCAGTGCAGTCCACGTGGTTGCTGTCTTGTTGGAAAGCTGAGCGAAGACCGTAATGACAGGAGCCCACTCCCATCAGATGGAAGCCGTGTGACTCCCCGTTTCTTTCTCGGGATGACTTCTTGTCAAGGATGCTGTCCTTTTGGAAGTTACTTTCAGTTATCCTCTCCATAAGTGTATCTTCGTTTGTTTTGATATGAATTGATGTGAGTGATGAATTTCCCAAACTCCAGCTGCCTGGGGCAGAATGGAAAAGTCCCGAGGGAGCAGCGATGTGATTGTCATCTCTGAAAAATGACACATAATTAAATCATTTACACGTGAGTCAGTGCAGTCTGCCTTCTGTCGTAATATAAAGAGGAAAATAATAGCACGCCACTTGGAGGGAGGAGGGCGGTGAGCCGAAATCGGAACGACGGGCACGTGGTGTTGAATGTGGGTTCCGGTGCTGTGAGCTCCCAGCTGCAGGTCACTGAGCCGTCTACGCGAGCTCATTTACCAAAGGACACAGAAGGGTTCAGAAAACACAGAGTAGCTTAAAAAAGTCCCGGGGGTCGTGCTTGTAGGGGTTCCTCTCCTCCAGCGTGAACTGACTTTGCAGACAGCCTGTGTCTTGGTTGAGTGTCTTGGGAAAGGTGCATATTTTCTGGTTCCCTAAGAGGGGCTAGAATTCTCCAGCTTTTGTTTCTGCTCCTCACAACTATTAAAATATAGTTTTTAATTGCTGAAGATCTAGCTCTCCTGTAGGAGCCATAGCATCAATTCTAGCATTAAAAGGCACGTGGAACAAAATTTGTTCAACTGATGTGCCCCAGATCTCCTTTTTCCACGTTACAAAGGTTACCATTGCTAGGCCTCACCCTCCGAGTGACAAGTGACAAACAGTGAGATCACGATCGCCCAGGCCTCTGGGATGTGTGTGCAAGCCGCTTCGCCTTTGGCCTGCCTGGCCCAGGGGGATCTGCATTTTGACCAAGGCTTCTGGTGGCTCCAGCAGGAGGCCCCCAAGTTCCTACCCTCTGCAGGCGCTCAGGGCTCCTGCTGACCTGGGCCCAGGACCTGGCTCTTTGCCTCTGACCACCCTGTGGTGCAGGTGCCCTGGGCCATGCCGCAGGCTGTCTCCCTGGCCAGCCCCTAGAGAAGGAGCACACTGGGCTGTGCCTCACAGCCCATTCTCCTCAGGACTGCACTCCCTCTGCCCCAGCGTGGACACCACCCTCTGCCATCCTGCAGACCTTGCCCTAGTGAGCCAGAAACAGGGAGCAAAGCTCTGCAGGTGCCCATGGTCTCTTAGCTGACCCCTTCTTTGATCCTTGCTTTTCCTATGAAATAATGTTTTTTTTAAAAAAGGTATTATTTATTTATTTGAGAAGTAGAGTTAGAGAGGGAGAGACAGAGGGAAAGGTCTTCCATCCTCTGGTCACTTGTCAAATGGCTGCAACAGACAGAGCTGAGTCAATTCGAAGCCAGGAGCTTCTTCCAGGTCTCCCACACAGTGCAGGGGTCCAAGGACTTGGGCATCTTCCACTGCTTTCCTGGGCCATAGCAAAGAGCTAGATCAGAAAAGGAGCAGCCGGGATTTGAACTGGTGTCCATATGGGATGCTGGCACCACATGTGGAGACTTGGCCTACTGTGCCACAGCACTGGCCCCAAAATAAACGTTTTTATGAACAAAAAGTCTCCAGGGAGTAGTTTTCCCAAAAGGCTTGGCCTGCAGTGGGTGCCCCCTTTTAGCGGCCTGGGACAACTTCTGGGTTGTTTTCCCAGAAGTGGTAAGTATACAGGGAAGCACCTCAAACCTGGAGAAAAGATGTGGGGTTAAGTAAAACTGAGCAAGATAACAGTTTAGAGTGATCTATTTTTAAAATTTTTATTTTTTATTTGCTTGAAGGACAGACACACAGAAACACACAAGTGCACGCAAGTGCACAGAGAGAGATCTGCAGTCCACTGGTTCACTCCCTGAATGGCTGCAGGAGCCAGGGCTGAGCCAGGCTGAAGCCAGGAGCCCCATAACTCCATCTGGGTCCCCCACACATGTGCCAAGGAAGCTAGAGCCTAAGTACATGAGCCATCACTTGCTCTCCCCTAGGGAGCAAAACAGCAGGAAGCTGGAATTTGGAGGCAGAGCTAGGGCTCAGTCCCAGGGCATCCCAAGCAAATGCCTGCCCCTCTTCTTCTGTGGTGTAGACATGAACAGCTTCTGGAAATGTTCTTTGCGTGTTCAAGACTGAGTATTTTATACATATAGTCGCAAATAGGGCCCTGTCACTCCATTTAACGTGCTGCCATTGACTGCATAGTGCTCCCCAGTTTCAATGTTAAGAAATGAAGAGACATGGATTTTACTGTTGATCACATCCAGAAAGTCACTCTTCTGAGACCCGCTGCTTTTTACATTAAATATTTTGAACACCAGTGAGCCCATGGGAGCCAAGAGAGAGATCCACATTGTTCTTTTTGTCCTGTGGAATTCTGTATTGCGAGTTTGTCAGACATGTATCAGTCCACAAAAATAGGTCGATTTCCAAAATCGCCCCTCGTGCCTGTTTGTTGTTCGCAGGCTTCCTCTAGGTTATGTTAATACTGCGGGAGATGTCCATGTGTCTCTGTCAGTGCATGTGAGCAATTCTGTTTGTAAGGTAAGCTCTGGGTGCACACACAATATGTTTTGGAACAACTTCTGTAAAACTTTCAGTGGCACCTGTGGTTTTCAGTGTTAGGTGGGATCCGAACAGCTTTGGTCCTTTGTAGAGCGAGGTTTCTGGAAGGGCTGCTGGGTACCTGTTCACCGCTCAGTTCTCCAGTTCTGAGACGTGCGTTTTTCACGTCGTAACCATTGTCCACTGGGGCGGCAGCGTGGAACGGCCGTGTACAGGTGGCGTCCCAGTCTTTGACCCAAAGAGCGTGCTATGAAATGGTGCATCTCCCCTCCGGTGGCATTCCAGAATCAAGGGTGTGCATACCTGTGTCTGCCAGGGTGTGTGTGGAAGTTATTCTAACTAAGTGCTTTCCCACGGGGGCCGGCTTGGCTGCTGCCCTGTGCTCCTCAGGAGCCCATTCCACAGCAACCACGTCAGCAGCTGCACCTGCGGAAACCGTAGCGTCGGGTTCCTTAGAGCAACAGAGCCGGTTGTTAAGGCTTGGCACGCGTTACGTCGTGCATCTGCCCCATCCGATGGTTGATAACAAAATAAGCCGTTCAATGAAGGTGCAGAGCAGGGAGGCATGCTGGAGTCACTTCGGGATAGCTTTGCACCGCACCGCGGCTCCCACCTGCAGACTCCCCGAGGGCCTGCGCCCCGCTTCCCAGGGGCGTGGCCTCTGTGGCTTCGCCCTCTTCCCCCATCCTCCCTTTAGGTCTGCCTGGGCTGGAAGCCTGTGTTTGTCTCTGCTCCCTGCCGCCTCCACCCTGTTTCCCCGGCTGCCGGCTGTGTGTGTCTCTTCCCATCACCTCTGCTCCCTGCCAGGCTATTCCTGCATCTTACTTAAACAGTCGGCACTTAATACGTGCCCTTGGCTGCGGTGCTCTTTCCTTGAGACTCTTCTGACAGTGCGTTGGGAGGGTGTCTGCGCAGGCGGGGGTCCTGGGGGTGGAGGAGGGGGCCCCTGGGCGTGTTCTCCCTTGGGCTGTCTGTCACATGCCTTGTGATAAAACTGTGCTGCTGTTGCTGTTAGCCATCACCTGGTCCAGGAGGAGACAGTTATTGACATTTTCGGTTGCCTTTTGTGAAAGGCAAAGATCAGAGACATTTGCTGCTGCTTCCTCCCGGCTCAGACCGCAGTTTCCTTCCTCCCCGTTCAAAGCCCTGCGGCAGCCTCGGTTTGCGACTTTCTCACCCAGTGAGAGGACGATAATGCTACAGGGCCAGAAGGAAATGCAGCAGATGGAGGCCCCTGGGGCGTGTCTCTGCACCTCTGAACCGACATCCTTTTGGGTGCCTGCTTTGTTCCTGTTTTTTTTTTTTTTTTTTAAGATTTATTTATTTATTAGAAAAGCAGAGTTAGAGAGAGGGAGCGAGGTCTGCCATCCAATGGCTGGGGCTGAGCCAGTCTGAAGCCAGAAGCCAGGAGCTTCTTCCGGGTCTCCCACGTGGGTGCAGGGGCCCAAGCACTTGGGCCATCTTCCACTGCTTTCCCAGGTGCAGCAGCAGGGAGTTGGATTGGAAGTGCAGCAGCCGGGACTCGAGCCGGCGCCTGTGTGGGATGCCGGTGCTGCGGGCTGAGGCTTACCCAGCTGCACCACGGCATCGGCCCCTGTTCCTGTTAGAGTTGAGGTTCTCCTTGTTAGATTCCACCTTGTCTTTGGTTGTGCACCCTTTGGGGAGTGTGAGGAAAGCTGCAGGGGTAAGGTCCAGGACCCAGGGCGGCCGTGACACCGTCCAGCACCTTCTCCAAGAATGAGTCCCTGTTTGAGTGCTGTGGTCACGACTGACCTCTCAGGACAGCGGTGCAGGCGAAGAGCAGAGGAAACAGACTAGAGCCGGGGCACCAGTGAGGCCTCGGACGCCCACCCCAGACGGCTGTCCTGCCCTGCTCGGGGATCACTGCCTTGGCCTCAGCCGTGGCCTGCAGGCGACTGTCCTGCGGCGAGTTCAGTTCCTGGGAAGGAACTCAAGAGCCCCCTTCCCCCGGGCCCTCTGTGCAGAGGCCCCCTAGCGGAGCAGGGAGGGCTGAAGTGCCCGCGGTCAGAGGCAGACACCGCTCTGAAATGGATTGTGTGGTCCCCTGTGATCCTATGTGCCCCTCTCTACCCCTCCTCATCTTAGTGGGAAGCCACAGGGTCACAGTGAGCAGCTGTACCGCCATGGCCTCACTCCTGAATCAGACAGCAGCCCCCTGGGCCCGCCCCTCACCTCTGCCAAGCTCCAGAGCACAATGCCCCGGCCTGGGTCCAGCTTCTGTCTGCTGGTTCCCTCCCCACACACCCACAATGGCCAGGACTCCATCTGGCCTTCCCTGTGGGTGGCAGCGACCCACCTACTTGAGCCCCTCCCTGCTGCCTCCCAGGGTCTGCATCAGCCGGAGGCTGGAATCGGGAGTACAGTCGGGACTCGAACCCAGGCATTCTGGTATGGGATGCAGGCATCCCAAACATCAGCGTAACGTCCAATGCCCATTCCAAGTGCACCTTTTTCTCTCAACAGTGATTAGCAGGAGCAGAGTGAGATGACCACGAGGGGGTCTGGAAGGTGCTCACTCTCGGGGAGAGGCACAGGCTCCGGTTTGTGGCCCTTGGGCAGCAAGCAAAGGAATACAAGCGCACTTGGGCCTGGGGCCCTCCTGGCTGTCTGCAGTCTCACTGGTGACCTCTGTGGGGTGACAAAAGACCTTCTCTGTCCTGTTTCTGCCCTGCCCCTGAAGAACCACTCCCCCCTCTGAATTCTCTTTCTGCCACCTCCTTTCCACTCCACGTTTTCTCCTGGACTCTTTGCACTGGGCTTTGCATAACAGGTTTCGCAGTGTAGTTTGGACTCCTGAGAACAGCTCTAGCTGATAACCTTGTGGTCCTAGCTCAGGATCAGAGTCAACAGAATTCTTATCGGGGACATTTCAGCAGGAACCCAGGTGTTGTTGTCAGGGAAGATGTTGGGCACGAGCAGAACAGGACCAGGTCTGTGTGCTCGGAGATGCCGTTTCACACTTATTCAATAGGCAGAGTTTGATAAGGCCCGGGACTGGAAAGAAAGTAGGCAAACATGCTGATTAGATTGTAGATTGGTGTGGCCTTTCTGGGGAGGTCTGGCAATAGGTATTACAATATAAAACACAGGTACCTTTTGACTCAGCAGTTCTTCTTTTAGGAATTCATTATTAGGGTGTAATTGCACACATACACATATGAGGGTGCTTTGTAAAACTTCATGGAAAATGGAATTAAATTTTGAGGGACAGACACTGTGATGCAGTGAGTTAGGCTGCTGCTTGGGACACTCATGTCCCATAGTGGAGAGCCTGGGATGGTGTCCTGCCTCCACTTCCAGTCCAGCTTCGAGCTAATGTGCAGCCTGGGAGGCAGCAGGTGGTGGCTTAAGTGGTTGGGTCCCTGCCACCCATGCGGGAAACCTGCATGGGGTTCCTGGCTCCTGGTTTGGCCTGGCCCAGCCCTGGCTATTGTGGCCATTTGGCAGTGAACCAGTAGACAGAAGATCTCTCTCTCTCTCTCTGTCTCTCTCTCTCTCTCTGTCTCTCTCTCTCTCTGTCTCTCTCTCTCTCTCTCTCTTGCTTTCACTCTCTCGCTCTGTGTATCACTCTGTCTTTCAAATAAATAAATATTTATACAAATAAACTTAGTTCAGTGCCTAGCATACAGTAAGTAGTAAGTGTGCAGCGTGTTTTAATTTTTATAGAGAACACGTCTTACTTTTAACACTAGAGAAACCAAATTAAGCGATTTCGGTGGCAAGCTGTGGTCAGGCTAGGAAGCCTGTGTCCTTCTCCAGGTCTGAAGTGCTGCTGCCCACGGGGCAGGTCTGTTCTCAAGGAAGAGTGTGAACTTACAGAGTTTGAGAAGTAATGTGGACAATATAATAGTGCATACTGATATGGAAGTGATACAGAGAAATAAGACTATCAAAGGGCAGAGCAGCCTTTAGGTCACACAAAGCAATGAAATAGACACTGTGTGGGGTTGGTTTGTTTAACGATTTACTTATTTATTTGAAAAACAGAGAGTCTTATTTTCTTGACAGGCAGAATTAGACAATGAGAGAGACAGAGAGAAAGGTCCTCCCTCCGTTGGCTCACCCCCCAAACGGCTGCCACGGCTGGTGCACTGCACCAATCTGAAGCCAGGAGCCAGGCGCTTCCTCCTGGTCTCCCATGTGGGTGCAGGGCCCAAGCACCTGGGCCATCCTCCACTGCCTTCCCAGGCCACAGCAGAGAGCTGGACTGGAAGAGGAGCAATTGGGACAGAATCCGGTGCCCCAACCGGGACTAGAACCCGTGGTACCAGTACTGCAGGCGGAGGATTAGCGAAGTGAGCCACGGCACCGGCCGAGAGATCTTTTATCCACTGTTTTACTCCCCAAGTGGTTTTAAGGGCCAGGGCTGGACCAGGCCCAAGACACGAGCCAAATCTTCATGCAGGTCTCCTGTGTGGGTGTAAGAGCCCTGGGACTTGGGCCATCTTCTACTGCTTTCTCAGCCATTAGCAGAGAGCTGGCTGGGAAGTGGAGCAACCAGGACTTGAACCTGTGGCCGTATGGAATGCTGGCATTGAAGGTGGCAGCTTTACCTATGTCGCCACAATGCCGGCCCCCTGGATACACATCTTTAAGAGAAAATGAAGCAGATTAGGACCGTTGGCATGTGAAAAAAAAAAGGCTAATAAACTCAGGGCATACTTTTTCTGATTGTTAGTATAATCCTTACTTTGGCTTCCGGATTAGGAGTGGTTACATTGTATTAAGGTGGCCTCTGTGAAAATGCATATCCAACTGTACTGAAAGGGTGTTGTAGAGAGCTTTGTGTTTGTCAGTTTGCTGTGGAAAGAGCATTCAAAGCTGATAACTTACATTTTATTTCCAGACGTAAAAGCTCAAGAGGCAGTTATTTTTTTGAACAAGCCACAAACTTGATATAGCCTTATAGAAATCGTAAAGGCAGAGCTGGTTAGGGGCCTGGCGAGGGGGGGTGGAGAGTGGGGAGCAAGTGTTACTTTGGGGCCGCCACTGGCAGAGCTGCCAGACCCCCAGGCTTAGGCCCCCTAACAGGCCCATGTTTTATCCCATAGCTGTCCTGCAACAGGAACATACAGTGTTTGCTGACATGTAGAACTTTCTAGAATGAGAGCACTTTATTGACACCTTTAAGAACTCTGTTAAGGTTCAGAAGATCTCTGCTTTTTTGTTAAAACTTTTACATGATTTGAGACAGACTCAGCTACCCATGGTAGCCAAGGCTGAAGGGAGCAGCTCCCATGTGGGTGGAGAGCCATTGCCTCTCCCTCCCGGGATCTGAACTGGCAGGAAACTGGAGTGAGGGTCCAGTACTGGGAATGGATCCCAGGCTCTCTGCTGTGGGACGTGGGCATCTTAACTGGGGTCTGAATCGCTGTGCTAGATGCCAGCCCCATGCTTCTGTTAGGTTCTCTATGTGTGGAGCTGGAGCTCTCAGGTGGAGAAATTTCAGCTGGTGCCTGCAAATAGCATATCTCCGGCAGCTACCATTTACACGTATCCAGTGTAGCTGGCAGTGTGTGCTGAGGGCTGTGGTGTGGACCCAGGCATCGGGCCAGCAAAGAGCTTACTGTGCACGAGGCATTCCTGTGTTGGGTTTCGAGGTTACGGGACTAAGTGCGGTAAGTTAGTTTTCCGCGCTGTCTACAGAGTATAGCTTGTCCCGAGTGTGACTAGCACAGAGTGTAGCAGAGGCAGTGCAGTGTCGTATTTACGAACAGCTTGTGTCTCTCGTCCACACACACATCTCCCACCCAGGGGACAGAGAGAGAGAAAACAAAATATGGATACCGTATATCCTCTCAAGACACAGGAAATCTTCTATGCTAGCCCGACCCAAACCAGTGAGAACTTGAGACACTCAGAGGCGGCAGAGTTCACGTCACTGACTTATAGGTGTTTTTTAAAGTTTTTATTTTTTTGGAGAACTGGAGCGGTGATACCGCCTGTCAGTTCATCCTGGGCTTTGGAGCGAGAGAGCAGCAGGCCGAGTCCTGGCTTTGCCCGAGCCTCGGTGACTTCGCCGTGAAGCAGCCTCCACTTTCCAGCATGCTCTGGAGTCAGAGAGAGCGAGCTGGGTGCAGGTTACTGCTGGGGAGAGGAGGAACCGTGGCGTTGTGTGTCCGTGAGTATCTGCTGGCACTCAGCTGGCCAGGAGATGGCAGCCGGAGGAGAGTGGCTCTTCGGGGAACTGTGCCTGCAGGGGCGGGGCCCTGCCGTTCTCTGCACACGCTGGAAGCAGGCCCTGAGCTGTTGAACGCGCCGAGGAAGCGGGCAGAGGACGCCGAGGGTGACAAGTGACGGAAGGAAGGAAGCGGCGGGCTTTCATGGCTGGGGGGCCTCCGTGCAGAAATTAAGCTTTGCTGTCCCCCACAGGCAGGTTCCTAGGAGTGACTGTTCCCCAGAGAGGGCTGTTGGGGGGACCCGGCTGTCCCCCCAGCCTGCAGACTGCTGGTTGGTTTGTTCGTTTTAATGAACTTGGTCTTCCTCTAAGGCACCCATGGGAGACGGTGGCTCCACAGTGGTCTTCATTGTGGGAGGCGTTTTCACTGTGGCGCCCCTCTGTGTCTCCAACTCATGAGGCTTGGTTTCCAAATCGCTCAGACTACACAGTATTGTCACATACAATGTTAAGAGTCAGGTACTTGGGGCCCTGTGTTGTAGCTTAGACGGTAGCCTGGCATCCCACATGAGCACTGGTTTGGGTCCCAGATGCTCCATTTCCCATCCAGCTCCCTGCTAAAAGCCTGGGAAAGCGGCAGAGGATGGCCCAAGTGCTTGGGCCCCTGCCGCCCAAGCGGGAGACCTGCATGAAGCTCCTGGCTCTTGGCTTCCATTTGGCTCAGCCCTGGCCATTGTGGCCACGTGGGGAGTGAACCAGCAGATGTCAGGCCTCTCTACCTCTCTCCGTCTCTCTGTAGCTATGACTTTCAAATATTTTTAAAAAGATTCCACTAGCTAGCTCTCTGTGCACTAGGGGTTTGTCCAACCCTGAGAGAAAAGAGGTTTGCACTTCTGAGCTGTGGTTGGGTTTTCTGTCTCCTCTGGTCATGTCCATTCTGATACCAAGATACCAGGATGGAAGACGCTCTTGTTTCCTGTCAAACTGGCTCAGTGACTTACTTGATGTCACCGAGAGACTCTGGGGTGAGGTTCTCATGTTGGCTGCACGTTAGAATCTCAGGCAGAATCTCTGAAGACGAGACGTGGGCATCAGCGTTTTTAAGAACGCGGGGCGTGAAGACGCTGGTTCACAAGAGGCCGCGTTGGAGACCTTGGGTCCAAGCCCAACCCCTGCTGCTGATAGGTTCCTGCTAAGGTAGACCCCGGGGGGCAGCAGGTGATGGCTCAGGTGGTTGGGTCCCTGCTGCCCACATGGGTCACCTTTGATTTGGCTCAGGTGCAGCTGTTGTGGACATCTGGGGAGTGAACCAGCAGATGGGAGTTCTTTCTGTATGTCTCTCTCTACCCCCCCCCCCCCCGTCTTTGTCTCTCTGCCTCTGAAATAAAAAAAAACACTCCTAGGGTACTTCAGTATGTGGCAGGTTTAACAGCCAGTGCCAGGCTGGCGCCACGGCTCATTAGGCTAATCCTCCGCCTTGCGGCGCTGGCACACCGGGTTCTAGTCCCAGTTGGGGTGCTGGATTCTGTCCCGGTTGCCCCTCTTCCAGGCCAGCTCTCTGCTGTGGCCTGGGAGTGCAGTGGAGGATGGCCCAAGTGCTTGGGCCCTGCACCCCATGGGAGACCAGGAGAAACACCTAGCTCCTGGTTTCGGATCAGCGCGGTGCGCCGTGCCGGCTGTGGTGGCCACTGGAGGGTGAACCAACGGCAAAGGAAGACCTTTCTCTCTGTCTCTGTCTCTCACTGTCCACTCTGCCTGTCAAACAAACAAACAAACAAACAAAAACACAGTGCCTTGGAACGTGGCTCTCGGCTGGGGGTGACTGTGCCTCCAGGGGGCGTGGGGCACTGTCTGGAGGAACTTGGGCTGTCACAGTTGGGGAAGGGGTGGGTACACGACAGACCTGCTCCGAAGCAGGCTCCGGTACACAGGACAGTTCCCATGACAAATCGTGATCTGCCCCAGTATCAGTAGGACCACAACTGAGAAGCAATGCTGAGAAAAAGTTAAGAAGTACCAGGGCAGAGTGTGTGCCTGTGGTGAGGAAGTCGTAGCACGTAGACGTTTACACTGAATGAGAGGAAGTGGCTTAGCCTCTCCTCTCCGGGCCTCTTCTGCGCCCGCCGTCAGCCGGGCCCTCGTGGCTGGTGCAGCTCCCTGCTCTGCTTTCTCGGGCTGGATCCCGTCCTGTGGGTCCTTCCTAAGTACATGGCACTTGAATGGCTTGGGAGAAGGCCAAAGCTAAGGAAATTAAGCCCATCGAAATTAGCCAAGCTAAATAATTCTTGAATAAGCTTTTGGATTGCTTGGCCTGATGGAAAGTTTTCTCAAAGCCGAGAGTGGGCCGTCTGAGCGAGATTGTGTGGGATCGTAGGAAATCTGACCTTAATGCGGTGGAGAGCGTTTTCGCTTCTTCCTTCCCACGGTTTGGGTAAGAGGAGGCCCAGAAAGGGACTTTTTTGGTTTTGTCACCGTGAGTTGTCTTTAATTTTGAGACATCCAGAAATGCCTTCATAGCAGGTTGGCTGTCGCCACTGGTTATCTTACTGCGTAGCTAGTGTGTAGGGCTTGATCTCCTTGGAATGGGGCAGTCATCAAAGATCTCGGCCACACATTTGTTGTCTTTTCTCTGCTGTGCAGTCTTCAGGTGTAGCGTTAGATGGAGGTGGTGAATTTGGCAGGAAGCCCAGGTTAAGCACACTCGGAACACCTTGCTCCCTGACTTGGGCAGCTCTGTTCTTGACTCTGCTCTCAAACCCCTGGTCTCAGGCAGCTGGTCCACGGCCAGTTCTCCTTTTCTCAGTTTGTTCCTTTGCTGCTTCCCACCGGGCTTTTGTTCTAGAACAGGATTCCATGCCTGTGAACCTGGGGTGGGTTTTCCCCTCGTTCCCTCTCCTTTTTGGCCATCTGCTGAGCCCCCACCTCCACTGTAAGCAGCTTATTCCGCAGACTTTTCAGAGCCTTCGGTGTGAGTTTTGCAGTTAATGCTATGATGGCTGAAAATTGTTCTCAGTCTAGTTCTGTGTGATTTGAGGCCCTGACCCAACACTCTTGTTTCACACCCGGGCTGGGATATTTTAAAGTAAGACTTGTGAAATGACAGCTCGTGAGTAAGTGCTGGAATAACGCACCTGTTTCTTCACTGAAGTGAGCGATTCCGTCGCCCGTGGTGCACTTGCACTGTATTGCGACTCTGGTTTTCGAAGCTGTGCCTTTAGCTAAGTCCATAACTGCTCTTAAAGATGCTCTCTGTGGGTAGATGAAAGTTCACGTTTTTCTTCAAACTTTGGAGGTTCATATTCTGATGTGAGATTTTGAGAGATTATCTAAAATTAAGAGGTGTTTTCCCAAAAACTTGGTTGCCATTGGGACTGTGACAAGACGTGCTTAATAACAGGGCAGGTGATGCCGGGTGAATGTTCTCCATCCTGAAAGTCTGAGTGGTGGAGTGTGAGTGTGTGTGAGTGTGTGAGTGTGCGTGTGAGTGGACTGTGTGTCACTGTACAAGTATGAGTGTATGAGTGTGTAAGTAGAGTGTGTGTGGAGCGTGTGTGTGTAAGTGAGTGTGTGTGACTGGAGTGTGTGAGTGTATGAGTGTGTGTGTGAGTAGAGTGTGTGTGTGAGTGGAGTGTGTGTCTTACATGAGCGTGTGTGTCTGAGTGAGTGTGAGTGTATGTGTGAGTGGAGTGTGTGAATATATGAGTGTGTATATGTGAGCGGAATATGGAGTGTGTGGGGGGGGAATGTGTATGAGTGAATGGACTGTGTGTATGTGTGGAGTGTGTGTATGTGAGAGGAATGTGTGTGGGAGATGTGTGCAAGTCTGAGTGTGAGGGAGTGGAGTGTGAGTGTGTGTCGGTGTGTGTGAGTTGTATGTGTGTGGTGAGAATAGTGTGTGTGCGTGTGTGTATGAGTGGAGTGTGAGTGTGTGAGAATTGTGTGTTGTATGTGAATTGTATGTGTGTGTGAGTTGTGTGTGTGAGTTGAGTGTGTGTGTGAGAGTTGTGTGTCGGTATGTGTGAGTTGTGTGTGTGCGGGGGGGAGTTCTCTGCTGGCACTGGGGAAGGGGATGGAGGGGAAGAGAACTACATTAGTGCTCAGGGATTGAAGGCCAAGCTTCAACCTCGGAGTGGAAACAGCCTGACGCCGCCTCGTTTGTTAGGAACCAGGCAGGTTGTAGGTGCTTTGTGTTCGCACTGGTGTTCCTCTTGTTCCAGTATGTGTGTGCATATGTTCGTCTTGTTAAGGAGCACCAGCATGGCTGCCGTGTGTCTGGATCTGACAGGGCCTGGGTGGCTTTAGGCGGTGTGGAATCAACAAGGTGCAGCAGGAGTAACTAGTCTTCAAAAGTCTGCAAGATAGGCCAGGGGGATTAGACAGGTTCTGTGTGTCCTACAGGTGCAGAAACAAAACTGGCCAATCGAAGTCCAGGAGACAGACTTGTGACTCCTGTGTCACGGTCAATGCCTTGCTCCGAGGGCTCCCATGGCCTCTATACCAGCTGGTGAAGTCCCCAGTCCTTAGCACCGTCTCAGGGGCTCCCGTACCCAGGTCTCTGCCCAGCCTCACCCTCCTCCCTTCCCAGCCTGTTCCATGTCTGCACACCTGCACGCCCCCTCCCCTCGGCTGCAAGGCCCGGGCCCTAGGTTGCTCCTTGGCTCTTGCCCTCATGTTTGTCAGGGTTCCATGTGGATGTCACCCTGGAGAAGGCCATCCGCAGTGTGCCCCTCTCCCTGTCGCTCTGCGCCTTGCTGTGGGTTTCGTTTTCCCGTGCGGTATTTACCTCTGCTGGGCACCCTGTGTTCCTGGCTGTTTCACTAGGACATTTGTCGCGGCTCCGTGGACAATGCTCCCATGCAGGGCTATGACCATTAATCACCATGACTGAATCATGCAGCACCCTCCTTGAGGCCTGCACTCAGAACCCCTCTGTGTCTGTGGTCGCTTCCATTTTTTTTTTTTTTAAAGATTTATCTATTTATTTGAAAGGCAGAATTACAGAGGGAGGGAGGGAGAGAGAAAGAGTGAGAGAGAGATTGTCCATCTGTTGGTTCATTCCCCAGGTGACTGCAAAGACTGGAGCTGGGTCGATCCAAAGCCAGGAGCCAAGAGCTTCTTCCAGGTCTCCCACATGGGTGCAGGGGCCCAAGGACTTGTCCATCTTCCACTGCCTTCCCAGGCCACAGCAGAGAGCTGGATCAGAAGCAGAGCAGCCAGGACTCAAACTGGCACCTCTATGGAATGCCAGCATTGCAGGCGTTGGCTTTACCCACCACACCGCAGTGCCAGCCCCTGCGGTCACTTCTGTCTGCAGGCTCTGCACAGGCCACTCTGGCTGTAGCCAGGACTGACCACTAGGTCTGTCTCAGAACTCCTCTTTGCTCCTCCTCCCACTTGGCCCTCTGAATGCTCACAGATGATTCCAGAAATATGAGAGGACTTCCAGCAAGTTCACAGAAAAGTAGAATTAACCATGAGTTGAAATCTGTGTACAATCTATGTACAATTTTTTTTTTTTTTTTTTTTTTTTTTTTTTTTTTTTTTACAGGCAGAGTGGACAGTGAGAGAGAGAGACAGAGAGAAAGGTCTTCCTTTGCCGTTGGTTCACCCTCCAATGGCCGCCGCGGTCGGCGCGCTGCGGCCGGCGTACCGCGCTCGTCCGATGGCAGGAGCCAGGAGCCAGGTGCTTTTCCTGGTCTCCCATGGGGTGCAGGGCCCAAGCACCTGGGCCATCCTCCACTGCACTCCTGGGCCACAGCAGAGGGCTGGCCTGGAAGAGGGGCAACCGGGACAGAATCCGGTGCCCCGACCGGGACTAGAACCCGGTGTGCCGGCGCCGCAAGGCGGAGGATTAGCCTGTTGAGCCACGGCGCCGGCCCTATGTACAATTTTTTCATAAGGTGCATTTGAATCCACTCTTAGGAGCGGATTCCGAGTTTTTGCACTAAATAAATGTTTCTTCCCGTTCCATTTCCTGCTCGCTTTTGCAGCATGAGGTGGAAGTCGTGGGACTTGCAGTGACTGGCGGATGCCTTTCGTTTCCACCGTGCTCTCCCCGCCAAGCAGTGCACCTGCTGTAGGCGCTCAGCCGGCTCCTCCGTCCCCACTCCCTTCTATGCTCCTCCTTGTGCCCTCACAGCACCTCCTCCTTCTTTGTCCATCCCCCAAGCCCGGTATTTCCTAGGCTCTGTCTGGGTTTCTGTCTGCTGTCTCCCTGATGGTCCCGTCTGTTGCCAGGGTTTCCAGTTTTCTACCTGCTACTGACTTCTGCATTCATGTTTCGAGGCCCAGCTCCTGTCTCCATTCTGATTCTAAGTCTGGCTGCAAAATGTCTCCCAGGCATCATGGATTCAGTGTGGGGAAAGCTGAGTGCCTTTGTCTCTAGTCTTCCTCTCGGTAAAGGTTGCAGGCACTGTCCAGAAACCTGGGAGGCATCTTCTGTCGGAGCCCTGTGCCCTTCAGCCACCAGCACTGCCACTTCCATGAAATCGCCTGGAACCTGGCCACTGCTTGCCTCTGTCCACTGCCACCAGCTAAGGCCAAACCACCTCCACCATCTGCTGCCTGATGACCGCAGGGCATTTGACTCTCCCTGCCCCATCGTATTCCAGTCGGCTTCCCATGCTGCTGTCTGATTGTGTCAGCCCTGCCTGAGATGCCTCGTTGGAGTTTTGCTAGAATCTATAACAGGGCTCGCAAACCCTGACTAGCCTGTAGCCAAACTCTTCCCAAACTGACTGTACTACTTGGAGTCGTGGTGAAGTTCTGCCTCCCTCAGTCCACACCCACCGGCTCCGCCTCCAGTCCTGCTTCTCTTTTCCCCTGGAGTCCAGCACCCGGCACAGGGAAGCCTCTGGAAATAGTGGTGGAGACTCTTTGCGGTGGCCCCAGATGGTCACCAACGGAGTGCTCACCTTCTGATGGAACTGGCCTTAGAAACGCGAAGGCGTCCAGAGCCAGAGGTGTGTGTCTTCCCTCCTAGTCCCGTGTGTGTGTGTGTGTGTGTGTGTGTGTGTGTTTCTCTTGTCATGTCGTTTCCATGGGGCTTCCATGTGTGTTGTGTGGAGTGCTCAGCTGAGACCAGGGCTGCTGGCCGGGACACAAAGCCAAGTCTCCATGGAGAGCAGGGGCCGCAGAGCTGAGTGGGGAGCTCCTTCCCCCTGGGCCTGTGTAAGGCGGGATCAGAATACCTGAGGCTTGCCCAGACTGTCCAGTCTGCACCTTAACGTCCAAGCCTGTTTGGGAAGGAGGCTGCAGACCGCAGGGCGTTTGTGTTGGGGGTGGGCGGGGTCTGCGGCAAAGGCTTGGTTCTGAGAGATGGACCAGCCTGTGACCGTGCTCAGCCATAACAAGAGAGGGGGACACAGGGATGACTCTGCAACGTGTCGGGGTGAGCTGATCCCATGGAAGAGCCAGGCGGACGTTTCAGACTTGAGCCCCGGGGCAGGGAGCTCCTGAGTGCGGCGTCTGCACCTGCTTCTGCTCCAGCTCTCTCCAACCAGGGCCGGCTAAGTCCCTGCTGAGTCACAGGGCGGAGTGAGGAGGGACACACTTCCTGCCTTGCTTCTAGGGAGTTTCTAGGGCTCGTTATTTTGTATTACTTTGAAGAGTCCCTGGCAAGGATAGAAGACCCGCAGCTCAGAGGGCTAAGCTGCTGCTTGCTATGCCAGCATCCCACATGAGCGCCGCTTCAAGTCCCAGCTGCTCCACTTTCGATCCAGCTCCCTGTTAATGGTCTTGGAAAGCAGCTGAAGATGGCCCAAGTGTTTGGGTCCCTGCCACCCATGTGGGAGACCCAGATGGAGTGCCAGGCTCCTGGCTTTGGCTAGCCCAGCCCCAGTTTTTGCAGCCATTTGGCATAAGAACCAGCAGATGGAAGGTCTCTGTATCCCTCTCTCTCTAACTCTGCCTTTCAGATAAATAAATAAAGCATTTTTTTAAAAAAACAGACAACTGGTTGCCCAAGCCGTCTGGCTGTTAGCCTCTTGGCACCGTGCATGTCCTCCCTGTGTACTGTCTTTTATTTTTTATTTATTTATTTTTTTGACAGGCAGAGTGGACAGTGAGAGAGAGAGACAGAGAGAAAGGTCTTCCTTTGCCGTTGGTTCACCCTCCAATGGCTGCCGCGGTCGGCGCGCTGTGGCCGGCGCACTGCGCTCATCCGATGGCAGGAGCCAGGTGCTAGGTGCTTTTTCCTGGTCTCCCGTGGGGTGCAGGGCCCAAGCACTTGGGCCATCCTCCACTGCACTCCTGGGCCACAGCAGAGGGCTGGCCTGGAAGAGGGGCAACCGGGACAGAATCTGGCGCCCCGACCGGGACTAGAACCTGGTGTGCCGGCGCCGCAAGGCAGAGGATTAGCCTATTGAGCTACGGCGCCGGCCCTGTGTGCTGTCTTTTATAAAACCATTGCATGTTTGTGTCATGTATTAATCGGCTACAATCTGACCCCCCCAAACGTTCTTGTTCTCACTCCAGGTTTTCCTCTGTATGCGTATAGTGTTTCTCTACAAAAATATAAGGTCTTTCCTTGCATATATTGTTTTGTGGTCTTTAGGAAGAGTCCCCTGTGGTTAATAACTCTGCAAGATCACTTTAAAGACGGCGTTCGGTGCCATCGTGTGCTGTGCCCTTGGTCACTCGCCCGTCCCCATTTGCACAGCAGGGCCGTTTCTGGTATTTGGGTTGTTGTGGCTTCCCCTGACTTCTTGCACACAGCTGTGCACACCTGTCTTGGTCTCATCAGCTGCATCTCTGGATGTGGTTCAAGGGGCTTCAAGGTCGATGGTCCTTATTGCCACGTTCCCAGATGTGTTCTGTTACACATTCCGACCCTATGAAATAATTCACACTGCTGCTGTGTGGCCTGCAGAATCTGCTTCTCACACCTCTTCCTCTTTCTCCCAGCACTGGGACTACACCAGCCCCCTTCCCGTCTCTCTCAAGGATGCCCTGTCTCAGAATGAACCCTCTGCCCTCTCTGCTACCCAGCCTGCTGTGCGCCTGGCTTTGGGGATTCACCCCAAAGCCTCTTCTGCCAGTGTGGTCTCCACCTGAACCCTCTCCCTCCCCCAGATTCATTTGCACCCTCTGCCTCCCAGTCCGCCTCCTATGTATTTGTGTATGTACTTGTCTGCCACCTTTCTCCCACTGAACGCCAGCTTTATGGGGCAGGTGGCATCTTGTGGCTCCTTCCTCACCATGGACCAGCATTCAGGAGATGCTGGACAGGTACAGGTGGACTCAGACTGCCCCCTGCTGTTAGGAATTTGCAGTGCAGGCGGGCAGCTGAGGTGTGCAGACCAGTGGCCACCCCTTGGGGCAGCACATGGGGAGTGCACAAGAGAGAGCTTGCTAGTGGCCCTGCGAAAAGGAAGTGCGAGCTGCGAGCTGTGCAAATTAAGCCAGGCTGTGCACCCTCGTTGGTCTTGGAGGACAGCGGTGAGCAGGTGTACTCTGGGTACCAGCAGGAAGCCCAGAACTGGTGGCACATCACAGCCCAACATCAAGTGTTTTCTCGTCTGCAGGGGAAACAGGGAGTCAAAGGAAAGCTTGATTCAGCAGGTGTTGTAGTTTCTGATTTGTCTCTAGATTGAAAAGTTCCTGGAAAATTTGTGTGTGTGTGTGTTTAAGATTTTATTTATTTGAGAGGCAGAGAGAGAGAGAGAGAGGTCTTCCATCCACTGGCCCACTCCACCAATGGCCGCAGTGGCTGGAGCTGAGCCAATCTGAAGCCAGGAGCCAGGAGCTTTCTCTGGGCTTCCCAGGCAGGTGCAGGGGCCCAAGCACCTGGGCCATCTTCCAGCGCCTTCCCAGGCCACAGCACAGAGCCAGATTGGAATTGGAGCAGCCGGGACCTGAACATGGGGTGCCAGCACCACAGGTGGCGGCCCCACCCTCCACGCCACAGCCTCGGCCCCAAATGTGTTTTTTTTTTTTTTTAATATAGATTTTGCAGTAGTCACGTGACAGAAGGACGAAGCTGTCTGTTGGCTAGGGAGGGATGGAGAGCAGAACTGCTTGCCTTCCTGGAGTTGTCTGGGCCCTTAGTTAACAAGTCCCCTTCGCTTAGCTTAAAAGCAAAGGTACCAGAGCCTGAGCACAAGGCATGATGGGAGAAGCACAGAGAAGCCAGCGAGCCGGTGAGTGAGTGACCGGGTAGGCAGGGAGAGCAGGAGTTGGCCCTGAGGAACGGGGGTGACAGCTGGACAGAGGGTGACAGGAAGGAGAGCAGGTCGGCAGTGCAGGGAGGTGGCAGGGTTCAGCTGGAAACAGCAGGTGCCATCTATGAGCTGGAAATTCTACAAGTTTGTAGAGAAACTTCCTCTTGCGTTGGAGGGTTTTCCTTGGCAGGTGGAGAGTTTCGCTGATGCAGGAATTTTACTGCTGGGGATCGTGTGAGTGTCAAGCTGCTGTCTGCTCCAGCCAGTGGAGGATGAACCGCCCTGCTGCCCATGAGTGCCCAGAGAGGGAGGCAGACGCGCGCTCCTTCTGGCGTCCCCAGGCTCGGCCTCTTGAGTTTGACACCTGCCTAGCCCCTCCCTGGGCTGCCTTGCGCACCTTGTGCATGGCGCGAGAGTCCATGGCATCAGAGGAGGTTCCCTGCTTTGGAGACAGAAGGCAGCAGGCCTCATTTTGTGCTTCTGAGAGCTGGGTTAAAGCAGAGGTGCCAGGCAGGGCAAGCCCTCCCTGGGGTGGGAGGTGAGTCCCCCACTCCCCCGCCTGTGTCGGTGGCTGGGATCCCTGGAGACTCAAGCCCTGGGTCTCCTCCGCTTCACAACGGGGATGGTGGACCAGCGAAGGGAGCCCCGTTGGGCCGTGGTTTTCAGGGGAGGCCATGGGAAGCGTTGGCGTGGGTGGGGCCCAGGCACTGACAGATCCCGAAAGGAGGCTCCGCCAGGGTCTTGCGCACACTCGGGGTGGGCAAAGGCGGAAGAGCAGAGGGCCGGAGTTCCATGGATGGTTCCAGACTGATGAGATGGACAAGTGAAGGTATCCTTTTCCTGCAAGCACACGTGGTTGGTGGCGATCGTGTTGAATACGCTGCTGCCAGGCATGTGGGCAGCTGGACGGGAAATGTTTACGTTGGGGTTTGTGCGAAGCCGGTGGGAGTGTTGAGTGCGCATGCTGCGGCGGAAGGCCGTGTGGCTGTGTCCCCACCCTGCCCGCTCCTGCACGCCCTGGGACAGGGGCTGCCCAGCCTTGTGCTCTGCTGCCGTATTAGGAAATGGGCCTGCCACCTGCTGCCCTTGGGTGTGGAAAGCATGAATGACCCCCTTGCATGCAGCTCCTGCTAATGAGCCTGGGAAAGCAGCAGAGGATGACCCAAGTGCTTCGGCCCCTGTATCTGCGGGGGAGACCTGGATGGAGTTCCAGGCCCCTGGCTTCAGCCTGGCCCAGCCCCAGGGCCTGCCAGTGACAGGAGCACTCCCCAGGGGCTGCAGAGCCGGGCTCACCAAGAAAACTCTGAGCTCGGTGTTCCTGAGCACAGGGTACCCTGGTGGAGCCCGGGGTGAATCCCTCAGCCGTGGGGTCCAGTCAGGGTGCTGGGCTGGAAGCCCCAGGTCCCTGCCCTCTCATCCCCGCCCGAGAACACGGGGGACACGTCTTCAGTGGGTGACCCTCACACTTGCTGGTCCTTGGATCTGCCCAGAGTGTGGTCACTCTCAATCTGCGGAACCATGGCTGTGTTCCTGCTGACAGAGGCAGCTGAAGAGGCAGGCGCTGCTGGGCGGGAGCCTCTTCTGTGAGGTGTGGCCCAGGTGTTGAAGACGGGCACATGATGGTCCCAAAGCAGGACTGCTTTAAAGAGATGCCCTGTCTCGATCCGAGCATGCACAGCCTGGGTTTCCACCGACAGCAGGGGAGTCAGGAGACAGAGTCCAGCCTGAGGCTTTGCTTTTCACACCCTCCTTCCTGGAGAACTGCCTCTGAGGTCCAGAATGCCCTGAGGGGTGGAAGTGCCCTTGACACCGAGGCCGTAGTGCCCACAGCCTTCTCTGGCCTCCCTCGCGGGGTGTCAGGACCTTCCCGGTCTGGCCGTCCTGGTCCTGGAGCTCATGAGCAGGCATTTCACTTGGGGCTGCAGGGTTCTTCCTCTGCACCTCCCCGACTCCCCCTGCCCCCTCCCCTGCCCTCACCCCGGGCAGTAGTGATGACCACGCTGTGCAGCCATCGCTTTGGCCACATTTTAGGGGCAGGCGAGAAAGCCATTCCTCTGGATGTAGCATTTCGGCTGAGTCACTGAACACTTGGCATTGCCAGTGCGTCAAGATTTAGGAAGCCCTTGGCATGTAGAATCTTGTACTTCCAGGTGGAGATTGCTCTTGACGTCTTCCGTGACCCCTTTAGTCCCCGATGGAATTTGCCGAATGTTCCCGGCTGGTCCCGATCGGCAGAGATAACACAGAGGAGCACAGAAGGAGATTTCCATGGCCTTAGTGTCACTCCGCCGTGAGTCAGGCCCGTGATCATATTCGATGCTGGCGCCGTGTCTCCTTCTGCACCTTACCACGCTAGTGAGAGGCACTGGATTTGAATTCAGGTCAGTGACGAGGCTTGTCACCGCTTGTGCGCTGGCACAGGCTGGTGATTTGCTTCTCATGGTTCTCTCTTTATCTTGATAGCAGTTGTGTGGCATCAGTGACCTTATTCACATTTTACACCAGTGCAGAATTTCTTAGGACATGACATAATTTACAGGGCCACAAACCCCAGAAGCAGCATCAGTGGAATCCGGACCAAGCCCACCAGCCCCCAGAGAGCTCATCTGTTACATCCACTTGGTAGCTTTTTTCGCTGGGGGCCCTGCCGGCTCCCAGAGGGTAAAAATATAAGCAAGATGCTTCCATGTCGTGGGGCCAGCAGGCAGTGCAAGGGCTACTGGAGAGGTAGCAGGTTCAGGGAGGCACGCTGGGGGTTAACAGAAGAGGCTGATGCCATGCAGGCCTCAGTGGGGCCCCTTGGGGAGTGGGGAGAGGGCTGCATACACATGGGCCCACAAGGTCCTCTCACCCAGGGGGGGCGCAGGGGTTTGTGGGCACCAGTGAGACACCCAGCTAGATCAGTAAGTGTCTAGAGAGACTATTTTTAATTACTTCAAGAGAAAAAAAATATTTATGATTTATTTGTGTATTCAAACGGCAGAGTTAGAAAGAGAGACATCTTCCATCTGCACATGGCCCCTAATGGCCACGGCTGGGCCAGGCTGAGAGCAGGAGCCTAGAACACCATCCAGGTCTCCCACGTGGGTGGCAGGGGCCCAGCCCAAGCACTTGGGCCATATTCCTGCGGCTGAAGCTGGATCAGAGTGGAGCAGCCGGAACTTGCACCCACAGGGGATGCCCACATCCCAGGCGGCAGCTTAACCCACTGTGGCAGGATGCTGTGCAGCCCCTGGAGAGACTGTACAGCCACACGCATGCACTTAACGTGTGCGCCATGTCCGTGGGTACCGGGCGCATGCTGGATGGGCCGCTTGCTTTTCTAAAGCCTTCTCTTCATGAAGCAAAAAGGCCGGCGATTTTCAGTAGCGGGGCACTGGAAGCAGCCCCGCCTCCGGATAGATTCGTGTTTGAGCTGGCCAGGGAGGAACAAGGGGGACTTTAAGACTTTTTTCCAGGCATCTGTGCATGGGCCACGCCCCACCCCCACCCCCCCACCACACACACACCCTTCTGAAGAATCTGGTTCTTTTCCCTAGCGTGTTGAAACGTGGGACTTCCTGCCGCTGCCTGGTTGTGTTCGCGGGACGCAAGCGCAGGCAGCACCGGGCCCATCCCTGCATGAATGGTCACAACCCCCTATGCGTTCCACCGCAGGCGCCGCCTGTGCGTGGCCGGGAATTTTGGCCCAAGGACCTCGCGGAGCAGGGCTGCAGAGGCCCTCTGCCCGCGCGGGGAGAGCATGCTGAAGCTGGGTGAGTGGGGCCACTCGTTTGCTGGAAGCTGAACCCGCGGAGGCTGCGTGGGCAGTGTCTCGGCGGGTGGCGGCTTGGCTTCCGCGTGGCTCTGGGCGTTGCCCCCGGCCAGGCTGGGGAGAACCGGCCTCTGACGTTTGCAGGTGGAGAGTTGCATTCGTGAACTAGCAGAGAATTGCAGTGTTTCGGAAACGCTTCTGTGAGCCCATGTTTCTCCCAGGGCGTCTTCCACTCTCTGGCTCCCAGATGGCGGGTCACAGGGGCCACACCTGGGCACCTGTGAACACCCGCAGGTCACGGGATTTTCAGAATTTCGCTCTGGTAGGTTAACATCCCAAGAGCAAGTTGACCTGATGTTCCAGGGAACTGCAGGAATGGGGGAGGGGCAAGAGAATGACATTTAAAAGATAATTTTGGTACAAAAGAAGTTGGAAGTCAATGCATAATTTTTTTTATAATACACATTTTCCATGTACTTTCTGAAGGCCTCTGTATAAAGCTTTTTGTCTGCTTAAAATAACGTCTTAGGTGTGTTTTTAGCTATAGTTACACTGTATTTAATGCTTGTGTTAGCTGTATTTAATCAAGGATCAAAACAGATAAGGTTTGAAACAGCCCGTAAAGTTTTGTTGGTATTTACATACTTTTTTTCAAACCGATGCATGATATTTGCCTAAGTTTATCTAAGGTTTATTTTTTTTCTGCTCAAAAGACTCGCCGGAGCTGAAGTCGAGTACTAAGAGAACACTGGAAATTGAAGACACGGGTGGGCGTTGGTTGTTCTAACAGCCAGAACTGGTTTGTGTGCAGTCAGGATTCTTGTCTGGGATGGAATGCGGCCCCCGACATGTCTGTCTACGCCGCAGGGTTCTCAGAGCTGTGCCGGCGGGTCCCTTGTCCGTTCACCCGTGTGCACCTTGGTCACGGCGCAGGTGCAGTGGGGGTCTCAGCCGGCGTGGGAGTGGAGTGTGTGGCACTGGGGCGGGGAGAGGTGGACATCAGGCTGAGGCTGCTGTGAGGAAGGCGTCGGCATGCCTGCGTGCGCACTGTCCATAAAAGGCAGGAAATAGCCAGGCCGGAAATGCAGAGGAGGCGAGGGGCTGAGAGCCATGTGGCTCCGGAGGCAGCTTCCTACCCGGGTCTGTGGCCATGCCCAGAGGCCGCGTGTCCACGCGTGGCGCCACCTAGCTGAACCGGTCGCTGCGCGTCTTTGCCCAGGTGGGCTGGAGGGCTCGTGTCTCTGCGTGGTTCCTGCTTGACCGTGCTGCTGGCACAGAGCCCTCTGAGCGTGGGCTCAGCTGTCCACAGACCTCAGCCGAAGACGCCCTGCAGTCCACACTCCTACCAGTCAGTGCGGGTGTCCACCCAGCGAACGCCCGGTGAGTGCCAGGTGCTGGTAGGCTGGTAGTCTACCCGAGGGAGACAGCTGGCTGCAACCATAAACAAGATGCTCTGTAGTTGGCCCTGCGAAAGCTGGAGGAGACAGGGACTGCTGAGTGGGTGCGCGTGGGTGCACACGGTTAGAGGCATCGCACATGGCGGTGAATCCTCGCCGAGGCTGGGAGACTGCACCCACCTGAGAGGTGCGTGGAAGGCAGACCTGGAGCATTGCAGGCAGGGGGGAGCCAGGCACAGCCCACCAGGTGTGACCAGCCTGGGGCACCCCAGGGATAGCTGGGAGAGTGATAGGAAGGGCAGGAAGAGCGAGAGAGAGGAGCAGAGGGGCCAGGTGAGGTGAGGCCTCGTGGGCAGTGGTCATGAGCTTGACTTGGCCCTGGGCATGGGAGAGGAGCGGCCATCTTTCTAGGGAAAGTGGTCACTTCACAAGTGAAGTTCAGGCGGAAAAGATTGGGCCAGGTGTCTGTGGTCGCACGCCCAGCAGTGCCGAAGCTGGGATGGCACCTGCCTCCCTGTGTGCCCCGGGGCGGGGTGGCAGAGGGCGGAGGGGCAGCCGCGCACAGCTGCAGACGTCCAGGGGCGGTGGTTCAGCCTGGTTCCTCTTGGCCGCTCCCCAGTGTGTCCCCAGGTACCTGTGGAGGCCGCACGGGCACCCGCGCACCACAGGGGAACCAGACCTCTTCCCCAAGGGCATTCTCTGCCAGACACTGCCTCCTTTGTTTTGGTGTGGGGATAAATCCCTTGGGTTTTCCCAGTGGTGCTCTGCTAAACACAAGAGCCTACAGTCATCTAAAACCTTCCTGTGTTCAGTTACAAGTTGCTTGGTTGTAGTTAACACAGGATGAGGTTTCCAGGGTCCACAGTGTGTGACCCTGGTTCCCTGTACCACACCTTTGTGGTGAAAGTAAGATTGAGTGTTAATTACAATTTGAAACAAATTTGCAAACAGAACTGCCCGCAGAGCCTGCTCGGCCATCCCGTGTGGCGTAACAGGCTGGCCTTTGCCCAGGGCTCTGAGTCTTGCTGTGCTTTGAAGCAGCTCAAGTCTTTTTGGTTGTTCGTGGTTTCCTGTTTCCTCCCCTCTCCTTCAGGTCCCAGGACTGCTTTCCTCTGGGCAAGGCCACATCCCCTGCTGTTGCCTTCTGCAGAGGCCAGAGCAGTGCTGAGGAGGGAGGAAAATGACTTTGAGTGTCACCTGCATCCCCTTGACAGCCGTCGAGGGCCCCTGTGAGTGGACAGAGTGATATGAAGTGTCACCTCTGCGGAGCAAACTCGTCCCAACCTCTCTTGCCTCTTCTCCTCCCTTCCTCTGAAAGCCAGAGGCGCCTATATAGAGAACGTGAGCTGTGTCTCGTGTTGACGTTTGTTTGCAAAGCGCCAGGGTGATTTCCTGTGTTTAGTTCTGTGTGTTGTCTCTGAATGAGCTCTGAAGTCCCCGGTGTGAGCATTAGGATGGACTGGGCACCACCCGCATCCTGTGGATTCAGTTCTCTGAACCTTCCCTGAAGGTCTTTGCCACCCTGGAGGCTGCGGGTGCCGAGCTGTGGTCTTCGGTTTGTATTTTTAGGGGAGTGGTGCAGCTGGGACGTTCTCTGAGCGAGATGTGGTAGGAACCTAGATTGAGTGCTGGCTGGAGGAAATGGCCAGTGGACCCTAATTAGGGACCCCAGACTCATGCAGAAATGGGGGCGTTGATGGGGGCTGCGGTGAGCAGTGGGCATTGCTGCTCACCGTCCGAGCAGGAGTGTGGCAAGCATTTGCTGCGTGAGTGAGACGGAGAATGAGAGTGCTTGGTTACAAGGGCCACAGAGGGATCCCAGGGCAAACTCCGGCTCAGTTCCCCAGCGCCAGAGCGCCATTCTGTTGGGACGCAGCTGCATTCCAGCAGTAATCAGTACCATGTCCCTCGTGGAAAGCTGCTGGAGTGAGTCCTGAGCTCATTCAAGGCATTACTCCGGCCTGACCCCAGCAGCCCAGGCCTCCCGTTGTTGATCTGCCCCTCATCCTGTGACTGTCATAGCCACGTTGCTACCCTGCCCCGCATGTGCACCTGAGCTGCTGGACACCAAGAAGAAATCCCGGGTGGACCTGACCAGGCTCCTGGCTCTGTACTCCTGATGAGAACCTGGGGCTATTACACACATAATAAGAGGGGCCAGTGCCTTGTCCCGCCCTGCCCTTTCCGTTCCCTGGGAGACAGGCAGCCGCCCTGGTATGACAGGGACATTCCAACCCGTTCCAAGTGCAGGAGCTGGGTCAGGGAGCCTGACCCCACTTGCAGGCTCTGCAGGCCATGCATACCATGGAGGTTTCTCAGCTGCCCTCTGTCCTGGCCTTGGGCCTCTGCCGTCAGACAGGCTGGAGTTGGCCCTGCTTGGGAGGGGGCTCCCAGGCTGCTCACTAGCCTTTGTGAGACCATGGGCGGGAGACGGGGTGGGAGGGCCGGTCTACTAGGCACTCCTGGCCTTCTTCAGGTGCCACCCAGGAGTGTCCATCAGCTCTGGCTCTTACTGTCTGGGAGAAACCCCAGTGCAGCCTGGTTCCTACCAGGAGACTTTGGTTTGGCCCAGATGACTGGAGCAGTTTTCATTCCTGTTCAGGTGCTCACAGGGCAGAGCCTTTGAATGTGTCCGAAGATCTTGATCTTGTTCACTGGTTTACTCCCCAAATGCCCTTAGCAGCTGGGGCTGGACCAGGCCAGAGTCAGGGGCCTGAACTCAATGTGGCTCTTTCACAGGGCCTGGATTACTTGAGCCATCGGCTGCCACCTTCCAGCGTGAGCATTAGCAGGGAGCTGGAATCAAGAGCAGAGCTGGTACCGTGTTACGGAAAGTGGACATCCTAAGGGCCGTCTTAACCACTGTGCCAGACGCTCAGCCCAGCTTTCTGAAGGCTGGGTTCTGTGCACGGTGTGGCGGGAAGGGTCATGCGGCACTGAGTCGGGGGTGGGGGAGAGTAGGGATGAGGACCGAAGTCTCTGTGGGGACGTGTGGACCGACAGGCAGTGGCACAGTTTCAGTAGTGCCCGAGTGAAGCAGGCACCAGGGGGCTGGACTGGCTGAGCACCAGGTGCATGTTGCCGCCAAGTGTCAGATGCCAGAGAGAGAGTGTGTGTGACCGCACCCCGCTGAATGGGGCCATGTTTTCACAGTGTTCACTACTGGCTGAGTTCTGGGACATAAATGTCAGAGAGCCCAGGAATAGGGCCCAGGAGGCGCAGAGGAACCAGCACAGGGCGAGCTGGGAAGCAGAGCCAGGACTTAGCCATGAGCTGGACTGCTCCAGCCTCTGGCCAGAACCACCCTCCAAGCACGTGCTCCCAATGACCCCTGCCCCCAGGCCCGGCCTCTCACATGCCAGCCATCTTCATATCAAGTCTCCTCCCTCAGTCAGTCCGCCATTAACATTAAAACATCAGAGCTCAGACAGCTGCACGAGTTCTGGGGTGACAACCTACTCAGCCCCCTACAGTGCTGCATTGAACAGTCACGGGGCCCGTGGCAAACTCCAGAGAGAATGGGTCCCACTGAAGGTGACCGGTGTCCAGATGAGAACCCAAAGTTGCCTGAATGAGACCTGCCCCCCCCCCCCCCCCAGGTGCTGGACACTGCTCTCAGGCTGCATGTTTGGAATTCTTGGCTGTGTTTGCTTGGGGTCGGAGAGTCCGGATCTTCTCGGTGGAGCCTTTCACAGTTTCAGTTTTCGGGAGGAATATCCTCCTGGAGCCACTTTGTGGTGTGTGGCCTTTGGAAGCTGAATCCGTGTAGAGAAGAAGAGATGGACATCTCAGTCAAAACAGTGCTGAGTATTTACATCGTTGAGGAATTTGCATCCCTGAAACCCACAAGCCTGCCTTCTTGCCGATTGATTCCCGGGTCTGCGGGATCTCTGCAGGCTTGGGCTTTGTGGCCAGTGTAGAACCCAGAGTGGGGCTGGCGCTGCGGCTCACTAGGCTAATCCATCACCTGCAGTGCTGGCACCCCAGGTTCTAGTCCCGGTCGGGGCGCCGGATTCTGTCCCGGTTGCTCCTCTTCCAGGCCAGCTCTCTGCTCTGGCCAGGGAGTGCAGTGGAGGATGGCCCAAGTGCTTGGGCCCTGCACCCCATGGGAGACCAGGAGAAGCACCTGGCTCCTGGCTTTGGATCGGCGTAGTGCTGGCCATAGCAGCCATTTGGGGGGTGAACCAACGGAAGGAAGAGCTTTCTCTCTGTCTCTCTCTGTATGTCTCTCTCTCTCTCTCTCACTGTCTAACTCTGCCTGTAAAAAACAAAAACAAAAACCCAGAGTGGGTCGAGCTCGTGTCCCCAGCCCTCTCTACACTCTTGGTTTTGCACCTCAGCTTCCTCCTGAGAAAGCAGTGACTTCTTTGACCCTTAGATGTTGGTTCCTGCAGGGGACTCTTGGGTTTTTGAAGGACTTGATGCACAGCAGGAGGTAGGGCAGGGTGTCACTCCATGCTGACCCTCCAATTGGAGTGTTTCCTGCTCTGCTGAGCCGATGGCTCGGGGCTTGGGAGACCTGCAGGCCTCTGCACCTGTAGTAACAGCTTGTGCTGCCGCTTCAGGGCCAGCCCATTGGTTCGGCACTCGCCAAGGGGCATCGAGCAGAATTTGAGTCTCTCCTTTTTTATTTGCATAATTCAAACTTTTGTCGGAGTCCACACAAATTCTTGCAAACTGTGTTTTGCTGAGAGATGGGGGGGGGGGGAGGCACCTGGCTTCCTTGTGTCTGGTGCTAGCAAAGTCATGGGAGCTTTATAAGATTCCTCTGGCAAAGCCCCCGTTACTGCCATGGGGACTCACTCAACTTAGTCCTCTCACGGAAGCTCCTCTATGGAATGGACCCTGATGCCTTCTCTACTCTTCTTTTTTTTTTTTTTGACAGGCAGAATTAGACAGTAAGAGAGAGAGAGAGAGAGAGAAAGGTCTTCCTTCCATTGGTTCACCCCACAATGGCTGCTACAGCCAGTGCACTGCGCTGATCCGAAGCCAGGAGCCAGGTGCTTCTCCTGGTCTCCTATGCGGGTGCAGGGCTCAAGCACTTGGGCCATCCTCCACTGCACTCCCGGGCCATAGCAGAGAGCTGGACTGGAAGAGGAGCATCTGGGACAGAATCCGGTGCCCTGACTGGGGCTAGAACCCAGGATGCCGGCACCGCAGGCGGAAGATTAGCCTAGTGAGCCATGGCGCCGGCCACCTTCTGTACTTCTGAACACTAGCTTCTTCTGCCACTCCTTGCCATTGGCTTCTCTCTCCAGCCATGCTCCCAAGGCCTCTTTCTCGAAGGATCAGCAGTGGCCACCTGCCGTCACGTCTGTTGGCCTTCTCTTTAGCTTCGTCTCCACCCCACTCTCCCATGGTGGACCTTTCCTTGTGTGGGGGGTTCCGCGGGGCCTGCCTTCCAGCTCCCTCCCCATTTGCTAGCCACTCTACTCCTGTGGGCCTGCCTCTCATGCTTTCTGCTGTCACACTGGCAGCACGCATTAATGAGCGTGTTTGAAGTGCTCTTCCGGGGCAGACACCATGGCCGTCATATCCTATGCGTGGTAGGTGTACAATAAACATTTGCTGAATGAAGCAACGTATACATGGGGACAACATCAGCGCAGGAGCACCACAGCTTCCACCAGGCAGGTAAATGACCTCTGGTGTCCTCCACGATCGTGAGTTCCCCATAGGGCCCTTGGGTCTCCAGCTGGAAGCTGCAGAGGGAGTGGTTGATGTCCACAAGAAGTGACATCAGTCCTAGGGAGAAGACACTTGCTGGGACATCCTAGCCATTCCCATTCAAACACCATGTCTGATGGTGACTCTGCACCGCTTGTGTTGAACAGGTACCAGAAGCTGCCTGTTGACAGCCACGGAATGGGAGAGCTTTAGGGACTCTGACCTCCACCAGAACAAGACTCATTGTTCAGGAGCTTGGGCGAGTGGGCAGGAATGAACGGATTGGCATTATGGAGGAAGAACTTGAATGGTGGCATCTGTAGAACAACATAGAAAAGGTTGAGGAACTGGTCCAGGATGGTGTACGTGCAGAACTGTGTAGATGGCACTGTACTTCTGGGCCATCTAGGGAATTTCCAAGGAAATTGCCACTGTACACGTGTGCAGTTCAGTTTATGGATTCTGGAACTCACAGCTCTGCCTCACCTCGGACTTGTGACTTGGCTGTCTGAAGGGAATTACACCTGCTCTGTAATTTTGAGTACTGGGGATGGGCTTCCTAGAGCGTTTGAAAAGCGAGTGACATCCTGGTCACCTGCACTTGCTTGTCTGTTAAACGTGGGCAGGAAAGATTGGGCCTACAGACAGTGGAGAAGCACAGCTTGACCAGGCAGACCTGGTGGAGCCCTGGGTATCCAGGAATCACTCATGGGGTGGGGCGGGGGGCTCATGCTAACACCACATGGGGTGCCAGGCGCAGACCCCAGACTCCCATGCATAAAGTGCAGCTCCTGCCTGCCCCTTGCCCACAGCGGCTGCTCCCCAGGGCTTCCCTTCAGCCACGATTGTCCGCCTCTCTTTTCCCCAAGTTGGCCAGGCTCAGAGGCTCCACGTCGGCTGCCCCCCTGACCTTCCTTCCTGCTCTCTACCCCTTTCATCCGGGGCGTGAAGTGTAAGAATCTGTGCTCAGTTGGAGACTCCCTCTTGTAGAGGAGAACTAGCAGGGGCTGAGGGCAGACGACCCACCCTAGTGTCAGTGCACACACGGTCCTGGCTTGGTGGCCCAGGCAGCCACGGAGGGTCTCTGAGGATCTGCAACCTCCTCTGAAACAAGCAGTCGGTGCCCTGGTAGGTTGCTGCAAGGACCAGGGTCAGTGTGCGCCGGAGGCCTCCAGGAGCTAGAGAGCGCCACCTTGTGTTGAGCCAGTGAGAGTGATTAAGTGCCTGGAATGTGCCTGGTACATAGTGGGTGCTTGAAAATTTATACTCATTGCTGATGAGGTTAAGACACAGTTTAGGGGTCGGCGCTGTGGTGCAGTAGGTTAATCCTCTGCCTGTGGTGCTGGCATCTCTTATGGGCGCCAGTTCTAGTCCCAGCTGCTCTTCTTCCAATCCAGCTCTCTGCTGTGGCCCGGGAGGGCAGTGGAGGATGGCCCAAGTCCTTGGGCCTCTGCACTCACATGGGAGATAGGGAAGAAGCACCTGGCTCCTGGCTTCGGATTGGTGCAGCTCCAGCCGTTGCAGCCATCTGAGGAGTGAAGCAACAGAAGGAAGACCTTTCTCTCTGTCTCTCCCTCTCACTGTCTGTAACTCTACCTCTCAAATAAATAAACAAAATATTTTAAAAGAAAGACAGTTTAACAAAAGTGCATAGTTCAATGGGCTCTAAACGGGGTTACCGGTTCCACTTTTGAGGCTGTAGCCAAGTGGGATACTTTTTCCTTCCTTCCCCTGGTCCAGATAATGAGATATTTGGGACAGCTAAGGTGCTGCTTTTTACTCTCACAGATTAATTTCATTCATAAAAAATAGACAAAATTAATTACACACTGTGCAGGCATGGTGCCAAATTGGCTTTAGAAAACCCGACGTGTTGTCAATGAAAACATCTCTGGAGGGAAGCTCACTTAATGGGATGTTTATCGCCCGAGGGGAAGCCAGGCCTGGAGAAGAGAGGTGGCAGGATTTCCCATCTGGGGTTTATTAGTTTATGTATTCAGGTGGTCCAGGGCCGGACATTAGCTCTCGGCTTAATGAAGGAAACAGTCCCCAGCCTGAGGATGGCTGCTCTTTTACCCTGGGCAGCTGCTGGCCCTGGGAATTCCATCCGCTGAGCTAGCATTTTGTTCAGTGTGTCTGATTCATGGCCTCTGGGGCAGTTAGGAGGGTGTGATGGGGGCTGGTCAGGTCGCCACTGGATGGGGAAAGCATGGTCCCTTGGGTGTGAGCCTGGGTCCCCGTGGACGTCTGCCTGTGCACAGTGCTCTGTCTCTGAGGATGTTGAAGGAAAGCTGCTCTCTGTGCATGCTGTAAAACAAGGCTTGCACTGTCAGATTTATTATTATTATTATTATTATTATTATTATTTTGGCTCCTTTTCTGAGCATCTTTGGAAACCTGGTAGATGTGGGGGAGGCTGCAGAGGAGGGTCTTCGGTTCAGGCTGCACGGCCGGTGTGCTCTCCTTGCTTTCTTTGTCTGCGGAGTGCAGGTAGTATTGGGTGTGATTCCTTGTAGTCTGCCTTTTGGGTCAGGGGAAACTGGGCTTTTTTTCCCGTGTTGTCGTACTCCATGTTCCGACGTGGGTAGATGATGCACTGTGTTCATTGTGCCGTGCCCTCGGTGCGTGGTGCCGAGCAGGAGACAGGAGGCATCATCGTGTGTCTTCGGTGGCACGGCTTGGATCTGTGTCAGAAGGCAGCTGGCTTTGAGATCGCGCGTGCCAAGTACAGTAGGGGAACCTGTTCCTGCAAAGGCTGCTTGGGCAGTTACCACATCATTCGCAGACGGTACACAGTCACCAGCCTAACAGTCAGCCTGCTCTAGGTTCAGTCATTTAGAGTCTCACCTGCGGTTGCCTTGGCAGGGCCAGCCCCACGGGCCGGACGTTCCCCACCCCAGCTGTAGAAGCACAGGTTCCCCGTCGGCTTCACAGAACTTTCTGGAGGGGCTGGGGCTGAGTGGGGCTGTGCAGAGGTGAGAAGAGTGCGCCCTGAGAACAGCCAGGCCGGCCGCCACTGCGCCCACGCTGCCTCTGCACAGGCTGTTGTGATTCACGGCTAGGTTTTTTTAAGTACTTTCCCATTCATGCAAACAAGTGTCAGAGTGCTCCTGGCTGTGTGTGAGGGGGTGATGGAGGCGCACGCATTCAGGATCTCGCATCCAGAAGCATCTTTCATGCCGCCTTACATTGCCATCACCTTCAGCCGACCTCCCAGGATAGCGCCCCAGCCCCAGCCTTCTCACCTGTGCCCCTCCATGAGGACAGGGACCCCACGGCATTGCTGGCCATGGCAGGTGTTTGAACTTCCAACCTGTGGCCTTAGGTAAGGGATCCAGCTTCACATCCATCAGGTGATGCAGGAATGGAAGAGAACACCCTACAGGAAAAAAAGTTTTGATTGTGGGGCTTAGCAGGGTTAGAAATAAGGGGAGAAATTGGAATCGCTTAGGGTTACTGTAAGGTTCTAGACACCACTGCCTAGCTCAGAAAAAAATTAATGTTATAAGAAACTCAGGATGCTGTGTCAGGGCTGGCGTGGGGATGAGGGTCTCCAGGTGCGTTTGGGGGTAAAGACCCCAGCTAGGGCGACCCTAAGAGACCTTCGAGCAGACAGACCTGATGGCAGCAGTGAGTTCACAGGCTGCGGCAGGTGCTCTAGACCTTGACTCAGAGCTGCCTTAGTGTCTCAGTAATTTTTTTTTTTTTTGCTATCATTTTTAGGACCAAAGAAGTAGCTAACATTCCTATTTGTTAAGTGCTCGGGTTCAGACAGCTTTGTCACTGTTTATGTACTAAGCACTTTGTAGTCATGTGAGATAGCAATACACCTAAACTGAAAGATAAGAACAACGTTTTTATTTTGTTCTTTATTTACTAATAGACTGTGTGCACCTGTTGGGTACTCCATGTATCCATCAGTCAGGGTCCAGTCAAGGCCAAGCCACAGAATAATTTGGGCAAAATTTTAAAATACATATTAACTAGGAAAAGAGTATTCTTCCTCAAAATATTAAAAATAGAATGACTATTCCACTTCTGAGTGTCTGTCCAAAATCATGGAGAAAGGGTCTCGGAGAGAAAACTTGTACACTTGTGTTCATGGCAGCACTGACCACGATAGCCAAAAGTTGGAGGCAACCAAGTGTCCGCCTGTGGGCACATGGAAGTCAAAACGTGACACACACGTGCAGTGGAATATCATTCAGCCTTGGGAAGGAAGGGAATTCTTACACATGCTGTACTGTGCATGCTCCTTGCTGAGTGACAGCAGCAGGTAAGAAGTCCAGAGAGACAGAAAACAGCTCATTCTGCGGTTTTTGCAGGATGAAAAAAAATTCTGGAGATGGAATGGTGAAGGCTGCACAACAATATGAATGTCCTTAGTGCCATACTGAAAAATGATGGAGATAGCAGAGTTTATGTTGTGCATGTTTGTTATGCAAAAAAGTCCTAGGAAAATGCAGTTAATATATATGCTTATTTTGATGCAAAAGGTTTTGATATCTGTGCACTTTTTTCACAATATATATTTTCTCTGAACTTTTTGAGGAACCCTGTTATTTTACAACTTCAAAATAATAATAGAAATCCAAACCATTAAAGACGAAAGAAGTAGTAACCATGATGGGAACTGGCTAAAAGGAAGTAAAGAGAGCCCTGGGAGTAGGAGCAGGCACCCCCGGCCCTGGGCTGAGACAGCATGCCCACGCCCAAGCTGCCCTCTGGCCAGGCTGGCTTTCTAGGGAACCAGGCTGGCTTGTCTTTAGATGTAAAAACATTCATAGCTCAACATAGCTAGAGGAGAGGGTTTTTCAATGTTCTCATCACAAAGAAACGGTACATGTTTGACGTGGGGACCCCGTAAAGGGTTAATCAATACAGAAGTATATACACAGACTGAGGCATCGCATTGTACCCCCATCGAGATGTGCACTTGTTATCTGTCAGTTAAAAAAAACTGCACACTTTCAGACGAACACCCTTGTGTGCAACGCCCGCAGCGGGAGGGGCCATCCAGAGACCAGAGGGCTGCAGGGAGGTGAGTTCCCAGCTCCATCTCACATTTACTCGCTCGTACAGGGATGAGCTGGGTGGGGGCTGGTGTGTCATTTAGGTTGTTATTTCTCTTTCTTTGCGTCCACTTGGGGCTGATTGCACATGGCTGAAACTGAGAGAGTCCAGGGCACGTGGTAAGACTTTGCCAAGTAGCTAAGAATCTGTTGAAAGAGACCACAGGTGGAGAAAATGCCTGCTCTTAGTTTTCTTTTGTTTCTACTCAGACATTTATGGTCTTGCGCTCCTGTGTGTTCCCAGGTAGGCAGGCACACTGTTCCAGCGAGTCTCTCTGCAAAGGCAATTGTTTGGTGATGCCTGCAACCCCGTGAGCCGTAACTGGCACACCTTTCCATAGCCCTTCTGTAAGGAGAGGCTGAGTAACTCAAGTTTTGTAACCTGACCTATTCAAGTGGAAAAACCTCTGACCCACGTCTGCAGAAATAGCCTCCCCTTTCCCTAAGCCCTGTTTGGACAAGTTCTGCTTCGGTTTGCGTTTTCACCACCTGCTGAGTTGGTATGGTGAGTGTCAGCCGCCGCCACTCTCACCTGCAAGCTGGTGCCAGCCTTCTCTCCCTCTTAAGGGTGACCAGCTGGCATACTGTGCGCTTCTTAGATTCAGCCCATGTCCGAAACGCAATCTGAAAATCAAGTCACGCCAGCTGGAAGTAGGGTAGACCGTCACACAGATCTCAGGTGGAGAATGTGTGCTCCGGTTCCACATCTGGAGCATGGCTTTGGTTTCTTGGTGAATTTCACACTTTGTTCAGGAACCTACATTGAGCTCCAGCCTGCTCACATGCATCCAGGTAAGGCCTGTTACTCTACTACCTGTCCTGGCTTTGTTTTCCACCTGTACTGCAGAGAGTTCATCGCTTCTGGATGCTTCCGGGTCACCAGGAGCTGATGAGAGTCATGTGTATCTCTCAGCCAGCAGCCCACCAGTCTGTGAGGGGGACCTCCACGAGGCTTTTGAAAAGGAAGATCAGTTAAAAACCTGTGGTTATCTTTTTTTTTTTTTAATTTGACAGATAGAGTTAGACAATGAGAGAGAGAAAGAGAGAAAAGTCTTGCTTCCATCATTGGTTCACCCCCAAAATAGCCACTACAGCCAGAACTATGCCGATCCGAAGCCAGGAGCCAGGTGCTTCCTCCTGGTCTCCCATGTGGGTACAGGGCCCGAACACTTGGGCCATCCTCCACTGCCTTCCCGGGCCACAGCAGAGAGCTGCACTGAAAGAGGAGCAGCCGGGACTAGAACCCAATGTCCGTAAGGGATGCCGGCACCGCAAGCGGAGGATTAACCAAATGAGCCACAGCGCCGGCCCCCAGTGGTTATCTTGTCGCACAACCGTTTCCATGCTCTGGGGAGTACAGGTGGTGGTTACCAGGGAAATGGTTGGGCTGTACCGCCTTAGCCTTGAATTTCAGTTTGCTGAATTTCCAGTGGTCTTAGGAAGTGTGGCGTCTCTGCTCATGGAGGCCATCAGGGGCCAAGGGGTGAGTGTGTGCTGTGGGACATTGGTGCAGGAGGTGGCGACTGAACACACTGGGGAGAAGACTCCACCCAGCAACCTCCGAGGCTGCTTCAGGTGTGAGTTTCTGTAGCTGTGGTCGCCCGTCACTGTTGGGAAGCAGATCCAGGGCTGTGCTGGTCGGATGTGACCTTGTGCCACCCTGGTTCCGTATCAGTGTCACCCTTCTTCCTCCTCGGTCCCCTTCTGGTTGACCCCGGTAGCCTGGACACAGTAAGGACGATCAGCCCTTACACGTCCAGTGCCACTGAACCACACGCAGTCCACTGTGAATGGGCATTTATAGGGGCAGGATTTGGGGCTTCCAGGCACCCTGAAACAACCTCAAAAGCAGTTAGTCACAGAGACGTTGGGGAAGTGATGCGGGGCTGCTGATGGTTTTCAGTGCTGCCTCACGTGCTCAGCTCATCTCGCCGCTGTCCCTCCCCTGTCCACAGGTCAGTGGCATCAACTCTTTTACAGATGTGCACACAGACGTGCAGAAAGGTTGAGGCACTTGCCCATTTTTAGAAGAAAACTGGGGGAAGAACGAGTAGGAAAGAATCCTGCCGATGCCGGCACTGGCTGTGCTCATGGGGGTGTCCGTGAATGATGGGCCCAGGGCTACCCAGGCCAGGCTGCTGTTCTCCGCCCTGATCCTCAAGGCCAAGTTCGAGTCCTCAGTGAACTCTTATTTAAAGCATCAGTTGAAAAAGATTTGTAGTGTGATGTAGCTGGACAAATAGAAACGGTTGAGTTTATGGCTCATGTAAAGCCCTGAGTATCAGGAATGGAATGAGTGGAGTTGGAGGCAGCTTCTGAGCAGCGTGTGCTAGAACCATGGCCAGCCCTAAACGTGCTGGGACCCTCCCAATCGAGCAATCTTTGAGGCGCTCCTCTGTAAAACAAAGGACTGAAAAGTTACATAAACAGTTTAGTAGACTGAGAAGGCCCGGATGTAGGAGACAGGAGGCCTCATCTGCATTCTATGACATCTAACGGATATTATTACTGAGTTTTGTGACCTTGGGCAAATCACGTAACCTCCCTTTCTTTAGTGATGTATCTGTAAAATGGGTAGGACGACCCAAGGTGGCTAACTTGAGAGTCTAAATGGAACCTCTGTAAGTGCAGGGTCTTCTTGCTAAGTAGAATAAAAAAGACTGTGCCACGAATTCTTCAGATCTTACATTCAGACCTGGTGTCTTGAGAGTGTGTGAGCCTATGGTCGCCTGCTGGACGTTTTGAACAAGGAAGTTTTTAAGGAAAGAAAGAAAAATGCTGGGGAACAGATGGGTCCAGGTGGACGGCTGTGCTCGCCTCCAGTGTTAGCGCTTCTTCCCCTGATGCCCACACCCAGAGCATCGCTGAGTGCGTGGCAGGTCCAGGAGACGTCTTCAGAGACTCCAAGGAATACATATCCCCATCACTGCAGACTTCCAGGATTAGGGGGCCAGCTCCACACGCATCCTCAGTTGTCCTCGGGTCCAGGCCCATTTTGCCCACCCACCACCACCCGAAACTCCCAGCCTCATCCCAGTCCTCAGCAACTCACGCACTCAGGGCCGCTGAGGCACAGAGCTTAACCTCCCAAGCAGGTGCCTCGGAGACCCCCGCTGTCGGGTGAGCATCCTCTGCCACACTTCTGGTGGAGGAAGTATTCGAGAGCAGAGGCAGGTGACCTGGGCCCAGCACAGCTGTTCAGAGGCACTGGGCAGGCCCCGCTGTCTGGGGGAAAGTGTCCGAGGACACTGGGAGAGATGCAAAGCATTCAGCCCCCTGGAGTGAGCCCAGAGCACAGACCTCTCCCCCGCGTGAGGGGGGAGCCTGCGAAGAGTTGGTGCACAGAGAGAGAGCTTCCGTCTGCTGGTTCACTCCTGCAGTGGCTGCAAGGGCCGGAGTTGCGCCAATCTGAAGCTGGGAGCCAGAAGCTTCTTCCAGGTTTCCCACATGGGTGCAGGGGCCCAACTGCTTGGGCCATCCTCTGCTGCTTTCCCAGGCACATTAGCAGGGAGCTGGATTGGAAGCGGAGCAGCTAGGACTCACACCGGCACCCATGTGTCACTGCAGGTGGCACCTCTTCCCACTGTGCTACAGTGTCAGCCCCTGAAGACTTTTCAAGGGTAGAGACAGATAATACAGGAAAGGTTGAAGAAAGTCTCAAAGTCCAAGAGAAGAAAGCCATCTTTGAATATTTATTTTATTTATTTAAAAGGCATAGTGTCAGAGGGGCAGAGAGAAGGAAGGAGGGAGGGAGAGAGCTAGCTTCCATCTGCTGCTTCACTCCCCAGAAGGCCACAACAGCTTGGGCCAGGCGGAAGCCAGGAGCTTGGAACTCCATCCAGATCTCATGGCAGGGCCCCAAGCACTTAGGCCAGCATCTGCTACCTTCCCGGGCGCATTAGCAGGGAGCTAGGTCAGAAGCAGAGCAGCAGGAACTCAAACCATGGCTCTGATACGGGATGCCAGCATTGCAGGTGGCGGCTTAGCCTGCTGCACAACAGAAAACCATGCTTTATCCTAAGGAAACAGCTGGTCTTTTCTTTCTGATCTAAGTGTTGGTGTGGGCAGAATGGCCTCAGATCCGCAAGGTGGGAATGAAAACCCTGGTGAATTTTCCGGAGGTCCGTAGGAAGCAGAAACTGCAGGCACACATCCAGTTCAGGGAGGCGCTGAGTATTTCATTGCGGGCAACTCAGAACCATCTTGGATACGAAAGAGCCCATGAAACTTTCTCCGCCCCGTCTGCTGGGCTGCTCCCAGATCTGCTCCCAGATCTCACAGACATCTGGGCCCCTCTGAGCAGAGAGAGGCCCCAAGCCCAGGCCTGTGTTGGTGTTGGTGGTGGAGTCTGCTGGGCTGCTCCCAGATCTGCTCCCAGATCTCACAGACATCTGGGCCCCTCTGAGCAGAGAGAGGCCCAAAGCCCAGGCCTGTGTTGGTGTTGGTGGTGGAGTCTGCTGGGCTGCTCCCAGATCTGCTCCCAGATCTCACAGACATCTGGGCCCCTCTGAGCAGAGAGAGGCCCCAAGCCCAGGCCTGTGTTGGTGTTGGTGGTAGTACTTCTTTTTTTTTTTTTTGACAGGCAGAGTGGACAGTGAGAGAGAGAGACAGAGAGAAAGGTCTTCCTTTGCCGTTGGTTCACCCTCCAATGGCTGCCGCGGTCGGCGCGCTGCGGCCGGCGCACCGCGCTCATCCGATGGCAGGAGCCAGGTGCTAGGTGCTTTTTCCTGGTCTCCCATGGTGTGCAGGGCCCAAGCACCTGGGCCATCCTCCACTGCACTCCTGGGCCACAGCAGAGGGCTGGCCTGGAAGAGGGGCAACTGGGACAGAATCCGGCGCCCCGACCGGGACTAGAACCGGGTGTGCCGGCGCCGCAAGGCAGAGGATTAGCCTGTTGAGCCACGGCGCCGGCCAGTACTTCTTTTTTTTTTAATAGCTGCAGTACAACTTGGGGAGATTTTTCTGCTACTCTGTGATAAATTTCAGTTGAGAGTTGGTGCCAGTAAACCTTTCTTAGAACCAAGGTGACCTGGAAAGTTGAATTCGTTAGGTATGTGGTCAGAATGACCAAAATTATACCAATTTCCAGATAAGCCAGGCCAATTTACATGTGGCATATGTAAATGTCTGTTAATGCTTGAATGCACGAGTAAACCATTAGCATGTTCACCAGTGTGTTAACTCATGTCCTGACACTCAGGCGTGCGTAGGACTTTCTCCTAGTATTTCATTGCAGCTTGAGGTAAAAGGTGAGTGTTGCTATTTAGTTTCCATTTTGTATCAGATGGTCTTTAACTGTTGCTGTGAATTCCAGGGCCATTGCCAAGCTAAGGGTGTGAGAGAGTTTGGTGAACGTGCCGGAGTGAACAGTGGGCCAGGGTTGTGACACAGTGGCTGAGCTGCGCCTGCAACACTGCATCCCTACGGGCACCAGTTGGAGCCGCAGCTGCTCCTGTCTGATCCAACTCCCTGCTAAGGTGGCTGGGAAAGCAACAGAAGATGGCCCAAGTGTTTGGGACCCTGCCATTCATATGGGAGGCCATGATAGAGTGCCAAGCCCCTGGCTTTGGCCCAGCCAAGCCCTGCCCATTGTGGTCATTTAGAGAGTAAACCAGCAAATGGTCCACCACCCCCCCCTTAACTCTGCCTTTCAAATAAATAGAGAAGTCTTTGCCAAAAAAATAAAAAATAAAAAAATTGTGAGCAGGTCCCTCCTATGAGAATGACAAATTTTTTCTTTACTCTCTTTCTTTCTCTCTCCCTTTCTCTCTTTCTTTATTTCTTCTTTTTTTCTTAAAAAAAAAAAAAAGTGACAGAGAAACAGAGGGAGAGACATAGATCTTGCATCTTTCCATCTACTGATTCACTCCCCCCAAAGCCCTCAATAGCCTGGGACTGGGCCAGCCTGAAGGCAGGAGTCAAGAACTCCATTTGGGTTCCCCACATGGGTGGCAGGGACCTAAGTCCTTGGGACATCATTGGCTGCCTCCATGTGCACTAGTAGGAAGCTGGATCAGAAGTGGGGGTGGTATTCTGATACTGGATGCTGGCATGGCAAGCAGCAGCTTAACCTGTGCCAGAATGCCTATCCCCCCAAAATCTTGGTGAGATACTGGAGCATTTTTCGTGCACAGGGGCTAAACATAAGTACTGTCATCCTGTTTTGATTAAAAGCAAAGCAAAATCAAGACCACTCGTGTGAAGCAGGAGCAGACCAGTGAGCCTGGAGGGTCAGCTGTCCTTGTCACCGCCGTACAGGTTAGAGGCAGGGATGAATCTGAGCAGTCTAACTCAGGCTGGTGGCTTTGAGGTTATACAGGAGGATGAGGAGCACTCTGATTTATGCACAGTCTTTTAAAACAAGCTGAGCATTCATTCCTTGCTCTTGAGCTAGATGAAGACATTCACCCCAAGGTGACTGCTGGATTGTATTTAAATACAAACGAAGTTTCTCCTTGGGCTTCCAGAGGATCCTGGTGCATGTTCAAGGATCAGTGAGCTGCCAGCAGGACCCTAAATTGAATTACAAGGCTGACAAAGTGGTGCCTGAACTGTTCATTCAGCATTTGTTCCCCTTGGCTAAGCTGCACCAGGTGGGGCCAGGCAGAGGCTGGGGCTGAAGGTCAAAGCAACTGGGACATGAAGGAGATGGACTTCACCCACACCTAGACTTGCAAAAGGACGTTTTGCAAGTATTTCTTGCAGGGGCTGTTTCTGAAAGAACACAGTGAAAGTAATTCTGGTTGGGACAGACAGGCCTGGAATATGGGTTGTCTTGCTTTGCATAATTGTCACCTTGAAAAGGTGTTGTTTTCCCCATCACAGATCTACTGACGCTGTCTCACTTGTGTAGCACAGGACCTGGGGAGGATCCTCAGAGCCCCTGGTGACATCTTGGCTACAGTGGGGGTGGCAAGGACACATAGGTGGTGTGGGGGCAGGAGAGGGTGCATCTCTTGGGGTTCACAAAGATCTCCATCCCAGCTTGTGTCCCCGTACGTCTGGGGTGACCGAGTGTAAGGTGCACACCTTAGCAGGTCCCCGACCCCGGATCCAAGGCAAGGGGACGACCACAAAGCTGGCCGTGACTTCCAGAAGGCTGGAGCCTGTGACCCTCTGAGGGGCAGAGTCCGTTTCCGGAGGCTCCACAACACTGATCTTTTCCAGATGTTTCCCCTCCTCTCCCCTCTGCCGGCTGCTGTTCTGCCCTCTAGTCTCCCGCCTGCCCTTGTCAGTGACACTGAGACAAAATCCTGCTAGGACCCTAGGCGTGCGAGCTGCACTCGGCAACAGCAAGTGATTTAGCTCCGGGCCTCCCAGGAGGAGTTCCAGCCTGCCCTGCCTGTGAGAGCATCCGCACTCGGAGGTTCAAACCCAACAGTGTCTTTCACAAAAATTTACTTTTAATGGTGTAGCAGTTAGTAATAATCGATGTGGTACTTTGCTTATTTTACCTCCTAATGCCAAACATCTGTGCAGTAAACAATGCCATTGTTGTCCTCACTTTACAGATGAGGAAATGGAGGTTCACAGGGGTTGAGTGAATTGCTCACAACCATACAAACAGTAAATAGCAGAAGTGATTTAAATTCGGAATCTTAGACCAGGTCTCTCTCTCTCCGTCTCTCTCTGTCTTTATATATATATATATATATATATATATATATGAAATCTTTACCAAGTTTGCCACAGTGCCTTTGTTCTTGTGTCTAGCCCCATTAAAAAAAAAAAAACGAGAAGAGAGCACTGGAAAACCCATTAAAAGGAGATAGTTTTTGTCACAGTTTCCAAATGGGTCTTTCAGACATGGTCTTTGGCCCAAGACTGGAGATAACGCAGGGCTTCCCACAGCTCCTGTGCCCATTTCTCCGAAGCGAACACCGAGGCTGCACTGAGCCAAGGCTGACTTTGCGCTTTCAGCTTTGGCCAGAGCCAGAGGCCTCGCGGGCCCGGATGCGGTGATGGGGCTGTGCCTAGCGCGGAGCCATGGGGTAGAGGCCGCCCCTCTCTGTGCGCAAGGCCCACCTCTGGCCCTCGGGAACTTGTGCCTGGCGACGCGGGTCCCTCCAGTCCCCCGCTTGTCACCCGTGCTGGTTTCCTGCCAAAATGACGCGCAAACCGGGGGAGTGGGGGGGGGGGGGGCGCAAGCCCCCAGACTGGGAGAAGGCAAGTGGGCGTCGCCAGGGTCACCCGCAGACGCGGAGGCCACGTTCGCACCGCGCGCCGGGTCTGGGCCGCCGGCCGCGCCCCCTCTCCGCCCCGGCGGCCGCGCCCACCTGCGTGCGCCCTGCCCCAGGTCGCCTCCCTCCCGACGGCCGCGAGGCGGAGACGCGAGTCGTCACTAGGCAGAACTTTCCCCTGGAAATCCCTGCACCGGCCGTTCCTCCCGCTCCGCCGCCTGCGATTTGGGCGAGTTTCCTGCCCGGTCGTGTGCGGGGTCTGGGCTGCGGGGCCAACTTGGCGCGCTCCCGAGGACAGGTCCGCGGCGGGCTGGCCGGCGGCCGGCGACCCCGACGCGATGCGCTCCGAGGCTGAGGAGAGCAAGGAAGGTAGGGCTGGGCTCCTCGGGGCGCGAGGGCGGAGGGGCCTGCTTGGCGCCGACGGGGACCCCCCCCCCGGGACCCCCGCGCGCCCCTCGGGCGGCTCCTGGCCAGCGGTCGCTGCGCTCACTCTGGAAGCGCGAGGGGGTCCCCATTTGACTCCGGGGACGCAGGATGCGCTGGGGTCTCGGCCGCCTGCCTGCGTGGGGGCCACGCGAACGGGCGCCCCTGGAGCAGCCTGGGAGGCTGGGTTTGCGTGGAAAGGGGACTTAGAGAAGTTGCGGGCGCCGTGCGTTTCCGGCCAGAAGGGGAAGCTGGGCGAGGGGGGAGAAGTGAGAGATCTTTATTTGGGAAATAGTTGGGTTTTGGGTTTTTTTCCTTTTTCTGTCTTTGCAGGCCTTTCTGTACGGAGCCGGTTTGGGGGGGGCGGGGAGGCTCGAGGGGCTGTGCCACTGGGAAGCGAAGGGCGGTTTACTCTCCACGGAGAACGGGTGACAGGGCTGGCCAGGGCCCAACCCAAACACAGTTACGCGTTGGTTTGGGGAGTTGATTCGCGTGCTTTGTTCCCTGGTGCTTTGTGTACACAAAAGTCCCCTTGTAAGTGGTTGGGGGATGAGAGTAAGAGGGAAAATGCACAGATCCTGAAGTTCCCGCCTCTGCGCAGGAGCCGCCTCTGCGGGCGCTGGTGCCCCTCACGTGGCGCTGGAGCTGGGAGCCGGCGCAGAGCCCTGGGACCGTGGCCTCCAGCGGGCAGCGACCCCTCCCCGTGAAGGCTGGGGGCTTAGTCTGCGCCCTCGCCCTGGTGAGGTTGCCTGGGGGAAGCGGGCTTGTTGAACGCAGAGGCTGGCGGGGTGCACAGTGGCAGCTGGAGGCTTATGTGGGGCTGGGGGCTCGGTTCCCTGGCTGCGGCCTGTGTGGCTGTGTAGCAGCGGCTGGCTGAGAACAAGGTGGAGAGCAGCTGGGTTGAGAGAGCCCACCGGTGACCCCTGGTCTTGTTTTCCTCCTCTTTCAGTGGGGATGGGGGGCGGGGGGGCTTTCCCAGGTGTGTGTCGCACACTTGCCTAGCCGTGCGCCCAGGCTTCCCTGATGACCAGTGCGCTGGTCTCCTGCCCCCTCACCTTCCCTCCCGGGCTGTGCCTTCTGCAGCCCTGCTGCCAGGATCTGGTCTCTGTGCTTTCCAGAGAGCAGGAATGTCTTTCAGGGTCGTCAGGTGCCAGAGCTTTACGGTGATCTCAGTGAGGGTGAGATACTGGATTACGCTTTATTGTTTGTTTTGTTTTAATTTATTTGAGAACCAGAGTTAGAGAAGGAGAGACAGAGGCAGAGAGAGAGGTCTTCCATGACCCCAAATGGTCGTAACAGCCAGAATGGGGTCAATCTACAGCCAGGAACCAGGAGCTCCTTCTGGGTCCCCCATGTGGTGCAGGGGCCCAAGGACTTTGGCCATCTTCTACTGCTTTCCCAGGCCATAGCAGAGAGCTGGATCAGAAGAGAAGCAGCCATGACACAAACAGGCACCCATATGGGATGCCAGCAAGGCAGGCAGATTATTAACCTACTTCACCATGGTGCCATCCTCTACATTTTTTTTTTAAGTATTTTATTTATTTGAAAGGCAGAGTAACACAGAAGGAGGTCTTCCATCTGCTGATTCACTCCCCAAATGGCTGTAGCAGCCAGGGCTGGGCCGGGCCAAAGCTGGGAGCTGCAAACCCCACCAAGGTGTCCCTTGGAGCAGCCAGGAGTCAACCAATGCCCATGTGGGATGCAGGCAGCTTAACCCACAACACCAGCCCAGCTGTTGAATAACTTGCAGGAGACTGATCAAACACTTGATGTTCAATGTGTTTCTGGGTGTGTAAGTGTGTCTGTCTCCTAGGTAGTTCCTGCAGTGCCTTGACCTGGAACCCACTAGCTCCCACCCCTGAGCTATCTGTGGAAAGAGCCATACTGTGTAAATAACTCAGTTTTCTTTCTTCTTTCGCCATCCGCTTCTATTCATCCCCCCCGCCCCCTGGCATACTTACACATCCCATTCTGTGACGTCACCACAAGCTTTTCCCAATGTCTGTATTGCAGGAAACTTGCCTCTGGACGCTTTGTGCCTGATCGGCTATAATGGGAAATACTCCTAAGTCATTGTGAGCCACAGTAAGCAACTTGTGTACTTTCTTTGGGGTTGAATCTGAAAAAAAATATGAAGTAGGACTCAAGTCTTTGGAGGCCCACATATTTGCGTCTGTGCGTGAATGTGGAAGCAAATGACTGGGGTATTGTTACGCCCGCATAGCTTCGAGTGTGCTTGAGTCTGTGCCAGGGGTGCTGGACCTCTGTCCTCAGCCCGTGGCCACCTCCTAGAGAAGTGACTTAATTTCGCCCGCTTACAAATGAATAGGTGATTGTGCTTGGATATGAGAGGGAGAAATAATCCAGGCCGTGCTTTATTAAAAGCTGAATGAGCTGAAGATATGCAGACAGAAGATACATAGGAAAGCAAGGGGGAGGCCGTTGAGAAGAGGACCTGCACGCTGTCCACGGTTTCTGGGGGATGGGGCTCCCTGGGAGGTAGCTGCAGGCTGCAGCTTTGCACCCAGTGGCTTCCTATCCAGAAAATCAGCGCCTGATGAATTAGCAAGAGTGACTTCGTGGTCGGACAGGTCTCTGAGGATTGTCCCAGTGCCAAGCACCAAGGAATGCAAGTCCCTTAGCCCAGCTGTCGCAGCATTGGGTACCAGGAGTGGTCACTTTGTAAGGACAGCGGAAGTAGAAGTGGGCTCAGCCCCCTCCTCCTCTGCCCGCAGCAGCCATTCCCCACCACCACTCGCCAGCTTCCCCCATGCCTCGCCTGGCCTGCTCTTTGGCAGAGCAAACCGTAACCAGTGGACACTTGCTTCCCCTTCCTGCTCCCAGACCGGTAGTCTCCCTTCCTCACACCTCCTGGTGCCTGTGCAGCAGGTGTCGCTGCCATGCAGAGTGCCACCCCTTCCAGCCTGGGCTCCTGCACGAGGTGAGCTCAGGCCCCCATGCCGGGGCATCGGCTCCTGCTGGGGTTTCTGCCCCAAATATTCTTCTTCGCTGAACCTGTTTTCTTGGCCATCTCAGAGAGACATTTTCTGAACCCCGACCTAAACTGGGGTCTCCTCCCTCTCCCTCGGAGCACCTACTCCCATCCCCACTGGCACCCATGCTGGTTAACATCTCTCTTCTTCCAGGCCACACGCTGTTGTCAGTTTTATCTCACGCTGTGCCTCCAGGACCTGCATAGCCAGAGGTGATCCTTCCACCATGGGGAATGAATGAATGCATGACCTCCATTCTTTATTTCTTCTATGATCCCCACTTATTTCTTCTTTAGAAGAACCATTTTAGGGGCCGGCATTGTGGCATAGCAGGTTAAGTTTCTGCTTGCAGTGCCAGCTTCCTGTATGGGTACAAGTTCGAGTCCTAGTTGCTTTGATTCCCATCCAGCTCCCTGCTACATGGCCTATGAAAGCAAGGGAAGATGGCCCAGTTCCTTGGGCCCCTGCACCCACTTGGGAGACCCAGAAGAAGCCTGGCGCAGCCCCAGCCATTGTGGCCGTTTGGGGAGTGAACCAGCGAATGGAAGATCTCTTTCTCTCTCCCTGTCTATTTCTGCCATTCAAATAATCTTAAAAGAAAAAAAAGCCACCATTTTAAAAACAATACTTTGTGCTCTTGGATTTTTCTTGTCTGCCCTCATCTCTATGAAGTCTTTTCCTCCTTCCATCTAGAAAAATCACATTTGCCAAAGTTACTAGTGCCTTTCCGTCACCAGTGAGCCCGTATTCATGGTTTTTGACCTGCACTTAACACCAGGAGCCCAGGTACTCTCCCATTTTTTGCATCCTTGTTGATAACTGTGACGGCTGGCTCTCGGTTTTCCTTTCTTTTTCTGTCTGCTCGGTTCTGGTCTCCTAATCCTGCAGTCGGGGTTCTTCTAGGAACCATGCAGCCAGCTTCCTGGGTGACCCCATGCTGTGAGTATCATGCAGGCTCCACGCGTCCAGAAGGTCTGCACCGAGCCCATCCTTTCCTGGATGGGCCCCTATCACGGGCCTCTCCTTCTGGCTTCCGAACCATAAACCTGGGAGAGCCCTTGGTGTGCCCTCTGTCGTCTTCTGCTTCCAGCTGGCCACAGCCCCGGCCCTCACCCTCCTCACTGCCTGTGGACTGTGCCTCATTCTCAGGTCCCCAGCCCTGCCTTGGTTCAGACCTCAGCATTGGCACCGGCATTATTACAGTAACCACCTCTGTCCTCATCGCCCCGCCTATAAGAAGTGTAATTTAATTCCTGCCGTCCAAGACAGGGGAGTTTATCCAAAGGACATTGGGTGGCTCACACGTCCCCAGGAAGCCTGGAGAGAGGCCTCTGAAATGTGTCAGGAGGTTCAGCCCTGGCGGTGCCCAGGAGTTCCCGGAGTGAGGCCTCACTTCTGCCTACAACACCTCAGCCATCAGAATCCGACACAGAGCATCCCATTGGCCAGGGCCTGGTCAGATAGCTGCCCCTTGCTGCTCCACAGGCAAAGGGAACTTCTGGTTCCAGCTTTGGTAGCAGGAGATAGGGTTTGGGGCTGACACTGTGGCATAACGGGTAAAGCTGCCACCTGCAGTGCTGGCATCCCATATGGGCGCTGGTTAAAGTCCCAGCTGCTCTGCTTCTGATCCAGCTCTCTGCTATGGCCTGGGAAAGCAGTAGAAGATGGCCCAAGTCCTTGAGCCCCTGCACCCTTGTGGGAGACCTGGAAGAAGCTCCTGGCTCCTGGCTTCGACTTCAGATCGGTGCAGCTCCAGTTGTTGTGGCCAATTGGGGAATGATCCAGCGGATGGAAGACTCTCTCTCTCTCTCTCTCTCTTTAAAGATTCATTTATTTACTTGAAAGTCAGAGTTACACAGAGAGAGAAGGAGAGGCAGAGAGAGAGAAGATAGGGTTTGCCTCCTTCTACCACTTGTGCAATGAGCACTTCTCTAAGTAGGAAGGGAGGTGGTATGTGCATCTCCACAACAGCTCAACCACGTGCCTGCCACACCATGGGCCAGACCCAGCTGGCTGAGTGTGGCCACATTGTTTGCTTCCTCATTCCCCAAACAGTGCCATTTCCTCTGCTGGGGTCCACTCTCTTGTCCTTCCTCGCGTCGGGGGCAGCTCTACTATCACTCCAGTACAGTCTGGGGCAGGTGCCCTGCCAGGCTGTTCCCTCACCCTTCTCTGTGGCAGTTGGACTGTATTGTCACCTTGTGTTGTAGTTCTTAGTGTTGGTTTTTTCCACTTCACTATGAGCTTGATGACAGCAAAGTTTGTACCTTTTCTTTTCAAATTGTATTTGTTTATTTGAAAGGCTGAGTGATAGAGGAACAGAGAGAGAGAGAGAGAGACATCTCTGCTGATCAATCCCCAAATGGCTGCAGTGGCTGAGGCTGGGCCAGGCCCATGTCACGAGCCCGGAGCTTCTTCCGGGTCTCCCACGTGGGTGGCAGGCGTTCTTATGCTTGCGCCATCATCTGCTGCTTTCCCAGGCTTGGAAACAGGAGCTGCATGGGAAGCCAAGCAGCCAGGACTGGAACCAGTGCGCCAGTGTGGGATGCTGGCTCAACCCCAGCGCATCACAGCACTGGCCCCGTGTTTTTTCTCTGAATCCTCTTTGCTAGACTAAGGGCTTCTCATCTAGGAGGGTGTAATGAAGCCTTAGTAAGTCTGTTCTTTCATTCATTTACAGGGGGCTTATGCGAGCTGGTGAGACCTTTTTAGAGCACAGCTTGGCGCTATCTGGCTTCATTTTATAGGCGTAGGGCCTTCCAAACATCAAGGACACAGCCATTTAAGGGTTCTTAAATTTTCCACTAATATGCTCCTAAAAGCAGAGGCAGAGCAAGCATATGTCTTTGATTACTTGGGCCAGCATCTCACGTTTCCTCGCGGGCTGGCAGAACAGTGCAGTACTGAAACTAAAAGGCCTCACGCTCTTCTTACACCAGCTCCGGTGCCGAGCGTCTTCTTGCGTAGGTATCTCCATGCAGACTTGTGCAGGAACTTCTTGTGTTCATTTCCGTGAAACAGTGAGAAAACGGAGGTTCAGAGGGGTTACAGCTCTACCTGCAGCCACAGAGCTAGAAAAGGTAGAGCCAGGACTTGAACTGAAGCTCACAGAGCCTGTGCCTTTTATCCCTGCGTAGAGTTTCTGTGCCATCCAAAGCTAGCCTCACCTGTCCCCAAGTGAGTTCAGCACCCCGTGGTCACCCTTGTGCTCTGCGTCCGTGTATATCCTCATACCCCTGTCTTGAGAAGCAAGGAGGGGAGAGACAGGCATCATGGAGGAGGAGCCCAGTGCCCAGGCTCCCACTGCCTCTCTGCCACTCCCTGCCTGCTGGCTGCTGCCCAGGAGCACAGCAGGATTCCCAGGTGTGTCTTCTCTGAGGCACCAGATCTGGGAGCTGCCTGGAGCCCTCAAGTGCAAGGGACCCAAGTGCCTTGGGGACCAGAGAGGGACCTCAGTTGCTGTGTCAGCTTGAGAAAGGAGACCAGGGGTCAGAGTTCAGCTGTGTGCTGTTCTGTTCTAACTGCTGGGCTACTCCACAGCATCTGCTGTGTTTCAAGTTGCGTTAAGATCTACAAAATGTGTGCATGTAAGCGAGTGAGTGTCAACACAATCGTGTTACATTGGAGTCGCCCATCGTATCTCTTGAATGTGTGCTGGTTTGCTGTGGATTGTGCATAGGCCTTGGGACTTTTGGTTACAGTTTTCCATGGTTTAAATATCATTCGACAGGTGCCCCACCTGTGCGGGTGCAGTGGTTTCTCTGGGCGCTGGTTACCTTGAGTCTCGCTGGCTGCAGCATCCACTCCCCAGTGGGCGGAACAGGACACTCGCTTTGATCAGCAGCTGCCAGTCAAGTGACTGAGGTCAGACTAGTGCAGGGAAGCAGTGCACTGCAGGCTGCCTTCCAGAACCTTCCTGGGAGCTCGGCATTGTCCCACGTCCTGGTGTTTGTAACCCTTCAGGGCAGTGAAGAGTGGAGACTTCACTGGGTCAAATGGGCCAGTACTTGAATGAGCATCATTTTTTTAGACACATGATAATTGTACATACTAGTGTTTCTGGAGCACAGTGTGGGTTTCTGTACAAATACACAAGTGTAATGATCAAATCAGGTTAATTAGCATTTGCATCCCCTCAAACATGTATCATTGCTTTGGGCTGGGAACACATACAATCCCTTTTCTGGCTATTTTGGAATACACTGGTACAATAAGTTAGTGTTAACCGTGCTCACCCTGCCCTGTGCTGTAGAACACTAGAATGTATGCCTCCCATCTGTGTTTCTGGTCCCACCGGCCACCCATCACTACCCCTCTCCCCAAGCCTTTCGTAGCCCCTGTGAAGCACTACGGTGCTGCTTCTGTGAGGTCCAGCTGTTTAGTTTTTCTGTATGTGGGTGAGACATGAGGTGTTTGCCTTTCTGTGCATGGTTCATTTCATGGAACAATATATCCTCCAGGTTCATCCATGTTGTTGCAAATTACCTGTAATTTTCCACCCTTTTCATGGCCGAGTAATACTGCATTATGTACATGTATCACGTTTGCTTTGTCCATCTCCAGTGGCTGTTGTGAATGGTGCAGCAGTAAACGTGGGAGTGCAGAAATCTCTTTCACTCACTGATATCCGTGCCTTTGGGTTGTGTTCCCAACATGGAATTGTTGGATCATAGGGTTGTTGTGTCTGTAGTTATTTGCGGAACCTCCATTCTGTTTCCTGTAATGACTGTACTAATTTGCATTCCCACTGACAGGGCATAAGAGTTCCTTTTTCTCCATAGCCTCATCAGCATTTATTATTTTTGTCTTTTGATAATAGGCCTTCTGACTGGGCTGAAATGATATTTCATTGATCTGCGTTTCCCTGATAATGAGTGGTGTGGACCATTTCTTCATACAGGAATACTAGCCAGCCACTTACGTGTCTTCTTTGGGGAATGCCTGTTGGAATCATTCATCCATTTCTGATTGGATGATTTGGGGTTTCGACTTTCCTACTCTGGATAGTAATCCAGTGTGCAAATCTTTCCCCCATTCTATGGGCTGTCTCTTCTTTGCCGATTCAGTCTTGTTTGTCAGTTCAGCTCTTGGAGGGGTCTCACCCAAGAAAGTCTGAAGTCCAGAAGTGATTCTCCTGTGTTTCCAAAAACCCCCTGGCCTGGCGGCTGTCACGGAGGAGAGACGGCCGGTTGTGCTGTGTTGGTTTTTTGTAGGCTTCCTCTTCTGTAACAAGGAATCCCAGTGGTGTCACAGCAGCTGCCTGCCATTCGGTGCAGCATCCTCACCGTTTGGACCTTCTGTACTGTGGTAGCTTATGCAGCATCACTCAGTGCTACGCAGTCTTCAGTAGCTTCGTCCCCTGCTCCTTCCCTTCCCCGCCCTTGCTTTGAAGAGGGAATGAAGAGAAGGGAGGCCAAGTGGAGGTTCAGCTCTGAGAATGTGTGGCACCTAATGTGGCTGCCCTCAGTGCCATCCCTCACGTAGCAGGTGCAGCATATGCTCCTAGGCACTGGACCTGGGTGTGATGACCTGTTCCTGTTTATGTCATTGTTAGCCTTGGAGAGTGGTGTGCTGACGAGGACTCAAAGTGGAAAGTGCATGGGCATGTGTCATGTTCCTCCTGTGCAGTGGACATCACATGATAAGCTGGTACTGCCTGATACTCCCAACTCTGCAGACCTAAATCCATTTGGGTCTTTTTCTTCCTCACCTCTGAAGTTTTTATTAGCTGGGGTATATGTCAGGCCTTCCTTGCCTCTGAATTATGATACCATTGATCGGTTAGCATAACGTGGGAGATTAAATGTCTGGCTGCTCCCATCTGTTAGTAAGCCAGGAAGTAGCCCGAAAGTGGGTAGCTGAGCAAGAATGCGACAGGGCCAGGAAAATCTCAGAATCCACTGATTTCATCTCAGAATGACGCACGGTTTCTGGTTTCTGTATTGGCCATAAACCTTTTGTTTGCTAGCATTTCCACAGGTGTGAGAAGGATGCTAACAACCAGGAGATCAGGGAGATGGGTGTGGTGTGGTTGTAGCCCTCCCTTCCTTTAGGGGACTGCTCTTCAAGGGATAGCATAAGGTGAATTAAAGCCAAGGCCTGTGCCCATCTGTAATGTTCCAGAAAGGTCTGCAGGGAGAACTCTTTGGCGATTAGAATTACTGCCCCTGCAGCTACCCGTAGAGCTCACCTTGATTTCGCCTTCAAAGCAACTTGGCAGATCGTTTGCAGAACCTCTTCATCTTCGACATCAAGCGTTGAGGCCCAGCAGGGGGTCACCAGGCCCTTTCCACATGTTCTTCAAGTGGCATGTTTGCAGCCACAGCCTTAGCGCTGTGGAGTTTTGCAAGCTCGAGTTGAGCATCAAGTGTTTTGCATGAGATTTCCCTGAAGGAGGACAGATCTAACCCGTGTGGATGTCACTCGTTACCTTTTGGGGAATTACAGAACCTGAATGGAATGTGAACAAATGCAGATTTCCGTTTTCATCCTCTGTGAGAGCCCCGGTTGTATATGTGGCAGAGTCAAGTAGGGTGGTTAACCTGTGAGCCCACTTTCATTCACTCTTTTGAGAATGCCATTCATGAAAACTCTCGTGAGGGTGGAGAGAGAGTCTGCGCTCTGACATGGGAGAGGCCATGGCAGGTGCAGGTGGGCTCCCACAGCCCCACCTCCCTCCGTGCGCCAAGGCCTGGTGCATTCTGGGAGTCAGAACACCTTCTCTGCAGACGTGAGGGTGCAGCTGCTGCTCCCCCAGGCCCTGAGCAAGCGGCTGCTTATGCTTTGCTCTAAGAATAGCCAGGGGCTGGAGTGAGTGGGGAGTGGCCTGCCGAGGGCTGTGTGTGCCTGGTTGAAGCCTGTGCTGTGAGTCCATTCCCTGGGCGCATTTTCAGGTAGAAAGATGAGAGAGGGAGGTGTTTGTGTGCCTGGTGCCCTCGTGGACCTTAGTGGGAATTCTTTTCCAGCTTTGTAGTGAGAAAAATGTCACTGTGCAAATGATGAGGAGCCAAGTTTCTCCCCAGAAGGTGGCAGCTGCTACACAGAGCGTCCTGAGTGACCAGCGCAGCCTTGGGCTCCTGGAGCCTCGAGACCTCCTGCCCAGGTGACGTCAGGAGGAGGTGGAGCAGTCAGTCTGTGGCTGCTGCGAGCTCACTGCCCGACAGGTGTTTTCACGTGGTCTGCTCCGTGAGGTGGAGGCGCAGAAGCTCCAGCTGTGCTGTCTTCCGTGGACACTCACTGCACCGACTCCTGCTTCCAGGGCGGCCCCCTTCCTCACCCAGTGCTGTTTGCCTACGGCCTTGGTACTTGGAGCAACAAAGTTGTCTGAGCCAGTACCTGGGGAGGCAGAGACCATGTGTGCACACTCATGTGAATGGATGTGTGTGTGTGTGTGGCTGTGTGTGCACATATTGCATATACGTATATGGGGGTGTTTGCATGTGTGTGTGGGTAGTGTGTATGCACGTATGTTTGTGTGTGCATGTGTGCACTTATGTGGGGTGTTTGTGTACATGAGTGTATTGTGTGCGTGTATGTGTGTGTTTATGTGTGGGACTCATTGTCCTCAAAGGACCAGTGGTTTGGAGCATCGTGCACAGCGTGTGTGCATTCATAAGGCAAAAGCACTTGGTGCTTGGTGGGGAGCTCAGAGGGTCCGGGTGCACCCTGTGAAACTGCAGGAGAGGGAGCTGGCCCTGAAGGCCGTGCTGGGCAGCAGTGACTCTGCAGAGGGCCGGCTGTAAGCAGGTGGAGAGGCAGCCAGGGCCCTGTGTGTGCTCAGGAAGGACGTTTGCAGCAGCTGTGGGGTAAATGGACTGGGAGTCCATCGGCAAGCAGCGTTTCGGTGCCTCCTGGGCCAGGCTAGAAATCAGGGGCCTCCCAGAAGGACCGCGTGGCAGCAGAGAAGGCTCTGGGAGTCAGGAGTCTCCCTCCACGCATGCCTTTGCCCCTGGTTGTCTGTGCAACCTTGGGCAGCAGCTTAACCTCTCTGAACTCGTTTCACATCAGAAAAGTTGGAACAATGATATATGCCGGAGGGACCTTCTGGCCAGGAAACACAGTTTTCGTAAGGAAGGGGGTTGTCGAGCTGAGTGGAAGAGGGGTATGTGGACCGCTGTTTGGGGAATCCTGAGCCAGCGAGCACCCTGAGTTTGTGCGGAGGGTGAGACAGAGCTGGGTATGAGAGCCCCAGGGCAGGAGCGGGGGAGCCGAGCAGAGGGTGTGCCGAGAGCGCCTGTCTTTATCTTTGCTGGGGAGAAAGGTGGAAGGGACAGAAAGGGAGCTCTGGCTTGCTGCCAGGGGGTGAGCCCCGGAAGCAGAATCAGCCCTGTCTGCAGAGAGAGGCTGCTGTGCACTGGGGCCTCCCTTGAGGTGGGACTGGGTCAGAGAGTTCATTAAAGAGTTCAGTTGGCTAAGGGATGGGAGCACCTTAGGGGTGTCCGGTCAGTATTCAGGGAGTGACTGAGGAATGCAGGGAGCAGGGAGTGGGAAACTACCACCCTGATGGGAGGAGCCGGCCAGGGTCTCCATTTCCACCTGCTCTCCTGCCCATCCTCTGCAGGGCCCTCTCCCAGTCCCTGTCCGCTCTGGCCATGCATGAGAGCTTAGCACAGGCTGACCCTGCGGCATCACCCGAGATAAGCAGTGCTCTGTGCAGGAACGCGTGCGCATCAGTAGGGAACCTAACCCGGCTACCACAGGAAGTGAATACCGCAGGCTGGGGAATCTATGAAATTTGGAGTTTATTTGGCCGGCGGTCCCCAAGACTGGGAGGGCCAGGAGCGGGCCGTAGGCATGGCCAGCACCTGGCAGGGGTCTTGCCATGGGTTAGCATTGTTGCCAAGGGATCACAAGGCAAGACACCCCCTTCTTGTCACTGGCCAGCCGTAAACTGGAGGTTCTCACAATCTCCTCCTCAGGTTCAGGCATTTTCTGGATTAGCACAGAAAATGTAGGGAAATACTTGGTGGTTTATTACAAGGGGAGCAAGTCAGGAGGAAAAGAAATGGCAGGAGTGCAGAGGTCAAGGTGCAGGGGAAGGTGGGAATGTCCATCCCAGCAGCTTGCTGCCATGGTGATGGAGGTGCAGTGTAGGTACAGCTGCCGGCACATGGTTGGTTCCCAGGTGAGCAGTCCCTTCCGGAACTTTATTTGCATGAGCCCAGGTAAGGTGGGAGGAGTTTACCCTGGGCAAAGGAGGAGGCCCCTCCCACTCCCATCACTCAGGAAATTCCAAGGATTTTTTTTTTAAAAGAGTGATTTATTTATGGGAAAGGCAGCATTACAGGGGGGGGGGGGGAGAGCGCGCGCGAGCAGATGGCTGCAAAGGCTAGAGCTGGGCCAGTTTGAAGCCAGGAGCTTCTTTGCAGGTCTCCCACCCAGTCACAAGAGCCCCAGGACGTGGGCCATCTTCCACTGCTTTCCCAGGCCATAGCAGAGAGCTGGACTGAAAGTGAAGCAGACTCAATCCAGCGCCCATATGGGATGCGGGCACTGCAGGCGATGGCTTTACCCACATGTCAGCCCCCAATTCCTTAGGACCCTGGCGGGCAGCTGGGGACGAAGACAAAGACCAATTTCTTGTATCATAGATCACATGGCTCTCCACATGGGGAGGACGCCTCCGCCAAGCTCATAAGAGCTTTCTGTCCTCCCTTTCACCTGTTCTTCCTTTGTTCCAAGCACGGCTCTCGGGAAACTGGATGCTTCTGACGGGGGGCAGCCTGGCCTCGGCCTTGGAGCTGGAATGCCTTGGACTTAAGTTGTAGACACATTAGGTAGGGTTTGGGCAGCACTGGTAAACTGAGTCAGCCTGAGGCCGTCAGCCGGTGGCGATGTCCTCAGGCCCAGCACTGTGGCGTTCGTGGTGAGCTCAGCACCCAGACAGCCTCAGCGAGAGTGCTGATAGGCCAGGAGGCTGCAACCACTCTGCCGACAGAGCCCTGCCCAGACCTGCCCGGCCCGTGCAGAATCCTTGTTTCTCATTCCGTGAGGAGCAGCCAGCGTCAGTGCACAGCCACACGCACGAGACCCTTGTCACCTTCCTGAGACTAATCTGAGAACTGAGGAAGCTGGACAAGGCACCCTTCCCCGTATCCCTCGTCTAGACCTCGGCCTCCCGTTCTTCAGACAAAGGAGGTGGTGAAAGGGAGGCTCTCGGGAAGTTTTCACGGAGGCGGTGTCCAGGGGCACGTGGCTCCTCCAGCTGAGAGCGGGCAGGGAGCCAAGGCAGCCAAGAGCGGGGCTGGTTGGCAGATTACAGAGTTTCCAGGGAGGGGGTGAGTGGGACGAGGGAGCGGGAGGGCCTGGGAGCCCAGGGTGGGCTGCAGGCCTGATGCAGAAGCTGCCAGGGAAGCCAAGGAGTGTGGAGAGAGGAGGGGAGGAGAGAATGACACGGAGAACAAAGGGCTGTGCACAAGACTAGCAGCAGAGCTCGCCGAGGGGAAAGGTGTTTGGCTGGCGTTCTGGGTGTTTGATCTTGCGGTTACCGGGAGCTGGGTGCTGGTCTCCAAGTGCGGTGGTGGCCTCGAGGACACAGAGGCTGTGCCATTCTTCCCAGGCAGGGTCACCACGCTCAGGAATGCGGCCACTCTTCCAGCTGCTAAATTGGGCAGGGCAGAAGCCAGGGCTGTGTTGTCTTGGCTTGCATTTCTAGTAGCTTCCTTAAAGGGTTGTAAAAGTGATTTCCTGCAGGCGGCAGACGGCTGGTGACAGACTAGAGAGGCAGTGGTGCCAGCCTGGGGGGCATCACTTGGAAGCTGTCTGCTGCCTCCAGCTCGTGGACAGCTGTTTGAGGAACACGGAGCCCCCCACTCAGCCCTGGCTCTGCCGTGATGGTCTCATTGATAACCCCAGCAGTGCAGGCACGCTCCTGGGAAGGGCATTCCTGTCCCAGCCAGCACTCACGGCATGCTTTGCACCACCCCCCACCCCCACACAGCTGTTTACCGGGAGGGGAGGCACTCCTGTAGTCCTCAAAGGGGTGCGGTGGCTGGCCTGTTGAGACATGTGCATGGGTTAACCACGGGAGAGGCAGTGGCCCAGCCAAAGCCTGCCCCACCCCCAGCCCACAGGGCTGCTGGGAAAAATGCATAACCATATTGCCTTCCCAGATATGGGTTTGGTTTGTTTGTTGTTGTTGTTGTTGTTTGCAAAGTGATAAACCTTTATTGGGGATAGGGTATCTGTCAGAATGGCAGGGACAGACAGAGAGCACCCAGTCACGGACTGTGGGAGAGTGAGATTACATGGTTGAATGGAGAGAATACACCTGGGGCAGGCCAGGCAGGCGTCTCAGCCGAAAGGCAGAGAACTGAGTATGCAGTCTGTGTGGACTCCCTAAGTTTTTAAGGGGGTCTGTTTACCCACCTCCCCCTCTGCTCCAGGACAAAGGATGGGGAGTCCTAGCAGAAGGGTTTATTGGGTGAAAATTAGCAAAGTCCTCCCCAGATTTGCTGGCAGTGGTCTTCCCTTAGGACTCTGTGAAGGTTTTATTGCCCCATGTTATCAGGTCAGGTAACCCATTTGGTCCTGAGGAGAGAATTCTCCCGGGAGCTTCCCTTGGGGACGGGCTGGGACCACCTGGGAGATTATTAGAATCTGGACAGGACTTTGAAGTGCCACATGCTGGGCTTCTGGAGCTTCCGCAGTGGGTGCTGGTCTTCAGGCCTTTCTCACATAGAGACTCAATTTCTGACTTCCCACCTGACATTTCCCCCCTTAAGAGAGAATTACCTATAATCTTATAGGGATAAAAGGCCGGAGGTTTGTCTTCTGTAGCTATTCCGGAAGCTGACAAATGGGTGCAGAGATGGATATGGGTATTTTTCTCTTGCTGTCTGTCCTGTGGTGTTTGAGAGTGGCGTGAGGAAGCATTGTCCTGCATGGTCCAAAGAGATGGGTTCTTAATGTGACCTTGTGGTCATTAGGCCATCAGTTAACACATCCATCTGGTTTAGACCTCTGCATTCTATCTCTTTAAAATAAAATTCTTAGGTACCTTATTGAGTGGACCAAATATTGTTCTTAAAAGATTTATTTATGTATTTCAAAGACAGAGTACAGAGAGAGGGAGACACAGACAAAAGAGATCTCCCATCTGTTTCCCCAAATGGCCTCAATGGCCAGGTCTGGGCCAACCCAAAGCCGAGAGCCTGAACTCCACCTGGGTCTCCCATATGGGTGCAGCAGCCCAAGCACTTGGGCCATCTTCCACTGCCTTCCCAAGCAAATTAACCGGGAGCTGGCTCAGATGTGAAGCAACCGGGACTTAGACCAGAGCCCATATGAGATGCCGGCATTGTAGGTGGTGGCTTAACCCCTGCACTATAATACTGGCCCCTGGGAGAAGCAATGTAAAGGAAAAAAGAATGCATTGGTTTTTCACTGTTGTTTGGTTCCTGGAGTCATTCCACAGTCTTTGGCGTTTTTGTAAAGGAATGAGTGGGAAGGCAGTTGGCTCCAGGGCTGGGAGTGGGAGAGCTGTTGTCCTTGGCAGTGGTGCTGGGATGTCACAGAGCCCACCACTGGGCCGTCTTAGCCCAGAGCTTGCCGCCTGGTGCTTGGTGTCTCATGGCACCCCATCCCTGTTTTTGTAATAGTCAAACCTGTTTTCATTGTATGTGTTTTAGAGCTTCAGCTAGTTGGATTTGTGTGTGTGTGTGTGTGTGTATGTGTGTGTTTGATGCTCTTTTTTAATTCCATGAATGACTCAATTGAACAAACGTAGGCAGCTCCTAAGGTTGGCAGGAAGCGTTCGTATAGATATGACTAACCAGTTTCCAGGCTGAAAAATGAAGGCGCCATTTCTGGACAGAGTAGGTCTTTGTCACTGGTTTCAGCTTGTCTGATGAGTGTTGCAGTTCAGGTCAACCACTTTGCTTTCTCGTTTTTGGTCCAGGCCTTCATGTCCCCTCACATTTTCTGTTACACAGGTTGGAACGTACTTCATGCTATTGGTGTTTTGTTGGTTTTTTAAGATGAGCAAGCTGATACATGAATGTCCGTGTGAATCAGAGTCCATGTTCTCTCCTTGTTTCCTCTTCTATTTTTAGCTCTTTTTCAATCATCGCCCTCCCGAGGTGGCTCATGGAGAAATAATCTCCACCAGCCATGAAGCTGCTGCACCCAAGAGCAACAAGCCAGTGCCTGGCGCGCTGCGTGCCTGGCAGCGGATCTGAGGCGCTGGAAGTCGTGTTTCCCCAAAAGTCACTGCCCCTCAGTCCAGCGCTGCTTGGATTTCTTTAGTCAGGCAGCATCGTAACAACCCAGGAAGAACTGTACTACAGCTATTTTTTTAGGACTTTAAAAGTAACTTCAGGGGCCAGTGCTGTGGCACAGCAGGTTAAAGCCCCAGCCTGCAGCACTGGCATCCATATGAGCTCCGGTTCAAGTCCTGGTTGCTCCACTTTCTCTGATCTAGCTCTCTGCTATGGTCTGGGAAAACAGTAGAGGGTGGCCCAGGTCCTTGGGCCCCTGCACCTGCATGGGAGACCTGGAAGAGGTTTCTGGCTCCTGACTTTGGAACAGCTCAGCTCTGGCCATTGCAGTCATTTGGGGAGTGAACCAGCAGATGGAAGACCTCTCTCTGGCTCTACCTCTCTCTGTAACTCTTTCAAATAAATAAAATAAATTTTTTTAAAAGTAACTTCATATTTTATTTCCTCTTGCTCTCTTCCTGATGTGATTTCTCTTTCCTTAATTTAAGAGCGATCTGTCTCTTCTTCCTTCCTTCTGCTTGTTCTAAGCAGGGATTTTTTTTTTCTTATTTAGAATATAAATTTCCAAGGTACAAGTTGTGGATTGCAATGACTTCCCCACCCATACCCCCCCACACCCTTCCCCCTTACCCACTCCCTCTCCCCTTTCATTCCCATTCAGATTCATTTTCAATTCTCTTTGTATACAGGAGTTCAGTTTAGTATGTGTTAAGAAAAGATTTTAAACCATTTGCCCTCACATAGCATCCTAGAGTGAAGCATACTCTTTGAGTACTAGTTGTAGCTTTAAATCACGTTGTACAGCACATTAGGGACAGAGATCCTACATGATATTATTTTTTTTTAATTGATTGATTTTTATGTAACTTACAATTTTTTTTTATCATTTCCAATTGTCTTTCCATACGGAAGATCGATTCAGTATATATTAAGCAAAGATTTTGTCAGTTTGCATCCGCGTAGAGACACAAAATGCAGAAATACTGTTTCAGTCCTAGTTATTGCATTACTTCACCTTGGACAACACATTAAGGACAGATCATACATGGGCCGTAAGTACACAGTGACTACTGTTGTTGATTTAACAGTTTGCCACTCTTGTTTATGGCGTCAGCAATCTCCCTAGGCTGTAGTCATGAGTTGCCGAGGCTATGGAAGCCTTTAGTGTTTGCTGACTTGGATCTTGTTCTGACAGGGTCATAGTCAAAGTGGAGGTTCTCTCCTCCCTTCGGAGAAAGGCACCTCCTTCTCTAAGCAGGGATTTTTAAGAGAAGTAGGTGTTAGAACTTACGAAGTCTTGACGCCACGTTTATGGAAATGCTAAGTTAGACACAGCATTTATTAGAGTGTCTCGAACATCAGCAGAAAAGTGTCTCTCTTATGTGCAAGTGTTCATGTCTGGCAGTCTATTTGCTTTTCAAATCAGAACGTGTGCCATGGGACAATGATTTAAAATACAAAGTGCATGCAAATATTTTTAGTTTGGGTTAGGGCACATCAGTTTTTGAGACATCTTTAAGGACTCACTTAAATTCCACTTGCCACATTTAGAAATAGATCTTCAGTGTACAAAGAGTGAGGTTTTGGCGTTGCCCTCAGGCAGGGCGTGGCCGTGCCTCTGACTCTAGGACTCCTGAGCTCACCCTGTGCACTCACAACCAGGCGGACCAAGCAGCCCCTTTTGGGGTACAGGGGTCCTCTGGGCAGAGCAGGCCTGCTTTCCTGGAGCAAAGGTACTGTGACCTCGGCTGGGCTGAAGTGGCAGTGTCACGTTGCCTGAAGTGGCTGTGGCTCTTCTGTTCCATGGTGATAGGCACGCTACAGAGAGGAGCTGCTGATGACCCTGGCGCGGGAGGAGAGGCATTGGTCCCAAGTGCGAGAAATATTTCATGGAGCTGAAACCTCCACAGCTTTCGTGAGGTTCCTCACTCTCCAGACATTGCAGCTTCCCCGGGGCCTCTGGCCTCTTCATCTGGTTTTTAGGTCCCCGGGGATTTAAGTGCCTGGGAGGTCCTCGTGCCTTTTCCTGGCTGGTTCCCTTGGAGCCACCGTGGGTGGTGGTGGGTCTCCCAGCCTGCTTTTCGCATGAGCGTTCAGGCCTCAGCTGAGAGCCCACACACCCCGTGGAGGGCCCCACGCAGGCGGGCTCTGTCTGGGCTGAGACAGAACAGTGTAATGTCTTTATCTCTTGAAAAGCGGTAGGAGCTGAGAGAGTTCTTTCTGATTTGGGTCAGATGCACTTTACTATCAAAAACTGTGACAGCAGTGATAGAGGGAGTGTCTGAGTCAATCCTTGCATCTGAAATAATGCTTTCTTCTTTGTAATCTGTCCCCCCGCCCCTCGCCCCCAGTTTGTTTTGCTTCAAAATCATCTGTTTCAAGTCTTTGAAACGTCTGGGGAATTCTTCTGGGGCTCTAGCTAGGGGGACCCCCATCAGCTCAGATTATGGCTAATTTAAAATCACAATCAGTTCCTTGGAGAGAGGAGAAAGAAATTTCATGATTGGTGGGCCAAGAAGCACTGGCTGTGTCCAGAGGCACAGGGGAGGGAAGCACAGAGCTGAGGGAAGCCTTTGAACCCCACACGATGTCCTGCAACTGGAGTAGAAGGTGGACCCGGGCTTTGCAAAGTCTTGCACTAAATTGAAGGCCTCCGAGTGGTCACTTGTGCCTCGAAGCCGGCCAGGTGAGGGGTGCAAAGGCAAACACAGGGCTGGCGCCGTGGCTCACTTGGTTAATCCTCCACCTGCGGCACCGGCATCCCATGTGGGCACCGGGTTCTAGTCCCGGCTGCTCCTCTTCCAGTCCAGCTCTCTGCTGTGGCCCGGGAAGGCAGTGGAGGATGGCCCAAGTGCTTGAGCCCCTGCACCCCATGGGAGACCAGGAGGAAGCACCTGGCTCCTGGTTTCGGATTGGCGCAGCACCGGCCGTAGCAGCCATTTGGAGAGAGAACCTACAAAAGGAAGACCTTTCTCTCTCTCTCACTGTCTATAACTCTACCTGTCAAATAAAAGGAAAAAAAGGCAAGCATGGATCAAAGGCTTGCAGTCCTACACGGGGAGGTCTCACAAAGCCAGCAGAACCAATAAGAAGAAGTCTGGACCCAGGAAGCGAGAGTGATCTGTTAGCAAAGCCCTCTGCTGAGCCAACGCCAGCCTACAGCAGGGGTGCTGTCATGGCATGCTCTCAGCTACCCCAGTCATTTCAGACACACTTAGCGATGTTCAGATTCCATCCCTCTGGAAACACGTGATGGGCGGAAGCTCACCAGGAAAGGGGACCACGTGCCCGACCTGCGAATGCTTCAGGAGGGGTCTTCAAACTCTGCTGTGCTCAAGGGTTGTTAGGTCCTGCACTGGCCTCTCAACCCAGGAGGTCTCTGCCTCCCCCCCCCCACCCTTTTTTGCTCTGTGTCTTCAATAACTCTGTGATACGAGTTTAGTGGCAGAGAAATACTTGACCTCACGGATGCTGGATGCTTGCTGTTGAATTAAATTCCCTCCTGATGTTAGCCAGTCTTTACGCATTTGTTTAAACATGGCGTCTAAATCTGGGTGGGGCAATATGATACGTAGTTTGCTTTTACTCTGTAGGGTGCAGTGAAAAAAAGACTTTGCCTTGCTGCATTCGCAGGGAAATGGTGGCAGAATTCATGGTGTGAATTTGCTCTAGAAGCCGTCCTGTGTAAGAATATGGAGGGGATTCTGGCATGTGTGTGTTTGTCTGTTTGTAGCAGACAAAGGTACACAGAAACACTTGCTCCATTGCCTGTATGGAGAAGGACAGTACAGCTGACAGCTTAAACATTTTGTGGGAGACCACATGGCATGTCCAGCCACCACATCTGTCTCCCTCATTCCAAGATCAACAAAACGTGAAAAAGACGGATGCCTAAATCATGCACTTTCTTTTTGGCAACTCTTCCTGCTGCTGTCCTTACCAAAGCAGAGGTGGCCTGCACGGCAGGATGCCCACTCAAACAGAAACTGTCAGCTAGGAGAGATTGCATTTTCAGATTTCTTAAAGACTGACTCAAATCATGAATTGGAAAGTCTTGATTCATTTTCTCCTTTCACCATGACGTAGCTCATCTCACGTCGTGGACACGAGCTGGTTGTGTTTTTCTGAGGTGGTGCTGTGGCTGGATCTGGTTTTGTGTCCCACAGTTTCAGGTGGAAACAGGAAGCCTGGTCCCCAGTGTCTGGGTGGTGAGGGCCCCCCTTTAAGGGATTAATGCTCATCTCTCGGGAGAGGATTAGGTCTAGGGGGCAGGCTGCTTCCTTGAGAGCCTGTTGTGGCAGGCTACCACGTGCACCTTGGCGCTACTACCCGTGCTGAAAACCAAATTCCACACCCCTATACTCCCAGCCACTAGCCACACTTACTACCCTTGCAAACAAAGGCTCCCTGAAATAGGACAGCTCCTAACTCCTCACAGCAAGAATGGCTTCCTGAATGGAGCTGTAATCAGGGCCCTGTAGTTAGGGTAGGGGGTCCATGATTGAGTCTTTCTGGCTTTATGAAAGACACAGACCATGCGCTCCATGTCTCTTGTCCCGTGATGTCCTGTGCCACCTCGGGTCTCTGCCATAAGAATGTAGAGATGGGACCGATGGGGCCCTTGATCTTAGACTGAGAACCTCCAGAACCATGAGTCAATGTAAGGCTCTCTTGTTCATTAAGTTAGATGCTCCGGGTTTCCTTCCAGTAGCAAAAAGCTGACTAATGCAGTAGCCATAGGCAGTGGAAGGCAGCTAGTGAGCTGGCAACAAAGCTGTGATGGTGGCATTCCAAGGGCAGGGGTGTTGTGTGTTGGCTCAGGTAGATACAGGATGGCTTTCAGGTAAGAAGTCAGGATGCAAGGCATTGTGAGGGAGAGCAGAGTGAAGGGACCCTGTTGGAGAGCCAGGGCTGGGGACCTCCTCCCCCTGCCTAGTCACCAGCCCTGGCAGCGGAAGGCTACAAGCACTCGAATCACCCATAGAGTTGCACACCCAGGCGTCTATGAAGTGATCCATTCTGGTTAAAGCTAACTCATGTGCCCGCAGGGCAGTTACCCAAGGGACCAGGCCTGTTTCTCATCTTCAGTCTTGCCAGAAGCTCAGATTTTATTTTTTTCTGAGAAGCTAGAACTCTGAATTTTCACAAGATCTCTTTATGTGTATAGTTTGTGACCAATTGCAAAAACAAAAGTTAAAACATTGGAACAAGTTTGTAGTGCAGTGGTTAAGCCGCCACTGGGAAGCCTGCATCCCATATCGGAGTGCCTAGTTTGAGTCTCAGCTCCACTTCCGATCTGGCTTTCTGCTGCTTATGGGGGGCAGCATGTGTTGGCTCAGATTCTTGGGCTCTGCCTCCCATGTGGGAGATGTGCATCTCATGCTGGCTTCAGCCTGACCTGCTTCTGGCTGTTGTAGCCATTTGAGGAGTGAACAAGAGGATGGAAGATCTCTCAATCTCTCTCTCTCTCTCTCTCTCTCTCTCTCTCTCTCTCTCTCTCTTTCTCTCTCTCTTGCCCTGCCTTTCAAAATAGTAAAAAATAAATAAAACTTTTTAAACGTTATAGTGATGTTGCACTACACTGAGAATCTAATAAAAGCCACTTTGTAGACTTAAACTGGTGACAGTGGTGAGCTTTGCTGTCTATGAATTTTATCTCAGTTTTAAAAAGAACACACCCAGGGGCCCAGGCCAAGCATGGCAGCAGCCGAAGTGCCTCAGGTCTGTGTTGGCTGGAGGAGGTGCCATTTGCCTCTTTAATAGCCGCAGCATAAAGCAGCCTTCCGCAGAACAGCCAGTGGCCCGTGGTGAGGGGGCCGCCTGGCGACCCTGCATTAACTAGGCCCCGTTTCCCCTGCAGCCTGCATGGCGTCTCCCCTCTGGCAGAGCTGGCTGGTGACAGACAGCCCGAGAGGTGAGGAGGCGAGTGAACAGCTGAAATGGCAGCGCCACAAAGGGCGGTCCTGCTGGGGTATTTTAGGGAAGACATTTATTTTGCTGTTTGCAACTAGTCGTAAAATTGATTGGTTGTGTTATATTATTTGCCAGTGTTTGCTTCACCCAGGTACCCTGCCATTAGGGAGGTAATCCATCTCCCAGACAGCAAGTTAGTGTATTTAGGGAAAGAAATTTCAGTTCCTGCAAAAGAGCCACTATAATGGTCCTTTCACTTACTCTCTGTAACTGAACAGCGAGTTTCATACACCAAGTATGTATCACCACCATCAAATGATTCTAATTACTTCCACAAAACTCTGTGTCTTGATGGCTTTGCTGGGCTTAATTCTGTTAAATTCTGCATGTAAGTTTAAGATGTTGCATTGTATCCTGCCTCAGTCTTCACCTTTCGCTTCCTTAACAAACTAGCAAGGTAAAGCGTGTGCCTTTCCAAATTTCTTATGAATTGATCCTAAATAATGTGACTTCATCTTAAAGAAAAAAAAAAAAAGCCGCATCTAGGTGCCAGCACTGGGGTGTAGTGTGTAAAGCCACCACTTCGGTGCCAGCATCCCACCCGGGTACCCGTTCATGTCCTGGATGCTCCACTTCTCATCTAGCTCCCTGCTAATGGCCCAGGAAAAAGCAGCAAAGATGGCCCAAGTGCCTATGCCCCTTGCTACCCACCCAGGAGACCCAGAAGAAGCTCCTGACTTCGGCCTGGCCCAGCCTCGGCTGTTATGGCCATTTGAGGACTGAAGCAGCAGATGGAAGGTCTCTCTGTCTCTCCTTTTTTCCTTCTCTCTCTGCATAACTTTGCCTCTCAAATGAATAAATAAATTTTTGCTTTCTCTGGAGAGTACGAGTTAGCCAGTATTTCTTACCGGTTCCAAATGTTATCAACAGATGAGTTTTGGGATACCTGTCTTTAGTTGTGAACTGACTCACTTAGAATAAACTTTTCCCAAAGAATTGTAGTGGAATGTTCATTTCCTACATAAGAATATTTACAACATGATGCCCAGTGAGCGGTCATATAATTTATTTTTAGTCTCTTTTGGTTGTGTTTCATAAAACATGATATTTGCGCCTTACTTCTCCCCTGCCTCACCCCCAAACTACATGGCAACCTTTTTAAATCCAGCAGATACGTATTCCAGGTCAACTGAGTGGTTATTACAGCGAGGAGGACACCGTACGTTGTAACCAGTCTCCAGGACTCTGCTTGCACGGGAAATGGAAACAGATCAATGTGATAGAAAGTTTCCTGTGAGAGCTGGAGGCGGCTGCAGCGTTTCTGAAGGGGACCACGCAGGAAGCATCTTGCAAGGCTGGTGTTTGGGAAGGGCCGTGGGGTTTCACCGGGCTCAGGGCGCCCCCGAGTACCCTGCGTGAAGTAACGTCGCACGTGCACACACTCGTACACACAGAAACATGCAGAGCACGCCCTCGGCGTTCTTGCCTCTGTCACACCCTGACATTTTTGTGCACGTTTGTTTCTTGTGTCTTAGGTCTTGGGCCTGTGCTTCCTGAGAACCTGCTTCGTGCCTGGCACACAGTAGGTGCTCAATAAAATGTGTCAATGAATGAATGAGGGAAGGCTTTCTCACCAGAAGCCTGTTTGTTGCATGGAGCTCCAATTTGGTGTGGAGAAGCCAATTGCCATGTTCTCCTAGGATCTTCACAAATTTGGCAAATTTACCACCTCTCTCCAACCCTTTGACACGTTGTGTAGAAATTAAAAAAAAAAAAGACTTTGGTACCCAAATGTAGCTTCCTGTGACTAAGGAACAAGTGTAGGAAAAACAAATCATCGTCACCCTTAACCTTCTCACCACTTCCTCATACGCTTCCCACAGCTTCTCTGTGTATCTTCCTTAGAAACTCACTGGCTATACAAATCTATGTTTAAATTATTCTTTTTCTTTTTTTAAGATTTATTTATTTGAAAGGGAGAGTGGCAGAAGGAGTAGGAAAAAGAGAGAGAGAGTGGGGCTGACGCTGTGGCGCAGCAGGTTAACGCCCTGGCCTGAAGCTACGGCATCCCATATGGGCATCTGTTTGAGTCCTGGCTGCTCCACTTCTGATCCAGCTCTCTGCTATGGCCTGGGAAGGCAGTAGAAGGTGGCCCAAATCTTTGGGCTCCTGCACCAGTGTGGCAGACTCGGAAGAAGCTCCTCGCTCCTGGCTTGGGATCGGGGCAGCTCCAGCTGTTGTGGCCAATTGAGGAGTGAACCAGTGGATGGAAGGCCTCTCTCTCTGCCTCTCCTTCTCTCTTTGTATAGCTCTGACTTTCAAATAAAATAAATAAATCTTTAAAAAAAAAAAAAAAGAGAGAGAGCAAGAGCTTCCATCTGCTGGTTCATTTCCCCCACGTGGCCACAATAGCTAGGGGCTATTCCAGACTGAAGCCAGGAGCCTGAAGTTCCCACATGGATCAGAGGACCCCAGCTACTTGGGCTGTCTTCTGTTGCCTTCTCTGGGTACATCAGCAGAGAGCTGGATCAGAAGTGGAGCAGCCAGGACTCAAATGTTGCTCATATGGGATGCCCATTTTGCAAGGAGAGGCTTAACCACAGCTCCAGCCCCTTAAATTATTTCTAGAATCCCTGGGACCCAGACATGTCTCCATTTTCTGACACGCAAGTGCCCATTGAATAGGGTTTTCCAGGACCTGAATGTCCGGTAGGAGTTCAGAGGTTGGCTCTGGAAGTTCTGCGTGCTTATTTCTGTAAGACAAGTATAATCCTGTGAATGCCTGCAGAGCCCAGGAAGTGAGCGTCAGTGTGTGAGGATCACAGGAGGTGACCTGGGCAGGGGAGTCCCACCTGGATCGGAGACAGCCAACCCAGAGCTCAGCGCCCTGGTTGTCCTGTGAGACTGTGCACCTATGTTGTTGCTCAGATCTTAAGAAAATCAGAAACACAGATTTTGAAGTTAAATTTGCCAACTTTCTAACAGGGACCATGAATTCTCAGAACGGTACAACAATATACAGGCCAAAGAATGGGGTTTGCAGGTTACAGCCTCAGCGAGGCATCCTGATGTGCATAAAACAGTGAGGGACAGGAAGGCTGGTGCAGGGACAGGAAGGGAGAGAGATGGTGAGAAAGGGGCAAAAGCCACCGAAGGCATCGGTGCCCTGCTGGAGGCACCCTTGGCAGAAACGCTGCTTCTGCAGACCGCTGGCGTTTTTCAGGGGGTTACCCTGGGGTTCCAGCACATCGTGTGTCTTGGTATTTGAATTGTGATACATTAAGACCCTGCAGATGTCGTCTCATTATTTCCTTCCCTTTAGCTGGACATAGCCTCAGGACGTTGAGATGGCTGTAAAGTGCTCGATTAATTCAACATTTTAATGCAGTCCTTGGGGGAAGGATTGTGCCCTAGAATGTTGCGAAGTTGTGCCAAGATGCATATTTGAGAAATGCCCAAGCCAAGGCCATCAGGTCACTGCTCCTAAAATACCCGAACAGATGGGCTTGGGATAGTGCACGGAAGATTCTGGAACATTTGCTGTAGGGATTGAGTTAACTAAATATGGCCACTTCCCCAAGCAAAAGTAGCTGGTTATTCTGTATATGTTGGCAAAGGGCTGGGAAGAAAAGCCATAGATGAAAAGGCAAAAAGGAAAATCCTTTCCTTGTATATAGCTTCTTCTCCTTTGAAGCAAAGTGTGTTACATCCCATAAACAGGGTTCTGTTTCTGCCCAAGGGGCACCAGTAAATTCACTTGTTACACTGGAGATGTAAGAAGCTACACTCTGGCTGCGTCTTCAGGACTTCTGAGCACCCTGCAGTTAGTTCTGTCCCTGCTGGCCGCAGGGCACCTGTGACACAGGTTGAAAAGTGCAGAGGCGACCTGGTCCCTAACTTGTCAAGCATCTGAACAATTAAGAGAGGAATTTAGCTCTCCTGCCCAGCAGAAAAGCAGGTTAAGAAAGGTCTGTCCTGGCTCCTGCATTTGGCGTGGCTTCTTGGAAGAGGTGGGTATTTGAGCTGAGCCTGAACTGGTGAACAGCACTTTTTCAGGCATGAGAGAGGTGAAGGCAGATCTGTAATTTTCGTTAGTTTCTGTTCTCTGGGGGAGCCAGATTCTGTGGCTGGCTCAGCAACATTGTGGCATTTGATAGTCAATTCAGAAACAATGTGCTTGACTTTAATTTCACTTTTCTGGTACAGCAGTTGTGTGCTGTTGTAGGAATCAACTTGGCTCAGCTTTTACCACTCCTGCACCCTTGGCTTGGGAGCCTAGGTTCTCTCATGTGGTTCTCTCAGGGTTGGGTAATAACAGGGCCAAACCAGAAATGCATATGAAGGTGTTATAATGAAAATGTTTTGCAAGCTGTGCGGAGCTGCACTGTAGTTTGGTTGTCTGGTTGTTTTTTCTTGTGTGGCCATGAGCAACCTGATGAGATCAGGAGAGATGATGTGACTGTTGATGCCAGTTTGGGGGCTGGTTCTGTAACTCAACTTTCCTCTGGTGTGCTGGATTTCAAAATCTGGTCCTGTTTTCTACACATCATGAATGTAAATGTTCAGCAGAAGCCAGGGCCCCTGGCAAGATGGGAGAAATTGGGGGTTGAACACTGTAGAAAATCACAGAGCTGTTTAGAAGATTTTTCTCTGCTTCCTGGTAGAAGATGGTGTTGTCTCCACAGTGGAAAAGCCTTCTGTCCTCAAGAAAATATGTAACTAAGTTTAGCTGAATTGAAATTTCAGAAAAATCAGCATGTACTGATTTAGCCTAGTGAATCAGAGAGGGTTCATGTAATGGATAAGAGAGGAAGAGTTCGTTAATGTCAGTTTGGAATAAATGATTGTAAAATATCTGAATACCATGCTTAAATGGACATCTGTGTTTTTGTGAGTGGAAACTGAATTCATCCATAGTCTGCTCACACATCTTGTCTTTGTGGCTGAAGTATGTCTGTTTCCAAGCAGGGGTCCTCGGACTCTGCTCCACACCAGCGCCCCGTGGGGCACATCTTACAATTGCAGGTGCTCAGGCTATGGTCCTGGAGACTGCGTTCAGTGGATGCAGCAATTCCTGAGAAGCCTCCAGGCCCTCTTGATACAGACTCTTCTGCCCTGATACCTACTCCATCTCTTCTCCCCTGCAAAACCCTCTTAAAAACCCAATGCCTTTGTCTTAAGTGTTTCCTGGGCCTTGACAGGTGATACCTAGTTTATGTTTAATGTTTTCAGTAATCCTCTGGACACTCAGATACATCCATGGGGTTCAGAGATAGGCACTCTGATGAACAGAACCTTGTACCCCTAACTAACTTAACACAGTGGGTTAAGCCACTAGACATCAGTATCCCGTTAGAGCATCGGTTTGAGTTCCAGCTACACTGCTTCTGATCCAGCTCTGCTAACGCACCTGGAAAAGCAGCAGAGGATGGCCTAAGGACTTGGGCACCTGCCACCCACATGGGAGACCTGGATGGAATTCCAAGTTTCTGGATTTGGCCTGGCTCAGCCCTGACCATTGCAGCTGTTTGGAGAGTGAGCCAGCAGAAGGCAGATCTCTCTCTCTCTCTCTCTCTCTCTCTCTCTCTCTCTCTCCCTCCCTCCCTCCCTCCCTCCCTCCCTCCCTCCCTCTCTCTCCCTCCCTCTCTCTATTACTCTGCCTTTCAAATAAAGCATAAAGAAAATTCTATGTGTAGGTCAGCTCTGGAGTACAGCAGAATCCTCTCTTCGACTTCACTTCCCTTTTGTGAAACTTTGTCCAAACCTGGCCTCCCACTATCACCGCATCCTGCAGAATTGACCTCCCCCGCTTTTGCAGCCACTGCGTTTTGACAAGTCCCTGCTGTGGGCTTCCCAGTGCATCTGTATCCTGCCTAGCTGAGTGCTCCTCTCCCCAACTCCACCCTGTGGAAATTGTTGGTCCAAGTGTTTGGGCAGAGGGGCCGTGTTTATCCTTAAAACCGCAGTATCTGATACAAACACTCAACTGAAGTTTTTGTTGGATGACTCATGTCTTTGGGTTCATCTTTTCTCCACTCCTGTTTATCAAGACCTGACCATAAGACCAGCAGAGCTTCAGCAGTCATAATGACAATAACTGCTTAGACAGACGAGCCCACTTGTTTTACATCTGAGGCTGTGCTGGGCACTTTGTATGGATGATTTTCATTTAATTTTCATAAAACCTTTAGGTATCCCGTGTCCAGATGAAGACCCGGAGCGAGCTCAGGTCGTCTGCTCCAGGGAGATGGGCACTAAGTACAGACCCCAGAGCCCAGGCTCGTAATCTCCAGGTGGCCTGCTTCGCTCTCCACCATTTGCAAGAGATAATTCTGAGTCCATTCCAGAGGAACACCAAGAATCCCAGTTAGTTTGTTAACCAATAATCTATTGACCTTCTGCAAATCTGGTGGTGAGTCCCCTGTGAAATTATTTTAGGGAGCTAGGGTAAGTGGAGCTACAATGTTTCTTTACTGCACAAGAGTTGTATGTAATGTTACCTATGCATTTTGTGCGTCTCCAAGGACACGCCAGGACACTGTTCTCCAGATGCATTTAACTGGAGAGGATTTTTCTCCCTACTGCTCATTTTCACTTCTTGACGAGCTAATTTGTTTATTTGTTTTGTTTTTGTTTTCAACACAATTTGGAGAAAAAAACTGATGGGTGCTTTTGTGGGGTTTCCTTTAAGTTTCTCAAGTCCTAAGTATTTGGGTTAGTTCTTGCTTTGGATCCTTTGTCCTCTCAGTAGGGTGACTTCTGTCCACCTGGGGCAGTCACAGAGCTGCAGCGGTCCCAGTGTGGTCACTAACAATGCCCTTTTCTAAAGGATCCTGCCTGGATGATAAACTCTCTGGTCACCCCGCTCCTGACGCTGAACAAGCCTCATTAAAGAAGCCTCATCTCACAAACTCACTGCCTGCTCATCACTCCCTGTAGACTCTGCCCGCTGCTGTGTGTGTGGAGAACAATCAGTACAGCCCGTGGTCCTCCAGGATGTCACCGTGTTATGTCAGGGTTACGCCTGCACAACTCATGTTCTCTTGTCACTCAAAAACTGCCTCTCCTGAGGCTTGCCAGCCCTTCAGTATCTGTTCGTACATTTCTACTTCTGAAAGGATGCCGCACATCTAACAACAGTTGTTGTCCCTTGGGGGAAAGAGTTGGGTGGCATCTGTGCAGTGAGTGGCGAGGCTCAGAAGGAGACTGTCTACTTTATATATTTGCATTCTGATTTGAGTAATGTAGGTGAATTGTTTGGGGTTTTTTGTTTGTTTTTGTTTTGTTTTTAATGTTTATTTACTTTGAAAGGCAGAGTCACAGAGAGATCTTCCATCTGCTGATTCACTCCCCAGATGACTGCAATGGCCAGTGCTGAGCCTGGCCAAAGCCGGGAGCCAGGAGCTGCATCCAGACCTCCCACGTGGGTGGCAGGGCCCCAAACACTTGGGCCATCTTCCACTGCTTTTCCCTGGCCATTAGTGGGGAGCTGAATCTGAAGTGGAGCAGCCGGGACATGAACCAGTGCCTGTGTGGGATGCTAGTGAGTCAGGCAGCAGCTTTATCAACTGTGTCACGATGCTGGCCCCAGTTTTTTTATTTAGTATGACTTTTATTTATTTGAAAGGTGTAGTGACAGAGAGGGAGAGAGAGAAAGGAAAAATCTTCAATCCAGTGGTGCACTCCCCAGATGCCCAAAATAGCTGGGGCTGGGCCAGACTGAAGCCAGGTGTGAGGAACTCAGTCCATCTCCAAGGGGGTGTCCGGAGCCATCATCTGCTGCCTTCCAGGAAGCAGGTTAGCGGGAAGCTGCATTGGAAACGGAGTTGGGAGTCTCTCCTAGGCGGTGGATACGGGATGCAGGCATCTGAAGCGGGGCTCACCGTGCTATTCCAGAACACCCACCTCTGGTGTTTGCTTTTATTTTAGTTTTTGGATTAAATTTTAAAATTCTTTAAAACTACATCAGCTCTCCCTGGAAGTACAGACCATGTCAAGCCGAGCTGGCTTGATCTACTCTGCGTCGGTTTCCTCCCTGTACGAGATCTGACCTCTGTTTTCTCTTATCTCAGTTCACTTAGTGGAACGTTATTAGATTCCCCCATATCTTCAAGAGGAAGTCTCTGGGTTTCCTTTTAAAAATATTTATTTGTTTTTTACTTGAGAGGCTTGGAGAAGTAGGGGGACAGAGAGAGAGACAGAGAGGGACAGAGAGAGACTTGTCCACTATTTTATTCTCCAAATGCCCAAGAGTCATGAATTCAATCTGGATCTCCCACATGAGTGGCAGAAAACCAGCCACTTGAGCCATCACCTCTGCCTCCCGGTGTGCACATTAGCAGAAAGATAGAATCAGGAGCAGAGACAGGACTTGAACCCAGGCACTCCCATATGGGGTGCAGATGTGCAAAGAGGTGGAGTAACTGCTGGGCCAGATGCCCATCTTGGAGCTCTCTTTTCCAAAGCTCATGTTCTGTAATATAGTTGTTCAGAGAATATCTTGGACTTGAACATATCTGAGTTCAGTTTCATTTTTGCTTCTCTCTGACTATATGGCCTTCAGAAAGTAGCTGGCGGGGGGGAGGGGGGGTGTCGGGACTGCGACATAGCAGGTAAAGCCACCACCTGCAGTGCTGGCATCCCACATGGGTGCCGGTTCATGTCCCGATTGCTCCACTTCCAATCCAGCTCTCTGCTATGGCCTGGGAAAGCAGTGGAGGATGGCCCAGGTCCTTGGGCCTCTGCACCCAAGAGACCCAGAGGAAGCTCCTGGCTCCTGGCTTCAGATTGGCGTAGCTCCAGCTTTTGGGGCCATTTGGGGAGTGAACCAGTGGATAGAGGATCTGTCCTCTCTCTCTCTCTCACTCTATCGCTCTCACTCTCCCTGCCTCTCTGTAACTCTGCTTTTCAAATAAATAAATAAATCTTTTATTTTTTTTTTTGACAGGCAGAGTGGACAGTGAGAGAGAGAGAGACAGAGAGAAAGGTCTTCCTTTTGCCATTGGTTCACTCTCCAATGGCCGCTGCGGCCGGCCACCATGCTGATCCGATGGCAGGAGCCAGGTGCTTCTCCTGGTCTCCCCATGGGGTGCAGGGCCCAAGCACTTGGGCCATCCTCCACTGCACTCCCAGGCCACAGCAGAGAGCTGTCCTGGAAGAGGGGCAACCGGGACAGAATCCGGCGCCCCGACCGAGACTAGAACCCGGTGTGCCGGCGCCTCAAGGCGGAGGATTAGCCTGTTGAGCCACGGCGCTGGCCACAAATAAATCTTAAAAAGGTAGCTTCGTGTCTCTGGATCTTGGTTACCTCATCTGTAAAAGGGGTATCATAATAATAGCCTTATTCTAAGGGTTGTTGTGAAGGCAACAATAATGCAGGTTCTACCAATAACGTAGTAAGAATTCAAGAAGTGGTTGCTGTGGTTGTCATTATTATGAATTACATCGCTAGCACGGTCACATTGCCAAGTGCAGCCGGAGGGTTCTCAAGGCTGTGACTCTATGCCTCTGAGCCATTTTTCCCTGTAACCGCTGGATGTTGACGGGACTGACCTGCCTTGGACCCATCTGTACCACTTTATGTGAGGATCACCTGACGCTCTTCCCATCCCGATGCTGGACCCCTGGAAGCAGCCGGGATGTCTCGGCAGAGTTCGTGCCACAGCAAAGGCAGCCAGGGCCTCACGTGATTCCTGGGGCAGAGGGATGAACACAAAACAGAGGTGGGGTCAGGTAGGAAGTTAGAGGAGCTGAAATCCAGGAAGCGGCCTTTTTAAAGCGCTCACAGAACTTAGCCAGAGAAATCAAAGTCACACAGTAGAACACAAACGATTCCAAAATTAGAGCAGCAAGCAGGACCTGACACCACACAGGGAAGGCTGCGCGGTGTTTGCTTCGCTGCACCTTTTATCTTGTGCACAAATTTGGCAGATCGAGGATATATGGAGACGTGAGTGGTGAGGGCAGAATGTGTGCAAACATTGGGTTTGAGTCTACACTCCTGTTTCAGGTGAGATTAGCTAAGGTTGTAAAACAGTGTTCCCTTGCTGTCTGTGAGCCTAGCACACTGCTGGGTTTGCGGACTTGTGACTCGTCCAATCCCCTTGATGTCCCAGCACCTCGAAGTGAGCCCCCATTTAGCAGATGAGAAAACTGAGCTTCAGAGTCGTTCAGCGCACCCAGTGTACAGCCCTGGCTTTGAGCCTTGGCTTCCTGTGCTGCTGTTGGGCTCTGCCTCTGCAGGATGCTGCTCAAACTCCCTGTGAGGTTGCAGCAGCTTTTGGGGGATCTTCAGTGGCGGGTCTTCACTCTCGTTTATTTCTGGCCCACTTCCTCTGCACCTTGCCCCTCTTAAACCACTCCATGTGGATGTCCACGCTGCTTCCCCTCCCATCATGTTTTGCAGGCTTTTGTTCTGTTCCCAGCGGGCCAATCTTCCCAGGCAAAAGACTCTGGTCTTACTCATCACAGTCTGTTGCTACCAGGAGATCAAATACTTTAAAAAAGAGAAATTCCCTTCTAAAGAGAGTTTTACTGTGTGATATATTTCAAAATGTCGTCATGGAAAAGGAAATTAACTCCTTATACACTAAGCCATGTGAGGTCTTTTTTCACACAGCCATCTGGCATTTTGGGCTTCTCAGTTCCACGATATTTGCACAAAGAGCTGATTAACTCTGACCAAGTGTGGTTCAGTTCTAAAGGCAGTGATCTCGAGGGAGGGGTAGTCAGGTCTTCTTTAATGTGTTGCCTTTTTTTTTTAAGGATTTGTTTATTTATTTTAAGATTTATTTATTTTATTTGAAAGGCAGAGGTAGAGAGAGAAAGGAAGAGACAGCGAAATCTTCCTCCCTTTTGTTCATCCTTGACATGGGCCAGGCCAAAGCCAGGAGCCTGGAGCTTCATCCAGGTCTCCGACATGGGTGCAGGAGCCCAAGCACTTGGGCCATCCTCTCCTGCATTCCCAGGTACGTTAACAAGGAGCTGGATCGGAAATGGAGCAGTCGGGACTTGAACCAGTGACCATATGGGATGCTGATATAGCAGGCAGCGGTTTAACCCACTGTGCCACAATGCCAGCCCCATGTGTTGCCATTTTATATGGATATTTCTGTCGAGTTGGTATGGGACACAGAGGGAATGATGAAGCTTGTCCCGGTGTGATGGTGCAGATCACTGATCCTTAACAACTTGGAGCCAGGAAAATGTGTGCTCAGCAAAAGGTGCATTCTGGGTGTTGTGTGCTCAGCCTGGGGACTGAGTCACCAGTTAAGAGGCCCACGTCCTGGATCGGAGTACCTGGGTTTCTGTCCTAGCTGCAGCTCCTGACTCCAGCTTCCTGCTCATGTCGACGCTAGGAGGCAGCAGGTGCTGGATGGGATTCTGGCCACTCACTGTGGGACCACTGGATTGAGTTCCCAGCTCTTAGCTGCAGCCTGGCCCAGCCCTGGGCATTGTGGACACTGGGGGAGTGAACCAGTGGATGCGAGCGCCACGCCCCTCCCCAATGTGTGTGTGTGTGTGTGTGTGTGTGTGTGTGTGTGTTTCTCTTTCTGCCTCTCAAATAAATGCATAAACATTTAAGACAAGTAAAAGGTGGACTCGGTGTCGGGTGTGTCGTTCCTCCCCAGAGCACTGCGCATGCTCTGTCCCTCACTGCCCCCGGCAGGTGCTGTCCCTGCCCTCTGCCCTGCTGTGCTCTCTGTTTCCTGCTCTTCCTGTTCCTTGTTTGTTCTCTATCCTGTTGAATTTACTTCTTGGGGATTTCGAGTTTGCAGGCTAGTGTCACAGATACATCCTGGCTTCCGGATGCTCCTTGCTATTCTCCTGGAGTATTGCTAAGTTCCCTGTGTTTGGGGGGTCCCCGTAGCCTGTAGCCTGCCTGTAACTGTGCCTGCGTTGGGCTGCAGCCACTTTGCTATGGAAGCTGCCTTGTCCAGTTGCCGTTAGATGTGGAATTACTCAGACGCAAGAGAGGCACAGTTTGACGTATCTGCTCTGCACATTTTCTTTCCCTTCCTTCCTGATACCGGGCCCCCTTGCCTCCATGCGTGTAACTGGGCAGGCCTTTGCAGGGACGTGTGCATCTGTAGTAACTGCTTACAAGTTCCAAGCATAACAGATTGGAGTGTGAAAAAATGATGTGTTTGCTGGTGGGAATGTAAATAAAGAGACCTTTATACTTCGCTGTGTTAGAAAACTCTTGGAATAGTTCCGTTATGGAGCATTTTGCTAATCTTCGGAAAACTGTAGATTTTCGTTCATTAAGGCGATTAAAAGCTCTCCTCCTCCCCCCACTTTTTTCCTTCTGAGCACATTCTGAGTTGGAGTATTTTTGCCATCAACTATATAGTTGTCAATGCTAACACCAGGATTCCCTAAACATCAGTTTGCTTCACAACAAACACTGCCAAAAGGGACTATTTGATGAAGCCAATGGAAGAGATAAAAACAAAGAGGGAGGGAGGTAAGACATGGACACTACTTCTATAAACCAGTCTTCCATAGATTAACATAGTGGTAATTCTTTGTGTATGTTTGATAGGTGGCATTGTTTTTCATTAGTCAGTAACTTACACGTCTCTTCCAAAACACTAGTGAAATCATCCTCATGTCACAACACTGAATCAGTGCCTCGAGCACTCTCTCCCTGAGAACTATCCTCTGTCCTGGGACAGGCCAGGCCTGTGGCCCCTCTCTCTGTCACACATTTCAACACAGGACCAGCAGAAGCAGCAGAGCACTTGTGTAAGTCGGAACTGCTGTACCTTGTGTAGACTCTAATGTTTGTATTGTATTCCCTAGTGTGCACACACCTCTTTGCTCATTAAAAGGGGGGCTGGCACTGTGGCACAGTAGGTTAAGCCCCCACCTATAGCACTGGCATTCCAAATGGGCACTGGTTTGAGTCCCAGCTGCTCCACTTCCTATCCATTTCTCTGCTGATGGCCTGAGAAAGCAGTGGAAGATGGCCCAAGTGTTTGGGCCCCTACACCCACATGGGAGCCATGGGAGAAGCTCTTGGCTTCAGATGGGCCCAGCTCTGGCAGTTGTGACCATTTGGGGAGTGAACCAGTGTATGGAAGACCTCTCTCTGTGTCTCTCCCTCTCCCTCTCTGTAACTCTCAAATAAATCATAAATAAAAATTTTTTAAAGGACTCACAGATGGCATTAAGGGAGACCACCTTCTAAAGCATGCATACAAGGAAGCCACATATTTGCCAAAGTCAAACAAATACCTCTTTCTCTGGCTTTCAAAACACTCACCTATGTATTTAGAACTCTGATTTTGTGGGCCAAGATATTTTCATTGAGAAGTGTTTAAGTGTGGGATGGGGGGAAGCAGCTCACTGCTACTTCTTTCCAGGGCCCTCCAGTCCCAGGGGTGACACAGCGGATGGGAGACAGAAGAGCTTAGATCCTAGTCGGGAGAAGCAGACACAAAAATGTGGGCAGATCAAGTGCTTGGGTCCCTGCCACCCCTGTGGGACACCCAGATGGAGTTCCTGGCTCCTGGCTTCAGTCTGGCTCCTACCTGACTCTTGCAGCTATTTGGGGAGTGAATCAGTGGATGGAAGTTCTCTCTCTCTCCCCCTCTCCCTCTATCCTGCCCTCCCTCCCTCTAATAAATACATACATATTTTTTAAATGTTTTATTTATTTTTAAAGATTTGTTTATTTTATTTGAAAGGCAGAGTTACAGAGAGGCAGAAAGAGAGGTTTTCCATTCTCTGGTTCACTCCCTAAATGGCCACAATGGCTGGAGCTGCACCAATCCAAAGCCAGGAGCCTGGAGCTTCCTCCAGGTCTCTCAGGGGCCCAAGCAGTTAGGCCGTCTTCTTCTGCTTTCCTAGGCCATAGTAGATAGCCAGATTGGAAGTGGAGCAGCCAGGACTTGAACTGGCGTCTATATGGGATGCCTGCACTGCAGGTGGCGGCTTTACCCTCTACACCACAGCACCTGCCCTGCAGTTTTAAAAATTTATTTATTTGAAAAGCAGAATTAGAGAAAGAGAGATCTTCCATCCTCTAGTTCATTCCTCCAATGGCTGCAATAGCCATGACTGGGACACACTGAAGCCAGGAGCTTAATCCGGGTCTCCCATGTTGGGGTGCAGGGGTCCAAGCACTTGGGCCATCTTCAGCTGCTTTCCAGATGCATTAGCAGAGAGCTGAGTGGGAAGTGCAGCAACCAGGACTCGAACTAGCACCCATATGAGGTGCCAGCATCACAGCTTTAACCTGTTATGTCACAATGTCTGCCCCTTAATAAATCTTTTTTTTTTAATGTGAGCAAAAAATGAGGATTTCAGGAACAAGGAGAACTTAAATGGGTCATCATTTTCTAGTTTTTAAAACTCTGACTTCTGTGTAGAGATGGATTGGAAAGGGGCTTGGCCTTGATGGAGGGAAATGGTCAGAATTTAGAGAGCCGGGGAACAGGGAGCATGGGCAGAGCTTGCTCATGGAATGGGCACAGAGAGCTTGGTATGGGGGTGACCCCGGGCCTTTGACTGGAGCAAAGGATGCTATTGTCTGTGAGGACAAGAGAGACTCAGAAAAGGATTCGCATTTGGACCTGCTGCATGTGAGATGCCTGCAAACTAGCCAAGGAGAAGGAACAGCTTGAACGCATTTGAGTGTGAGTCAGGAGACGAGGTCAAGGCTGCGTTATTACTGTGGGAGTCCTTGGCACTTGGCACCTGGGCGGTACCTGAGGCCCTGGGAGTGCATGAGATCACACTAAAGGGAAAACCCTTGGTCCAGGACTAACCCTGAGATACACCAGGCCTTTCAGGGACCCGGGAGAGGCTGAGGAACTCACAGACGAGCCTGAGCAAGAGAGGAGCGAGCCAGTTAATTTCTAAGGGAAAAAAAAATCACATTTCATGATCACAGACGGCGCATTGCTGGCCAGTGAGCCTGCGCCGCAGTCCCCAGCTGGCCCCGACAGAGCCTTCTTCATCCCTGGAAAGTAAGTCTGCTGCATGTGTGTCTCCCAGGGCGCTGTCCTGGGTTTCCCAGAACCCAGGTAGGACCTTCTCTGGGACTAGTATGCAGGCCCCGAGCCCAGAGTCCCTGTCCTGGCCCAGGCTGGGTGGCAGCACCCGGGGAATGAGCTTGCCTGGTTGGTGGGAGGTTTTACCTTTCGTGCCCTCCCTGTGCTGCACCTGGAGTTGCTGTGTTCCCTTTCTGTTTGAAATGAAGCAGGGCCTGGAGGTTTAATAAGGAGCTGGGAAGAGGTGCCAACATGCAAGTCCGGCCTTGATGGAGGAGCGCAGCGGGGTCTTAGGAACCGCCTCTGCCCGGTGAAATCTAGTTAGGGGCTGTGTGTGGAGACCAGGGACCCGCTCCTCCATCAGTCAGGGCTCTCTGTGTTGTGCTGCGTTCTCGGCAGTTCCAAGATGAAGGGTGGCCTGGTCCATACTGTGGTGTGAACGCCGCGTGTGCCGCTTCTGTGGTGTGAACGCCGCGTGTGCCGCTTTGTGGTGTGAACGCCGCGTGTGCCGCTTTGTGGTGTGAACGCCGCGTGTGCCGCCTCTGTGGCACAGATGCTTTCGTGGGAATCAGTCTTGGCTGTCTTTGGCAGATCACTGAAGAGTAGCTATAGAAAGACAACTGCTCAAACGATGAAAACGTAAGGTCGCTTGGAAACCCTCCACCCAGAGTTGGCCGCTTCTCCCGCTTTCTCACTTTGCTTTTCGTTCTCAAAGTGGATTTCGGTTCTTCTTCTGCAGTTTCAGTTCGTGTTTCAGAGTTGAGATACTGACATGTGTGAGGGCACCGTTGCTAGTTAGGTCGAGCACGTCTTTCAGCAGATAGACAGATGCTGGTTCTAAGCTAGGAGCACTGCTTACAGTCCGTTAACATGTATGTCTCACACATTTGTCAAATGCAAAGTTGGCTGGTGCCGCAGCTCACTAGGCTAATCCTCTGCCTGCGGTGCCGGTACCCCGGGTTCTAGTCCCGGTCAGGGCACCAGATTCTGTCCCGGTTGGTTGCCCCTCTTCTAGTCCAGCTCTCTGCTGTGGCCCGGGAAGGCAGTGAAGGATGGCCCAAGTGCTTGGGCCCTGCACCCACATGGGAGAGCAAGAGGAAGCACCTGGCTCCTTGTTTCGGATCAGCACAGCGCGCCTGCCGCAGCAGCCATTGGGGGGGGGGGGGTGAACCAACGGAAGGAAGAGCTTTCTCTCTGTCTCTCTCTCTCACTGTCTAACTCTGCCTGTCAAAAAAAAAAAAAAAATGCAAAGTTACAGGAATTGCAAAAATGAACTCTAAGCAGCGGCGGTTTCAGAGTTCAGGTTCTTTGTGTACCACATCTCATTCGCTCATGAAGAGTGGCTATTTCCTCAAAATGTATAAAATCTTGAAGGGAGAGGCTGTGCATCAGAAACAGCAGGTGACAGTGAGCTCTCCGAGTGGTGTTTCTTTCAAAACCTTCTGAGTGTTGAAATCCAAAGTGGTCAGGGCAGCACAGCTGGAGGGTGCTGGCCAACGTCTTGGGAAATCTGCCTTTTTATAACTGGGTTGTGAAACAGGGCTCCCCTTTGATTTGCTTCCATGAATTTGCCATTTTTACTCACTGCCATCGCTTTGCCACTTCTTGATTTAGGTGGGGTTCTTTCTGTTGCTTCCCTTGCTGTTCATTGCCCAGTGGACCGGTATAGACTTGATCTTCTCAATGCATTTTTTTTTAATAAAGTTGAACTAGGGAAAATGGCATAAAATCTTAGTGTCTGATGAGACATACTATTTTATAAAGATGAAAACTGTTTTTTAAAGACATTATCACCTTGAACTTCTAAAGAAGATATTAACTGTATAACAGGAGGTAATTGAATTGCCAAAGACCTTAAAGATTATACACCTGAACCCACTGATTCCACAGTGCCTGAAATGTGGAAAGTAGTGGGAGACAAGCCACAAATAATGGGGAAATGAGAGGGGAAAAGTACTCCTTGATAATACCTGTTTTAAAATTTGCTTCTCTTGCTGATATTTAATGGTCTCCCCCCCCCCCCTTTTTTTTCTCTTTTGCAGTGGCCACAGATGTCTTCAATTCCAAAAACCTGGCCGTTCAGGCACAAAAGAAGATCTTGGGGAAGATGGTGTCCAAGTCCATCGCCACCACCTTGATAGATGACACAAGCAGCGAGGTGCTGGACGAGCTGTACAGGGTGACCCGGGAGTACACCCAGAGCAAGAAGGAGGCCGAGAAGATCATCAAGGACCTCATCAAGACCGTCATCAAGCTGGCCATTCTCTACAGGAACAACCAGTTTAACCAGGACGAGCTGGCCCTGATGGAGAAGTTCAAGAAGAAGGTCCACCAGCTGGCCATGACGGTGGTCAGCTTCCACCAGGTGGACTACACCTTCGACCGGAACGTGCTGTCCAGGCTGCTGAACGAGTGCAGAGAGCTGCTGCACCAGATCATCCAGCGTCACCTCACCGCCAAGTCGCACGGACGGGTTAATAATGTCTTTGACCATTTCTCAGATTGTGATTTCTTGGCTGCCTTGTATAATCCTTTCGGAAATTTCAAACCCCACTTACAGAAACTTTGTGATGGCATCAACAAGATGTTGGACGAAGAGAACATTTGAGCGCGTGAGTGAAGATTGTACTGGGTCGTGATTTGTTTAAAGATGGAGCACTGACTGCTGATTTATGAAGGAAAAGGCAATTCTTTGAAGATGACACATATTTCAGAAAGACTCCCAATTCAGTTTTCCAATGTCAATGATAGTGCTTTTATGAGGCTTGTTTTATTTAATAAGGAGCTTATTGCCAAAATTTCTGGTTAAAAGTTTCGTAATGAGTAGCAAATATGGGAAAGATGTGTGGTTAGTAGCAGAGGTAGTTACACAGACAGAGGAGACTGTGTATATGGATCCAAACCTTCAGACATTTTTTTGGAAATTGTGTTGGTGGCACATTGGCTATTTCCAGCATGTACAGTTATGTGATTTGATTCATTTTTATTCCTTACAATGTTCTCCTTTTTAGAAGCCAAGGATTTCCTCTTGCTGGCATTGCTCCACTTTCTAGTCTACCCTGGCTCTTTGATCAAAGATGGTGTCATTGACTTTCAGGAATTAAGGCTGAGGCAGTCCAAGTGAACCTTCAGAAGAACAGAACACTGCTTGTGTGAAGTCAGTACTGTGGAAATGAACTATGTTAGACTTCATGATAAAGCCCAGGATAAGAATTTGCTTCTGGAACTGAACCCTGCTTTTTTGGTGCAACACGGTGATTCGTAAATTCCCAGAAATATAATGGCACGTCCCGGCCTTGAAACGCTTACTTAGGGCTTAACTTTCAATTTATCTTGAAAATGTGCTGATGAAATCTCCACATGTGACATCTAAGTTTAACATGTAAGAGACAAAGAAAAAAAATCTGGATTGGTCAATTTAAAAAATGGCATTAAGGAAGATTTTTTAAATCTTCATTTTGGAGATGAGCCCATCAACGTAATTGAGGGGGTGGGGGTGGGGAGAAGGGAACAAAGGATCTTCCTGAAGAACGACCATGCAAATGAATGCAACGTAATGTCTAAGGAGGTCTGATAAAATAAAAAATGTCACTTTTTTATTTAACTGATGAGGGTTTTTGTTATTTGCTGTTTTTGATGAGTAAAACCGAAAGTTTATTTTCCTTCCAAGAAGTCTGGGTGCTGTTTGTGTGCACTTCTGCATGTGTGAATGATAAAGTAGGCATTCCCTTGTTTTGTAAAAGATAAATGGGAACCTCCTAGGAAGTGACAGATCCATCACCAGCAGGGAGTCTTTGCATGGTCACTGCCTCCATGACTTAGTGTACTCTCCTAGAATCTGACATTAAAATAACACTTCACCTGGAAAGGTCTCACGATGAGAACTCTGGAGGTTGAGGTCTACCTTAAGCCATGGTGGCCTGCAAGAAGCCGGCTATTTCCCTGAGACACTCACTTGCTTTAGCCAAAACTAGCAGCACAGGCAAAGGTTGTCTCCCTGGTTGATACCAAATCCTGCCACTAGAGGCACCATTCTCATTTCCCAGATCCTGTAGGTGGTCGCTAGATTTTTAACGATAGCACAGTGACCACAGAAATGACCGCTGTTGCTTCATAACCAATTAATAACCAAGTGGCTTAGTAATGCAGCTCAGCCTGGTGTGGCAAAGCTGAGCGTGTGAGGGGCTGTCAGGCGTAGAGTAAGTGCCTGCTGTAGAAGACCTCACTCAGCAGAGGTGTGAACAGTGGACTGCTTGGGTAGTCGGTGAGTGCTTCCTGCTCATTTCAGCTGTGCGCAGGACCAGTCAGAGAGAGAGGGAGAAGACCTGGGGAGAAGTTTACATGTGGCTCATACAGTTAGACCAGCAGATCAGCAGTCAACTGGATGTGGTGGTGGGAGGTGGCCCACGAATCCCTGCATTCACGCAGCGGGAGTGCACAAGGAGGACAGTCATCTTGTTTTCTGCAAGGGTTAGATCCAGAATGTCCTTGGTTATAAAAATCCAAGGATGCGTATTAAGTCCCTTGTATAAAATAGCAGAGTATTTGCATGTAATCTACATATATCCTTCTGTATAGTTTAAACCATCTCATTTCTTGTAATACCTAATACAATGCAAATTGGTGTAGTACTTGATTTTTTTAAATTTTTAAATTTTTTAATTTAATTTTTTTTTGACAGGCAGAGTGGATAGAGAGAGAGAGACAGAGAGAAAGGTCTTCCTTTTGCCGTTGGTTCACCTTCCAATGGCCGCCGCATTGCACTGATCCAAAGCCAGGAGCCAGATGCTTCTCCTGGTCTCCCATGCGGATGCAGGATGCCCAAGGACTTAGGCCATCCTCCACTGCACTCCCGGACCATAGCAGAGAGCTGGCCTGGAAGAGGGGCAACCGGGACTAGAACCCAGGGTGCCGGCGCCACAGGCAGAGCATTAGCCTAGTGAGCCGCGGCACCGGCCAATTGGTGTAATACTTGAAACACCACATGGGGCATCCTCATCCCCTATCAGGAAGCCTGGTTTGAGTCCTGGCTCCCCTGCTTCCAATTCAGCCAAGAGCCCAGAGCCCCATCCCAGTCTCCCGTGGCAGTAGCAGGGAGTTGAGGACTTGCACCACCATGTGGTGCTTCCAAGGAGCATGAGTGGGGGCCTGGGTTGGAAGCAGCATAGCCAGTACTCTATCCGGCATGCCAGTGTGAGATGCTGGTGTTGCCTGCACCAGAACCCCTGCCCCAGTGCCAGGCACACTGACACCAAATCTCTGCTGCAGCCTTCACCGTGTTGCAGATGAGGAAACCAAGACAAGAGAAGTCAGGAATGTGCCTGAAGTCCATAGCTGTTGAGGGTCACAGCCAGAACATGGATGTCCCTGACTTCCTTGTAAAGACGGCGTGGCCAAGGGCAACCCCAGGACCTCAGTGGCTCAGAAGAGAGTGCGCCGGTGCCTCCGCATGGCAGTGATATTGGAGGCAGCATTCGGGTCACTACAGGTCTGATCTAAAGAATGGTGGGATTTTTGTACGAAGATGGTTTTCTACAGGGCTGCTAAGTCAGGGGCATCTGGGGGCCTGGATTTCTATCCCTTAGGGAGCCTCAATTCAGGGTGCTCACAGAAGACACACATGGGTGCAGCCTGGCGGGCACCACTCAGTGTGGTGAGGCTCGCCATGCACTCCTGGGTAGCTGTGGTGTCAGCTCACAGCGTCAGCACTGTTGTACAGGCTTGGAGACCGAAAACAGTGGAGCAAGGAAGTTAGAAAATACTTTTGTGTCTTTCTGCTTATTAGACCTTGCAGACACCATGAATGTTTGGTTTAAAAGAAAAGCATGTGTTAGAAACATTAATGGTACAGAAATGTTGCTCTTGTTTGTCTTATGTAACAGTATCTCATTCACAATTATTGGGAAACTTCTTTTTTTTCTATTCATACAAATACACTTTAAAAAATATATACGAAGCTTAACCTTTCTGGTGGATTCCCACTCCCTCCCAGAGGCTCAAAACGGTCCCTTGTTCATTTCATCAGTTGGGTTTTTACTGACAATTTTGATTGATCCTTGGGCTATTTAATGAGAGAATGTAGGTTAAGTTAGAATTTAACATTCCAACCCTGACAGTAAATGAAAGTTGAATGTGTTGATTTCATTTGCTGAAATATGTATCGTTTTTAAAAAATTAAGTGCTATTCAGTTGCTGGGAAATTAAAATATCATAAAATGAACTGAAATTAGCATTTTGATAGGAATAGAATGTTTTAAAAATCTTAGTCAATCTTGCATTTGCACACTAAATGAACTGAACTTCATTAAATTAGCTGAAGTCCAAAATATTGCATTCCTGGCCATAAAACTTCCAGGTGATTTGTGAAGCTCACGACGTTTCATTCCTCAGGTCTGTTTATGACACAAAAAGCCTTATCTTAGATCTGAGATTTGATTTTGTGTGATTCCGGTGGAGATTTAATAGAAACCCCCTCGTGAAAACACGGAGGCCTTAACCAGAAAAGCAAGTCAGCTTTCTGTTTGCAGAATGAGAACAGCCGGAAAATCCTCAGGGGGTTACGGTCACATATCACCACCGTCACAAAGAGTTCAAAATATGTTTTTACAAAAGGGTCTCGCGGACAGTTAGGAAGGCTCAGAGCCAGAAAGACATCTTTATCTCGGGGACATTCCCAAAGCGGAAACGTTTTTGCGTAGTGCTGAATCATTTCTGTCCAGCTGAAGATCTGTTTTCCCCCTAGCAGTGAGCATCAGCCCCAAGTTACAGGGGTCAAGCCGCGCCAAGCTCGGGCTGTGCTGAGCGCTGAAAACGGGCGTGGGCAAGTCAGCCAGCGTTCACAGTTAGGAAAACATCTGTGCTTTGGAAAAGGTTCCTTGAGTGTAGAGAACTGTGCTCTGTGTCCGGCCACTTCCATGGGATCTAAGGTGGACCAGCCTGTGCATACGGCCCCTTCATCTCCCTGCGTGGGTGGCTGAGGCCCTCCGGCTTCCTGAGTCACAGCAGCAGAACTGCATTTCTGTCTCAGGGAAATAAAGCGGTTGATCAGGCCCTTGGGGTTTGTTCTGAGCACAAGGAAGGGAGATTTGACTTTTAAAAAAATGTGTTTTGATTCTTAGAGTGATGTAAGCCAGTAGGCTCTTCTGGCTTTTCCATTGAGAAGCTAACAGATTAATTAAGTCAGTTAAGATCGCCTGATGTAAGGTAGATACACAAAGCCTGGAAGTAAAAACTCGGGAGTATAAGTATCTATACTGTCACCGTTCTCTGAGATGAGTGATGTTTTCTAAGAAGCCCTGGTTCCATTTTCCTAGAAATGGACTTTTATGAGCTCAGTGGGAGCTGCTGCTGACTCCTGCCAAATGATTGGTCAGCATCTTCGGCTGCTCTTCCTAAGACCTCTTGTTTTCACCAAAGGATAAACACTGGCTCAGCTTATTATGAAATTGTATAAGACGGTTCATGTCCCAGAAGAGCACTCGCTGGTAATTAGATAAAAGTGTCAGCGTTCTTGCTTGGTGGGCTTGGTGTTCGCACAAGCAAGGACTCGCATGTTTAACTGAGATGCTCCCTAGAGAGCATCCTGGGAATCACTCACAAACCATTCCTGCCGCACTCACCAGCGGGAGACCTGGTGAACCCAGGAGGGCACAGGCGTGGGCTGGAGCCATCAGGTAACTGGAATGTCCTCGCCCGCCAGGGGCCTCTCTCACCTTGTCTCTGAAATTTGCAAGAAAACAACCACCTCACAGTTTTATTTTAAGGATATGATGAAAGAAAACACAGAGGGCTTTGAAACCTGAAGGCTAATCCCATGGGAGGCATTGTTTACTGGTGGGCTTCACCATATCCAATTAAACGGAAATCAGGCTAAATCTAAAATACACCAAGCAACAGAACATTTTGGTAGATTCCAGTCTCTTGAAAATTGGCTTTTGCTTTCAACTTAGAAATTTGTTTTGGATGGAGTTGTTGAAAGTAATGATTTCTGGCAGTTCCTGATGTGTGTGGTCTCTTAACTGATTAAATGTTGAACCTCTTAAGTTATCTGATTGTTCTGTCTGGTTTTAGTCGTCTGTTGCTGCATAATGAGCCAACCCAAAACTGGATGACCTAGCACAGCAACCTTTCTGTTCTCTCCCATGCGCCTTGCTTGAGCAGGTTCAGGTGGGTACTGGTCGCCATCAGCTGGTGGCTAGGACCCGAGCCTTCCCACCTTCCCCCCGGTCCATCTTTTCAAGGGAGTGCGGGCTGTTTTGAGAGAGAGCTTTGGTGTTGGGGAAGCTGATGTTATCAAGCATACTTCTCTGAGATATGGTGACCCGTTCCACACCAGCTTCTTGATAAATGGAGAAGAGGCATTTCCGGGGCCAGCAGTTAAGGCAATAACGTCAGGCATTAGAGTGCTTGGGTTAGAGTCCCAGCCCTGGCTCCTGCTAATGTGTATTAGCTTCCTGCTAATGTGTATCCTCGGTGGGTCACTGCCACTCACCTAGATGTGGATTGAGTTCCCGGCCCACAGCTTTGACCTGGCCAAGCCCTGGCTGTAGTGGGCATTTGAGGAGTGAAAAAAAGAAGACACAGTTTTGAGATGGTTTGGGCGAGGGCATCGGTAAATCACCTGACCTGTCCCAGCTCCCCTGTGCTCACTGGTGGCAGGGCTGCTGCTGGTTGAGGTCTGAAAACATCTCTGCAAGTGAGAGGGGATCAACAGCAGCTTTGTGAGTTCTCATAGATGATAAAATTATTCTGTTCCAGAAAAGAGGAAGTGGCACGTTTGGGGTAGTCGAGATTAGTTCTTGCAGAGATAAAGTGGGTATCTCTGAACTGCACGTTTCCTGTTGTCTCTGTCGACTGTGCCGTGGTGCAGTCATCCTGGGATTCTGACACACATCAGTGTGCTGCTATCAATGGGCAGCACTTGCCCACGCTAACGTGCAATGGTGGATGTTTTATATCGCTCTCCCTCAGTGCAAGCTGCAGGATGCCGTTCCCATCTACAGAAGTGACGCTGACCCTGAGAAGATAATGCATGTCCCAGTAATAGAACTGGGTAAGTTCTGTCAGAGCCAGAACCTGACACAGGATGCAGGCACCAAGAGCTCCCTTCTGAGTACAGCACCCTTGCACTCCCAGCTGCGATGGGCAGCAGAAGTGAATCTTTGCCTTTCTCTTGCTCCACCTGTTCATTGGCACCAAATGCTCTATGGTGGATCTAAGGAAGTTACTGTCACAAGGTTATTTCCATCACCCTAGTCCTGTCTTTACCTAGTTCTGTCTTTCCCTGCATGTGGCTTGCTCATGCATAGCCACATGAAAATGTTGACGATGCTTCAGTGGACAGCTGGCTTATTGCTGATGGTGAGAAAATGGAGCTGCTTCCTGTCATGTCCTCAGACCCCACGGCTGATACGCATAGGCATGAGGGAGCCACTTGGTGGCTGTGGCCTTGTGCAGATTGCATATTTCCTCTATCCCTTGTTATTTTCATCTGTTAAGTAGAGATAATTGGGGGTCTTAAACATAAGCCACACAAAGCACTTGCGTGAAGAAGTACGTCAGATGCAGGAAGGGTTCAGTGTCCGGAGCCACTGCTACCACGACCATCATCACTGTGGTTACCCGGAGAACATGGACAGCCACGTGGCGCTGACGTGGGCGGAGGTGACTGTGGGCTGAAGTCAGGTTTCTGGGCCGAGATGACACTGTGGTACACAGCTGCCTTTCCTAAGAAAATGCTAGTTATTCTGTTTTGGATTTGAAATGCACTTTAGCCGTCATCCAGGCTATTTTCTGAATAAAGGGTTGAATGCCAAGGGAATTTGTTTAGGAGACTTGCTTAACGCATGCACGTGTGAAGTAGATTCTGATTGAGAGTGGACTGTTGATCTGCATTTCGAAAACATTCCCTAACCATCGTTTTGCATCTCTTCCGTGTCACTTTTGGACTATAATAGCACATTCAACTAACAGTGCAAGGGCTGTGCTCACCGTTTCACCCAACCAAAACCAGATTCTGTCTTGAGCCGCACTGCTGGCTCCCTCTGACAATGACCTCTCTCATTCCTCAGCACCTGGTGGAGGTCATATCCTCAGCGGGTTCCAGCTCTCACAAAGGCTATTGGTTGGTTCCTTCCACATCACCCTTGCCCCTGGCTGCAGATTTCACATAAATTCCAGGTATGCAGTGTGTAAACCATATGGGCACCATGTGAGGAGAGCCTTTATCCTCTACTCACTCTTTAGAGTATGCTGGAAACTTGAGACTGCTTGCCTCTGCCTCCTTTAGTTTCTTTGATGGCTCCTCTGTTCCAAATCTTGGAATATGCAAGGTCACGATCAAGTGGGTGCAGGGAAAGATGGATGATTGACACTTGTTCCATTACTCTGGAGCCACAGGTATTGGCCCTGGCATACTGAGTAAGAGCTGCTTTGTGTTAACTGATTAAATCCATACTTTGCTGGAATGTAGGGCTGGAATCTGGCCTGGATTTTAGGGACTGTCTTGATTTCTAATATTACGTCTTGTCACTCCATATGCCTGGGGTCTACTTAGGAATCTATTGGGCTGAGTCCCCATGCTTATAGAGCGTTAGGACTTCTTGTCATCGGTGCCCAAGGTCATTCGCATGTACTGCTAAGCATCCATTCCTCATCTGATGTTGACAATATTCAAGTTTCTCTTAAGGGGTACCATCTGTCCCCAACTCTCTATCCACATGCTGATGTCACCTCTGACAACAGTGGGTCCCATGACCCAAGTCTGGCCAATCAGCGCATTTCCCATTTCCTCCCCTTGGCCACAGTGATTGAATCACAGATGAACGTGTGAGGCAGCCAGGCAGTCAGGGTCAGCTGTCGATCATCCTGATGTTGGCGCTGGAAATGGGGGGCTGTGCTCCTGGAGTTTCTGGCAGCCAGTGTGCATCCAAGAGGAGAGAGAGCGAGCCTGAGACAGGACCAGGTCTGGAAAGCAGAGCCATGAGATGGAGAGGTGTCCGGGAGAGAGCGGGCATGCCAGTGCTGACGCCTCAGGCTCCCCCTGGGCTGCTTCAGTTTCCAAGGCCAATACATCCTGGGTTTTTGGTAAGGCCAGTCTGAAGGCTTCTTAACTTGTAATAGAAAGCGTTCTGACAGACACAGATGATTGTCGGATGGGTTTTGCCTTCCTTGTTGAAAGTTCTGGCTTTTGCAGAGAAAGGATAGAGATCTCAAGAGACCTCTAGTTCCTGAGCATCACCTGGAAACAGACCAGTGAGAACCTGGAACGGTCACAGAGATACATCAGCCTGAACTGAGAGGTAATCTGTCCTCAAGTATCATGAGTATGCACTGATTCAAATAGAAGGTTTTTTAAAAAAAGTTTTGGATGTTAGTGATAATTTGTTTCAAGTATTTTGGGGATGGGCATTTGGCAGAGCAGTGACAGCACCGCTTGGCACGTCCACGTCCCATCCCGTCCCAATGCCCAGGCTTGCTCTCCAGCTCTGCTCCTAATTCCAGCCTCCTGCTAATGTGCACCCTGGAAGGCAGCAGGTGAGGGCTCCTGTGCCTGGGGCCCTGCCACCCACGTGGGAGAAACAAACTGAGCACCTGGCTCCAGCCTGAGCCTGACCTAGCCCCGCTCTGTTGGGGGCATTTCAGCAGTGAACCAGCAGATGGAAGATTCTCTCCGCCTTTGAAGTTAAATAAAAAATGGAAAAAATATTTAGGAAGGCTGCCAAGTTTAAGGAAACAAGCTTCGTGGTTGAAGCTTAGGAAGGTGACCCTGTATCCTTGAGCCTCCATTTCCCCATTTGTAAAATGAGCACAGAGCACTGTTAACGCAGATGATTTGAATAAAGCATTCAGAACAGGGTGCCTAGTGCATCCTCCGTAAGCAGGAGCTGTCTGGATTTTTCCTTTCTGGGTTATGCGAAGATTGTTATTATTGCGTCCGTGAGCCAGAGTTAGAAAAACAAAATCATCTAAATCAGAAGCACAAACGCTCTTCAGTGAGGATGTTGAATTTGCCCCCTGGCTGCTCTGTGCTGGCAGGCAAAGGAGACCAAAATGCTAGTTGTTTTCCTCATTCCAGTGCAGCCCGAGTTATCCAAAAGCATGCCCCTGGATGGCTGTGACATCACCATCTGTGCCCCAACAGCTCCTCTGAAGTCTTTATTGTGACTCATTTCTATTTCAAGACCCTAAAAGCACTTGATGTTCTCCAAAGTTGTCTTTCAGGTTTCCAGTCACATTCCGGGGAGAGAGGTAATCGCCAGCCGCCCTGCACCAGTCCATCCCTACTCCAGGAGCACTGCCTGCACACATGGGTTGGAAAGTACCCAGAGGTCACTCTGCATCATCCTAACACTAAGATCTCCACCCCAGGAGAGCTTAAGCCTTGTCACCTAACACACAACCTATGCTGACACATGTTTCTGAACTTATAGCCACCCTTACATGTGATGACAAGGCTCTCTTCTCTTACAGATCCATTTCCCCCTAAAATAAGATGGCTAGTGGAGTCACAGCTTTGGAGATTGCTCCCCCTTTTGCTGCAAGTAAATAACTTGATGTGGCACCTGCTTCTGGTGCATTTCCTAGATTTCTCCAGGAAGCTGGTCCACAGTTTCAGGTAGGTAACGATATGTTGTCAATGCCAGCCTTTCTACTGGCAGAAGCAAGTTCACGCCAAACTTTACCTCCTGGGCACTTAAAAAGCAACAACAACAGGAACAAATGCACAACACAAGTAAAAAAGCCCAATCCAGACGTGGACGGTCCTGTTTCTATCACAGTTCTAGAAGGTAGGAGCTTTTAATCATCATTTTACAGATGAAAACACTCAGCTTAACAAGAGAGGGCAGCCAGCTGATGATCGGGGCTGGGATTATAGCCCGGGCTGCCGAAACCCACAGCCTGCTCTTTCTTCCCCTGTCTCCGCTGCCTGCTGGCCTGCAGCACCCTCCATGCCAGCAGGATTTGAGTCCTTGGCCCGTGCACTCAGGCTCCTGTGCCCAGCTTTGTCCGCTGTCGGTTCCAGCTCATCAGGAGACCTGGTTCCCAGGCGTGAGTCCTCCTAGGATCCCACAGAGGCTGACGGTGGGACTTTCCAGTGGTGAGTTAGAGCAAAACTGAGTCACTTTGAGGAAGAAGGTTGTCTTTCCTGGGAAGAGTTGTTAGGTTCTCACTGTGTCTTCTTACTGCTCTGTCAGCTTCAGGATTTCTCATTGCGGAAGGACAAGCATTTCTTCCTAATGAACCACTCGTTATGATTTGATTGGATCACGTGTTTAACAAGAGAACCAAGTGGGAATCACGGGGAATTACTTTATTCAGTTTATTGCTTTGCACAAAGGGGAGGAGAATGCAGGTATTCACTTGAAACAAGTGACATATGCGAATTTTGTATGGAAAACAAGTCTTGTTCTACAATGGATTAACAAAGTGGTAAATTAACACCTTCTACCACCTAGGGACCTTGCTAGGTTCCCTGTCCCTTGTCAGGCACCCTCTGAGACCTGTATTGCTGTCAGAGGCAGTCATGGACATCGCTTGCTTCCTTGAGTTGTGTATGTGTGATTAGGTGACCACAGAAATTAATGAGTGATTTGGCAGAGATTGAAACAGCACTTGGCAATCGGCTACTTAAGATCCTCCCCACAGAGCAATCCCCAGCCTGGGAGTGCGCATGATCAGGACCAGCATGCTGCACGACAGCAGGGCCTCTGTCTGTGTTCTGTCCTAAAGCCCAAGGTTCCCAATGGGCTGTGCTAGGTGACAATGGAGAGGCAAGGGCTGGTGTTGGTTGAGGTGCGTGGTGAGTCTGTGCTGCCTCTGGCTCCACTTGGTCTATGTTTAGTGGCCCTCAGTATTCCCTGGGAATCTGTATGTGCTCACTCTGGATGCAGGTGGCTCCAGTGGAGCTGACTACAGCCTGAGGGTTGCATCAATCAAAGCCTTGATCCCCTGCCTACAGTGAGTCAATCAAAGATGGATAGTAGCCAGCCTCCAGGACGCCAGTGTCTTCTGAGAGAGACCTTGGCACGGTGACTTCTGGGCCAGGCGGAAGTCCCTGAGCTTCAGGCCCACGTGTTCAAGCTGTGCTGACTCGACCAGGTTCAAAGCTGGGAAGCAAAGCTGATGAAATGGCAGGGAGAGCAGCTGGTGAGTTGGAAACAGGCGTCCCTCCATAGTAAGCGTTGGATTGCTAAGAGCGGAGGGGTGTTGCGTCCCAGGGCGTTCGGGAGCTGAGCTCTTTGGGAGGATTCCGGGCGCAGGGAGCTCCCTGAACCCTGGTGGTCTCAGCAGCACAGGGCCTTGGCTGTCTCCTCCTTCAGCCTCAGGTGCCTTCTCACGGGGAGATGTGGCCAGTGTGCTTTCTCCTGCCCTGCTCCGCTAAGGCGCCCTGGCTTTCCTCTGCCCGCCCCCACCTCGGCTACGAGATGCATTGTCTCCGGCAGTCTGGGACAGTTTACGTTGCCACTGTGCGGGAACTGTTGCCCTGTTTGGAGAAGTAGAAATAGAAACGTAAGACAAGAATGAAATCTTGCGGTAGACGTCTGGTAATTTATTTTCGGTTATTTTTTTTCCTTGCTGTCGTAGTTTGCAAAGCTGTTCCGTTGAATGTGCGTGCACATTAGTGCCAGCAGGATTCCCATTTCTGTTACCACTGTCAGAGCTGACCTCTTGCTGTGCTGACTCCTCCCTGGGGCTCTGCCTGCAGCATTTGACTAACTGTTGAGAGGAGGGTCTCAGCCAGCTGTGGTCATCTTTTTCCAGGCTGTACGAACAATGAGGGAAGCACACGCCAGACACGGTGCGTGGTGATCAGGTGCGGCGTGCCACCTTTTAGGGGTCCCGTGCTACTGCTGCCCCAGGTGCAGAGGATCAGAATGATGGGGATTAGGACTGGGGATTTCATTCCAACAAAGCTAGACCTGACCTCTACTGATTCAGTGCTTACTGTGGACATCTGAAAGTTACTTGTTGGTCTCTATATCACCTTGTTGCTTTAGTGTCATAATAAATCTATTCAAGGGTGCCCTGGCTCAGCGGCTTACACCTCCACTCCAGACACAGGCGTCCCATATGAGTGCAGGGTCACGCCCTGGCTGCTCCACTTCCAATCCAGCTTCCCGCCAATGCGCCTGGGAAAGCAGCAGAGGATGGTCCCAGTGCTTGGGCCCCTGCACCCACATGGCAGACCCAAATGGAGCTCCAGGTTCCTGGCTTCTGTTTGGCCTGGGCTTTTGCAGCCATTTGGAGAGTAAACAGATGGAAGATCTCTCTTTCTCTTTCTCTGTCATTCTGCATTATAAGTAAATACATTTTTTACAAATAAGTCAGTCAATTCTTGAATTGCTGAATATTTTGAAAACGTTTTCCCATCACCCAGAATTTCTAGCTCTGGAAGCAAACCCAGGAGTGGACCCGGTTGAGCAGTGTGGGGAGCGCTCCTGGGGGTGGTAGCCAGACAGCGGCGCTGAAGTCCGCTGCTCCCCCGGTCTCTGCCCCAGCTTTACAGTGAGGTCTGCAGACACTGGCCCTGCCGCTGGCGGGAAGCAAGTCTCTGGAGGGTTAGAAGGAGAACAAGGTGGGCAATGGACACAAAGTTCTCTTTCCCCAAGTGGTCCCGCCTAGCCTTAGAAACACGGAGTGAGAGGTTTCCGCGGCTCTTCACTCCCTCTGGTGGCAGTGCAGTGCCACGACTTCCCAGCTGTGGTGGCCGGTCGTGCCTGCACAAATCGCCTGGTTGTTGGACAGGAGACTAGAAACGGCAGTCCTTGGAGGCAGAGAGCAGGGCTCCTTGGCTGCACTGGACTAGCCTCGAGGAGCAGTAAGGAACTCGGCGTGACATGTTGTGGCTAAGCATTGCAGACCTGCTGGTCACACCGAATGTCGCTTCCCAAACACATTTTCCACCAAATGTTGGGCTAGTGTGGCGATTTTAGGATTTGGGGAGTAAAGAAATCACCAGATTGTCCCTGGTCCCTCTTCCATTCCAGCTGAAGGCAAATTGTACAGATTTACCCTTCAAAAAATTAAAATGTAGATTTGAGTTCAGATGCAGTTCAGTAATGCATCTATAATACTACTGGAGTTATTTATTGCACATTACTGTATGTCTCCTCTGTTGTATGTATCATACTGCAGCACAGAGAGAAATGGAATAAAAGCCACAGTTTAATTGAGGGGTCCTTTTTTGAAAACCTGTGTGGGATGAACAGTTCTCAAAGAAATTGTCAGAAGTAGATATTAGTTTTCGACAAAAATGAGCTGGCCATAAGTTTTCAGGTGCTATGTTTTGCGTAAAGATCATTCTTGGCCGGCGCCGCAGCTCACTAGGCTAATCCTCCACCTTGTGGCGCCAGCACACCGGGTTCTAGTCCCAGTTGGGGTGCCAGATTCTGTCCTGGTTGCTCCTCTTCCAGGCCAGCTCTCTGCTGTGGCCTGAGAGTACAGTGGAGGATGGCCCAAGTGCTTGGGCCCTGAACCCCAGGGGAGACCAGGAGAAGCACCTGGCTCCTGCCTTCGGATCAGCGCGGCCATTGGAGGGTGAACCAACGGCAAAGGAAGACCTTTCTCTCTGTCTCTCTCTCTCACTGTCCACTCTGCCTGTCAAAAAAAAAAAAAAATCATTCTTGATACACAGGGGCAAGTGCTTCCAGTGTGTCTTGTACTTTGGTAAATGATGTGACATCAAAATAAGAGTGGAGTCTCCCCTGACACAGACTGTATGATGGACACCTAAATAACTGGCCGGACCTGGCCTGAGCTCTTGGTCAAGGTGGCGGTAAACCTCTATCTCCCTTGCTGTGGTGACATCCTCTGGGTCATCCCCCCAATCATTGCCTCTTGGTATTCCAGCCTTTTTAAGATTTATTTATTTATTTATTTGGAAGGCAGAGTTACAAAACGGCAGAGGCAGAGAGAGAGAGAGAGGTCTTCCATCCGCTAGTTCTCTCCCAAATGGCTGTGCATGCTGGAGCTGAGCCCATCCGAAGCCAGGAGCCTGGAGCTTCTTCCAGGTCTCCCACATGGATGCAAGGGCCCAAGCACTTGGGCCATCTTCCACTGCTTTCCCAGGCCATAGCGGAGAGCTGGATTGGATGTGGAACAGTTGGGACTCGAACTGGCTTCCATATGGGACCGGGCTTTACCTACCATGCCATAGCATTGGCTCTGATACTTCTGCCCTTTTGCGATTTCATCTCTTGAAGCATGGGCTGGACATACTAACTTGCTTCTGATAAATAGAACATTGCAAAAGTAACGAGACATCATTTCTAAGATTAGGTTACAAAGACTATGGCTTGTCAAGACTTGGAAGCAAGCAAGTTGTCTTACTGGTGTGGTCCATTTAGACAATGGAATAATATTCAGTGTGCATGCATACGCAGCTGTCAAGTCATGAAAAGACATCGGGAAAGTTGAAATGCATATTACTAACTAAAAGAAGTTTGTATGAAAAGGCTATATACCATATGATTCTAACTATATGATATTTTGGAAAAGGCAAAACTATAGTAAAAAAGGCAGTGATTGTTGAGGGTAGAGAGATGGAGAGAATAACAGGCAGAGCAGGGAAGAATTTCAGGACGGTGAACGCTATGGAAAGGTACTGGAATGATGGATGTGTGTCATTGTACATTGGCGAAAACCCAGAGCTAGCACAGCACTGCTGTGGTCTGGATATGGTTTGAGTGTGTCCCAAAGGGTTGCAAGTGTTCATATCTAATCCCATTGTGTGGAATTAAGAGGGTGGGGGCTTAATCCAATCACAGTACGTGGAGGTGGGGCTGTCGGGAGTGACCAGGGAGAGGCTGCAGGCTTGCATACTGGCGGCATTCTAAGAGCAGGGAGAGAGCGGCCTGAAGACATCCACACGTGTGCTGCCTTGGGACACAGCCAGCCAGGAGGCTAGTGCCAGAGGCTGCCCTTCGACACTGCACCTCCAGGACAGGGAGCCACACTAAACCTCTTTTCATTAAAACGTACCCCGTAGTATTGTGTTGTTGGTCATGGAGATGAACTAATACAAACAAGGATGGACTGTGCTGTGAACTGTGGACGGTGGGTGGGCATGATGTGTCAGTGTAGACTCCTCAGTTGTCAGACCTGTAGGACCCCAGAGGGCAATGCTAACAGTGTGTGTGTATGTGCACTCTGTGCCTCTTGCTCAGCTTGGCTGCGAACTTAAACCTGCTCTAGAAAATAATGTCCATATGTTAAAATAACAAAGACTGAAAACAACAGTAAGAACAACAGACTGTGGCTTCTTTCCTGGGTGCATTGTCTTGTCTTGGGTGTCTTGTCTTGTCCTTGGCTCACACGGAGCAAAACTGGCTTCCGTGCTATGGAATGATCAGTGTGGCAGGGAATGTCTCCAGCCAGTAGACCTGACATCAGCTATGACTGCAGGTGTCAGCTCCAAGCGGGTCCTTCTCCAGGTGGATCTTAAAATGCTGCAGCTGAAGTTGGGTTCTTGTCTGCCCTGTGAGAAACCCTAAGCTCTAGGCACCCAGCTAAGCTGTGCCCAGATTTCTGACTCACAGAAACTGAGAAGACACATATATGTGACTTTGAGCTGTCTGGTCTCTGGGGTTAAATTTTTAGGCAGCAGTAGATACCTACCTGTTAAGCCACTTCTATCCAAGTGTTGACACTGAAACTTATATGCAAAATACTGAACTCATTATTATACCATGAGCTCCGTGCTGACTTCAGCACAGATGCACCTAACGGTCTATGAATATCAAGTCACAGTGGTGGTCCAGATTATACCACTAGTCCCTCCTCATGAAGAAAATTAACTTGCTGAGCACTGTTAAGTATCTGTTCATTAGACACCTATTTCCTTTAGAAAGGGGTTAGGGTAGTTATTTATTCAAATTACATAGACAAGGGAAGGAGATGAGATTCCAGCAGAGCTGTGGCTTGTAACCAAAAGTAATTCAAATTACCCTTTCTGGAACTTTCCCTCACTATTTGGCACTGTCTTCTCCACTACCTGTGTTAGTGAGCTGCCCTCCACAGCCCATGTTGGACGAGCCCCTTCCGTGGATACAAGTCATGATGCTAGTTTCAGAGGGCTCCCAGGCTCACTCTGGCTCTTCCCTTGTCAAAATCTTTGTTGTGGTGGAAGGGTGCTGTATTGCCTGTGCATAACAGTAGCCCATGCTTTTTGCGGAATTTCTCCCATAGTTTTTCCAGAGGCTGCCAGTCTTAGGTCTAGCCCTAAATAATGGGATTATGACTCATGATAGGTTTGTCAAGTGCTCTTTAGTGATGGTTTGTGGTAAAACACCAGTTACAGAATTACTCCAAGATTTATAAATGGAAGCTCTGCTAAGGATCCTCATGTTGCAGACAGAGTGGACAGTGAGAGAGAGAGACAGAGAGAAAGGTCTTCCTTTGCCATTGGTTCACCCTCCGATGGCCGCCGTGGCCGGCATGCTGCAGCTGGCGCACTACACTGGTCCGAAGCCAGGAGCCAGGTGCTTCTCCTGGTCTCCCATGGGGTGCAGGGCCCAAGCACTTGGGCCATCCTCCACTGCACTCCCTGGCCACAGCAGAGAGCTGGCCTGGAAGAGGGGCAACCAGGACAGAATCCGGCGCCCCGACTGGGACTAGAACCCAGTGTGCTGGCGCCGCAGGTGGAGGATTAGCCTGTTGAGCCACGGCACCGGTGGGATTTTGTCAACCTTTCAATATGGCTTTACTTAGGATACCTTGTTATGGTGTTCCCAACTTCTCTGTGCCCTAAGCTGATTGGTTCACTGAGCAGTGCACCTAGCTGCTTGTGGTGGTTTTTCCAAGGGAGAGACCCATCCTGTAACGTAGGCATCACGCACTGCACAATCTAATGTGTGCTTTACCACATGGCATCTACTTGTCATTGAGGAGGTATTAAACTACATGATACAGGCACCTTTATGGAGTTAAATTGCTTTGAAACTTTTTTCATTTGTACATTATGCAAGTACATTTCCTTGTTAAAAAAAGAAAGATAGATAGATAGATAACACATGGAGCCGGCATTGTAGTATAGCAGGTAAAGCCACCACCTATGGTGCTAGCATCTCATATGGGTGCCAGTTCAAGTCCCGGCTACACTGCTTCTGATGGGCATCCCTGCTGATGCCCCTGGGAAAGCAGTGGAGGACGGCCCAAGTGCTTGAACCCCTGCACCCACATGGGAGACCCAGATGAAGCTCCTGGCTCCTGGGTTCAGTCTGGCTCAGACTTGATTGTTGAAGCCATCTGAGGAGTGAACCAGTGGATGGAAGATCCTGGCTCTGTTTCTCCCTCTCTCTCTGTAACTCTCTTTAAAGATTTGTTTATTTATTTGAAAGAGAGAGAGAGAGAGAATGAATAAATGTGGAAATGCCTTTGGTCAATGTCATTATTTCTACCTCATCTTTAGAATCAACTTCTGGTATCAGTTGCTATGCTTCCCCAGGCTTTTCTGTAAGCATTTTTATTTTTTTAAAAAAAATTTAAAGGTTTATTTATTTATTTGAAAGGCAGAGTTAGAGTGAAGGAGAGATCTTCCTTTCCTTGGTTGATTCCTCCAAAAGGCTGCAACCACTGGGACTGGGCCAGGCTGAAGCCAGGAGCCTGGAACTCCATCCAGGTCCCCCTCTTGGGTGGCAGGGGCCCAAGCAGTTGGGTCATCTTCTGCTTTCCCAGGTGCATCAGTGAGAGCTGGATTAGAAGCAGAACAGCTGGGGCTTGAACCGGCACTCACATGGGATGCAGGAGGTGGCCCAACCCACTGAGCCACAGTGCTGGCCCTAGCATTTGCACATTCAGAAATGTATATAGGGAAATGTACAGGTTTACATATCAGATCATTTTACTCCCCAGATTTCCATTGTGATCAGAGCAAATTCCACGCTCTTAACCAGTCCACAGGACTCTGTGCAATCTGGTTCTTATTTGATCTCTTCAGGCACCAAGCAAGGACAAGGTGTTCTTCCTAAGTCTGTGCTGTCCATTCTGCTTAGTAGGCTGTCCCAATTCTTGTTTGACTGGTTCCTTATTAATATTAAGATCTCAGCCAAAGTCCACCTCTGCCTAAGCCTTTCCCAATAACCATCTCTAAATTAGTACCCCGCTTCCCAGTCTCTGCTTTCAGTCTCTTTTGAATCCCATTACCTATTTTAAGCAAGAGAGTGACACCACTGAGGTTTGATTCCTTACTTCTCCATGATAGCTAAGTTACTTAACCTTTTGGTGCTGCAGGTCTCTCACCTGAAAATGGGGATAGTTATAGCATCACCTTTATAGGTTGCTAGGAAATGAGATGTGCTAATATTCATTCAACACAAAGAAAGTGCCTAGAACATGAAGAACTCTGTTAAATGGGTATTTTCCCTTAGCACTTGCGATTATATAGAATACCTTATTTATGCGTTGGCCATGAAGTGCAGGGACCTTATCTCATTTGTTCTCAGTACCAAGAACACTGCCTGACTTCAGCAGGTCATAATAAAGATTGAAATGTGAATGCTTAAATCCTACCCCATGCATGGGGATCTGTGTGTCCAAGAGATAAGTTTACAACAGAAAATACAGTCCTGAGTTTATTGAAAAGCTTTGAACTTTTACACAGTGGTTACAACTAGGTGTTGTAACCCTTCTAGTACCTTGAAAGTAGGATTGACCCAACTGTGATTCTCTCACAAGTCGTCTTTTCCACAGAGCACAGGGTCTGTAAGACTAATGTAGGAGCAGGAGCCACCACACACCCCTCATATTTAGATAATACCAGCAGCAGTTATCCCAGCCAAAGACATTCCCAGATCCCTGCACAATCCACACCTATACTGCAATCACCAGTCAAGTGGCTTAAGATTAGCTGGCAGAGAAGAGAGAAACTGTCTTGTTTGAGCTCGTCAGGTTGGCAGTCATACTGTGTCTGTTGGCCAAGGTCTGTGAACCTAAACTCAGTTGGGAAATCTCTTTGTAGAGGGTTAATTACACTTCGCTGTGCCACTCCTGGTATCTTGAATGAATCCAAGGCTGGCACCTTCACAAGCCCAAATAGCAGCTGTGTTGCAACTATTGTCACATCCACGACCAGGACTCTGAGGCCCAGGGAAGATGGGAATATAAACTTGCTCCTCCAAAGGAGACATAAAAGTTGCTTTTCTGAACACATGATCTTGCCGTAGCAGGTCAGGTCCAGCATGGATCACCTATCTAAGGCTTAAAAAAAATGGTAAAGGAGAAGAAAATTAGGGAAAAAAATCCATTGGAAATCCACCTGTTAGGCTAAGATTGAGAAAAAGCCAGTCTGTCTGCAGTTCCCCATGACTGGCCCTAGCAATGATCCTGAAGTTGTGCAAAGTACAGCTGTTGCATCTGCTCCCCTAGAGAATGTCTTACCATCCTGAGAAAGAAATACCCATCTCCATTTAAAACTTGATCCTGACTTGTGCAGTATAAATTCCTGGGAGGCCTGCGTTGATTCCCAAATGAGCCCATTTTTTTTTTTTTCCCTTATCTAACTCATCTACTGTGCTCTGAAAGTTCTAAATCAGGTGCACAACTGCAATCTAAAACTAGTTACAGCTCAGTGACCGCTCAAACAGCCACAGCAAGGACAACACTTATCTCCCCCTGTCATCTCTGGGTCCCAGAGAGTAGCTTTCACCTCTTGGCACACTGGGCACCGATACGCTCTGGGTACAGCATGGACTTCTCCCTATTGCACCACCACAAGCTGCACAAATAGGGAAGCTATGCCAACAGGAACCACGAGCAAACAAATAAGGCCGATTATGGGGGCTGGCGCTGTGGCATAGTAGGCTAAGCCTGTGCCTGCAGTACCGGCATTCTATAGGAGTGCTGGTTTGAGTCCTGGCTGCTCCACTTTGGATCCAGCTCCCTGCTGGTGGCCTGGGAAAGCATGGAAGATGGTCCAAGTGCTTGGGTCCCTGTACCTAAGAAGCTCCCGGGACTCAAACCAGTCCAGCTCCGGGCACCGCAGCCATCTGGGGGGAGTAAACCAGCGGAAGGAAGACCTCTCTTTTCTGTCTCCCCCTTTCTTTGTAACTCTTCCTCTCAAATAAATAAAATAAATCTAAAAAAGAGGAATTTGAGACATTTAACCTATAAAAAAATTTAAAAGATTATGAAAACAGGTTTGATTTTCCTGGTGCCCAGTGCCAGGCAGGATGAGGCTGGCTACTCCATGGCTCAAGTGATCATCTGAATCTGGCTGTCATTTTGGGAGCACAAGGACAGAAAGGGGGTGGCTCGGCCTCTCAACAGCTGAGAAACAGTCTTGTCTGGCTTGTTGATCCACGTGATGGAAGGAGGAGGAAGAAAGCCCACGGTGTGGGCGCAGTTAGTGTAAGAGGAATGGTGGAGGATATTTTTGGTCTACAGATCTGTTACCTGACGTCGTTAGTCTATAATGGGTAGTGGTTACTATAAATCCCTCAATGGTCACTATGAATAGCAGCTGATTGGTTCTTGGTTATTTTTAGCCAGATACAAAAGCCAGCATGAAAAGTCTGTAAAATGGGAAATGACGTGGAAGACCCTGAAGGAACATTCCTGGGCCCATCTTGTGTGCAATTAAACTTGACCTGAAGTACATGGGTGTTGTTTACTCTGGGAAGGAATGACAATATTTAGGCTGCCAGTGTGGGCAATGCCAGGCTCTGCATCTGCAGATCTTGTCTGTCTGTTGTGAGCAACTCATCTTGGGGTCGTCCAGTAGTTGTAGTCATACTTGCCAGCAAATGCCTCTCTACAGTGTCAGCCAGATTTCTTGGAGACTTTCGCACACCCCCCATTACATAGTATGAAAACCTTTTTCTCCTTTGGCTCGTGTGCTGCAAAAATCTAATCTGGGAATATGTTTATCCCAATGCTCTAATTCACTTAGATTACAGTAGACCTTCAAACGGTCCTCATTCACGTTACTGTGTTTTCTTTTGCCAGCTGCATTCATTATTGAAAACGAATTCACTTATATCCTATCTTCAAAAGGATCTTAATTTGGCTTTTTAGGTGTCTGTGATACAGAACAAAAAGTAAAAGTACAAGTAAAGAAAAAATGAATTTGGAAAAATAATGATTGAAAAGTGAGTTTAACCTTCAAAAGGCCCATCGTGCAGCTCTATGCCATTGCCAGAGGTGGGCCAGGATTTGAGTCTTAAATCTTGGAGCAGGTGATGACAAAGAGGGGGGAGTATGACCTAAACACCCTTCATAGCACCCATTGGGTAAAACCAAACCAATTAAATGGAACAAGTTACTTCTCAGTCTGAGCAAAAGCACCACCCCTCCAAAACTCTGTGTCCTCATAGGACACTGGGAAATGTGATAAAAGGCAACTTAGTTCACATTGTTTTATCCGACTGCTGATAGCTTAGGTACCTTGTTTTCCACGAGGTTCTGAGTTCTCATCATTCCCTGGGAAAAAAAAAAGAAATGGTGGGGCCCAGCTCCTGTGGCCATCTCTCACACATCAACAAATGAGCTTCCGTGGATTTGTCCGACTCTTCAATCTCACTGGCCCTGTCTCCTCCTCTTGGGAAACAGTGGGGCTGTATGAAAGACAGACGAGATAGGCCCTCTGCCCACTGTGGCCAAGGTGCAGGACATGTCCCCTTCCCCCCAGGTGGTGACTGACTGCAGATAATCCCGTCCAGACAGCGCTCCTCCCAAACACGTTTCTGTGGCACCTGAAGCTGCTGACCTCTGTATTCTCTCCTCATCCTCGGGTCATTGTCACGGCTCCATTCCCTCTTGCTCAGTCTTCACTGTTGGCTTTTTGCTACCTGAGACTGAAGTGTTGAACTCCGCCCCTTATCCCTACCCTCTCCCCTCCACATTCTGGCAGATTGATTTCATTTGCTTCCAAAACTTCAACTCCATCTTCATGTTGGTCTCTTTTGTATCTTAATCTCTCAACTCTCTCTGAATTTCAAAGCCTGATTTTTTTTCCAACTGTGTTCTGGAGCGTCCTCAAAAAGTCCTCGCTTGCATCTTCAAATATTTGCATCAAACTGAAATTATCAACCTCACTCCTGTTTTTTGAAATTTTCTTTTTTAAAAAAATTTTTTTTTGTCAGAGTGGACAGTGAGAGAGGCAGAGAGAAAGGTCTTCCTTTGCCGTTGGTTCACCCTTTAATGGCCGCTGTGGCCAGCGCGCTGCAGCTGGCGCGCTGTGGCTGGCACACCGTGCTGATCCGATGGCAGGAGCCAGGTGCTTCTCCTGGTCTCCCATGGGGTGCAGGGCCCAAGCACTTGGGCCATCCTCCACTGCACTCCCGGGCCACAGCAGAGAGCTGGACTGGAAGAGGGGCAACCAGGACAGAATCCGGTACCCAGACAGGGACTAGAACCCAGTATGCTGGTGCCGCAGGTGGAGGATTAGCCTAGTGAGCCGTGGCGCCAGCCCTTTTTAAAAACTTTAAAAGTTTATTTTATTTATTTGAAAGGCAGAATTAGAGAGAGAGAGGTATCTTGCATCCTCTGGTTTACTCCCAAATGGCCACAACAGCTAGAGCTGGGCCTGGATGAAGCCCCAAATCAGCATCTTCTTCCTGGTCTCCCACATGGGTGCAGGGGACCAAACACTTGGTCCATCTTCCACTGTTGTCCCAGGCACATTGGCAGAGAGCTGGATTAGAAGTGAGGCAGCTGGAACAGAAACTGGCACCTCTATGGGATGCCAGCATTGCAGGCGGCAGCTTTACCTGCTACACCACAGCACCGGCCCCAGTTTTCCATCTGCTGCTGTCAAGAGTCTCCCTCTTCCTCCTCCCTATTTCAGTTAATGGCAATGCCTACCAATATCCTGCAACACCAGATGTCTGCTCCTCCTATGCCACGTTGGTTAGAATTATGACCTCTTTTCTCTCCACAACAATCTGCTAATTTTTCTTTTTAATGTGAATTTGTGAGGGATCTGAGATTGTACCTTACTTGCATTAGCCTCACATAGATCAATGGATTCTGAAATAAGACTCCAGGATCAAAGGCAAATGATTTAATTGCTCACAGCACAGCAGGCTCCCTGAACTTTATGTTTGCATTGGTTTTCTTTTCCCTGCCATGTTCCATGACAAAGAGGCAGAGGGACCTAGGTGGACACTGGCTAGCCAGTGATTTTGTACTGTATCTGAAGACACCATAGCTTAGAACACTTTTATAAGAACCTGCCTGGAGCCGGCACCATGGCTCAATAGGCTAATCCTCCACCTGTGGCGCCAGCACACTGGGTTCTAGTCCCTGTCTGGGCGCTGGATTCTGTCCCAGTTGCCCCTCTTCCAGGCCAGCTCTCTGCTGTGGCCCAGGAGTGCAGTGGAGGATGGCCCAAGTGCTTGGGCCCTGCACCCCATGGGAGAAAGGAGAAGCATCTGGCTCCTGGCTTCGGATCAGTGTGGTGTGCCAGCTGCAGCGTGCTGGCCACGGTGGCCATTGGAGGGTGAACCAATGGCAAAGGAAGACCTTTCTCTCTGTCTCTCTCTCTCTGTCCACTCTGCCTGTCAAAAAAAAAAAAAGGACCTGCCTGACCTAAGTTCTAGAGGGAGAGGTTCTATTTATTATCCACACATGAACTTTGCACTGTGAGAAGATACTGTCTCTATCTCTTAATCCATTATCTTATTTATTTATGTAACCATTCTTGGACAGATAGTCTGGGATAAAAGGGCAGTTGGTGGCTCTTGTCATCTGATGAGCAGAAGCATGAGAGGTGTGTGGAGAATTCTCTGCCAGCAGGATTCATCCAGTCATGTATTAACTGTTCACATGTTTCTTTCTGTATGTTCCAGATACAATTTCCTTTATGTCAGAAACTGTGGTTAATTCAGGAAGATTTTAAAAATTTAGATTTATTTGAGAAGGAGAAAGAAGGAGAGGGAGGGAGGAAGACAGAGAGAAAGGGATTCCATCTACCAACCACTGGTTCACTCCCCAGAATGTCCACCACTGGCCCCTTGTTGGGGCCAAAGTTGGGAGCCAGAAATCCCACCCAGATCTCCCTTGTGAGTGGCAGGAACTCAATTGCTTGAGCTGTCAGCAGTCCCCCCAGAGTGTGCATTAGCAGGAAGCTGGAGTCTTGAGTGTAGCCAGGCGCTCTGATATGGGATACAGGTATCTCAACTGGTGTCTTAACTGACAGATCAAATACCTGCCCCATCTTAGGAACACTTTTGATGAAAATAATCAACCAGATTTCTGTGCCCAGATGAAAGCTGTTAATAGAACAAGGTGTCATTGGCAGATGCTAGGTCACTGGGACAAGGGTGGAGGAAGAGTAAAGCTTAGCGTCTGCTCAAAACCAGAACCATGGCTTCAGCCTTGATGAACATAAGGATAATGCTTGGGAAATGCTGTGTCAATCAGATTTCTCCTTTACAGTAAGGAAAAACAGACTCTGGCTGATTCAAGTAGGGCAGGGTATAGGGAAGCTGATGGTATGAGTAGAGGAATAGAGAGTGAGGTTTTACGCCAAATCATGCCATGGAGCTGGTCTGATGAGACCACTGTCCTTGCAGCAGGATCTCTGAGTGCTGCCACTGGCGCCTCTGGGAAGTCTGCCCACCCCTACCAGAGCAGACGCCATCGTCACTCCCACAACCTCTCACCAACATGGATTCACGTCATCCACGCCTTCACTAATCTGTTCCCAGCTCAAAGCCTTGGGCAGAAGTGTCTGATAGGACTTCAGTCCTATGACACCTGGTGCAGCCAAGGCTGGGAAGATGATTACCTGCGTTTTCAGGCTTTTAGGTGACAAACAGGCAGCAGATTGTCTAATAAGAGGAAGTTGGCTTACTGACTGGGCAGCAAGCAAGACTCTGGTTTCACTGTAACATTCCTTCATGCTCTCCCAGGTTTTCATATACCATTTAGACTAAGCCACACACTGTGGTACAGCAGGTTAAGCTGCTCCGTGCAGGGCTGGCATCCCATATGGGCACCTGTTGAAGTCCTGGCTCCTCCACTTCTCATCCAGCTCCTGGCTGGTACACCTGGGAGAGAAGCGGAAGATGGTCCAAGTCCTTGGAGCCCTATACCCAAATGGAAGACCTGGAAGAAACTTGGCCCTGGCCCTGCGTGTGCACGGTGGGCAGAGCAGGCGAGCTGTGTGGGGCGCGAGGCGAGGCCAAGCGACGTGGGGGACCATGAGCAGCTGCTGCAATGGGCGTGGCTGGCCGAGCAGACCGCTGTGATGATATGGCCTCCGCCATGAAGGTGGTGACTGAGCTGAATGTACCTCTCTCCAGTGAAGATCGAAACCTCCTGTCCGTGGCCTACAAGAACGTGGTTGGCGCCAGGCGATCCTCTTGGCGGGTCATCAGCAGCATTGAGCAGAAAACCATGGCGGATGGAAATGAAAAGAAGCTGGAGAAAGTGAAGGCCTACCGGGAGAAGATCGAGAAGGAGCTGGAGACCGTTTGCGATGATGTCCTGGCTCTGCTCGACAAGTTCCTCATCAAGAACTGCAATGATTTCCAGTAGGAGAGCAAAGTGTTCTACCTGAAGATGAAGGGCGATTACTAGCACTACCTGGCCAAGGTGCCTTCTGGGGAGAAGAACAACAGCGTGGTCGAAGCGTCTGAGGCCGCCTGCAAGGAAGCCTTTGAGATCAGCAAAGAGCACATGCTTCCCATCCGGCTGGGCCTGGCCCTCAGCTTCTCGGTGTTCCAGTACAAGATCCAGAATGCTCCGGAGCAGGCCTGCCTCTTAGCCAAACAAACCTCCAATGACGCCATAGCTGAGCTGGAGACGCTAAGCAAGGATTCCTATAAGGACTCCCCGCTCATCATGCAGTTGCTGCGAGACCAGTGACGAGTGACCAGCAGGATGAAGACGCTGGAGAAGGCAACTGAAGCTCCTTCGGGTCCCTTGGCCCGCCCTTCACCCACCGCCCTCGTCATCACCGATTCTTCCTTGCCACCATCACTAAGTATCTAGTGCTAAACCTGTGTGTATTGGCAGCACAGCTACTCCGAGCTGCTCTCCTGTCCCTTCGGAAGCAGCTGCAGCTAATCTCCATGGGCATTGCTGGACTGATGGTTGCTTTGAGCCCACAGGAGCTCCCTGGTTGAGTTGTGCAGAGAAGTGAGTTCTGAATGGGGCATTTTACTATGCCTGTTGATCTATGGGAAATTCAGGCAAAGTAATGAGGGCGTTCAGAGAAGAGAATTAGCCAACACGGGCTACAGTGGATATTTAAAACAAGCTGATAGTGTTTTGTTAAGCAGTACATCTTGTGCATGCAGAAATGAATTCACCCCTCCCATTTCTCTCCTCGGCTAATGGGGAACTGTTAAGGGAAGCTGATACAGAAAGACAACTTGCCCCTTCCCGTCAGCTTCATGATAAACTGTTTAACGTGAGGTTTCAGTAGCGCCTTGTTTTGTCTCTTTATGACATGCACAAACCCGTCTTTTCAATGCAATGCATCTAAAGTTTTGATACGTGCAACTTTTCTTTTTTTGGTTGCGATTGTTTAAGAATCATGGATTTATTTTTTTGTAACTCTTTGGCTATTGTCCTTGTGTATTCTGACCGTGCCATGTGTGTCAGCCCACTGTCAATCACGATGGGTAATTATGAAATGCCAGACTTCTAAAAGAAATGTTTGGAATCCAATGGGTAAATAATACATGCCGCGTTAGGGAAAATTTTTTTTTCCAGATAATTCTGTGGCCATCTGGGGAGTAAACCAGCAGATGGGAGATTTCTCTCTGCCTCTAGCTCTCTCTCTGTAATTCTGCCTTTCAAATAAATTAACCTTTAAAAACAACAGACCGGCCGGCGCCGTGGCTCAACAGGCTAATCCTCCACCTTGCGGCGCTGGCACACCGGGTTCTAGTCCCGGTCGGGGCGCCGGATTCTGTCCCGGTTGCCCCTCTTCCAGGCCAGCCCTCTGCTGTGGCCCGGGAGTGCAGTGGAGGATGGCCCAGGTGCTTGGGCCCTGCCCCCCATGGGGAGACCAGGAAAAGCACCTGGCTCCTGGCTCCTGCCATCGGACAAGCGCGGCGGCCATTGGAGGGTGAACCAACGGCAACGGAAGACCTTTCTCTCTGTCTCTCTCTCTCACTGTCCACTCTGCCTGTCAAAAAAAAAAAAAAAAAAAAAACAACCAAGCCATAAAGACTAGTGTCTCCCTTAGAAGAAACGATCCCTTAGAAGAAAAGTTGGGGTGCACAAAACACATTTAGGGGGAGTTTTACAGGAAAGATAAATAGAATCCTTACTGGGCAAAGGGTGGAGAAAGGAGAAGAATGGACAACAGGGGGTGTGGTCTGCCGCCTCAAAACCCAGCAAGGCGGCTGCTCACCCCTTACCTTAAGGCATCTTTTCCTTCGTCCCCTCCCTCCCTCACTCCTTCCCTTCTTCTCACTTCCGGGATCTTAACCGGCTTTATTTTTCATTTCTAGTGTCAGGCAACACTCCATTCCCTGAACCAGAGCCAGTGTTCTGATGGTCAGAGCCATGGAGGCCAAGGAGGCCTTTTCTGGATCTCGTACAGGTTGTTGTTGCCTCCTTTTCTCCAGTTCTCCATACCTCTCCGTGGTGTGCATGTGCTCCGAGCACATAAAATACAAACCTCTGAACAGCTGACTGCGCCTGCCTCCTTCTGGGGCTTCACCCTCTCGCTCCTGCACCAGCCTGGGACGGAGGCTCCCTTCCTCGGGTCCCTCTGCTGCGCCACCTTCTCCGCAGGGGAGAGGGGTCACTTCTTTTGGCACCGTTCTCTGTCTCTCTGTCTCTCTGTCTCTCTGTCTCTCTGTCTCTCTGTCTCTCTGTCTCTCTGTCTCTCTGTCTCTGTCTCTCTCTCTGTCTCTCTCTGTCTCTGTCTCTCTCTCTCTCTGTCTCTCTCTGTCTCTGTCTCTCTCTGTCTCTCTCTCTGTCTCTCTGTCTCTCTGTCTCTGTCTCTCTCTCTGTCTCTCTCTGTCTCTCTCTGTCTCTCTCTGTCTCTGTCTCTCTCTCTCTGTCTCTCTCTCTCTGTCTCTCTCTCTCTCTCTGTCTCTCTCTCTCTCTCTCACACACACACACTCACACACTCGCCCGTCTTCTCTTGCTGCTCTGTGACTGACACTTGACCACCTCACCTCGGATACCTCCGGAAGACCTTACGGAAAACGTGTGCCTCAAACCCAGGAAATGCCCCGAAATTCGGAATGAACGAATGAATGAATGAATGAATGCTGCCCTCAGCGCACACGCGCAAAACTCGTTCCCGAGCCACACTGTTTCTGTCCCTGGAGTTTCTACTGTGGCAGGTCAGAGGTGGGGGTTCAGGACTGAGCATTTTGACAGTTCCTGGGTGATTTTCTTGCGCAGAATCCAGGAATTGCATCCTGGGGACGCGACACCGTCTCTCGGGGTCACTTTCCTGGCTTCAAAGGCTGTATCTGAACGCTTTCTCTCTAGGCCAGTGCTTAACGCCAGGAAGCGTTTGTTGAGTGAATGACGGCTCGACAGATGAATGGTGAACACAGGGTGCCAAGGCAGCCATCTTGGCACACAGCTCCCAGCCGCTCTCCAGCAATGGCCTCTTCCAGCCAGACCAGCTTCTCCCAGCGCGCGGAGGCCGTTGGACTACATTTCCCAGGAGCCACGGGGCGCCCCGCGCAGGCGCACTGCGAAACCACGGCGCCGGTCCTCCCAGGAAGCGGCCGGCCCCGCCCTCTCTCCCGCCCCCGCCACGCCCCCTGTCCCGCAGTCCGAGCCCGGACGCGGTTCCCGGCTGGGAGTCGGTGCCAGGCCGGACTCATGGCTTCGCAGCTGCGGTTCGACGGCCGGGTGGTGCTGGTCACCGGCGCCGGGGGAGGTGAGCACGCGAAGGCCGGGGCGCGGACGAGCCTCGCTCGGGCGCGGGCCTGGGGTGGGCGCGCAGCCGCGGCTGCGGTCCAGCGCTGCGTGGGGGCCGGGGCTGCACCGGGCGGCGGCGGGGGCGCGGCTGTCCCTGGGGCGCTGAGGAGGCGGCCGAGGGCTGCCCGGCCTAGCGTGGGGACAGAACCCCCCGGCCGGGGAGGCAGGGGCAGCCGCCCCGCGACCCGGTGCAGCTGAGCGGGGAGGCCGGGGCAGGTGCGCGCTGGTGCTGACGGCGCTTGCGGGTGAACTCCGCGCGTTCCCGGGGCCGGGGCGCAGGGGGTCCCCGCCCCCGGCCCTGAGCGGGCAGGCCTGGGTGTCTGTCTCCTGGAGTGACCCAGCGCCCGCCCGCCCTCGTCGGAGTTCGTGCAAAGTCCACGGGCGTCTCGGCGGAGCTTGGAGCTGTGCTGCGGCCAGGGGTCAGGCCGGCGGTGCGCGGGCCGAGGTGGGCGAGGGCCGGGGCCGCGACGAGCCGCGGAGAGCTGCTGACGCCGGCCAGCGCCGGGGATACACCTCCCTGTGTTTCCGGAGAGCCGGTGTGTGCAATCACCGCATTTTGGAAGGGCAGAGAGAAAGCAAGGGGTCATCCCCAGGTAGCGGCTCTGCGGCGAGGGCTTCACTCGGCTGTGCACCAGCGACCTCTGTGCGGGGCCTTGTCACCCTCGCTGGGCCCTGTGACAGCGACGTCTGCATGGATGATACGGATGTCTGCACTGCCTCTCACAGAATGCTTTTGGGATTACTGGGTGGCCAGGATTGTATTCCCCTGGCTGGCTTCACTCGGAAATGGTGCTTTTTGGGGGAAGTGTAAGCATTTGGTTGACTTTTGATGGGAATATGTGATGCACGTGGTGGTTTAAACTTCTTCCGTTTGCAGGGCGTCCTGCACCATGAGCGAGCACTCACACGTCGTTTATATTTGAAGCAAGTTCATGACACGGTGCATAGTACGTGCAGTGCACTCCGGAATTTTCTGTATTCCATTGTTTTATGTAGAAACTGCTGATTGCATCCCCCCAGGTTGATTTTCCGGGGTGTTGATGTGTTATGACTAGGCAGTTAGGAAAATTGGCACCTCCTGTTCATCAACTGGCCATCTCCGTTTAGAGTGGATCAATTTCTAAAGTGAATTATTTGTGATTCCTTCCAGTTTTGGAACACTTTGTATTTTAGTTTCTTTTTGGAAGAGTATAATAACATGCATTTCAGTTTATTTGTGTGCTTATGTATCAGCTAGCTTAAATCTGTTTACCAATTAAGTTTATCAATTGATTAATGAACTTACTAGAAATGGGCTTGTTACAGAAATGTAAACCTTGTGAAAACAAGCCTCTACCCGATTCTAGCCACACAGGTGTTTTCCCTAATGTTATATATATTCTGTCTAAGATTACCTATGCTTATACAACTTCCATATTTAGAGGGCTTTTTTTTGGATATATATATATATATAGATATAGATAGATGGATATAAATGCACACCTTGCTGCTTTGAGCTGGAATTAATTTTTGTTTTTTTCTGTGTCGTCATTGTAAACTGAAGGTTTATTGCAGGGTACAGGAATCACCTAGATACTATAAGCAGGAAAGGATTTAATACAGCCAGTGAGGTTTTAGGCAGGTCCTCTTGAAATGACTCCCGGAGCAATGCAGCACTGTCCCTTAGAAGAGACCAGAGGCGGCCAGTGCCCCAGTAGGCGGAGGACGCCAGGGCCTGAAGTGGAAAAGCCGCCGCCAGGGATTAGGGAGCTGCATCACGAAGCCGCCTCTACAACCGCCCTCCCTCTGCTTGGAAGCCTAGGAAGTGTCAAGAAAATCAGCTTCATCCCAGTGGCATCAGCCAGAGCCACAGAAAGGCGGTGTCTGCCTTACCCACCTTCAAAGTTTCACGCAGGTGCATCTGCGGTAGAACCCGATTCACACGAGGCATCGATCGGGCAGGAAGTGGTGGGTCAGCAGACAGGGAAATGCAGTGTGCGGCTTTCACTCTGCAGGCGGAAGAGGCTAGGAGGAGGTTGAGGGTGCCACCGAGGACTCTGCGGCGGTCGTGTCATTGGCTGCCTTTTGTTTAAAGGCAGGATTGAGTTGAGTGGACCACAGAAGTCACGCTGGCGTTTCCTCAGCTTTCTTCTTCTTTTGTTTTTGATTAGGACTGGGCCGAGCCTATGCCCTGGCTTTTGCAGAAAGAGGAGCGTCAGTTGTTGGTAAGTTGGTGTTTAATCAGTAGCCGATAATTAATTATATTACGGTCTTCACAAGCCACGTTGGTCTTTCCGCCACAGTTGAGCCTCATTGAAAATGTTGACTTCTGCCAACAGATCGGTCCCCGTCCTCTTCCCCAAGCCTGACTTTTTAGCTTTTTGGATTCAATTGGTTTCATAGAATTTCTAACTTGACAATTAATACAGAGGGATAAACATACATTATAATAAAGGAAATTCTTGACTTCAGTGTCGTGGACTGTAACACTGTGAGGTAGAAGGCCCTTCTTGGGGCTGGCGTTTTAGTGTAGCAGGTTAAGCCTCTGCCTGTCTCTGTACGAGACCTGGCTGCTCTACTTCCTAGCCAGCTAATGCTAATGGCCTGGGAAAGCGTTGAGGGATGGTCTGAGTACTTGGGTCCCTGCACCCATGTCGGAGAGCTGGATGAAGTTCCAGGCTCCTGGCTTTAGCCTAGCACAGCCCCGGCCATTACAGCCATTTGGGAAGTGAACCAGCAGATGGAAGATCGATTTCTCTTTCTCTTCCCCCTCTTCCCCCTCTTCCCCCTCTTCCCCCTCTTCCCCCTCTTCCCCCTCTTCCCCCTCTTCCCCCTCTTCCCCCTCTTCCCCCTCTTCCCCCTCTTCCCCCTCTTCCCCCTCTTCCCCCTCTTCCCCCTCTTCCCCCTCTTCCCCCTCTTCCCCCTCTTCCCCCTCTTCCCCCTCTTCCCCCTCTTCCCCCTCTTCCCCCTCTTCCCCCTCTTCCCCCTCTTCCCCCTCTTCCCCCTCTTCCCCCTCTTCCCCCTCTTCCCCCTCTTCCCCCTCTTCCCCCTCTTCCCCCTCTTCCCCCTCTTCCCCCTCTTCCCCCTCTTCCCCCTCTTCCCCCTCTTCCCCCTCTTCCCCCTCTTCCCCCTCTTCCCCCTCTTCCCCCTCTTCCCCCTCTTCCCCCTCTTCCCCCTCTTCCCCCTCTCTTCCTCCTCCCCTACTTCCCCACCTCCCCCACCTCCCCCACCTCCCCCCCACTCCCTTCTACCTTTCATATAAATAAAAAGTAAATATTACAAAAAAGAAAGAAGGCTTATCTACTGGTGTAAGTTTGAAGGAGAAACCTGTAAATTTACTGATACATGTACAAAACAACGGAATTTTGAAAACGGGAAATTTAGAGTCTTTAATCAAAAATTTTCAATTGCAAGTTTATTTATTTATTTTTAAAGATTTTGTTGACGTGAGTGAGAGGTAGAGTTAGAAAGGGAGAGAGAGAGAGGTCTTCCATCCTCTGGTTCACTCCCCAAATGGCCGTAATGGCTGGAGCTGGGCCGATCCAAAGCCAGGAGCCAGGAACTTCCTCCAGGTTTCCCATGCCGGTACGGGGGCCCAAGCTTTGGGGCCATCCTCCACTGCTTTTCCATCCCATAGCAGAGAGCTGGATGGGAAGAGGAGCAGCTGAGACACGAACTGGTGCCCGTATGTGATGCTGGCACTGAGTGGAAGCTGAGCCTACTACACCACAGCAGCAGCCCCTGGAAGTTTTTTTAAAAAATGAAAATATTTTAATTGAGGCAGTTGTGAGTTGGAGTGTTTTTTTTTTATGATGGAAGATATTGTATTGGAGGCTCTCAAAGGTAGGAGTTTGAGTGCTCTGAATGGCCTGGACTGGCCTGATGCACTTGATAGTGGTATGGGCCTTGGAGCCAGTGTGTCCACAGCTGAGTCTTTGTGGGCAGTTGCTGAATGAGTGCTAAACGCAGGGCATGTGTGTAGGGCAGAAGTCGATCCAGTATTTACTGGTATCTTTCCTGGGATAAAATTACTGCCCTGTGATGACGTTCTAATCCCAGATTTCCCATGTTATACAGGGGAACATAGAGGCAAATTTCCCTTACAGACATGTGTCGGCTAAGAGTGGTAAGGAATCAGGTTTTGTATTTTTTTCATTTCATTTGACAGAGTTAAGGAGGGAGACAGAGAGAAAGGTCTTCCTTCCATTGGTTCACCCCCCAAATGGCCGCTACAGCCGGTGCTGCGCTGACCAAAAGCCAGGAGCCAGGTGCTTTTTCCTGGTCTCCCATGTGGGTGCAGAGCCCAAGCACTTGGGCCATCCTCCACTGCACTCCCGGGCCACAGCGGAGAGCTGGACTGGAAGAGGAGCAACCCAGACTATACCCCAGTATCCATATGGGATGCCAGCACCTCAGGCAGAGGATTAACCAAGTGAGCCAAGGCACTGGCCTCCAGCAGCCAGGTTTTCTAAACAAGGAAGTGGTAAACAGGACATTGAACATGCTCTTTGGCAGTGCGGGGGCAGGTGTGAGTTGTGGCTTACATGGAAGAAAGAACACGGAGACTTGGCATGTTCCTTGTTCAGGGTCATGGCCACTGTTGCTTTTGGCAAGGACAGATTCTGATGTGGCAGTGTTTGCACAGGGGCTGTGCAACTCGGGCCCTCTTGGCCAGATTTTGCCAAGAATCTTTCCCGTTGGGACCTCAAGACACGTGCTGGTAGGGTTTCTCTTTTTATTGTTACTATTTAGTTTTTCGTATTTTTATCTTCAGGTTTGTTTGTTTGTCACATCTTTCTAGTTTCCCAAGTTCAGTGGTCTTGTTTCATGTCTTGTGTCTTCTAGAAGTCTTTCAGTGTTGTCCTGCACTAAGGAGATGTTTTGCTTTTTGCTTTGTTTTACTGTTGACATGGTGTTTTTTGGGGGAGGGGCTGGTATGTTCGTGATTGTTAGGTAAAGTATTTTGCAGCAGTGCGTGTTTTCCGGACCAGTTTTCCTCTATTTCCCTTTTCCCCTGGGATTTGTTAAATTCAGATGAGGAGTGAACAGGGAAGGTTTGTTGTTTTTCTAGTTGTCTTGTTAGAAAGATGGTGTTAACAGCAAGCCCTGGTTAAAGTCCAACAATGTAGACAAAAATGCTTGCAAAACTTGGTGGAAGAGCCAGTCGTAGCTTGGCCTGCAAGGGGAGAATTCACGCTGGGTGGACCTGCAGAGCGGTTGGTCGATGTCTTCTGCCCTCTGTGTCCTGCCTGTGAACTTTGAGCTGCTGGAGGGTGTGATCTTCCCTGCCCACCTCCTCGCCTGTCCTTTGGCTTTCTCACCTGCGCACAGGACACCTTGCCGCTGGTTGTGTCACGTGCACTGCTGTGTCTGCTCTGTTAGTTTTGTTCTGCTGAGCCTAATTTTCACCCGAGTATGCAAAAAATATATAAATAAATAAATAAAGAGGAGTAAGAAAACCTAGGATGTAGTGATGGTATCTGAATGATTTGATTTTGGGAAGTGGATCAGTCACATGCTCTGACAAGGTCAGCGGCCAGTGAGAAGTAAGACTTTACAGTTGTGGGGCTGGCGTTGTGGTGAAGCGAGTTAAGCCAGCATCCCACACTGGAGTGCTCATTCCTTCCTGGCTGCTCTCTTCCAGTGCAGCTTCCTGCTAACGCCCCTGGGAAGGCAGGAGATGATGGCCAAGTGCTTGAGCCCTCTGTTACCCATGTAGGAGACCCAGAGGGAGTTCCTGTTTCCTGGATTCAGCAATACCCTGTCCTGGCTGCTGGGATCGTTTGGGGAGTGACCCAGCAAATGGAAGATTTCTCTCACCTCATCTAACATTCCCCCCCCTTCTTCCCCTCTCCCCTTCTCCTTCTGCTCTTCCCCTCTCCTCTTCTCCCTCTCTCCCCCCTCCCTCTGTCATTCTGCCTTTCAAATAAGTAAGCAAATCTTCAGAAAGGTCACATGTTCTCACATAAGCCGTTGTTTGCTAGGTTATGCTAGGTTAACGTCCTGTGAATCTCAGTGGCTTGCAGTTCTGAAGGAGCTCCGCATTGCTCCTGTGGACTTGTGATTCTGGTTGGCTGTGGGTCTTCCTGATTTCAGGGTCCCAGCTGTAGGAGTAGGTCCTGTCTGGGACGTTGCTGTTAGGGGACAGAGGGAAAATGAAGAATCTACTTAGTGCCTCTTACAGTTTTATTGGGAAGTGGCAGGCCATTTCCACTCTTGTTTCATTGGTCAAAACATTGAGTCCAAAGTTAATGGCCTCCATTAAGATACTTTCTAACTGTGTGTTAGTATGCTGTGTATTCTGTAACATAGATGAAATGGCACAAATTCTGTTCAACTGTGTCAGATGTAAAAGAAGAAGCGATTGGTTTCTGGATCAAGCCTTTGTGCTCTGGACTCAGTCTCCCTCTTCATACTGTGAATTGAAAAGTTACTCACTGTTACTTTGAGGAAAGTACTTTATTCGAGAGCCACATCTGCTGGTTCACTCCACCAAATGCCCACAACAGCCCCTACCTAGGACCAAAGTTAACGACTGGGAACTTAGTCCATGCCTCCTACATGTGTAGCAGGGATCCAGCTCCTTGGGTCACTAATTGCTGTCTTATCGCCCTCTGGGTGTGTGAGCAGGAAGTTGGAGTTAGGAGTGGAGCTGGGACTCAAACCCAGGTGCTCCACTATGGGATGTGGGCGTCCTTACCTTTATGCCAAATGTCTGCCCGCATTGATACATTTAAAACATGATTAGGCAGACTTTCTTTGTATTCTTTGTCTTGTTTTTCTAGAACTGTTGAGACAGGTTTGGGGACCACGGCACAGTGATTCTGCAGTGAGAGATCAGGCTCAACTCTGAATGAGGTGTGGCCTGGTGGGGGCATCAGTGGATAGGGGATTACTAGGAGGATGCGTGAGGGGTAAGGCCAGGTTCTGGCTAGCCTGCCCTTAAATGGTTTTTGCCACAGATGGCTGGGGTGATTAGACATCACCTGTGAGTTGGTGGCTGAGGAATCCCAGCAGGTGTCAGAAATGAACAGAGATCAAGGGTTGGAGGGTTCCTGCCAAACTCACTTACCAGGCTTCTTGCTACAGCTAGATTTAAAAGGAAGTACCCATGGGCTTAGGAAAGATCTGGAGCTTAACTGCAGTTTGGGGAAGCCAGGAGTCTTTGATGGACTGCGGTCCTCACCTTGTTGAAGGAAGAGCAGCTGTCTCCCTCTCTAGTGATGGTGCCTGTTGTTCCTTAGGGACCAGCTGAGCCGTCTGCGGGGAATTATTAGTAGCCGCTCCTTTGGTGAATGCTGCAAGCAATCAGGCCTTTAACAAGGGGGTTCCTGGGGAAATAAACCGAGGTTAATTGGAATCCCAGTGTCAGAGTCCCGAGGGCAGCAGGTGAGATGTTTAGACTTGAGCATAAAGCCTCATTAGATGGTGGGTGAACGTGGCACTGGTTACTGTCTGGAATCCTCTGATGATGCCATCCGGTGTTCCAGGAAACTAAGTGGTCCACAGGGCAGCAGGCAAAAAGATCCTTTCTTTGAAGCTTGTAAAGAGTGGTCCAGCTTCAGTTTGCGTTAAGAAGGGCAAAGCTTTAGTTAGAGCTGCCAGCTCAGGAAGGTGTACACTGTATGTAGTCTTTGGAGAAGATCCTTACAGGAGGCTGGCCTGAAGCACAAGAGAAGAGACAAGAAAAGCACCTTCTGAGAATACATAGCCTGTGTTCCTCCTCGGATGGTACTGATGCTCAGATGTGATGTTCAGTTCTCTCCATTTGCCAGTAATTTACGACTTGCAACATATATGACAAAGAATTGAAAGCAGCTAAAATTCAGCATTACCAGTTACTGTATAGCGGCAGAATGAAAGTCCTGTGGCTCTTACTTCACAGAACTGTAATTTCCTTTTCCCAAAGAGTTACCTGAGCTCCTGTGGGCTGACGCCTGTCGGGTTTAGTTGCTGTGTAATCCGGCAGCTGGAAGGTGAACTCAGGGGAAAATGCATTGCCTTTGCGGTCAGGTCGGGGTTCAGATCCTGGCTTTCCTGACGAACTCATCACCTCCCTGTTTGTAGCTTCCTTATCTTCTGGGAGAAGGGTGAGGTCGGAGGACAAAAAATTACAGGCTTCTGTAAGCGGCGACTATGAGGGCAGCAGTCTTGGCGGCCGCTTACTGTGTACCAGATGCTGTGCGTGAAAACCATGTGTATTAACGTGAGCTTGAGGTGTGGTTATCTGAGGGCGTGTCCTAGCCCCCTGTAGATGGTGCAAGGAAAAGGCTGCTTTATATTTATGTAGCTTATATTTATGATGTGTGGTGTCTTACCTGCAAGTGTAAAAGCAGTGCTTTGCTTAGTAATCAAGAATGCGTTTTGATTGAACAAGTTCGACAATGTAAGACACAGAAAGATCACGAGAGGAGGCATTTGAGGATTCCAGCTTAGAATGCGCGAGCACACATCTCCTCTAGATGTCTCTGGGGTTATCTCCACTGTAGGTTATGGGGGGGGGGGACATCTGAATATCTCTTAGCTACTCCTCATTCTTAAAGCCCAATTTACAGCAACGTTAAAGCTAAGAGACTTAATATCAGTCGGATTTCTGAATTCAGCCCAGTAGTTCTTTGGTGGGTGCCTGTTAATGTAGCAAGTGCTGATCGGGGGCTGGGAGATGATAGTGGGTAAATAACTGTGGAGCATAAACTTTTATTGAGCTTACATTCTAGCGGGGGGTGGAGATTCAGACACTCAACCAATACACTTGTTGAAATATAGATAATGGTAGGTGCTAAGTAGAAAAAAAAGAAGGATTGGGACAGGAAATGCTGGAACCTGCAGGAGATGAAGGAGTGTGCCTTGAGACCTGGGGCAGAGGGAAGCGGCGAGTGCCAAGGTACTGGGGCAGATGTAGGCTTGGTGTGCTTCAGTGTTAGCAGGGCCTGTGGCTGGAATGAGTGAGGTCTTCAAGGAGAGCGAAAGGCAGACATGAGGGTAGAGAGGCCTCAGGAGGCTGTGTTAGACAGGACTTAGTTCAGAGCAGGGGCTGGCTTGTGTTGGCCATCGGAGGTGTGAATGGAGGAGCAACATAACGTGATCTACGTACTAAATGGATCATTCTGGTTCCCATTGGAAACTAAACGGTTGAGAAGCAAGAGTGGAAGTAGGGAAGGAGGCGGATGTGTTGGGGGTTATTACACTGCTGATTATTTTGTATATGCTGTTTGAAGCCTGGTAAGTGAGTGTAGTATTCACACACACACACGCACACCCCACACCCTTGGTCTCTGATCACCCTTGACACCTGCTGTGGATGGTGGGTGCTCGGGCACCAGCATCACACAGGCGATGTCTCACCCCAGCCCTCTGCAGCAAGCATCGCTTAGTCGGTCTAGTCAGGATCTCCTCTTACCTCTGATGTATTCCTGCATTTGTAATTCCATCTTTTTTTTTTTTTCCTCCTCCTACCCATGAACTGCTTTGTGTCTGTTCCTCAGGGATTTAATCTGTTTACTTTACATTCAAGGTTATTATTGATAGTTCTCCCACTGTACTAATTATTTCTATGGTTCTGTGTATTTTTTGTTCCTTACCTTCTCTTATTTATTTTTTAAAAAGATTTATTTATTCGAAGTTACCCAGAGAGAGAAGGAGAGGGAGAGAGAGTTCTTCCATCCACTGGTTCACTCCTCAGATGGCCACAATGGCTGGATCTGCACTGATCTGAAGCCAGGTGCCAGGAGCTTCCTCCGGGTCTCCCATCTGGGTGCAGGGGTCCAAGGACTTGGACCATCTTCCGCTGCGTTCTCAGGCCATAGTAGAGAGCTGGATCAGAAGTGGAGCAGCTGGGTCTCCAACTGGTGCCCATATGGGATGCTGGCACTGCAGGCGGCAGCTTTACCCGCTGTGCCACAGCACCGACCCCGTCTACTCTTATTCAGTTTTTATGCTTTGATGTTTTCTGTAGTGATGGGGTTGCTTGTTTTCTCTTTTGTTTATATGTCTGCTTTATCACTCAGTTTTCTTCCTTTGTGTGTTTGATTGTAGTTCTGATCTTCTTGCTTTCAAATGTAGGACTCCTTTTATTTATTTTTTTGAGATTTATTTATTTATTTGAGACAGAGTGGTACAGAGAAAGGGAGAGTCATGATTCTTCTGTTTTCTGGTTCACTCCCCCATGTCTGCAACAACCGAGCTAGGTCAGGCTGAGTTCAGGAACCAGGAACTCCATGTGGGTGGCAGGAACTTGAGTACTGGGCCCTTCATCTGGTACCTTCCATGCATGTTAGCAGGAAGCAGAACTGGAAGGATAGAGCATCCCATGGCAAGAGTCTCTGGTGACCACTGAGGTCATAAATAAGAGTGCTAATTGTTTTTTTTAACTTTAATTTAGTAAATATAAATTTCCAAAGTACACTTTATGGATTACAATGGCTTCCCCCCCCATAACTTCCCTCCCACCCACAACACTCCCCTCTCCCACTCTCTCTCCCCTTCCATTCACATCAAGATTAATTTTCAATTATCTTTATATACAGAAGATAAATTTAGCATATAATAATTAAAGATTTTAACAGTTTGCACCCACACAGAAACACAAAGTATAAAATACTATTTGAGTACTAGTTATAGCATTAAACACCTAAGAATAATTGTGTGTTAATTACAGAGTTCAACCAATAGTTTTAAGTAGAACATAAAAAATACTAAAAGGGTAAAGTATTAAGTTCTTTTTTTCTTTGTTATATAGTTATTTTTTTACTTAATGTGAATTTACAAAGTTCAACTTTTGTATTGTTGTGGGTTTCCCCCCACCAACCTCCCTCCCTCCCGCGGCCCTCCCCTCTCCCACTCCCTCTCTCATCCCGCCCTTCATCGAGTTTCATTTTCAATTATCTTCATATACTGAAGATCAACTTAGTATATACTAAGTAAGGATTTCAACAGGCTGCACTCACACAACCACGCAAGGTATAGGGTATCATTCGACTAGTAGCGTTGTTTTTAAGTTTCATAGTAAAACACATTAAGGACAGAGATCCTACATGGGGAGCATGTACCCAGTGACTCCCGTTGTTGATTAATTGTTAAATGAACAACAAGAGTCACTGTGCACTTACTCCCCATTGGAGGACCTCTATCCTTAATGAGTTGTACTATGAGAATTAACTGCAAAAGTTGGTGTCAAACTACTTTATATATATAGTGTGTGTGTGTGTCTATGTGTGTGTGCAAACTGTTGATATCTGTACTTAGCATAGAGTTGGTCCTCTGTATATAAAGTTAAACTAAAAATGAACCTTAATGAAGAACGGGATGGGAGAGGGAGTAGGAGATGGGACCCGAGTTGGGGTAGGAGGGCAGGTATCGGGGAAAGAACCACTATGTTCCTAAAGTTGTACCTATGAAAAATGCATTCGTTAAATAAAAGCTTAAAGAAGAAGAAAGTATAGAGCAACCTGAACTCAAACCAAGAGCTCTGACATGAATCGTGGGTGTCCCAAATGGTGGCTTGACCTGCTGCGCCAGAACCCCACATGCAGTACTCCTGCAGTCGTTCCTTGTATGGCCTGACTGGTGAGCAGGAAGTCCCGTGCCCTTCATTTGTCTTGAAAAGGTTTATTTCTCCCATGTTTCTGCGGGGTAACATTTGACAGTCTTTTCCTTTGAGAACTTGCAGTAGTCTTGCAAGGTTTGTGCTGAGAAATCTGCTGTTAGTCTAGTAGGAATTCCTTTAAAAAAATGACTTGGCACTTTTCTGTTAATGAGTTCAGAAATCTCTCTGTCTTGGACTTTTGACTGTTTGGCTGTGATGTGCAACGGTCAGGATTTTTTTTTTTTTTTTTTTTATTAGATCTGTTTCAGGTTCTTTGAGTTTTCTAGACCTGGATGTCCATACCTTTCTTAAGGGAAATTTTCAGCTGCTGTTTTATTAAATAGGATTTGTCTCCCTTCTCTTCATCTGTTGGAACTTGCACAATCTGGGTACTTTTTAATTTAATGGTGTCTCCTAAGGCTTGGAGGCTTTCCTCATCTTTTTTGTTTGTTGTTTCTTGTTCTGGGATCTTTCAGAAGGCTTGTCTTCAAGTTCAGAATTCTGCTTGCTCTGTTACGTTGAGGCCCTTAGAAGTGTTTGGTATTTGTCTTTCCAAGATCTTCTGCTTTAAGATTTCGGTTTGGTTCTTTTTCCTGACTTCTGTCCTTTTGCTGAATTTATTTTGCATATTGTGAATTGTTTTGCTAAGTTCAATGAATTCTCTGCAATCTCTTGTACCTCACTAATTTTTTAAGAATCATTCTTTGGATTTTTTGTTGTGCGCTTATTCAGTATCCTTTTCCTTGCAATCTGTTGCTAAGGAGTTGTGTTGTCCTGGAGGTGTCCTGGTAGCTTGCTGTGTTGATGTTTGTGCCTCGGGTGGTTCAGCTCTGTTTTCAGCATTGTGGCTCTGGAAGTCCACGCCTTTCTGTTGCAGGTGTGTCTTAGCTCTGGTTCCGTCTGGGTTAGGTGGTGTGGTCTTCCTCTAGTCAGGAGACAGGCATTCTCAACTACACGGGGCCACTTTCAGGCTTCTTGGTGCTTTTTGTTCACATGGTCTGGCATTTTGTGTTTAGACATAGTTTTCCTACTTGCAGAATAGTTCTAATGTTTTAGAATTCTCTGGATCCCTGCATTCTCAGTATAGGTATTATTTAGCGGAGTTTTGGAGATGGACTTTTTTTTTTTTTTTAAAAGATTTATTTATTTGAAAGAGTCAGAGAAAAGCAGAGGAAGAGAGGCAGAGAGAGAGAATCTTCCATGTGCTGGTTTACTTCCCAAATGGCTGTAATGGCTGGAGCTGAGCTGATCCAAAGCCAGGAGCCAAGAGCTTCTTCCAGGTCTCCCATGTGGGTGTAGGGGCTGAAGGACTTGGGCCATCTTCTGTTGCTTTCCCAGACACGTTAGCAGAGAGCTGGCGACTCGGACTGGTGCCCATCTGGGATGCTGGCACTGTGGGCGGTGCCTTTAACTGCTATGCCACTGTATCAGCCCCTGAGGATGGATTTTAAAGGAAAACCTTTCTGCAGTATTTAAAAGACCTAGTAACTGGCTTTTTATTTATTTTAAATTTTAATTTATTTGAGAGACGGAGGAAGGATGAGAGAGGGAGAGACAGAGAGAAAGTTCGCATCTGTTGGTTCACTTCCCAAGTGCCCACAGTGGCCTCAAGCTGGGCTCTGGGAACTCATTCCAGGTCTTCTTTGTGGGTGATAGGAACACAACGACTCAGAGGGTCCACGTTAGCAGGAGTCTGGAACTGGGAGCCAGAGTCAGAATTCTAACTCAGGTACTCTGAAAAGAATGGGAGTATCCTAACCAGTGCCAGCCACTTAGCCAGATGCCCCCTCTAATGTATTTTAAATGAGAGAAATGGGAAAAAGATTGGTGTCATTAAAAAATTTTCAGGGTTATGTACAGGATTTTTTATGGTTAATATACAAATGTACAACACCTTGGATATTTTGATGGTTTCAGTTGAAAAACTCTATCCTTAACTTTTTAAAGCTGTTTGAGTAGGGTTGCTGCTTTATCTTTTTCTGTATACCTTCTCCAAGAAAATGTGATTTTTTTTCTTAGTGGAAATTCTTAAATTCTTTTCGGGATAAAGTAAACGTATACAGGTGCAAAAATCTCTTTGATACTGTTGATATCCAAGTATGTAACCGGTGCTTTTCTAGTTAAGACTGTAATTCCTGTAGTTTTGTTCTGATGGTAGTCGGATGACTCCTCGGTCAGTGTTCATGTAGTGCTCTCTAGTGGAGAGACAGTTTTCAGTCAATCTGTTTGTTTAAATTCCATTTGTCTCATTTGTTTTTCTAGACTTCAGGGTTTACCTCTGGTTGCATTTCACAAAATGTCCACTTGGGGGGAGTGTTTCATTGTACAATGGAATATGCCCTTAAAGGTATCTGCCAGTTTGCTTTTGAACTTCTCTGTACGTACTTAAAGAGTCATAAGAACTATTAGGTGCATGTCTAAAAACACTGATTTAAAAAAACTGGCTGTTCCTGTCGTTTGAATAATCTTATGGAAATGAACAGTTTGTAGGAATTCAGTCTTTTGAGAATCTAATCCCTTTGTTGCATCTCTTGTGTGAGGCTGTGAGCCTGTTTTCATTATCTTGTGTCTTTGTAGCATTTTTTGTTTGTAGTAAGATGGACAACATTATCAGGAAAAAAAATCCTAGGTCACATTATGAAAAAGTCATTTCCTTAAAAACAAAGAAGTGAAGTGAAAATACGTTTGCCCCAGCTGGTGAGGTGGCTTTGGCTTTGTGTCAGTGTCATCCCTCTGCTCCTTAGCCGCTGGGTCCACTGTCAGTCTTCCTGCAGTCAGTGAAAAGGGATTGTTCTTGAGTGTTGATTGCTAGAGGCCGGGAGAGGGGAGGGAGGTGGGGAGTCAGGCTCGGAAAAAAAGGTAGGGGGAGTGGGGTGTGGCTCTTCCTGGCGTATACTAATCCAAGCTGTTAATCACCAGGGAAGCTCGGGTTAGGGTTATGGGCACTTTCTGTACTATTTCACAACAGTTTTATAAATGTAAAACTGTTCTGAAGTAAAATTTTTTTTAAAGGGACTGTTCTTCAGAAAATCCTATATTTTTCCAGTTTCAATAATCAGCAATATTAAAAGACATTAAACTTATTAATTAGTAGTCTTTTGATAGTCTTCAAAATCTGTGGTAGTAATGCTACAAAAATGATTATTTCACTGTGTAAATGGATTGTCCTAAGTGTTTTGCCTAAATTCTTTCTTTTCCCAATTACTTGGTATTGATCAGTGTATCTTTTATTAGTCTCTACAACTTACTTTGTTGGTTTTGCTTTAAATTATTGTGTTAATTAACTTTGTTACTTTTCCTTATTTAATTTTGTGGGCCTTCATATATACTTGGTGCTAATAAGATCTGTGTATTTCAGCACAAAGTGGTTAAGTCAAAGTATTATCACATAGGTTTCAGTAGATTATAAACTCTTTGAGGACGAGTGTCATTCTTGTGCGTTTGTGTGTCTTTCTGTAGATTTTCTTGCAAATGGTAAATCATCAGTTAATGTTTAGATAAGGGGAGTTGTTGTAAATGTGGTCAGTTAAGCATATGAAGATGGAATCCTGGTATAACTTAGTGACTAGACATATCCTAGTTTCGTAGGTAGTTTTTGAGCTGTTTAAATGTTAAATGAGTAGTTTTTATGTCCTATGAAAATATGAAAGTGTGTTTCTCTGCATATTAGTTTAAAATCATGCTTTTTTTTTTAAATCACTGTTCCCGTAACAAGTTTTGTTGACATGCAGAATACATTTCATGGTATGTCTAATCTGTACATGTTTGTTTTTTTGTGCTAAGAACGCTCAGTATGAAATGTGCCATCTAACAAGCTGTTAGCGGCACTGTGGTGCCCTCAGGGGCACAGTTGTGTGCAGCAGATCTCTGGAGTTGTTCGTTGTGCAGAGTTGAAGTGCTAGGCCCACTTCCAGCCTCTCCCCAGCCCCTGGCAAGCACCGTAACTCTCTGATTCCGAGCGTGACTGTCTGCATAGCTCATGTGAGTGGAGTCTTGTGGCGCTCGTCCTTTGGTGACTGATGCGTCTCACGTAGCATCTTCAGGGCTCAGACACCTTGTCATGTATGGAAGGGTTTCCTTTTTTAATGTTGGCTAGTGCTTCATTGCTTGTTTATACCACATCTTCTGTATCTGTTCATCCGAGGGTGGGCGTTTAAGCAGGCATTGGTGTGCTACTATGTTTTTGTCGTTTGAAGAGAATTTCAATTCTTCTTGCTTCTGATTTCGATTCTTCTGGATAAATGCTGAAAAGTGGAGTTTCTGGATAGCATGGTAGTTTTTGCGTTTGACTTTGGAGAAATGTCTATACCATATTCCTGTGTATGTAATCCTAAAGGAGTTTTCACTTTTTTTTCTTTTTGCTAAAACATGACTTGAATCATGTTCTTTTTCTTCAGAAAAGAGAAAAAGCTTTGCAAAGTTTAAAATTCTGTGATGTGAACTTGCATTTAAGCATTTTTACTGTTTGTTTAAATCCATATGGAAAGACAAATGTGTGTTTTCAAAAAATCTATCATCTGTATTTAGTGATATGGGAAAAGGGCAGGAGGAAACTGAGCAGACTAAACACACTCTACTAAGTAGAATTATGCTTCTAACTTGTGTTTCGAGGGTCCAAAAATTAATTGTTGTTTGCTTAATTTTGCATTGCAGTGAATGATTTAGGCGGAGACTTCAAGGGAGTTGGTAAAGGCTCTCAAGCTGCTGACAGAGTTGTTGAAGAAATAAGGAGGAGAGGTGGAAAAGCAGTGGCCAGCTATGGTATGGTATTTGAGAGAACAGTGCTATTTACTTTATTTCAACTAATGCAGTTGCTCATGCTAGTAATCTTTGAACAGTTATCTCATTGTTCCAGCATAATTTCGAAATTAGATTTTATGTAAGCCTGCTAGAGATCTTTGGTTACATATTTTAAACAAGATGTGAGAATTTTTTAAACCATTGATATAGATTGTTTCATAAGATCCTAGCCATTTTTGTTCCTGTTTATTAACGAGCACATGATGTAACTATAGTAGATATGAATATACTCTTGCTCTTAAAACACTTGCTTTCAACTAAACGGTGTTAATTTAGAGGAGTCTTAATCTTAAATTTAAGAGTCAAGTAAGTGTAAGAAGTGAGATGTCCCCTTTGGTACTCAAGGCCCCATATTGCATTCTGCACAAGTGGTTCCCTCCTGTATGTAACTTTGTTTTCTTTGTAAAAACTTAAGGCTCAGAGCCATTAAATAAAACTGTAGGAAGAAAACAGCAACCACTACCTTTCCATTTGAAGTGCTGATCATAATAGTAAAATGAGTGTTTGCTTAATTCTTTTTTTGCAAACTAGGTTTTTTGTTATTTATTTTTTGACAGGCAGAGTGGACAGTGAGAGAGAGAAAGGTCTTCCTTTTGCCATTGGTTCACCCTCCAATGGCTGCTACGCTGATCCGAAGGCAGGAACCAGATGCTTCTCCTGGTCTCCCATGGGGTGCAGGGCCCAAGCACTTGGGCCATCCTCCACTGCACTCCCGGGCCACAGCAGAGAGCTGGCCTGGAAGAGGAGCAACCGGGACAGAATCTGGTTCCCTGACCTGGACTAGAACCCGGTGTGCCGGCGCTGCAGGTGGAGGATTAGCCCAGTGAGCCCCAAACTAGGTTGTTTTATGGACCAGGAATAAAATAGGTTGATTTCATTTTGAAACTTCAGAGGACAGGAAATAAGATATAGGTTGAGTGTTCGATGGAACAATGAGACATTTTAGGATCTTTCAGTTAGACTTTGGAAATCTAACAAAAATGTTTTCAATTTAAAAATCTCTGGAATTTAAAAAGCCTGTTGGATACATGAAAATTCCAGGCTTCCCCCACCCTAGTGTTTTTGTTTTTTTTTAAGATTTTATTTATTTATTTGAGAGGTAGAGTTACAGATAGTGAGAGGGAGAGAGAACTAGAAAGGTCTTTCATCTGCTGGTTCTCTCCCCAAACAACCCCAATGGCTGGAGCTGAGCTGGTCTGAAGGCAGGAGCTTCTTCTGGGTCTCACATGTGGGTGCAGGGGTCCAAGTGCTTGGGCCATCTTCTGCTTTCCCAGGCCATAGCAGAGAGCTGGATCAGAAGTGGAACAGCTGGGACTTGAACCGGTGCCCATATGGGATGCCGGCACTGCAGGCGGAGGATGAACCCACTGGGCCACAGCACCAGCCTGGGGCATTTTCTACTGCTTTCCCAGGCTGTAGCAGAGAGCTGGATTGGAAGAGGAGCAGCTGGAACTCGCCCATATTGGAAGCCAGCGCCACAGGCTATGGGCATGGGGGCCTTTCCACAGCCTGACCAGCCGCTGATAACAAAGCCATAAGATTTCGTGGAACTTTACTTTTTGTGGTTAGTGGTGCCGAAACAGTAGTCACCAACCCCGCCTCACCGTGTGTGCCTGTTCTGCTTTGACCTTGTGTTTTCTCTTCAAAGGAATACCTCCCTTTGTTCCAAATTCTCATTTGCATCCTTGAGGGGAAGTGCCTGTGTTGTTATTTAAAAATAAACATAAATTATGTGAAATTAAATATTCAGTTTGTCTGTCATACTTAGCTATACTTTAAACATTCAAAGGCCCCATGTGGTTAGTTGGTGGCTGTTGTGTGTATGGTACAGAAATAAGATGTTTCTGTCTGTACAGAAAGTCATATTGGGCAATGCTTTTTTCCATAGTGTTTGTCAAGTACTTTTTCCCCTCCCCTCTTCCTTTCCCCTCTTTTCTTTATATGTTAAGAATTGCCTAGGATTTAAGTGTTGTGTAACGTTAGATTATTTGTATTTTGATTAGTTATATGCCTGAAATGTGAATGTATTTTTCCTGGAAATGACTTTTATTGAGTGAACAGTAAAATGGAAAATGCATATTGAGTAAAAGTGTGTGAAGATCTTGACCTTTTTTGCAGCAACATAAACCTGCTGTTGAGTTCCCTCTTCCTCGCGCTTCCCGGATGTGGCGGGGGGGCCGAGGGGACTGACCCCGTGTTGTGCTCTTTCCTTTCCCCAGATTCCGTGGAGGAAGGGGAGAAGCTTGTGAAGGCAGCCCTGGATGCTTTTGGAAGAATAGGTGATGTTTCCTGATGATCCTAACGGAACACCTGCCGTCACTTTGGTCCAACAGATGTCTCTAGATAAAGGATTTTTAGATTTGTTTTGAAAATTGATTCATTATTTTGCTTATCCTGTCTTATTCCCTAAAGGACTTAGAGTTCTGTGGATTTGTGTGTTGAGCTTGTTTTTTTATTGCTTTGTGCACTCCAAGTTCTTTAAAAAGCTCACCCTTATTTACCAGTGCCCTTTTCTCAGTAATGCAGCTGAGCCTCAGAGATGTGTGTGAGATAAAATTAGTATTTAGGCAGTCGGAAGCCCTGTGTCTTCTTTTGGATAATTGTAGCAACTTGCATTAAGATGATCCAACATGATGCAAGTTAATTAAGATGAATTGCATACAATAAAAAAACCTTCCTTTTAAAGAAGCATTTCAGTACATTGCAGAGTCCCTGTCTCTCTCATCTTCTGACCTCCCCAGTTTAGTTTTGTACACTCTTCATACAAGGTTGTGGAGTTACGATTTTTGCAGATAGCTCAGCATGCATACAGACAGAAACACATGATTTTTGGTGAGTTGAATGCGCACCCTCCTTTTCTTGTCCGGTTGAGTAGTTTTGTTTTTCTAATTCTGTTTGGTTGGACTCATCAGCTTCACATACTGTCTTGGTAGAGGGGTAGAGTCCATGAGGCTGTGAAGGTCACAGTATGGAAATAGCCACAAGATGGTGACTGAACCTTAAAAAACAATTACAATTTTTGTGATATCCAAGTATCAGGATAGGGCATTAGTTTTGAATGTGTCAAGGTAGAATATTAGTTTCTAACTTTAATTTTCTTTTTGGGATTTTAAATGGCAAATCTTTGGGAAAATATTTTAACCATGCAACTTTCCAAATGAATATTGGGTTAAGGTAAAGGATGGCTTAGATTTCCAGTCTTCAGAGGCTGAGAGATGTGCAGTGGCCCATCTGGTATAAGCTGATGGAGTTCTGGTGGAAGGTGGAGGTGGGAACACTTAGCGAGAAAGGAAGGTGCTGACGGATTGCAGTACTTGTGCCTTTGTGAGCTGGGTTTTTCCTGCTCTAGGTTCTTGGTTTTGTTTTGATAGGCCTCCCTACCTCTGACATTTAGTTTTCTATGGAGAGCAGGGCCCGGTTTTTAAAGAATCGTGAGTTTTAAGCAAATGCAGATGAATGTACTTGCTTTGATTTTTGTGACATGTGTCTTCTTGTGTTGTAGATGTTGTGGTCAACAATGCTGGGTGAGTTTTTCTTTATTCCCTTTTATTAAAGTAATGTGCGTGCAGCTGTCTTTTTAAGTATGTACCTTCCATCTCTTTGTAACCCCGTATAATATGAATTTTTCAGAATTCTGAGAGACCGTTCCTTCGCCAGGATAAGTGATGAAGACTGGGGTAAGTTATTTTTAACGAGTCTCTGTAGAACATACCCATCCATTTAGCCTTTTTAAATATTTGATACGTTCATACACTTGAGGAAAAGTTACCTTACTAACCTACTTGTGCTGCTGCTAATAAAGAGATGAATAAGCTGTGTACGGGAAACAATGAATACTTGGAAGTAACCTTTTCTGGCATTCAATAATTAAAAACAAAACGAATCGTTTGGCAGTCTGTCTCTACAAGGATTCTGTTTGTTTCCATTCAGGAGAAATAAATACACGCTGGCACTGCCCAGCATTGTTCAGGTCTTCTCCAGGCCTTTCACTTGCTTCCCCGGCTGTGTGGCTCTTTGTTCAGAGCAGAAGCGGGAGTGGAAGGCAGTGCAGGGCAGTAAAGATGATGGAGCTCTGAGAACAGGACTGGACAAAACCTAGCTTCTAGTAAGGAGGAAAGAGTCCCTCTTCCCCGGCACATCATAAAGACTGAGTTTAGAAAGTGAACACATCACTTTTTTTTTTATTTGCTCTTTTTTGTCCTTACACTCATTGACCGTCAGAATTAAAACAAGTGCACGAAGATGCCCGTGGCACTGGCCGGCCTGGCGCCAGAGGTGCAACGGTGGCGTGGCTGTCTGTAGTCGTGCCTCTGGGGAGAGCCTTCAGAAGTTCTTTCGGAAGCAGCAATTGTCTTTGTGACGTAGAATCAGGCAAAGAAGAGCTGGTAGTTTCCACTTCCTTTGTAATGACTTGAATACATAAAGAAGCAAAGAAAGATGGTGGCAAAGGCGGCCTGTAGCGGTGATTTCCTGGAGCTGTGGTGGGACTGGGGGGTTTCTTTTTTGACTTTGTCCTGCTGAGTCAACCACTCCTGAGTACCCTGTTCTGTTTCCAGTGTTTGTTTTCATTGTTACTTTCTTCTTCTATGATATACATAAAAATACTTGTTAGAACTCCAGAGTGAAACAGAAATAAGTAAGAATGGTTAAGAACAACAATAAAAACCTTGACAATTAAATACAATAAATCCTGAGATGTCTGTCTGAACAGTGTTCCCTCGTGGTCTGTATTGAAACCCTGAAACCAAGTGCTCTTCTCCCTCCCAAACTCATTTGCAAACCTCAGTAAAAATAGTAACGGAGTATTTTATAAATATTTGTTGGTGATGAGCTGTGTCACTTATGATTATGCTTTGACTGATGTTAGATTTCAGTGCCAATTATATATGTGGCATTCTTGGATATTGTTAGTACCAAGTTCTTATGTAAAATAAGCAGAAATCAGACATGGTATTGTACTGAGATGTAAATAAGGATTACCATAATTTTATAAATTACAGGGAAACTTGTTAAGTATGGATATGAACTGTTGACTGGTAACGCCTAATCGTAACAAAAGCAAAAATAGTCACTCAGAAAAGAATGGGACCGTCGGCGATTTTGAATGCTGGGTATAAAAGGAGCATGTTTGTGTTAGGAAAGCATGGGTTAAGTTGATTTTTAGACACGTGTAACTTTTGACAAGACACGTACTTAGGGTCACTTCTTGCTTCAGATATAATCCATCGAGTTCATCTGCGGGGCTCCTTCCAGGTGACTCGGGCCGCGTGGGACCACATGAAGAAGCAGCGCTATGGAAGGTGCGGTTGCGCGTTGCGTCGGGCGGAGTTGAGGACGGTGTGTGTGTGTTCTCTGCAGCGAGGGATTATACAAAGTGAGGGAAGGATTGCTCGCATTGAGGAAAACATAAGATATATACAGGCTTTTGGAATGTTGTTTTAGTACGTGCTCTTTCAGTAAGTTGGTGCCATTTAGTCACAGATGAGCTCAGTAGCTTTGTATTTCTTCTCATCCCCTACTTTTCATTCTTAATGATTTCCTGCTGTTCTCTAGCATTTAGAAAGTCGTGCAGCCACTGAGGATTCAGCTGTGGATGATTCTGTAACCAAAATGTCTTTATTGTGTGTCTAGTGATCAGTTGGGAGTGGCTGTTTCTTGCTGGTTGGTAGTGGCCAGGCAGGAGTTAGTAGTCTTTGTCAACAGCCACAGAGCTGTAGGGCTTTTCGCGATTGCTCCTCTGTCAGTAACTCAGGTGTGGCTGTGCTAGGACACTCACTGCATGCGGTCTGTTGCATGGGGGTGCCGGTCATCCCTGTTAATTGAGGGTTCACATACCCGCTGTAGAATCACATTGTTTGTGCTGCTGTTCTCAGTAGAGATTTGGAGCTTGTCCTCACTCCGGCACTTCTTGAGAATAAGTGAGATGATGTATTTTCCTTGGTCTGAGTCAAGTGAGCGAGGTTGGGTCAGACTGAGCTGGCATTGTTTTGATGAGTCACTCAGTATGATTCAGAGGGAGTGGGGTGAAAGGGCGAAGTGTGAAGAGCTGGAAACGCCTGCTCTCATGTTTCATGCAAAAAGTTCAACTTACATATTGCTGGTTCATTTTGTGTCTTTAAATGTTGCTGTTTTTGATAGATAATGAATATACCTTATTACACCTAAATTCATTTGGTTCTGATGGAAGATTCTTTTCAAAACCGTTGAATCTTGTCGTTGAATTTGCAGAGATTAGTTTTATATTCATCATGACCATGAGAAGCTAGTGACAGTACCTAGAGTTGATTTTGAGGATCTCATACTACAGAATGGGGTGGGAGTTGCAGCATTGTCAAAGAGTGGGAAAGTTGACATCGAGAGACTGATTTTCGTTTTAGGATCATTATGACTTCATCCGCCTCAGGAATTTACGGCAACTTTGGCCAGGCAAACTACAGTGCTGCGAAGCTGGGCATTCTGGGCCTGGCAAATACACTTTCCATCGAAGGCAGGAAGAGCAACATTCACTGCAACACGATCGCCCCGAACGCCGGATCGCGGATGACCCAGACGGTCATGCCTGAAGGTAGGCAAGTGTACGCGTTTATGTGCTGTGCCCACGTGGCTGCAGGAGGTGGCCTTTGCCAAAGTAGTGGGTTTTCTGAGTACGTACTTCGAGAACGTTGTGTGTAACCTGTGTTATTGTGGTAAATTATGAAAAGCACAAGTGAGAAAAATACCCATTTTACCACACTAAAGTAAGCTCTTGTTTTTTCCTGTACACACAAACATGCATACACATACGCATTTGATAGTAAAGAATAATAACAGTATTGTTGTTTATAATAATTACCATTTTGGCCAGCACCATGGCTCACTTGGCTAATCCTCCTCCTGTGGCGCTGGCATCCCGGGTTCTAGTCCCGGTTGGGGTGCTGGATTTTGTCCTGGTTGCTCCTCTTCCAGTCCAGCTCTCTGCTATGGCCCAGGAAGGCAATGGAGGATGGCCAAAGTGCTTGGGCCCTGCACCTGCATGGGAGACCAGGAGAAGCACCTGGCTCCTGGCTTCGGATCGGCGCAACGCGCCGGCTGTTGCAGCCATTTTGGGGGTGAACCAACAAAAAAGTAAGACCTTTCTCTCTGTCTCTCTCTCACTGTCTGACTCTGTATTTCAAAAAAAAAATAATTACCATTTTGAAAATAGGCTCTGTAGAGTAGATAGATGTACAGAAAAACTGGGCAGATAATTCAGAGTTCCCATACACCGCCACCCTCCACTCAGTTTCCCCTGTTCTTAACATGTTGCTGGGGTTTGGTGTATTTCTTAGACTGATGAAGTAGTGTTGATCCATTCTTGTTAGCTGAAGTTCGTAGTTCATGCTTGGATTCACATTTATATTGTGCAGTCGCGTGGCCTTTCACAAATGCACAGAAATTTCAGTTTGTGGAAAGTTTCACTGTCCTCTGGGTCTCACCTTGTTTCTCTCCCCTGTTTCTCTGGAGTGCCCGGGGCGGTTGGAGCTGTTTGTTTTGTTCTTCAGGAAATCCTAGGGTATGGATGTGCCACCGTTTGTTTATTGAGGAGAATCTTTATAGCTTCCAGTTTTGGGCAGTTCTGAATAAAGCTACTGTAGACGTTCATGTGCAGGCTTTTGTGTGAACATTAGGTTTTCAACTCGTTTGAGTAAGTGGTTGCTGGATGGTGTGCTAAGCCTGGGTGTAGCTTTCTAAGAAACTGCCAAACTCTTCCAAAGTTGGCTGCACCATTTTGCGTTACCTTGAGCGAAGCATGTGAGTTCTTGTTGCTCCTCGTCTTTGGCTGCATTTGTTGTCAGTCTTCGGTGTCACTCTGGTCGGTGTGTAGTGATACCTCGTGGTTGCTTTGGTTTGCAGTTCCCACATGATGTGGTATGAAGCATTTCCCCCATGTTTGTTTGCCGTTTATCTTTGGAAAAATGTCTCTTTAGATCTTACGGGTGTTTTTTGGCTGGGTTTTTTTCTTGTCTAGAGTTCTTTGTGTATTTCTTAAACTAGTCCTTTATCAGGTGCTTGTTTTGCAAGTACTTTTCCCCCAGCCTGTGGCTTGTCTTCCTGTTCTCCTCATTGCCTTCACTTTAGAAGGATAAAATCGCTGGGTACAGAATCCTAGGGCGGTGGCTCTTTTCCCTGACCCTTTGTGGAGATGGTTTTGCTTCCCTGTCCTCTCTGTTACGTGGCTCTGAAGTGGAGTCTGATGCAGCTCCTGTGCTTGCTCCTCCATAGCTGAGGTTTTTATCCCTCTGCTTCTCCCGAGATTGTCTCCTTGTCTCAGCTTTTTCTGCACCTTGGATGTGGCACACATAGGTGGAGATGATTGCTTGGTGACCTCTGAGTTTCCAACATCTGTGGTCTTGTTAATTTTGGATAACTCTCAGCCATCATTACTTTAGATATTGCTTCTGCTTTTCTTCTCTGGAATTCCCATTGTGCACCTGTTAGGTCTTTTATTATAGCCCACAGGTCCTGGACACCCTGTTCCATTTTCCTCCCCGCGTTTCAGTTTAGGGATTTTGCTTTTGACGTGCCTTCAGACTCACTGTCTTTCATCGTGTCTCTTATCATGGTTTTGATTTCTAGTGTTGGTTTTTGATTCTTTCTCTTTCCGTCTCTCTTCTCAGAGTGCCCATTCTGTCCTTGTGTGTGGTCCAGTTTTTCCATCGCAGTTATTCAGGTTCTCTGTCTGCTGATTTGCAGATTTCTGCCATGTTTGGATCTGGTTCTGAGGGTTCCCTTGTCTCTCTAACCTTGTAGCATGCCTTGTTTCTTTGTGGAAAGCTGAATGTTATATAATGTGTTGTAGGAAATGAGATAAATAGACTTTTAATATGAAGTTTTATGCTTTTAGTGTTGGTTCTGTTATTTTTTAATCCTCATGGTATTGTTATATACTGTGTTTTTATTTGGGGAATTGCTGTTTTTTTTTTTTTTCCTATGCAATCTCATGTCTACCGTGTTGCTGTAATTCATTTTTAATGCCTTAAAATAGCCTGTTTTGTGAATTTACTTAATCCCTGCTAATGAATGTCTGGATTTGTTTTTAGCTTACTTTTCTGAAAAGTGTTAGCATTCTATTCTAGAGTTTCTATTTAAAAGGCAGAGACAAAGAGCACACGACTGATCTTAAGCCCACTGGTTCACTCCCCAAATGCCCACAACAGCTGGGGCTGAACCAGGCCAAAGCTAGGGGCCCGGAACTGATTCGTTTTCCTGGAGCTATGGTAGTGATGGAGAGGCAGCATCATGCTTGAGTCAGTACTTCCTTTCCCTCAGCATGTGCGTTAGCAGGAAGCTGGAACTGAGAGCAGAGCTGGGACTGGAACTCAAGCACTCCTTTACGGGGTGTGGGCATTCCAAGCAGCATCTTAACGGCCACACCAAGTGCCTGCTCCCAGTGTTGCCTTTCTTGTAATGTGTCCTGGGTCATGTGAACAAGGTTTTTTCTAGAATGTGTGCTTAGAAGTAAAATTGCTGGAGCCGGCACTGTGGCGTAGCGGGTAAAGCTGGCTTCTGCTGTGCCGGCATCTCATGTGGGTGCCAGTTTGAGTCCCTGCTGCTCCACTTCCGATCCAGCTCTCTGCTATGGCCTGGGAAAGCAGCAGGGGAGGGCCCAAGTCCTTTGGCCCCTGCACCCATGTTGGAGAGCCAGAAGAAGCTCCTGGCTTCCGGCTTCAGATTGGTCCAGCACCGGCCATTGCAGCCATCTTGGGAGTGAACCAGTGGATGGAAGACCTCTCTCCCTCTCTCTAACCCTGCCTTTCAAATTAAAAAAAAAAAAACACCAAAATTGCTGAGTCACACTGCATGAAATAGTAGGCTTAAGATAATGCGAGGCTGGCGCTGCGGCTCAATAGGCTAATCCTCCGCCTTGCAGCGCCGGCACACCGGGTTCTAGTCCTGGTCGGGGTGCTGGATTCTGTCCTGGTTGCCCCTCTTCCAGGCCAGCTCTCTGCTGTGGCCCGGGAGTGCAGTGGAGGATGACCCAAGTGCTTGGGCCCGGCACCCCATGGGAGACCAGGAGAAGCACCTGGCTCCTGCCATCAGATCAGCGCAGTGCGCCAGCTGCAGTGTGCCAGCCACGGCAGCCATTGGAGGGTGAACCAACGGCAAAGGAAGACCTTTCTCTCTGTCTCTCTCTCACTGTCCACTCTGCCTGTCAAAAAAAAAAAAAAAAAAAGATAATGCTAAATTATTTTCAATTTAGTTAAACCAAGTTAATATCCAGCAGTGATTACATAGTTTTCACTCTTAAAAATTCCTTAGTACCAGTACTTGTATATTCTCTTTTATTTATCTTGAAATGTATATATTTCACCCTGGTTCTTTTTTTTTTTTTTAAGATTTATTTATTTATTTGAAAGAGTTACACAGAGAGAGTAGAGGCAGAGAAAAAGAGAGAAAGAGGTCTTCCATCTGCTGGTTCACTCTCCAGATGGCCTCAACGGCTGCAGCCACACCGATCCAAAGCCAGGAGCCAGGAGTTTCTTCTGGGTCTTCATCCAGTGCAGGTGCCCAAGGACTTGGGCCCTCCCCTGCTGCTTTCCCAGGCCATAGTATCGAGCTGGATTGGGAGCAGCCGGGACTCAAACCGGCGACCGTATGGGATGCCAGTGCTTCAGGCCAGGGCATTAACCTGCTGCGCCGGCCCCACACCTTGGTTCTTGAATGCTAGCTAGCTTTTCTGAGACCACAGTTCCAAGGTGACAGTTACTCTTCTCAACACTTGGTTGAAGCCATTCCACTCTGACCTGGTGTCTTTGTTGAACTGTCATTTCTTTGAAGGCACTTTGTCCTCTCTGGTGCTTTATTATTTTCGTGTGTGTGTGTGTGTGTGTGTGTGTGCTTTCTTTCGTTGATTTTCTTTGGAGTGTGTTTCCAGTGTGAGTGGCTCACATCGTGGTTTTTAATGTGTGGACTCAGGGTTTGTGTTTGTAATTTTGTAAGTTGTGTCAGTTTTTTACCATTCATCTTGAAGTGTTACTGTGCCATTCTCTTTCTTCCTCAGTGTCAGTGAGCTGTATCTTAAACTTAATTCTGCCTTCTGTTCTCTTAACTTTGCTTCTGTATTCCTGTGTCCTTGTCTCTTCTATAGAATTCTGGGTAACTTCATGAAATACATCTTCCATTTCACTAAAGCACTGTTGAGCTGTGTCTGTCTGTATTTAATTTAACACTGACTTTTTGCTTTCAGCACCTCTTCCCCTCCTACTTTGCCAGATGTACTCTGCCTACCTGCCTGCCCCTTACAGTTCCTTGTTGTTGGCTTGCCATTGTGATTGTATTCTCTCTTAATCAATAGCTAGCTTTTCCATATTTTTAAAATTTCAAGAGGGCTGTTCCATTGTAGTTTGTTGTTTCTTTTGAATTTTATTCACACTGGCTTTCCTTCCCATGTGCTTGGGGACTTTTAATCAAGAGCTCTTTACCTGATTTTAATCTGTGTTCATTCTGGGTTTTAATTGGTGATGTTTTCAGAGATGATTTATCTGTGCTTCTGCTGATAATCTGGAGTCATAACCAATCTTGGTCTACTCCAGTCTTCCATGAAAGTTGAGTTTCAGTGCAACATAACTTTAGGCTCTATTCTCCAGACAGTATTGCACTCCCTGCAGTGTGATGCTAAGTACTCTTTTTTTTTTTTTTTAAAGGGATTTATTTATTTACTTGAAAGAGTTACACAGAGAGAGAAGGAGAGGCAAAGAGAGAGAGGTTTTCCATCCGCTGGTTCACTCCCCAGATGGCTACAACAGCTAGAGCTGTGCCGATCTGAAGCCAGGAACCAGGAGCCTGCTCTGGATCCCCCACACAGGTGCACGGGTCCAAGGACTTGGGCCATCTTCTACTGATTTCCCAGGCCATAGCAGAGAGCTGAATCGGAAGTGGAGCAGCCAGGACACAAACCGGCGCCTGTATGGGATGCCGGCACTGCAGGCTGCGGCTTTACGGGCTATGCCACAGCACTGGCCCCTAAGTACTCTTTTTTTTTATCACTTTTTCTTAGGGACTGTCTGCTTTATCTCAGCAATGTTTTTAAAGAATCTCATTTCTGGTAGCTGTTTTGTTGCTGAGGGTACTTTGCTAACTCTAATGCTAGCTCTCCTAACATTGGATATTATGGAAAAACTGCATTGAGTGAATAAACCAAAGTTCTAATTTTGTTTTCATGTAGCTTTATGTCCTACTGGCTCTGGGGCTTCTCAGACATTTATCTTTATTTATCCTCTTGGGCCTTTTTATTTATTTGTTTATAAAGCTGAATTTCATAAATGCTGGATAACATAGGAATTTGAGAATGAACTGGAAAGAAAGAACATTTGCTTATAAAATTCGTGGTAACATAGGAAGCATTTTTTATCTGTGGCTTTTGTTCTTTGTTCTCTCCTGAGATGAATGATGCTCAGCTGGATTTTGTAGATGTATTTATTTTGCACTTATTATGATGTTGGTCATCTCAAATACTTGAATATAAATATCCTTTTACTTTCACTTTTGCCAAGTGTTCTATGGGAAGTGGGAAGAATGTTACATATTGAGGTGAATGGTATATAGGTTAAGGATTTGTTTTGTTGTGTAATTTGGAGTCTACCATTTGTTTCTCCTCATGTTTGTAATGGAGAAGGAACCGTGTGCCGTTGGATTGCTTGCATACCTGAGAGCTTGTAGGAGCTATGAAGTGAGAAGTTTTGGAAGCTGCTCTTTAATTTCCAGGGACTGTAAAGGCATGTGTATTACTTTAGCATCAGAATATAAAATTATATTTTGTCATTTTACAATTAAATTTTTGCATAGGCTTGGTCCTTCAGGTGGGATTATAGAGTATTGGAGGTGTTGTCAACAACTTGACAGAGTAGCAGGGAAAGCACTTTGATTCCCAGTGTCCTGATGCAGACGACAGCAGAGGCCCAGGGGAGGTGACTTACGGGCTCAGGTCCTGAGTTGCCTGCATGTAGGTCCAGCACCAAAACCATGTCTTCTTGTTCTTTGTGTGTTCTAAGCTGCTTACAGAAAGTAAGCAATGAATAACTAGTTCTGACACTTGTTCTCAAACTTGTTATTCATCAGTGAGAGTTGAGAGCTCTGTGTCAGTCATTGTCTGCCTTCAGGACCGTCAAGCCTGTGTTGTTAAGTAGCTGGCAGAGTACAATAGCCCTGGGGTTGAGTGGTAGGTCAGTCTTTGGTGTTGAATGGTTTTGCTCACCAGTCTTTGCCCAGGCAGCTGTTCTCCTGAATAGTATGATACCCACCTTGGCAAAGGACGCCTATGATTGTATTTACTTTTAAAGATTTATTTATTTGTTGAAAAGAAGGATGACAGAGAGGTAGAGACAGAGATGGAGAGAGTTCTTCCCACATGGATGCCAGCAGCTGGGTGTTGGTCATTCCAAAGCTAGGAGCCGGGATCTCTAGCCTGCTCTCTCCTACGGATGACCAGCGCCCAGGTACTTAGGCCGTCATCTGCTGCTTCCCCATGCATTGGCAGGAAGCTGGATCAGAAGCGGGGTAGCCAGGACTGGGGTGGCACTCTGAGCTGGGGTGCGGGCAGCTCAGCCCGCTGCACTGCAGTGTCCACCCGTGCCAGCAGTTTGAGAGCCTGAGAGTGCGTCAGGATTCCTTCACTGGGGTGAAAATGTTAGAGTAGTCATACATAGCTAATGCTGTTCTTACAGTTAAGAATTCGGTCAACTACCTGTGTGAAAAAATTTCAGAATGTGAAGTGATTAAATGTGTGTATGTTCTTCCTTTTTCTTTCTGCCTTTATTCCAGATCTTGTTGAAGCGCTGAAGCCTGAGTATGTGGCTCCCCTGGTCCTTTGGCTTTGCCATGAGAGCTGTGAGGAGAACGGCAGCTTGTTTGAGGTATTCTGCAGCTTCCTGTTTGCTTCTGAAGCAGTATTTGTAACAGTGAATATAAAGAGTGATTTTAAAACTAGTATTTATTTTCCAGTTACTTACATTTGTAAATGGACTCAGCGGTTGACATGACTTATGTTTTGATATTCTGTGTGTGTTACTGAGGAATAAGTGTTGACTCGTGTCCTTTTTGAAAATGTAGCAGCAGCTTGTTGAATTCTATTTTTCCTTAGTGTTCTATTTCTAACATTCTTATCAAATAAATTCTTATCAAATAATTCTTATCAAATAAATAATCAAAAAACTCTTATCAAATAAATGTGGCTGGTTTGATGTAGTCACATATAGAAAGTCAAAAAATTCATGGATAATATGTATTATGAATAACTGTGCATGGATTTCCAGTACTTTTTTACACCCAGATAAGCTTGTCTTCTAATTCCGTGTAGCCTGTAAAGTTTTATAGCCCCATCTTAGGAAGTGAAGGGAGGTAGAAGGACAGAGCTGGGGCTTTCAAGTCATCTCGGCCAGATGTGAGTTCTTACTGTGATAACTGCTGGGTTGCTGCGTTAGTAAATAAAATAACCCTGAGTTTTGTTTTCCTGGGGTGCGTGGCCAGGTGTGTACCAGTCACTCCGTCAGTTTTAACTATGAATGATTATAATAGGAATTCAGCCCATGTGTGATGGATCGATAAATCTAACAGTGTTTGTTTTAATTTTAAAAGTAAATTTTTCTGTTTTTCTCTATGCAAAGTTTTAAATGTTGGAAAATAAAAACCACACAGGTCCATCATCCGGTGAGATTATGTCTTTATTTGAAAAAGGCAGCATTAGAGAGTAAGAGAGTAAGCAGGAGAGAGACAGACAATGAGAGATAGAGATCTTCTGTCCATGGGTTCACGCCCCAGATGGCCACAATGACCGGGATTGTGCCAGGTCAAAGCCAAGAGCCAAAAACTTCCTCCTGGTCTCCCTTGTGGGCGACAGGGGCCCAAGCACTTGGGCCATCTTCCACTGCCTTTCCAGGCTGTTTCCAGGGGGCTGGATTGAAAGTGTTGCAGCTGGGACTCAAATTGGCACCCATATAGGATGCCAGCCTCACAGGTGGCGTCTTCACCTGCTATGCCACATTACTGGCCCCGAGATCCAATTTTTAAAAATTTTCTCTCATCAGTTATCTTTAATCAAGCTAAATTGTTCTGTATGAAAAAAATCAGTCAAAATCAATCTTTTCATTTGTTCAATTAAACAGTATTTAGGCTCTAAATCATTTCTTTCTTTTTTCTTTTTTAAGAAAGCTTTTATTTAATGAATACAAATTTCATAGGTATAGCTTTAGGAATATAGTGGTTCTTTCCCCCCCATACCTGCTCTCCTACCGCCACTCCTGTCCCACCTCCTACTCCCTCTATCATCCCATTCTTCATTAAGACATGGATACATATTATCCATGAATTTTAACTTTATATACAGAAGACCAGCTCCATACTAAGTAAAGATTTCCACAATTTTCATACAGACACACAAAGTATAAAGTACTGTTTGAAAAAAAGTTTTACAGTTAATTCTCATAGTAGAACTCATTAAGGACAGAGGTCCAACAGGGGGAATAAGTGCACAGTGACTCCTGTTGTTGATTTAACAATTAAACTATTATTTTTCTAAAGATTTATTTATTTATTTGGAAGAGTTAAACAGAGAGAGGAGAGGCAGAGAGAGAGAGAGAGAGAGGTCTTCTACCCAATGGTTCACTCCCCAATAGGCCACAGTGGCCAGAGCTGTGCTGATCTGAAGCCAGGAGCCAGGAGCTTCCTCTGGGTCTCATATGCAGGTGCAGGGGCCCAGGGCTTTCGGCCATCCTCTACTGATTTCCCAGGCTGAATCAGAGAGCTGAATCGGAAATGGAGTAGCCAGGGCTCTAACTGGCGCCCGTATAGAATGCTGGCACTTCAGTCCAGGGCATTAATGCGTTGTGCCACAGTGATCCCCTGAGACTCTTGACATGAGCTGCCAAGGCTATGGAAGTCTTTTGAGACCACACACTCTGTCTGTATTTAGACAGGGCCATAAGCAAAGTGGAAGTTCTCTCCTCCCTTCATAAAAAAGTACCTCCTTCTTTGATGGCCCCTTCTTTCCACTGTGGTCTCACTCACAGAGATCTTCATGTAGATCATCTTTTGCCAGAGTGTCTTGGCTTTCTATGCCTGAAATGCCCGAGATCCATTGTTTGCTCCAAGGGTGAAAGTTCTTTCAGACCTTTTAAAGCCCGTATGTGTGTGTATACATTTTTTAAATTTAAGTTTGGCCTCATCTAACCTGAACTGTTACATATTAGAACCCTCCCCCCATCTGACTCTGTGATAGTAATGAACCTATTATATGCAAAATATTGACATGTGAATCACTACTTGACAGCAAGTGAATGTGGCTCAGTTTGAAATGAATGCCACCTTAGCCTGTTTTTTTTTGAATAAAAGGCAGACGAGTAAGTTAAAGAAAAAAGTCTCCATACATTTAGCAGAAGTGCTTCCACCCTTTTGATGAAACCTTTTGAAAGTGAGTTGTGAAATTTTAGAGGTGGAGAGAACTTCACAACTGTAATTTTACAGAGTAGGAAAATTCAATATGATCAAGCCATCTAGAATTCAAACTTTTTAAACTATTAATCATCTATAATTATATTATTCTGTGGACAAAATATTATACGTTCTTTTTGAAAATTTTAAGTTCATAGGAATATAAAGAGAAAAACAAAATCACCCATGTTGGCATTGTCCAGAGAGAACTACTATTAATATTTTTATGTATTTTCTTCCAGTATCTTAGAAGATAGACATTTTACACAAATAGTCTTTTTTTTTAAATAGGCGTTTTATTTATGCACCCAGACACACAATTAGGACTGTGCTGGCAATGAAGTTTTACATATTTGTTTTTCTTTCTTTTTTTGTACTGTATTGTGAACATTTTTTGGTGATAAATACTTTGCTTGCATGATAGGTAAAATGTAACATGATATGTGTGTCGTGTCCCAACTTGAACCTTGGAAGCAAATGGTGCTTCATTCTTTTTTTTATTTTATTTTTATTTATTTATTTTTTTACAGGCAGAGTGGACAGTGAGAGAGAGAGAGACAGAGAGAAAAGGTCTTCCTTTTGCCGTTGGTTCACCCTCCAATGGCCACCATGGCCGGCGCATTGTGGCTGGCGCACTGCGCTGATCCGAAACCAGGAGCCAGGTACTTATCCTGGTCTCCCTTGCAGGTGCAGGGCGCAAGCACTTGGGCCATCCTCCACTGCCTTCCTGGGCCATAGCAGAGAGCTGGACTGGAAGAGGAGCAACCAGGACAGAATCCGGCGCCCTGACCGGGAATAGAACCTGGGGCGCCGGCGCCGCAGGCGGAGGATTAGCCTGGTGAGCCGCGGCGCAGGCCATGCTTGATTCTGAAGCTCTCTTGGACGTTGAGAAGGCCGGGCAGAGTGTGTGCTCAACTCGTACATTTGTTCCACTTTCAGATGTAGGGAAAGCTGATGGCTCTGTTGCTTGTCATCAGAACTGCTTGGGTATATGTAAACCAACAATGCCAAGGCTAACTTAAGAGGCTTCCGTAGCCTTGGCAGCTCATGATAAGAGTCTCGGGTGATCACTGACGTCATAAATAAGAGTGTCACTTGTTAAATCAACAATCGGAATCACTGTGCACTTGATCCCCATGTAGGACTTCTGTCCTTAATGTGTTATACTATGAGAATTAATGGTAAACTAATCTACAAACAGTACTTTCTACTTTGTGTGTCTGTGTGGGTACAAACTGTTGAAATCTTCACTTAGTATAGAGTTGATCTTTTGTATATAATGATAATTAAAAATGAATCTTAAGAATGGGGTGGGAGAGGGAGTAGGAGGTGGGGTAGTTTGGGGGGGTGCGAAGGTAAGTATGGGGGGGAAGACCACTATAATCCAAAAGTTGTGCTTATGAAATTTATATTTATTAAATAAAATCTTTCTATAAAAAAGTGTGGGCACATCAATACAGAGGGGAAGGGTGATGAAAATCCTATCGTAAGCCTAGACCTACTAGATCTGCCTTCTGCTTGTTCGTTTTCTCTGTCGCATATGTGTGAAATTCTGGTAAATTCTGCCACACTGCAGTGTGGTGTTTGAGCACATGACAGGCAGCTTTTCTTTATATCAGACATTTTTCCCCCTGAAGATTATCTTAAATGACCTCTAGGAAAAAACTGTAGAAATGAAAACTTTATCTTTCTGGGTAGCGCTAGTATTTGGTCAGTTGCCTTATCTCGGTATAACGATGTTTCATTAGTGAATAGTTGCAGATCCCTAAGTCATATGCTCTTTATTTGGCTTTGATCTTTTTAAAAATTTGATAGATCTTTCTAGAGCCCGTGGTATGTGAGGCAGTGTACTATTTATATTTTTTAAACTCCCTGGTAGGCCCTTGAAGTATAAATCATGACCCTTTTATTACATCAGAGGCAGCGTGGGTTTAGGGAAGAGAAATGCTTTTGGCTGGGGTCTCACAGCCGGTCAGTAGAACTGGTCAGATCCTGGTCTCTGACCTCTGTATGCTTCTGCTCTGGTAACATGGAGCAGGGCAAGGCCGTGCGGCCAGTGGGCTTGCGGGAGCTGTATCGCTGTCTTCTAGCATGCTGTCGTCTAGCATGCTGATACTCTCAGTAAGATAACTTTCTTTTCTTCAGTTTAAAAAATTGTTGGTGATTTCAAACTGATGATAGAATGTTTTTCCCCTCTTTGCTGTAGGTTGGAGCAGGATGGATTGGAAAACGTAAGTGCCTCTCTGTGGTTTGCTGTAGATTCTTTGCTTTAAACCTGCATGTCCTAATGGAGCTGGCTTAGGGTGTTGCCACAGGCCCAAGCATGGGCTGCGGCGTGTGTGTTCAGTCTTAACCCTTGTTAGAGCCACATTCCTTTTTTTTTTTTTTTTTAAGATTTTTTATATTTATTTGAGAGGCAGAGTTACAGGCAGAGAGAAACAGAAAGTGAACACTGGTTCACTCCCCAGATGGCTGCAATGGCTGGAGCTGGGCCCATATGAAGCCAAGAGCTTCCAACAGGTCTCTCACCTGGACCGTCTTCTGTTGCTTTCCCCGGCCATAGCAGAGAGCTGGATGGAAAGGAGAAGCCGGAACACGAACGGTGCACACAGGGGATGCTGGCACTGCAGGCGGAGGCTTAGCCCACTATGCCACAGTGCCAGCCCGCCACAGGCACTTCACCTGCGAGAACCCGACTCTTCAGAGCTGTTGGCAGCTCTTCCTGAGGACTTGCTCTGTTTTCTTCAGGACTGGCTGTGCCTTTAGACAGCACAGTCTCTGTTGACGTTTTGTCATCCCGTGTGTCTGGAAGCCCCCGCCTCGGCACGCTCGTCCTTGCCGACTGAGCAGAGCAGTGAGTGGCAGGGAAACGTGGGAGATTGTGGTCTAGACGGCGCAGCAGGCACGTTCTCTAGTTCTCTCATGTCCCTTATTCCTTGGAGCATGAGACATCAGGGAGCAGAATCAGACTGACAGCTTTCCAGGGTAGAAATTCCAAGTGAGCTGTGGGGCTGGGTCCCCTTTAGACTACCAGTGAGCAGTGGCATCAGCCTTCACCTGCCTCGTTTCTCAAATGTGAGCCCCAAGTTTGATAATGGATTTATGATGTTAGAAAAAAACTGTGAAAGTTTGACTATTTCAATTTGTTTCAGTTGGCTGCAACTATCAAAATTAATTACACAATTAATTGAATTATTTAAAAGGTTGCCATCGCTGGAGGGCATTTTTACACAGCAGCAATATTTTTGGCGTTAATGTCTGTTCTGTCCAGTTGTTAAAGGGACTTAACATTCCTCAAACATTTCTGGGTATCTTTTGCTATCTGTTATATATGAGAACATCGAGGGTTTGAAACGAGGGCTGTGTCTGCCACTTTACTGCTGGATTCTACTTGGGAGGGTTTCTGTAGTTCCTCAAGACAAATCTTCATTTTAACAGTTTTAACAGTTACCACAGTCTGGGCCTTACGTTTAAATCAGGTTACTAATGGTTGTTCTTCTGAATTTTTATAAAGAAAACAGTTTAAAAATTCCCCTGGTAGAACCTGTGCTGCAGTAATGATGTGTGTGAGCTGTGCATTGGTTGATTTCTTATGCAAGTAGTAAATGAGCAAAAGGAGAATTATTTGTGGAGACCCGATTGGTGCACTTTTTGTTAACTGGAACTTTTTTTTTTTTTAAATGTATTTAAAAGGCAGAGTTACAGAGAGAGAGGGACAAATAGAGAGCAGGGTATCTTCCACCTGCTGATTTACTCCCCAAATGGCCTAAATGGCCAGGACTTGCCCAGGCTGAAACCAGGAACCTGGAACTCCATTGTGGTCTCCCACATGGGTGTCAGGGACCCAAGCACGTGGGTTGTCATCCTTTGCTTACCCAGGCACATGAGCAGGGAGCCGGATGGGAAACAGAGCAGGCAGGGCTTAACCATGCTCATATGGGATGCCAGCATTGTAGGCATGGGATTAACCCATTGTACCACAGTAGCGGCCACTTTCTGGAGTCTTCAACCTGTTACCACCATCAGTCCTCAGTTTGCTACCCAACAGAGCTCTTTTTCATTATCTTCATTTGATTAATGAGGAGAGGGGATTGTATAACCTAATGATCTGTGTTTTTCTCAGATTCCGCTTAACATTCTGCCTTACATAGTGTCCGACGTGCTCCCAAGAGACATTTCCCCTTCAGTTCACATACTGTTTTCCTAGTGGGTTTGGTGGGAATGTGCACGTTACAGCTTGCATGAAGCTAGAACTCTTGTTTTCTGAGTTTCCTTTTTCTTGAAGTTAAAGAAAATCAATTAAAGGGCTCTTAGGCATCTTACTTTCTGTTCTCCTTCTTCAATGAGGTGCTGAGTGTCTTGGTTTTCCTTATGTCACCAGTTCGCTGGGAGCGCAGCCTGGGAGCCATTGTGAGGAAGAGGGATCAGCCAATGACGCCGGAGGCAGTGAAGGCCAACTGGAAGAAGATCTGTGACTTTGATAATGCCAGCAAGCCTCAGAGCATCCAAGGTGAGTGGGTCGCCAGGCAGGTAGCCCTGGCTGGGGCGCTGCAGCCCGCCCGCTTTTCTTCTTGTTGGAAACTGTCTTCTGCCTTGCCTGTCACCATCTGTGGCATATCTGCTGCTCTGTGAGGTGTCAGATCTCCTCACAGTTAGTGTATTTATGTTATTCCCATGGTGTTTGGTTTTTTTCCTTTCTTTCTTTCTTTCTTTTTTTTTTTTTTTTTTTTAGGTGGGGGGCTTATGTGTGGGTGGAGGACAGATGTCATTTGTACTAAATTCCCTCCCCAGCTGATGGTTGATTTTTAAGTTTTCTCTTTTCTGGCCATGTGCTGCGAGTTAGACCCAAGTATACTCTAATTCTCTGAGGGTTTCCTTACATTATTCAGGCTTGGCTTAGTCCTGCCCCGTGCCTGGATGTGGCCTTGTTTTAAGCACTTTGTCTTCACTACACACCCTGAGTTTCTCGTTTCACGTCACTGTTCTTCTCAGGTCTGCTGACATTAGTGTGTCTGTAGAGAAACTCAAGGCCCAGGTGCTCAGTAAACCCCCCACCCCACCCCCACGTTCTGGGGCACCTGACCATCTAATTGTAACTGCTGTCTGCTGCTTTTGTCTCATGAACATGCAGCTTGCTAACTGCATGGTCAGTTCCTTTGGGGCAGAGACTGTCTGCTGTAACTTCCTTTGTGTTTGGTATTAGGTTCTTGATGAACTTATACACAGGACTGCTGCTTGCTAACTTGAATTGTTAGATCACTTGTGATATGCCACAGGAGTAGGTAACCAACTAATCCACACTTTTTCTAGTGTAACTCACATGTATGTAATACATTCAACTTAGAAGACTCTTCTGGGAAAGATCATGAGTCACAGTTATTTTACAGAAAAACTTTTTTTTTTCTTAGTAAATTTGTTTTCAAAGTTTGGCAGAATATATTTGAATAATGACTATTTTGTTTTCTTCTCCTTAATGATATTTTTCTGTTTATACACTCATTGTCATGTCATAAATGGTAGTGTTTTTGCTTTCTGTATTTTGATATTTGAGATAAATTTAGCATGTAATAGTTACCTATTAATGAAAATGAGTGAAAGAAAGGAAAAAATATATTAAAATTTCTCTATCTTTTTCAAAGTGCTTCTACTCCTGAAATGTTAGACTGTTACTTTCAGACAGCTAATTGAGTCATGTAATTGTAAGTGAAGATACTGTAATGTTTAAAGTACAGTAAAAACAAAGGCTACCTTTTCTATGAGTTGAGTTTCCAGAATCATTACTCCAGTGTTTTCATTTCACAGATGGCAAATCCCAGCAAAACCAAATTAGCCTATGTTTGAGCCAGGAGTGTGCTTGTCCTCTGCCAGAGTGCCTTCCAGTTAAATAGCCTCTCCTCTGGGTAGAGTCTGAACGGGACCGCAGGGTGAGGACTCCAGGCATGAAGCCATTCTTGAAGTCCCCGGGCCTGGGAGATGTCCCTGGTCATCTCAGACTGTGGTTACGGTTTTTGTGTGAGTGTGGAAGAAGCCCACGTCTCTGAGTGCAGGGTCTGAGTCCACCCGTAAAAGGATGGACTGGGTCCGAGGAAAGGTGAGTGCGCCGCTCGCCCGTTCCCCAGCCTCCCGATCCCGGAGACAATCAGACGCAGCGGGGAGCCAAGTCTAGCGAGGACTCATTTATTCCATGTGAAACCAAACCTTTTATAGCACAAAACTGCAGAGTCATTGGGGCAGGGCTAAGAACCAACCAATCACTTAAAAGGTCACTTTACGGGGGGATTTCTATAGGACTAGCCATATGTCTATACTAGTCTTGTTACCTCCCCTGATGTTGCGTAGCCAATTAGCTTGAGTCCCGCCCATCTTACTTCCTCTGGGCGCCATCTTCTTTGCCCCTCCTTGGCGCCGCCCAGTCCGGGGGCCACGTGCACGCACGCCAGGCCCCTCCCTGCGCTGCTATCCCCGGGACACCTGAAAGGCTGGCTCCTCGGGCCCTGGCTCGGGTTGGTTCACGGGCTCGGCTCCACGTGGCTCCGTCCCACGCAGCTTGGGCGGGGGCGCCCGCGCATGCGGAGCCCCAGGGCCTGGCCTGGCCGCACCATGGCCGTACTCATGCCCCGCATCTGAGGTGTGCTAGAAGGGTCTCTGAGTTTTCAGGATCTCTTCTTGTGTCCGTGGCTGCCCCATGAACCTCCTTCAGGTACCTTTTGAACCCCAGAACAGCGGCTTTCGATGCCTGTCTGGAGTCACTGGTCATGGTGGTGGCCTTATCTTTCTTCCCAATCACTTGTGCAGAGCTGGGGGTGATCTTGGCATTCTTCCATCCCGCAGGAGAGAAGGGAAATCAGCTGTGTGTCCACCCGACAGAGCCAACAAACGTCGACAAACGTCGGTGCTGTAGACAAGCGTCCTGCCTTACAGAGTCATAGCATAGCTCTAGGACATGGAAATGCTCACAGCCCAGATGACCTGGAAGGGGTTATGTTATACAAGGCCTTGTACTCTGCTAAAGGTGTCCAGTTATCTTTGGTCTGTTTTAAAATCTCCCACAGTTTTTCCTGCAGTAGCCTGACACTGTACAATGAGTTCGTGATGACAATGGAGACCGCTGTAGTAGGTTTGATGAATGTTAGAGGAGTCACTATCTAGCATGTTTTAGTCTTTTCTTAGCCACTTCTTCAACAAAGCTTTACTTTTAAATATTTGTATTATTTTTCCTGATTTCAGATTCCACTGGCAGTATACTTGAAGTTCTGAGTAAAGTAGATTCAGAAGGAGGGGTGGCAGCAAACCACACGAGTCACGCAGCCTCTGCAGCCACAGCAGGATTTGTAAGTTAACCGGCGAAGCTTCTGTGACTGCCCTTCCCTCCTCTATGTTTCCCTCTCTTTCCCACGTCCTCTCTCCCAGCTTCCCTCTGCCCTACCCCTCACTCCCCCTCCACCCTCTTGTTCTTCTTTCCTCTGCACTGCAGACACTGTCTTTCAGACAGGAATAAAGGGAGAGAAGCAGTGCCACAGATGGCTGGAGACGGAGGATTTACTCAGACGTGGTTGTGGCTGAAGGACAGGGAGCTCCCGACAGCTGAACGGCAGGAGGAGGCTGGGGAGCGTTCTGAAGCAGTCCAGGCTACATTATGATTTTTCTCCACTTCTCCTTCGCTCATTCTTGGGTTTTTCCATGCTGTACATGCTTTTCTTTTCCCTAAGGAGGAGCTGTTTGGAAGGAGATCAGGGAAACCGAGTGTCAGGTTCTAAAGCTTTTCCTAGTGTCTGAGAGGGGCCCGAGAATGGAGAGTACGTCCCTGAGTTTCTTCCCTTGGCCTTTCCTGGGGCTTGGAAACAGGTTCTGGAATCCTGTGTGTCAGTCTCAGTCTCCTTTTGGGGGGTGATGAGTCAAGTTTGTTGCTTCACTAGTTTGGCCACCTCTTTCTCTCTCTCTCTCTCTTTCTTTCTCTCTTTCTCTCTCTCTCTCTCTCTCTCTCTCTCTCTCTTTCTTTCTCTCTTTCTGTCCCCTGCTCCATTGTTACTTGAGAAGAGCTCAGGGATAGAGGGAGAACAATGGGTTAGTTCAACTGACAAGAAAAAGGACTTGAGGCTGAACTGATACCTACTCTTGCCGTCTCTGCTTGCCCACAATTTCTGTTGCACATGCGGTCCTCATTCTGCCCGTAAATATCTGTGTTGTCTGTTCAAGGCCAGCTTTTCATTGCCTTGAAGTATATTTGAATCAAGCCGCAGTGGGGCGGGGAGGTCAGGTGCTGTGGCAGTGTGACTGGGGGAGGTGACCCTGCCGCTGCTTCCGTTCCCCTTTGACACACGGGGCTTTATGCTTCCTTATGGAAGGTGCCCATTCTCGGCACAATTTTGGATTATGCACAGTTCTGAACAATTTTTTGACTTGCAAAAATATTTTTTATCTTAAGCTATTAATTTGTTGTCAACTAAGTGAACACAAAACATCTTGTAAAAGGTGTACCAAATGTTGCTAGGATTTGAATGAACAGAAGCTAAAATGTTAAATGTAGCCTTTGCTGTCTCTTTTTTCAGTACAGTTAGACAAAGGTCGTTTTTTTCCCTTGACTTTCATTGCTAATCCTACTGTAGTCACTATTTTTCTAACTTTCTAGAAAAGGATATTTATTTAAGCATCTCTTCTGGGTCATTTCTTTGGAGGGAAAGCATCAAATTGTGTTTTGGGAGTATTTCAACATGACTGCAAGTAAAAAGTTTCCATTATGTCAGAAATCCTAATAAAATCCCGACTATAGCTCTGTGAAATTTGCTTATTTACTTTCTTCTGTACATATCCTGTTTTGAAAAGAAAATTAAGTTGGGTAAATGGCAAGAAAGAAGCCATTTGTAACCTTAGAGTCTGCTGTGCTGTGACCCGGCATAGGCACAGGGAAAAGGAAGCTTGGAAATCTAATTTGAAGCTTGGTAATATGACCAGGGTATAATGGGATTTTGCTGTGGAATAGGAATAGGGGTCAGCATACTTTTTGGTAAAGGACCACAGAGTAAGTATTTTCGGCTTTGTGGTCTCCTTCTGTTGGAGATTCTTCATGTTTCTGTGTTTTAACTGTCCTTTGAAAATGTAAAAATCTCCTTAGCCCTTAGCCTGTGTCTGCTGAGTTCTGCTTTAGGATTGAAAAGTGATTTTAAACCTGGATATTGTTCTCTTATAACCTAACACACAGTCTGCACATGAGAAAGGTATACCATCACTAAATAGAAGAATGCAGCATCCAGTTAGATGAAGGAAGTTCAGGTTAGATCTCATTTTAACTGAAACCATGATGAGGGAATTCACAAGCATCAGGCGTTGTTTAGCATATCATGTTGCAGTGAATTTTAGACCTTAGCAAGCAGTCCATTTTTCCTAATCATAACAGATTCTTCCTTTTTTCTGTCTGTGGGTGACTGGATCAGTAGAGCTTTCCACCCTCCAAGACAGGAGCATTGCACATGCGACACACACTTTGTTAGCAAGAAGCAAGACTTTTCCATGGGTTATTTAATTGGTTTCTATTTTAAAAACCACATATAGTGACAGAATTGTGCTCATAAGTTCTCTAACATCCTTTCCCCACCCCTTGAAAGAGAGACTGTGTATATAAGCAGCTACTATTTTTGAGGAATTAAAATTTGAAAGATTCGATGAAAATATTAATGAAAAAATCATTTTTTACAACCATCTTGTAGGCTGGAGCTATTGGCTATAAGCTGTCTTCATGTTCTTCTACTTACACACAACTGGAAACTATTATGTACGCCCTTGGAGTGGGAGCTTCAGTCAAGGATCCAAAAGATGTGAAATTTTTATATGAAGGAAGTTCTGATTTCTCCTGTTTGCCTACCTTTGGAGTTATCATAGCTCAGAAGTTGATGATGAATGGAGGATTAGCAGAGATCCCTGGGCTCTCAATCAACTTTGCAAAGGTAGGACTAGTATTCGTGTGCACACATGTGTGTATGTGTGTGCCTATCTTTATATACAAGAATATTCACAAAGTTCATTGAAAATACAGTTTATTTTAGTGTGAAATTGTTTTTGAAATGCAGGCCTAGAAAGATCTTCACTAAGTTCATAGAAAACACATATTATGAGCCAACTATGTATAGATTTCGAATTATTTTACATCAGAATCAACATATTTTAATTTGTATTTTTTTCAAAATTTTTGAAGTCTTTGTGTGTATGTGTGTGTATGTGTCTACATCTACTTGTTTTAAGTTGGGGGTGGTCAGGACTTGGTCTTGGGTACGTTTGAGGTTGTGCATCTCCCATTCAGGTGCATTTATGAAATGGGCAGTTGAATGTATGAGTGTAGAGTTCAGGGGAGGGATCTGACCGGATTCCTTAGCATTTAGGTAATGTATACAGACCTGACTGGGTGAAATCGCCTAGTGTGTGAGGATAAGTAGGGAAGAGGCCCAAGTTTCCCTGCCCTGCAGTGTTCGGAGGTTGAAGAGCCACAGAGCAGGTAGCAAGTAGATGGAGCAGGAATGGCCCATGAAGAATGAGGAACGTCAGGAGGATGTGGTATTTGAGAGGTCAAATGAAGAAGATGTTTCAAGAATATAGGGAGATGAGCGAAACTGACAGTTTGAGCGTTGATTGTTGTTTATAGCCCTTGTCTATACTCTTGAGGAACAGTGGTTTTATCGCTTGTTGAATTCATTCTTTAGTGGAGGGGGTAAGCTTGTAATTATAAAAAAATTGAAAGCATGTAATTGTAAAAATTAAAAATAGGAAGGAGAGAGGGAGGGAGGGAGGCTCTGGTGGGAAGTACTATTATGCTGTTTAAACTGTACTTAGGAAATACAAAAAAAGTTATTGCAAAAATTAAAGGAAAAAGGAAAGAAGGAGGGGGTTTGAGGGAGGGAGGGAGGGAGGAAGCATGGTTGTCTTAGAACTGTATCTGTGGGCCGGCGCCGCGGCTCACTAGGCTAATCCTCCACCTGTGGCGCCGGCAACCCGGGTTCTAGTCCCGGTTGGGGCACCGGATTCTGTCCCGGTTGCCCCTCTTCCAGGCCAGCCCTCTGCTGTGGCCCAGGAGTGCAGTGGAGGATGGCCCAAGTGCTTGGGCCCTGCACCCCATGGGAGACCAGGAAAAAGCACCTAGCACCTGGTTCCTGCCATCGGATGAGCGCAGTGCGCCGGCCGCAGCGCGCTGACCATGGCAGCCATTGGAGGGTGAACCAACGGCAAAGGAAGACCTTTCTCTCTGTCTCTCTCTCTCACTGTCCACTCTGCCTGTCAAAAAAAAAAAAAAAACTGTATCTGTGGGCCGGCGCCGCGGCTCACTAGGCTAATCTTCCACCTGTGGCACCGGCAACCCGGGTTCTAGTCCCGTTTGGGGCACCGGATTCTGTCCCGGTTGCCCCTCTTCCAGTCCAGCTCTCTGCTGTGGCCCGGGAGGGCAGTGGAGGATGGCCCAAGTGCTCGGGTCCTGCACCTGCATGGGAGACCAGGAGGAAGCACCTGGCTCCTGGCTTCCGATTGTCTAACTCTGCCTGGCAAAAAAAAACCAAAAAATTGTATCTGTGAAATACATGAAATCTGTTTAATTAATCAAAAGTAAAATAAACTCCATCTTTAAGGAAAAAAACAAAACAAGAACAAGATGGGGTGAGCATCTGTGAGCGATTTTGAAGTGGGTTTTATTTTAATTCTTGGCATAACAACAACGTTAAAGCATGGCAGTAGTTGTCCAGTCTTAGAACTGTGTTTCTGTGACTGACTGGATTGAGTAACCTGTGGCTGCCCTGGGTCAAAGGAAGCGTATTAGAGTATTTGATTCAGTTTTCTTGATGAACTTGGGAGGAAGATGAGAATTCTGGGCTGGGCATTTTGCTATTTCAGTCACTTTCTCATGTTTTTTTCTGGATACTGTTATTGTTCTATTTGGATAACGTAGGAACGAAAATATTAGAGCAGATGTTTCAGAACTTTCCATCAGAATTGGAAATCAAAGTGGTGGTCATGGTTGGGGCCAGGATTGACAGCTGTTTTGGAATCTGAATCTTTGCTACATTGAGGACAGAGTGAGGTGGCCCTACATGGTTCTTCCGATCAGTTCCTGTTCCCCCTGTGCCACCTGGATATCGAGCAAGACTGGGTGCTGTCCTGTTGCTGTGGAGTGTGTGTTTGGGTGTGAGGGTTACGTTTTAGTTTTCCTACTTACTTCGTGTGTTCTTTTTTGATGTCTTGAGTTTAAATGGCTATTAAATTATACTGTCTTTGGTATTTACTCTGTGGATAATTTATAAGATATTATACCAAGTGAATGTTGACATTAACAGTGCTTTTCCTTAGAACATGTTTGTCTTTTTTTTTTTTTTTTTTTTTTTTTTTGACAGGCAGAGTGGACAGTAAGAGAGAGAGAAAGAGAGAGAGAAAGGTCTTCCTTTTGCCGTTGGTTCACCCTCCAATGGCCGCCGCGGTGCAGGGCCCAAGCACTTGGGCCATCCTCCACTGTACTCCCTGGCCATGGCAGAGAGCTGGCCTGGAAGAGGGGCAACCGGGACAGAATCCGGTGCCCCGACCGGGACTAGAACCCGGTGAGCTGGCGCCACAAGGTGGAGGATTAGCCTATTGAGCTGTGACGCCGGCCTGTCTTTGTGTTTTATTTGTCACTTCTATTTGATGTGTATGACCTGAAATGACTAGCAGTGGCCCATTTGTTCATTTTTATTCAGCGAATATTCATGGGATGCCCAGTGTGTTCCAGCACTATTATAAGCACTGGGAAGACAGCCTAGTTTAGAATCTCTATTGGCAAATAATCGTAATTACCAGTCAACAAGGATGTATGAATGCCAAGAAAGAACACAAATGTATCTTTGCTCCAAAGGAGATGCCTTTAGACTGCAGTACAGATAAAAGTAGAAGCCAAGCTGGTAGATAATTTGGGGGGAGTAGTGATGTATGTGCACTGTAAAATAGCACTTGTGGTTTGCAATACCTACATGGAATGAAAAAGTTTTTTTGCTTACACCAACATAGGTTCTTCATGGGGAGCAATACTTGGAGTTGTATAAGCCACTTCCAACATCAGGTGAGTACTTGCTACGCCAATTTCCAAAGAACAAAGTTTTATTTTCTGATCGACCTCCCAGAGTGTATCAATCTATTAAACTCACACAGAGTGACCTAATAACGCGTATTACAAGTTATTACGTGCCTGCAAACTATCAGAGCGGATTAATGTTGTTGGGAACCTGTTTTGGAAACCATGAGCTTTTGTCCCTTAATGTAATGTAAGAAGTTATTTCATAGTAGTACCAATTTATTTCTGTTGACGTCTGGGTTATTAACAAAATAATGTGTGTGCTGTAAACTTTGTGTGTATATCAGTTATGATTCGTATGATTATAGTTCTCCATTTTCTCCGCTGTTGATCTTGACACTGATCTTCATAAAACAAACAATATTAAAAGAATTTCTTGTAATTATGAGAACAAATCTGCTTTAATACTCATTTACACTTTTATGTAATCTCTTGTTCAGTAAAGCTCCTATTCTCAGTCTTTCACTATCATTTGATGTATTATTGTTTTGCTTCTGTCCTTTGAGGTCAGAATGTTGTCTAATTCTATACTTAGTGGACTTATCAGGTGATAAAATACAAAAAGGAGCATTTGTCCTCTCATGTTATAAAATGTAGTGGTCAGCAAGTAGCTGGAATCTTTTTTTTTTCCCTAAGCCTTTCATGTTATTAAAAATATATGCCATGTTTATTGCTTGAAGCTTTTTCCCAGTGAGTGTCATAGCATGAGTTTCCCGGCAGCTGGTTTTATGTGAGATGGTAGTAACTGTGTATTCATCCCTTATCTACTGGCTTCCTACCATTTGCCAGGCACAGTACTGGGTATCAGAGAATTTTCTTACCTGACTAGAATTGTTACATCTGACTGCATTACCTGTTGTGTTAGTAAAATACGGTTTCCAGACCCAACCTTGGAGAATCTGTATGGGATTGTGTGTGCGTGCGTGTGGGGTGTGGTGATGGCTGTGGCAGGGGCTGGGAAGCATCCTGTGAGTCTTACAGGTGATAGCATAATGGCTTCTGGAAATTTTTAGAGAGGTTTTTGCCTTTAGGGATTTTAAAATATGAATAAAGAGGGAGATCAGACATATATTCTAAAATGACTACAAGTAATATAAACAGGAAAGCACTATAATACTTAATTTCCCTTACAGTTAGGTTTCTCATGAATGACTTCTCTTCAGTAGTGTCTCTGCATTTTCTTAATGTGGTTTTCAAGTTTATGTTCCCATAAATGTGAATATTCAAAATTCAAGATTCTCATGATTTGGAGCCTTTCTAAGCTACAGAAAACCAAGGGCGTGGCTTTGTTGATAATCTTTGCGTCACACACACCATTGATGAGACATGGTCTCCAACATCAGGAGGCTGAAGTCAGCATTTCTTGGAGGCTTATGTGCTAGCTATGGTGGCCCTGTCCGGGGCCAGCTTTCCCCTTGCCCTGGTTAGAAATGACCATTAGATGGAGGGGAAGAAGCCGCCAGCAGCACTGTGTTTTCCTCCATGAGACAGAACATGGTCCAGTCCAGGATGTGCTGGTCTCTGGATTTTCTCAGTGTAAGAGTTTGATCTTGATTGTGTTTCTATTTGATGTCTTGCTTTATTATATTTATTTATGTTTTCAAGATAATTTCTATTGTTAGGCAAAACAATATTTCATCAGGAAGTGATTGATAATGCTGTCTTGATTCTATCAAGGGAATAAGTGATCATCAAATTTTTTTTTAAAGACCATCAAATATTAGTATATGTAAAAGTACTTGTGATCAGTTAAGCATTATGGAAATGTAATTATGCAAGATTTACAAACAGACACTATGGAGCTATTTTTTTTTTTTATATAAAGCTTTTATTTAAAGAATATAAATTTCCAAAGAACAGCTTATGGATTACAATGGCTCCCCCCCCACAACTTCTCTCCCTCCCCCTACCCTCCCCTTTCCCGCTCCCTCTCCCCTTCTGTTCACATCAAGATTCATTTTCAATTCTCTTTATACACAGAAGATCAATTTAGTACATATTACGTAAAGATTTCAACGGTTTGCCCTCGCATAGAGACACAAAATGATAATACTGTTGGAGTACTAGTTATAGTATTAATTCACAATGTACAGCACATTAAGGACAGAGATCCTACATGATTTTTTTTTAAAAAAATTGATTAATTGTCTATGCAATTTCCAGTTTAACACCAAGATTTTTTAATCATTTGCAATTATCTTTATATAAAGAAGATCGATTCAATATATACTATGTAAAGATTTCATCAGTTTGCACCCACTCAGAAACACAAAGTGTAAAAATACTGTTTCAGTACTAGTAATAGCATCATTTCACATTGGATAACACATTAAGGACAGATCCCTCATGAGACGTAAGTACACAGTGACTCCTGATGTTGATTTAACAATTTGACACTCTTGTTTATGGCGTCAGTAATCTCCCTAGGTTCTGGTCATGAGTTGCCGAGGCTATGGAAGCCTTTAGGGTTCGTGGACTTCAATCTTATTCCGACAGGGTCATAGTCAAAGTGGAAGTTCTCTCCTCCCTTCAGAGAAAGGTACCTCCTTCTTTGATGGCCCCGTTCTTTCCACTGGGATCTCACTCGCAGAGATCTTTCATTTAGGTCTTTTTTTTTTTTTTGTTTGTTTTTCAGAGTGTCTAAGCTTTCCATGCCTAAACTATTCTCATGGGCTCTTGAGCCAGATCCGAATGCCTTAAGGGCTGATTCTGAGGCCAGAGTGCTATTTAGGACATCTGCCATTCTATGAGTCTGCTGTGTATCCTGCTTCCCATGTTGGATCATTCTCTCCCTTTTTCATTCTATCAGTTAGTATTAGCAGACACTAGTCTTGCTTGTGCGATCCCTTTGACTCTTAGACCTATCAGTGTGATCAATTGTGAGCTGAAATTGATCACTTGGACTAATGAGATGGCCTTGGTACATGCCACCTTGATGGGATTGTATTGGAATCCCCTGGCACAATTCTAACTCCATCATTTGGGGCCGTTCCGATTGAGCATGTCCCAAATTTTACATCTCCTCCCTCTCTTATTCCCACTCTTATATTTCACAGAGATCACTTTTCAGTTAAAATTTAAACACCTAAGAATAATTGTGTGTTAATTACAGAGTTTAACCACTAGTACTAGGATAAAAAAAAAAATACTACCATGGATAAAGTATTACATTGTACAACAACAGTCAGCACAAGAGCTGATCGAGTCACTGTTTCTCATAGTGTCCATTTCACTTCTACAGGTTTCCCCTTTGGTGCTCAGTTAGTCTTCGCCAATCAAGGGAAACAAATGATATTTGTCTCTTTGGGACTGACTTAATTCACTCAGCATGATGTTTTCCAGATTCCTCCATTTTGTTGCAAGTGACCGGATTTCATTGTTTTTGACTGCTGTATAGTATTCTGTAGAGTACATGTCCCATAATTTCCTAATCCAGTCTACTGTTGATGGGCATTTGGGTTGGTTCCAAGTCTTAGCTATTGTGAATTGAGCCGCAATAAACATTACTGTGCAGACGGCTTTTTTGTTTGCCCATTTAATTTCCTTTGGGTAAATTCCAAGGAGTGGGATGGCTGGGTTGAATGGTAGGGTTATATTCATGTTTCTGAGGAATCTCCAGACTGACTTCCATAGTGGCTTCACCAGTTTGCATTCCCACCAACAGTGGATTAGTGTCCCTTTTCCCCCACATGCTCTCCAGCATCTATTGTTGGTGGATTTCTGAATGTGAGCCATTCTCACCGGGGTGAGGTGAAACCTCATTGTGGTTTTGATTTGCATTTCCCTGATTGCTAGGGATCTTGAACATTTTTTCATGTGTCTGTTGGCCATTTGGATTTCTTCTTTTGAAAAATGTCTATTGAGGTCCTTGGCCCATCTCTTAAGTGGGTTGTTTGTTTTGATGTTGTGGAGTTTCTTAATTTCTTTGTAGATTCTGGTTATCAACCCTTTATCTGTTGCATAGTTTGCAAATATATTTTCCCATTCTGTCGGTTTTCTATTCACTTTCCTGACTGTTTCTTTTGCAGTACAGAAACTTTTCAATTTGATGCAATCCCAGTAGTTAATTTTGGTTTTCAGTGCCTGTGCTTCTGGGGTCTTTTCCAAGAAGTCTTTGCCAGTACCTATGTCTTGCAGGGTTTCTCCTATGCTCTCTAGTAATTTGATGGTGTCGGGTCGTAGGTTTAAATTTTTAATCCATGTTGAATGAATTTTTACGTAAGGTGAAAGGTAGGGGTCTTGCTTCATGGTTCTGCACGTGGAAATCCAGTTTTCCCAGCACCATTTATTAAACAGACTGACCTTACTCCAGGGACTGGTTTTGGATCGTTGATCAAATATAAGTTGGCTGTAGGTGTTTGGATTGATTTCTGGAGTTTCTATTCTGTTCCATTGGTCTATCCATCTGTTTCTGTACCAGTACCATGCTGTTTTGATAACAACTGCCCTGTAGTATGTCCTGAAATCTGGTATTGTGATGCCTCCAGCTTTGTTTTTGTTGTACAAGATTGCTTTAGCTATTCGAGGTCTCCTGTGTCTCCATATGAATTTCAGCATCATTTTTTCCAGATCTGAGAAGAATGTCCTCGGTATCTTGATTGGTATTGCGTTGAATCTGTAAATTGCTTTTGGGAGAATGGACATTTTGATGATATTGATTCTTCCAATCCATGAGCATGGGAGATTTCTCCATTTTTTGGTATCCTCTTCTATTTCTTTGTTTAAGGTTTTGTAATTTTCATTGTAGAGATCTTTAATGTCCTTAGTTAAATTTATTCCAAGGTATTTGATTGTTTTTGTAGCTATTGTGAATGGGATTGATCTTAGCAGTTCTTCCTCAGCCGTGGCATTGTCTGTGTATACAAAGGCTGTTGATTTTTGTGCATTGATTTTATATCCTGCTACTTTGCCAAACTCTTCTATGAGTTCCAATAGTCTCTTAGTAGAGTTCTTTGGGTCCCCTAAATAAAGAATCATGTCGTCTGCAAAGAGGGATAGTTTGAGTTCTTCCTTCCCAACTTGTATCCCTTTAATTTCTTTTTCTTGCCTAATAGCTCTGGCTAAGACTTCCAGCACTATATTGAATAGCAGTGGTGAGAGTGGGCATCCCTGTCTGGTACCAGATCTCAGTGGAAATGCTTCCAACTTTTCCCCATTCAATAGGATATTGGCCGTGGGTTTTTCATAAATTGCTTTGATTGTATTGAGGAATGTGCCTTCTATACCCAGTTTGCTTAGGGTTTTCATCATGAAAGGGTGTTGAATTTTATCGAATGCTTTCTCTGCGTCTAGTGAGATAATCATATGGTTTTTCTTCTGCAGTCTGTTAATGTGGTGTATCACGTTGATTGTTTTGCGAATATTGAACCATCCCTGCATACCAGGGATGAATCCCACTTGGTCTGGGTGGATGATCTTTCTGATGTGTTGTTGCAGTCTATTGGCCAGAATTTTGTTGAGGATTTTTGCATCTATGTTCATGAGGGATATTGGTCTGTAATTCTCTTTCAATGCTGCATCTTTTTCTGGCTTAGGAATTAAGGTGATGCTGGCTTCATAGAAAGAATTTGGGAGAATTCCCTCTTTTTCGATTGTTCTGAATAGTTTGAGAAGAATTGGGGTTAGTTCTTCTTTAAATGTCTGGTAGAATTCAGCAGTGAATCCATCTGGTCCTGGGCTTTTCTTTGTTGGGAGGGCCTTTATTACTGATTCAATTTCTGACTCACTTATGGGTCTGTTTAGGTTTTCTATGTCTTCCTGGTTCAATTTAGGTAGGTTGCATGTGTCCAGGAATCTATCCATTTCTGATAGGTTTCCCTGTTTGCTGGCATACAAGTCCTTGTAGTAATTTCTGATGATTCTTTTGATTTCTGTGGTGTCTGTTGTTATATTTCCTTTTTCATCTCTGATTTTACTGATTTGGGTCTTTTCTCTTCTTTTTTTAGTTAGTTGGGCCAATGGGGTGTCAATCTTGTTTATTTTCTCAAAAAACCAGCTCCTCGTTTGGCTGATTTTTTGTAATGTTATTTTGGATTCAATCCTGTTGATTTCTTCTCTGATTTTGATTATTTCTCTTTTTCTACTAGATTTGGGTCTAGTTTGCTGCAAATTTTCTAGATCCTTGAGATGCATTGAAAGCTCATCTATTTGGTGCCTTTCCAGTTTCTTGATGTAGGCACCTATTGATATAAACTTTCCTCTTAACACTGCTTTTGCTGTATCCCATAAGTTTTGGTATGTTGTGCTGTTATCCTCATTTACTTCCAGAAAATTTTTGATTTCTCTTTTGATTTCTTCAGTGACCCATTGTTCATTCAGGAGCATGTTGTTCAATCTCCATGTGTTTGCATATGCTCTAGGGATTCCTGAGTTGCTAATTTCCAACTTCAATCCCTTATGGTCTGAGAAGCTGCATCGTATGATTCTAATTCTTTTGAATTTGGTGAGACTTGCTTTATGGCCTAATATGTGATCAATCCTAGAGTAGGTTCCATGTACTGCTGAGAAGAATGTGAATGCATTACTTGTAGGATGAAAAGTTCTGTAGATATCTGTTAGATCCATTTGGGCTATAGTGTTGTTTAAATCTACTGTCTCCTTGTTGATCTTCTGTCCTGTTGATCTGTCAATATCTGTGAGTGAAGTATTGAAGTCCCCCAGTACTATTGTGTTGGGGTCTAAGTCTCCCTTTAAGTTTCTTAACAAATTTTTTAAATAAACCTGTGGCCTGTAATTAGGTGCATATACATTGAGAATTGTTATATCCTCCTGTAGTATTGATCCCTTAATCATTATATAGTGCCCCTCTTTGTCTCTCTTAACAGTTTTTGTGTTAAAGTTTATGTAGTCCGATATTAAGATGGTTACACCTGCTCTTTTTTCATTTCTGTTGGCATGGTATATCTTGTTCCATCCTTTTATTTTCAGTCTGTATGGATCTTCGTTGGAAAGATGTGTTTCTTGTAGGCAGCAAATAGATGGTTTTTGTTCCTTAACCCAATCAGCCAATCTCTGTCTTTTAACAGGACAGTTTAGACCTTTAACGTTCAATGTGACTATTGATAAGTGGTAAGTTTGCCCTGCCATTTGCCAGATATTTTCTAATGTATGCTTTGAATTCCCTGTGATCTTTTGCCGTGAGGTTCCCTTCGTTTACCTTCTTTCATGTTGATGGTCGTGTTTCTGTGTTTCTGTGTGTAACACGTATTTAAGTATCTTTTACTTAAATACGAGTGGCAACAAATTCTTTCAATTTTTGTTTGTTATGAAAGGTCTTTATTTCGCCTTCATTCACAAATGAGAGCTTTGCAGGGTATAATATTCTGGGCTGGCAGTTTTTCTCTCTAAGTACCTGGGCTATGTCTCGCCATTCCCTTCTAGCTTGTAGGGTTTCTGTTGAGAAGTCAGCTGTGAGTCTAATTGGAGATCCTCTGAGAGTAATCTGACGTTTCTCTCTTGCACATTTTAGGATCTTTTCTTTTTGCTTCACTGTGGTGAGTTTAATTACAATATGTCGTGCAGAGGATCTCTTTTGGTCATGTTTATTAGGGGTTCTATGAGCTTCCTGGATTAGGACTTCTCTGTCTTTCTCCAAGCCTGGAAAATTTTCTGCTAGTATCTCCCTAAAAAGGCCTTCTAATCCTTTCTCCCTCTCCATACCTTCAGGAACACCTAGAACCCGAATGTTGGGTTTTTTAATAGTATCCTGTAAATTCCCGACGATATCTTTTAGTTTTCTAATTTCCTCTTCTTGTCTTTGGTTTGACTGTTTCCTCTCCTGTTCTCTGTCTTCTAGGTCCGATATTCTCTCTTCTGCTTCACCCATTCTGGTTTTAAGGCCCTCAAGATTGCTTGTCACTTGATCTATTGAATTCTTCAATTCATTAAGATTTTTTGTCACTCTCGTAGCTTCTTGTTCTACTAGTTGTTTCATTTCGTTTTGATTTCTCCGTAGTACTTCATTCCCGCTAGAGAGATTTTCTATCTTATCCATTAAAGATTTCTGTAGTTCAAGAATTTGTTTTTGAGAACTTCTTAATGGTCTTATCAATTCTTTGAGATCTGCTTCTTGCATTTCTTCTATCTCATTATCTTCATAATCCTGACTTGGGGTGTCTTTTCCGTTTGGGGTCATCATAGCGTCTTCCTTGATCTTGCTCCCTAGGAATCTGTTTTTGTTTGGCATTTTTTTTTTCCCCACACTCTTTCTCTGGGTTGTCAAGGTAACGGAGTTTGTGTGCGCGGTGTGTTCCCAGTTTTTGGATCCCCTTCAGGTTTCTACAGACTCGGGTTTTTGGTTCCGTCTGCCTCAGTGATGGGCGGGCGCGCCTTGTCCCACTGCGTTTAATCAAATTCGACTTCGCAAGGTGGGCGGCGAGAGGGGCTAGTGTCTGTGCGGGCTCGCCTCAACTGTGCTGTTTCCCCCGTGGGGTCTGCTTCCCCCCGCCAGTGTCTCGGGATCCCTGTATCGGCACCCGTTCAAGCGCGCAGATCCTGCGGCGATTGTGTTCCACCCGGCTCCCGTCTCAGGCTGCGGGCGCGCGCCGTGCCACTGCGTTCAGTCTAGCTCGAGTTAGCAGGGTGGGCGATGAAAGAGGCTAGTGTCCGTGTGGGCTCGCCTCAATTGTGCTGTTTCCCCCTGGGGTCTGCTTCCCCCCGCCAGTGTCTCGGGATCCCTGTATCGGCTCCCGTTTAAGCGCTCAGTTCCAATGGCGACTGTGTTCCGTCCGGTTCCCGTCCCTCCCGGCAGCTCCCGTGCCACTATGGCACGATTTGCCGTTCGCAAACTTACTTTCCCCTAGGTCCTCTGCGTCTCATTCACTGGGTCCGGAAGAATTTCCACTGCATTTTTTTCCCTGAGATTTTTCCTGAGGCTACAGTAACTCTGTTTTTATTAAACTATCTTTTTGTGGACTGCTAGTGCGCGTCCTCACTATTCCGCCATCTTGGCTCCGCCCCTTGGAGCTGTTTTTTAAAATGTTTTTGAGATAACTTTTTTTTTTTAATATCTTTATTTATTGGAAAGGCAGAGTTACAGAGAGGCAGAGGCAGAGAGAGAGAGAGAGGTCTTCTCTCTGATGGTTCACTCCCTAGATGGCCACAATGGCTCGAGCTGCGCCGATCCAAAGCCAGGAACCAGGAGTGTCCTTTGGGTCTTCCATGTGGGTGTAGGGGCCCAGGGACTTGAACTTGGGGCAGGGTCCAAGGACTTTTCCTCCACTGCTTTCCCAGTCCATAGCAGAGAGCTGTATTGAAAGTGGAGCAGGAATGGGACCTGAACCAGTGCCAATATGGGATGCTGGTACTGCAGGCAGTGGCTTTACCTGGAACGCCAGAGCGCCGGCCCGAGATAATGTATTTTTAATTTATATGGTAAAGGCTTAATGGCTCAAGTAAATAAAGAGTTCAACAAGTAAGAAGACCATAATCCATTAGGAAAATATGTAGGAGCTATAACCAGTCAAATGGAAAGATGTTCAACTTCTCTTATGAAGCAATTTTTAAAATAGTCAAAAGTCGTTAGTACTATAGTGGTATATAATTCCTGTCAATTAGTTTGATGGGGGTATGTTTTTGATTGTCAGCATAGATTTCAGTTTTTTTTTCTCTCATGGGGGTATATCTGGTAGATTTCCACAAAATTATAGAATAGGATGTGCTCATTATAGAAAACTTGATCTGCAAAAGTAGCACAAGGAAATGGGAGTCTGCAGTTATTTTTTTCACCTACTGAATATTTACAAGTGCCTCTAATGTGCCAGGCATTCTGCTATGGATTGATAATCTAACCATGAAAAAACATTATCCGTGCTTATACAGAGCTGTTTGACTAAGATACAGTGAACAGTGATAAAGATTGTATAATGCAATGGGCTGGGAGAAGCATAGGTGTGGCACAGGAGCATCTAGGAAGGTGTCTAACCTGAAATTGCACTGGGAGTTGGGGAGAACTTTGTGGAAGTGAACCCTTAGCTGAGGCCTGAAGGATAAATCAGGGATTAACTAGGTGAAGAGGAAAGGTGTTGCAGGCAAAGAAAACAAGTACATGCAAAGGTTTGGAAGTAAACAGGAGCATTGGTTGTTGGGGGATAAAACACGTGGAAGCTTCCTGAAGGGTGGGTTGCAGGGTGCCATGAAGTAGGAGTAGGGAAGTAAGAAGGTCTAGGGAGGCCTTGAGAGTCAGTGCCGAAGCTTGGCTCCAGTTCATGCTAAAGGCAGTGGAGAGCCACGCGAGGACGCCGGGCGGGAGAGCTGGTGAATACATTGGGTTTTGGAAAGCATCACCCTGGCCCTGTCATGCTTGGCTTCTCTTTCACATCTCAGATCCGGACAGTTCCCGGGTTCTTTGCTTCTCTTCCTTAAGTAGATGTGGAATCCTGTTTCCGTCACCTCCATTTCCACGTCTGTGCCCCTTACTTTGTTTCTTGCCTTCGTCTGCCTCCATTTTGCTCTGGTCAGGCCCGTGTAATAGACTGAAACCCACCTTTATTTCAGCATTCTCATGGGTTTGCCACTTCCTATATAAAGCCCCAAATAGCTAGCCATAGACTTGGGAGGAGTTTGAAAGTTTTTGGTATGATTTAGCTTCTGGAAGTATCTACATATGCAAGGGTATGCTAGATATTGTGCCTGGTGGCGGGGGAAGGGTGCCGTCCACACATGTAGAAGACAGAAGGGAGAGGCAGATCTTGAGAGAAAGATGCTGAGTTCCTCCCATACACTGGTACTGTGTCCCCAGATCAGCAGTTAAGTCATGGGAAGAACAATCCATCACTGAACAGGGGAATTAGAAACAGCGTCTCATGGAAACCAGGAGAGCACAGATTTGAAAAGGAGAGAGGATGTGGTGTGGTTAATGATGTTCAACAAACTTGGTTAAGTAAAAGAGTTAAAAGAGGCCAAGAGGAGTCCCTCAGAATGAAAGTGTTATTTTTAAAAATTCTACCAGAAGTACTAATTTTTCAAATTTAAGTGACTCTGTTATTCTGGTTGTTTATAATATTGAATTATTTTTTCTAGTGAGTTTAGGAAAACTACTTCATAGCATAATTTTTTAGTTTTGTTGAGCTTACTGTGGAAATTAGATTTAACTCTCTTCTGTCCCAATTTAGCAACTTAGAGTCTTGGAAAGTGTTTATTTATGTACTTTACTTTTCATTTTAGGAACCTTAAGATGTGAAGCAGTTGTTGCTGATGTCCTAGATAAAGGATCTGGTGTCGTCATCCTTATGGATGGTAACTCATTTACAGTTCTTAGAATTCATTCTGCATGTCTCTTCCAGGTCATAAGGAAGCAAGATAAGTATTCTAAAAATTTTGGAAATAAAGAACAGCAGGAAATTCAGTGTTGCTTGACATTAGCAATACAAGCTTTATCATTTTTGTTGTAAATACAGAGGTGATTATACAGATGTTCTTCACTTTGCACTAGGGTTGTGTCCCCATCAACTTACTGTATGTTGAAAATGTCTCAAGTCAGAAGTGCATGTAAGGCACTGAGCCTGGAGTGTCTGTTGAGCACGTGGCTGACCGGCAACTCTGACTCAGTGGCATTGGTCACAGAGTGTCTCACTGTATGTCACCACTTGGGGGAGAGATCAGAATTCACAGTGTGGTCTCTATTGACAGCATATTGTTTCTGCCTCATCATAAAGCCAAATAATCCTAAATTGAACCTGTGTTCATCTGTACTCTGCATGCTGTTTTGGATACCTACCTTTGTTTTCATTTAATGCACTGGGACTGTTTTAGATGCTTTAAAAAAAATTTTTTTTAATTATTTTTTGACAGAGTTAGAGAGACAGAGAGAAAGGTCTTCCTTTGGCCATTGGTTCACCCCCCCAAGTGGCTGCTATGGTCGGCGCGTTGTGCCAATCCGAAGCCAGGAGCCAGCTGCTTCCTCCTGGTTTCTCATGCAGGTGCAGGGCCCAAGCACTTGGGCCATCCTCCACTGCCCTCCCGGGCCACAGCAGAGAGCTGGACTGGAAGACGAGCAACCGGGACAGAATCTGGCACCCTGACCGGGACTAGAACCCCGGGTGCAGGTGCCGCAGGTGTAGGATTAGCCTAGTGAGCCACGGCACTGGCCCTGGATGTTCTTAAATATTACGTGTATTCTCTCTTGTTTTTCTCCCTCTCTCTACCTCCTCCTTGTCCCTCTGATGTTTTTAATGTTTCCTACCTCTCATCCCAGGTGCTGGCTCACGTTGGCTACGTTTCTGGCTCTCTGCTAATCTCAGCGTTGTGCCAAATATAACATAGCATGAAACAAAAGTACTACAGTAACTTTGCTTTAATTCTCATTATCTCTTGATCTGTTTTATTCAGTCAACTCAAACTTGGTAATGGGTCATAGTGTATTGCATTTTATATAGGTAACGATATAGATGAGATGAGGTGTAGATGAAATGACCTAGAGATGAAATGAGGTATCCAATATCTTAGGTAGTAAAGATAAAAATCTTATTTTAAATACAAATTTCCATGATTTTTCTTTTTTGTTCTAATTACAGTTTTCTTTAGCATGCAGTTCAAAATCATGTTCCTAGTTTTTAGAGCTGTATATAAAACAGATGATGCCCAAAGTCTGGTTAGTACATTAGGCAGTTAATTCAGTACTTGCTTACTTACTTCCTAACTTACGTGTCCATGCATCATTCACCAATTCGTTAGTTAATTTGATAACCATTTATCCGGTGTCTTTTTTGTACCAAGTACTGTTCTCATAGCTGCGACTACAGTGGTGAGCAGAGCAGCTCAGTTGGCTGATCCCTTCTGTCCCACATATTTCCTTGTTTACATCCCATCCTCTTCCTGAATGCTTTGGCGGAATGAAAGTTTGAGTATCGTTACCTAACTTTCCACTCGGATTGTTTGAAATGCTTGAGGTGGAAAGATTTGGAATTTAAGTGGCAGTGTAGGAAATTTAAGAAGAAATGAGAGGCTGCTGTTCTGTAGTTAAAGCGGGATTAGGGACGCCTCTCTTCTCTGCTTCTGAGACCAGTGGTGAATGCATTAAAATGAATTTGCTTTGTAATCCAGGTTTGGCCATCTGTGGATTACAGAACACTTTCAGTAATTGGATTTTGCTTTTGAAACTTATAAAGGAGTTACTGAACATACATGGGTTAATTCTTTGTATCTTTTGATAATAACTCCTATTATTTTTCTTTGTGTTTCAGTCTATTCTTACTCTGGAAAGGAACTTATTTGCTATAATCAGTTCTCTCTCTTCCTCGTTGGCTCTGGAGGCTTTGGGGGGAAACGGACATCAGACAAAGTCAAGGTAGGCCACTGCCTTGCAGATGAAACTTATGTGTTAAGGATTCAGTCTTATCATACTATCACACATGTAATTTCATAGAGATGTAGTAATCCACGCCCCTTTGAGTTACAGTATTGTCTTGGATTTGAAATGTTGCTTATGTTTGCATATTACTGATATTTTTGTGTGTATATAAATATACACACACATATATATAGAAAAGTCTTGTGTGGTTTAATGTATTTGAGATAATTTTGAGAACATTTGTTATTTTCTTTTGTACAATTTTTCTGGTACCCAAAAGTTTTCAGAAAAACTTGTGATCTTTTTATACATTTAAATCTTCATTCATTAAATGTTCTAAGCATTTCTCATATGTAAGGTAACTGTGGTTATTCTGTAGTTATAAAGATCTAAAAATGCACTTACATTTTTCTTAAAAATTTTATTTGGATTTACTCCCAATTTTTATGTGTAAGATAAAAATAAATTTTTTTCCCAGAAGATTTATTTCAGGGAAATCAATACATGTGAAGCTAGGAGTTAGGAAATTTTAAATGTCATTATGTTTCAAGTATAAAATTTTTTTTGCAAAGTTGATTGTATTGAAACATGGTGGTTTATCAAATGTCAGAGTAAAGAGAGCAACAGTACTGTGTTTGACTTACCATAATGTCTTTTGAATGCAGGAAGCTGTAGCCGTACCTAATAGGCCTCCTGATAATGTACTTACAGATACCACCTCACTTAATCAGGTAAGGTTTTGTTTTTGAAAAGTCTTTTTTTTTTTTTTAAAGATTGTATTTATTTATTTGAGAAGTGAAGTTACAGACAGTGAGAGGGAGAGACAGACAGAAAGGTCTTCCTTCCATTGGTTCACTCCGCAAATAGCCACAATGGCTGGAACTGTGCTGATCCGAAGCCAGGAACCAGGTGCTTCTTCCTGGTCTCCCATGTGGGTGCAGGGCCCAAGGACTTGGGCCATCCTCCACTGCTTTCCCAGGCCGCAGCAGAGAGCTGGATTGGAAGAGAAGCAGCCTCTTCCCATATGGGATGCCAGCGCCGTAGCTGCAGGCAGAGGATTAACCCACCTGAAAGTGATTAATCCACCTGGCTGTTGATACCTTTAATTTATAATTTTGATACCCTGTAATCTTGTGCATCCAAAAGTAGTCCCTGTGTCGTCAGTATAATAAAGACATGTTTCCTGTGTTTGGAATTTATTCCTCTTAAAAGTTTAGTTGCCAGTTTTTACCCCTCTACTAGATACGAAAAGAGTGTTCAGGTTTTCATTAGTTCAGAAGGTGTGGTGCTCTGTTGGCACTGCAGTGCTTGTGTTGAGGGTGCTGCCCACTCAGTGAAGAATTCCATGAGAGCCTTCGAGGACAGGATAAGAAGGGAGTTACAAGGCGAGTGTTAGTCCTTGCTTCCTTTTCAGGAGAGAGAGCTGTGTCTTATGCTGTGTTGTGGGACACACAGATTAGACACAGCGAGGGCCGGCGCCGCGGCTCACTAGGCTAATCCTCCGCCTTGCAGCGCCGGCATACCGGGTTCTAGTCCCGGTCGGGGCGCCGGATTCTGTCCCGGTTGCCCCTCTTCCAGGCCGCTCTCTGCTGTGGCCAGGGAGTGCAGTGGAGGATGGCCCAAGTGCTTGGGCCCTGCACCCCATGGGGAGACCAGGAGAAGCACCTGGCTCCTGCCATCAGATCAGCGCCGTGTGCCAGTCGCAGCGTGCCGGCTGTAGCGGCCCTTGGAGGGTGAACCAATGGCAAAGGAAGACCTTTCTCTCTGTCTCTCTCTCTCTCACTGTCCACTCTGCCTGTCAAAAAAATTAAAAACAAAAAAAAGACACAGCGAGACCTTTGAGATCAAATTAGGAGTCTTTATCAGCTAGCTGGCGACTGCCCTCTCACAGAGCAAGTCGGGGGAGGACAACCCAAGTTGCAGTGGTGGGGGCTTTTTAAAGGCAGAAACTGCATCTTGGTGGCCTTGGACATTGTCAAGCAAGCAAGCAAAAGTACAGAAACCAGAAATGTGCCAGTTACAGCCGGAGGAGCAGGCTGGGATCTATAACTTGTTTGCCTCAGAGGAACAGTCCCTGCTCTGAAGCAGCCAAGTAAGATAATCTGTAAGCACCCTAGCAGGCTATGTCCTGTGAGAAAACCTTAAACTTAAAAGTCACCCTGTCACAAAAGAACAGGCATGATAAAGCATCTTAGTAAAACAATAGGTGATTTGATTCATATTGCACAAAAATTATTTTATGATCGAGGAGGTAAATACACCGTCAGTTCACATGACATGAGCATGCTAAAATGCATTTAAGAAACCAAAGCAATCATAAAGATGAGAAAGGCAGGTTTCTTTATGAAAGTCCTCAAGGTTCTTCCAAGGTGGCCGGAAGAGAAACCATGCAGGTTGGACCCAGAGTCCTTCACCTTCCTGTCCTGTGCTGACCATGGGTGGGCGACCACAGGTTGCAGCTCAAGCTCATTTGCCTTTTCATGGTAATTTTGGTATATTTGATGTGAGAATTCCTGCAGGATTTGTTTCCTGCCAAATAGAAGTGTCATTTTATGAGCCAGAGAAAAGTACTGTTGGTTTGTATGCGTTTTGTTTTTTGTGCACACTATGGTTGGGCTGGGAAGAATACTTTATTCCTCAGATGAGTTTCTGCCTTTAAATGTTTTCTAGTCCCTTACTGTGTCTTAGCAGTTTGTTCTGAGAGAGACAGATTTCCAGTTCTGTAAAACTTAACAGATCAGTTGATTTTGTTAGGGTTCTAAAGAAGAGAAGAAAACCCAGCAAAAGCGTCTTTATTACTCTTAGCTTACAGTGAAATAATGTATCTGTGGTAGACGGGAAAGGTGGGGTAATTTCCAAGGCTTGAATTTCTGCACAGACTAAGTAGAGGAGTTTTCTTTCTTTCCCTCTTTTCACATGATGAGCACTCGCGGTTAGCTTTTAGCAGAGGTTAATGTTCTGCTGTGTGACAAAGGGCGCTTTTTAAGCCAACAAATATCTTTTGTGTAAATAATGGACACTCATCATTTGGCAGAGGTTCTTGACCGTTTTGTAACATTTGATCATTTCATAATGTGATGAGAACTAGGTAGCAGGTTTTCAAAAACACAGTATACCTGAGAGTTTGTGTAAATTTCACGGGGCTGTGCCATTTGAAACTAGGTAAGTTCTGTAGGAAATAATCATCAGTAACAGAAATGTCTTCTGTCTTCAGAAATGGAAAAGAACACTTGGATACTCAAGAGGTGGACAAAATAGGGCAAGTGTTGCAATCAGTCAGTGACTGAATACAGGACTTGGGTTTTTATGTAGTGCCTTGGATGGCCAGAGAAGGGATCCTCATTGTTGGGAAGGTCTGGCAGTAAAGGTGCTTAGCTAAAGTGGCCTGGGGACATTCTCTCCTCAGCCAGGGAGGCTAGCAGGAGGCAGGGTGGGCTTGGGAGGTGGTGAAGTAGGGTGTAAGAGAGGAGGAGAGGGGCATGGCATGTGTAGAGGAGTGGTGAAAGTCCATTACTGTTTAATCCGCTGATATCTTACACAGAAACTTGCCAGGTCACTATTGCTCAGTAGTTACTGATTTGATTTCATTATGTTTAGAAGACATTTAAAGGAAAAAATACTGAGTCATTGAAAAGTAAATAATTATAGACTATATGGAGTAATGGGAAAGGGGGAAAGAGCTTTTTAGAATTATGCAAAAACATTAAAAAAGAATTCAAGATTTCTTATGAATTATAGAAAATGTTACTCTAGAAATCAAACTTATTATAAATGATTAATGAGTAGTTTAAAAATAATTTAAAAAATGAGTGATTAAAAAGTCAGATATGCTGACATGGCTAATCTCAATGACATTATAATCTTGAAAAACAAAATTCAGCAATGGATGAGAAAGGGAGGAGGTCTTCAGACAAAGGGTCAAGGTAATGTAACATGTACATTGCATACAAACTGTTCCTCTCCTGCAGTACTGAAAAGTACTCTCTGGCCCAGTTGAACAACACACAATTTAAATGTCAGGAGGTATGGTGACATTCCCCTCTTGTTAACCACAGCCTTATGCTAATCTACCTTAACTAGGTACACTGCAGTGTGGGGAGCTGAACCAAGCAGAAACGACATCATGACACCAGGCTGTTGGTCTGCTTCTTGCAGGGTGACCTCATGGTCACGATTTAATGTACCAAGGAGTGCTTCTAGGTCTGGTGTTACGTTACAGGCTTCAGTTTAAAGACCCCATTCAGAAAGCTGGTGTAAGGTTGCATGTTTTAGAAGAGGCTGTAAACACTTGCCTTCTCTTCATTGTGCGCGTTAATGACCAGATTGATGGATTTCTTCTTGTGAATGTCTCTGTGGGCCTTGGAGACACTCTTAACTACCAGATGGAATTCTTGGCTCTTTACTTTCCTTGATAGTCCCCACTGCCAGATGCGCTAATGTCACTTGCAGGTGTTACAAAAAACATTGAATTTATAGGTAATCTTTTTTGTTAGAAGCTTACATTTTTTTTTAAAATTGGAGCCTGAATTAGGTACATTGTGACACATTTCTTATACAGTAACCGGTCCTATTTCCTGATTTTCATTTAATGTTTCCTCAGAAAATACTGCATACCAGTTACAGCTGTAATTCTTTCCGTACAGGCTGCTTTGTATCGGCTCAGTGGAGACTGGAACCCCTTACACATTGATCCTAACTTTGCTAACCTTGCGGGTGAGTTGCTAATAACATGAATTAATGGAAAATATCAGCTCAGCTATCTAAATGATGTACTTCAAGAGACGGTTAGTGGGGACTGGTACTCTGAGCAACTAAGAAATAGCCCTTTCCGAATGGCATCGATGCCGAAGTTATGGGCGGTGCAGGAACCCGTGTCCCAGAAACAGTAAACTTGATCTCAGGTGATGGCAGAGGGAAGCTCCTGCTCCTTCAGGGGCGGGGCTTGGGGAGTGGCCTGAGGATGGGAGGCTGAAGCATGAGGCACAGAGGTACTGGAGGAGCCTGGAACAAGGAACTCAAAGGGTGGGGAAGGGTCCCGTTGCTTCCTGGATATTGGAATCACCTGGATGATTTTATCATTGCAGCTAAAAGCAAACCACAGAATTCTTTGTGTTTCTAGGTCTCTCAGGTCTCCTATTTTTTTTTTTTTTTTAACTTCATTCACTTAGTTAGATCATACTTTTCTTCCAGGAAATATTAGAAAATGTTTAGCATGCTTCTTAAAGTAGGTGGTACAATTCTTGCTAATGCAGTTGAAAGACTTATTGTTGAAGCCTTGAATTAACTGTTCTTTGTGTGCTAGTCAGTTATGTTTGGTACTATAACATCGTACTTGGCTGAATACTTACTAAAAAGAGGTTGATTCAGCTCCCTCTTTTGGAGGCTGCCCTTCTGAATGGCATAGCATAGCTGGGCTTAGCAGATGCGGGCTGCATCACTCCTGGCAGATGGCATCATGGTGGGAGTGGGTGTGAGGGACAGATCTCTGCTGAAGACGGGAAGCTATGGCACGGGACCCCACTCCCGGCCCCATTAGTTAACGTTCCCACTACCTCTGACATGGCCACACTGGGGATCAAGCTCCCAGCATGTGAGCCCTTGGTGGACAAACCACATTCAGCCCATGGGATCTTCTTGCTCAGGATCCCAAGGTTCCTGTTTACCTCATAATAAAAAGGACATTCATTCCATCCCCAATAGTCCCAACGTCTTAACTTGCTCAAGCATCACTCATATTTTTTCTTTTAAATTTATTTGACAGGTAGAGTTATAGACAGTGAGAAAGAGAGGCAGAGAGAAAGGTCTTCCTTCTGCTGGTTCACTCCCCAAATGGCTGCTTCAGCCAGTGCTGCGCCAATCTGAAGCCAGGAGCCAGGTGCTGGGGCCCAAGCACCTGGGGCATCCTCCGCTGCCCTACTGGGCCACAGCAGAGAGCTGGACTGGAAGAGGAGCAGCCGGGACTAGAACCTGGTGCCCATATGGGATGCCAGCACTGCAGGTAGAGGATTAACCAAGTGAGCCACGGTGCCAGCCCCATCATCATTGTTTCATTTGAGACTCACGGCAGACTCTTTATTATCTGGGAGCCCTGGTAGAAATACAGGTTACATAACTGTACCAAGTTATGTGCTTGAGAGAGATAATGGGATGCACACAAAGAAAAACATCCCTATTGCAAAAGAGAGAGATAGGGAAGTAGGAATAATCACCCTAAAGCGAGGCCTGAGCTCAGCAGGGCAGATGCTAAATCTTAGAGCTCCAAGTCTAGTTTTCTGTGTGCACTGTGGAGGGTGGTGGGACCCTCAGGCTCTCGGGCAGCCCCATCCCATGTGGCTCATATGATTGCTCTGTGGCTGGGGCCTGTGAAAAATGGTGTTGCTGGTCGCTGTATCTTTCTGGGGTCTCCTCTGCTGCCTGATTGCATGGCTGCATGCAGCCTCATTCTGCTGAGTGCAGCACACTTCCGAGTGACTTCCCAGGCTTTCCTTTGAAGGCTTTGTGGATGCCCCCATGGCTCCTAACTCTTGAATTCTGCCGGACTGCAGAGGCAACACCACGTGGGTGCCAAGGTCTGCTACCAGCACAGGTGATGCCTGGGCCTGCTTGAACCAAGGCTACAGCAGCCACAGAGTTCCTAACCGTGAATCCAGAATCCGGATGGCCCCGGGCAGGGAGCACTTGGTTTTTAAACATGAAAGGGCCCTGTTTGCAACTAAATTCTCTCTTTCTTCAGGATTTGACAAGCCCATTCTGCATGGATTATGTACCTTTGGATTTTCTGCCAGACACGTTCTACGGCAGTTTTGTGAAAATGATGTTTCCAGATTCAAGGCGATTAAGGTATATGTGTGTTACCACATAATTTGAATTTAGTTCCTTTTTCCAGCATTAGAAAAGGAGTATTATTGACTCAATTTAAAATTGATACTGTTAGAGTCCGAGAAGGGCTGCCCAACAGACTGTCTCCAAGAAACCACTCTCATGCAACAGTGCAAAGGGTAGTTTATTGAGCCAGCATGCTGGGCCCCCATTCGTCCAAGAACAGGCGGCCCCGAAGAGTAAGTGGTCGGGGTTTTTATACATTGAGGTATTTAATTCATGTTGCAGTTTGACAAGATTGATCACTTAGTACGGAGCTAACAATCAGGACATGTCAGGACAATTGTTTTATGAGTACACCTAATACCAGGCACATAGAGTAAGATAACAAATGCTAAGGGGAGGATCAAAGGGCTTCCTATCACCTAACAAGTGCTAAGGGGAGGATCTAGAGGCTTCCTATCACCTCGGGGAGGGTCACAGATGTTTGGGTCACTTAGGTCATGAGAGTAGTCTAGGGATGTGGTGGGGGCATACATCACAAGGCTTACACTAAGAAAGTTACGGGTCTGTGTTTTGACTCCTTAGTGACACAAAACAGGTACCAGCAGTCTATTGTAAAAGCCCTTATTGCATTTTCATTAACCAAGCGAAACAGGGTAGGGAAAGAACAGGGTAGGGTCACACTAAGGTTACTTTCTTTGTTCTTTGTTTAGAGAAAGCAGTTTCTAGTATTAAAGGGACAAATTTTAGATTTCTTTTATTCCTTCAATACCATACAATAACAATATACATTTTTATTATTGGGAGTTGGTAATTAGCACATTTTCCTTTTGTATCTATAAATAGTTTCATTACATATACACCATTAAGGATATCATGTACAGTTCCGATTGTAACAGATTGGATGGTTTTCCAAATTAATTAGCTGTACACAGATATCAGCATATATACCTTAAAAACTCAAGATTTACTTTCTTCTTTTACTGTTTTGTAATTCGCATCAATGTACCTGGAAACATTAATTGTCTTTGATCTCTAGTAAACATGGTAACAAAGGAACAAGTTAAAAACTTCATTAAAATAAAGAGAACGTATTATATGCATTCCATAGGTTCATTTCCAAGAAGACGAGCACACTTCCCCACTCCTCTGTTCCCCCTCGAACCCCTCCCCCTTCCGCTTTCTTCATCAGTTTTTGCAAAGTCATAATTTTAGTCCACTGTATATTCACAGGGTTAATTTGACAATCATAATATTTAACAAAAGTAGGAATATATTTCTATAGGAGTATATATAAGTGCTAAAAATAGCAATCCTATTCCAAAGTGACCATTTCATTCCTTTACATTTTGTTGTATTCTGTATTAGCTGCCACATATCAGAGAAAATATATGATGTTTGTGTTTTTTGAGACTGGCTTATTTCCTAAGCAAAATGGTTTCTACCAAATGCATCCATTTTGTTGCAAAAGATAGGATTTCATTCATTTTATGGATGAGTAGTGTTCCATAGTGTGTATATACTATATTTTCTTTATCCATTCATCATTCGTTAGACATCTGGGTTGATTGCATATATTAGCTGTTGTGAATTGAGCAGCAATAAATATGGGGTACAAATAACCTTATGATGATTTAATTTCCTGGTAAGTTCCCAGGAATCAGATGGCTGGGTCATCGGATAGGTCTGTTTTCAGATCTCTGAGGAATCTCCATGCTGTCTAAAATAACGGTCGAACCAGTTGACATTCCCACCAGCAGTGGGTTAGTGTACCATTTCCCCCACATCCTTGCCAGCGTGTATTGTTTTATGATTTTTGGATGATAGCCATTCTAAAAGGGGTGAAGTCAAAGCTCATTGTGTTTGTTTTTTTTTTTTGAGAGATTTATTTATTTATTTGAAAGGAAGAGTTACAAAGAGGCAGAGAGAGAGATCGATTGATTGATCGATCTTCCATCCACTGGTTCACTCCCTAAATGGCCACAACAGCTGGAGCTGGGCCAATCCAAAGGCAGTAACCCAGAGTTTCTTCTGGGTCTTCCACGCAGGCACAGGGGCCAAAGGACTTGGGCCATCCTCTTCTGCTTTCTCAGGACTTAGCAGAAAACTGGATCCGAAGAGGAACAGCTGGCACTAGACCTGGTGCCCATATGGGATGCTGGAGGAGGGTTAACCTACTGTACCACAGTGCTAGCCCCCCAATAGTCTTTTTTTTTAACTTTTATTTAATAAATATAAATTTCCAAAGTACAGCTTTTGGATTACAGTGGCTTTCCACCTGCCCATAGTTTCACTCCTACCTGCAAACTCTCCCATCTCCTGCTCCCTCTCCCATTCCATTCACATCAAGATTCATTCTCAATTATCTTTATATACAGAAGATCAATTTAGTATATATTAAGTAAAGATTTCAACAATTTGTACCCACACAGAAACACAAAGTGTAAAGTATTGTTTGAGTACTAGTTATACCATTGATTCAAATTGTACAACACATTAAGGACAGAGATCCCACATGGGGAGTAAGTGCACAGTGACCCTTGTTGTTGACTTAAGAATTGACACTCTTGTTTATGGCATCAGTAATCTCCCTAGGCTCTTGTCATGAGCTGCCAAGGCTATGGAAGCCTTTTGAGTTCGCCAGCTCCAATCTTATTTAGGCAAGGTTATAGTCAGAGTGGAAGTTCTCTCCTCCCTTCAGAGAAAGGTACCTCCTTCTTTGATGGCCCGTTCTTTCTGCTGGGATCTCACTCACAGAGATCTTTCATGTAGAGGTTTTTTTTTTTTTTTGGCCAGGGTATCTTGGCTTTCCATGCATAAAATACCCAATAGTCTCTTATTGAAATCTTTTGGTTCCCCTAAATATAAAGCATCATATTATTTGCAAAGTTATAATTTGACTTCCTCCTTTTCAATTTGTATCCTTTGATTTCTTTTTTTTTTTTTTTTCCTAAAGGCGCTGGCTAATACTCCAGAACTATATTAAATAGCATTGGTGAAAGTGGGTACCCTTCTCTGGTTCTGGATCTTAGAGGAAATCCTTCTAAGTTTCCTACTCAATATGATGCTGGCTGTGGTGTTGTCATACATTGCCTTGATTACGTTGAAGAATGTTCCTTCTATACCCAATTTGTTTTAGGTTTTTATAATGAAGGATGTTGTATTTTATTAAATGCTTTCTCTGCATCTGTTGAGATAATGTGCTTTTGTTCTTTACTTTGTTAATGTGATGTATCACATTTATTGATTTGTGAATACTGAACCATCCTTGCAGATCAAGGATAAATCCCACTTGGTGTGGCTGACTGATTTTTCTCATGTGTTGTTGTATTTAAATAGTTAATGTTTTGTTGATGATTTTTACATCATCAGGGATATATTGATCATATATTTCATCAGGGATATTGATCTGTAGTTCTCTTTCTTTGTTACACTTTTTTCTGGTTTTGGAATTGAGGTAATGCTGGCTTCACTGAAGGAGTTTGGGTGGATTCCTTCTTTTTCAAACGTTTTGAATAGTTCAAGTGAACCCGCCAGTTGTGTCTTTTAATTGGAGAATTTAGGCCGTTTACATTCAAGTTATTATTGATAACTAATGACGTATTTTTTCATAAACATTTCTGTTGTTTGCTTTGGATTTCCTTTGAACTTTTAGTAGGTTTTCTGCCTTCACATTCTTTCATAATGATTTCTTTTTTTCTCTGTTTCTGTGTGTAGCACATCCTTAAGAATCATTTATAAGGCTGAACAAGCGGTGACAGATTCTTACATTTTCTGTTTGGCAAGGTCTTTATTTCACCTTCATTTATAAATGAGAGCTTTGGTGGGTATAGTGTTCAGCGTTTACAGTTTGTTTTAGCACTGAACTGTACGTCACCATTCTCCCTAGCCTGTAGGGTTTCTGATAAGAAATCAGGTGTGAGTGTGATTGTGGATCCTGCAATCGTCACCTGGTGTTCCACTCGTGCACATTTTAGAATCTCTTTATGTTTTACTGTGGGAAGTCTGACTCTCAGGTGTGGCGAGGATCTTTTCCGATCCTGTCTGTTAGGAGTTCTCTGTTTCCTGTACTTGGACGTCTCTTTCTCTCAATTAGGGAAGTTTCTGCTGTTACTTTACTGAACAGGACTTCTAATGCTTTCTCTCTTCCACTCCTTCAGGAGCCCTAAGGCCTGTATGTGTGGTCGTGTGATGGTATCCCGTAAATCTCAAAGTTAGCCCATAAATCTCTAACACTGTTTTCAGTTATTCTTTTTTGCCCTCCTTCTTTTTGGTTGACTGTTTCCAAGGGTTTGTCTTGAGGCTGGGATATATTCTTTTCTGCCTCACCTAGTGTACTGTTGAGGTTTTCCACTGTATTTCTGTTTGAATGTTTGATTCTTCAATTCTAATAATTCAGTTTTGTTTCGCTTCAATATTTCACTCAATCTGTTGGCAGAGTTTTTAATCCATGTCATGTATGGATTTCTTATATCATGAATTTGTGTTTCTGAGCAGTTTCATGATTGTGCTTGGGAATTCGTCTTCAGGCCTTTTTTCAGTCTCTGTGTCTTCTCATTCTAACATTGAAGTGGTGTTGTGTTCCTTTTGGGGTGTCATGTTCTTGTTTCTTGTATTTCTGCGTTTATTTTGAGGCATTTCTGGAAACACTTGTTGGTTGTCTATCTGATGGGATTTTTCTTTGGATTTTTCCTCAGTGGCGTAGTGGAGTGTCTGTTCCTTCAGTGGCTCTCCAGAGGTGTGAGCAGCATGGGGCCAGGGAGCTCTGGTCATTGCTCAGGGTCGGGTGACAATCCAGGACAACACCCAGGTTGGGTGTGGTAGATCTCCTGTATTGTCAGCAGGGTGAAGGTATGGACATGCCTGTTAGCATAATCACAGTCTTACCTCCTCTCTTCCAAATTGATCAGTGCCGGGGGTTAGCCCACAATGGGTACAGGCCCTGTTGATGCAGGAGCATGAACTGCACATATGATCTGTGCAGTCCTCAGTGTGAGCCTGGAACCCCAGGCAGTCAGGGAGCCCTGAGCCTCTACGGCCAGACACAGTGATTGCCCAGAGACCCTGCTTCACCCTGTACCCTGTTCTGCAGTCAGAGAATTCGCACAGTCGCAGCACACAGGGCTTCACAGTCGTGGGTTACAGAGGATCCACTCAGCTGCGAGCCTGTCACGTGCATAGAGAGAGCAGAGACATTCCCAGAGCCAGCCCCTGTGGGTGCTCTGCCTTGGCGGTTTGGAGCCTATGATAGGCCTGTGAGATGCTCCCATCCCCTCAATCTAAGTGGGTGCCCCCTCCTGGCCCGACTCAGTGTCAGTGGGGAATGTGGATTTTTCCCTCTGCTAAAATCCCCTGGTCACGTGTGAGAGCCGCCACAGCCCCTGCTGGTGTTAAGATGGCCCTTTCTCACTGCTGGTTGCCCGGTGCCCTTGTTAGGGGATGGGGACAAACAAATATGCTTTTCTGTGCTTTTCCTTCAGTGGATTAGGTGGGTACCCGCCACCCGCTAGGGCTGCAGGCCTGCCTCAAAGTCAGTGTGGTGTGCAAGGTCCTCCCTCGGGCAGTAGCACCCGTGTTAGCCGCTGCTGCAGCTGCCCTCACCTGGCTCTCAGAGTGGTCTCTTCCAGTGGATGGTGTCCCCACTCCCCGCTGTGTCTGCACTTTCCATGCTGCCCACGGTGTCTCAGTCTGTGGACTTTGCAAGCGTCTCCTGCACTGTCCCCTGGGAATGCACTTCCCTAGCATTTCTTCTGTTACCCTGTCTCTTCCCTTGGTCAAAATCAGCACATCTTATCGCTTCTTGGCCTTTTGGCTAAGATCAAGTGTGTAAAATCAGCACGTCTTTTCCCTATTCAGCCATCTTAGAAAACCCCCCCCCCCCAGTTGTTTTTAAATTAATTTGAAAAGCAGAGAGACAGGTGTTTGGCAGAGCAGTTAACATGCCACTTGGGACACCCATGTCCCACGTCAGCGTTCCTGGGATTGAGTTCCAGTTCTGTTTCTGATTCTACCTTCTCTGTGTCTGCATTTCGAGTAAATGAAACACAAATAAATAAATAAGGAGACAGACAGAAATCGCCTTTCTCTGGTTACTTCCCAAATGCCTGTAGCACTGGGGTGGGAGGAACCCAGCCATGTGAGTCATTTCTGCTGCCTCCTCCCAAGGTGCACCTTAGCAGGGAGCTGGAATTGGGAGTGGAGCAAGCACTTGGACCCGGGTGCTTGTCTGAGGCCCACCTGTCAGTTTTTTTACTTTTAAGTTGATTCAAGTTTTTAACCATTATAAATTACAGGGAAAAATGTGTTTCTACAATATTTTTGCCTAATCATACGTCAAATGATGTACAGTTAAAAAGAAAAAAGTTTAAAGCATTGTCAAAGAGCCTCAGAAACTTTTATTCGTGTACGTTCCGTGCTCTGCCCTTGATAATGGTGATTGTTCTCATGCCTTTCTTTTTATTGCAACTATTTTTATTGTCAAATAATATGTGCACAGAGTAAATAAAGTGTGGAAAATTCTACAAAGTAGGATTATTTTTCCCTGCATGTCCACCTCTGGCCTCTTTTTTCTAGATGTGATTAGGATCACTTTTTACAGTTTCTGCATTGTTTCGTGGTTAGCTGTGCAACTATGCCTAATGAGTATGGTTTTGTTTCTTATCAAGATGAAATGTGATGTTCTTACTCATTTCTTTGAAAAATGAAGAAGTATATACACATTGTTCTATGCTTTCTCTACTGCTTTTATCACATTTTTTGATGTGTTATGAATTTAAATATATCAAGCCTCTGTTTTCTTCCTTTTACACTCTTTGAATGCCCATCTAAATTGTTTCCCCATAAGAGAGGTTTTGCTTCAAAACATTTTAAGCTCTGAACTCTTTTATTTTTTTTTTTAAGGCTCGTTTTGCAAAACCAGTATACCCAGGACAAACTCTGCAAACTGAGATGTGGAAAGAAGGAGACAGAATCCATTTTCAGACCAAGGTATGGATAACGGAGGCGGAGGTATGGCTTTGTGACCCCCTTTCCCTAAACTCTGTAATTTTGTTCCTATTGGCACAGTTTTTGGGTTAGTACTAGATGAAGTTTTACCTAGAAAACTTTTCCTTTCACCGGGGGGAACTTTTAGTTGAAAATATGTGTTGTGCACCTTACTTTTCATTTTCTGTCTGTCTTTCAACTAAAATGGGTGCCTGTCTACCTAGCTATTAGCCAAGCTGCTCTGAGATTCCAGTCAACCATGTATTTTTGGCTGAACTTGTCAGCCAAGTTGTTGTCAATGTGTGATCTTCCAAAAATTAAAGACGTGACTCAGATGCACAAGGAAACCATGACAAAAATTTATTTAATGAAGGATCTTGCAACATCATAGAAGGGCTACAAAAGAGAATACAGAAAACAGCATTCTAAAATAATGTTGCTGAGTTAGAGACAAAACTAAATACTCAACAGAACAATAAAATCATATCCATTATAGTTATCTTTTCTCTGAAGCAAAACCTTGTGCATAGGATTACACAGAAATCCACAAGTTACTGTTGTACAGCACAGAGCTTGGGCTTAATAGTAAGATACAAGTCGAAAGTGTATTTCCCCATAGAATCCAGTGGGTTTTGAATGTGAGAGTCAGCATTGCCCTAGTAAAAAAGTCTCATTGCCCTAGTAAAAAACAGTCACTGTTTTTCAAAGTTTTTCAAAGATAATGTTTATTAATACACTTGGCCACATACAGTTTTGGCCTGATCATTTTGCATTTACATAGGATAGGTTAGAGAACCTCAACAATAATAGTAACAGCTTCATTTTATTAAAAAACTATAAGCAAGCCATAGTTTATACCACCCATCTTTAATAGGAACAACAGCTCTGTATTTACACACAGGGACAGGGAATCTTTGTATCGGAATTAATTTCTCATGGTCATATAGCAGGTGGTTGAGTGGAAGTAGAAGTCCAGGTAGCCACGGTCCAAAGCTTAAATCTCCGGTTCCTCCCTCTTTTTGTTGCATCATGTTTTGTTTTGTTTTTCTTACACATTGAGAGCTACAAAATTCTTCCTAGTGGTTACCCTATTCTTGAATCCTGCTTGCTGTTTGAAATACACTGTCCTGCTTAATCTGTGCACACTTTTTATTTTAGTTTTTAAAAAGCTTATTTAAGAGACAGAGAGAGACCCACACAGAGACAGACAGACACATGGAGGGAGGGAGGGAGAGATTGCTCCCATCAGCTGGTTCACTCTCCAAGTGCCTGCAGTGTCAGGAACTGTGCCAAGAATGAAAGCTGGAAGTTGGAAGGTCAGTCTGGTTCTCCCACGTACTTGAGCTCTCATCTCAGCCTTCCGGGGTCTGCGTCAGAAGGAAGCCGGTGTCAGGAGTCAGAGCTGGGTTGGGAATGCAGATACTGCTTGTGGGGTGTGGGCATCTTAACCGTAGGTTAAACACAGCCTGATTTTCCTTTGTCCGTTCCTCCTGTCTCTTAGGCTTCAGTTGCAGCTCTGCCTTGTTCTTACTGCTCCCCTCTTTCCCATCCTTGCGTGTGTCTAGCATTGGCTTTCTCTGAAACCCTCCTGCAGTTGAGCTCTGTGCTGCATGTCTGTGGCCTTCTTCTTTTCTAATTAACTTTGATTTTTTAAAATAAGAGTATGGACTCCAAAAGTATTGCAGACCACAGTTGTACTACAGGTTTCTACTCTCCTACAATTCTAGTCGTGAACAGTACGTACATAATTTCCATGGACGTAAACTTAAGTGGTTGGGAAGTAGTCTCCAAATAGTGGTACATTCCTGTCAGTCTGATAAATTCTAAGCGCACCTTCTTACACTTTCAGTTTATTTGCTGTTTTTCTCCAGTTATTAGAGGTGTTCTTTTTAAATTAGTTATAATAAGGGTACTTCAAAATATTCATGGACAGTGAAAACAAAAGATAAATTTAGTTTGTTAAAAAAATTTTGCAATCTATGCAAGTAGTCTTCAGAAAGTTAAGGAAAAATGTGTGTGATGAAAAAACTGCATGGATATCAGGATTCTTTTGTCCCCACTTAAATTCCACTTTTCATAAACCTTTCAAAAGTGCCCTCATGCAGGACTCCTTTCTTCTGTATGTTAAGAGACACTTAAAACCCGTGTTTCAAAATTATGTTCTTGACTTGATTAGAAGAAAGTAATTAACTAGAGAACTAGAGTGTATCTTGTTCATTAATGATCTCTTTCCATATTTTCCACTATATATAAAGTAAAATGAACAAATTGATCAAAAGAATGGTCTTGATGATTGCAAATCATAATTGTGCTAATCTTCAGAGACAGCGTATTTATGGGTAGCAATACCATAATTTTTAGGAAAGAATAGCAATTGGAATAACTTGATATGAAAGATCAGGAATAGGAATTTGTGTTTCTTTAGTCACTGTTAGGTATTTATGGTAAATGGACTGAATTTGAGTTCCAGCTCTGTTCCTAATTCCGGTTTCCTGCTAATGTCCACCCTGGTAGGCAGCATTTGGGTCCCAGTCACCAGGGGGGAGATCCAAATTGAGTTTCCAGCTTTGGTCTGGCCTAGCCCTGGCTATTCCTTTTGAAAGTGAACCAATGATTGGAAAATACTGCTCTCAGTCTCTCTCTCTCCTTCTCTCTCTGCCTTTCAAAAAAATGAAAAACACCATCATGGTCTGCTCCTATCGTTTTATTCTGTATTGATGAAGCAAATAATTTGAATGTATTTAATTCAGATATTGTGCCATATCTTTTTTTTTTAAAGATTGAATTATTTATTGAAAGCCTGAATTACAGAGAGCGTAAGGCAGAGAGAGAGAGAGAGAGAGAGAGAGAGAGAGAGAGGTCTTGCTTCCGTGGTTCACTCACCAAGCGGCCGCAGTGGCCGGAGCTGGGTCCTTCTGAAGCCAGGAGCCAGGAGCTTCCTCTGGGTCTCCCAAGTAGTTGCAGGGGCCCAAGGACTTGGGTCATTTTCTGCTACTTTCTCAGGCCACAGTCGAGAGCTGGATCAGAAGTGGAGCAGCCAGTACCTGAACTGGCACTGCAGGCGGTGGCTATGCCACAGCGCCGGCCCCACCATAACTTTTATTATTTGCAATAGTTCATTACTTCTCACTCTGGCTTCCCACTAGAGATACTCTTATGTTGGAAAAAAGTCTTCAAAGTCTCGTTGCCTAGGCTCCATCCCAGACTGCTAAAATTGAAATTTTGAGGGATGAGACCTGGTCAAAGATTTTTTTTTTTTTTTTAAATAAGGGTTCTAGATGATCCTACAGCCAGGGTTCATAATAGTTGTAATAAATCTGAAAGCCTTTGTGTTTATTAATCTTGACATTTATTTTTTTTCATTTTTATTTTATTCGGGTTATTTTCTTTTTCACACGAGACTGAATCATAGCTTTCTGGGGACAGGGCTGGGGCTTAGGAGGTTAGGCTTTGGCCTGCAGTGTCATCACATATGGGCACCAGTTCTAGTCCTGGCTGCTCCACTTCCAGTCCTGCTCCCTACGTAATGCGCCTGGGCAACAGTGGACGATGGCCCACGTGCTTGGCCTCTTGTACGTACATGGAGACCTGGATGGAGCTCCCAGCTCCTGGGTTCAGCCTGGTCCAGCCCTGGCTGTTGTGGCCATCTGGGGAATGAAGCAGCGATGGAAGGCCTCTCCTTTCTCTTTACCCTTCTCTCTATGTCTGCCTTTCAAATAAATCTTTTTTTAAAAAAAAATCAGATTTCTTTTGCTTCACAATGAGATCATGTCTCCATTGGAGTTGTTAAAGTGAATTTTTTTTTTTCCTTCTGCTGCTTACAAGGTCCAAGAAACTGGTGATGTTGTTATTTCAAACGCGTATGTTGACCTTTTGCCAGCATCCGCTACCTTAGCCAAGACGCCCTCTGTGGTAAGTAAGAAAACAGTAATCTGGGTCACTTCCTTCTTTATGAATTTCAGTTAAGATCACTTTAAGAAAGTTCAGGCTTCTGTAGAAAATGAAGAGCTATGAAAGATTCACAGTTCTTGAAGTGAAGGACATTAATTCAGATCCACTTGGCATAGGAATACTTTCACAACTTAGGAATTTTTAGAAAACTTTTTGCAGGAAATGGGAACATCTTCGAAGAGAAAATAATTTTCTTGGTTTACAATAACCAAATCCGTTGTTGACCGAGAAATTGTTTTTTTTAGAAAACTTTTATTTAATAAATACAAATTTCAAAAGTACAGTTTTTGGATTATAGTGGTTTTTCCTCCCATAAACACCTTCCCACCTCAAACCATCCCATCTCCCACTTCCTCTCCCATCCCATTCTTAAGATTCATTTTTAATTATTATATACAGAAGAATAACTCTATACTAAGTAAATATTTCAACAGTTTGCACCCACACAGGCACACAAAATATAAAGTACTGTTTGAAGACTATTTTTACCATTAATTCTCATAGTACAACACATTAAAGACGGAGACCTTACATGGGGAGTAAGTGCACAGTGACTCCTGTTGTTGATTTAACAACTGACACTCTTATTTATGATGTCAGTGACCACCCGAGGCTCTTGTCATGAGCTGTCGAGGCTATGGAAGCCTCTCGAGTCCACAAGCTCTGACCCTATTTAGACAAGACCATAATCGAAGTGGAAGTTCTCTCCTCCCAACAGGGAAAGGTACCTCCTTCTTGTTTACAGAGAAATTGTAAGAAAACGTTGTGGAGAAAGATAATTAAAAGGTTAAATATCTTGTACCTTTGACTTGATCTAAAGATTTATACAAAGCTTTGTATAGAAATAGAAAAACAGCATATCATGTTTATTAAAACATTTATATGGTTCTCTTACTACACTGAGAATTTGATAAAAATGTTCCCATTCTCTGAAACACCAACTTTAATGTGTGTTTCATTATCCATCATAAACTGTATTACAACTGGTTAAAAATTAAAAAGCCATAAGAATAATTTAAGACAAAAAACTTGGGAAGGTTTAGATGTAGGAGGAAATGTAGGCTTCCTGTCATTTGCAGATGAGAGCAGAGACATTGATTTATTTGCCCAGTACCATCCTAAAGTCAGCAAGGGCATAGCTTATGAATTTCTTTAATTACTGTAAAAATATTAATTTTGATTTCTGCTGAGAATAAAATCCTGCGGGAGGACTGAGGTTGTGGATGGCATGCACATAAGCAAAGCGGAGAGACTAGTATGAGTTAAGAAAACTAGCTTAACTGCCCTATTCATGTACAGATTTAAAAACAATTGCTTTTCCTGCATATGTCTTTTCTAATCATTGTTCCAGAGTCATTTCTAAAGTGAGCTCTGTCTCTCTAGGGTGGGGAGCTGCAGAGCGCCCTTGTGTTTGAGGAGATAGGCCGTCGCCTGAAGGATGTGGGGCGTGAGGTGGTCAAGAAAGTCAATGCTGTGTTTGAGTGGCATATCACAAAAGGCGGAGCTACTGCAGCCAAGTGGAGTAAGTCACAGCCCCGACTTCCTAATTCTGAGGTGGTGCTTGCTCAGGGGAGCTGAATTAGCCTTGTAGTTGAACTCTGTCTGAAGGTGGGTAGGTTTTTTTTTTTTTCATGGGAGCCAATAAGTTTCAGGGCACCCAAAGAGATGTATGTTATTTAAGACTTATTTATGTATTTGAAAGGTAGAGTTAGAGGAAGATATTTCTTATACCTGCTGGCCCACTCCACAAATGGCCACAACAGCTAGAGCTGTGCCAAGAGGAATCCAGGAGACTGGGACTTCATCCAGGTCTCCCCCGTGGGTGGCAGGGCCCCAAGCACTAGGGACATTGTCACTGCTTCCCCAGGTACATTAGCAGGGAGCCAGATGGGAAGCAGAGTAGCTGGGCTCGAATTGACACTCATATGCAGGTGGGGGGTTAACTCAGTGCATCACAAGGTTGGCCGCGTTGTGCATTTGATTTTTAAGAGATTTGGGGAATACATTTCATTGGAGTAGTTCAAATCAGTATAGTCAGTCTCCCTTAGTGATGGGCTTGCCTCTGGGGAGTCGCCAACTGTGAATGAAGATGTAATTAGGCCTCCTGTCTCTGCGTCTGTGCTGAAAGTCTACAGAGTTTTTCTGTGTCATCATTCACATCGCGTTCATGTTGTACTAGGTGTTGTAGGTAACTCAGATACGTAAAGTACGTGGGAGGGTTATGCAGGTCATGTGCGTATTGTGCAGGTTTTTTATAAGACACTTCAGCACTGGTGAAATTGGGGTCCAAAGGAAGGTCCTGGCACTAATCTCTGCATGCTGAGGGACTGTCGTATTCTCATTCTGTGTTTTAATTTGAAGTATCATTTGGGAGGCAGAGAGACAGACGGTACTGTCCTCTGTTTCACTCCTCAGATCCCTGCAATGGGCAGGGTTAGGCCAGGCTGCAGCTGAGATCTCAGTTCAGGTCACCCACGTGGATGGCAGGTGCCTAACCAGGCGTATGCACTGGGCCAAACACTGCCCACACTGCACTTGTAGACAGTCCTGTTAGCTGCTTGCTGCTGTGTTTTCCACTGCCTCTTAACTGTAACTCAGGTTTATCTGGTCAGATTTTTTAAGTCATTATATTTGACAATTAAAAACTTTTTCATTCAAATGATTTGGACATGATCTTAATATCAGTTTAAGATCCTAATTATTTTCCTGACATAGAGATTGCAATCCAAGATGCTTATTTATCTAGTCCAGGGAAATTAAAATGATCTGTTAGATTGCCATCTATGCAGCAGCTTGCTGCAGAAACAAAGTAGTCACGTGTCCTCGCACTGATAGAGGCCAGAATGACCAGAGCGGCATTTCAGGAAGAAAAAGCCTGTCTGAACGTTTTGTGTGTCTAGCATAACTTGCCTCCTTAATCATGGCACAGACTTAATTGCAGCACATTCTGACTTTGTATTTTGGAGTCTTCACACCTCTAGAGTTCTTGGAGAAATATGGGGTACAGGTGAACGTTCACTGAAACCTGATTTTTTGTGCTTTTCTACCTGGAAGTTCTAAGGAACAGGTCCCCCAGACCTACCTGCTGATAGGAGCAGAACTGCATCCTGGGTAGTGGTTGACTCCGCAGTCTTCCCCTTGCTTCGTGATTCTGAGACGCAGTGGGATCCCCTGGAGTTTAGGTTGGCTGAGTGCCCCTGGAGAGCCGGGAGCCTCCTGGAGCAGCCTGCGGCTGGTCTGTACTCTGGGACCACCTAAGGTTTTCAGCACAGCCCAAGCCCCTGTAGTCCTCCTCTGGAGCAGCGAGCTCGTGCAGCAGACGCAGCACACGGGCTGGTGCCTCTGAAGGCCCTGCCTCGGACGGAAGGAGCCGTCCTTCCCTCGGTGCTTGTATTCCGTGGACCTACCATGAGAGTAGTGTGCACAGGTTTTGGGCTTTCCTTGCACAGCAGGGTGCTCCTGATTTGTATTCTAGAGTGCCTGTTTAAGGAACAGCTGTTTAGCTTGGCAGCTGAGACTCCTGCATCCCATGTCAGAGTTCCTGTGTTCAGTTCCTGGCCCAGGCTCCTGACTCCAGCCTCGTGCCAGTACAGAATCAAGCGATAGTGTTCCTGCCACCTGCCTGGGAGACTTGGGTGGAGTTCTTGGCTTCAGCCCTGCCCTGGCTGCTGTTCGTCCCCCGCCCCCCTTTTTTTTTAAAGAGTGCCTGTTTAAATGCCTTAAAAATTAGATTGCCTTATTATTTATTATATCCAAAGAATAACTATGAGTGTTCACTTAGACCAAAAAATTAAAATATCTGAATCAGTTGAAATTTATTGAAATAATTATCTATTACATATTCCTAGAAGACATTTTAAAGTTCTGTTCATTTGGTTTTGGTTCAGTATTAACAATTTTTAGTATAACACATGCCATTCCTGGAGGTACTATATGCTCATTATGTGAAATTTGATCTAGAGATATGAAGAAGAAAATGATATATAATTCCATACACACACACACACACACACACACACACACACTGATCCTGAAAGAATCCAGATAAGGAATTGTGTACCCATTCATGTATTGAAATTATTTTTTTTTTGACAAGCAGAGTTAGAGAGAGAGAGAAAGGTCTTCCTTTTCCGTTGGTTCACCCCCTCAAGGGGCTGCTACGGCTGGTGCGTTGTGGCCAGTGCGCTGCACCTATCCAAAGCCAGGAGCCAGGTGCTTTCTCCTGGTCTCCCATGCGGGTGCAGGGCTCAAGCACTTGGGCCATCCTCCACTGCACTCCTGGGGCACAGCAGAGAGCTGGACTGGAAGAGGGGCAACTGGGACAGAATCCGGCGCCCCAACCGGGACTAGAACCTCCACAGGCGGAGGATTAGCCTATTGAGCTGTGGTGCTGGCCTGGAGTTTTAACTAATATAAATTTGTCTCTAATTTGTTTTTCTGGAAGACATTTTTGCTTTTGGAAGTTAATTCAGAATGGGGATCAAGGAAAGCAAAAATGTCCTAAGTATGTATTCCCCCAAATTTCAAAGGGCCTAATTTTTTTTTTTTTAAACTTCATGGATTGACAGTGTGTATATAGGGTTCATTACTGTCCTCTCTTTGTACTTTCCTTCCTTCTCTCCATTCCTTCTGGAATTCAGCTTTTTGCTGTGGATGAAAGTATGTTAGCAGTCAAGTTTTGAAGCACAGGACTTGTGAAGGCACTGCTAAGGGAAGGAGTAGAGCTGCAAGCAGGAGAGAGGGCACAGAGCCGTGTCTGGGCTGGCCAGTGCGCCTCTGCTGGGGATCTTAGGGTGAACGTGCGACTCACTCTGGACAAACCACATAATTTCCTCCAGTCGTGTCAGTCACCAGCGGAGACCCTCCCGTGATGTTCCTGATGCATTTTCTAATATTATCGGCAGGGAAGGTATTTACATTTGAAACTTACCTGTAGTTGCTGGCAGAAGGTTTTTATTCCCATGTTTCTACTTGAAAAATGGGACTATTGGGATCCTGTTCATGGCTGCTGGTCACTGCTGCCTTGTGCCTTTGTTTTCTGCTCTCTGCATCTCCTCCGTATAAAGTAACGATGGGCTGAGTTAGTGAGGGTGTAGAGAGGAGAGCACCAGGAGAGTTCTGGTGTCGGTTCTGGAGGGGGAGCGGTCATGGCTGTGTACTTTGAGGTTCGTCTTCTCTGTGCTGTGTGGTTACCCAGGAGCAGGAGGGCAGCCCGGCTGGGCTGAGATGACCTGGGAGGTGTGGGTCCCTGCCTGCCCACAGTCAGGAGGGCCTCAGCAAGGAGTCTGCGAGAAGGTGGCCACATCCTGCCGAGCTCTCCTGCACCTTCCTGGCCCTCCTTCGGAGAGGAATTCGTGTCACAGCTGATGCATAGCGGCTTTGTTATCCAGACAGAGCTGCTTCAAGTAGTCGGAGGACAGGGTGAAGCCTGTCTTGCTTATTTCACTACTAATAAGTTGTCATAGCAAGGACACAGTGCCTTTGTTGTCTCTTTCTATTACTCCACAATGGAGTTGAATGATGGGACATATGTGAACCCTTTTGGTTTTCTGATATCAGATCGCCTTTAAGTATTTTACCCTTTTGGGTGAAACGCCTGTGGGTTAAGAAGGTGAAAATGGACAGCAGTTGGAGAAATAAGTCTGAACTCCCTTTGAGCAGTTCACTGCTCGTCAGTTACCTTACTGCACTGTGGTCTGTGTAACCGTTGTCTCCTCTCACTTGACCCTGGTGTAGTCCTGAGAAAGGGCAGCAGTTAATTCTCCTGTGAGCCTCTAGTAGTATCTGCAACTTGTATTAGCCTGGCTCTGCACATGTTGAGAAAAAACAAAGCATAATTTTGGATGGAATAGAGCAACTGCTTTTTCTAAAAAATACTGAAATTGAGCTATTACTTTCTGTTGAAATAGATGTTCTGTGTGGATAATCACATTTATTTTCTGTTACCATTCATTTCTAAAGCCAGCCAGAGGTTGGTGTTGTGAGCGGCAGTACAGTTCAGGGGAAATGAGAGCTGACAGGGTGAGAGGGCAAAGAACACGCTCCTGGAAGTTACAGTGGACTTACTCCTTCCTGAAATTCCACAGCCCATAAAGCTCTAAAGTTGCAAAGGTTTTTTTTTCTCCTAACTCTCTGGTGGCAAAACACAATCTAAACTTACATGATGCTTTTGTTGTTAATTGTCTCACCTTGTGTGAAATTAGTCGAGTATAGAAATAACCTGCCATAGATTTTTGCACCATTGGAGGTTTTTTCTAATACACAACGTGTGACGACTTCAAAAGTTCATGGACTAATGAAATTAAAAGCCAAGTTTTTCTTTTGGTGCAGAAAATTTTTGAAACCCATGAAGTTTTTCATAATACCCATTTCCCCAGAACTTGTACATGTTTCATGTATGAGTTCCTTCTTAAAACCTGAAAAACTTAATTTTAATATACACACTGAGCCTGACAGAATCCAGATAAAGAATTGTGTACCCATTCATGTATTGAAATTATTCTTACAGAACACTGAGACACAGAAAAGCAGTCTGGGCTTTCAGAAGTTTGGGGGAGTGGTGCATCCCACAAATATTGGAGTTTTTAACTGTGTGTCAAGTTCTTGGCTAGGATGGGGGCTACAAATAGGAGAAGACAGGGGAGGTGTGTCAGCGAAGCTGGGGAAAGAAAGGTTGCATGGTAAAGGGAGGAAGACCTACGTTAATGGTGACAATGGAGAGGAGAAGGCGCCTGTAGGATGAGTAGTAAGACAGTTGGACTCCATGGAGAGGGTCAGAAGTAGTGCCGCGTTCTGAGCCTGTCTGCTCAAAGATGCTGATTCTGTCTCCTCCCGCTGTCCATTATTGTCCAGTGACTGTCTCCTTTCTCCTAAAGAAATGGGAGAGGAGTGAGGTTTGCGAGAGGAGAGGAAGAGCTGTGGTGACAAAACTGTACCCAACCAAGATCTGGACTAGATAAACCAGGGGCTGGGGGAGGGGGAAGGTGAATTCTCAGCTGGCAGCCTGGAGTTGGAAACCTTGTCCAAGGAATGAGTAGTTGAGCCTGAGAACATGAGCTTTGCCACTTGGCCTCAGGGCGTGCAGGAAGATGTAAGAACAGCTCCTTGGTCCTAGCAGATTGTCTGCTGTTCCTGTGTGTAGCACAGCTCTAGTATTTCCTTTTGTCTGTAAACAATGTGAGTGTCTTACAATTTAGCTCACATTTTAAATACGCAGTTTATTGTAACTCCAGGCACAAAGAGCCATGCAACTCAGTGAGAATCTGTGTCCAATAGCTGTGAAGCAGCACACTACTGAAACTTTTCAGATTATTTTCATGTGTTAAGCATACAGTGTTGCTGAGCAAGAAAGCCTGTTCCGTTTTCTTTAGGACGATACTTAGCTTTCAGCTGGTTGGCATGGAGCACTTCGGTTGTTTTTCTCCTAAATTTACATTGGGTTTCGTTTCCCACATCTGTAATTTCTACATTATGGCAGCCTAAGTGTTCTGCACATTAGATAGCAACATTATACAAATACTGTACATTAACCATGTAGAGTAAAGTCTGCATATCAGGACTTAATCCAGGCAACTGTTAAGCACGAAATGGCAATGACTGGATGAGGAGGTTCTGTGACTATACAAGTTATGTATTTGAATCTCAGAAATTGGCCATACAGAGGAAGGATGTGCCCCTCCCTGACAGTGAGACCAGATAACTCTTGAGTGGTAGCATTAGATGAAGTACTGTTGAGGATATTGGTTCCAGGTTTGGCATTGCAATCCAACTGAGCGTCTCCTGCATTTATCAGAAGTCTTGAAAGATGCCCTTTGCAAAGAAGTGTGCTGTCCAGGGAGGGATGAGGCCTGTTTGTTGGGAGGAGCCTCCTGCAGGTTCACTGAGCAACACTGACTGCTTCCTCATCACTGTGACTCATCAGGACACACAGAAACTCATTTCCTAAACAACACACAGCATTTACGGCTTTCAGTCCCCTTGTGTGTTCTTCATCTAACATCTTTTTTGATTTTTTGAAATAATTTCAGATGTACAGAAAAGTTATGTAGAATGGAGAACTTGAATCTGTTTTTAATCCAGTTTCTGCAAATTCTTAAATTTCTATTTCATTTTTATTTACTTTTTTCATGTTATTTTTCTGTATTATTATTTGAGAGTAACTTGCAGACATGATATGCTTTTATCCTTAAAGGAAAAAACTGTCTAGTTTCATTTCCTAAGAACAAAGACATTCTCTTACCTATTCATGAAACAGTTATGTAAATCAATGGAGAGTAACACTGACTCAGCATTACGATCTGTAGACCTTAATATTTCACCAGTTGTCTCCGTACATCCCTTATGGCAAAAGAGCAAAAGGAATCTTAACAGTAATAACAATAGAAATGAAACAGTAGGAAAGGACTGGACAGGTACAGCCTGGATATGATGGTGTTTATTTCTCTGTCTGCTTTCACCTGGATGATCTTCTCATGACCTTTTTTTTCTTTTTGTAACGCTTTTATTTAAAGAATATAAATTTCCAAAATACAGCTTATAGATTACAATGGCTTCCCCTCCCCATAACTTCCCCCCCACCTGCAACCCTCCCCTTTCCCACTCCCTCTCCCCTTGCTTCACATCAAGATTCATTTTCAATTCTCTTTATATACAGAAGATCAGTTTACTATATATTAAGTAAAGATTTCAACAGTTTGCCCTCACATAGCAACACAAAGTGAAAAATACTGTTGGAGTACTAGTTATAGTGTTAATTCACAATGTACAGCACATTAAGGACAGAGATCCTACATGATATATTTTTTAAAAAAATTAATTAATTTCCTAGGCAATTTCCAATTTAACACCAAGATTTTTTTTTCATTTTTAATTATCTATATACAGAAGATTGATTCAGTATATACTAAGTAAAGATTTCATCAGTTTGCACCCACACAGAAACACAAAGGGTAAAATACTGTTTCAGTGCTAGTTATAGCATTACTTCACATTGGACAACACATTAAGGACAGATCCCACATGAGACGTAAGTACACAGTGACTGGTGAAGTTGATGTAACAATTTGACACTCTTGTTTATGGCATCAGTAATCTCCCTAGGCTCTAGTCATGAGTTGCCAAGGCTATGGAATCCTTTAGGGTTCGCTGACTTCAATCTTATTCTGACAGGGTCATAGTCAAAGTGGAGGTTCTCTCCTCCCTTCAGAGAAAGGTACCTCCTTCTTTGATGGCCCCATTCGTTCCACTGGGATCTTACTCACAGAGATCTTTCATTTAGGTCTTCTTTTTTTTTCCAGAGTGTCATGACCTTTTTTTAAGACCACATTTTTAAGAGTGGAGGACAGTTATTTTATATAATACTC